>CM075651.1:77502500-78752500 GCA_037953625.1 Crotalaria pallida
GAGGCATTATCTCTATGGCACTACGTTTCGGGTGTTTAGTGACCATAAGAGTTTGAAGTACTTATTTGACCAGAAGGAGTTAAATATGAGACAGCGTCGATGGATGGAATTTTTGAAAGACTACGACTTTGAGCTTCATTACCACCTTGGTAAGGCCAATGTTGTAGCAGACGCTTTGAGCCGTAAAGCAATTTATGCGAGTTCCATGATGATCAAGGAAGCGGCTTTGATTTAAGAGTTTCGGGATCTAAGCCTGGTGATGCAAGTGGAACCAGGTCAGATTACGTTGGGTATGTTGCAAATTTCTAGCGAATTCTTGGCTCGAATTCGAGAATTGCAACGTGAAGATCCAGAATTGCTAGAAAAGAGGGAATTGATGGAAGAAGGAAAGGAGTCGGATTTTTCAGAAGGGCCGGATGGAATTCTTCGTTTTAAAACGAGAATTTGCATACAGAAGAACTCGGAGATTAGGAGGATGATTTTGGATGAGGCACATAAGAGTCAGATGAGCATGCACCCTGGATCGACAAAGATGTACCAGGATTTGAAAAGCATGTTTTGGTGGCCTGGTCTTAAGAAGGATGTAGCAGACTATGTAGCATCATGTTTAATCTGCCAAAAAGTTAAAGTGGAACATCAGAAACCTGGAGGAATGTTGCAGCCCCTAGATATTCCACAATGGAAGTGGGATAGTATCTCCATGGATTTTGTGACTGGATTGCCAAGGACAGTTGCAAACCATGACGCAATCTGGGTAATTGTGGACCGTCTTACTAAGTCGGCGCATTTCATTCCGGTGAATATGCACTATTCTTTGGAGAAACTTACCCAAATTTATATTCGGGAAATGGTACGATTGCATGGAGTACCATCCAGTATTATTTCGGATCGTGATCCGAGATTCATGTCGAGATTCTGGTCAAGTTTGCATCAAGCTCTGGGGACAAAGCTCAAGATGAGTTCAACCTATCACCCTCAGACCGATGGACAAACCGAAAGGACCATTCAAACTTTGGAGGATATCTTGCGAGCTAGTGTGTTGGAAGAAAGAGGAAGTTGGGATCAGATATTACCACTCGCAGAATTCACATACAACAACGGATACCATACAAGTATTGGTATGGCACCGTTCGAGGCATTGTATGGGAGAAAATGCCAAACCCCGCTATGTTGGTTCCAAGTGGGGGAGAATTTACATCTTGGTCCAGATGTGGTACAACAGACGACCGAAAAGATCAGAATGATTCAAGAAAAGATCAGGACTGCGGTTAGTCGTCAGCAGAGTTATTCGGATCGAAGAAGAAGACCTTTAGAGTTTGCAGAAGGTGATCATGTATTTCTCAGGATTGTGCCGCTAAAGGGTGTGAGTAGAGCACTGAAACCTCAGAAGCTGTCACCTAAGTTTATAGGTCCTTACCAAATCCTTAAGCGAGTAGGATCTGTAGCCTACCAGATAGCTCTCCCGCCATCTTTAGCCAACCTGCACAATGTTTTTCATGTCTCTCAATTGAAAAAGTTTGTGCATGATCCAACCTCGATCCTTCAGATCCGTCCAGATGACTTAACCTTACGAGAAAACCTAACCTTTAAAGCTGACCCAGTTAAGGTGGAAGATAGGAGGACCAAACAACTTAGAGGAAAGGAGATTCCGTTGGTCAAAGTTATGTGGCAAAGTGGGAATGTATTCGAGTCAACTTGGGAATTAGAGGATCGAATGCGCAAGGATTATCCCGAGTTATTTTTGTAAGCTGAATTTCGGGGACGAAATTCCAGTTAAGTGGGGGAGTAGTGTAACACCCCAAATTTCGTTTCCCGATGTAATACAATTATGATTCATGGAAGATTATTTTATAATTATTTTCTTAATCATAATTATATTTCATAAAGGAAATAGGATGATTATGAGTTAGTATTAGTATTTGCGAAAATAGAAAAATATTTTAGCAAGAGAATAATATGTGAAAATGAGATTTTTACATATTAGTCCCTGAATGAGGACCTAGAAGCAAAATTAGGAAGACTTTGGAGGGAAGGGCATTAAAATAAATATTTTTGAAATTTGACCAAAAACACTCGAGTATTTATGGAAATACTCGAGTAATCGAGTCAGTGGAGAACTCGTGAGTGCGGTTGATGAGTCAACACACGACAATTTCCCTTGATTGCCACGAAAACAATTCATGGACACGCTTATGGGCATCGTGGCAAGCTGCATGATCATGGGCAACGTCTATTTAAGCGCTTGGTTGATGAGGGTGGAGGATTTGGTTGGCTTTGCTCTGAAAACATAGAATTAGGGTTCCTGATTTCGTGGTATGATTCCTCGATCGTGTTTGAGAGTGGATTTGAGAGTGATACACCATTGTAAAGCTCACATCACGAGCTTTACAAAGATACAAAGATTGTGAGCTGAGTGTCTGTGTGGAAGGAGAATCGAAGTTGGAAAGTAAGGGTGTTTTTGCTGCCAAAGTTGGAAGCTGAGGTCTGGAGCTCACTTTCAATTTGAATTGTGGTAAGCTCCTGAACCCTATGACCCTCAAATTCGTTTACACCTCTAGTTTAAGTTGCAGAGAATTAATCCTAATCATTTTCCCCAATTTGTAAACCAATTTTGCATGTTGAATCCTCTGGTTTTGGTACTCTGTTCAACTATGGCTGCATGCAAGGATTTTTGAGGTTTCACATTTCCAGCCAATTTCTCTGCAATCTCAGTGTTGATTCACGAATTAGAGGTAAGGGTGAAGCTTTTAATTCACTAGAATGAGATTAAAACATGTGGAATTAGGATGAGAGTCAACAAAAGACTCTATGGGCATAGTTGGAATTAGGTTGAGGCATGGAGGCCTTTCTGGACTTAACTGAGAGTTTGGACAAGTTTGTTAGGTCATATGCAAGGTGTACCAATGCTGAAAATGTAATGGATATATGTAGAATTGAATTTGGTATGCCAAGTTGTGGAAAAATGCATTTTATGCAATATTGTTGATAATCTGTGATTCAGTGTTAGATGTTGTTAATTCTGTATTGGAACATGTTTAAAATGTGTAATGTAAGCTATATTGATCTTTGGTTTGGACTGGAATGGACTATAATCGAAAATGGTATGTTAAAACTCAAATTTCAGTGCTGTCTGTCTGCATACACTCGAGTATTATGGGTAATACTCGAGTATTTTGCCTGTTTTGGGAAAATTGATTTTCTGGAAAACTCAAGAACACTTGAGTATTCATGAAGAACACTCGAGTATCCTGGTGATTTTTAAGTGTATTTCTGAAAACAAAGAACACTCGAGTTCCATGAGGAACACTCGAGTATTTTGGGAAAACTGAGGAACACTCGAGTCTAGGAGAATCTACTCGAGTATTTTGGGACCAGAGCAGAAAAACAACTTCCTTTTTAACATACCTGATGGAATGTCGATTAAGATCAATTATGCTTGTGGGAAAAGTATCATGTTCCAATAAAAGGATTGGGAAAGTATTAACAACAATTTAACTCACTAAGGGAAAATATTGGATGCATATAATAAGATTATTGGTTAATCTTAGTGTATAATCACATAATAAGATTATTGGTTAATCTTAGTGTATAATTTTATGTGCATACATGCATGGTGAAAGGTTGGGGATAATTCGGTGGTGACTGGCTCGATGACACATTTTGGTAATGTGGGCAGCATTTGGGAATGCTGTTACGTCTTGGTGACGTTGTGTGCACACTATCCGAGCAGTTCCACAATACATGTTGGTCATGTATGCGAATTATTTGAATGAACGTTCAATGGACAATGGAATTGGGAGACATGCATCATTACTCATAATTAATGGAGTTATTATAAATGGAACACACATGTTCATTTACATATGCATTTGCATTGGATGTTTGTAACTGGAAATTGTTACATGCTTTATTTATTCTTATTCGATTATGTGGATTATGTGCTTACCCCTTATTTCCCATGTTAGGTGATGGCACGCTATCTAGCTTGCATCGAGTTGCGCCCGCTCCCTAGTGGAGTGTGGTACTACGAGGACCACAGAGCCACATTCGAGGGTGAGGTGGAGGTGACTCTATACCACCCCAACCCTTTGGCTCGTGTCCGTCCTCGTAGGTTTCGCATCCCTATTATCTATACTTTGCATGTACCCCCTTTCTATACTTATCATGGACCACCCCCGACTGGACCTGCTCGTCGCTTCCACTCTTTCCGTTTTCGAGCTGCTACTAGATCTCATCCCTCTGCTTCTCGAGTGATTCGAGAAGAGACCCCTATGCCTAGTCCGATGAGTCCGGTT
Organism: Crotalaria pallida; assembly: GCA_037953625.1. NCBI lineage: Eukaryota > Viridiplantae > Streptophyta > Magnoliopsida > Fabales > Fabaceae > Crotalaria > Crotalaria pallida. The sequence continues at coordinate 77,506,796 of CM075651.1, forward strand.
CATGAGACACCTTCAGCGGACCCAGTGCCCAGTGGTGGGGTACCCACTCAGTCGGAGGAGGTAGAGGAGGATCCGAAGGAGGGTGAGGATGAGGATGAGCCAGTCGAGCACTCCACTGGGAGCCAGTGGGGAGTTGGGGATCCACCAGGTGATGCATAGTATAGATGATTAGGATGTGGGACGGGTGGAGCAGCTACTGGAGACTCTGGAGATCATGCTATGGAGGAGGATTACTGGACCACTTTTGGGATTTCATCTTTTGCTCTATATATATTGTACATATTTTTTGGAAATCTCAGTGACATGGTCCTATCTTTTAGTTTGATATTATGGACTTGTATTTTTTACAAACCTGCTATCTCGACTTGACTTGGATGTATGTTGACTCTTTATGGATGATATATATATATATATATATATATATATATATATATCTATTTTCTTTCTATAAATAGTTGTACATATGAATTATCAAGTCAAGGTCTCTATTTTCCGCTTACTCTGATAATTACGGTATTTCACTTTAATATCAAAAAAAATGATTTCACAAATTTTCTGGAAAGATTTTTAATAACCACAAATGAATACCAAGTTGTTTTACAAGAGCTTTATAAAAGAGATTTTTATTATATCTCTTCTCGAGCAAGTCCATATATTCTATTCAAATAAACAATAACAGAGAAATTCTTTTAATAAAGTAGTATAATAAAGGAACGTGACATTGGTTTGTGTCTTTGGTATGAGTAGGTAATTATTCTAGACTTATGACTGTTTTTCTGATGATAGGTGTAAATACTTAGTTTAGGATTAGACTCATTGACTTTGGATATTGATTTGATTGAGCTGTAAATATTTTTGATGTCTGGTTATTTTGACAAACTTTTTGAGAACTTGAGATTAGTGAATGACCTTTAGCCTAGTGAGATTTTGGGCCTAAACATGTATGACTTATTGAGTTAATTTTAATTTGAGACCCCTATTTCTTTCATGAGTGTGTTCACTTTGACTTTGTGTTTCAAGAACTTGACCGGTGACCATTTTGAGATTGATAATTGTTTGCATGCATGAATATGATTAAGGCACCTAGGATTGTGTTTTTGTTGGCCTTCAGATGATTTGATTGATTATATATTCCCTTAGTTTCCCATTTTGAGCCTTATTATTATGATTTTTCTTTGGTACCCTGCATCTACTATATTATTTTTGTGAGTACCTTGGGAATTTTGAATGAGCAATTGAGAGAATGACTCAAGAGAAGTGAAAAATTGGTGAAAAGTGTTGAGTTCTGTTTCTCTTCCAAGTGAAAAAAGAAAAAAAAGAAAAAAAAATGTAAAGGAAGAGAATAGAAGGAAAAAACTTGAAAAAGAAAGGAAGAATAAAATGTTCCTGATGTGAGTGTGAGTCTTTATTTTATTCATTACTCATTCATGGTTTTTGAGGGAAGCTTGCTTTTGTAAATATTTTTTGCGAGTTAGCCTTTGTTTTATCCCTTCTTTCTTTTATCCCACCTAACATTTTTAGCCATGGCCTCATTACAACCAAAATTAAGACCTTTTGATTTTTGTGTGCATTCAATAATTTCAGTGGAGATTTGGGTCTATGGTCAAGCTTATGGTAACACTTAGTCATTACATGAATGTGTGTGAATTATTGATATATAACCCTTGATACACATGAGAGATATACACTGTGAGGTTGAGAGTGTTCACTAATCATTAGTTCTTTTGAAGTTTGTTTCTCTAACCAGGTTTCAATTGTATGAATTGCTTGTAAAAATAAGTGTTTGAGTCTGTAAGTCGAAGTCCTAGATTAGGCGTGTACATTTTGATTTAGAGGGTAGTTTTATGTTCTAGAGTTTTTATTTTACTTTTGCCTGGGACATGCAAAATACTAAGTTTGGGGGAGTGATTTGGGTCCAATATATGATGTTTTGAGCATGGATTAGACTCCCTTTACTATGGATTTGGCTTGTTTCTCTTGTAAATTTAAGATTTTTTGTTAGTTTTAGGATTTTGTTATTAGTTTAGAATCCTTTGAACGTTTTGATCCGTTTTGGGTATGTTTCAAGTAATTTCGGAGCTTAATTGGAGAAAATATGTATGGAGCATGAAAGAGGATGAAAAGACCTTGAAAATGGCACAAGAACGGAGCGAAACGGAGTCAGAAATAGGCTAGCACGCCCAGGCGTGAAATCTGCATGCCCAGGCGCGCACACCCCGGTCAACCATCATTAGATCAGCTCTGTGCGCCCAGGCGTGTGGCGCTAGGCGCCCAAGCGCGCGGACTTCGAAAAAGCCCAATTGGGCCACTTTCTGAGCAGTTTTTGGGGGATTCTATTAGGATTTCGTTTTAGCTTTTAAATATAGGTTTTAGAACTAGGTTAGGCATCTTTTAGAGAGGGATATTAGATAATTTTAGAGAGTATTAGAAGAGGAGAAGATCAAGGTTTGGAAGATCCAAGGCTTTTCCATGGTAATCATGTATTCTTCTATTGCTTTTGTTCATAATTTCATCATGTGTAACTACAACCCTTGTGTTAGGAATTGGTGAATTTGTATGGATTAGTTTATTGATTTCATGAATTGATGTTTTTCCATTTCTAAATCAAGTGTTTGATTGCGTTTCTACTGTTATGCATGGAAGTAGCTAATCTATGTTTTGGATATCTAATTCTTCAATTGAGAGATTCGGAATTAGAATAGGCCTTCAATCAAACAATATAATTATTCAACTCGTAGGAATACTTTTGGGTAATTATATAACTTTTTATAATTTCCACTGTTCTTAATTAATGGTTATTCAATGGTTTAATCACTTAAGGGATTAATGATTATCAAGTTGAATAATAAACAGTAATTGCATATGAGGAATCTAGTAATTGCTATCTTAGAAATTTGTTCTTGATTTAGGGAAAAATAGAGATTCATGATAATTAAACAACGCCTACAATGAAACTATGTTCCTAACATCTTTCTCAAATTGCTCACAACTTTTATTTAATTTCTGTTTTTAATTTATTTTCTATTTTTAGTTCAATTCAATCTTAATTAAATAGTTAGAAACCTATAGATTTTACTTTTAACTACTCTTTGGTGGGAATTAATTGATAAATTTGCAATCCCTGAGGGACGATATCTGGTCTTATTGACTATATTACTTGTCGATCCGGTATACTTGCCGGTAGTCCAACAGATCCAAGATATAAGTCCATACAACTGAAAACTAAAAAGTGGGATCATCACTCTAGAGCTCTCCCAAAATATATATAGTATATAACAATCAAAATAATGGCTCCAGAGTTGATCCAGGAGTAGCAGTAGCAGTAGTAGTCCTAGTCACCAGAGTAGCATCCATCCATCCATCCGTAGGGTCCACAGGAGGTGCAGATCGGGTCCAGGATCCGCGCTACCTATACTATGCCTATACCTAGGAACCACTCGGTACTCCTCGAGATCTAGTAGCCGGCTCGACTTGTACCTCCTCCTCGCTCTCTCCCTCCTCCGAGTCCTCCTCAATCTCGTCTGTCGGGGTAGAGACCCTACCACTGGGTCTAGGATCTGCAGCAGGAGTAGTCCTAGCAGTACCCGTCGGACCAGGTGAGGGGATATCAGCATCAGTGAAAACTCTAGAAGGGAAGGGATGAGAACGAGTGGCTGTTTGAAAAAGAAAACTATGGAACCTACGTACTGGTCGAGCTGGCTGTGGTGGTCCTCTAAAAGTATAGAAAGGGGGTACATGCATAGTATAGATAATGGGAACCCTAAACCTACGAGGGCGCACACGAGCAAGGGGGTTAGGGTGATAGAGAGTGATCTCTACCTCACCCTCAAAGGTAGTTCGGTGCTCCTCGAATGTCCATACACCACTAGGGATGGGTCTGATCTCTACGCAAGCTAGGTATCTGGCCATCACATATAAGGGCACAGGGATAAGCAACAACATACACATAATCGAAAGAGAATTAAGGTTTAACATTTTATATACATGTCAGATATGAAACAATCATATAATCAATTACAAGTCATTACGAAAACACAAGTCAATGACAAGTAAGAATGCACATAGTATGCTCACTCTTAGGTTATTAATCAAATAACATTTAATTATTTATGTGTGGCATGATGTATGAATGTCCTATCAACAGTCTTATCTTCCATAGAAACTATTTCCCCTTTTTCTCGGGGCGGCCACCTTATAACTTCATGTACAATTTATGTACTCGGTACCTTTGCGGGGTACAATTCAATACAATTCCTTGGAAGTGTATTATGCTCAAGCTTGGTAGTGATTCAAAACGCCGCAACCTCGCAATTGAGTTCTAACAGAAACTTCACAGAGAAAAGGCTTCCAAATTCGAGTTCCTCAAAACCCTTTTTGACAGCAGCACATGCAGACCGGATTCGAGTAGGGTCACAAGATCAGAATGTTTCACCAACCAAACATACATAAAAATTAGGGAAAACGATTAGGATTTGTTCTCTGCAACAAGGACAAGAAAATGAAATAGGTTTGGGATCAATAGGGTTCATGAGCTTACCACAATCAATTCCTCAAATAAGCTCCAGGAATAAGAATTTCGTTTCTGCAGAATTGATGCACTAACTTTGAAGACTCGATTCTTCCTCCACACACACTCTCAGCTCACGATTTTTATATCACTACAAAGCTTGATACCTAAGCTTTGCAATGGTGTATATTTCGTAGGCTATTGTTCAGAATCAAGGGAGAACGAAAGGTTCGAAATCAAGAACCCTAGAACATGCAATTTCTCAGAAACTTGGCAAAATGAATCAAATTCTCCATCAACAAAGCTATTTATAGCTAAATTGGATTCTCATGCAGATCGACACGCGTTAATGGACGTGTCTCTAGGTTGATTTGTGTCAAAACTGGAGAATTTGAGCAATGACTCATGAAACACACTATGAATTGGTGCTGCTGCACTTTGGTAATCGATTACCGTATCGTGGTAATCGATTACCACGACCGAAATTTTCAAAAATTTATATTTTATTGAATTTCCCTCCAAAACCTTTTCTAATATTACCTTTAGGTCCTAAAACAGGGACTAATATGCAAAACTCCTATTTTCACATAAAATAACTTATTAAATTACTTTTCATGCATTCTCATACAATTAATTGCATTCCTAAAACACATAATTAATCAAGGATTAAAATAAAAGTAATTAATTATAAATAAAATTTATAATTAAACTTTCATTTATCCGGGATTAAAAATTTGGGGTGTTACACCCTACAAGAGCCATTCCCACTTTTCCTTCCAAGTTTAAACTTGACGACAAACACATGATCCAACGTAAAATCACCCTTCAATACCAGACACGGCAAGAGAATTGTGCCCCATTCAGCACCTAATTTTGCATAAACTAACCAATAAGTCAAGAATCACCTTCTCAGCAACGATTCCATGCTCTGCCAAGCTATCAAAACCAGGGTAATATGCAAAACTTTGTAATTATGGATATGAAGAGTATAAATACAATTGCAGTCCTGAATGATTAGAAATTATTGTATTTGGAATTGGCGGCCATCATCCAAAGAGAGGGTAAATTGGATGTTAATAAAATCTTTGTCAAATTGTAAAAATAAATTGTTTTCAAATATTTCAAATAATAATTGTAGCGGAAAACAAATTACTATTGAAAACGATTGCACGAAAGCGAATAAAAATAATAATGATAGAGACAATTAAATGAATAAATATGAAAACGAACTCACACATTAATTAATTAAAACACTTAAATACATATGACAATAATAATAATAGTTACGTTGCGAAAGATATAATTATAACAATAAAAATACACGCAACGATAATAAGGAATAAGGGATAGAAAAAGTGCAAACTGGATTTTTACACTTATTCAGCTTCCCCGGTGAGTATCGCATACACGTTGGGTTCCAGAAAGGTTTACGTCTAGTCCCTCAACAACGTCTCAGCAATGTGCTTTGGATTTGTTGTTATTAATCAATTGGACCTTCAAGCCCCAATACACCCAGAGCGTCTCGCACACTACTCGATTTGACATTTCATTAGGACTTCAATCACACACAAGGGTTCCTCACCTTATTACATAGAGGATGCCATACCCTCGCACTGGGGATGCCTCTCCCTAAACTCCAAGATAACCTAACTACTAGGTGCCTCACTAAACCTAAGCCAAAACCAACATGGTGCATCACCCTATATCATAGAGGATGCTACACCCTTACACTAGGGAAGTATCTCCCTAATACTTATGGGTTATCTTACAACAATGGATTTGATAAAAAAATAAAGAGAACGATTACAATTGAAGCACTTTTAACAGTACCGATATACAAATTAAAGCTCTAAAGGCAAAAACATGAAGTTCACTTTCGAGAAAAAGATGATAGAAGTAAAAGAACTTTTCTCTCAAAAACTAGGATTTGGAAAAGAGAAGAGTGAATAAATGAAACAATCTTACCAGCCCATTCTATTTCGAAATTAGGATTAGAAAGAAATCAAAAAACAATCCAGAAACTAATATGATTGATTCAGAATCGTTTTTGAAAGTTTTCAAAAAAGTAATATATTACTTTTCTGGGTAATCAATTATTTTACGAGAAGTAATCGATTACAGCCTTTAAAGTAATTGATTCGTTGCTCTCTAGTCCTTATATAATGCAGAAAAATAAACGATTATTTGTTATAATAATCGATTACTTTGTCCCAAAGTAATGGATTTGTCCAATTCAAGTATTTGATTCCAGAGCCTTTGGTTGTTCTATGATACTGTGAAAGTAATCGATTCATCAAGTTCAAGTAATCGATTCAAAACTCTTTGGATTTTATATGATGCTGCAGAAGTAATTGATTATCTGCCTTAAGTAATTGATTACTTTTGTTCAAACTTGTAACACCCTAATGAATTCTACCCTTAATTCCCAAGTATTAAAAATGAGTACTTAAAAATTCCTTTTTAGTTTAGTAAAATCACTCGTCAAACGGACGGAGTTTTGTCTGTTTTTCGGACTTTCCAAAATCTTCAACCTGATAAACACATTTATGTAAAATCAGCAGGAGCCAGTAGGGCTCAAATGTAAATATATAAGCATCGCATGGTTGCCCCTTGGGCTCAAGTATAAAACATCAGAGTGTCAGAGTACCAGCAAAATATCAAGTATGCTCAAAATGAATCATAAACCCTGCACGAAGGAAACTATCCTAAGCCCCACTCAAAATGCATATACAGCTCATACACAACCAAATTCACGGAGGCTGAAGTCAAAATAAAAGTATCTAATCCCCAAAACCCTACTCTCCCTGGGAGGGAGAGCACACCTGCTCGGCCGGGGGCTGTGCAACCTCAATATCTGTACCTGTAATGTATAGTAAGGGAGTGAGCATTGCACATGAATAGAAAAGCAGTTTCTAGATAGACATAATAACTAACCAGACCAATCACACTTAGCAATTTATACACATAATCACAATATCCGAACAAGCATACCATTCTTTTCTTAATTCCATTATTTTATAAATGCCGGTTCCCTTTTTAGTTAATTCATTTCCACCATTTAATTCCCTTTTATTCATTTTCTCTGTTCCCAAAGAAATCCCTTTATACTCCCTTACCTTTTTCTTATTTTTACGGTGTATGTATGTCTCCACCAAATCGAAGGCCTACATACATACACCAATCACGATATATGTCTCCACCAAATCGAAGGCCTACATACATCGCGTTCCCATTACCTTTACCTTGTCCAATTTTATCCCCTTACCTTTTCCTTTGATTTTACGGTGTATGTATGTCTCCACCAAATCGAAGGCCTACATACATACACCAATCACGATGTATGTCTCCACCAAATCGAAGGCCTACATACATCGCGTTTCCATTACCTTCACCTTGTTCAATTTTATTCCCTGCTTCCCTTATTCATTTCCTTTTAGTTACGGTGTATGTATGTCTCCACCAAATCGAAGGCCTACATACATACACCAATCACGATGTATGTCTCCACCAAATCGAAGGCCTACATACATCGCATTTCCTTTACCGTTTACCTTCTTTTATCCATTGCCCTATTCTTTTTTTCCTTTCCATTTAGGGTGTATGTATGTCTCCACCAAATCGAAGGCCTACATACATACACCACTGACGATGTATGTCTCCACCAAATCGAAGGCCTACATACATCGCCCCATTCACGTTGTATTGTCTCCCCCAAATCGAAGGCCTACAATACAACCCAAACTTTACGATGTATCGTCTCCCCCAAATCGAAGGCCTACGATACATCACCATATTTATCCAATATTAATTGTCATTATTTTGTCCACCAATTCCGTTTAATATTTACCAAATCATTCCAAGCACAAGCATCATCACAATTATCACCAAATAGCCACAATTCACTTTCCTAATTAACACCATTCCAATATTTAAGAAATACCAAATAAAGCACATAATCAAATCCACAACTATTCATGCACATCACTTTCCACATAGACAATTAGAGTGCCAATACCTTTTCATATAATCATGCAACAACCACATTTATTATTTTTCATTGTCCAAATTATTGATTTAAAATCCTAAATTAGGGGTTCATGCCATTTATTTTCCTCAATTAAAACCTAACCTTATTCTCTACTTTTTGGAGTTCCATAATTAATAATTAAGCCTATTTTCAACATTTACCTTAGATCCTAAATTGGGGTTTCTAATTCCCTATCTTAACACATAAACTCCTAGCCAACCATTATATCTAAATACAAACCCTCTCCTAGAACAAGCCAATGCTCACTATATCCACCCCCTTACCTTAACCAAAGAGAGAGAAAGTGGAAGAACCCAAGCCGTAGCTCCAAGCGCTCCCAAAACCAAGGGCTCCGCACGAACGAAGATGGAGATAGTGATAATAATCTTCCCTAAGCCAAAGGAATGGAATGATAAAGAGATTATTTCCCCTTTTCCATAGAGAATTCGGATTTCCCAAAGAGGGGAAAGAGAGAGAGAGAGAGAGAAAATCCACATTAGAGAGAGAGAGGAACTTCAATAATCATGGATACTTACTTGGAGAGACCAAGGGAGACTTGATGGGGGACCTTGGAGTGATTCCCTTGAAGCTTGATGGATTTGGGATGAGAGATTGTGTGCCCTAGAGAGAGAAATTTCGTGCATTATGGCCAAAAGCACGCGTGAAGCGCTTTTATTTTTTTCAGTTTTAGCAGCCCTTAATCGAGTATTACTCGATTAAAACCTCCCCCCCTTCAGGCTTAATCGAATAAGCTGCAACTTAATCGATTAAGTTGCAGGGTTTTCAGCACCCCGACTTTGAACGGCCGTAACTTCTTCGTTAACCGTTGGATCTTCCTCAAATTTTGACACAAGCTTCCTCACATATCCTACTTCACATCTAACGGTGGAATTTGTATTCTAAGCTACCAATCTTGTTATTCTCATTCCCCAATTTCCCATGTTTTAAACTTGAATTTACATGTCTAAATGGCCAATTTTCTAACTTATTTCATAATTGCCTCTATCCTAAGGTTATCAACACACAATCTACATTAAGAATTAAATTTAGGATGTTACAATCCTCTCCCACTTACCAGAATTTCGTCCTCGAAATTCAGCTGTCCTGAAACAACTGAGGATAAGACTCCTTCATCTTGCTCTCCAGCTCCCAAGTATCCTCTTCTACGTTGTTTCTGTTCCAAATCACCTTCACCAATGGAATTTCCTTGCCCCGGAGTTGCTTAATCTGTCTGTCTTCAATTCTGATCGGGAGGATCTCAAAAGTAAGATTCTCCTTCAAGGGCAAACCATCCGCTGCTACCACATGGGAGGGATCATGAATGTACTTCCTCAGCTGGGAAACATGAAATACACCATGAAGCCTAGACAAGTGTGGAGGCAAAGCGATCCTGTACGCCAAAGACCCAACTCTTTCCAAAATCTCATAAGGTCCAACAAACCTCGGAGTCAGCTTCTTTGACTTGATTGCCCGACCAATGCCAGTGGTAGGGGACACCCTAAGGAACACATGATCTCCCACATCAAACTCTAGGGGTCTCCTACGCTTATCTGCATAGCTCTTTTGTCTGTCTTGAGAAGTCTTCATCTTATCCTTAATCATCGCGATCTTCTCCGTGGTTTCTTGCACCAACTCTGGTCCAGTCAACAAGTTCTCCCTAATCTGGAACCAACAAAGAGGCGTTCTGCACTTCCTACCATATAGTGCCTCAAAAGGTGCCATGCCAATACTAGAGTGAAAGCTGTTGTTGTAAGTAAATTCCATCAATGGTAACAATTGTTCCCAACTACCAGCCTGCTCTAGAACACAAGCCCTCAACAGATCCTCCAAAGTCTGAATAGTACGCTCGGACTGCCCATCAGTTTGAGGATGATAGGCTGTACTAAACCTCAACTTGGTACCCAAGGCCTGCTGGAGACTCTGCCAAAATCTGGATAGAAACCGCGGATCACGATTAGACACAATACTCGAAGGCACACCATGAAGCTTCACTATGTCCCGAATATACAACTGTGTCAGCTTTTCCAATGTGTACTTCTTATGGATCGGAATAAAGTGAGCACACTTCGTTAAACGATCTACCACAACCCATACGCCATCACAACCTGCAGCAGTTCTAGGTAGACCTGTCACAAAATCCATAGCTATGCTATCCCACTTCCATTCAGGGATGTCTAGTGATCGCAACGGACCACCTGGCTTTTGGTGCTCAATCTTCACCTTCTGACAAGTCAAACAGTGAGACACATGGTCGGCCACATCCGTCTTCAACCCTGGCCACCAATAGATCCTCTTCAAATCCTGATACATTTTTGTTGTACCGGGATGGAAACTCATTTTTGTTTGGTGAGCTTCCCACAATATGTCTCTTTGAATCTGGAAGTCCATTGGAACACATATTCTACCTCTGAATCTGATGATTCCATCTGCACCCTTGAGGAAATCAGGTTCCTCTTTACTTGCTGCTCCCTCTAACAACTTCTGGAGCTCTTCATCATCTACTTGTCTTTCCTTTATCAAATCCACCCGCTCACTAGTGACTTGCAACATTTCCAGAACAATACTCTTCTCTTTCACCAGCATGTTCAAATTGAGATCACTAAATTCCTGGATTAGCTGCATCTCCTTCACCATCAAGTTGCTAACATAAAGAGTTTTACGACTCAACGCATCGGCTACCACATTAGCTTTACCCGGATGGTATTGAAGATGGAAATCATAATCCTTCAGGAACTCCATCCATCTCCTCTGTCTCATATTCAACTCCTTTTGGTCGAAGAGATAACGGAGACTCTTGTGGTCACTGAACACCTCAAACTTTGTGCCATACAAGTAATGTCTCCAGATTTTCAAGGCAAACACGACAGCTGCTAACTCCAGGTTATGGGTCGGATAATTCTGCTCATGCTGTCGCAACTGCCTGGAGGCATAGGCCACAACTTTGCCTTGTTGCATAAGTACACATCCTAAGCCTTGCTTTGAAGCATCACAGTACACGTCAAAGGGTTGGGTTGGTTCCGGCAAAGTCAGAACCGGTGAACTCGTCAATCTCTTCTTTAATTCCAAGAAACTGCCCTCACACTGCTGAGACCATTGATAAGGGACATCTTTTCTGGTTAACATCGTCAATGGAAGAGCCAGTTTGGAGAAACCTTCAATGAATCTCCGATAATAACCTGCCAATCCCAAAAAGCTTCTGATTTCTGTGACTGTTGTGGGCCTCTCCCACTTTAACACCGCTTCCACCTTGGAGGGATCAACAGCAACTCCCTGTGCGGAAATCACATGTCCCAGAAAATGGACTTCATCCAACCAAAAGCTACATTTAGACAGCTTGGCATACAACTGCTTGTCCTTGAGAACCTGCAGCACGATCCTCAAATGCTCCTCATGTTCACCCGGACTCTTAGAATAAATCAGGATGTCATCAATGAACACAATGACAAAAGAATCCAAGTATGGCATGAAGATCCTATTCATGTAATCCATGAATATTGCAGGAGCGTTGGTCAATCCGAAAGGCATCACCACATACTCAAAGTGCCCATAACGCGTCCTGAAAGCAGTTTTTGGAATGTCGTCTTCACGGATACGGATCTGATGGTATCCCGATCGGAGATCAATCTTAGAGAACACCGATGCACCCCTCAACTGATCCAACAAATCATCAATGCGAGGGAGCGGATATTTGTTCTTCACTGTCACTGCATTCAATTGCCTGTAATCAGTGCACATCCGAAGGCTACCGTCCTTCTTCTTGACAAAAAGGATAGGAGCACCCCAGGGTGACACACTTGGCCTGATAAGTCCCTTTGCTAATAGCTCCTCCAATTGCTTCTTCAGTTCTTCCAACTCCGGAGGCGCCATTCTGTAAGGTGCAATAGAAATTGGACCTGCACCAGGTTTCAGATCAATACTAAACTCAACTTCTCTCCTTGGAGGCAATCCGGGAATCTCCGTAGAAAAGACTTCCGGAAACTCACGGACCACAGGAATTTGACTTACATCAGATACTTCATCAGCTTCTATGGCAGATAGAGTAGAATCACTAAAGATGACTGCTTTCTTACGACAATCAATTAGAACGTGATGCTGAGCCATCCAGTCCATACCCAGAATAACATCTAATCTAGTCAAAGGCAGACAAATGAGATTGATTTTGAATTCCCGCTCCAAAACTCGGAGTGGACAATCCAAACACATCTGAGAAGTGATTACTGACGAATTTGTAGGGGTAGAAACCGACAACTTATAAGGCATTTCTATAGTAGATAACCCTAGTCTCTTCATGCATTCCATAGAAATGAATGAATGGGATGCACCACAATCAAATAAAACACCACAAGATTTGCCATTAACATAACAAATACCTCTGATCAGCTCATCCTCATCTGTCACCTCTTCGCCATCTAGAGTGTACACCTTGCCCTTCTGCATCGGCTGACTTCCACCAGATTTCTGTGCACTAGCCACATTGACCTCTCTCTTCACAGGATTCTTAGGGCAGTTGGAAACAAAGTGCCCAGGCTGTCCACACAAGTAACAAAGTCCATCTCTTCGGCCCATATTCCAGCACACCCCCTTGTGTTGCCTCCCACAATGTGTACAAGTAGGAACAGGACCAAGTGTCACTGCAGGTTGCCCTGCTCCTCTAGGGACTGAAGGTCTGGGATTAGAATAAGGACCAGATCTCTGCATCGGACCCTTGCCCCTAATAGGACCAGACAATTTCTGAGATGCCCTGCTTCGCTCCTCTGCTTGTTCCTGCTTGAGTGACTCTTCATAAGCACTAGTCATGTTCACTAGTTGAGAGAGATTAGAGATCCCCTGATAGACAAAAACAGTTTTGATCTTGGGATGGAGACCAGCCTCAAACTTGATACACTTAGTGCGCTCATCTGCATCCCTATAGCTGCCAGAATAACGAATGAGATCCTCAAACTGAGCCGCATATTCTCCAACACTGAGGTTCCCTTGTTTCAGCTCAAGAAAAGCCACCTCCTTCTCCCTCCTTACATTTTCCGGGAAGTACTTTCCCAGAAAACGGACCTTGAAAAGATCCCATGAAATAGGCTCATGAGCTGCTTCTAAACCTCTCCTCTGTTGGTCCCACCAATGTTCCGCCTCACCCATCAGAACATACTCCACCAGTCGCATATACTGATCACCCGGTGGCTGCAGTGAGCGAAACAACTTCTCCATCTCCTGGAGCCATCTTTGAGCTCCATCGGGGTTGAACCCCCTTCAAACTTCGGCGGATCGCTTTTTCTAAAGCGGCCCATCCAGTCAATCTCCACTGGTGGTGGTGGTGGAGGCTGCAGTGCTGCTGCAGTGCTGTTGCAGCAGCTGCTGCAGCTACAGCAATGTTCTGGGCTTGATTCTGCTGCAGATTTGCAAGATTATCAGCTTGTTGCTGTTGAACTTGGGCTTGGTTCTGCTGCAATTGAACAAGTGTTTCAAGAATTGCAGCAATTCTGTCATTGTCAGCCCGCCTCCCTGCCATACTGTTGAGTCATGGAGGGACAATCAATTAATGTTAGAATAATTAATTAAAACTACTAATATCCTATAACTTCACTTAGACACTAAACTAAGTACTTGGGTTACTCGCTCGGTGAGTAACCATAGGAGTAGTGAGTTTATACTCCAAAGGCCGAGGGAAACTGCTTTGATACCATAAATGTAACCCCCTAATGAATTCTACCCTTAATTCCCAAGTATTAAAAATGATTACTTAAAAATTCCTTTTTAGTTTAGTAAAATCACCCGTCAAACGGACGGAGTTTTGTCTATTTTTCGGACTTTCCAAAATCTTCAACCTGATAAACACATTTATGTAAAATCAGCAGGAGCCAGTAGGGCTCAAATGTAAATATATAAGCATCGCATGGTTGCCCCTTGGGCTCAAGTATAAAACATCAGAGTGTCAGAGTACCAGCAAAATATCAAGTATGCTCAAAATGAATCATAAACCCTGCACGAAGGAAACTATCCTAAGCCCCACTCAAAATGCATATACAGCTCATACACAACCAAATTCACGGACGCTGAAGTCAAAATAAAAGTATCTAATCCCCAAAACCCTACTCTCCCTGGGAGGGAGAGCACACCTGCTCGGCCGGGGGCTGTGCAACCTCAATCTCTGTACCTGTAATGTATAGTAAGGGAGTGAGCATTGCACATGAATAGAAAAGCATTTTCTAGATAGACATAATAACTAACCAGACCAATCACACTTAGCAATTTATACACATAATCACAATATCCGAACAAGCATACCATTCTTTTCTTAATTCCATTATTTTATAAATGCCGGTTCCCTTTTTAGTTAATTCATTTCCACCATTTAATTCCCTTTTATTCATTTTCTCCGTTCCCAAAGAAATCCCTTTATACTCCCTTACCTTTTTCTTATTTTTACGGTGTATGTATGTCTCCACCAAATCGAAGGCCTACATACATACACCAATCACGATATATGTCTCCACCAAATCGAAGGCCTACATACATCGCGTTCCCATTACCTTTACCTTGTCCAATTTTATCCCCTTACCTTTTCCTTTGATTTTACGGTGTATGTATGTCTCCACCAAATCGAAGGCCTACATACATACACCAATCACGATGTATGTCTCCACCAAATCGAAGGCCTACATACATCGCGTTTCCATTACCTTCACCTTGTTCAATTTTATTCCCTGTTTCCCTTATTCATTTCCTTTTAGTTACGGTGTATGTATGTCTCCACCAAATCGAAGGCCTACATACATACACCAATCACGATGTATGTCTCCACCAAATCGAAGGCCTACATACATCGCGTTTCCTTTACCGTTTACCTTCTTTTATCCATTGCCCTTTTCTTTTTTTCCTTTCCATTTAGGGTGTATGTATGTCTCCACCAAATCGAAGGCCTACATACATACACCACCGACGATGTATGTCTCCACCAAATCGAAGGCCTACATACATCGCCCCATTCACGTTGTATTGTCTCCCCCAAATCGAAGGCCTACAATACAACCCAAACTTTACGATGTATCGTCTCCCCCAAATCGAAGGCCTACGATACATCACCATATTTATCCAATATTAATTGTCATTATTTTGTCCACCAATTCCGTTTAATATTTACCAAATCATTCCAAGCACAAGCATCATCACAATTATCACCAAATAGCCACAATTCACTTTCCTAATTAACACCATTCCAATATTTAAGAAATACCAAATAAAGCACATAATCAAATCCACAACTATTCATGCACATCACTTTCCACATAGACAATTAGAGTGCCAATACCTTTTCATATAATCATGCAACAACCACATTTATTATTTTTCATTGTCCAAATTATTGATTTAAAATCCTAAATTAGGGGTTCATGCCATTTATTTTCCTCAATTAAAACCTAACCTTATTCTCTACTTTTTGGAGTTCCATAATTAATAATTAAGCCTATTTTCAACATTTAACTTAGATCCTAAATTGGGGTTTCTAATTCCCTATCTTAACACATAAACTCCTAGCCAACCATTATATCTAAATACAAACCCTCTCCTAGAACAAGCCAATGCTCACTATATCCACCCCCTTACCTTAACCAAAGAGAGAGAAAGTGGAAGAACCCAAGCCGTAGCTCCAAGCGCTCCCAAAACCAAGGGCTCCGCACGAACGAAGATGGAGATAGTGATAATAATCTTCCCTAAGCCAAAGGAATGGAATGATAAAGAGATTATTGCCCCTTTTCCATAGAGAATTCGGATTTCCCAAAGAGGGGAAAGAGAGAGAGAGAGAGAGAGAAAATCCACATTAGAGAGAGAGAGGAACTTCAATAATCATGGATACTTACTTGGAGAGACCAAGGGAGACTTGATGGGGGACCTTGGAGTGATTCCCTTGAAGCTTGATGGATTTGGGATGAGAGATTGTGTGCCCTAGAGAGAGAAATTTCGTGCATTATGGCCAAAAGCACGCGTGAAACGCTTTTATTTTTTTCAGTTTTAGCAGCCCTTAATCGAGTATTACTCGATTAAAACCTCCCCCCCTTCAGGCTTAATCGATTAAGCTGCAACTTAATCGATTAAGTTGTAGGGTTTTCAGCACCCCGACTTTGAACGGCCGTAACTTCTTCGTTAACCGTTGGATCTTCCTCAAATTTTGACACAAGCTTCCTCACATATCCTACTTCACATCTAACGGTGGAATTTGTATTCTAAGCTACCAATCTTGTTATTCTCATTCCCCAATTTCCCATGTTTTAAACTTGAATTTACATGTCTAAATGGCCAATTTTCTAACTTATTTCATAATTGCCTCTATCCTAAGGTTATCAACACACAATCTACATTAAGAATTAAATTTAGGATGTTACAATCCTCTCCCACTTACCAGAATTTCGTCCTCGAAATTCAGCTGTCCTGAAACAACTGAGGATAAGACTCCTTCATCTTGCTCTCCAGCTCCCAAGTAGCCTCTTCTACGTTGTTTCTGTTCCAAATCACCTTCACCAATGGAATTTCCTTGCCCCGGAGTTGCTTAATCTGTCTGTCTTCAATTCTGATCGGGAGGATCTCAAAAGTAAGATTCTCCTTCAAGGGCAAATCATCCGCTGCTACCACATGGGAGGGATCATGAATGTACTTCCTCAGCTGGGAAACATGAAATACACCATGAAGCCTAGACAAGTGTGGAGGCAAAGCGATCCTGTACGCCAAAGACCCAACTCTTTCCAAAATCTCATAATGTCCAACAAACCTCGGAGT
This sequence comes from Crotalaria pallida, assembly GCA_037953625.1. Taxonomy (NCBI): domain Eukaryota; kingdom Viridiplantae; phylum Streptophyta; class Magnoliopsida; order Fabales; family Fabaceae; genus Crotalaria; species Crotalaria pallida. The sequence goes on from CM075651.1 coordinate 77,524,096, forward strand.
CAGCTTCTTTGACTTGATTGCCCGACCAATGCCAGTGGTAGGGGACACCCTAAGGAACACATGATCTCCCACATCAAACTTTAGGGGTCTCCTACGCTTATCTGCATAGCTCTTTTGTCTGTCTTGAGAAGTCTTCATCTTATCCTTAATCATCGCGATCTTCTCCGTGGTTTCTTGCACCAACTCTGGTCCAGTCAACAAGTTCTCCCCAATATGGAACCAACAAAGAGGCGTTCTGCACTTCCTACCATATAGTGCCTCAAAAGGTGCCATGCCAATACTAGAGTGAAAGCTGTTGTTGTAAGTAAATTCCATCAATGGTAACAATTGTTCCCAACTACCAGCCTGCTCTAGAACACAAGCCCTCAACAGATCCTCCAAAGTCTGAATAGTACGCTCGGACTGCCCATCAGTTTGAGGATGATAGGCTGTACTAAACCTCAACTTGGTACCCAAGGCCTGCTGGAGACTCTGCCAAAATCTGGATAGAAACCGCGGATCACGATCAGACACAATACTCGAAGGCACACCATGAAGCTTCACTATGTCCCGAATATACAACTGTGTCAGCTTTTCCAATGTGTACTTCTTATGGATCGGAATAAAGTGAGCACACTTCGTTAAACGATCTACCACAACCCATACGCCATCACAACCTGCAGCAGTTCTAGGTAGACCTATCACAAAATCCATAGCTATGCTATCCCACTTCCATTCAGGGATGTCCAGTGATCGCAACGGACCACCTGGCTTTTGGTGCTCAATCTTCACCTTCTGACAAGTCAAACAGTGAGACACATGGTCGGCCACATCCGTCTTCAACCCTGGCCACCAATAGATCCTCTTCAAATCCTGATACATTTTTGTTGTACCGGGATGGAAACTCATTTTTGTTTGGTGAGCTTCCCACAATATGTCTCTTCGAATATGGAAGTCCATTGGAACACATATTCTACCTCTGAATCTGATGATTCCATCTGCACCCTTGAGGAAATCAGGTTCCTCTTTACTTGCTGCTCCCTCTAACAACTTCTGGAGCTCTTCATCATCTGCTTGTCTTTCCTTTATCAAATTCACCAGCTCACTAGTGACTTGCAACATTTCCAGAACAATACTCTTCTCTTTCACCAGCATGTTCAAATTGAGATCACTAAATTCCTGGATTAGCTGCATCTCCTTCACCATCAAGTTGCTAACATGAAGAGTTTTACGACTCAACGCATCGGCTACCACATTAGCTTTACCCGGATGGTATTGAAGATGGAAATCATAATCCTTCAGGAACTCCATCCATCTCCTCTGTCTCATATTCAACTCCTTTTGGTCGAAGAGATAACGGAGACTCTTGTGGTCACTGAACACCTCAAACTTTGTGCCATACAAGTAATGTCTCCAGATTTTCAAGGCAAACACGACAGCTGCTAACTCCAGGTTATGGGTCGGATAATTCTGCTCATGCTGTCGCAACTGCCTGGAGGCATAGGCCACAACTTTGCCTTGTTGCATAAGTACACATCCTAAGCCTTGCTTTGAAGCATCACAGTACACGTCAAAGGGTTGGGTTGGTTCCGGCAAAGTTAGAACCGGTGAACTTGTCAATCTCTTCTTTAATTCCAAGAAACTGCCCTCACACTGCTGAGACCATTGATAAGGGACATCTTTTCTGGTTAACATCGTCAATGGAAGAGCCAGTTTGGAGAAACCTTCAATGAATCTCTGATAATAACCTGCCAATCCCAAAAAGCTTCTGATTTCTGTGACTGTTGTGGGCCTCTCCCACTTTAACACCGCTTCCACCTTGGAGGGATCAACAGCAACTCCCTGTGCGGAAATCACATGTCCCAGAAAATGGACTTCATCCAACCAAAAGCTACATTTAGACAGCTTGGCATACAACTGCTTGTCCTTGAGAACCTGCAGCACGATCCTCAAATGCTCCTCATGTTCACCCGGACTCTTAGAATAAATCAGGATGTCATCAATGAACACAATGACAAAAGAATCCAAGTATGGCATGAAGATCCTATTCATGTAATCCATGAATATTGCAGGAGCGTTGGTCAATCCGAAAGGCATCACCACATACTCAAAGTGCCCATAACGCGTCCTGAAAGCAGTTTTTGGAATGTCGTCTTCACGGATACGGATCTGATGGTATCCCGATCGGAGATCAATCTTAGAGAACACCGATGCACCCCTCAACTGATCCAACAAATCATCAATGCGAGGGAGCGGATATTTGTTCTTCACTGTCACTGCATTCAATTGCCTGTAATCAGTGCACATCCGAAGGCTACCGTCCTTCTTCTTGACAAAAAGGATAGGAGCACCCCAGGGTGACACACTTGGCCTGATAAGTCCCTTTGCTAATAGCTCCTCCAATTGCTTCTTCAGTTCTTCCAACTCCGGAGGCGCCATTCTGTAAGGTGCAATAGAAATTGGACCTGCACCAGGTTTCAGATCAATACTAAACTCAACTTCTCTCCTTGGAGGCAATCCGGGAATCTCCGTAGAAAAGACTTCCGGAAACTCACGGACCACAGGAATTTGACTTACATCAGATACTTCATCAGCTTCTATGGCAGATAGAGTAGAATCACTAAAGATGACTGCTTTCTTACGACAATCAATTAGAACGTGATGCTGAGCCATCCAGTCCATACCCAGAATAACATCTAATCTAGTCAAAGGCAGACAAATGAGATTGATTTTGAATTCCCGCTCCAAAACTCGGAGTGGACAATCCAAACACATCTGAGAAGTGATTACTGACGAATTTGTAGGGGTAGAAACCGACAACTTATAAGGCATTTCTATAGTAGATAACCCTAGTCTCTTCATGCATTCCATAGAAATGAATGAATGGGATGCACCACAATCAAATAAAACACCACAAGATTTGCCATTAACATAAAAAATACCTCTGATCAGCTCATCCTCATCTGTCACCTCTTCGCCATCTAGAGTGTACACCTTGCCCTTCTGCATCGGCTGACTTCCACCAGATTTCTGTGCACTAGCCACATTGACCTCTCTCTTCACAGGATTCTTAGGGCAGTTGGAAACAAAGTGCCCAGGCTGTCCACACAAGTAACAAAGTCCATCTCTTCGGCCCATATTCCAGCACACCCCCTTGTGTTGCCTCCCACAATGTGTACAAGTAGGAACAGGACCAAGTGTCACTGCAGGTTGCCCTGCTCCTCTAGGGACTGAAGGTCTGGGATTAGAATAAGGACCAGATCTCTGCATCGGACCCTTGCCCCTAATAGGACCAGACAATTTCTGAGATGCCCTGCTTCGCTCCTCTGCTTGTTCCTGCTTGAGTGACTCTTCATAAGCACTAGTCATGTTCACTAGTTGAGAGAGATTAGAGATCCCCTGATAGACAAAAACAGTTTTGATCTTGGGATGGAGACCAGCCTCAAACTTGATACACTTAGTGCGCTCATCTGCATCCCTATAGCTGCCAGAATAACGAATGAGATCCTCAAACTGAGCCGCATATTCTCCAACACTGAGGTTCCCTTGTTTCAGCTCAAGAAAAGCCACCTCCTTCTCCCTCCTTACATTTTCCGGGAAGTACTTTCCCAGAAAACGGACCTTGAAAAGATCCCATGAAATAGGCTCATGAGCTGCTTCTAAACCTCTCCTCTGTTGGTCCCACCAATGTTCCGCCTCACCCATCAGAACATACTCCACCAGTCGCATATACTGATCACCCGGTGGCTGCAGTGAGCGAAACAACTTCTCCATCTCCTGGAGCCATCTTTGAGCTCCATCGGGGTTGAACCCCCTTCAAACTTCGGCGGATCGCTTTTTCTAAAGCGGCCCATCCAGTCAATCTCCACTGGTGGTGGTGGAGGAGGCTGCAGTGCTGTTGCAGCAGCTGCTGCAGCTACAGCAATGTTCTGGGCTTGATTCTGCTGCAGATTTGCAAGATTATCAGCTTGTTGCTGTTGAACTTGGGCTTGGTTCTGCTGCAATTGAACAAGTGTTTCAAGAATTGCAGCAATTCTGTCATTGTCAGCCCGCCTCCCTGCCATACTGTTGAGTCATGGAGGGACAATCAATTAATGTTAGAATAATTAATTAAAACTACTAATATCCTATAACTTCACTTAGACACTAAACTAAGTACTTGGGTTACTCGCTCGGTGAGTAACCATAGGAGTAGTGAGTTCATACTCCAAAGGCCGAGGGAAACTGCTTTGATACCATAAATGTAACCCCCTAATGAATTCTACCCTTAATTCCCAAGTATTAAAAATGATTACTTAAAAATTCCTTTTTAGTTTAGTAAAATCACCCGTCAAACGGACGGAGTTTTGTCTATTTTTCGGACTTTCCAAAATCTTCAACCTGATAAACACATTTATGTAAAATCAGCAGGAGCCAGTAGGGCTCAAATGTAAATATATAAGCATCGCATGGTTGCCCCTTGGGCTCAAGTATAAAACATCAGAGTGTCAGAGTACTAGCAAAATATCAAGTATGCTCAAAATGAATCATAAACCCTGCACGAAGGAAACTATCCTAAGCCCCACTCAAAATGCATATACAGCTCATACACAACCAAATTCACGGAGGCTGAAGTCAAAATAAAAGTATCTAATCCCCAAAACCCCACTCTCCCTGGGAGGGAGAGCACACCTGCTCGGCCGGGGGCTGTGCAACCTCAATCTCTGTACCTGTAATGTATAGTAAGGGAGTGAGCATTGCACATGAATAGAAAAGCAGTTTCTAGATAGACATAATAACTAACCAGACCAATCACACTTAGCAATTTATACACATAATCACAATATCCGAACAAGCATACCATTCTTTTCTTAATTCCATTATTTTATAAATGCCGGTTCCCTTTTTAGTTAATTCATTTCCACCATTTAATTCCCTTTTATTCATTTTCTCCGTTCCCAAAGAAATCCCTTTATACTCCCTTACCTTTTTCTTATTTTTACGGTGTATGTATGTCTCCACCAAATCGAAGGCCTACATACATACACCAATCACGATATATGTCTCCACCAAATCGAAGGCCTACATACATCGCGTTCCCATTACCTTTACCTTGTCCAATTTTATCCCCTTACCTTTTCCTTTGATTTTACGGTGTATGTATGTCTCCACCAAATCGAAGGCCTACATACATACACATATCACGATGTATGTCTCCACCAAATCGAAGGCCTACATACATTGCGTTTCCATTACCTTCACCTTGTTCAATTTTATTCCCTGTTTCCCTTATTCATTTCCTTTTAGTTACGGTGTATGTATGTCTCCACCAAATCGAAGGCCTACATACATACACCAATCACGATGTATGTCTCCACCAAATCGAAGGCCTACATACATCGCGTTTCCTTTACCGTTTACCTTCTTTTATCCATTGCCCTTTTCTTTTTTTCCTTTCCATTTAGGGTGTATGTATGTCTCCACCAAATCGAAGGCCTACATACATACACCACCGACGATGTATGTCTCCACCAAATCGAAGGCCTACATACATCGCCCCATTCACGTTGTATTGTCTCCCCCAAATCGAAGGCCTACAATACAACCCAAACTTTACGATGTATCGTCTCCCCCAAATCGAAGGCCTACGATACATCACCATATTTATCCAATATTAATTGTCATTATTTTGTCCACCAATTCCGTTTAATATTTACCAAATCATTCCAAGCACAAGCATCATCACAATTATCACCAAATAGCCACAATTCACTTTCCTAATTAACACCATTCCAATATTTAAGAAATACCAAATAAAGCACATAATCAAATCCACAACTATTCATGCACATCACTTTCCACATAGACAATTAGAGTGCCAATAATAACCAACTTCACCTTTTCATATAATCATGCAACAACCACATTTATTATTTTTCATTGTCCAAATTATTGATTTAAAATCCTAAATTAGGGGTTCATGCCATTTATTTTCCTCAATTAAAACCTAACCTTATTCTCTACTTTTTGGAGTTCCATAATTAATAATTAAGCCTATTTTCAACATTTACCTTAGACCCTAAATTGGGGTTTCTAATTCCCTATCTTAACACATAAACTCCTAGCCAACCATTATATCTAAATACAAACCCTCTCCTAGAACAAGCCAATGCTCACTATATCCACCCCCTTACCTTAACCAAAGAGAGAGAAAGTGGAAGAACCCAAGCCGTAGCTCCAAGCGCTCCCAAAACCAAGGGCTCCGCACGAACGAAGATGGAGATAGTGATAATAATCTTCCCTAAGCCAAAGGAATGGAATGATAAAGAGATTATTGCCCCTTTTCCATAGAGAATTCGGATTTCACAAAGAGGGGAAAGAGAGAGAGAGAGAAAATCCACATTAGAGAGAGAGGAACTTCAATAATCATGGATACTTACTTGGAGAGACCAAGGGAGACTTGATGGGGGACCTTGGAGTGATTCCCTTGAAGCTTGATGGATTTGGGATGAGAGATTGTGTGCCCTAGAGAGAGAAATTTCGTGCATTATGGCCAAAAGCACGCGTGAAACGCTTTTATTTTTTTTCAGTTTTAGCAGCCCTTAATCGAGTATTACTCGATTAAAACCTCCCCCCCTTCAGGCTTAATCGATTAAGCTGCAACTTAATCGATTAAGTTGCAGGGTTTTCAGCACCCCGACTTTGAACGGCCGTAACTTCTTCGTTAACCGTTGGATCTTCCTCAAATTTTGACACAAGCTTCCTCACATATCCTACTTCACATCTAACGGTGGAATTTGTATTCTAAGCTACCAATCTTGTTATTCTCATTCCCCAATTTCCCATGTTTTAAACTTGAATTTACATGTCTAAATGGCCAATTTTCTAACTTATTTCATAATTGCCTCTATCCTAAGGTTATCAACACACAATCTACATTAAGAATTAAATTTAGGATGTTACAAAACTTGTAAAATCTTGTTTTCATAATTCAGAAAGTTTAAACCAAAGTTTTTAAAAGTATTTATGCATGAAAGTTTGCCGGAAAACATTTTAAAAACATTTATGAAATATTTTCTTCTCCAAATTCTAAAAGAATAATCGATTGTGCAAATTTTGTTAGCCTTATAAATTTTATTAAAAGAAGTGAAAGGTTGAATCTTCAAGGAGCTTTGACATGTATGGTTGTGCATTTGCTTCACCCTCTTTAAGTCTTTGTCTGTTATCATCAAAACTTCACTATCATAATAGGTTGTCTTTTAACAATTCCCCTTTTTTATGATGATACCCGTTATCCGTAAAACATGGGTTAAGCATATGCATATGATATGGCTCCCCCTCACACATTGCATTTAATGAAAATAATTAACAATAGTCATGCTAACAATCATAATAAGGCTAAACTACTCATTTGGTCTCTTACCTTATTTTTCAATTTCAAATTGTCCCCTTACATTTTTGTGGTTTCATATTGGTCCCTTATGTTTCTTTTCGCTGTCAACTTGGTCTCAGAATCACTGTTCATCCTATGTGGACCAATATGTTATGGACAATGTCACTTTCTCTCTCCAACAATATATATGTGGATCAATATGATATTGACACGTAGGATGAACAGCGATTCTGGGACCAGATTGACAACGAAAAGAAACATAAGGGACCAATATGAAACCAAAAAAAGGTAAGAGACGAATTTGAAATTGAAAAATAAGGTAAGAGACCAAATGATTAATTTAACCATCATAATAAATTAACTATTAAAGTAGTCATGCACACAATTATGCTCCCTTGAATTGATGCATAAAAAAAGTAAATATTAGAATATAAAACTCTTAGCACTAACTAGAGTTTCCAATATCCAAGCCAATAAGGAATGAAACAATATACAATGGGAAATGAGCTCAGCAGGATGTAATATAACAACAAGCTCATTATTTGTTATTATCAAAACATAATGCACTATGCATAGGGGAAATTCTTTTTTCCACATTCTTCCCCTTTTTGATGATGACAAATCATCATAAAAAAAATGCGAATTAAATATCACAATCAACACATAAGCATATATTCATATTTTTCTATTCAATATTTCTCCCCCTATTTGACATCAGAAAAAATTGAAATATGGGATATAAGGTTTTTTTCCCAATATTTTCATCCCCATGTGTAAAGCACATGATGTCAAAATCGGATGAGACACAAAACATATAAATTAATGCATATTTTCAAATGGATGTTTTTTTCCCATTTCTAAAAGAGTTTTTAAAAAATACATAACATAAAGGGAGATCAACTAGATGCATCATCAAAACATATAAATGCTTAGAAAATGCAACAGGATCAAAACATCATAGACTATTTCTTTTAATCCTATGGGTCATGGCAAAAACAAGGTATGCACATCAAATCAAAACTTTTTTGTCATGTAAAACACATATCTCAAAGATAAATATCATATGATAATTCATAATAGAATGAAGATAAATTATAATGATACTTACTGTAGGTGATGATGCTTTCCCATGTAGTAAGGTTCTTTTCTCTTGGAGTTCCTTCCTTTGGAAAATTCACAATTCAATGTTTTTTTTGAGTCTCCACTTGTTCAATGTGTTGCACTTCTCCGGCTATCACCTATAGGCACTTGAGGAAAACCAAGTCATCCTTTGATATCCTTTCATTTAAATTTGTTGTGCATAACTTAAGAACAAGATCTTGTTTTCGGTAACCTATCACTTAAGAACTCCATAGTTAGGCGTTCTTGACTTAAAGAAATTATGGGATGGGTGATCTCCCAGGAAGTTTTCCCAAAAAATGTGTAAGTGAGGACAAAGCACGCTGAAATGAAAAGGATAGATATGTGGGGATAGTCATCCAACTCTTATAATTTCAATTACAAGAAGGCATGTACTTACTTTAGATACATTTACTCAGCCTAATGTAGAAACATTAATTTCTTTTTTTTTTATAATAAATGTAGAGATGTTGGATACTGGGGGGGAGTTAGGAGAAGGGACGAGAAAGATGATGTTTTTTTTTCTTTTTTAATATTTTATTAATTGAATTAATAAAAAAAAGTCAGGTGGGATGATCAGATGCTGAAGTGTGTCCCAGTGTTAGGCACATCAGCTCCGTTATTTTGGATTTTAACTAAAGGACTAAATTGATCACTAATTGACAATTAAGAGACTAAATTTTCCAAATCAAAAGAAAGAGACCAAAAAAGTAATAAAGCCTTAAAGGATATATGTTACCACTGTTGTGTTATAAAATTGTTATTTTATTCTTGAACTAAAATTGTCATCCTGAAACGTAGGTCGATGTCTATTTTTTATTTTAATTTTTAATGTTGGCATCTATTTTTTTTAATATTGGCATCTATTTTTAAATTGGTATTGTTGTAAAGTTGGAACTATATTTTTTTTTAAAAAAATTGCCACTTTAAATACTATAGAATAAGGCAAGTTAAATTTTGTCTAGTTCACTTGATAGAATTGCGAGACATAAAGCACCACTATATAAATTTGAACGTCCTAACTACTACACAATTCTATCCTATCCCTACTCTCTGTCAAACTTTTCCTATAAATATACAATATTAGACTATGTTCTAAACTACCCGCCTGGTCAAAGTATCAGCCTTATCAAATACAAAACGGAACACACTGATATTCATCATCACTAACAAACAAGCAAACACATAGTGTTATGGAGTTAACCTTGAAAGGAATTATAAATTACTAAAACAAACTCTTGAGTATCAAATGCAGACGACTATATTGTGTTTTATAAATCAGAGTCGCGAGAAAAATTTGAGCAGCAATGACCAAAAGATGTTACTAAGTATAACTTTTATCCAATAAACATTTGAAAAGATGGTATGAAATCAAGGGATTATGGGGCGCTTGCATATCTTCGTGATCATCACCGGACGAATAAAAGGTATTAATGCATTTATTTGTAGTTACTCCCTCCAGTCCTTATTATAGGGCATATTTAACCAAATTACACATACCAAGGAGATCAAGTAGTTAGTTTTATGAATTCTATAAGAATATATTGTAACATTACAATTTTACCCTCTTAACTTTTCTTGAAAAATTCACACTGAACAACAAAAAACAAATAGATAGCCAGCATTTAATAAGGGAAAAAAAGAAAAAAAACAATAAATGATGCATAGTAAATATAAAGTAAGTTATAATTAAGACAAGAAAACCTTCTAGAATGTGATATATGATAAGGACTGGAGAGAGTACATCATTTCTCATACAAGTTTAAGAGATTTTACAAAGCCGATTAGTTAGGTTAAAATAAATTAATATTTTCAAGTTTATCTGTGCTCCCTATTCTTACATAATTTATATTGTTTTGATTTTTAATATTAACCTAAATTTTAGGTTGATCTAGCAATTGATTACGTTAAACAAAAAGAAGAGCAATATATAATTTTAGAAAAGTTCATAGGACTTTATTTGAAGTTGGTATCATCATTACAATATCAAGCCCTTTACTGAATTTGCTTTTCACAATATTCAAGAAGAGTTTGAAAGATGCATATGTAATTGTGCTTTGCATTCACACATTGAGAATCCAACTTTGATGTCCAATGTATATGTGTTGGCATAAGTTGATGAATTTCTAGCATGTCTCCTGATGTTGGAGTAGTTCATAGTCCTCAATTCACAGTATCACGTGAATACACCTTTGTAGAAAAACAATAATTTCAAATGTCATATATGATAAATACAAGAAAGAAGAATGATGACAAAATTATATTTTTGGTTCATATTAACATTCTTTAAATTCCCTGTAATAAGGTCATGTTTTGTAAGGAACATTTGCTATTTATGATCATGATAGAGCATCCATTAGCATATGATATATTGGGTATATAGTGAGATTACTGTGTATATCTTTAGCATCTATCGAGTATGAGTATGGTACAATGTTGCAATGGTCTCATTACCCACAGAACAACTATCCTAACACACATTTAACATGAGATATGATATATAAGTAAATAAGAAACATCAAAATTTAACCAAATTTACTTCCACTCCTTGTTACTTGACTCTGTCCAAATTACTACTAACCCTTTTATTATATCCACTTCCTTGGTGCTTAACTCTGTCCAAATTACTAGTGACCCTCTTATTATTTGTTGTCATACCTATATTGAAGGAAGAAAGAGATGATCTACGGAAAACAAAATAAATGTTGTGACTAAAATTTTGGAACTTACTCATGCATTAAATATCCTTAAACCAAATTACCAAATTATGCAATTGTATGCAATGCATCCATAAACAAATGAGGAATAAAGAACCAAGACAACATATAATAATATTGACTATGTCATAAGTCGAATGTGAGTAATGTATATTGTCCCATGCGATACTCCATCTATCGCTCCCTTATGTAATTTATAAAATAAAATTTGAAGTTAACCAACGTTCTAGCTAACAGCCTAATACACGAAGTGACACACATTGTCGTTGTTTTGATATGATATGTGCTCCATATAAATCCAGATCCGCTATCAAAATTCAAAAAAGAGAAGACAACTTTATAAATTCCGTAAACTACTCCAAACATGTTTACAGAACATGCAGAAAAAGAGAAATAATTATCTTACATTATCTTATACGATAATTATGCAATGAATTGTTTATAATGACTATATATGGAATATCATGATTACCTTTAGAGTAATTATAATTAAACTTATAATGTGGGATATGTTATAACGTGGGACATGTAATATAAGAAAGCTATTGTACATTAATAATAGCTCAGCCTAATTTAACTAAGCTAAAATAAAGCTATTTGGAATTAAAGTTTTGGGATACAGACAAAAATACTAGTCTATGTAGCATATTTTTGTGAACTCCAACAAAACCTATAGAGACAAATGTTTTTTCTTGTATCATGCAAGCCACATCAATATTAATATAATTTCAATATAATAAATTTTCAGTGATGCAATGGTGCCACTGATTTTTATCAATGCAGAGCATTAAAGTTATTTTACCGATAAAATATTGAATAAAATATAGTTTGGATTTATTTTTGAGTTAATGTCATCTATTTTGAGTTATTTTGTTCTTCTTCCACCATACAGATTTTCATTTAAAAAAGTCATTTCAAATAAAGTGAGTCAGTGTTAATTTTCCAGAGTTACAATACATGAGCTTCGAGTTTCAAACCACGATCCTTTGTACCATTACCCATTATGCCCACACAATCAAACAATCGAGAAACATTAAGAAGGTTACGAAGGTGAACGTGAGTGTTGATAAAAAGTTAGGAGCTTTGAATGGTGAGAAATGAAGAGTATAGTAGATGCATTGGTGATAGTGGTTAATAAAACAAAAGTTGATTTTGAGAGTTCAATGAAAAAGCTTGAACATTTTATTAAGAAATAGCGAATAACTGTTTCGTAATTCTTGCTAACTAAGATACGATAACATGGAGTACAGATCATGAAAGCACAATTCAAGATGTAAGAGATATGAAAACATAGGAGTACGTCATATGACATTCCATTGGTTGATATAGAATCATCCTAGAATGATTATCAATCTAAATCCACACTTACGAATCATATTATTATGTAATCATAGATAATCTAAATCAGAATAGTCATCAAAACAAGTAATTTAATAAAACAATAAAGTTTTTAATATAATTATTAAGTTCTAATTTGTTCACCTCTTCTAATATAATACAATGAAATGAAGTTTACATGACTCTAGTGATAGAGGCCTCCTAGGGAGCAACCAGTTCAATTCACTCAAGATTCTAATCAAGGAAGAAACCACCAACAACACAATTCATAGCTTGGCCCAATTCACAAGTCAAGCCCAAATCTCAAACAATAACACCTCAAATGGAAATCAAAGTGAACCAAGGAAGAGGAAACATGACATTGTTGCAACAATTGAGCCAATCACTTGAAGACTTGATTCTTTTGAACTCTAGTTTACTTCATGTTTGTGTTTCTCTTTCTTAAGTTGTAATAAGTTAAGGGTTGCTTGCATTCACCCAAGTCATTTTCCTTTTAATGTTTTAGTTTAAGTTTGCTTTCATGTTTTCAAGTTGCAATAATTAGTTTAGGTTTAGGCCAACCATAAAGATTCTCAAGAGAAGCTCACAGTTTCAAGGCCATGAAAATAATCAACCACCAAGATAAGTGGAAATTGAAGAGCCTCCTTGTTGTGCAAGAAAGAAGTTGTTGTCCATGTTTTGAATGCATCAAAGGAGCAAGGAATCATCAAGCATTTAAGACAACATAATGCTAGAATTAATGCATTTAATGGACAGTTACACTTCTCATCATCAATAGAGCATTGAATAAGAGAATGAGGTTGCAAACTTAATGCTTGGGAGGTTACACATTTAAGAACCATCAAGCTATGCCATGAAGACCCTTCAACTCATGATTAATGAGAAGGAGTTACAGACCAAGCAATCATTAGCAATTTAATGAGGAGTTACGAAATATGATTAACTCTCATTAAAAATGATTCCTTCCATCATCAAGGCTTATAACTCACGAATCATGAAGGCTAAGCTAATAAAGGTTTTGTAACTCCGTTCTCCATGATGAGCTCCAAATTCACGTCCCAATTCAAGGCCTAGGTTTAAGAAGATTCCCTTTTCTTTTATGATTCATTAATTTCCTTTTCTTTGGATTCTAGTTGTGCACGGCCATGATTAGTAAAAGGGGCCTCACATCTTTCCTATATAATGTAACCTTTGCTGAATGAATAAGATAGTTGTTTTTGGCTAAAACTCACGTTTTCTTTAGAGAGTGATTCTCTTTGTTCTTGGTTGGATGAAGGGCTCAAATTGTGTGATGCAATTTGAGTTAACCAAGGCTTATCCTTGAAGCTCATCAAGGTGGCGCCTTCTTCCTTATCTATTGTTCTTTGATTCCTCAACACAATTCGGTCTTCTTTCCATTCTTCTTGTTTCATTTCCATTCCTTTATACAAAACACATACTAATTGAGAAAAAGGACTCAAAGATTAAAGGACAAGAGCATTGGAAACATACATCCAATTCCTTGGGTGTATCAACTTGTTATCAGAGCTATAAACCACTTCTCAAGTGGTATCAAGATCCGGGATTTTCTAAGGTTTTGTTGCATCAATCTCTATTCAATTTTGATTTCATTTGGGTTGTGTTTCGTCCTTTGTTTTTGTCATCTTGTTTTTGGTGTATCCTTTATCTTATTCGGATGTGTTATGATCTCTTGATCACAAAACTTAGCAATTGAGTCTAGGTTGTTTTGTGTGGGTTCCTTGCTGCCTAGATTTGTTAGAGTTGCATTCTTGTCCTTAGATCATCCTTATAGTCTTTTGTTTTAAATGTGTCTTATTTGAGTCTTTTTAGATTTTGTTTTGTTAATCTAAACCCGTTGCTGTTCTAGGTTCTGTGTCGCTTTCAATATTGTTACTTTCAAAGGTTGTGTCCTTGTGTTAATCTCTGGTTTGTTGCTTTTTGGGTTTTGTTGTGTTGCATTCAAAAACTCAAACCGTGGCTGAGTTCTTTTCGTCACCATTTCTTCTTAATCTTTTATTTGTGTCGCTGTTTTGTTGGTGTTGCACAAAAATTTTGATTCGCTGCAAGTTTTTGTGCTGCAATTTTCTGGATTAAAACCGTGTTTATGTTTGGTTTTCGTCGTTGTTCTACTTTGTCCTTGTCCCAAAAACCGTGGCAGACTTGTACTTGTCACGATTTAATTTGTCTCAAACCTTTTCCAGTTTGAAATCCGTGGCTAAGTGTGGGTGTCGCTGTTTGACTTGAAATATGTTTTCATCCCTTAAGCCGTCGCTGTTTGAAACGTTTTATTTTCTTGAATAGATTTCTGGACGAATTGTTCTGTCACTAAATCTGTTTGAGACTAAACCGTGGAAAACAAAAGTCGTTGCTTGACTTGTTCTTTATTTGTTTCAGTCCTTGGTTTCTCCACTCAAATTTAATCACTCTTGTTTATGATCCATGGCTAAAAAATATGCTGGTTTATTGAACAAACTTTTAAATGAATGTATGGAAGACCAAAAAGAAAGTCTTTTTCAGACAAGATGCTTGATCAAAGAGACTCTTTGCTCTTTGATTATTGATGGAGGAAGTTGCATCAATTTAGCTAGTGCAAAGATGGTGAAACATTTGAGGCTTCCAATTTTCCCTCACCCTAAACCTTATAAAATACATTACTTTCAAGGTGAGAATGAAACTGAAGTCAATGAACAAGTGAAAGTTGAATTTACAATAGGAAGATATGTTGATAAAATAATATTTGATATAGTCTCCATGAATGCTTGTCACCTTTTTCTAGGGAGACCATGACAATATGATAGGGCAGTTGTCCATGAAGGAAAAACAAATAAATATACCTTTGTCCATGAAGGAGTGACAAGAGTTCTAAAACCCATGACCCCACAACAAGTGAAAGTAGATCAAGATAAAATGAGAGAAAAGAAAATGAGAGTGAACCAAACACTTGAGGAGAGAAAACAAGAGGAAAATCTGAGTGAGCTAGGGGAAGAGAACATCAATGATGTGGAAAAAGTTGTAATCCAAGAAAAATATCCTCAAGAAGAGTCAAGATCAAACTCTTCTTTTTCATTTACTGACAAGTTCAACCTTACTTGTGATACCACATTTTAGGTACCCATAGAGGAGCTGCACAAGGAGGTGGTTGACACAACAAAGAGGCCTAAAAGGGCCATTGGTTTAGTGCCAAGTAGTCCTATGTACACAAGACCAAGTTGGGTGAAGGAAAACAATCATGAAGATCCTTTAAAGGAAGATCCGTGGATTGATAAAAATCAACAAATGGTTTTTCCTTTGATGGAGTGGACCACTGTATGTTTTTCCAACATCCACGTCAAGTGTGACATAAAAGGTGAGGAAGTTGAGGTTTCGTTTACTAAACCAGTGTTGGTTGTTTCTTGCTTTTCAGGTATGCAAGCTTGGGATTTGAGGTCAAATCCTCTCCAAGAAAGGTGGAATGATAGAGGCCTCCTAGGGAGCAACAAGTTCAATTCACTCAAGATTCTAATCAAGGAAGAAACCACCAACAACACAATTCATAGCTTGACCCAATTAACAAGTCAAGCCCAAATCTCAAACAATAACACCTCAAATGGAAATCGAAGTGAACCAAGGAAGAGGAAACATGACATTGTTGCAACAATTGAGCCAATCACTTGAAGACTTGATTCTTTTGAAATCTAGTTTACTTTATGTTTGTGTTTCTCTTTCTTAAGTTGTAATAAGTTAAGGGTTGCTTGCATGCACCCAAGTCATTTTCCTTTTAATGTTTTAGTTTAAGTTTGCTTTCATGTTTTCAAGTTGTAATAATTAGTTTAGGTTTAGGCCAAGCATGAAGATTCTCAAGAGAAGCTCACAGTTTCAAGGCCAAGAAAATAATCAACCACCAAGACAAGTGGAAATTGAAGAGCCTCCTTGTTGGGCAAGAAAGAAGCTCAAGAAAACCATATCTTGAAGTCCATACTGTCCACGTTTTGAATGCACCAAAGGAGAAATTAATCATCAAGCATTTAAGACAACATAATGCTAGAATTAATGCATTTAATGGACGGTTACACTTCTCATCATCAATAGAGCATTGAATAAGAGGATGTGGTTGCAAACTTAATGCTTGGGAGGTTACACATTTAAGAGCCATCAAGCTATGCCATGAAGACCCTTCAACTCATGATTAATGAGAAGGAGTTACAAACCAAGCAATCATTAGCAATTTAATGAGGAGTTACGAAATATGATTAACTCTCATTAAGAATGATTCCTTCCATCATCAAGGCTTATAACTCTCGAATCATGAAGGCTAAGCTAATAAATGTTTTGTAACTCCCTTCTCCATGATGAGCTCCAAATTCACGTCCCAATTCAAGGCCTAGGAATAAGAAGATTCCCTTTTCTTTTATGATGCATTAATTTCCTTTTCTTTGGATGCTAGTTGTGCACGGCCATGATTAGTAAAAGGGGCCTCACATCTTTCCTATATAATGTAACCTTTGCTGAATGAATAAGATAGTTGTTTTTGGCTAAAACTCACGTTTTCTTTAGAGAGTGATTCTCTTTGTTCTTGGTTGGACGAAGGGCTCAAATTGTGTGATGCAATTTGAGTTAACCAAGGCTTATCCTTGAAGCTCATCAAGGTGGCGCCTCCTTCCTTATCTATTGTTCTTTGATTCCTCAACACAATTCGGTATTCTTTCCATTCTTCTTGTTTCATTTCCATTCCTTTATACAAAACACATACTAATTGAGAAAAGGACTCAAAGATTAAAGGACTAGAGCATTGGAAACATACATTCAATTCCTTGGGTGTATTATCTAGTATTTGTAATGGCAAAACAAAAAAGTTGTTATAATCTACTAATTAGTTTGAATATAGATAGTAATATAATAAAAATATCAACTTATTTTCATTTCTTCGATTCTTAATCTGGTTTAAGTAGCCGTTTTAAGTAGTCGTTGTTCCTCTAGTGAAATACAATCTCAATCATATGTTATGCTCCATTTTCTCCTTATTATAAGCCCCTTTCTCTCTCACCAAAAAAGGGCTTATAATAAGGACCGGAGCGAGTATTTAAAACTAAATAAATTTAGGTAATTAAGTTCACAGGGTTGACTAGTATTTATGACCTTGTGCAATATAGGGACTAATGACGTAGTTATATTTTGTATCAATTGAATTTTAAATGAACTCATTTGATATCTTGAAAGATATTTTATATTATCATAATCACAAAGACACACATTGATAAGCATTGACACAAAAAGTGCGATGCAGGGACTAATGACGTAATTATATTTTGTATCAATTGAATTTTAGATGAACTCATTTAATATCTTGAAATATATTTTACATTAGCGTAATCACAAAGACAAACATTGATAAGCATTGACACAAGAAGTTGTAACAGGTGAGTGATAATCATAAAAATATGCTAGGCATTAACCATAACGAATGTTTATAAATGTTATGGATTCATATTTTCAAAATTGTCCAGTAATGTTATCGTGATTGAATTATGTTGTAGGCGAGTGGGCATCATTATCAAATCATTACAAGCTTATTAGAATAAATTATAGCCTCTATAGACTATAGCATTATATTTAAAAAAATAAGGAAAAAACAATTATATTCAAGAATAGAACATCATTATAAAAATATAAAAATAGAAATCAAAATAAATAATCATTGGTAACAAGAAAGGAGACAATTGGATACTTGAAAAGAAACTTGTATTAGTCTTTGGCTAGAATCAAACAATTACTATAATTTTAGGGACCAACTACAAATAAATTTCAATAACCTACCATATTTTTATTTCATCACATTAATATAAGTTTATATAAAAGTCCCCAATTGCTAGCACAATTGGTAGAGTTGAAGCACGTAAAACGATGGAAATTCAAATCATGATAAAAAAACATTTAAATAAATGTTTACATAAAAACATTTTATTTCAAGGTTCACAAAATAAATTTAAAATAAAATACAATCAACTCTTAAATATAATTTTGACAACAAACTCTCTCACTATGAAGCTCCAGTGAGGTTCTAGCTCACTTGCTTTTCATATAAATTAGGTTTAATTATTTTTGATTATTGTTAATATAATATTTCTAAAATTTTAAAAAAAAATATCAATTTCAATTTGGTAAATAAGTGATGATGAAATTATAAAAGGAATTTTTTCCTGGTAGAGACAAGTATTAAAAAAACAAACTAAACAAATTAAGGCATATATGATGAACTTAATTCAATGGCGTCAACATATAAGGAAGAATTAAATCATGATTAGAATCTAAATTTATAACATAATTATATCTCCACAAGATTATAATTTAATATAGGTCAAATTATTTCAAATAAGGAAACATTTTTTTTGGGTCTGTACTCTTTGGCCAGTACCACAGGTGTTTTCAAGAGTACATTTAATATCAAGGAACCCTTTAGACAAATCCTGCACGAGGTCGCGCTCCTATGCCTCTCCCAGCACGAGGTCACGCTCCTATGCCTCTCCCAGCGAGACGTGTTAACCGGGAATCGAACCTGAGACTTCTTAGTCTCAAGCCCCATTCTCAAGTTCTCAAGTTAGCAGGATCGAACCACTTGAGCCAATCCCCATTGGGATCCCCGGCAACGGCGTTCACATTTATCAAATAAGGAAACATAAATACTAATTTATTGCATATGCATAGTCATACAAAGGAAATCAACCTTTAATATCAGTTATAAAATAAAATCATATAAGTATAATTGATTACATGTTTTAAAATTCAAAATACTATCATTTAATCATATATTGATTAGTATATGTAATTGATATAATTTGATTTCAACAACCAAGTGCATTCCACGGGTATAAATGCTAATTATTATAAATTTTAGATTTTGATATAAATTAAGAAACTCAACTAAATGTTGTTATCTATTGGCTTGTTTTCCATTTGGAAGAGTTTGATCCTTTGGTCTCTCCGTAGAGATACTTCTTATCATTGTCTGTTGGTTATCAAAAAGGGTATTGACGATTGGGGGACTAAGCTTTTCAAGTCTTTGAATTATTAGTTAACCGACCCACGACCCACGTTTGCCCCTGTGGTTAACTTAGTTGGACCTCATCATTGGTGGTTGGTTGAAATGATGTCTATTTTAAGGAGAAATTGAAACATGGAATAAAAATGTTTTTGGCAAGATTGATACCAAAATTTAGGACCTCAAGCAAGGCATCGATTTTCAAGATTGTAAGGCAGAGACAAAGAGTCTTGATATTGACGAGAATGTCTTGATAAAAGAACACTTTGTTGATTTGTGGCTTTATATGAAACATAAAGAAAGGATTATTATGCAAAAGTCTAACTTTACTTGGCTGAAGGAGGGTGATGCTGATTCTAAATTCTTTCTTGTCTAAGTTAAATAAATGATATTTTTAACCTTCGCTTGGTATAATTGATAGTAATACAAAATATCACATAGTAGGCTATTGGAAAATATAACTTTGATGATTATGTGTTGTTGTTGGAAAACATTATCCCAAGTATGTTATATGTTTTGAAGTGCTATGTGACTATATGCGTTATTTGTTAAAGTGCTATGTGATTATATGCACCTGAATTATGTTTATGGATCTGCATGATATGATACATTGTACTTGCATAATAAAGAAGTGAACATGGACAGATGTATTGGAACTTGGACCTAGACTAAATGGAATAAATGATTTTTTAGCATACAAGAAGTATAATAATAATTTTGAGAATATGAATTGGAATTTCATTTGTGCCCCAAAGTTCATCAAAGATAAAAACATGAGTTAATAGTCACATAGGTCCCCGAAAAATACGCGTGGAATTAGTTAGGTCCTTGAAAGATTTGTGGAATCTCTTAAACTTCCCAAAGATCAATTTGGCGTCATGTTAGTCCCCCATCCAATTTCGTCGGGAGGGATCTAACGGAATCCTGCTTGACTCGTTCAATGCTTTGTTGGCCCTAATGCCATGTTGGACTATTAAGAGCACGTTTGGGCCAACAAAGCATTTAACGTGCCATGTAGGATTCCGTTAGGTCCTCCTGGGGGGACTAACGTGATGCCAAATTGATCTTTGGGGGATTTAAGAGATCCCATAAATCTTTTTGGGACCTAACTGATTCCAAAATGATCGTTTAACAGATTCCACAAATATTTCAGGGACCTAATTGATTCCACGGGTATCTTTCAGGGACCTATATGACTATTCACATGTCATTCATCATACAATGTGTTTAGAGAAGGGAAAAGTGTAACACCTGTAACTGTGACATCCCGTATTTTCCTAACTAAGATAAATAAATTTTCATTTAAGAGGAGTTTTGAGATATTGTTTTACAAAAGATTTTTAATGAGTGTTTTATTCGGTTACGTAAGAAGTTGTCGATTTTATGGAATTTTGGTAAACAAATATTTTTATGGAGCTCAAGTAAATGATTTTATTGAATTTGGACTGATTTAATTAATGAGAAGTGAGTTATGATTTTATTGTTGGTGATTTCTTATAGGAATGAACTTCCTTGTGAACTTTAATAGATTTAACGAACTTCAGAAATTCATAACTTTTTAACCGTAACTCCGAATTTTATGATCTTTATATGAAAACGATCGTATCGAAATGTAGATTTCAAAAATTTGATTTTCATAATTTTTTGGGTTGATTTACGAAAATTATTTTTCAGGTTTGTAAAAAACGAATTTTGAAGGTATTAATTGTTAAAAATAGTTAAAGACCTCTAATGGATTTTTCCTTTTGGAAATCTCTTTTATATATATATATGTATATATATATATATATATATATAAGTATGATTGAAAATGAAAATGCAATGTGTATGTATGTGCATATGTATGTGTTGTGTGATGCATGAAATGATAGAATAAAGAAGAATAAAATAACATATCTTTAAGGAAGTGATATTGTGAGACCCACAATTTTACCCAATTTATTTGTGATTTTATAATTAAAATTAGGAAATTATGCTTGATTTTGATACCTGGGTTTATATAAAAAATATATATATATATGAAAATATATATGTATACACGTAACATATATAGGTATATATATTATATACCAATGTTTTCCCTAGCCTATTTAAATGAAATATTTTTAAGGTAAAGTATTTGATTTAGATGATTTTAAAAATGAAATGATTTTTGATGGATTAGAGTATCCTATCTTTAGAAATTCATATCTTTTCAACCGTACGTCGAAAAATTACAAATGATATGTCAAAACGATCGTATCGAAATCTAGATTATGAAAATGTAAAGCTTTGATTTTTATTTTTGAGTTTTCGAAATTTTATCACTGCTGCAATAGTGAACGAATTTTTGAGTTTTAAGAACCAATGTATGGTTTTAATGCATTAAATAGCCTTTTGACTAAAGTATATTTTACTTTGAAAATAAAAATGCATTTCTGAAGTTTTATAATGTATTATCATTTAAATAAAATGTATTTTCGTATTTTTCTTATTTTAAAATATTTGAAAAGCTTAGGAAGTGTATTTTTGAAGAAATGACCTTAGGACTTCAAAAATTCATAACTTTCCAACCGTATGTCCAAAAATTACAAACTTTATATGAAAACGATCGTAATAAAATGTAGAATCTTAATATGTAAAAATAAAATTTTTATTTTAATATTTACGAAAATTTTTGTACAGTAGGTAGAAAATCAAATTTTGATAGTTAATATGATTAGATAATTATGTAGGCACCTCCACAATGAACCAATGAGAAAATTTCTCTCCTATTTTAATATATGCACCGTCCAAATTAGAAGGGAAAGAGGGGAAGAACAGTTCTGAAGTTTGTGAGAATAATCCATGAATTAAAATGCTTTAGGAATCAACAAAATCACATTTAATGCTAGTTCATGTTCCAAGTAGTGTTTGAAATTTTTTGAATGGAACTTGATGAAGGGGGGCACGAAATTTAGGTCTGAAAATGAAGGGAAATGCATCTCCAAACACCTATAAATAGATAGCCTTAGTTCCCACATTTTTCACACACAAACACTTGATAGTTTTGCAAGAGAAAAAAAAATAAAATTCTAAGAGAGAAATTGAGAGAGAGGGACGAGTAAGCTAGGAAGGAAGGGAAGAGTTGCTTGGTTTCTTGAAGTTTTCTAAAAAGCTTAAGGAGTAGAGGTACCCCAAAATCACTTATTTAATTAAGTTATTTTTAAGTTGTTTTGTTTATATTTTTGTTTAAAACTTCTAAATTTCTTCTATGGTCAAGTTCTAAATTTTCCTTTTCATTTTAAGGTTATTTTTGAATATATGAAATTGTTCTTAAGTCATATGAATTAAGAATGAGAAAAGGGACACAAAAAGAGTATTTAAAGGGATTTATCTACCCTTTTCTTTAATTCTTAAGATGGCTAAATGTTTTGATGAGTTTGAGTAATTTAATTTCTGGGTTTATTTTAATTCTTAGAACATGAGAATTGTAGAGAATTTTGTGTGAAAAAATAAGTTTTTATTCATTGTCTTTTTAATTGTTTTGTTCTTTGTTTTACGGAAATGAATAAAAGAATTAAAAAATGATTTTTATTTTATTTTCTTTTTTATTCTGGACGTGTAATATGTATGTATGTATATATATATATATATATATATATATGTAATTAGATTATATTATATGTTATATTTCATGTGTATTTGAGTTATAGTTAAGAATGAAAACAAATAAGTACTTTTCCTTGAAGTAGAAATGAAATGAAATGTTTTAAAGGAACTAAAAATGTCTTTTTAGAAATAAAATGAATTCTGGAAATTTTTGATGTTATTGAAGTTTATGGAATTATATGTTATGAAATTTTTATGTCTGATTGTATTGAATTTCTGTT
Organism: Crotalaria pallida; assembly: GCA_037953625.1. Lineage (NCBI taxonomy): Eukaryota > Viridiplantae > Streptophyta > Magnoliopsida > Fabales > Fabaceae > Crotalaria > Crotalaria pallida. The sequence goes on from CM075651.1 coordinate 77,547,487, forward strand.
GTTTGGATTTAAGTTTAATAAGAACAATGAATAAATGAACAAAAAAATAAATTTCTGGAAACAATAAAAATATAATAGACCGCGAGGTCTATGGTATTATTTTTAAATTATTTTTGTTATTTGTTTGTATGGTTTGTAATTAAATTATAGTAGATTGTTTAAAAGAAATAGGAACAAATGGTAGTATTTATAAACCTATAAGAACATGTATTTTTGATTAATTGTATGAGTATGTGGTTGATGTGGTTGTAAGTGTTAGTTGCTGGAAAAAAATGAATTATTTTCTAAAAGGGATCTATTCTATATTTGTTAATGATTAAACCTCTTATTTTTAGTATACCAAATGATGTAATTATATTATATAGATGTTTTAGGAATTGAAAATATTTTTCTAACTTTTCTATATGCTAGTCGAATTTTAGAAGAAAAAGGAATTAAAGTAATTAAATTTTTCTAATTGATTTGATGATTGTTTTAGTATGTTTAGGGAATATATTACATGTTTATATGGAAAAGATTAATTTTGAAAGTTTCATTTTTATTCTGGAAATTTAAGTTTTATTCTGAAAAATTCATTTATTTAAGACCCCAAGTGATTATTTTTAAGAATATTAGTGATACTTTGTTTATATGTGCAAATATAATGTAGAAACAAATAGAAATGAGTATTTTGATTGATTAAAAGTGATTTATAAAAAAAAATATATTAAGTTGCTGTCCAGAATTTATAATTAATGAAAAAGTAATATTTTATTAGAAATAATAGTGTTTTAAAGTATTTGGCATGAGTAGGAATTGTGTATAATTGTTTTGGATTATTCTACTTGAACTTCTTGAATTAATGCAACTTTTTCTGTGGCTGTACAGCAGATGCAACTATTTTATTTTGTTTTAATTTAGTCATTTTATTATAGTAGAAGTTCTAATAAGAATTTAGGAAGAAACGGCATGTGTTTTCGATTTTCTGTTTAAGAGAAATGAATTTTTAAGTTAGAATATGTATGCTGTCCAAAATTCTAAATTAGTTGCATCAATGATAGAAACTGTTTTAGATTAAATCAATATGTGAATTTTATGCTAAGACTTTTTATATATAGAGTTAAAAAGGAAATATAAAAGTGACTTTGTAAATGTATGCCTTAATGTTCTAGTTGTTTACTAAATTGTTGTCTTACTGGTGCTTGTATGTGGAATGTCTTGTAAAAGTGATTTTGAGTTTGTATTGTATACTGTCCAAATTTAATGAATTGATTTAAGTAATTATAAAAATGATTTTAATGTATGAGTGTATGTTTGGGTATAGTTATCATATTGTTTGAATTTAGTAAATAAGAAGTGGGTTGCATTTTGATGTAAAAATATAATGTTAAGAAATTTTAGGCAAGTTATAGTATTTCATTAGATAAGTGCAATTTGTTTGGGTGGCTGTCCAGACTTGTTTTATATTGACCTTAGTAGTATGTCTATAGGATTTAAGGTGGATTGAAATAATTTAAGTGCTGCCCATAATTGAATAAGTGTGGAAAAATATTATTTCTTAAGCTTAATTTTATTTTTAGAATTTGGATGTGAATCTGTTAGTAGGAAATTGAAATGAATGAATTTTTGGGTAACTGTGAAGTAATGCAACTTTATTTCCTGTTGCTGTTCAGAGAAGATTTTTTATAGTTGCATGATATTTAGAATGGAACTTGTTTTGACTTGATAAGTGAATGACTTCATAATTTAGAATGATTGTTGATGTGTTAAGTGTTTGTATTGATTTTAAAAATGTGTTTCTTGGCTGTCCAAATGATTAAAAAGGTTGCATCAAGTTTAAATTATTTGTTTTAAATGGTTTATGTTAATCCTTGAGTGGTAGTTGTTGTTGATTTTGAGTTAATAATCTCTTTTGATTTAATAATTAGTTCTAAAAATTTCCATTGACGTTTTAAAGGTTTTGATTTTGTAAAGTATGATTTATTTTAAGTATTGGAAGTTTTGGTTCAAGTCTTTTGGATTTCCTAAAAGTGATAAAGGAAATTGTTGTTAAGGACATAGGTCTTGTGGTTTGCTTACTTGTAATTGAGTAGTTATTTATGAAATTATTTTGTAAATATTATTTGGTAAAGGCTTTCGTTCGGATTTGGGTGACGTGACTTCAAAGCAAGAGGACACTAATTTTGTAGCTGCAACTTCAGGTGAGAGAGAAGCCTTTTTAAGACATAGTGGCATGTAGGGTAATATTAGAACGTTCCGTATCATCTCAAAGGTCGGAACTAGGAATCTATCGGTCGAGTAGTAAAACAGCAATTGAGTGTGTATCCTGCCGTTTATACGAAAAACACGATTCCTCGATATTTATTGTATGTCGGTTGCTAATTGCTTATGCCATGTTGTATATTTTTATATTGTATATTATATTTTGGAAATAATGGTTCATCTTATGGAAAGAAAATTAATGTTCGGTGGTTCCTATGAAAAGAGTTCTTTGTGTTTTTCGATCAGTTGTTCCATGAAAAGGAATTGGCATAATTTGTAAATACTAATATGAAAATATGAGAATGATCAATGAAATTTGTAAGCGATATTAGTGTACAGTGATGGTGCAAACGGCACGATAACTTTGTAAGTGTTCCCTTTAAGTGACTAGCCACGTGGATGACTGTGCCGTGGTCTAAGTCTTGTGGATCCCACTGTACTATAGAAGGATGTTTGATGTTTCCCTTAGAGGTCGAGGCCCGTTAGAAGCAAGGCTTAGAATGAGTCGACCAAAACTTAGGTTTAAGAAAAGACTTAAAAGACTTAAAAGACTTAGGAACCCCTCTCCTAAACCTACGCGTTGAGAGTGAAGTAGTGGAGAGGAAAGATACCGAATACTTGGAGGCCGGTGTACTTTCAAGTGGTGATTGCGATAGGGGAGGGCAAGGACGGTGAACGTCAAGAAGCCTCGAGTGCTTCTCTAGGCGGGACAAGACTACAAGGACTTGTCTTTCGGTTGTAGGAAATGTCGTAGTGAGGAACTGCACGATCAACTAGAGATAGCGTTGTCGCCCCCTTGAGCAAATCTTAGATGGTGAGAGGGAACCTGAATGGGGCTAGATGTCGTTGTATTTTGGAAACTGTATTGATGAAATGATTTTACTTCGGTTGTTGGATACTTGTTGGTGCGTACCCTTCGACATCGATGCCAGCATGGTTAGGGTTCCTGTGCGTCCCATCTGCTTTCCGAACTAGGATGTGGTTGGAATGATGGAGGAGATGTAACCTGTGTGCTACCAAACCCTTGAGCTTCGGTGGTGGTACCCCTTCTCGAATTTTCGGTGGTTACGATAATAAAACTTAGAGCCTAAAGATAATTAAATATAATGGATATTGTTTCATGATGATTACCCTTTTGGTCTTAATATTCCCCTATTGTAAGCCCGCGCCGTCGACGATCATATCGTTCGGAAGTGCTTACTCTCTCTATTTTCCTTTCCTGTGGACATTGGGTAACAATGTTCACAGATGACAGATCATGTACTATCTCGAGTAGCGGTTATTCAAGTCGGAGGAGGATCACGAGACGACGTACATACGAGGAGGAAGCAGAAGCAGCAATCAAGAATATTCCAGACAGTTACGGTGGAGGAAAATGAAGACTAATAGTCTAGGATAGTTTTTGTATTCCATCTTTGGATGGGTAGGACATGATTACTCTATCCCGAATGTAACCCCAGTTGTAATATGGATTATTTTAAATGAAATAAAAGAAGTTTCTTTGTTATATATCATGTTCATAAAGTAATTAAACTATTTTTCCGCAAGTTAACCATCGACTAAATATGACATTGAGAAAATGAGTTTTTGGAAATGTGTTGGATGTTAACATCTCTTTTTGGGAATAGAATTTTATGACGCAAGTCTAAGTACCAAAACATTTTTGTAAACCAAATGAATTAAATTGTATTTATGAAAATATTTTTGGTAAAAGAATTAAACCGAATCGACTTAGATAATGTTATAAAAAAAATGGCGCAAATTTTTAGTGAAAATTCTATGTCCAAATTGCGGTGTTACATTTAGTGGTATCAGAGCGATGGTTGTCCTTAGTGGCCTTAAGCATAGCCTTATATGCTTTCCTTGTGTGACTCTGGTTGTGTTTGTTTGAATCTGAGTGGTGATGGTCTTAGTCTTAGAGTAAACTAAGAGTTAGAGTTGGTACCGAATTGGAGTGGCATGGATGTTCTTCAAGTTTGACTAGTCAAGGCAATGGTAGCAACGACGCAAACCCTGAATTCCCAAGAGGTCAATGGCTAGGATTGAAGTTGGCTTTTCCACATTTGGAGTTTCCGAAGTGTGGATCAGGACAAATTGACTCGTTGGTAGGAGACTTTCCGACGGGAGAAGCAAAGGAAAAACCTGTTATTGGAAAAAGTGCCGTATTATGAAGATTGTCAGAGAAGAATTGAGCTCAAGTCAAGGCATTACCCTACATTATTTTCAATTTTCGTAAACGCAATTGCCTTTTTATCTAGTTGTGACCTTGATTTTCACATTTCTGCGATAATTCGACCCCTTCAAATTGAAAAGACTTCCTTTTTGTCAGAAATCTAATGAATACATTCCATCAAAATATTCGACCAAATGCCAAATTTTGGTAAATTCAAAGTTCTTTTCTTGGATTCTCGTGACTAAAATAGAACCCTACCTCATAAAGTTACGAAGGAAGTAACGCTTGTATGCATAACACATGAATTTTAGAGGTTGAAGGGACAAGGTGATGGTACGGTTGTGTGAAAAGTTAGGAATTATGGGAATAATGGTTTACAGTCGGTCCCTAAGTGGTACTAAGAAGGCAAGGTAGTAAGTGAAAAGTCGGGTAGTTAGGGAGTAATCATAGTCTTATGGTGGGCTTTGATGTAAGGGTGTGTAATAGATGGTATAAGATTGATCAAAGTTGGGGAGCAAATGGTTAAGTAGAGTCTATATTAGAAAAGTGTAGTGACAAGTACCTGTATGGCATAAGTAGTAATTCAGCTGGTGATTATGGTTTTGATATGCATACAAGAAAGTACTTCTGGATTAACACCAAGTTCTAAAATAACAAACTCTTCTCATCAAGTCTATTCCCTAAATACTAATATCCCTCATGAGCAATTCGTATCCACTTACCTTTAATATTTTTGGTTTAACTCCTATTGTGACAATTATTGTTGTTGCCTACCTTTGAACTTGACTCACTTCGACTCCCGCACGACGTTACGACAAAGGTTGACCAGTAAAAGAGTGTTGATCAACGAAGACATCTAAGGAAGGTTATATTATCAAAAGAAGTAAATAACAAAGTGACGGGTAGTAAGAATGTTTGAATAACCTTGTGTGTTTCCTTGCTTGTCTCTATGCGTATTTCTCGGGGACGAGAAATCTTTAAGTTGGGGAGGATTGTGAGACCCACAATTTTACCCAATTTATTTGTGATTTTATAATTAAAATTAGGAAATTATGCTTGATTTTGATACCTGAGTTTATATAAAATATATATATATATATATGAAAATATATATGTATACACGTAACATATATAGGTATATATATTATATACCAATGTTTTCCCTAGCCTATTTAAATGAAATATTTTTAAGGTAAAGTACTTGATTTAAATGATTTGAAAAATGAAATGATTTTTGATGGATTAGAGTATCCTATCTTTAGAAATTCATATCTTTTCAACCGTACGTCGAAAAATTACAAATGATATGTCAAAACGATCGTATCGAAATCTAGATTATGAAAATGTAAAGCTTTGATTTTTATTTTTGAGTTTTCGAAATTTTATCACTGCTGCAATAGTGAACGAATTTTTGAGTTTTAAGAACCAATGTATGGTTTTAATGCATTAAATAGCCTTTTGACTAAAGTATATTTTACTTTGAAAATAAAAATGCATTTCTGAAGTTTTATAATGTATTATCATTTAAATAAAATGTATTTTCGTATTTTTATTATTTTAAAATATTTGAAAAGCTTAGGAAGTGTATTTTTGAAGAAATGACCTTAGGACTTCAAAAATTCATAACTTTCCAACCGTAAGTCCAAAAATTACAAACTTTATATGAAAACGATCGTAATAAAATGTAGAATCTTAATATGTAAAAATAAAATTTTTATTTTAATATTTACGAAAATTTTTGTACAGTAGGTAGAAAATCAAATTTTGATAGTTAATATGATTAGATAATTATGTAGGCACCTCCACAATGAACCAATGAGAAATTTTCTCTCCTATTTTAATATATGCACCGTCCAAATTAGAAGGGAAAGAGGGGAAGAACAGTTCTGAAGTTTGTGAGAATAATCCATGAATTAAAATGCTTTAGGAATCAACAAAATCACATTTAATGCTAGTTCATGTTCCAAGTAGTGTTTGAAATTTTTGGAATGGAACTTGATGAAGGGGGGCACGAAATTTAGGTCTGAAAATGAAGGGAAATGCATCTCCAAACACCTAAAATAGATAGCCTTAGTTCCCACATTTTTCACACACAAACACTTGATAGTTTTGCAAGAGAAAAAAAAATTCTAAGAGAGAAATTGAGAGAGAGGGACGAGTAAGCTAGGAAGGAAGGGAAGAGTTGCTTGGTTGCTTGAAGTTTTCTAAAAAGCTTAAGGAGTAGAGGTACCCAAAATCACTTATTTAATTAAGTTATTTTTAAGTTGTTTTGTTTATATTTTTGTTTAAAACTTCTAAATTTCTTCTATGGTCAAGTTCTAAATTTTCCTTTTCATTTTAAGGTTATTTGTGAATATATGAAATTGTTCTTAAGTCATATGAATTAAGAATGAGAAAAGGGACACAAAAAGAGTGTTTAAAGGGATTTATCTCCCCTTTTCTTTAATTCTTAAGATGGCTAAATGTTTTGATGAGTTTGAGTAATTTAATTTCTGGGTTTATTTTAATTCTTAGAACATGAGAATTGTAGAGAATTTTGTGTGAACAAATAAGTTTTTATTCATTGTCTTTTTAATTGTTTTGTTCTTTGTTTTACGGAAATGAATAAAAGAATTAAAAAGGGATTTTTATTTTATTTTCTTTTTTATTCGGGACGTGTAATATGTATATATATATGTAATTAGATTATATTATATGTTATATTTCATGTGTATTTGAGTTATAGTTAAGAATGAAAACAAATAAGTACTTTTCCTTGAAGTAGAAATGAAATGAAATGTTTTAAAGGAACTAAAAAGACTTTTTAGAAATAAAATGAATTCTGGAAATTTTTGATGTTATTGAAGTTTATGGAATTATATGTTATGAAATTTTTATGTCTGATTGTATTGAATTTCTGTTGTTTGGATTTAAGTTTAATAAGAACAATGAATAAATGAAAAAAAAAATAAATTTCTGGAAACAATAAAAATATAATAGACCTTGAGGTCTATGGTATTATTTTTAAATTATTTTTGTTATTTGTTTGTATGGTTTGTAATTAAATTATAGTAGATTATTTAAAAGAAATAGGAACAAATGGTAGTTGTTATAAACCTATAAGAACATGTATTTTTGATTAATTGTATGAGTATGTGGTTGATGTGGTTGTAAGTGTTAGTTGCTGGAAAAAAATGAATTATTTTCTAAAAGGGATCTATTTTATATTTGTTAATGATTAAACCTCTTATTTTTAGTATACCAAATGATGTAATTATATTATATAGATGTTTTAGGAATTGAAAATATTTTTCTAACTTTTCTATATGCTAGTCGAATTTTAGAAGAAAAAGGAATTAAAGTAATTAAATTTTTCTAATTGATTTGATGATTGTTTTAGTATATTTAGGGAATATATTACATGTTTATATGGAAAAGATTAATTTTGAAAGTTTCATTTTTATTCTGAAAATTTAAGTTTTATTCTGAAAAATTCATTTATTTAAGACCCCAAGTGATTATTTTTAAGAATGTTAGTGATACTTTGTTTATATGTGCAAATATAATGTAGAAACAAATAGAAATGAGTATTTTGATTGATTAAAAGTGATTTATAAAAAAAAATATATTAAGTTGCTGTCCAGAATTTATAATTAATGAAAAAGTAATATTTTATTAGAAATAATAGTGTTTTAAAGTATTTGGCATGAGTAGGAATTGTGTATAATTGTTTTGGATTATTCTACTTGAATTTCTTGAATTAATGCAACTTTTTCTGTGGCTGTACAGCAGATGCAACTATTTTATTTTGTTTTAATTTAGTAATTTTATTATAGTAGAAGTTGTAATAAGAATTTAGGAAGAAACGACATGTGTTTTCGATTTTCTGTTTAAGAGAAAATGAATTTTTAAGTTAGAATATGTATGCTGTCCAAAATTCTAAATTAGTTGCATCAATGATAGAAATTGTTTTAGATTAAATCAATATGTGAATTTTATGCTAAGACTTTTTATATATAGAGTTAAAAAGGAAATATAAAAGTGACTTTGTAAATGTATGCCTTAATGTTCTAGTTGTTTACTAAATTGTTGTCTTACTGGTGCTTGTATGTGGAATGTCTTGTAAAAGTGATTTTGAGTTTGTATTGTATACTGTCCAAATTTAATGAATTGATTTAAGTAATTATAAAAATGATTTTAATGTATGAGTGTATGTTTGGGTATAGTTATCATATTGTTTGAATTTAGTAAATAAGAAGTGGGTTGTATTTTGATGTAAAAATATAATGTTAAGAAATTTTAGGCAAGTTATAGTATTTCATTAGATAAGTGCAATTTGTTTGGGTGGCTGTCCAGACTTGTTTTATATTGACCTTAATAGTATGTCTATAGGATTTAAGGTGGATTGAAATAATTTAAGTGCTGCCCATAATTGAATAAGTGTGGAAAAATATTATTTCTTAAGCTTAATTTTATTTTTAGAATTTGGATGTGAATCTGTTAGTTGGAAACTGAAATGAATGAATTTTTGGGTAACTGTGAAGTAATGCAACTTTATTTCCTGTTGCTGTTCAGAGAAGATTTTTTATAGTTGCATGATATTTAGAATAGAACTTGTTTTGACTTGATAAGTGAATGAGTTCATAATTTAGAATGATTGTTGATGTGTTAAGTGTTTGTATTGATTTTAAAAATGTGTTTCTTGGCTGTCCAAATGATTAAAAAGGTTGCATCAAGTTTAAATTATTTGTTTTAAATGGTTTATGTTAATCCTTGAGTGGTAGTTGTTGTTGATTTTGAGTTAATAATCTCTTTTGATTTAATAATTAGTTCTAAAAATTTCCATTGACGTTTTAAAGGTTTTGATTTTGTAAAGTATGATTTATTTTAAGTATTGGAAGTTTTGGTTCAAGTCTTTTGGATTTCCTAAAAGTGATAAAGGAAATTGTTGTTAAGGACATAGGTCTTGTGGTTTGCTTACTTGTAATTGAGTAGTTATTTATGAAATTATTTTGTAAATATTATTTGGTAAAGGCTTTCGTTCGGATTTGGGTGACGTGACTTCAAAGCAAGAGGACACTAATTTTGTAGCTGCAACTTCAGGTGAGAGAGAAGCCTTCTTAAGACATAGTGGCATGTAGGGTAATATTAGGACGTTCCGCATCATCTCAAAGGTCGGAACTAGGAATCTATCGGTCGAGTAGTAAAACGGCAATTGAGTGTGTATCCTGCCGTTTATACGAAAAACACGATTCCTCGATATTTATTGTATGTCGGTTGCTAATTGCTTATGCCATGTTGTATATTTTTATATTGTATATTATATTTTGGAAATAATGGTTCATCTTATGGAAAGAAAATTAATGTTCGGTGGTTCCTATGAAAAGAGTTCTTTGTTTTTTTCGATCGGTTGTTCCATGAAAAGGAATTGGCATAATTTGTAAATACTAATATGAAAATATGAGAATGATCAATGAAATTTGTAAGCGATATTAGTGTACAGTGATGGTGCAAACGGCACGATAACTTTGTAAGTGTTCCCTTTAAGTGACTAGCCACGTGGATGACTGTGCCGTGGTCTAAGTCTTGTGGATCCCACTGTACTATAGAAGGATGTTTGATGTTTCCCTTAGAGGTCGAGGCCCGTTAGAAGCAAGGCTTATAATGAGTCGACCAAAACTTAGGTTTAAGAAAAGACTTAAAAGACTTAAAAGACTTAGGAACCCCTCTCCTAAACCTACGCGTTTAGAGTGAAGTAGTGGAGAGGAAAGATACCGAATACTTGGAGGCCGGTGTACTTTCAAGTGGTGATTGCGATAGGGGAGGGCAAGGACGGTGAACGTCAAGAAGCCTTGAGTGCTTCTCTAGGCGGGACAAGACTACAAGGACTTGTCTTTCGGTTGTAGGCAATGTCGTAGCGAGGAACTGCACTATCAACTAGAGATAGCGTTGTCGCCCCCTTGAGCAAATCTTAGATGGTGAGAGGGAACCCGAATGGGGCTAGATGTCGTTGTATTTTGGAAACTGTATTGATGAAATGATTTTACTTCGGTTGTTGGATACTTGTTGGTGCGTACCCTTCGACATCGATGCCAGCATGGTTAGGGTTCCTGTGCGTCCCATCTGCTTTCCGAACTAGGATGTGGTTGGAATGATGGAGGAGATGTAACCTGTGTGCTACCAAACCCTTGAGCTTCGGTGGTGGTACCCCTTCTCGAATTTTCGGTGGTTACGATAATAAAACTTAGAGCCTAAAGATAATTAAATATAATGGATATTGTTTCATGATGATTACCCTTTTGGTCTTAATATTCCCCTATTGTAAGCCCGCGCCGTCGACGATCATATCGTTCGGAAGTGCTTACTCTCTCTATTTTCCTTTCCTGTGGACATTGGGTAACAATGTTCACACATGACAGATCATGTACTATCTCGAGTAGCGGTTACTCAAGTCGGAAGAGGATCACGAGACGACGTACATACGAGGAGGAAGCAGAAGCAGCAATCAAGAATATTCCAGACAGTTACGGTGGAGGAAAATGAAGACTAATAGTCTAGGATAGTTTTTGTATTCCATCTTTGGATGGGTAGGACATGATTACTCTATCCCGAATGTAACCCCAGTTGTAATATGGATTATTTTAAATGAAATAAAAGAAGTTTCTTTGTTATATATCATGTTCATAAAGTAATTAAACTATTTTTTCGCAAGTTAACCATCGACTAAATATGACATTGAGAAAATGAGTTTTTGGAAATGTGTTGGATGTTAACATCTCTTTTTGGGAATAGAATTTTATGACGCAAGTCTAAGTACCAAAACATTTTTGTAAACCAAATGAATTAAATTGTATTTATGAAAATATTTTTGGTAAAAGAATTAAACCGAATCGACTTAGATAATGTTATAAAAAAAAATGGCGCAAATTTTTAGTGAAAATTCTATGTCCAAATTGGGGTGTTACAGATATGATGCATGATGTAACATCCCTAATTTAATTCCAAGCCTAATTAGTGAGTTAATAAGTTTATAGTGTAGAGAATAGGTAGATTATCTGTTTAAAGAATTTTGGGACCAAGGTGATTAGTAATTCTAAGTACTAGGGGTTGCGTAGGTTGCAAGAATCAGGGTTTTAAGTGTTAGAACTTGTTCGGTGCAAGAAAATTAGGAATAAAATATCCATAGCTCTAAACCCAATTTCCACCGTTGGATATGAAGTTTAAGGGATTAAGAAGCTTGTCTAAAAATTTGGGCCCGATCCGACGGTTAACGAAGAAGTTATGGCGAATCGAAGTTTGGACTTACTGGTGCACGCCCAGACGCACCGGTGCACGCCCAGGCGCACCAGGGTGCATCAGATGCACCAAATCAGGGAGTTTTTCGCCCAGGTGCGCGATACTCCCACCCAGGCGCGCCTTGCGCGCATCAAATCCGCATCAGGCGCACCAGACGACGCGCCAGCCCCTCCTGACCGCACCAGATTAGGCGCTGGTGCGTAATCCTCGATTAGGCGTGGCGCGACTCGCGCCCAGGCGCGCGACGGAGATCAGTTCGCGCATCAGAGTTGTGGCGCGCGCGCAGGCGCTCGCGTTTCTGAGCCCAGGCGCGCGGGTGCGTAATTCATCCACCAGACCCCTTATATTGCCGCACCAGCCCCTCTCCTCCTTATTTCCTCCGCACCACTCACTCTCTCCTCCACCCAAATCACCCCCAACACCCACCAAACACCAAAAATCATCACCTCCAACCCCTTTCCCATGGAAATCACCTCCTTCCTCTTGTTCTTCTCTCTTTCCTTCTCTTCCCCATGGCTCCTCCCTCCATGAAGCTCTTTCTCTCTCTCTCACCTTCATGACTTATTCTCTCTCTCATCTAATCTCCACCAACAAACCAACAAATACCCACACACCCACCTTAAATCCTTTACCCATGAAAGTTTATCTCCTCCCCCATGTGTTATTCTTCATATCCTTCCTTTGGTGTTCCTCTCTCTCTCCTCTTGAAGCTTTCTCTCTCATCTAGGGTTTTCTCTCTCTCATCCAATCTCAAGAACGGAGCGGAGATCGGTCAAGGGAGCGGAAATCCGAGTAGATCGAGGGTAGAATCCAAGTCCTTGGAGCTTCAATCGAGCTCTCTCTTTCTAAGGTAAGGGGAGTCTCTTTTCCACACTTTGAGTTAGGGATAGTTGGGGTTTATAATAGGATTTGAGTTTAATAGTTAAGTTGGGTTGTGGGTGATGGATTAAGAGGTAATTAGAATTAAAGAAGGGTAATGGTAGTATATTGGGTAATGTTGTTATTTTGGAAATTGTTAATGTTTATTTTTTTTGTATATTAAATAAGTAGGAAGTGAAGAACCTTAGGGAGATGATTTATTTTAAAGCACTCTGAGACATACCTGAGTATGTCGACTGATTTGTGGATATATGTGAATTTCTTTAAGTGTTATATATGTTATTTTGAATTAAGGCTGGGTAGTAGGTGATGTAAATGACCAAATAAAATGGAAATGTATATAATGGAAGAAAAAGGTAATTATGAGGTGTAACTTGAATGGAATTGAATGTTATGATATGATTAGTTACTTAAGGGTGTTCATGCCTATTTGAAAATATGTGGAGCTAGTTTTGAGTACTAAAGGGGTATTGATTTTGAAATGAATTTATGAATTGCAAGTGGATAGATGGGACTATGTGATAATAAGGGAAAATGGTTATAAATGCTAATTGTGGAATGTGACCCTAAATGTGATTATATGGAAATGTATATGATGATGGATGATAAATGCTTATCTATGAATATATGTGTGATGATTAGAATGGTTTAGGTTTATGCCTATTGTGAGTATTATTGGAATTTTGTTGACGGTTATAATTAATGGACTGGTATGTTGATTGATTAATAATGGTAAAGGTAACTAAAGTGGAAACTGATCAGTGGGGCCCGGAACACTAGGTACCCGGCTAGGTGTTCCAATTACCTGTTAGGGCCAATTACCTGCCAGGCCAATTACCCATCAGGCCAAACCGCCCTGTAGGCGCCGGGTGACCCACATGATCAGTTTTCCACACCAATAATTTGATAAATAAATGGAATGGTAAAAGTACATAGTCCTACAGGTTATGGTCTGGATGAGTGTAAAGTCCTGGGCAGGTGTTCCAAGTCCCTAGACAGGTGTGCCAATTACCTAGCGGGTATCCAAATCCTAGTGGTGTACGGTAAAAATGGGAGTGTTTGCAGATCACTGTCTGTGGTTGCTTACACTGTGTGTAGATCTCTGCTTGGGGTTACACACATTAATGGAAAATTAATAATGGAAAGGTAAAAAGGAAAAGGGAAGTTTATGTAGATCTCTGTTTGAGGTTACATAAATGATATGGAGTGTTTGCAGATCACTGTTTGTGGTTGCATACACTGTGTGTAGATCTCTGTTTGGGGTTACACACAATGGTAAGGTGTAGATCTCTGTTTGAGGTTACACCCAATGGAAAGTGTAGATCTCTGATTGAGGTTACACATAATGGAAAATGAATAAAGGAAATAAAAATGGAATTGATAAAGGAATTAAAGGGAATAAATGATGAACATGGTAATGGAAAGGATTTAGGAAAGGAAAATAAATAATGGAAAATGGATAAAAAGGAAATGTATAAAGGGATTGAGAAGATGATGAATTGGTTGATCCCTAACTTGATTTGATTGTTATTCTTGAGTCTATATTATGAGCTTTATATTATCCTCTGATTCACTGTGTTGTGAAAAGGTCTCACCCTTACGTGGTTAACATTTTAGGTGATTGCTAAGGAGCTTGTGGATCAGAGTGCGCAGCGAGAGAGCGGGAAAGAAGGAAATTTATTTTTGGGTGCTACTATATTTATGGTATCAGAGCAGTTTCTTCCTTCCGACCTGAGGGAAAGTGGTTCCGATCTCACTGCAAACACTCTCATCTCAGCAGCTCCTTTAATGGTGAGACCCTTTTAAGGGGAAATTGTAAATGCTTAATGCTATTGAGTAAGTTTATGTTTGCAAATTGGAAATACATACAAGTGACAAGGATGGAATTCTTTGGAACCTAAGCGGATCCCTTAGGAATTCAAAGAATCGCGGATTGTAAGTGCTTACCAAATTGCAAACAAGAAACTTAAAGTATGCGAATTAATTCTAAGTTTTGAGTTAATCAAAACTTGAAGTTTCTTACAAAGGAACTTCTACTAATCAAAACGAGGTACATAGACTTAAACTGGATGGCGAGGACTATTACCACTGATGGAATGTAGTGTCGGAACTGGCCAATCCGGTGTTGCATTTATCGGGAGGTGACATTGTCGAAATTTAGAAGTTTATGCATCATCGTGAATTAGTAACTGAATTTTCTATGTATGAAACTTTTGTGTAGTTCTTTCATGTTTGATTGTTTTGCTATGTGTAACGTGTGTGGTTTCAATGTTTGTTGTTCAGTAAATTGGTGTCAAAGTAATTGAACAGTGATTAGAAATGGAACCGCATGGAGTAAAGAAGTTATGATCTCGGATACTAATCCAATCGAGTGATTAAATTCATGTCGATTAGACTAGTATCTAAGAGAACCAAAAACAACGTTTAAATTAAAATAATGGTCGAATTCCATAGCTAATCTCAATTCAAGTAACTGTGATACCAATCGGGAAAACAAGGAAACAGGTACTGATCGATCGGATTTGAACCGCCGAATTATAATAATTTAAAATTGCAATTATAAAAGTAACTTTTGTCCACGTTGGGGGAAGCGGTTCAGATTGAAATCGAAAGGTCCTCAGATATGTGTTTTCACAAGGGATGGCTTAGTGTTAAAGTAGTCGGAAAGAATGTAGAAGTGGAATCATGAAAATTAAAATGATTTATTGACTTGATACTAATCTAATTGAATGAGTTAGTTCACATCGACTAGATTAAGATCTGTAAAAAACAACGAAAACATTTGTATTAAATTTGTAGTTGATTCCACATGCTAATCTAATTCTGATGACTTTAATACTAAAAGAAAGATAAGTATGGAGTCCTATCGATTGAAGTTAAACCCAAGTGACAATAATTGGATTTTTGAATGCCAAGACATTTTTACTCAATCAGAGCAAGGGTTAAAATTCAATCGGGAGGTCTTTACATGAGTTTTGGATTAGATCCATAATAGTATTTGTGTGTATCTATATACATATGTATACGTGTCTACATAGCACACGCGATGGTACTATTATAAATACTAGGTGTTGTGCTAAATGACCATGGTGCATTGCATATGTCTGCTATTTCATATGTCTTGTGTTCATGCATGTTTGTGCTTAATGCTACTAAGTTATTTTCTTATTTGTATATTCAGATGGTCACACTATAGTATTAATATCTCTTGGTTGTCATTATATTCGGTTGTTGCATTTTGTGTCGGACATTCTTACAACGCAAGTTATTAAACATTTTTGCAACATGATTCCAAACCATTTCTAAAACTAATTGTGTTGCCATTTCCGTTCGATTTCAAAAGGCTTCCCGATATAAAGGGAACTCCTATTTTCGGACTCAAGATTATTTTTGTATATTTAAAAGAATATATCTATATATGTGCATATACCAGAAAGTTTATGTTATGATTGAGATGGATTAAAATTTTCAAAAATGCTATCAAATGATAATTTGGGACTAAGAGCTTTTTAGTCACCATTCCCATATTTAAAAGTCCCAAATCCATTTCAATCACAATAGTGACTAAAAGTATTCTTTTCAGGATTTGTTTTCAAAATAAAACTTGTCTATGTTGGTGTATGCATATATCAATATATGTACATGTATATATTTCATGTTTAACTTGGATGGTTCCAAATTTTGTAAGCATTTTCAAATGACTTTCAAATTATGAACTTTTGTGTTTCGTCCTAGGAGTAGGAATCCTAGATAGTTCTTAGTGAGTTGCCAGGATTATGGGACTAGTTAGTATTTGTGAAATCCTAGGATAGATAAGACTACTATTTATGCATATTTGTGGTTGTCTGATTGACCTAAGTGCTTGATATTGGTGAGTGAGTAGTATTACGATTATTTGTTTGCGTATGTGAATGTTCAAAATAAATTTCAAAAGAGTGCACCGAACCACAAACATTCCAAATGGATTATGAGGTTACACGGCAAAAATTTTTAAGAAAGTAATAAAGGATGAAATGATTTCTAAGTAATCGATCAGTGAATTAGCTCAATTGCTTTAACCATGTCACTCGTCGATTAAATAGGAATTCATATATACAAACCGTAACACCCCTAATTTTCCTCTCCCGAATAATAAGGAAAATTAAAATAAAAGTTTTATTATTAATTTATATGAATTTTCCAAGTTTATGTTTTGTATTTAATTAGCCTGAAATATAAAAATTAGTTGAAATATTTTTATATGGCAAATAAATGCGAAATATAAGAATATTGCATTTTAGTCCCTGGCTGAGGACCTAAATGTAATATTGAAAAGTTCTTGGAGGGAAAGATTTAAAAATATTAATTTTTAAATTTTGTACTGATCTAACCGATTAGTAATGCCCTGTAACCGGTTAGACGATGAACCCAGAAACTGGGTTAGTGGAATTTGATGAGTAATCACTTGATTAATTCGTTTAATCGCCACGAATACAGCCTTAACCTAGTGGATAACACGCGTCAATGTGCATGTTACTCCAATTTGCCTATAAATGGTTGAATTTCTAAAAAACTGGGGGTTGATTCAGCTGATTTTGTGTTGAGAAGAGTTGCTAGGGTTTCAGATTCGTTCAGAGAAATTCATCTTCATCCTTGAGAGTTAGAGAGTGAGACACACACTTCTGAAAAGCTTGAATCAAGGGCTTTTCATTGATATACACCTTGTGAGTTGAGTGTTCCTGTGTGAGGAGGAATCAACCTTAGAAATTGGAGCTGGAAACTGAACTCTGTCTTCTCTTAGTTCTGGAAGCTGAGTTCAAGCCTTGATTTTGGTAAGCACAGATAACGTTTAAGTTTCAAATCACTTTTATTTTCTAGTGCATGTTACCCAGATCAAGTTCTAATCGTTTTCCCCAATTTCTTTGGCCAATTACTATGTCAAATTTGGTGGTTTTTGGACCTTGTTGCTGAAATCGTGGGTACAGGGCAGAACTAGGGATTTTGGTGAAATCTGGGATTTTTCTTCAAGTCCAGTGTTAATCTTCATCAAACACTATCCTAAGGTATGGGAGAAGTCTACCTTATACTAGATTTAGACTAAAATCAAGTGATTTAGGATTTGAGTTAACAAAAACTCAAAAGGGCATTATGTGTATGAAGCACAAAGGCTTGGAGGCCAAATTTTAGCTCAATGTTGTTTTGAGCAACTTTGTGTTAATGCATGCAATGGATATTGATACTTGAATCTGGATCTGAATGTTTATTTTAAGTTTTGTTGTGTTGAATTGTGTTTATATTGACTTTTATGCAATTTGATACAAGAAGCTTAATGCATGCAAATTGAATATGTTTTTGTGGTGAAATATATTTGTTTAAGGTATATGAACCGTGATAAATGTTGAAATTTGGTTAGATTTGAGAAATGAAAAGAATGACTTGTCAAATCTCTTGTTTTAGTGGACTGACTGCATAATCTAACCGGTTACTCGATATTTGTAACCGGTTAGACACTGTAAAATTTCAAAAGAAAACCAGTTTATAAATCAGTCCTGAAGACTTACTAATTTTGCTCAAAACTATACTTTAATTTCACTAGAAACAATTTGAAAATGGGTTGATAATACTTTTTTGGTTCAGATTGAAGGGTAAGGGTTAATACCTTAATTTAATGAGATAATTTCAAGAGGAAATTATGCTCTTTTGGAAATAGAATGTGATTTAGACTTTTGAATGATAAACACAGTGTTTTGAGGTATAAAACAATGTTAAAACTTGTTTATAGATTGGGTAGAAAATTTAAGAAAAAGGGTTTTTCTGAATTTCAATGGTAAACAGTTCAGGTATGTAATTCTAACCGGTTAGCCTGAAACTGTAACCGGTTAGTACCTGAATCTGAAAATAAAAAGTTAAGTTTTTGGAATACCATTGGTTATGTTTTCCCAATCTAAGCTTAAGGGCATGTTTTTGAGATAATTCAAAGGAGAATTTTGTGCCAAAGATTATGCCTCAAATAAATCATTCAAAAGAGAAATTGGAATATTTCTAAATCACAGTAATTAATGTAAAGATAAAACCAACCTTGATAATTGTGCATCCATATAGAATGGAAGTTTGGTTGGTAGGAACGTTTATCATATTCTGGGAATATGAGGAGGGTACTCTGGGAGTACCAAATTGTAACCTACTTGATGACACATTCTGGGAATGTGGCCAGTGTCCGGGACCTGGTTTTATGCGTTCTGGGAACGTGGTGCACACTCCGGGAGTGATGCTTATTATCCAAGTATGGTTTGGCATTACGTTCTGGGAACGAATGTCAGTGTTCCGGGAACACAAGGGTGTATTGGATGGACGTCCAAGATGG
This sequence comes from Crotalaria pallida, assembly GCA_037953625.1. Lineage (NCBI taxonomy): Eukaryota > Viridiplantae > Streptophyta > Magnoliopsida > Fabales > Fabaceae > Crotalaria > Crotalaria pallida. Next base: position 77,566,398 of record CM075651.1, read on the forward strand.
ACTTTTAGAGGCCTCAGTTGTGGATAGAAAATCATACATCATGCCACTTGCATTATAAGAGATATAATGTTGAAAATTGGTGTGCTCATATGTACTTGCATTATTATCTGTCCATGATATACTTGTGTTTGTAATTTTATTCTTTATCAATTATGTATATGTGTATACTTACTCCCTGTGCCCTGTTTAGGTGATGGCCAGATACCTAGCTTGCATCGAGATACGCCCTATCCCTAGTGGCATATGGACGTATGAGGAGCACCGTGCCACTTTTGAGGGGGAGGTGGAGATCACTCTCTACCACCCTAACCCTCTGGTGCGAGTGCGACCTCGTCGATTTAGGATTCCCTTAGTCTATACTATGCATGTTCCACCCTTTTATACATATAGAGGACCACCCCCGGCTCGACCCGTGCGTCGATTTCATAGTTTTCGTTTCAGAGCTGCCACTCGTTCTCATCCTTCCTCCCATAGAGTTGTCACCAAGGAGACTCCTTCTCCTGGTCCGACTGATTTCGAGAGGACTGCTTCTGCAGATCCTAGACCCAGTGGTGGGGTCTCTACACAATCGGGCGAGGTCGAGGAGGACCCTGTGGAGGATGAGAGCGAGGAGGAGTTGCATGTCGAGCCGACTGTTTCTGCTAGAGGTGGACCTGCTGGTTCATAGGAGCCTGCATAGCATGGATATTTTAGATCCTAGATCCTAAGGATAGAGCTGTGGAGGATCTGAGGAGCTGCTGAGGACACGGATGACCTGCTCTGGGACTTCTACTTTTGGATTATGTGATATACTGTATATATTTTAAGAGGTCTTAGAGTGAGGTTTACTTTATGCAGTTGTTATGTATATATTTCACCAAACTTGCTATCTCGACTCTTACTACTTGCTACTGATGATAGTGATGGGGTTTTATGTTATGATACATATATATATCTATGTTATGTTTTATTTACCTCAGCAGTGCCCCATAAGTATTACTTTTACTTCCACAAACTCTGATTTTTGACGAAAAAGGATTCGGCAATAAGTTCATATCCTATGCACTCGAGTAAATCCAAGAGACAATAATATTTTTAACAAATGCTATGGAAATGTTTTATTATATTACAAAAATGTTGTCTCGAGAGTCTTTTCGTAATTAAAGTATTATTAAGCCGAATTCAAGTATTTGCTTCGATTAAAAGTGTTTATGATTAAGCAAGTATTAATTAGAAAGGAAAAATTTTCTAGTCCTATTTTTGATAGCAAGTATTTCCAATAATTTGGAATTTATTATTTTCGAGATATAAAATGAGGGTGTCACACAAACCCAAGTCAATTTAGAATGAAATTCAATTTTCAAACTTGGAGAAAAGGGGAATGTAATTGTTCTAAATTTCGAAAACTTACTAAACTAAATTGGTTTAAAGTAACAACATATCCTTTTTCTTTAAGTCTGACGAATTGGAACAAGATTACACTTCCTCATCTAGATCCTCGTGAAACTAGATGAAGGTAGCTCTTTATGGTGATGTAACACCCCGCATTTTTCCCGTACGTGCGTAAGCGAATTTGTTAGAAATAAACTTTGAATTTTTGGTTTTCAAAAGGATTTTCTACAAGAGGATTTTTCAAGCGTGATAAATAAATGTGGATTTTTACAAACAAAGTGTTTTATGAGAAGAAAAGTATGATTTCCTTATGGAATAAATTTGCATTTTTGGATTTGTGAACTTTGAAAATGTAATTTTCAGAATTTTTGGGTTGATTTACAAAATTTATTTCTGAAAATTGTGAAGGTCAAATTTTTAAGAAACCATGATTTTTGAAAGTTAATAACTTTAAATAAATTTGTCTGTTGAAAATTTCTTATTTGTATGAAAAGCTTGATTTTTAAAGGCCATTTAGAGATTTTAATTGTGTGTATATTTCATGTAGATGATTGATTTACTTTGAAAGAGTTTAAATTTTCCTTATAATAAAATGTTTTCTTGTAAGAAATTGAATCATTTGCCATTACATGAAATTAATTTATGGTATATGCTTAATGTGACATGTGTTTATTTTAATTTATGAATGTTGCTTGAAAATAATTATGTGTGAATGTCGATCTTTGGAAGTATTTGCATATTTGTGTGAATTGGTGATCATAATATGATTAGAAAAAAAAATATAAGATGTGTGTGTGTGTGTGCATATGTGTGTTACGGTGTTGGTGTGTGTGTGTATAGGTTTAGAATTTTGGCTTTTGAGTAAAGAAAAGATAAGATGTGTGTGCATGTGTATGTGCTATGGTGATGTGTGTGTTTGTTTGGGGTAGGATTTTGATTTTTGGGGCAAGAAAATCTTAGGATGACTTAAGAACCCAACAAGTGGACTAAATGAGTAGAAAAAGAGAAGCTTTGAAGTGACCTTCCATGATGAAACCTAAGCCCTAGCCTAGACACCATGTTTCCTTTTGATTTAACCCTTCCCATGCAAACTTTTGGAAACCCAAATTTGCCCTTCCATTTGATGCCTTGGCCGAACCTCAACTCAAGGGCAAAGAGGACTACTTCGGTTGCCCATAAATACACCTGGCCTTGGTTCATTTCTTCACTTTTCTTTCCATTTCCTTTCCATTACACCCAAACACTTTCTAAGGGATCATCAAGCCCTTAGAAGAGTAAAGAGAGAGAAAGAAGAGAGTGTGGTCGTGGGAAACAAGAAGGAAGGAGAAGGAGAATTGGAGCAAGACCTTGGATTTTCTTTGGAGATCAAGAACATTTGAAGTTAGGAGACCAACTTTCTTGGTAGGTTATTCGAAGATCAAGAGGGAGATTATGTTAGTTAGGTTATTCTTTAGGTTTTGTAATTTTTCTTTTTCTTTCTCCTTGCATGCTTTCCTTTATAGCTTGAAAGATGAGTGTGAGTGTTGTTTAATCTTGATCATGAACTTTTAAAGTCTAAGTTGGTTTGTAATATGTGAACTCATGGACTTTATGCCTCGGTTATGGCTTTTTAGGTAGACCTTGATGATTTTCTAAAACAAACTTCTAAAGGATCTAAATTATTACTTGGGATTTTTGTGAAAACTAAAATTGAAACCCTTTGCATGTTGGATTTCTTCTCTTAAACTGTGATCTATAAGGTTTTCATGAAAAGTTTGGTAAATAAATTATGATCTAAGCTTGATTGGTGATGAAGTGAAGAATTTAAGTCTTGCATGTTAATTTCTTTTGCTCAATCCGTGAACTATGTGCATCTATGTAAATGTTTGATAAACCATTACATGATCTAAGCTTATTTGAGAAGAAAATAGGGATTTTTAGCTTTGCATGTTGATTTTGTGACGATCTTGGTTAACCTTTGTATATGCATGTAGTAATCTATGTTTGATAGGACTTTGAAGCTTTGCTTACTTTGAAGCTTTGCATGATAGGTTTTCAAAAACGAATTAAAAGAGTGTATCGAAATCGTTTCTAACGCACGGGAAAAATGTCTTAGTTCGAGCGACGGACGCGAAGGAAATGAAGAGAGGATAGCGACCGGGAATCTTGGAGAACGTTAGGATGTGTCGTCATCGAGGTGAGAGAGGGACTTTCCCTTAAGACGTCTTGGTAATTAGGTAACATATTAAGGCATCCAATCATCTCAAAGATTGGACCCCGATCTCACTTAGCGAAGTAGTGTGATAGCAATTATTTGCTTGTTGTGTGTTGTTTGGCTATCCACTCGAACGACTGAGATCGGTTTATTTATTTGGAATGTTTTGATGGTATAGTTTATTATTAGGATTATGCATGAGTTGTTTTAATTAAATGATTTATTTACTTGTTTAAATACTGTTGGTGCCGTTTGAATAAGCAATAAAGACAAAACTATGGAAGTAATGATTTAAGAATAAAAAGAAAGAATGACGGATATGGTCGACGAGAATAATTGAAAAAGAATTGAGACGAGGAGATAATGCTAAATTAACGATGAGAAATACCCGATGAAGCGAGCTGAAAACGTGGCGATGATGGGTAGAGCTAATGATATTGCGAAGCCGAGCTGACAAGGAAGGACACTAATGACGCTGCTGAGTCATAGAGACGTGAATGCTGAACCGCAGCCGACGAAGAAGACTATGGTGATGTTGCTGAGCGAGAACTGACGAGATGCATGAGAAATGATGATGGTGTAAAGATGTGACATCTGCCTTTTGACTCACTTCTACAAGTCCCTAATTAAGAAATTATTTTAACCTAAATGAATCGAGAATTGATTTAAAGGAGTTTGAATTCATAATGGATTTTTATGCTTGATTTACTTGTGTTGTGATTTTGTGTGTTTGATTGCTTAAGGTTTGATTTTGTTTTCCTAATTTCATGCATATGATTTTAAGATGGAAAATTATTTTATTTCAAGTCTCAAAGAATCAAAGTCCAATCGTCTCTAGAAACCCTAATTAGCACCCTTGATCTTTGATTAAACCCTAATCGAGTTCTTAATCCTTGACTAAGAACTTAATTACTCTCCTAAACCCTAAATCCTCAAGGTTAATGAGCTAACCTAGAATTAGCTTTCCCTAAACTTATGTTAGAAAAGATTAAGTTTTTGATTAGTACCTTAATCCTTGATTAAGCCCTAATCACTAAGGATTAGTGGACTAAACCTGGATTAATTAACCTAATCCTACCCTAATCACGATTAGAACCCTAATTAGTGCCTTAAACCTAATTAAGCTAATCTAACCTACTCTAACCTCCATATGGCCGAATGCATGTACTTGGGTTGGCCACCAAGTAGCTTTGCTTAGTCATAAGCTAGGATGCCTTGTAGTCAACGCAATGACATCATCCTCATGACCAAGCATGACATAAGGAAGGAAAAAGTGAAGAATAGGAAGGAAAGAGGAAGGAGCCGTGAGGGACTCAAGGGCAAGACTTGGTCTCCAAGTTTTGTGACTTAGTCCCCAAGTATTTGCAATTTAGCCCTCCATGCAAGCCCTTGATGGCAATTAGGAAAAAGTGAAGAAGATTAAAAGAGAAGGCCAAAACCGTGTGGTGAGGAGTGAGTTCTCTTTCATTCCTTCACTCTTCATTCTTTCATCTTCACCTCATCAACACCAACACACACCAACAAAGTACCCCAAAGCCGTGAGGGAGTGAGTGAATTCCTTTTCATTCATTCATCAACACAAACTTTCTTTCATTCCTTCATTTCTTCCCAAGACCAAACACACAAACACTAAGAGAAAATCAAACTCTTAGTGAAATGAGAGAGAGTGTCCGAATAGAGAGAAGAAGGACCAACACTTCAAACTCTTCATAACCTAAGCAAGATCAAGCCAAGCTAGTGAAAAGGAAAGGAGAAAACCATGGACTAGGAAAAGGAGGGAGAAACCGTGAAGACTAGGAAGAGAGATTGAAGATTTTGGACTTGATTCTTAAAAAGTTTTGATTAAGTAAGGATTTCATCTCATGATCTTAAAAGTTTTAAACCCTTTTTCTTTGATTCTTCTTCGTTTTCATGCTTTCTTTCTAAACTTTGGTTTTGTTTGAAGAAGTGTTGATGCATGTTTACTTTTATGTTTGATCTAGTGTTTTTGACTTCATGCATGTCAAGATCTATGCTTGATCTATGATAAACTTGATGTTGGAGTTGTGATATTTGAAATGATTGAACTTTTCCTTGATGATTTTCTTTGTGATGGCCACGGTTTGATGTTTTTATGCATGAAAGCTTGATTTTCTTTTGATTGATCTTTTGCATGTCACAATCTTGAGTCTAATGATGTTTTGAATAAATAGAAATTATGTGATTTTCTATGTTAGCCACGGTTTGTACTTGATCTTTAGGTTAGAGGTGTTGATGTTGGATTTTGGTTATGTGTATGTGATTTCCATGAACTTTGAGTTGATTTTATGTGTTAAATGTGAAGCCTAAATTGTTTAGAAACCTATGCATGCTCACGGTTTCACCTAGGAAAAACATGCTAGGGTTATGTCTTTACTTCCTTGATGAATTATGTGAAATTGTTGATTGAATTTGGAGTTGTTTTTAAGTCTTGAAACTTTGAAAACATTTTTGAGAAAACCTAGTCAAGGCCACGGTTTGGACCTTAGACTTTGAGTAAATTTTCTTGAATATGTGGATGATTATATTGTGAAATTATGTGTTGATTTGTGAAGCCATGATGTATACGGTTTCAACATATTTAGGTATATTAGGATGAAGTTTTGCTAAGATGGAAATTGATTAAGTGAAAGTTAAAAGGAATTATGTTTGTATGATGCATGATTCGGTTTGTCTATGTTTAAGAACTTGATTTCTTTGATTGATTAAGTTATGTGTATGAATGAGTATGTAAACGTGTTATGTTGACTTGATGACTTGTGATTATGTGATGCTTGAATTGAATGAATGTTTGTTTAGAACTCTTAAGTAAAGTAAGAGTGATTTCTAGAATGCATGGAAATGTTTAAATTATTTGTTTTACTTGAGTACCTATGCTGCCCACATGTTATTCTAAGTGTTTGAACTTGATGAATCGTTGACCAAAGTGTTCATTTGATTGCCTTTAAGATGCATGGTTTGTTTATGGATTTGAGTTGGTTTTGAACAATGGAAAATGAATTTGAAACTTAGGACATGATGCTGTCCAGAATTTTCTAAGCTATGTTTCTTGCTTTAAAGTGTTTTCAAAGTGTTTTAAAGTTGAGTTTCCATGGGTATTTGATCTAAGATAAAGTTGGTCTTGAAAGTGCCATTTTTCGGTGTTTTTGGATTGAATCCAATGCTGTCCAAGAGGGACCAGCAAAGAAACCTTTGGTTTAAATAAATTTACTTAATTGTTTTCTCATGATTTTAAAGTGTGAAAGTTAGTGATTGACTTAGGACAAGTTTGAGCTAAAAAGAACTAATGTTTTGTTTTTTATAAATAACGACGAAAGTTTGGATTTTTCTTAAGTTGCTTTGAGAATTATTTTAAGAGTAACATTAAGTAAAGTTTAATACTCACGTATCTACCTTATGGGACTTTAAAGAAGTTGAAGTCGGACAGACGAGGAAGGAAGCAGATCACCCGGAACTTGTAGATTCGGTAACTGCGAATCCAGGTGAGAGAGAAGTTATCCTAAGACGCTTTGGTGTCTAGTGAGTATGCTAGGACACTCCGTACTCTCTCAAAGTCGGAGTAAAGGTCTATCGTAGCTAGTAGTATACTCGATAAATTGTGTGATTGTTTGTATCGCGGTATACGAAGACTCAGACCTATACCATTACATGGTATTGATTGATTGATATATTTGTTTACGATGAGATGTATTATTGTTATATTGTCATTGCATGAGCATAATGCATCATTCCGCGATATAAGACGAGAGTAGTAAAGACATAGAGAACTATAAGGAATTCCCCAACGACTAGAGCGAAACTCTAAGGGAAAGAACGCGCGATGAACCGGATGATGCTGATGAGCCGAGTACGTGGATCGAGCTGAGGCTATGATGATGATGACGACACTTTGGATGTGGACGCAATAACTGCCGATAGCTTCCATATGGTCGTAGCCATATGTTGAGATAGTTCCACGTGGTTGTAGCCATGTGTTGAGATAGCTTCCATATGGTCGTAGCCATATGTTGAGTATGGGTGACATGGGATAGGTCGGAGCCTATCCATTGATGATTGATGGATATCCCGCATGTGGTCAGAGCCATATGCCGATGGTGATTCTGAGTGGGTCGTAGCCCGTCAGAATGATGTTTGATATTCATCATATAGTCGTATCTATATGGAGAGGTTGACTCTGAATGGGTTGTAGCCCGTCAGAGAGATTGTGGGTATCCTGCATACTGGTCGGAGCCGTATGCCGAGAATGATTCAGGATGGGTCGGAGCCCGTCAGACACAGTGGTCGAGTCCCACAGAAGCATTCCGCATATAGTCGGAGCTGTATGGCGGGGATGACTTAGGATGGGTCGACATTAGAACGAGCGAGCACAACCTTACGAATTTAAACCCTAACCCGAAGTAGTGGAGAGGAAGATACATCTGGATTACCCTTGTGGTGTTCAGCTGGATGATTAGGATACGGGACGACAATGACGGTGATTCGTCAAGAAGTCTTGAGAAGTCTGTCTAGGTGGGAAAAACCATAGGGGCCCTGGCTGAACCAGTCGGAGCTGGTCACTCAGTGGTGTGGACGAAGTACCACATGATCACTAGACAAGGCGACTGACACCCCCTTGACTAAATCTTGATCAGTGAGAGGGATGCTCGAACACGGCCGGATGAGGTTATTTTATTTATTTCCCGGGCCATTATTTTATGAATGCATTCACTTTGCTGTCCAGTAAAAGCCGGTGTGGTTAGAGATCCTGTACTCCTGATTGCTTCCGAATTAGGTGGATGGATTCCGAAGAGATGTAGACCCGAGACCTAAAACTATAAAGCCTGAATTCCCGATGTTTTGGACTCGAGAAACGTGGACAAGAAACTTCGACTTTGCGAGACAAGTGGTTAAAGAGATTCAGCTTCGCGAGATAATTGATTTAGGAATTTCCCTAAGAAAAAGAGACAAAATGTCAGATAATGTGACGATTGCATTGCATCCTCATGCATCTTGTATAATTGCCTGCTGTATTGTCTGTTGTGCTGTTTGTATGTTCTGGTATGCGTCGCTAGTGTAATTCCAAGAAGTCGATGGGAGTAATTCCATTCGGATAACTTACTCTCTCAACTTCTTGTGCATATGTGACGATGAACCTCTGGTTCTAAAAGATAGCGGAGCTGGTGATGCTACTCCTGGAGGAAGGACTTACTGATCGTGACGCGCTAACGAGAGGGCGGCTGCTGAATGACGGGGATCGCTTTTGAAGACTTGCGTTGCGGATCGAGAAGGGGACGCTGCTTAGTAGATTATAAATAGGTTCCCGATGGACCCTTGCTGATATGTATCATGTGTACCCCTTATCTTTTGAAATGTTTTGATTAAGTAAATGTTTATGTAAGAATGGCACCGCTGACCTATGGTGACCACTTTTGTAAGAACCCTTATGGTCTGTTTTCAAAACTGTTTTTTGAATGACTGTCTTAATCAGACAGATAACTATTTTAAGTAAGTCAAATATTTTCCTATACGAAAAGCCTTTGTTTTGTGAAGTTATCCATATCAAACTTTTTTTAGAAAATTCCGCAAGCGTTTTGAGAGAAAGGATTTTAAAAAGTAATACCTTGTTTTGGAAAGCTTGACAGTGGAGTATTATTCTGGTGTTCAAAAAAAAAAATTTCACCCTATTTTTCCTAAAAGAAATAATTAGTAAATGATGAGTATTTATTTCGAGTTTTCCAAATCGGGGTGTTGCAAAAGATGCTACGATGATTTAAGTATTCGAGTTTTAGGGGGATTAGATGTGAACGATTAGCGGTCGGGACTTGTTGAAGGGATGCACCAAGGATGAGCCGACCATTAGGACTAAGCCGTAATTAAAGCTCTTTAAAAGATTTTAAAAGACATTAACAAATGCGGTGAGGTATGAGTGTCGTATCGAAGTAGTGGAGAGGAAGGAACCATAAGTATCTACGGATACTTAGGAGGAGATTGCATTAGGGGAGGACAATGACGGTGATACGTCAAGAAGTCTAGAGTACTTTCTAGGCGGAACGAATCCCACAAGTGGCGTACTAACGTGGTAGGGACTGGGTCCAATGCCGTGGCAAGTTCTGCTTTCGAAGCTAGAATAGTACTGCCGCCCCCTAGATTGCAAATCTTGAACAATGAGAGGGACTGGAACGGGACATTGTGATTGCCACTGTGAGACAGTGAGCTTGATTAATGAGAATGAATGAATTGAATTGATTTGAGGATGTATTCCTCCTGGTCTAGGACCACATGTTGTGAGACAGCTATCGTGCCCGCGTGGTAAAGGTCCTGTACTCCTGTTTGCTTCCGACTAGGTTGGGTGGTTGACCGAGGAGATGTAGACGCGTGTGCGAGCTCAATGATGTTTCCCCCTCATCATTGATGCTAACCGATCTAATAAGACTTAAAGAACCAAAACATCCTAATGATAAGCGTAATAATAAATATGATGATAACATAAGTGGCAAGCGATGGATAAGAACTATGAATTGATTATGGTATGAGTACTATGGAGCATTAGTTAAGTATGAGAATAAGGAATGAAAAAGGAAGTATCTAGGTGGAGAAAGGGATATTTAGGAAATCGTGAAAACAACATTATTTATGAATGATTAAATATGTGTTTATGTTTATATTTGGTTGATGATTAAGTGTTGTTTTGATTATATCCTATTGATTGTTTGATTTAAGTTGTTATAGTTATTTTGTCTTAATATTTACCCGATGTAATCCCACATAGTCGACATTGCCGTTTTGGGTAGCTCACTCTCTCTCGCAATTCTGTTATGTACTGTATAAAATTGTACGGATCTTAGATGGACAACATTGCGAGATACCAGATGATTAGGGAGATAGGAGCATCTCCAATGAAGGGTGACAACATCACTATGTCTGCTTACGTGGTGTTCTTCATCGCTATCAAGCGTAGAAGGGCGGAGCTCGCTGAGAAGATTGCAGCCACAGAGGCGGAGTCTGATAGCGTGTCAGACGACTCTACGGTGGTGATCACTGAGGAGGCAGATGAGGAGGATCCCGATGCTTGGACAGAGGCTGATACAGAGGAGTGTCAAAGCGACGAGGATTGGAGTCCGTGTTCTGAGGACATTCCGAAGAGGACGAGGACGAGTGACAACACAGTATTAGGCTACAAGTGTTAGTAGAGGTTTATGTCTAGATATTAGGTAATTCCCTTTTGAGTAATGTATCCCACTCTCAAGTTCTTAGCATCTTGGTTATATCATGTTGTAACCCCAGACAAGTTTAACTAAAGAACGAACGTTTTGGAATTAAATCGAATGGGCTATCTTGTTTAACTGATGTTTTGGAAAACGAGTTTCAAAGTGCGGTGTCTTGTGACATCTCGGTTTGGAACTTGAAAGAGGTTACGCACTTGAGAACGTAAATTTTTAATTATAATCAAGTTTCAAAACGAAAACGTTCTCACGAGTACGTAACTCTTGTTTTAAAAAAAAATGGCCCAAATTTTCAAGGTATTTTAATATAAACAGTTGTGATTTCAAGTTGCCAAATCGGGGTGTTACAGGTGACGTGCACAATTTTCATAACACTAGGGGAATTGTATTTATGAAAATGTATTTATGATTGCAAATCATACAAACCCCTTTTCTTTTCCCCTGAAACCCTTTTTGAACTGATTCTCATATATGTGGTGAACGTTATGTGTTTGTGTGTAGAGGTAGGTGTTAGCCCTAAGTTAAGTAAGGTAGACAAGAACTAGCTTAGGAGGAAGTAGGGTTGAACCATGTGTCCGGTTGCATTGCATGATTGCTAGGAATGTGGTATGTGTGCTCGAACTTGGTATGACGTTTGTACTTGAATTATATGTTATTGGGAATTGTTGTTGTGTATGCTTAAACTTTGAATGACCTTTACATGATCTATGTTTGTTTGAATAATGAATGTGGTTGTCTAGGGCCTAGGAATAGCGGAGAGGTTGTAAGTTTTGGGATTAGACTATAATTAGACCCTTGAGGGCATTAGCGGGTATAACATGTTAGTACCCTTCATCGAGTGCAAGACCTTAGCGGTGTGCTATTGCAAAGAAGTATGCCGAATCCAAGTGGGGGAGTAGAACCATAAAGGAGTGAATACCTTGAGCGAAGGACCTTATGTAGGGATGGTTCTCCATTAAAAGAATCAGAGGGAATTTCGGGGACGAAATTCCAATAAGTGGGGGAGAATTGTAACATCCCTAATTTAATTCCAAGCCTAATTAGTGAGTTAATATGTTTATAGTGTAGAGAATAGGTAGATTATCTGTTTCAAGAATTTTGAGAGCAAGGTGATTAGTAATTCTAAGTACTAGGGGTTGCGTAGGGTGCGTCGGTAGCAAGAAGTAGAATTATAGAAGTGAAATCAGGAGTTAAATCAGGGTTTTAAGTGTTAGAACTCGTCCGGTGCAAGAAAATTAGGAATAAAATATCCATAGCTCTAAACCCATTTTCCACCATTGGATATGAAGTTTAAGGGATTAAGAAGCTTGTCTAAAAATTTGGGCCCGATCCGACGGTTAACGAAGAAGTTATGGCGAATCGAAGTTTGGACTTACTGGTGCACGCCCAGACGTACCGGTGCACGCCCAGATGCACCAAGGTGCATCAGATGCACCAACTCAGGGAGTTTTTCGCCCAGGCGCGCGATACTCCCGCCCAGGCGCGCCCTGCACGCATCAAATCCGCATCAGGCGCACCAGACGACGCGCCAGCCCCTCCTGACCGCACCAGATTAGGCGCTGGTGCGTAATCCTCGCTCAAGCGTGGCGCGACTAGCGCCCAGGCGCGCGACAGAGATCAGTTCACGCATAAGAGTTGTGGCGCGCGCGCAGGCGCTTGCGTTTCCGCGCTGATTTAGGTCCAATATATATAGATTTGAGCATTATTTGGACTCCCTTTTACTATGTATTTGACTTGTTTCTCTAGCAAATTTAGGACTTTTTAGTAGATTTTAATTATTTTTAGTAGTTTAGGGTCCTTTGAGCGTTTTGATCCTTTTTGGGTATGTTTCAGGTACTTTTGGAGCTTAAATGGAAAAAATAATTGTAGACCTGAAAAGAGGACTAAAAGACCATGAAATTGGAAAAAGAACGGAGCAAAACGGAGCCGGAGTAGGTCCCACGCGCTTGGGGCGCGAGACCGTGGGCGCCTGAGGCGCGCCTGTGTGGAAAAGAAATAGTCATCCGACCTACGCGCCTGGGGCGCGAGGTCGCGTGCGCCTGGGGCGTGCGTGCATCAGAGGAGGCCCAATTTTACCAGATTCTGAACAAAGTAGAAGAAGATAAGTTTAATTTGGCTTTATATCTTAGACTTGGTCAGAAATTAGAAGATAAACATAGACCTTATCTACTAGATTTAATTAAGATTTATTTTAGGATTTGTTTTACTCTTTACATAGAGGATTTGTAAATAGTTTTCAGTAGGTTTTGAGATCATAGAATTCAATTAGGATTAGAGAGAGAGGTTAGTAACATCTATTGAGAGCAAGGAGGCAAGGCACAAATATTGGAGATCATCACTACAAGAGAGATCTGCGTGAAGATTGAAGGTCTCTTGGAGAGTTAACCTGTATTGTCTATGATATGAGGTTTTCTCTTTGCTTCTGTTTTCTTTATTTCTATATGTGTAACTATAACCTCTTGTTAGGAACATGGTGTAAATTGTATGGTGTAACTTATTTTAATTTATGATTTAGTGTTTTCCTGTTTTTAATTCATGCGTTAATCCTGTTTTTAATTTATACGTAAAACTGATCACTTTATGTTTTGGATCTCTTAATTCTTAATGATAGTTAGGAATTTTGAATAGGCCTTGCAATTAACGGTATAATCTGTTCAAAATATAGAGATATAATTGAATGATTATATGATTTGGTAATTCCCTTGTGCTGAATATCTTATTTTCCAATGCTGTAATTTGTTGAGAGATCAAGGATTAAGCATTTAGAGAGTAAAGGGTAATGTTAGAGAGATCTAATTATTGCTATTTAAGAGGAATTGTCCATGAATTAAAGGAAAATCTAAATTATAGTTAAATAAGTGAATCATACAACCAAACCAAGTTCCTAACCTTTTTCTATTGCTTTCTAACCATCTTATCTCCTCAATCTTTTTATTTTTATTTATTTAAATTCTCCTTATCCTTCTAAAATTCAATAACATGTTGCATTAATAATTACGAATTGGTGAAAAGTTATTAGAAACAATTTGCAATCCCCGAGTGGAACGATACTCACTTACTATATGTATTACTTGTCGACCTAGTACTCTTGCTAGACAATCAACACGCGCCTACTTGAGGGAATTTCACTCCTACTTGGGATGCAAAAGTTCAGTTTTGGGGTCAAATTCTGATTCTACCATCTTATCTCTTAGGATTAGATTTATCTTTATCTCTAGGAAGTTTTTTTTTTTATGTTTATTTTACTGTTTTAGCAATAGATATTTTTTATTCTTATCTTTTAGGATTTGATTAGTTTTATATCTTTTTAGGATTTTGTTTTTATCTTTTTAGATTAGATTTATCTTCTTAGGATTATTTTTAGAATAGATTTTTTTTTAATTTTCTATTTTTTAGGGATATTTTTTTTAGGATTAGATTTGTATTTTTAGGATTTGGACCCCATTAGCCCCAATTTTTTTAATATTGCACCCCAGGACCTGTATCTCACCAAAAATATTGTCCAGCTTTCTTAGGTAGTTTTAATATTTATTTTGTAGTGTAGGCTAGATTAGTTTGCTTGAGGACAAGCCAACATCTAAGTTTGGGGGAGTATATACAAAATAAAAATTTTTCAGATCTGAATTTTTCTCTCATATTTTGGTATTGGTTTGTGTCCCTAGCAAGAGTAAGTGATTTTTCTAACCTTAGGACTTTTTCTCTTTTGATGCATTTACATACTTAGTTTAGGACTTAGACTCATTGACTTTTGACTCTATTTGATTGAGCTGTAAATACTGTTGTGAACTGGTTATTTTGACAAATGCTTTCAGAATTTGTGATTAGTAAACTGACTTTAACCTTGTGAGTTTTTGAGCCTATTGATGGGGTATGTTATATTTGATCTATTCTGATTTTGAGACCCCTGTTTTTTTCATGAGTGTGTTCACTTTGGTATTGTTGTTCTAGAACTTGACCTGTGACCATTTCAAAATTGATGATTGATTGCATGCATGAAAATGATTAAGGCACTTAGGTGTGTTTTTGAGGCCTTCAGAATGTTGCATTGAAAATTGTTCCCTTAGTTGTCCACTTTGAGCCTAATGATATTATATGATTTTTCTTTGGTACCCTGCATTGATTGCATTGTTCTTTGTGAGTACTTAGGAATTTTGGATGAGCAATTAAGTGGAATGTGATGCAAAAGAAAAGAAAAAGAAGTAAAGTGTTGTGCCTACTACTCTTCCAAGAAAAGAGAAAAGAGAAAAGAATTGAAAAAGAATGAAAATTATGAAAAGGAAGAGGGTAGAGGAAAAATTGAAAAGTAAGAAGAATAAAGTTGTGAATTGAGTTGTGATTCCATGGTAATATACTTAGTGCTCATTCATGATTCTAGGGGAAATTTTCTTTGTATTTTAGCCCTTAGTTTTATCCCTTCTTTCTTTTATCCCACCGAACACTTTAGCCTGGCCCCATTACAACCAAAAATAAGACCTTTTGATTTGTGCATACATTCAATAATTTCAGTGGCGATTTTGGTCTATGGTCAAGCCTATGGTAACACATTATCATTGTTGAACTTGAGTGAATTGAAAATATGACCTTGATACACTTGAGAGAGATACACTGAGAGGTTGAGAGTGTTCACTAGTTCTGAGTTCTGATTGGGTTTGTTACTCTAACTAGTTTGTGATTGTGTAAATAGTTGTGATAATATGTGTTGGAGTCATGAGTCGTAGTCTTAGATTAGGTGTGTTCATATTGATTTAGGGAGGTTGTCTTTTGTTTAGATTTTTATTTTACTTTTGCCTGGGACAAGCAAAATGCTAAGTTTGGGGGAGTGATTTAGGTCCAATATATATAGATTTGAGCATTATTTGGACTCCCTTTTACTATGTATTTGGCTTGTTTCTCTAGCAAATTTAGGACTTTTTATTAGATTTTAATTATTTTTAGTAGTTTAGGGTCCTTTGAGCGTTTTGATCCTTTTTGGGTATGTTTCAGGTACTTTTGGAGCTTAAATGGAAAAAATAATTGTAGACCTGAAAAGAGGACTAAAAGACCTTGAAATTGGAAAAATAACGGAGCAAAACGGAGCCGGAGTAGGTCCCACGCGCCTGGGGCGCGAGACCGTGGGTGCCTGAGGCGCGCCTGTGTGGAAAAGAAATAGTCATCAGACCTACGCACCTAATTTACCAGATTCTGAACAAAGTAGAAGAAGAGAAGTTTAATTTGGCTTTATATCTTAGACTTGGTCAGAAATTAGAAGATAAACATAGTCCTTATCTACTAGATTTAATTAAGATTTATTTTAGGATTTGTTTTACTCTTTAAATAGAGGATTTGTAAATAGTTTTCAGTAGGTTTTGAGATCATAGAATTCAATTAGGATTCGAGAGAGGTTAGTAACATCTATTGAGAGCAAGGAGGCAAGGCACAAAGATTGGAGATCATCACTACAAGAGAGATCTACGTGAAGATTGAAGGTCTCTTGGAGAGTTAACCTGTATTGTCTATGATATGAGGTTTTCTCTTTGCTTCTGTTTTCTTTATTTCTATATGTGTAACTAAAACCTCTTGTTAGGAACATGGTGTAAATTGTATGGTGTAACTTATTTTAATTTATGATTTAGTGTTTTCCTGTTTTTAATTCATGCGTTAATTGTGTTTTTATTGCATACGTAAAACTGATCACTTTATGTTTTGGATCTCTTAATTCTTAATGAAAGTTAGGAATTTTGAATAGGCCTTGCAATTAACGGTATAATCAGTTCAAAATATAGAGATATAATTGAATGATTATATGATTTGGTAATTCCCTTGTGCTGAATATCTTATTTTCCAATGCTGTAATTTGTTGAGTGATCAAGGATTAAGCATTTAGAGAGTAAAGGGTAATGTTAGAGAGATCTAATTATTTCTATTTAAGAGGAATTGTCCATGAATTAAAGGAAAATCTAAATTATAGTTAAATAAGTGAATCATACAACGAAACCAAGTTCCTAACCTTTTTCTATTGCTTTCTAACCATCTTATCTCCTCAATCTTTTTATTTTTATTTATTTAAATTCTCCTTCTCTTTCTAAAATTCAATAACAAGTTGCATTAATAATTACGAATTGGTGAAAAGTTATTAGAAACAATTTGCAATCCACGAGTGGAACGATACTCACTTACTATCTGTATTACTTGTCGACCTAGTACTCTTGCTAGACAATCAACACGCGCCCAGGCGTGCGGGTGCGTAATTCACGCACCAGACCCCTTATATTGCCGCACCAGCCCCTCTCCTCCTCATTTCCTCCGCACCACTCACCCTCTCCTCCACCCAAATCACCCCCAACACCCACCAAACACTAAAAATCATCACCTCCAACCCCTTTCCCATGGAAATCACCTCCTTCCTCTTGTTCTTCTCTCTTTCCTTCTCTTCCCCATGGCTCCTCTCTCCATGAAGGTCTTTCTCTCTCTCTCACCTCCATGACTTATTCTCTCTCTCATCTAATCTCCACCAACAAACCAACAAATACCCACACACCCATCTTAAATCCTTTACCCATGAAAGTTTATCTCCTCCCCCATGTGTTATTCTTCATATCCTTCCTTTGGTGTTCCCCTCTCTCTCCTCTTGAAGCTTTCTCTCTCATCTAGGGTTTTCTCTCTCTCCTCCAATCTCAAGAACGGAGCGGAGATCGGTTAAGGGAGTGGAAATCCGAGTAGATCGGGGTAGAATCCAAGTCCTTGGAGCATCAATCGAGCTCTCTCTCTCTAAGGTAAGGGGAGTCTCTTTTCCACACTTTGAGTTAGGGATAGTTGGGGTTTATAATAGGATTTGAGTTTAATAGTTAAGTTGAGTTGTGGGTGATGGATTAAGAGGTAATTAGAATTAAAGAAGGGTAATGGTAGTATATTGGGTAATGTTGTTATTTTGGAAATTGTTAATGTTTAATTTTTTGTATATTAAATAAGTAGGAAGTGAAGAACCTTAGGGAGATGATTTATTTTAAAGCACTCTGAGACATACCTGAGTATGTCGACTGATTTGTGGATATATGTGAATTTCTTTAAGTGTTATATATGTTATTTTGAATTAAGGTTGGGTAGTAGGTGGTGTAAATGACCAAATAAAATGGAAATGTATATAATGGAAGAAAAAGGTAATTATAAGGTGTAACTTGAATGGAATTGAATGTTATGATATGATTAGTTACTTAAGGGTGTTCATGCCTATTTGAAAATATGTGGAGCTAGTTTTGAGTACTAAAGGGGTATTGATTTTGAAATGAATTTATGAATTGCAAGTGGATAGATGGGACTATGTGATAATAAGGGAAAATGGTTATAAATGCTAATTGTGGAATGTGACCCTAAATGTGATTATTTGGAAATGTATATGATGATGGATGATAAATGCTTATCTATGAATATATGTGTGATGATTAGAATGGTTTATGTTTATGCCTATTGTGAGTATTATTGGAATTTTGTTGACGGTTATAATTAATGGACTAGTCTGTTGAATGATTAATAATGGTAAAGGTAACTAAAGTGGAAACTGATCAGTGGGGCCCGGAACACTAGGTACCCAGCTAGGTGTTCCAATTACCTGTTAGGGCCAATTACCTGCCAGGCCAATTACCCATCAGCCCAAACCGCCCTGTAGGCGTCGGGTGACCCACAAGATCAGTTTTTCACACCAATAATTTGATTAAATAAATGGAATGGTAAAAGTACATAGTCCTACAGGTTATGGTCTGGATGGGTGTAAAGTCCTGGGCAGGTGTTCCAAGTCCCTAGACAGGTGTGCCAATTACCTAGCGGGTATCCAAATCCTAGTGGTGTACGGTAAAAATGGGAGTGTTTGTAGATCACTGTCTGTGGTTGCTTACACTGTGTGTAGATCACTGCTTGGGGTTACACACATTAATGCAAAATTAATAATGGAAAGTTAAAAAGGAAAAGGGAAGTTTATGTAGATCTCTGTTTGAGGTTACATAAATGATATGGAGTGTTTGCAGATCACTCTTTGTGGTTGTATACACTGTGTGTAGATCTCTGTTTGGGGTTACACACAATGGTAAGGTGTAGATCTCTGTTTGAGGTTACACCCAATGGAAAGTGTAGATCTTTGATTGAGGTTACACATAATGGAAAATGAATAAAGGAAATAAAAATGGAATTGATAATGGAATTAAAGGGAATAAATAATGAACATGGTAATGGAAAGGATTTAGGAAAGGAAAATAAATAATGGAAAATGGATAAAAAGGAAATGTATAAAGGGATTGAGAAGATGCTGAATTGGTTGATCCCTAACTTGATTTGATTGTTATTCTTGAGTCTATATTATGAGCTTTATATTATCCTCTGATTCACTGTGTTGTGAAAAGGTCTCACCCTTATGTGGTTAACATTTTAGGTGATTGCTAAGGAGCTCGTGGATCAGAGTGCGCAGCGAGAGACCGGGAAAGAAGAAAACTTTGTTTTTGGGTGCTACTATATTGTAAATGGATGCCCAATATTAATTTGCAAACTTGATTTGTGAAATGAAATTTTTAACTACACTATTTTAAATATAGACTTTTACTTATTATTTTGTATATAAAATAAGGGTGTTATACATGATATAACTATTTCCCCTAAATTACTCAAAGTTGCCTACACTTGAATGACCTTTTTCATGCAACATTATGAGCTACCAAAACTACCCCTAGCTTTGAATTTGAAATTCCTAAACTATCCTTGACTTTTGGGCTTTTAACCCATTTTATTTCTTCAAAGCCCAAGCCCAAATCATGTATATATATATATATATATATATATATATATATATATATATATAAACGCCCACACAAACCCTTCACTTGATTTCACTTCCTCATTTTTACTCATTTTAAAGCTAAGAAAACAAAGTGTTGAGAGAGAAAGAGAGAGAGAGAATCCGTGAGGGAGGAAGAGGAGAGAGCTTGAGGATTTTGATTTTTCCTTCTTCACAAGTGTTCTTCTAAGGTATTTTAGTCTTCTTCTTATTAATCCTAAGTTATTTTCTTCATGTGCTTTTGAAGTCTTCTTGAAAAAGTTAGAGTAGTTTGATGTTTAAGGTATATGTTGATGACTTAGCTAAATAATGGTTTTTAAGATGCATGCATGTTAATTTCTAAGCTTGATCTTGAAGATTTAAGTACATGCATGATGATATTTGATCTTGAGATGTTATTTTGATTTTCCTTTGAAAAATGATTTATAAATAATTGTTTTGATCTCTTTATGAATTTTTTTTCGGTTTGTGATTGATTTTTGGGTTAGAGGTTTTGATGATGGATTTGTGATATGTGCATATGAATATCTTGAGATTGTGAGTATGCTTTGGGAGTTTGGACCTTTAAGATTTTTTTTGAGAAAACCATGAACAAAGCCACGGTTTTGATGTTGTTGTGGTTGAAAGTTTGATTTTCCTTATGTTTGATCACATGCATGTTATGATCTTGGAGTTTAATGATGTTTAAGATGAATAAAAATTTGTGTGATGTGATTTTTAAGTGATGGCCACGGTTTGCATGTTCGGATAAGAAAATTGAGATTTTCTTAAGTACAAACAATGAATATGTGATTTCCATGAATTTTAAGTTGATTTTATGTTTTAGATGTGAAATAAAAATTGTCTAGAGACTTGATGATGCTCACGGTTTGGTGAATAAATATATGTTAGGATTATATTTCTACTTGTTTGATAAATTATGTGAAATTGTTGTTGAATTTGGAGTTGTTTTTAGAAGTCTTGAACTCTTGAAAAGTTTTTGAGAAACTTAGTCAAAGGTCACTGTTTGGACCTTAGTTTTTGAGTTAAACTTTCTTGAGTATATGTGTGTTGATATCATGAAACTATGTGTTGATTTGTGAAGTTATTCTTTGAGGAAATAATTTTTGAAAAACAAATGATGCATACGGTTTTGATATGATTAAGTGTAATTAGATGAAGTTTTGCTAAGTTTGAGTTCTATGTGTAAGTATATGCTAAGTTAGAATTGATAAAGTGTAAGTTAAATGAAATTTTGTCTAAGTTTTTATGTGAGTATGATTTGGTTTGTCTGTGCCTATAAGTTTAACTACTTTATTTGATTGAGATATGTGCATGAATAAGTATGTGAGCATGTTGAGAAGAAATTTGTTTAAGTTCAATTTGATGACTTATGGTTATGTAATGTTTGAAATGAATGAAAGTTAGTTTGTGGATTGAATAAATGTTTGTTTGAGATTTTTAAATAATGTAGGAATGATTCTTGAAGTGCATGAAAGTTTTAAGTACTTTGTTTTATTTGAGCATCATGCTGCCCACACTTGATTTTAAGTGTTTGAGCTTGAGAAATTGTTGATCAAAGTGTTTATTTAATTGTTTTCAAGATACTTAGTTTGTCTATGGATTTAAATTGGTTTTGGACAATGAAAAGTGAACTTGAGACTTAGAATATGATGCTGTCCAGAATTTTTCTAAGTTGTATTTCTTATTTAAAAATGTTTTCAAAGTGATTTGAAGTTGAGTTTTGATGAGTACTTAATATAAGATAAAGTTGGTTTGAAAAGTGCAATTTTTCGGTGTTTTCGGAGTTGAATTCATTGCTGTCCAAGAGAGACCAGCAAAGAAACTTTTGAATTAAATTAATTTATTTGATCATTTTCTCATGAATTTAAAGTATAAAAGTTAGTGTTTGATTTTGGACAAGTTTGAGCAAAAGAATTGATGTTTTGGTTTTACATGAAGACAAAGTTTGAATTTTTCCTAAGTTACCTTGAGAATAAGTTCAAGAGTAATATTGAATAAAGTATTAATACTCATGTGTCTATCTTGCGGGACTTAGAAGAAGTTGGAGTCGAGCAGACTAGGAAGGAAGCGGATCGTTCGAAACTTGTGGAATCGGTAACCGCAAACCAAGGTGAGAGAGAAGTTATCCTAAGACACTTTGGTGTCTAGTGAGTATATTAGGACACTCCGGACTCTCTCAAAGTCAGAGTGAAGGTCTACTGAAGGTATGGCTAATGGATTAGTGTCCTGACGATGATGATGCCTTTGGACCCGGACGCAACGATTGCAGAGTTCCACAAAGACAGTCCCCATATGGTCGTAGCCATATGTTGGAATGACTTAGGATAGGTCGGAGCCTATCTATCAAAGATTGATTAATAATCCGCATATGGTCGAAGCTATATGCCGAAGGTGATTCAGAATGGGTCGGTGCCCGTCAAAGTAATTGTCGATATCCTGCATATAGTCGGGGCTATATGCCGAAAGTGATTCAGAGAGGGTCGGTGCCCGTCAAACATATTGGTCGAGTCCCACAGAAGCATTCCGTATATAGTCGGAGCTGTATGACGGAGATGACTTAGGATAGGTCAACGTTGGAACAACTGAGTATAACATCATGACTTAGAACCCTAACCCGAAGTAGTGGAGAGGAAGATACTCTAAATTACCCTTGTGGTGTTCAGCTGGATGATTAGGAGAGGGGATGGCAATGACAGTGATTTGTCAAGAAGCCTTGAGAAGTCTGTCTAGGTGGGAAAAACCATAGGGGCTCTAGCTTAACCGGTCGAAGCTGGTAACTCAGTGGCGTGGATGAAGTACCACATGATCACTAGACAGATGACTGACGCCCCCTCGACTAAATCCGGATCAGTGAGAGGGATGCTTGAACTCGGCTGGATGTGCCCACTTTACTTCCTGGGACATTATATAAATTCATTTATTGTGCCATCCTTGAAAAGCCGGTGTGGTTAGAGATAATGTACTCCTGATTGCTTCCGACTAGGCGGATAGATTTCGAGGAGATGTAGACCCAAATCATAAAGCCTGAATTCCCGATATTATGGACTCGAGAAATATGGACAAAGAGACTTTGATCCCATGAGATAAATTGATTAAGAGATCCCCTTAAGTGGAAGATAAAGAGTTAGACAATGCGACAATTGCATCCACATGCATCATGCATATTTATCTGTTTGTATTAATTTTATGTTTTGATATACGTCGCTAGTGTAAAGCCAAGAAGTCGACAGGAGTAATTCCATTTGGGTAACTTACTCTCTCAACTTCTTGTGTGCTTGTGATGGTGAACCTCTGGTTCTAAAAGATGGTGGAGCTGGTGCTGCTTCTCCTGGAAGAAATACTTGCTGATCGTGATACGCCGATGAGATGGCTTCTGCTGGGTGACGGAGATTGCTTTTGGGGACTTATGTTCCGAATCGAGAAGGGGATGCTGCTTAGTAGTTTATAATTAGGTTTTGATGGACCTTTGCTGATATATATATCAACTCTTTGACAATGTAAATATTTATGTAAGACTGGCACCGATGAACTATGGTGACTACTTATGAAAGAACCTTTATGATCTGTTACTAAACTATTTTCTGAAGGACTATCGTAATCAGACAGACAAATCTTTTTAAGCAAATCGGTTATGTTTTTTGTACGTAAAATATTTAGTTATCTGTTGAAAGTGAAGTCACCAACATCAAATTACTCTAAGAATAACAGTGAACCGTTTTCAATGACGATCTTTCTATACATAATATGAAACCCCACTCTTTTCACTATAATTAGTAACGTTTGGATAGTAAGTGATTATAAGAAAATGGATTTAGTTGTAATGCCTTGTTTTGGAAACTTGACCGATAAGTTTTATACTTGTGAAAAAAAAAATTTCACCCTATTTTTCATAAACCAATTAGTTAGAAATTGACATTGTTTATTTCGAGTTTTCCAAATCGGGGTGTTACAGTAACATCCTGAATGTTAATTCGAAGAATAATTAGAATAATAATAAGATTAGAAAAATGACAAATTAAGTTAAATAAGAGTTAATATGATGGATTAGGATGTCTTTGAGTGCCATGAAGGAGTTAGGAAGCATTGGTATAAAATAAAAGGTTGAAAGATGAGAAAACGAGTGTTAGAAACGCTGTTTTAGGTGTTTTAAATATGTTATAATAGGAAATTAAAAATAGAAGATTGACAACTCTAAACACAAATTCCACCGTTGGATGTGAAGGTTAATATGCAGGGAAACTTGCTTTCAAATTTGAGCAAGATCTGACGGGTAATGAAGAAGTTATGTCATTTTGAAATGCAAATAAAATAAATAAAATGTGAATCACCCATAATACTCGAGTATTAAGTAAAATACTCGAGTATTTTAATACTCGAGTATTTCAACTAGATCTGAAAAAAAAGGCGTGAAAACCCCATTTTTCCACCATAATTCCCATTTTTTCTCCTCCCAAGTGCAGAGAACTTCATCTCCCCCTAGAGGCTTCAAGACATAGCCAATCCCAAGCTTTCTTTCTTCCATAACCACACCTTCCAAGATCACCATTACCACCACCATCTTCACCTCCATCATCACAATCATCATCTCCATCAAGAAGACACTTCTTCACTATTCTTCTTCATGATGCTCTCTCTCAAGCCCTAAAGAAAGCTAAGAGCTTCCAACACCAAGACCACCATCTTCATCATCATCGAACCCCATCCCAACTCATCATCATCAACTCCGTTTCCATCTCCATAGTCAAGCACCAAGATCAAACTCCATCACCCCACAACCACCATCACCTCATGCCACTCTCTCTCTCTTCCCTTCTCTCTTGGAATTTCGAACCATCATCATGGAGGACCACACACACACAAGCTTCCTCCATCTCAAGAGCTAGGTAAATCAAGCACTCTCCTTTATTCTCACTCTCCACTTGATAGGGATCCAACACACTTGGTAGTTGCTTTGTTGAAGTTCATAAGGATGCTCAAAGGATTAAGGTTCTAAGGAGCTACGGCAAAGCTAAAATCTAGGACTTGTTAAGATTTCTTGTATCTCTTCACATTTGAGGTAAGAAGGTAGCCTTACCTTGATTTAGGGCATGATTTCTAGGATGCTTATAGTGGTGGCTAAGTGTAGTTAAATAGTTATGAGAATGAAAAATAGGGTAGTTGATATAGAAAATAAATGAAGTGTATGAATGAATGAAAAGAACCCACTAGGTGATTTTATGATTTTTGTGAAGATGAAAACATAGTTAAAAAGTTAAGTAAGGAAAATAAAGAGAATGAAACCACTTGAATGTTTGTGATTGAATATGCATATGAATTGTGTTATTATGTTTGAACAATAATGTGTGTATTGAAAGTATATGATGGGTTGGGGTTTTGAAGTGAACCTAATATTTATGAAGCTAATGGCTATGATAAATTAAGGGATGAATTAGAGATGTTAAGTATAAAATGTTTGAATGATGATGTTGGTGTTGAAATGTGTGAGTTAATTACTAAAAAGTAAATAATGAATTATGTTGTTTGAGTATCTAATGAATATGTGAGGAATTAATGAGGATAGTAAGAATAGAAAATGTTGGTTATATATATATTTGGAGGTTGAATTGAAGTGTAGGTGTGTTTTACAGGAATTGTATGCTTAACTCATGACTTAACCAATTGCAGAAAGATTATAAGTTTGAGATGCTAAATGTAATATATTTGAATGATGTGGTTGTATTGATATGCGTAAGTTTAATTTGTTGTTATCAAGAAAATGATGTTTTGGATATACTTGCGTGTGTGAATAGATGAGTAGTTGATGATGAGAATAAAACAAAGGAACTTGACTAATATAAAGAGAATAATGATAAACAAGGAAGAAAAGGAAAGTGTTTGTGTATGTGATGAATATAAGACTAATTAATGATGACAACGAAATAAAAGAACTCGGCGCAGGTTAGTCTAAAGACCTGGTCATTGTTGGTTTTGGCCTCAAAATCTCGAGAGGGGGGGGGGGTGAATCGAGTTTTATTAATGTATTGTAAAAACTTTTACAAATTAAAAAATTGTTTTGAGACGGAGAGATTAAGTGTTTGAAACGGATCGCAAAAACGATAGATAAAATAATTCGAGTAGCGCGGAAACGTAAAAATTGAAATAAGCGGAAATAAAAAGAGATAGGGATAGAAAAGCTTGCACCGGTGAATTTTATATTGGTTCAGCCTTCCCGTCGAAAGGCCTAGTCCAGTCCCCATGTAACACCCCGATTCGGCAACTTGAAACCACAATTACTTAAATTAAATATAGTGAAAATTTGGGCCAATTTTTTTTTTAACACAATTAACGTGGGCATGAGAACATTTAAATTTTGAAAACTTGGTTACAATTAAAACTCGTGTTCTCACGTTGCATATAATCTTTCAAGTTCCAAACCGAGATGTCACAAAACACCGCACTTTGAAACTTGTCCACAATAACATCATTCAAATATAAAGGCCCATTTACTTGTTTTAAAACATCAGTACTGAATAAAACTTTATCCGGGGTACAGCATGATAAAGCTATGGCAACTAAGAACTTGCAGTGGAATACATTACTCTAAGGGATTTACCTATTCTCTAGTCATATATACTAAGGCTCGCCATCTAACTCTGAGTATCGGCAGATCAAACTCTCATTCATCTTCGTTTGTCGGAAGATCCTCGGGGCCCGGGTACCAATCCTCGTCGCTGGGACACTCCTCCGTGCCGGCCTCAGACCACGGATCAGAACCATCGTCATCTGCCACCTCAGGGGTCTCTTCCGCAGAATTGTCTTGTGATTTCTCCTCCTCCATCTCACGAGCTAGAAGTTCCGCCATAATCTCTTTCCTTCGCTGTTCCATCTCTATGTAGACTATAATATAGGCAGACATGGGTATATTATCCCCTTTCCATGGAGATGCTCCTATCTCCCGAAAGAGCTGAAATCTCGCAATGTTTTCCATCTAAAGGACATACAGATTTTCAACATAAAGCAGATATACACGAGAGAGTGAGCAATCCAAAACAATAAATGTCAACTGTGTGGAATTACAATAGGCAAATATTAAGACAAAACAATAAACACCATAATAACAACATGATCATCATCATCATAGAAATAAACATAAATTCATGCTCAATCTTCTCGTAAGAGCATTCTCGATATCTTTCTCATAAGATCTTTACAACTCTTATCAATTCTTTCCTCAATCATTATTTCGGGACTTATCAATTATTCCAAGAATCGCTTCTCATATTTGTCTTATGAATCTTACTCAACACTTGCAATCATTGCTATACTTTTCTTATCAAGTTTTATTGGATCGCGTCCATCGATGATTGGGGATTTAAGATATCATCGAGGTACTCGTTTCGCAGTTAGCACACACGTCTACATCTCCTCGGTCATCCACCCAACCTAGTCGGAAGCAAACAGGAGTACAGGACCTTTACCACGCGGGCTTGACAGTTGTCTCAACAAAATACAATGCCAGGAGAACTGTAGAAAATCCAGTACAGTCTCAAATCAAATCATATAAACAAGGCACACTGTAGAAAATCCGGTACAGTGGGAAAATCACAGAGCCCTGTTCCAGTCCCTCTCACTGTTCAAGATTTGCAATCTAGGGGGTGACAGTATTATTTCTAGCTGGCCTGCAGAACATCACCACGACCTTTCGGGACCGATCACCCGCGTCACCTGTGGGATTCGTTCCGCCTAGAAAAATAATCTAGACTTCTTGACGTTTCACCGTCATTGTCCTCCCCTAATGCAATCTCCTCCTGAGTATCCTTGATACCCATGGTATCTTCCTCTCCACTACTTTGATATCGCACTCATAACTCACCGCATTAATCCATGTCTTTTAAAGAGTTGTAGTGTTTTAATTAGCATCTTAAACCTAAGGTCGGCTCATCCTTGGTGCATCCCTTCAACGAGTCCCGACAACTAATTTAAAACATTGCTTTTCTTTTCTCACATAGCATAGAGCTTAAATCACATCAGCATTTTGCATCACATCTCGTGAGCTTTCACAGTACAACATCATTACTCATTTCAGCACTTTAACTTTACTTTCGCAGCTGAGGAGCACAACTCAACTCATATCATATCTCTTTTCTCGTGAATCTCATCAGCATTATTTTCATCAGCTATTGCTCAGCAACATCATTCTTATCATCATCTTTCTCATCATCATTACAACACTTTCATTCGCATCATCGGTGATTTCTTATCACAATCTCAAAAATCATCATTACATCTCAACTCTTTCTCAATCTCAGATCATATCTCTTTTCCAATCACTCTCATACCTCTTATCATTATTTCTTTTCTTAATATCTTATCAAGGCTGCCTTATTCAATAAGGACTTAGGCCCAACCGGGTCTTACATCTTTCTCTTGATATTTCATCACTTTCAGAACCTTTATTATCATTCATCTTTCTTTTCAATCACAATTCATTACTTCGCAGTTTCATTCACAATTTCACCTCATCTCATAATCAAGGCGTATCAAACGTTTCTCAACCAGTATCATAATTGCTTAATCGATAAATAAATCATTTCGCATACTAAGATAATCAAGTAGTTCATGTACTATCGATTAGAAAACATGGCATCATACTAATCAGCAAGGACATATCAAGCTATAAGCAACTAACCAATCTCAGCCGTTCGTGTGGATAGCCAGACAAACAAACAATTGCTATCACACTACCTCGCTTAACGAGATCGGATTCCAATCTTTGAGATGATTGGAACATCTTAATATGTTACCTAAATACCAGGGCGTCTTAGGGAAAGCCCCTCTCTCACCTCTAATGATGTAGGCCTCCAAGATTTTTCCGAGATTTCCAAGTCGCTAGTCCTGCCTCGTTTCCTTTCCGTCCGTCACCCGAACTAAAACATTTTTCCCGTGCGTTAGAGACGATTTCAATAAATTCATTATCTCATTTTTCGAAAACACTTTGAAACAATTTACTTTTGAAAACACATTGCCAATATCCAAAAGATTTCAAATCCAAGTCAAATCTACAATTAAAATGTAACACCCCTAATTTTCGTCTCCCGAATAATAGGAAATTAATAATAAAAAGTTTTATTATTAATTTATAGAATTTCCCACGTTTATGATTTGTGTTTAATTAGCCTTAAATATAAAAATAAGTTAAAATATTTTTATATGGCAATTAAATGCAGAATATAAGGAAATTGCATTTTGGTCCCTGAATGAGGACTAAAAAGCAATATTAGAAAGGTTCTTGGAGGGAAAGATTTAAAAATGATAATTTTTAAATTTTGAACTGACCAACCGGTTAGTAATGCCCTGTAACCGGTTAGACGATGAACTCAGAAACTGGTTTAGTGGATTTTGATGAGTAATCACTGGGTTAATTCGTTTAATCGCCACGATTACTGCATGAATTGAGTGGAGAACCACGCGTCGCCCTGCATGTTACCTTCAATTGTTTATAAATAGGGGAAAATCTGAGGAATTAGGGGTTGATCAACTGATTTCTGGTTGAAGAAGGGAGATTAGGGTTTCTGAATTGTTCTAAGCAATTCGCCTTCATTGTCGAGTGTTAGTAATCGAGTGGTACACGATTGTGAAGCTTACATCAAGAGCTTTACAAAGATCTAAACACTGTGAGCTGAGGGTTAGTGTGGAAGGAGAAATCAAGCTTGGAAGTTGGAGGTAGAAATCTGGGTTCTCTGTGATTCTGATTCTGGGAGCTGACTTCCAGACTCGATTTTGGTAAGCATAGTCAATCTCTAAGCCTCAAACTTCTTTGATTCTCTAGTGCATGTACCCTACTTTGAGTCCTAACTGTTTTCCCCAATTTCTTTGGTCATTTGCTATGTCAAAATCTATGGTTTTTG
This sequence comes from Crotalaria pallida, assembly GCA_037953625.1. Taxonomy (NCBI): domain Eukaryota; kingdom Viridiplantae; phylum Streptophyta; class Magnoliopsida; order Fabales; family Fabaceae; genus Crotalaria; species Crotalaria pallida. Next base: position 77,595,870 of record CM075651.1, read on the forward strand.
GACTCTGTTGCTGGGAAACGAATCTGGAAACAGAGCTGTGAGTTTGTGAGAAATCAGTGGAGTTTCTTTGATTTCAGTGTTCAATCTTCATCAAAATCAACTTAGAGGTATGGGAGAAGTCTTCACCATACTAGATTTAGACTAAATCTCAAATGATTTAGGATTTGAGTTCACAAAACTCAAAAGGGCATTATGTGTTTTTAAGCACAAAGGCTTGGAGGCCAATTTCTTGCTCACTGTGGTTTTGAGCAAATTTCAATTGATGCATGCAAGCTATATAAATGTTGAATCCTGTGGTTGAGTGCTTGATTTAAGTTTTGATGTGTTAAATTGTGTTTATGTGATTTTTCATACAATTTGATACAATAAACTTGATGCTTGCAATATGAACGTGTTTCTGGGTGTAAACATGTTTATTTTAAGGCATATGAACTTGGTGTATACTGGAAATTGGTTAGATTTGAGAAAGAAAGAAAATGAGTTGTTAAAACTCTTGTTTTAATGGTCTGACTGCATAACCTAACCGGTTACACGATTTTCGTAACCGGTTAGACACTGTAAATTTTCAAAGAAAAATCAGTTTGCAAATCAGTCCTGAAACTTTAATGGTTTTTACTCAAATCTAAACCTTAATTTCTATACACAAGGTCTGAATATGAGTTGTGGTAATGTCAACAAATTCAGATTGGAAAGATTTCCATTTATGCCTTAAATTGATGGAATAATTTCAAGTGAAATTATGTTCATTGGAAAAGTATATGTGATTTGGACTTTTGAATGGTAAAACAATGGTTTTTGAGGTATAAAATAAAGTTAAAAAGTGTTTTGGATTGGGTAGAGAATTCAAGAAAAAAGGGTTTTTCTGAATTGCAATGGTAAAACAGTTCAGGTATGTAATTCTAACCGGTTAGCCTGAAACTGTAACCGGTTAGTACCTGAATCTGAAAAATAAAAAGTTAAGTTTTAAATACCATTGAAGTTGTATTACTCAATCTGGGTTTTAAAAGGCATATTTTGAGAAAAATTCAAAGGGGAATTTTATGCCAAATATTATACCTCAAATAAATCATTCAAAAGTGGAAATTGGAATATTTCTAAATCACATTAATTAATGTAAAGATAAAACCAACCCTGATGTTTGTGCATACATATAGACTGGAACTCTGGTTGGTAGGAACGTTTATCATATTCTGGGAAAATGAGGACGGTACTCCGGGAGTACCAAAGTATAACCTACTTGATGACACATTATAGATATGTGGCCAGTGTCCGGGACGTAGTTTTTATGCGTTCTGGGAACGTGGCGTTCTGGGAACGTAGTGCACACTCCGGGAGTAATGCTTTTTATCCAAGTATGGTTCGGCATTATGTTCTGGGAACTAATGTCGGTGTTCTGGGAACACAAGGGTGTATTGGATGGACGTCCAAGATGGACATTTAGAGGCCTCGGTTGTGGATAGAAAATCATACATCATGCCACTTGCATTATAAGGGTTATAATGTTGAAAAATTGGTGTGCTCATATGTATCTGCATTATGATCTGTCCATGATATATTTGTGATTGTAATTTTAGTTTTTATCCATTATGTATATGTGTATACTTACTCCCTGTGCCCTGTTTAGGTGATGGCCAGATACCTAGCCTGCATCGAGATACGCCCTATCCCTAGCGGTATATGGACGTATGAGGAGCACCGTGCCACCTTTGAGGGGGAGGTGGAGATCACTCTCTACCACCCTAACCCTCTGGTGCGTGTGCGACCTCGTCGATTTAGGATTCCATTAGTCTATACTAAGCATGTTCCACCTTTTTACACTTATAGAAGACCACCCCCGGCTCGACCTATGCGTCGTTTTCATAGTTTTAGATTTAGAGCTGACACTCGTTCACATCCTTCATCCCATAGAGTTGTTACTGAGGAGACTCCTTCTCCTGGTCCGACTGATTATGATAGGACTGCTTCTGCAGACCCTAGACCCAGTGGTGGGGTCTCTACTTAGTCAGGAAGGTCGAGGAGGACCATGTGGAGGATGAGAGCGAGGAGGAGGTGCATGTTGAGCCGACTGTTTCTGCTAGAGGTGGACCCGCTGGTTTATAGGAGCCTGCATAGCATAGGAGTTTTGGATCCTAGATCCTAGGGATAGAGCTGTGGAGGATCTGAGGAGCTGCTGAGGACATGGAGGACTTGCTCTGAGACTTCTGCTTTTGGACTTTTGTTATATATTGTATATATTGAGAGGTCTTAGAGTGAGCTTTATTTTAGTGCAGCTGGTCTGTATATGTTTTATCAAAACTTGCTATCCCGACTTTTATCACATGCTACTGTTAGTACTGATGGGGTTATATGTCATGACTTTTATCACATATATATATATATATATGCTTTATTTTCCTCAACAGTGCCCCATGAGTATTGTTTTCTTCCACGAACTCTGATTTCACTTTACAAAGGATTCGGCGATAAGTTTATATTTTATATACTCAAATCTGACTCTAGAGGCACATCATATGTTTAAATAATAACTACTAAGGTTTCCTATAAATAAGGACGTGCTTTCTCGAGAGTCTTTTTCAAATCTAAGATAATACTAAGCCGAATTCATGAAACGGTTTATGTCAAAAAGAGGTTTTGATTAAGAAAGTAATAATATTAAAAAGGAAAAATTTTCTAGTCCTAATTTTGATAGCAAGTAGTAAACTATTTGGAAATATTAATTATTTTCAAGTTAAAAAGAGAGCGTCACACCCTTTGGTGGTATCAGAGCATTGGTCCTATTCCTCATGGCCCCGCAGCTAAGTATGATATTCAATGTTGATTGAATATGTTTGAGTAAGTTAGTGGTAGAATTTATATCTTAAAGACCTTTTTAGTAACCCAAAGCCCATAGTGCAGGTCTTTCTATGGCAACCCGGAATCGAAATGTTACTAACGAAATGTTACTAACGAAATGTTAGAACGAATCACAACCGTGCTGGAGGGTATGCAGCAGCAGCAGAGGCATCAATCATCTCAGGAGAGAGTTGGTAACCCGTCTGCTGGCAACATGACGAATCATGATGCTAAGACTTTGTCGGAGTTCCGGAGGTGCAATCCACCAAGATTTGAGGGAGGATATAAACCTGATGAGGCGAACAAGTGGTTGTATGAGATCAATAAGATCTTCCGAACTCTGGAGTGTTCTGATGAACAGAAGGTGACCTATGCAGTTTACATGCTTCATGGGGAAGCTGAAAACTGGTGGGATCACACAGTCCAATTGCTGAATTTTGAAAGGAGAGCAATCAACTGGGGAGTATTTATGGAGAAATTTCTTAATAAATATTTTCCAGAAGATTTGCGGAGGAAAAAGGAAGTGGAATTCATGCAATTGAAGCAGGGGGATATGAGTGTAGGGGAGTATGCTGCCAAGTTCGAGGAACTGATGAAATACTCTCCCTATTACTTAAATAACCCTGATGAAAGAAGTAAGTGTGTGAAGTTTGAAGGTGGGCTACGGCCGGAGCTGAAGTCTATCTTCAGTTATCAAAGGATTCAGAGTTTCCCTGCACTGGCGGATATGTGCAGAATGTATGAAGATGATAAGAAGGCGGAGTTGATAGGGGGTCAAGCGAAGGGGGTTGGACAGAACTATGGACCCCAAAGGAAGAAGAAGTTTGACCATCGGAATAATGGTCCATATTCTAAGAACAAGGGGAAAGGTAAGGCAGTGATAGATAACCGGAACAAGCCTCGCGATAATACTCCTTATTGCGAGAAGTGCAAGCGTTATCATCATGGTCAGTTTTGCTGGTCCACAAGAGGATGTTTCAAGTGTGGGAAGCAAGGTCACTTTGCCCGTGAATGCAAGGAATCTGCAAAGTGGAATGCAAAGGGATCTGCTGAAAAGTCTGTGGTTCAAGGACGAGTATTTGCCCTAAGTGGTAGTGAAGCAACCCAAACCCCAAATCTCGTGCAAGGTAATTTCCTGCTCAATAATCAACCTTGCAAAATCATGTTTGATTCTGGAGCTACACATTCTTTTGTTTCCCTTGAATGTGTGAGTAGGCTGAATCTTATTGTTTCTGATTCACCCTGCTATCTTATTATAGCTACCCCTACGGGTATACCGATTTACACTGCTAAAGTCTGTTTAGGGTGTAATGTAGAAGTTATGGGTCGTTCATCCTAGGTAGATTTGGTTTTTCTTCCTAAGTTACAATTTGATGTGATCTTGGGTATGGATTGGTTGATGAAAAACCAAGTGATCATCAATTGTGAGGAAAAGACAATTCAATATAGGACCCTTGAACCGGAGGGATATATGTGTTTATTCTCGGCTTCTGGAGAAGAAGAGTCGATGCCAATTGAAGAGATTCCAGTGGTGAGGGAATTTCCGGAAGTATTTCCTGAGGAGATACCAGGATTACCTCCGAAGCGAGAGATAGAGTTTGGGATCGATTTAGTCCCTGGAGCTGGTCCCATCTCTATTGCTCCTTATAGGATGGCACCACCAGAAATGGCAGAAATGAAGAAACAAATCGAGGAGTTGTTGCAGAAACAGATGATCAGGCCAAGCGTTTCGCCTTGGGGAGCTCCATTATTGTTCGTAAAGAAGAAAGATGGAAGTATGAGGATGTGTGTGGATTACAGACAGCTGAATAAGGTCACTATTAAGAATAAGTATCCTTTGCCAAGGATTGATGACCTTATGGATCAAGTGAGGGGAGTTGCAGTATTCTCCAAGATTGATCTGAGATCAGGTTATCATCAGATCAGGATAAAGGAGGAGGATATACCCAAGACTGCATTTCGATCTCGATACGGTCATTATGAGTATGTTGTGATGCCGTTCGGATTGACAAATGCACCTGCTATTTTCATGGACTACATGAACCGGATCTTTAGACCATATTTGGATTTGTTTGTGGTGGTATTCATTGATGATATTTTGGTCTATTCTAAAAATCCGGAAGAACATGAAGAGCATCTCAGGATTGTGTTAAAGGTCCTGAAGGAGAAGCAACTATATGCCAAGCTTACGAAGTGTGAGTTTTGGTTGAATGAAGTGAAGTTTCTGGGGCATGTGATCTCTAAAGAGGGAATTGCGGTGGATCCAGCGAAAGTAGGTTCAGTACTAAGTTGGAAACAGCCTAAGATGGTGATGGAGGTGAGAAGTTTCTTAGGGCTGGCTGGATACTATCGTCGATTCATAGAAGGATTTTCTAAGATTGCATTGCCTTTGACTAAGTTGACTCGGAAGGATCAATCGTTCGTGTGGGACGATCGGTGCGAAGCTAGTTTTCGTGAGTTAAAGGAAAGGTTAACATCGTCTCCTGTGTTAATCTTACCCGATCCTCACAAGAGTTTTGAAGTTTACTGTAATGCATCTAAGCAAGGACTGGGTTGTGTATTGATGCAAGAAGGAAGGGTAGTGGCGTATGCATCGAGGCAATTGAAGAACCATGAGGTGAATTACCCGACACACGATTTGGAATTAGCTGCGATCGTGTTTGCCTTAAAGATATGGAGACATCATCTCTATGGCACTACATTCCAAGTATTTAGTGACCATAAGAGTTTGAAATATCTGTTCGACCAGAAAGAGTTGAACATGAGGCAAAGAAGATGGATGGAGTTCTTGAAGGATTATGACTTTAAACTCCATTATCATCCGGGTAAAGCGAATGTGGTTGCAGACGCGTTGAGTCGGAAAGCAATCCACGTTAGTGCGATGATGGTCAAGGAAGCAGCATTGATTGAAGAATTCAAAGACTTGAGCTTGTTGATGCAAGTGGAAGCATCAAGTATCAAGTTGGGGACGTTGCAGATCACAAACGAGTTCTTGGAAAGAATTCGGGAATTGCAACGAGCAGATGAAGAGTTGATGGAAAAGATGAGACTAGGTTCGGAAGGAAAGGAACCTGATTTCAAGATAGGGCAGGATGGAATCCTTCGTTTCAGGACAAGGATTTGTGTACCAAGGGATCAAGAAGTTAGAAGGCTAATTCTTGATGAGGCCCATAAGAGTCGGATGAGTATGCATCCTGGATCGACCAAAATATATCAGGACTTGAAGAAGATATTTTGGTTGTCGGGATTGAAAAGAGATGTGGCAGAATATGTGGCGGCGTGCTTGATCTGTCAGAAAGCGAAGGTAGAACATCAGAAACCGGGAGGACAGTTGCAACCTCTGAGGATTCCCTAGTGGAAGTTGGATAGCATCTCAATGGACTTTGTGTCTGGTTTGCCCAGGACAGCAGCAAATCATGATGCAATCTGGGTGATTGTGGATAGGTTAACAAAGTCGACGCATTTTATTCCGATAAATATGTGCTATTCTTTGAACAAGTTTACCCAGATCTATATTAAGGAGGTAGTTCGTCTTCACGGAGTGCCTTCGAGCATTGTGTCAGACCGAGATCCGAGATTTTCGTCGCAATTCTGGAAGAGTTTGCATGATGCTATGGGAACAAGGTTGAAATTGAGTTCTGCGTATCATCCACAGACGGATGGCCAGACGGAGAGAATAATTCAATCTTTGGAAGATGTGTTGCGAGCGTGTGCACTTGAAGAACAAGGAAGTTGGGATCAAGTGTTACCTCTTGCAGAATTCACATACAACAATAGCTACCATGCGAGCATTGGAATGGCACCGTTCGAGGCGTTGTATGGAAGAAAGTGTCAGACCCCGCTATGTTGGTTCCAAGTGGGGGAGAACTTGATGGTTGGACCAGAAATGATTCAACAGACATCTGAAAAGATCGAGATGGTTCAGGCTAAGATGAAAGCGGCTCAGAGTCGACAGAAGAGTTATGCAGATAAGAGGAGAAAACCATTGGAGTTTTCTGAGGGCGATCATGTGTTATTTCGGGTAGTTCCGATGAAAGGAATTAGTAGAACCTTGAGAACCCGAAAGCTTTCGCCTAAGTGTATAGGTCCATATCAGATTCTTAAGAGAGTTGGCCCTGTTGCTTATCAATTGGCCTTACCACCCTCTCTATCCAATTTGCATAACGTCTTTCACGTTTCGCAATTGAAAAAGTATGTTCATGACCCATCTGTTGTTCTGAAACTTCAACCTGATGACCTAACTCTGAGAGAAAACCTGACCTTTGAGACCAGACCGGTTCAGATAGAAGATCGTGAAGTCAAGCGACTCAGAGGAAAGGAAATACCTTTGGTCAAGGTAATTTGGGAGAATGCTGACGTATCTGAAGCTACATGGGAATTAGAGGAGAAGATGCATCAAGAGTACCGGAGTTATTTTTGTAATCTAGAATTTCGGGGACGAAATTCCTTTTAAGTGGGGGAGTAGTGTAACACCCCTAATTTTCGTCTCCCGAATAATAGGAAATTAATAATAAAAAGTTTTATTATTAATTTATAGAATTTTCCAAGTTTATGATTTGTGTTTAATTAGCCTTAAATATAAAAATAAGTTAAAATATTTTTATATGGCAATTAAATGCAGAATATAAGGAAATTGCATTTTGGTCCCTGAATGAGGACTAAAAAGCAATATTAGAAAGGTTCTTGGAGGGAAAGATTTAAAAATGATAATTTTTAAATTTTGAACTGACCTAACCGGTTAGTAATGCCCTGTAATCGGTTAGACGATGAACTCAGAAACTGGTTTAGTGGATTTTGATGAGTAATCACTGGGTTAATTCGTTTAATTGCCATGATTACTGCATGAATTGAGTGGAGAACGACGCGTCGCCCTGCATGTTACCTTCAATTGTCTATAAATAGGGGAAAATCTGAGGAATTAGGGGTTGATCAACTGATTTCTGGTTGAAGAAGGGAGATTAGGGTTTCTGAATTGTTCTAAGCAATTCGCCTTCGTTGTTGAGTGTTAGTAATTGAGTGATACACGATTGTGAAGCTTACATCAAGAGCTTTACAAAGATCTAAACACTGTGAGCTGAGGGTTAGTGTGGAAGGAGAAATCAAGCTTGGAAGTTGGAGGTAGAAATCTGGGTTCTCTGTGATTCTGATTCTGGGAGCTGACTTCCAGACTCGATTTTGGTAAGCATAGTCAATCTCTAAGAGTCAAACTTCTTTGATTCTCTAGTGCATGTACAATACTTTGAGTCCTAACTGTTTTCCCCAATTCTTTGGTCATTTGCTATGCCAAAATCTCTGGTTTTTGGACCCTGTTGCTGGGAAACGAATCTGGAAACAAAGCTGAGTTTGTGAGAAATCAGTGGAGTTTCTTCAATTTCAGTGTTCAATCTTCATCAAAATCAACTTAGAGGTATGGGAGAAGTCTTCACTATACTAGATTTAGACTAAATGTCAAATGATTTAGGATTTGAGTTCACAAAACTCAAAAGGGCATTATGTGTTTTTAAGCATAAAGGCTTGGAGGCCAATTTCTTGCTCACTGTGGTTTTGAGCAAATTTCAATTGATGCATGCAAGCTATATAAATGTTGAATCCTGTGGTTGAGTGCTTGATTTAAGTTTTGATGTGTTAAATTGTGTTTATGTGATTTTTCATACAATTTGATACAATAAACTTGATGCTTGCAATATGAACGTGTTTCTGGGTGTAAACATGTTTATTTTAAGGCATATGAACTTGGTGTATACTGGAAATTGGTTAGATTTGAGAAAGAAAGAAAATGAGTTGTTAAAACTCTTGTTTTAATGGTCTGACTGCATAACATAACCGGTTACACGATTTTCGTAACCGGTTAGACACTGTAAATTTTCAAAGAAAAATCAGTTTGCAAATCAGTCCTGAAACTTTAATGGTTTTTACTCAAGTCTAAGCCTTAATTTCTATACACAAGGTCTGAATATGAGTTGTGGTAATGTCAACAAATTCAGATTGGAAAGATTTCCATTTATGCCTTAAATTGATGGAATAATTTCAAGTGAAATTATGTTCATTGGAAAAGGATATGTGATTTGGACTTTTGAATGGTAAAACAATGGTTTTTGAGGTATAAAATAAAGTTAAAAAGTGTTTTGGATTGGGTAGAGAATTCAAGAAAAAAGGGTTTTTCTGAATTGCAATGGTAAAACAGTTCAGGTCTGTAATTCTAACAGGTTAGCCTGAAACTGTAACCGGTTAGTACCTGAATCTGAAAAATAAAAAGTTAAGTTTTAAATACCATTGAAGTTGTATTACTCAATCTGGGTTTTAAAAGGCATATTTTGAGAAAAATTCAAAGGGGAATTTTATGCCAAATATTATACCTCAAATAAATCATTCAAAAGTGGAAATTGGAATATTTCTAAATCACATTAATTAATGTAAAGATAAAACCAACCCTGATGTTTGTGCATACATATAGACTGGAAGTCTGGTTGGTAGGAACGTTTATCATATTCTGGGAATATGAGGAGTGTACTTGTAACACTCCTTTATATAGATCCATGTTGATAAAAAGAATTGCTCTTATTATCTTTGATAAAAAGTTTATGGACTTGCTTGAGTAGAGATTTAATTAAAAATCCTTTCCAAAGCCTACGTAAAATACTTGGTGTTTATTTGCAATTATTAAAAACCTTACCTTTATCATTTCATGAAAATATTCTTTATTAAAGCGTGAAACCACGTTTATCAGAGTAAGCAGAAATTAGAGACCTTGACTTGATAACTCACATTTAATACTAGTGAAGAAAACATAAACATAACTATATATATATGATCATCATAAAAAGAGTCATCAACATCAGAGTCAAAGTCGAGATAGCAGGTTTATACAAAATACAAGTCCATAATATAAGACCATCGCACTGAGATCTCTCAAAATATGTACAATATATATATAGAGCAAAAAATGAAATCCCAGAAGTGGTCCAGCGATCCTCCTCCATAGCATGATCTCCAAGTCTCCAGCAGCTGCTCCACCCGTCCCACATCCTAACCATCTATACTATGCATCACCTGGTGGATCCCCAACTCCCCACTGGCTCCCAGTGGAGTACTCGACTGGCTCATCCTCGCCCTCACCCTCTTCCGGATCCTCCTCTACCTCCTCTGACTGAGTGGGTGCCCCACCACTAGGCACTGGGTCAGCTGAGGGAGTCCCATGAACCGGACTCATCGGACGAGGTATAGGAGTCTCCTCTCGAACCACTCGAGAAGCAGAGGGGTGAGATCGAGTAGCAGCTCGAAAACGAAAGGAATGAAAACGACGAGCAGGTCGAGTCGGGGGTGGTCCATGATAGGTATAGAAAGGGGGTACATGCAAAGTATAGATAATAGGGATGCGAAACCTACGAGGACGGACACGAGCCAAAGGGTTGGGGTGATATAGAGTCACCTCCACCTCGCCCTCATAAGTGGCTCGATGGTCCTCGTAGTACCACACTCCACTAGGGAGCGGGCGCATCTCGATGCAAGCTAGATAGCGTGCCATCACCTAACATGGGCAATAAGGGGTAAGCACATAATCCACATAATCGAATAAGAATAAATAAAGCATGTAATGATATAAGTTACAACTATCCAATGCAAGTGCACATGTAAATGAATGAGTGTTTTCCAGTTGTAACATTTCCATTAATTATGAGTAATGATGCATGTCTCCCAAATCCATTGTCCATTGAACGTTCATTCCAATAATTCGCATACATGACCAACATGTATTGTGGAACTGCTCGGATAGTGTGCACACAACGTCACCAAGACGTAACAGCATTCCCAAATGCTGCCCACATTACCAAAATGTGTCATCGAGCCAGTTACCACCGAATTATCCCCAACCTTACACCATGCATGTATGCACATAAAATTATATACACAAGATTAACCAATAATCTTATTATGTGCATCCAATATTATTCCTTCAGTGAGTTAGACTATTGTTAATATTTTTCCCAATCCTTTTATTGGAACATGAAACCTTTTCCCGTGAGCATAATTGATCTTAATCGATGTCCTATTGGTATATTAAAAGAAAGTTAATTTTTCTGTCTCAGGTCCAAAATACTCGAGTGAACCTATCAATACTCGAGTGTTCCTCAGTTTTATGAAAATACTCGAGTGTTCCTCACATTACTCGAGTGTTCATTCATTTTCCAGAAATGCTTTGAAAATTCATTAGAATACTCGAGTGTTCTCCATGAAACTCGAGTGTTCCTAAGGTTTCCCAGAAATTCATTAAAAATTCCCAGAATACTCGAGTGTTCTATATGAATACTCGAGTGTTCTTGAGTTTTCCAGAAATTCCAATTTCCAAATAGGCCAAATACTCGAGTATTACCCATAATACTCGAGTGTTTGCAGACAGACAGCACAGAAAAATGAGTTTTAACATACCAATTTCGATTATAGTCCAATCCAGTCCAAACCAAAGATCAACATAGCTCACTTTACACATTTTAAACATGTTCCAACACAGAATTAACAACATCTAACACTGAACCACAAATTATCCATAATTATGCATAAAAATGCAATTTCCACAACTTAACATACCAAATCCAATTTTACATATATCCATTCCATTTTCAGCATTAGTACACCTTGCATGTGACCAAATACACATGTCCAAATATTCATTTAAGTCCAGAAAGGCCTCCAAGCCTCATTCCTATTTCCAACTATGCCCATAGAGCCATTTGATGACTCATATCCTAATTCCTCAAGATTTAAACTTATTCTAGTGAATTAGAAGCTTCACCCTTACCTCAAATTCGTGAATCAACTGTGAAATTGCAGAGAAATTGGCTAGAGATGCTCAACCCCCAAAATCCTATGCATGCAGTCATAGTTGAGCAGAGCACCAAAATCAGAAGATTTGACATGCAAAATTCGATTTAAAATTGGGGAAAACGATTAGAATTGATTCTCTACAACTTACACTAGAAGTATAGACGAATTTGAGATTCATAGGGTCCAAGGGCTTACCACAATCCAAGTTGAAAGTGAGCTCCAAGCTTCAGTTTTCAACTTTGGCACCAAGAACACCCTTGCTTCTCAGCTTCGATTCTCCTTCTACACAGCGCCTTAACTCACGATTTTTATGTTTTTGTGAAGCTCGAGATGTGAGCTTCACAATGGTGTATCACTCTCGTTCCAATTCTCAAACACGATCGAGAAATCGAACCACGAAATTGGAAACCCTAAACCAAGGATCTCAGAGCAAAAATCAACCAAATCCTCCTTCTTCAACAATCTAGGGCTTAAATACTCGTTTCCCTTCATCATGCAGCTCGACACGAAGGTCCTTGACGGGTTCTCATGGTGATTTCGTGTCACTCAAAGGAATTCGTTGTGGGTTGACTCATCAACCGCACTAACGAGTTCTCCACTGACTCGATTACTCGAGTATTTCCAGAAATACTCAAGTATTTTGGTCAGTTTTTCAAAAATATTTATTTTAATGACCTTCCCTCCAAAACCTTCCTAATATTGCTTCTAAGTCCTCTTCCAGGGACTAATATGTAAAAGTCTTATTTTTACATATTATTTGTTTGCTGCAATATTTTTCTACTTTCGCAATTACTCTTACTAACTCATAATAATCTTAATTTAATTAATGAAACATAATTACGATTAAGAAAATAATTTTAAAATATATTTTCATAAATCATAATCACATTACATCAGGAGACGAAAATTTGGGGTGTTACAGTACTCCGGGAGTACAAAAGTATAACCTACTTGATGACACATTATAGATATGTGGCCAGTGTCTGGGACCTGGTTTTTATGCGTTCTGGGAACGTGGCGTTCTGGGAACGTGGTGCACACTCCGGGAGTGATGCTTTTTATCCAAGTATGGTTCGGCATTATGTTCTGGGAACTAATGTCGGTGTTCTGGGAACACAAGGGTGTATTGGATGGACGTCCAAGATGGACATTTAGAGGCCTCAGTTGTGGATAGAAAATCATACATCATGCCACTTGCATTGTAAGGGTTATAATGTTGAAAAATTGGTGTGCTCATATGTATCTGCATTATGATCTGTCCATGATATATTTGTGATTGTAATTTTAGTCTTTATCCATTATGTATATGTGTATACTTACTCCCTGTGCCCTGTTTAGGTGATGGCCAGATACCTAGCCTGCATCGAGATACGCCCTATCCATAGCGGTATATGGACGTATGAGGAGCACCGTGCCACCTTTGAGGGGGAGGTGGAGATCACTCTCTACCACCCTAACCCTCTGGTGCGTGTGCGACCTCGTCGATTTAGGATTCCATTAGTCTATACTAAGCATGTTCCACCTTTTTACACTTATAGAAGACCACCCCCGGCTCGACCTATGCGTCGTTTTCATAGTTTTAGAATTAGAGCTGACACTCGTTCACATCCTTCATCCCATAGAGTTGTTACTGAGGAGACTCCTTCTCCTGGTCCGACTGATTATGATAGGACTGCTTCTGCAGACCCTAGACCCAGTGGTGGGGTCTCTACTCAGTCAGGCGAGGTCGAGGAGGACCCTGTGGAGGATGAGAGCGAGGAGGAGGTGCATGTTGAGCCGACTGTTTCTGCTAGAGGTGGACCCGCTGGTTTATAGGAGCCTGCATAGCATAGGAGTTTTGGATCCTAGATCCTAGGGATAGAGCTGTGGAGGATCTGAGGAGCTACTGAGGACATGGAGGACTTGCTCTGAGACTTCTGCTTTTGGACTTTTGTTATATATTGTATATATTGAGAGGTCTTAGAGTGAGCTTTATTTTAGTGCAGCTGGTCTGTATATGTTTTATCAAAACTTGCTATCTCGACTTTTATCACTTGCTACTGTTAATACTGATGGGGTTATATGTCATGACTTTTATCACATATATATATGCTTTATTTTCCTCAGTAGTGCCCCATGAGTATTGTTTTCTTCCGCGAACTCTGATTTCACTTTACAAAGGATTCGGCGATAAGTTTATATTTTATATACTCAAATCTGACTCTAGAGGCACATCATATGTTTAAATAATAACTACTAAGGTTTCCTATAAATAAGGACGTGCTTTCTCGAGAGTCTTTTTCAAATCTAAGATAATACTAAGCCGAATTCATGAAACGGTTTATGTCAAAAAGAGGTTTTGATTAAGCAAGTAATAATATTAAAAAGGAAAAATTTTCTAGTCCTAATTTTGATAGCAAGTAGTAAACTATTTGGAAATATTAATTATTTTCAAGTTAAAAAGAGAGCGTCACATAAAATGTTTCCAAGAAAACTTTGAAACAATTATAAAACAATCTCTTTGTCAAAACAGAATCCATTCCACTCATTATAACTTAATTTAAAACATTCATGTATCTGTTACAAAAATCATTATCCTTAATCATTAAACAAAATACAAAAATTCAAGAAGATTAAATTTCCAGGACCACATCAAATTGATTCATTTCAATCCCAAACTTTACAATACTATCAGTTACTGTTCAAAGAATGTCATATAAAAATTTCAGATCAATTAGAGTTGTTTAAATCATACTTTTCCAATGAAACATTTCTCAATTCCTTTGAAATTCAGACATAGGTTTTTCATCAACAATTCTAACAAACAAAATTCAAAGATAATTCCAATTCACTCTAAATTTTTCCAAAACACACTCAATTAGCATGAAGAATAATCACATTAAATTTTCAAAGCATTCACAAGCTCACATAATGCAAGTCACATTTTAAATCATTCAAAATCATTAATCAAATTATATACTTAATAGACTAACTTAATTACTCTCAAGAAAATAATTAAAACTAAGCCTCGTAATTAACTCACCGAAGACCGAATTACCCATGGTCATTATTTCCTAATCACCAATCAATTTTTAAATCTTGAAATCATTGAATTAACATCATGAAAATTCCTTTTTACTTAATTAAACCAACTTATTTATTTTCATATCTAAAAAGACTAAAGAAAACAACATATCACTTCCATCAAACATATAACATCATGTGCATAGAAATATAGTCATTGTCAATGGTCATTTCATGAAGAAAATCTTCCAACTATTTGAACATGCATTGGCCAAATTATATATAATCTTGCAAAGATTTGATGCACAAATAAAGGCATAAAATAATGAAATCATTTTCCTTCTTTTTGACTCAACCGTGAGTATCAAGAAGAAAAATTAACAATTTTAATTCAAAATCAAGACATGTAGATTTCCAAGACTAATTTTCAAAGCATCATATCCACTTTACATCATCAACAACAAAGACAAGGTTTTTATTAAAAATCTTGACATGCACAAGATCAAACACTTAGATCAATTCATGTTCATACCTAAAAATCATTTTTAAAGCTTGCTACCCAAATTTTTCTTCAAAACCGTGACATGCATCAAGAGAAAATAAAATCTTTTCATTCAAAGTTAACATGCAAGACTCAAGATCTTAACTTTTCACTTATTAAAGATAGATCATCACATGCATGTGCTTAAATCTACCAAGTTCATCATCAAACCAACATGCAAGGCTAAAGATCTCAACTTTATCATCAAGCAAGTTTAGATCATACATTTCTTCATCAAATAATCACATGAATGCATCATAGATCACGGTTTAAGCAAGAAAATTTAACATGCAAAGAGATTTATTCTAAACTCACAAAAATCTCAAACCACTCTTTAGATCTTTAAGATCTAGTTCAAAAAGCATCATGATCCATCATACAAGCCTTAACCGAATCATCAAGTCCATTGTTTAGCATATTACAAGTTCCTTTTAATCTCAAAAGTCCATGATCAAGTACAAACAACACATGCACTCATCATTTAAGCCATAAAAATCAACATGCAAAGAAAAAAAAGAAGAAAGATCCCAAGATCAAAAGAAAACCTAAACTAACACAACTTGTTTATGATCTTCGAATCACCCACCTAAAGAGAAGATGATCTTCTAGCTTTCTAACACTTGGATCTTCAAAGAATACTCTTGATCAAGCCTTGAATCTCCTCTTCTTCTTCCTTCTTTCTTACGGCCCTCTCTCTCTCTCTCTTTCTCTATGAGTTTAATGAGCCTCTTAGAAGTGTGTTTAGGTGCAAATGAGAAGAATGCATTTGGTTTGGAAGAGAATGATCCAAACTAACCCTATATATATAGGCAACGAATCCTCCCTCTTTTGCCCTTAAAAAAATTTCGGTCCAAGCACAAATGGGAAGGGCAATTTTGGCAATTGAAAGTTTGCATGGTTTGAGTCTTATCAACCTAGACAAAAAGGAGCAATTTAGGGCACTTAGATTATTTTCTATTGGTTGGCTTTTTCCTTAACTCACATTTTTCATTAATCCTACTTTAGTTAAATTTCCATATGGTTCCAACTTATTCTATAAGCTTCTTGTCCTAAAAATTAAAATCCTAGGCTTACACACATACACACATACCATAGCGCGCGCGCACACACACACACAGAGATATATATATATATATATATACACACACACACATCTTACCTTTTTATTTCCTAATCATATTCACTTTAGAACATTATAATCATCAATTCACACAATGATGCAAATATCTCTAAAGAATCATATGCACACAATTATTCGCATGTATCATTCATCAAACACACATCAAACCAACACATATCACATAATAGATTTATTCCATAACAATAATTTTCTTTCTACACAACACATTTCATATTAAGGAATTAAACAATTTCAAAGTGAAATAGTTATATGCATAGAATGGACATTGATATAGTCTCCAAATTATTTTCAAAACTATGATTTCATACAGTTTTTACGATCAGACTTTTTATTTTTATTCATTCATTCACGTTTCTCTCTTCTTCTTCTTCTCAAGTTTTCTGATCTTCATTGTTCATAATCTTTTGAAGAACAAAACTTTCATTGGCTGAGTAAATTCTAAGAGAAACTTCTACTTCACTATCATAGAGCATATTGTTGTATCCGTGTTGTGAGAACACAAAAAGCTATTGTAATCACTATCATAGTAATCGTTCTAAACCTTAGTGGTTAGGGAGAGAATCCCTTAGTGGACGTGTGATACGTCGTAGGGCGAGGAACCCTGCTGTGTGATTGAGGCCCCTAGCGAACGGAGGTTCCTAGTAGTGTGCGGGGTGCTCTTGGTTGTAATAGGGTGCGGCTCTATTGCTTGGTATAAGAACTCTCAGGCGGGTCGCTTGGGGACTGGACTAGGCCTTTCGACGGGAAGGCTGAACCAGTATAAAATTCACCGGTACAAGCTTTTCTATCCCTATCTCTTTTACTTTCCGCATATTTAATTTTTACGTTTCCGCGCTACTCGTTTATTATTTTTCTATCGATTTCGCGATCCGTTTCGAGCGTTTAATCTCTCCATCTCAAAACAATTTTTTATTTTGTTACGAATTTTTCAATACATAATAAAACTCGATTCACCCCCCCCCCCTCGAGATTTTGAGGCCAAAACCAACAATTGGCATCAGAGCTAGTCTCTTGTGTTAAGACTTAACCGTCTCAAGAGTATGGCTTCAAACTCTCTGTTTGGAGGTGAAGGGAGTTCTATTAACCGTCCTCCCATGTTTGATGGGGTAGGGTACGCATATTGGAAAGCCCGTATGAAAATTTTTATTCAAGGAGTTGGATTAAAAGTTTGGGATGCTGTTGTAAATGGTCCTTATGTTCCTTCCTATGTGGTTAATGGTAACACCGTCGATAAGCCTATGGCTGAATGGACGGAGGAGGAGGAACGTAGAGTCCAGTACGACTTGAAAGCGAAAAATATTATAACATCTTCTTTGAGCTATGATGAGTTTTTCAGGATATCAACATGCGAGACAGCACAATAGATGTGGGATACGCTGGAAGTCACGCATGAAGGTACAACTGAAGTAAAGAGGTCGAGAATCAATACGTTGACTGGTGAATATGAGCTAATCAGAATGAAAGATGGAGAATCGATTCAAGAGATCCAAAAACGCTTCACAATGATTTTAAATCAACTGACTACATTGGGGAAGAAATTCACCAATGAGGATCTCATAAACAAAGTCCTAAGGTGTTTGGGAAGAGATTGGCAACCCAAAGTGACGGCGATTGCTGAATCGAGAAATTTATCAACAATTACGCTGGCAACCCTGTTTTGAAAATTACAAGAACATGAGAGTGAAGTAAAAAGGTTGGCTCAACATGAAGAGGAAAACAAGAAAGTAAAAAGCTTAGCATTCAAGGCTGAAGCACCTGAAACTGAAAGTGACTCGGACAAAGAATTATTGAATGATGAACACATGGGTCTATTGGTGAAAAAGTTCGGGAAATTTCTAAGAAAGAAGAATTTAAACAGAAGAGACAACAACAAGAGTGGAGGCTCAACCATCACATGTCATGAATGTGGCAAGCCTGGTCACATTAGAGCAGACTGCTAGTTGAAAAAGAAAGAGAATTCAGAAAAAGGCACCTCAAGTTCAAAGAAGGGAAAACAAGCATACTTGGCATGGCTGGACAATGAAGGAAGTTCGGATGAAGATTCAGACGAACAAGAGGAAACCGCCAACATATGCTTGATGGCTTACGAAAATGAGGTAACCACTGAACTAAACTTTTCTTATGATGAATTACATGAAGCATTTGAAGAATTGCATGAGGAATCGATGAGGTTATCCTTATTGGTTTCTCTAGAAAAGAAAAATTCAGCTTCTCTTTTAAAAAGAAATAAAGAACTTAGTAAAGAAAATGAATTTTTGAAAAATCAAAATAAGGAGCTGAATTTGACTTTGAAAAGTTCTTCAAACACTTCGAGTAATGACATTAAATTCAAAGCTAGTTCTTCTTCTTGTAAATTCTGTAAGGACTTGGTTAAAGAAGTTCAAGATTTAAAAGAAACCCTTGCTAAATTTACAAAAGGTAGAAATACTTTAAATTTAATGTTAGGGAGACAAAAATGTTTCTTCAATAGAGCGGGTTTAGGATATCAACCCGGTAGACATCAAAAGAAATTAAGTACCATTTTTGTCCCTGCTAGTAATCATAAGAAACCTCTTATTATTTGTCATATTTGTGGTAAAAAGGGCCATGGTGCACATGAATGCATACACCGAAAAGTGAAGTTCGTTAAACCGAACAATGAAACTAGAAGGTGGCATGATTTAAACTATGGCTATACTAACGCTCAAGGACCCAAAAAGATATGGGTACCTAAAAAGAAACCTTGAAATCTTTGTTTGTAGGTTACTCCGGAAGAAAAGAAGTCGTGGTGGTACTTGGACAGCGGATGCTCAAAACATATGACTGGAGATAAATCTAAATTTTCGCATCTAGTGCCTAAGGACCAAGGACATGTGACTTTCGGAGATAACAATCAAGGAAAGATACTCGGAATCGGTAAAATTGGTACATCTCCTAACCCTTGCATTGAAAATGTGTTACATGTTGAGGGCCTAAAACACAATCTGTTAAGTATTAGTCAATTGTGTGATAAGGGCAATAGGGTTATATTTGATTCTGATAGATGTATTATCGAGGGAAAAATTGATAAGCTTATTAAGCTAATTGCTCGCAGGATAAACAATGTTTATGTTATTGATTTTGATTCAATTCCCTCAAATGATGCAAAATGTTTATTATCTAAAGAGGATGAATCGTGGCTATGGCATCGTAGAATAGGTCACATCCACATGGCTCATTTAAATAAAATTTCTTCTTAAAACTTAGTAGTTGGACTGCCAAAGCAAAATTTTTCTTTTTCTGAAAAATGTGATCCTTGTTCTAAATCAAAACTCACAAGGGCAAATTTTCCTTCTAAAAACCTTGTTTCAACTCAAAGGCCCTTGGAAATTTTACATATGGATCTTTTTGGACCTTGTCAAACAAAAAGCTTTGGTGGCAACTATTATTGTTTAGTTGTGGTGGATGACTATTCTAGGTATACGTGGACGCTTTTTATTAATCATAAAAATGACGCATTTCATGAATTTAAAAAGCTAGCCAAGATTATTCAAAACCAATTGTATTTAAGCATTGCATCCATTAAAACTGATCATGGTGGAGAATATGAAAATCTTCTTTTTGAAAAGTTTTGCGAAAAACATGGAATTAAGCATTATTTTTCGGCTCCAAGAACTCCAGAACAAAATGGGGTTGTAGAGAGGAAAAATCGTTCATTAAAAGAGCTTTTAAGAACAATGCTTAATGACATGAATTTATCTGCATAATTTTGGGCCGATGCAGTGAGTACAGCTTGTTATGTTATGAACCGTGTTTTAATTAGGCATATTTTATAGAAAACCCCCTATGAGCTGTACAAGGGGAGAAATATTTCCCATTTTCGTGTTTTTGGTTGTAAATGTTATGTGCATAATAATGGTAGAGAAAATCTAGGAAGTTTTGAGGCTAGAGCTGATGAGGGCATTTTCCTTGGATCTTCTGCTTCGAGCAAAGCATATAGGATTTACAATAAATCTCGTAATACTATTGAAGAATCTATTCATGTATCATTTGACGAATCTGATCCCAGAAGGTTGGGAAAGGTATCTGTTAATGACATTTCAGGTATTCTTGGAG
Source organism: Crotalaria pallida (assembly GCA_037953625.1). Lineage (NCBI taxonomy): Eukaryota > Viridiplantae > Streptophyta > Magnoliopsida > Fabales > Fabaceae > Crotalaria > Crotalaria pallida. The sequence goes on from CM075651.1 coordinate 77,616,284, forward strand.
ATTTATTCATTGATGAGGACGAGGAGCCGAATGCAAAAGGAAAGGAACATTTCGAAAGCAATGGAAAATCAGATGAATCAATTGAAGAGAAAACTCAAGAACAATCCATGGAACTCAACACTGATTTGCCTAAGGAATGGAGAACATCGAGGCACCATCCTATTGATCAGATCATCGGAGACATTTCAAAAGGTGTAAGTACACGCAATTCTATTAGCAATATGTGTAACTTCTTTGCATTTGTTTCTCAAGTAGAACCAAAGAATTATTTTGAGGCTATGCTTGATGAGCATTGGCTTTTGGCAATGCAAGAGGAATTAAACCAGTTCAAAGAAATCAGGTGTGGGAACTTGTTCCTAGGCCTGAGTCTCATCCGATTATTGGAACTAAATGGATTTATAAAAATAAACTTGATGAGGCTGGTTTAATTGTTCGAAACAAATCTAGGCTAGTTGCACAAGGTTACAACCAGGAAGAGGGGATAGATTATGAGGAAACATTTGCCCCTGTTGCTAGGTTGGAAGCCATTAGACTGCTTTTAGCTTTTGCATGCATTTTAGACTTTAAATTATATCAAATAGACGTAAAGAGTGCCTTTTTTAATGGTTTTATAAATGAAGAAGTTTATGTGTCTCAACCTCCTGGATTTGAAAATTATGAACACCCTGATTATGTTTTTAAACTGAAAAAGGCTTTGTACGGTTTGAAACAAGCTCCTAGAGCGTGGTACGACCGTCTTAGCAAATTTTTATTGGAAAATAATTTTGAAAGAAGGAAGGTTGATAACACACTTTTTATCAAAAAGAAAGGAAAGAACATTCTTTTAGTTCAAATTTATGTTGATGACATTATTTTCGCTGCTACTAATGAAATCCTTTGCAAGGAATTTTCTAGTATGATGCAGGAAGAGTTCGAAATGTCTGTGATGGGCGAGCTGAACTTTTTCCTGGGATTACAAATAAAACAAGCGAAGGACGGAATTTTCATTAGTCAAACTAAATACTGCAAAGAATTACTAAAAAGATTTGGCATGGATAAGGCCAAGGCAGTAGCAACACCAATTAGCACATCCTGTTACTTGGACAAAGACGAAGGAGGTAAATCCGTAGAAATTACAAAGTATCGAGGTATTATCGGATCCCTTCTCTATTTAACGGTAAGTAGGCCGGATATAATGTTTAGTGTGTGTCTTTGTGCCCGGTTCCAGTCGAATCCAAAAGAAACACACATGGTTGCTGCCAAGCGTATAATGAAATATCTGTCTGGCACAACTGATATGGATTTATGGTACCCCAAAGGTTCTTCTTGTAATCTTGTTGGGTATTCTGATTCTGACTTTGCTGGTTGCAAAGTAGATAGAAAAAGCACTAGCGGCACTTGTCATCTTCTTGGCAATTCATTGGTATCATGGGCTAGTAAGAAACAGTCTAGTGTGGCCTTATCTACAGCTGAGGCTGAATATGTCGCCGCAGGTAGTTGTTGCGCACAGATTTTGTGGTTGAAACAACAACTCCTAGACTTTGGTGTAAGTCTAGATCACATTCCTATTAAATGTGATAATACCAGTGCTATTAGTATCACCAAAAACCCAGTGCAACATTCTCGCACGAATCATATAGATATTCGACACCATTTTATTCGTGATCATATTCAAAAGGGTGATTGCATTATAGAGTACGTTGATACTTCGCGGCAGTTGGCTGATATCTTTACGAAACCGCTTCCAAAAGAAAATTTCTTTTTCATTCGTAGAGAAATTGGTTTAACTTCTGTCTCTCACCTCTTTTGAGTATGTGAGTCTCTCTCTTGTTATTATTGATGCATCTTCTTAGTGTTTCAGGGGGAGATAGCACATCTTTTTGATGATTACAAAAGGGGGAGAGATATTCTGATATACATGACTAAGACATTCAGGGGGAGATACTCTGAATGATGCACAAATAAGCATCTATACAGGGGGAGAAGATTTGATCTATTATATTTCCTGTATTTTTGTGTTCTAAGGAAGGTTTTAGTATTTTATATGTATATACTGCATGTATAACACTTGTGATGCAGATAATAAAGAGCATATCAGAATGGTTGTTTGTCATCATCAAAAAGGGGGTGTTGGAAGTCAAGCTGGTTGGAAGGCATGATTCAAACTCTCTATGGACTTCAAGTTTTATTCAAGTATGTGTTTTGATGATAACAAGCCAACTCAAGTTCAAGCTCACAAGTGCAAGTCTCAAGATTGAAGACTCAAGCAAGCTTAAGAATAGAAACCTTCTCCTTAGATCAAATGTAAGGTAATGAAGTTTGTGTTTCCTTAAAAGTTACAAAGCCAATAAAGTTTTTCATTTTAGGAGAGAAGAAGAAAAACGTGTTTTCTGCATATAAAAGTGTTTTTCTGCATTTAACCTTAGTGAAATACTTGATGTTACAAAACTCTGTATATTTGTATGTTTGCAATGAGAGTAATCGATTATCTCATAAAGTAATCTATTAACTTTGTTGCATCATAGAAAAATCAGAGAAGCTGTAATCGATTAACTGAATCTTGTTAATCAGTTACTTTCTTATGAAAGTAATCGATTACATTAGTCAAGTAATCGATTATAATTGTTGCATCATAAATTTTTCAGAGGCTTAGTAATCGATTACAAGCTCTGTAGTAATCGATTACATGATGCTGCATCATATGCAAACCAGAGGCTCAGTAATCGATTAACTCCCTAGTGTAATCGATTATTATGAGTTGCATCATACAATGAACAGGAGTGGTGTAATCGATTAACTATTATTAGCCTAATCGATTACATGGTTTTCAAATGTATTTAAGAATTTCTATTTTTGAAGGAATAATCAATTACCTTCAGAAAGTAATCGATTACTTCATGTTTTATTGAAAAACGTGTCAGAATCATTTTTTTTATTTCCTGATTTGTTTTTATATAAAAGATTCTGATATATTTTACAAAATTCGAAAATGATTTTAATTTTGAATTATTTCCTTTTTGGTTTTAAGAATCAAATCTTTATTTTATTTTGGAAATCGTTTTGATTTTATTTTGATTTTAAAACTTATTTCAAATCCTATTTTATTCTATTTTGATTTTGTTTTATTTATTAAAAATCTTTGTTGATTCAAAATCGTTTTCCTTTTTAAATAAAGATCACTCCAACATTGAAAATAGTTTTTACGATCAGACTTTTTATTTTTATTCATTCATTCACGTTTCTCTCTTCTTCTTCTTCTCAAGTTTTCTGATCTTCATTGTTCATAATCTTTTGAAGAAAAAAACTTTCATTGGCTGAGTAAATTCTAAGAGAAACTTCTACTTCACTATCATAGAGCATATTGTTGTATCCGTGTTGTGAGAACACAAAAAGCTATTGTAATCACTATCATTGTAATCGTTCTAAACCTTAGTGGTTAGGGAGAGAATCCCTTAGTGGACGTGTGATACGTCGTAGGGCGAGGAACCCTGCTGTGTGATTGAGGCCCCTAGCGAACGGAGGTTCCTAGTAGTGTGCGGGGTGCTCTTGGTTGTAATAGGGTGCGGCTCTATTGCTTGGTATAAGAACTCTCAGGCGGGTCGCTTGGGGACTGTACTAGGCCTTTCGACGGGAAGGCTGAACCAGTATAAAATTCACCGGTGCAAGCTTTTCTATCCCTATCTCTTTTACTTTCCGCATATTTAATTTTTACGTTTCCGCGCTACTCGTTTATTATTTTTCTATCGATTTCGCGATCCGTTTCGAACGTTTAATCTCTCCATCTCAAAACAATTTTTTATTTTGTTACGAATTTTTCAATACATAATAAAACTCGATTCACCCCCCTCTCGAGATTTTGAGGCCAAAACCAACAGAACCTACGTCAAATTCATTTAAAAATAGTAGACAAACTCCAATTGGCCTCAAAATTTAAAGGGACAACACTTATACTTGGCCCAAGGTTGTGTAAAATTATCAAAACAATCTGAGCACGTTAATTTAGTTTTGGTTGAAACACTAACTTGCTCCAATTGGCTTGTAATGTTACATGAAACAATGGTTCAACCTTAGGGTGTTTATGTCAAAACTTCCAAGTAAATCAAACATCCTAAACCCAAAAACCTCGTTTTCCATTTTATGTAAAAACCCTGATTACCCAACAAACACTTAACTACAAATACATACATTTTTAAAACCTTTGGTTTGAAAAAAAAAATCACTAGATATGGGAATTTTGAAATTTAGGAAGATGGTCTCATACTAGTGGACCACTTAGAAAATAGTGATGCCTTAAAAACAAAATTCTTTGCAAATTAGGTTCCTCTCTTGATGAGGAGACAATTTGTTTCATTGAAGAATTCAATAAAACTTTTAATCATGCACCTCACCATGAAGAGCTACCTCCATCTAATTTCGTAAGAACCTAGATGAAGGAGTGAAAGTTCACTCAAAATTGGTAAACTCAAAGAAAAAGGAATATACCTTGTTCTTGAAAAAAATTTAGTTTAGTTCAACTTCAAAAGTTGAAACAATTACATTCCCTTTTACTTCAAGTTCGAAAATTGAGTTTTCGTTCCGAATTGATTTGAGTCGCATAAGATGGGTTCCTATTTAATCGACATGTAACTTGGTTACAAATAGTTAAGTCAATTCACTACTCGATCACTTAGAAATCCTTGCTTTTCTTACTATTTCTTGAAAATTTGTTGTGCGACCTCACGATCCATTTGGAATGACTGTGGTTCGGTGCAACCTTTTGAAATTCATTTTAAACACTCACATAATCAAACAAGCATTTAGCATGACATCAATTCACGATCATCCAACAAAGATTCATTTTTTTTTCATATATTAGTATCAAGCACGTATATTAATCAAACGTACACAAACAAAAATAAGTTTTTATTTGTTTTGAAAACAAATTTAAAAAGCAATATCTTAAGTCATTTCTCAATGAAAAATGGTTTGGGACTTTAAAGCATGGGGATGGCAATTGAATAGCTCTTAGTCCCATAATCGTTTGAAAACATTTTCAAAAGTTTAAACTCATCCCCACATAAATGCAGACTTTTTATATATGCATATATACTACCATCAATCCAATTTGAATTGATGTGAGAACTTCTAGATTGAATTTTTAATCCCTTCCTCAATTAAAGAAACCTCTTTCCATTATAAAAGTTTTATTATTGTAACTCGGGGTTCAAAATCAATCGATAGAAGCTCCAACTTATCTTTCGTTTAGTATTAAAGTCATCGAAGTTAAATTAGTGGTGGAATCAATTACGAGTTTAACATAAATGTTTTTGTTGTGTTTATGAATTCTAGTCTAACCGATGCAAACTAAGTCACCCGGATAGATTAGAATCAAAGGAATAATTATTTGGATTCTCATAGTTCCACTTCTAATTTTCGTCCGCTTACTTTAACGCTACACTATTCCACATATAAACATATTTCGAGAACTTTTTGATTAAATTCAAATCGCTTCCCAAATTGGGTAAATTTTTTTTATTTCGTAATTCAATTTGATATGATTCGGTGGTTTAAATCCAATCGATTAGTTCTCGATTTTCCTATTTTTCATTTGGTGTCACAGTCACTTGAATCAAGTTTAGCTACGGAACCGATTATTAATTTAATATAAACATTATTTTTTGTTCTCTTAGATACTAATCTAATCGAAGTGACTTTAATCACTTGGTTGGATTAGTATCGAGATCACAATTTATTTATTCCAGGCAGTTCCATTTCTAATCCCTGTTCAATTACTTTGACACCAATTTACTCCACAATCATACATTAAAATCACACATAAATGCACATAGCAAGGCAACAAGACATAAAGAACTGACACAAAAAGTTTTATACATGGGAAATCGGTTACTAATTCACGTTGATGCATAAACTCCTAGATTTCAACGACATCACCTCCCGATAAATGCAACATCGGATTGGCCAGTTCCGACACTACATTCCATCAGTGGTAATCGCCCTTGCCATCTAGTTTAAGTTTATGTGCATCATTTTGATTAGCAGGATTTCCGTTGTAAGAAACTTCAATCTTTTTGATTAACTCAAAACTTAAAATTTTCATCCTCAAACAAAACTCAATTTGCACCATTTAAGTTTTCTGTTTGCAAACGGATAAACACTTACAATATGTAATCCTTTGAATCCCTAAGGGATCCGCTTAGGTTCCAAAGAATTCACTGCTTCTTCCCATTTGCAAACATAAACCTATTCCATTCGTTTCATTTCCAGGTAAACACAAATACCAATTTAACATCACAACTATATATATTTTCATATAAGCAATTGTTATACACATAGCATCAAATATTTCTATTTCACCATAGCTCTAAACATATTCAAAATCGCTTCACATTGAAATTTTCAATTATATAAGTCTCACCTCTGATCGGGAAGCTTGAGATGAGAGTGTTCGCAGCGAGATCGGGACCACTTTTCCTCAGGTCGGAAGGAAGGAACTGCTCTGATACCATAAATGTAACAGCCTTTTTTTTAAATAGTAATTTAAAAGTTTGTAATCCAAATAAGGAACATTAAAATTTACTATTCACAAAACAAGTTTACAAATGGTATGGGCATTCCAATCATAATATAAGAAAGTACAACATAGAGTTCCCGTCTTTCCATTCTTCCGCTGCGACACTCTGATCTTTGAGCTTCTTTGCACAGGTACCTAAAATGTTAACCACTAAGGGTGAGACCTTTTCACAACACAATGAATTACAAGATAGTAGATAGCTCATAATAGGAACTCAAGATTAATAAACAAATCGAACCATGGATCAACAAATTCACCATATTCAAATGCCAAAACTCATACACATAAAATTTCCCAGGTTCACTAATTTCACATCAGTGACAAAACTTCCTTTAGACAAACCTCAACTTTTTCCCTTCCAGTATTTCCATTTATTATCAAACTTGTGTCTTTTTCATCTCTTTCCATTACTTTGACTTTTCTTTTCTCTTTTCATACTCGTTGCATTTTTCATAGACTTTTAGAAATTATTACGTGGTTCCATCATTGAGTACAGTCTCCTACGAACAACGTCCTACAACTGGACACAATGTGTGTCTTACGCGGTCTAAGCTTACAGTCTCCTACAGACAATGTCTTACAAGACCTGGATTCCACAATCAGAATGTGCGTCCATCATTGCGTACAGTCTCCTACGGACAACGTCTTACAGCTGCGCATTAAGTGCGTCTTACGCGATCTATGCGTACAATCTCCTATGGACAATGTCTTACAAGATCTGGAATCGCACAATCCAATTAAATCTTTATTATTATATGGTGTGTGTGTGTCCATCATTGCGTACAATCTCCTTTGGACAACGTCTTACAGCTGTGCATCATGTGCGTCTTACGTGATCTATGCGAACAGTCTCCTTCGGACAACGTCTTACAGCTGCACACAAAGTGTGTCTTACGCGATCAATGCGTACAGTCTCTTTCGGACAACGTCTTACAAGATCTGGATCGCACAATCCAAATTATATCTTTAATATTTTCAATTATACCAGAATCATTTTCATTTCTGCATTCACTTCCTTTAAACCATCATCTTCTTTTCCCTTTTATATTTCTTTATTAAACCAACATTAATCAAAAACACATATTGGTACCTCTATGAACTTAATAAATTCTTCAACAGATGAAAATAACGCTTAACAATCATTTATATCAACCAATCAGTCGACATAATCAGGTATGTCTCAGAGTGCTTAAAAATAAATCAACTCCATAGGGTTCTTCACTTCCTACTTTAATAATATACAAAAAGAATTAACGTAAACATTTTCAATAATTTAAAAAAATCAACCAGAAATATAACAACCACCCCTAATCAACTTTAATCAAGTATTAATTTGTTACCCACAACCCAATCTAACTATTAAACCCAAATCCTATTATAAACTCTAACTATCCCTAACTCAAAGTGTGGAAAAGAGACTCCCCTTACCTTGGAGAGAGATGAAGCTTGATTTAAGCTCCAAGGACCTTGGATCTACCCCTGATCTTCTTGGATTCCAACTCTCTTGACCGATCTCCACTCCGTTCTTCAAGATTAGAGGAGAGAGAGAGAAGCCCTAGGAGAGAGAGAGCTTCAAGGAAGGAGAGAGAGTCACCATTGGAGGAGAGGGAAAGCTTGGAACAAGAGGGAAGGAGGAATAATACATGAAGGAGGTGGGGATTTGAGCAAGGGAGGAGGGAGAGAGCATGAGAGAGAGACGAAGATGGGAGAAATGGGGAGAGGTGCCACGACTTGTGGCCCAAAACGCGTTTATCAACACTCTGATCGGGCCATTTTTGCTCGGGCGAGCCATCCCTCCTTGGAGCGAGAAATGGATAAAATATATGGGGCTGACACGAGCTGCTTTTCGCTTGAGCAAAGAGCTACTCGCTTGAGCGAGCCGAGTTTTTGCTGGAGCGAGCATAGTCTCGCTTGAGCGAAAACTACTCAAAGAATCAGGGTTTGAAATAGGCTAGTTCGCTTGGGCGAGAACTTGAAAATCTACCCTCACACTTCTAAAAGCTACAACTTATATACTACCCGATCCAAAAACTCCTAGCCCCAACCTAACACTAAACCAAACAAACACAACATTAATTTACATTCTAAACATCAAAATCATACCAACATGAGTTGGGACGAGTGGTAAGCAGCTCGGTCTCGCTTAAGCAAGGTCTCGAGTTCGAGTCCTTGTGAATGCAGAAAATTCATGTGGGAGACTCACCTGCCATAGCCAGGCACGCGACCCGGGTCGGATCCGGATGTACCTAGGTAGTACTTAGGGAACCGGGTGGGAAACCAAAAAAATCATAAATCATAATATAAAACACATAATTCACAAACACATAAAATTAACGAACTAAACCCCGGATTTAGACTTAACTCATGTTTAACACTCGAGGCTCAAACTTAGGGTTCCCTACCTAAACACTCCCACCAATTAATCGATTATTTTTGCAGCATCATATAATAGCCAGAGCACTGATAATCGATTACTTTGCCCAAGTAATCGATTATCACCTGAAATAATCGATTATCTCCTTAAGAGTAATCGATTACAATTGATGCAACATCAAAGAGATTCTACCAGAGGGCATGTAATCGATTACTTCCCCACAAGGTAATCGATTACCTTGCCCAAAACTCCTATTTTGACAAGTTCTAACTCTAAGACACTACTCTTAACTCCTACCCATGGTTTACTATTGGTTTCCTCATGAATTCTAACTTAGATTTTTTTTTGGTAAATGAAAAAAAATTGCATTACCAACGAACAAATGAGTACACATTAAGGCAATGATCTAACCCCATAGCCACCTTCTAGGAACGGTTCAAAGGGCTAGAAAATTCCAAAAAAATAAAGAAAAACCAAAAGTAAAAAGCATAAAGCATAACTCTTATTCTATCTAAAATGGTGCTGAAAGGCCCATTATTTCTAGCCCAATTACAACTATAGTAAATCTTAATAGATAACTCATGTTGGATTAAGACCAACACTTGTTCAGGGGTAAGCTTCCTCTGTCTGAACACCCTCCGATTTCGTTCCTCCCAAACAGCATATATGCATGCAGCTACCACCACCGTGATGACTCGCTGGCGCTGCTTCTGATTGAAGCCAAAATGAATCCATCTGATCCAGTTAGGCATCCTATAGTGATTTACCTCCACTACAATCCAGTTCCCAGCTTGTTCTAGCAGCCTCTTGCTCCAGTCACATTCAAAGAACAAATGCCTGTTCGTCTCCTCAGCCCGCTCGCAAAGCTCACACAAGGGAGAAATTTGGAGGAAGTGGAGCTTGTCTTTCGTCTTCAACCCATTATGGACTAGAAGCCAGAAGAAGAAATTGTGCTTAGCAATGCTCATCGAGTTCCAGACTGTTCGGTAGAAAGGGAAAGCTGGTACATCACCAATCAGGTAATCATATCCATCTTTAATAGAGTAGGACATCTGATTTGCCATTAATTGATCAATTTTAGGAAGAAGCTTATCTCTAACTTTCAATAATTGCTTCCAATGCCATGAACTTGCCTGACTAGCTTGAATCTGGTTGAATGTCTCTCTACTTAAGTAAATAGCATTAATCCACCGAATCCATAGAGTATTTTTATTCTCCTTATTCTGCCAGACCTGATTCCCTAGTGCTGCTAGATTCCATAAGTAAATATTCTGGAACCCAAGTCCCCCCTTTTTCTTGCTCATACAGACCTTGGACCAGGCAACCTTAGCCTTAGCTCTCCCTCTTTCATCTTTGCCCCATAAGAAACCTCTGCAAATTCTTTCAACTTCTTTGATAACAGTTTTAGGGATTATGAAAGTGGAAGCCCAGTATACATGCATAGTCATAAGAACCGATTGAATCAACTGAGCACGCCCTTGAAACGATAGGTTCCTTGTTGTCCACATATTGAGTCTTTTTGTTATCCTTTCAACCAGGACCCTGCAAGTAGCCACATTCCATTTTTTTTGCACATATAGGAAGCCCCAAATATTTAAAGGGGAAAGAGCCCCTACTAAACCCAGTGATTTCTTCCAACCTCTCCTTTAGGTAGTCATTCACTCCAGCAATGTAGATTTGAGACTTAGCTTGATTAGGACACAAACCAGAGCTGAGGGCAAACTCTGTGATTGTTTTAACAAGGATTCTAACACTAATCTCATCAGCTTTGCAAAAGATCATTATATCATCAGCAAATGCTAGGTTTATTAACCCCACCCTTTTGCACATAGGGTGGTATTTAAACCCATTCTCAGTAGCTGCCTTCTTTATTTTTCTTGTAAGCATCTCCATTACAATAACAAAAAGGAGAGGAGAGATAGGACCCCCTTGCCTCAATCCTCTAGTACTGAAAAACCTGTCATGCACATTACCATTTATCACCAGTCTATATGAGACAAACTGCACACACATCATTACCCATCTTACAAACTTTTCTGGAAACTTCAGGGCCTGCAAACTCCTATGAATAAAATCCCAATTAACACTATCATTTTCCTTTTTAAGATCAACATTCATAAGGCATCTGGGAGAGATAGTCTTCCTTCTATATAATCTTAAAAGATCCTGAGATATGAGAACATTATGGAGGATGGATCTGTCCTTGATAAAAGCTGTTTGGTTCTCATTGATCAGGCTAGGCAAACATTCTTGTAATCTATTGCAAAGAAGTTTATATATAGTTTTATAGATAACATTGCCATAGGTTATAGGGCGAAAATCACTTACAAGATTAGGACAATCAATCTTAGGAATGAGGACCAATAAGGTCTGATTAGCTTCCCTCAAAAGCTTCTCATTAGAAAAGAAATCAAGGACTGCTTCAATAATATCTTTCCCAATGACTGGCCAAGCTGCTTTAAAAAATGCTGCTCCATATCCATCAGGCCCAGGGGCCTTGTCATTTCCAATTTGAAACACACACTGCTTGATCTCATCTTCAGTGAAAGGTCTAATAAGCTTCAACTGCTGTTCAACCCCTAACACTTTTCCTTGATCAATCTCCTCATCATTAATAAGCCATGGCCTACTACCATCAGATAACAAGTTTTGGAAATAATCTTCAAAAGCATGCCCAATCTGATCCTGGTTAGTAACCACATTGCCATGTGAATCCTGAATCCTCAGGATCCTGTTTTTGTATCTTCTAATACTGATTGTGGTGAAAGAACTTTGTGTTCAAGTCACCTTCACAAAGCCATTCCTGTTTGGCTTTCTGTTTCAGGAACATAATAGCAGCTTTATACACTTCAGCATGATCCATCCTGGCTTCTTTTTCTAGCTTTTGAAGGTGTATATTGGAAGGGTCTGTTTGCAACAAATCTTGAACTGTGTCCAGCTTAGTCCTAGCCTGACTCTCCTTAGTGTCAATATCCTTAAACTTTCTCTTGTTCAGCTCTCTCAACATAGGCTTAATGTGATCAAGGTTTCTCATAACTCTAAACATAGCATACCCTTCACCCTCTTGCCTCCAATTTTGTCTAACAATATCAATGAATTCCTTATCAAGAGTGAGATGATTAAGGAATTTGAAATTCTGACCTCTCCTGATCACATTCTTATTCCACTAAATGACCATAGGACTATGATCTGAAACTCCACAATTAAGAAACTCTGTATGAACCTCAGCCCAGTCTCTGCACCAATCAAAATTTACTAGTGTTTTATCCAGCTTGCTTATGATTCTGTCACCACCCTCTTGCTTGTTGTTCCAAGTATAAAAACAGCCACAATATTTCATGTCTTCAAGTTGACAATGAAGCACAAAATCTCTAAACTCCTGAGTCTGATTAACATCAAGAGGTAACCCTCCTAGTTTCTCCTGGGCATTCAAGCTGCAATTGAAATCACCCATAAGCACCCATTTGCCCTGCATCCTTTCCCGTATTTCCTTCAAATCACTCCACATCTCAATCCTCCCTTCATAGTCATTATGAGAATACACAAACGTGACATAGAACAAGGTGCCATCAGGAAAGAAGGTTACCTTGCAATGCACTATTTGACTAGTATGCCTTATAACCTCCACATTAAACATATCCTTCTTCCACACTATCCAAATTCTGCCAATTAAGTGATCTTCTAGATTTATAAAGCTACCCCAATCAACAAACATTCTGTTCCTCACCACTTCATATGAGTTATCTCTAAGTTTATTCTCCAGTAAAGCCATAATACCTATATTAAATTTATTTACTATCCTTTTAACCTCTTTTTGTTTAAGGGGTTGGTTAATCCCCCTTGTATTCCATGCACCAATATTATCCATTCAGGTGGAGGGTTGAAGACTCCCCCTTATGGAACTTAACTTGGGCCTTCCTCCTAGTCATAACTGGTGTCCAAGACCCTTCCTGTTGCTCCTTCCGACTATGATCCTCTTCAAGTATCTGGACCTCCCCACTTTCCATCTGAGTTTCATTAACCACTGAAACCTCCTCACACTGATTCTGAATGACCTCCTTAACTGCTTGGATTGCAGCTTCAACATTCTCACTGGGAATAGTCCCCTCTTGCAAGGACTTATTCAGTTTGAGGGCATCATCCACTTTTTCTATGTCCTCTCTAGTAGGCTTTCTTTTTTCTACCCATTCCTTCTTAGTTTTCTTCCTGCAAGATTTGCTATCATGGCCATACATAGCACATGAAGCACACAGCACAGGCTTCCATTCATAATCAATTTTCTGGGAAATAACATTTTCTTTCTCATCTTCAAAAAACACTTCTTCTGGTAATATTGTGGGGTTAACCTCAACCAAAACCCTTGCAAAACTGATACGATTCCTTTCTTTAGTAACATTATCAACCATGATTGGTGTGCCCACAAGGCTAGCAATCTTACTAAGAGATTGAGCCCCCCAGTATTTAACATTAAGATTAGGCATCTGAATCCAGACTGGCACAGAGTCATGCATCATCTTTGAAACAGGTTTCCCTGTCCATGGGGCAATGATAAGTGGTTTCTTATCAAAATGATAAATTCCTACTTCAAGAACAACATTCCTTGCCTCAACTAAATTGAATCTGATTACCATAGTTCCATCTCCATTCATTAACACTTTGTCAATACCATGATGTCCCCAGATTTTCCTAATGTAACCATTGAACACTGCATATGGAGGTCTAGCCCCCAATACATAACATACAAGTGCTTGCTGCCAGTATGCTTCTTCATTCTCCACATCTGATGCATCTATCTTTCCCACTGCTACCCCTTCTTTAATTTGTGGCTGCACAAAACTAAGTTTTTCTCCAGCGTTCCTAAGTTTGGAGATATCAAACGTATCCCAGACATATGCTTTTTTTGGAGTAGCCTCTTTCTCAATGGTCTCAGGCTGTGTAGACATTGCAGCAATCGTGTTAGCAGCAATCATGTTAACCTCTTTATCGCCTTCTATAGCTTTCCCTTTAATCCTAGATCGCAGAAGATCCAGTTTCTTCAGAATGGAGGCTGCTTTCTTAGGACTCAAGGCATCAATATCCTCGAAATCATCATCGTCCAATTGTTCAAGGTCTAGATTCTTAGGGACAGAAGAAATAGGTGTAGACACAGGAGGAGAAGAGAGTTGATTGGAAGGTGACTTGGGGGGCCGTCCCTTCTTTCTTGCCATGGAGGCAAGCAGCGGTGATCAAGGATCAACCGCGAGCCAAGAGAGAAACGAAACCCTAGCAGAGCAAGTCAACCCTAGTCAAAAACCTTATTTATTTTTTTTTCTAACTTAGATTTTTCCTAATTAAACTTAGAATTAAAATCAGGGATGTTACAACAAACACTTGGCTTTTAGCTTCACATAGGTCATACACTTTTCAAATATCAATTAGCATTTAACAAAATAAATTCCTACCTTCCCAATCATGCCTTGGCCGAATTACACCTCATGGCCAAAAAATATTCATAAATTTTTCTAACATTCCATAAAGCATCAAAACATCACTTTTTCAATTAATCTCAAACATATAATCAATTAACCAACACCAAATCACTTATACAACACATAATCATTCTTAAAACAATTTCATTTTCATAACTACCTTCTTTATCAAAAAAAGGCCGAATTGCACAAATTCAAATAAATCAAATGTTACAAGCTTTAAACACTTTGAATCAAATTAATCATTTCAAACATCAACATACAAGCTTATTTTCAAGAATAAAAATCACTTAGACATGTACACATGCATAACCGAATCTTAATCAAAGAAATTAGCCAAAAATACAAGCTTTACATGCTTCAAGCAACTTAATCAACTTCAAGAACCAACATGCAAAATTTATTTTCAAAAGATAAAAATCATTTTATCCAAAACACATGCATGGTCGAATTAATCAAGAAAGAATAAGCTAAAAACTACAAATACCAACACTTAAATCATCATGATACATTTCAAGCATTCAAACACTAATTTAATTTTCATGAAACAAAATTATTTACTCACTCTTTCTCTCTTGGTCGAATACACACACACATATTAACAATGGCACATAAATGCAAGAACAAAGACACAAAAATTTTATCAAACAAAATCATTCATTCATTTTTTTATACTTTAGGCCGAATACACACATGCATAAACATAGATTATACACATTTTTTTTGGCAAATAAATACATGCATGCATCAAAGCTAAAACCGTATAGCCCTAAAATATGCATATCAAGGCAAAAATTCATTTAATCGTGCATTTCCATTTAGAAACCGAAAATACACCAAACATACATCAAAGATCAACAATCAATTTCATGCAATGAAGAACAAAATCGTTTTCCCCTATTTCTAAACCCTAGCCGTAACATGCAATGGGGAAATAAGAAAAATGTGTGCAAATCAACAACACATAACTCATGAACATACTAAATCAACTTATATTCAAGAATAAAAACATAAATCGAAGATAAAAAATTATTTAAACTAAAAGGGACCATAAAACCGTGAGCATCAATAGGTTGATGCATGTCCATTTTTTTACTTTC
This sequence comes from Crotalaria pallida, assembly GCA_037953625.1. Classification (NCBI taxonomy): domain Eukaryota; kingdom Viridiplantae; phylum Streptophyta; class Magnoliopsida; order Fabales; family Fabaceae; genus Crotalaria; species Crotalaria pallida. The sequence continues at coordinate 77,631,776 of CM075651.1, forward strand.
AAGCTTCAATCCATATAGAATCAAGTATAGAAAGGCAAAAGAAACAAGAAAAATCAACATGCAAGAGACATTAAGCATCAAACTCAAAAACCCTTCTTAGAAGCTCATAGAAACCGAAAATAAAAATGAAAAAGAAGAAAGAACAAGAAGTAAAGATGAATACCTAAGAGAAAGCGCAAAGTTTGAGCCAAAAATCAAGTTTTTCCACCTCCCTTCTCTTCCTCCTCCCTACGGCCTTCTTCTTCTCTCCTCTTCTTTCATTTTTTTTTGTCTTAAGGGTCATGAAGCAAATGGGGATCATAAGGGCATGAGGTAGTATTTATAGGAAATTTAAGTTTAGGTCTTCCAACTAAAAGAGGAGGTTCGAACAAACAAAAGGGCATTGGGGGGTTTATTTGCAATTTTTAATAGTTTAGGCTTTATGACAACTAACTTAGTGGGAGACATAATCAATAGGGTAATAAATGCTTTGTCTCTAAAGTGCTCTATGGAGAAGACAAATAATTAAGGCTCATTTGAATTTGAATTTTGGCTCTAAATACATCTCCTCACTTAACTTATAGGGTAAGCTTAAAATTTTTCTCCCTACTCTAGGGCTTGGCCGTACAACACATTAGAGAGGGAAAATAAAATTTTCCTTCTCTACTTTAAAGGAAGTACAAAATAAAAGTATAATTTAAATAAAATAAACATACTCCCACAGTTTTTAAATAAATAAAAACAAAACAATTCACAAATTTATAAATCCTTGAAAAATCAAATCAAATACTAATATAATTAAATTATGGAAATAAAATTTTCAACCAATAAATCAAATAAATAAATTTCTCTTTCATTTTTAAATAAAGAAAATAATTGAGGAAATTGCGGGTATTACATATTTCGCCCAGATCTGAAAAAAATAAAAGCGTGAAAACCCCATTTTTCCACCATAATTCCCATTTTTTCACCTCCCAAGTGTAGAGAACTTCATCTCCCCCTAGAGGCTTCAAGACATAGCCTATCCCAAGCTTTCTCTCTTCCATAACCACACCTTCCAAGCTCACCATTACCACCACCATCTTCACCTCCATCATCACAATCATCATCTCCATCAACAACACACTTCTTCACTATTCTTCTTCATGATGCTCTCTCTCTCAAGCCCTAAAGAAAGCTAAGAGCTTCCAACACCATGACCACCATCTTCATCATCATCGAACCCCATCACCACTCATCATCATCAACTCCATTTCCAGCTCCATAGTCAAGCACCAAGATCAAACTCCATCACCCTATAACCATCATCACCTCATGCCACCCTCTCTCTTCCCTTCTCTCTTGAAATTTTGAACCATCATCATGGAGGACCACACACACACAAGCTTCCTCCATCTCAAGAGCAAGGGAAATCAAGCACTCTCCTTTCTTCTCACTCTTCACTTGATAGGGATCCAACACACTTGGTAGTTGCTTTGTTGAAGTTCATAAGGGGGCTCAAAGGATTAAGGTTCTAAGGAGCTAGGGCAAAGGTAAAATCTAGGACTTGTGAAGATTTCTTTTATCTCTTCACATTTGAGGTAAGAAGGTAGCCTTACCTTGACTTAGGGCATGATTTCTAGGATGCTTATGGTGGTGGTTAAGTGTAGTTAAATAGTTATAAGAATGAACAATTTTACTTAACATCAAATGAAGTGTATGAATGAATGAAAAGAACCTACTAGGTGATTTTATGATTTTTGTGAAGATTAAAACTTAGTTAAAAAGTTAAGTAAGGAAAATAAAGAGAATGAAACCACTTGAATGTTTGTGATTGTATATGCATATGAATTGTGTTATTATGTTTGAACAATAATGTGTGTATTGAAAGTATTTGAGGGGTTGAGGTTTTGAAGTGAACCTAATATTTATGAAGCTAATGGTTATGATAAATTAATAGATGAATTAGAGATGTTAAGTATAAAATGTTTGAATGAGGATGTTGGTGTTGAAATGTGTGAGTTAATTACTACGAAGTAAATAATGAATTATGTTGTTTGAGTATGTAATGAATATATGAGGAATTAATGAGGATAGTAAGAATAAAAAACTTTGGTTATACATATATTTGGAGGTTGAATTGAAGTGCAGGCAGGAATTGTATGTTGAACTCATGACTTAACCAATTGAAGAATGATTATAAGTTAGAGATGCTAAATGTAGAATATTTGAATGATGTGGTTCTATTGATATGCGTAAGTTTAATTTGTTTTTATCAAGAAAATGATGTTTTGGATATACTTGTGTGTGTGTGAATAGATGAGTACTCGATGATGAGAATAAAACAAAGGAACTTGACTAATATAAAGAGAATAATGATAAGCAAGGAAGAAAAGGAAAGTGCTTGTGTATGTGATGAATATAAGATTAATTGATGATGACTATAATAATGAGAACAAAATAAAAGAACTCAAGGCAGGTTAGGACTGAAGACCTAGTCATAAAACCCTATGGCTGATTGGGGTCTAATATGTGATGTTTTTGTACCTTTTTTGCCTCCCTTTTACATAATAAGTGGCTTGTTTTTTTTAAGTAAATTGGAATAAAACAATCGAATTTTGTCATTATAAGATTTCTGGAACCTTTTGATGTGTTTGGTGTGTTTTCAGGTATTCAAGCTCTTAAAACAGTGATTTTTGCAAAGGAATGAAGAAGGAGGCTTGGTACTTGAATTGGGAAGAAAAAATGAAGAAAAATTGAAGGTGGTGCCCAAGCTCGGCTCCCACGCGCCCAGGCGCGGGCTGGGGTCAACTGGCCAATAATGGGGTGCATTTGGTTGATTTTTCCAGACAGCTGCATGCCCAGGCGCCGGAGTTTCACGTCAGGGCGCGCAAAATGCGAGGAAGTGACACTGTTCGCTGTTTTGATCATAACTTGAGCTACGCTTATCCAAATGAGGCGATCTGGGTATCATTTTAAAGCTTAGAAAAAGATCTACAACTTTGTCAGCAATAGCCTTGCTCAAATTCGTCCATATTGAGGGTCAAAATCAGTGCCGAAATTGCTGTCAGACACAAATATGAGATTCTAGAAGGATTTTAATGATAAATTATATTTGTAGATAAGATTCCTACAGATTAGTTTATTCTAATAGGATCTTATCATATTATATTCAGATTTAGGATTAGTTTTATTAAAATAAAAATTTTATCACATTAGATTGAAAATTAGGTTAGTCTTTATCTATATAATAATAGGATTAAGATTCATTCCTGGGATGCAAACACTCATACAACTCCATAGAATAATAGTAGATTAGGATTTGAGACTTGGAGAAGAAACAAGGATTGAAGGTTTTTTTTTTTAAGAACACCGAGTTAGCTCAAGGATTCATGGTAATTATTTTTATCATATTTTTTGTGTTTTCTCTTGTAAGTATGAACTAATTCCATCTTTGGGTTGTAGGAGTAGATGTACGAAACCTTTTCAATATTTCTAGTAGTAAATTAATTTTGTTTTCCGTTATTGAATTCTTTGTTTGATTGTTCTTATTTGTTTCTCATGAAAGAAGTTGTTTCATGACTTTTGAAAATCCTTTATGAATAGACATTTGAATTTAGGATTTAGTCATTAATCAAACAACTCAATTGTATAGGCACAGACATGTTTTCTATGAATTGGGTAATTTTATAAAAAGAGGTTTTGACTGAACTTAATGAAAGGGTTAGGTTTTAAGGCTCCCTTGAGACATCATTGGGAGATTAATCTCTAAAATATGAAACACGCTAAGACATTAGGTGTTATCTAATTTTGCAAAACCAATTCGGAATTCAAGGAAAATAAATTAATTTGTTATAGAATATTTAGGAACCTGCATCGAAACTACGTCCCGCCTTTCCCCTTGTCAAAAAGTCATTTGTTTTAAATTCTGTTTTTATTTACAAAATCATAAATCCTTTGTCTTGTTCACTAAGTAATATTAATTAGGTGGAATTAATTAAACGGTCACTCCCTTGGGTACGATACTCGGACTACATTGTCTATATTACTTGTACGACCCGGTGCACTTGCCTTAATCTCCCAACAAGTTTTTGGCGTCGTTTCCGGGGAGTGATTTTGTTTTAATTAATTTCGGTACTAATTTAATTTTACTTAGTGTAACTTCTGTATACATTTTTATTTTTATTATGTAACATGGCTTATTCTCATGATGACATAGAATGTATCAAATTTATTTTGTCAGCACCTATTCCATCCTGTTTTGAACAAAATATTTTTGATGAGATTAAAGTTTTTGATGGTCTTTTATAGGAGGTGGTATAAAAATCTTCTATTACGAAAGACCAAAGTTCTTCCCTTTCTAAACCCATAGAAAAAGAAGAAATTGTGCAATGAGATTGAGGAAGTGAAACAAGATAAATTGAATAATGGGATGAGTCTAGGGGTTGAATTAGGGTCCACTTTGCATGATGAATTTTTTGCTCTTGCTAAATGTATTGGATTGCATGAATATGTAGAACCCTCAAAAAATTTTCTTTCAATTTACCCCTTAATTTTTTATGACTTCCCTGATGCTCATGATGATGATAAGCCATTGTTCTCCTTTTTAGAGCCTGAAAAGGCAACCGTGCTAAGCCATGGAGTTTACACTTTCATAGACTCCATGCATGATGAAAAAGACAAGCACCATGTGATGATGCTTGGAGTGAAAAATGTACCATTTGACCTGGGAGGGTTTAAAATTATTTTTAAACATTTGCTCCAACATCATCCGTGCATATTTTCATAGGATCCAGGAATAACTTGTTATTGCTGCATAACATGGAAGTTGTGCTATAGGATTTGGGATCCTGGTGGAAACAACCAAACGTCAGGCTCGTGACGTTAAACAAGTGCTTCTGGGAGGCAACCAAGTGGTAGTTAAAAGAGAGAGAGAGAGAGGTTTGGTTTTGAGCTTTCTATCTTTTGATTACTAATGAGGTGCTCCAAAGCACCACTTGTTAGTTTTCATGTGTGCAGGTACATAAGTTTGGGGGAGTTTCTTCCTTGGATTGTCACTTGGGTACCGCAAGAAAAAGGGAAGTCTCTTACTCTTTCTTTTCTTTTCTTTTTTTTTTATTTTGTAGTTTAGTTTGTTTAGTTTGCTTGAGGACAAGCCAACTTCTAAGTTTGGGGGAGTGGAACAAAATAAAAATAATTTTTTGCATGAACCCCTATTCCATTTTCCCTTAGTGTTGAGTTGTGTCCTGGAAGAAGTATGTATTGTTGTATGACTATTTTTCTATGAATGGTGTAAATATCTGGTTTAGGAATGTGATTCACGTTGATAATGTATTGATTTGATTGAATGAGTGAATTTTTCAAAATTTGATTATTTGGACAAACTTGATTGGAACACTTGTTTAATGGATTTGACTTTACCTAGTGAGATTTTTGAGCCCACACACTTATTGGGGTGATTGTTTTTCTAAGCATGAACCCCTATTTCTTTCATGAGAGTTGTTCACTTTGATTATATGTTCTAGAACTTGACTTGTGACCATTTTAAAATTGATAATTGATTGCATGTTTGAAAATGATTAAGGAGCCTAGGTTTGTGTTTTTGTGGCCTCCAACTTATTTGATTGAATATTATTCCTTAGTTGCCCATTTTGAGCCTTACATGATTATGATACTTTCTTTGTTACCCTTTACCTAATTGCATATACATTGTATGAGTACCTTTGAATTTTTGAATGAGCAATTGAGAGGATAGACCCATTGGAGGTAAATAAAAGGTGATCTCTATGTCTCTTCCAAGAAAAAAAGAAGGGAAAAAAAGAATAAAAAGGAAGAGACTAGAAAAAAATGAATGAAGAAGAAAAAATAAAAGGGAAATGAATAGAAAAGTGTGAGTGAGTGGGTTGTAAAACATCCTTTGCTCGTTCATAAATTGTAAAGGGAATTGTGTGTTTTACATTTCAGCCCTTAGTTGTTATCCCTTTTTTCTTTTATCCCACCTTTCATTGATAGCCATGGCCCCATTACAACCAAATTTAAGACCTTTTGATTCTTAAATGTTTTCAATAATTTCAGTGGAGATTTTGGTTTAAGGTCAAGCTTATGGTAACATGTTCTCATTGATTGAACTTGAGTGAAATTGCATCCTAACATACACATGAGAGAGAAAAATTTAGTGAGTTGTGTGTTTTCATTAATCGAGTGTTCTTTCGAAGGTTGTCTCTCTAACTGATTTTTGATTGAGTCACTTTTTCATCAAAGTGATATGTACAAATGGGTGGATTAAATTCCTGGATTGGATTGAAATATTGTGAAACGGAAAGTAGTATTGAGTTGTAATTTTTACTTTTGTCTGGGACATGCAAAATGCTAAGTTTGGGGGTGTGATTGAGGTCTAATATGTGATGTTTTTGTACCTTTTTTGCGTCCCTTTTACATAATAAGTGGCTTGTTTTTTTTCCAGTAAATTGGAATAAAACAATGAAATTTTGTCATTATAAGATTTCTGGAACCTTTTGATGTGTTTGGTGTGTTTTCAAGTATTTAAGCTCTTAAAACAGTGATTTTTGCAAAGGAATGAAGAAGGAGAGCTTAGTACTTGAATTGGGAAGAAAAAATGAAGTAAAATTGAAGGTGGCGCCCAGGCTCGGCTTCCATGTAACATCCTAACTTTTTATTTTAAAATACATTAGTTAAAATTAATGATTTCATTAGAAAATACTTGGGGTTTTATAAAAATTTTGGCGGAGTTTCGTTTAAAATATGGACTTTCCCCAAATAAAGTTATACCTGTCCCCAAATAAATTTGGCTGGTTTTGAAGAAGGACATGTACGACATTCAAATTATCCAGAGTACTAGTCAATTGGTGCACTGTTGTGTGAAGCATAAGTTGAACCAGTGGTACTTTTACTCTACTTTTGTTTATGCTAGAAATGATGCCATGGAGAGGTTGGATCTTTGGAATGCTATTAAGACGATTCAGATTGGCATAAATTGGAGCTGGTTAATTGGTGGTGACTTTAATGGTTATCTTAACCCCAATGATAAACTTGGTGGTCTTCCTGTTGATGATGGACATATGCAACAGTTTAGAGACTATGTTAATCACTGTGAGCTACAGGATATGAGATTTAATGGTTGTTTTTACACATGGACTAATAAACAAGAAGGGACTGACAGAATTTACAGTAAATTGGATAGGGTCCTTATCAATAAGTACTGGTGTGATCAATGGCCAAATGTGGAAATTGAATTCCTGAATGAAGGGATCTCTGACCATAGTCCAATGGTCATTGATTGGAAATTGGAGAACAGAAGGCATCATTGTGGATTCAAATTTCTGAACATGCTGTCTATGGATGAGGACATTTTATCTATTGTTCAGGATAATTGGGAGATTGGAGGAACTGGTTATGCCATGTTTAGGGTCATGAGGAATCTCAAGAGACTATAGCAGCCACTAAGGGACCTGAATAATCAGAAATTTGCCAATAAAGACATAAGAGAAAATATGTTGAAAGAGAAACTGGACAGAGCACAAAGCCTTTTGCATCAGGATCCATTGAATGTCCACTTACAGAGAATGGAAAGGGAGGCTAATCAGGATTATCAGAATGTGTTCAAAGCAGCAATGAGCTTCCTAAGACAGAAGGCTAAACAGGACTGGCTTAGAGATGGGGATCAAAACACTAGTACTTCCATTATTCTATCAAGATGAGGAGATACAGGAATAGAATTCTTAAAGTACAGGATGTGGCTGGTCAAACTCATACTGATCAAGCCTCAGATGCCAAAACTTTTGAGGATTATTATAAGAATATGCTATCAGGAACTCATACTGGTTGGTGTATTACAGAGGAGGATATTGATCAAGGTAAGGTTTTGACTCCAGCCCAACAGATTAATCTGATTAAGTCAGTCTCTTCAGAGGAGATTAGGTAGAACTTCATGAATATGAATGTGGATAAGACCCCTGGCCCTGATGGTTATGGGGCTCGATTCTACAAATCTGCATGGTCTATTATAGGTCATGATGTTACTGAAGCAGTCCTCGATTTTTTTGCTAATGGTAAACTGCTTAAAGAAGATAATCAAACTAATCTTGTCCTTGTCCCTAAAACTGATTGCCCAAACCTAGTAAGTGACTTCAGGCCTATTGCATGTTGCAATACTATTTACAAATGCATTGCTAGGATCCTAAGTAACAAATTGCAGAGTTGTTTGCCTGACATTATTCATGAAAATTAGACAGCATTCATCAAGGATAGGTTTATTATTCACAATATTCTAATCAGCCAAGAGCTTTTAAGGTTGTATAGGAGAAAGGCTATATCCCCTAGATGTCTAATGAAAGTGGATATTAGAAAGGCATATGACAACATCAGTTGGAGTTTTATTGAAAAAAGCCTATACGCTCTGAAGTTTCCTAGCAAATTTGTCTTGTGGGTCATGGAATGTATCAGTTCTGTTACATTTAGCCTTGTAATCAATGGTTTGAAATATGGCAAGTTCAGTAGCTCCAGGGGGTTGAGACAAGGGGACCCTATGTCCCCTCTTTTGTTTGTTATTGCAATGGAGATGCTCACTAGAAAACTCCAAAGCACTTCGCACAAGCCTGGGTTCAGATTCCATCCTCTTTGCAAGGACATTGGGTTAGTTAATTTGGCATTTGTTGACGATTTAATGATATTTTGCAAGGCTAATGAATCTAGTGTGTCCCTTATCACTACTGCTTTTAATGAATTTTCCATGAGTTCTGGGCTAAATGCAAATTACAATAAATCTCAGATATTCTTAGCAGGAGTCCAAGAGCATATTCAGATGAGAATGCAAGAAATTACAGGGTTTGAAAAAGGGATTTTCCCTTTTACTTACCTGGGTCTCCCTATCTCTGCGAAAAAATGGACTGTGAATACTTGTAGATCTCTTGTTGATAGAGTGGTAAGAAGAATCTCATCCTGGTCTACGAGGTCCCTGTCATTTCAAGGACGAGCACAGTTGGTTAATTCAGTCTTGTTATCTTTATATGTCTACTGGGCGAATGTGTTTATCATTCCAAAAACAATTATCAATGAATCGATAGTAAATGCAGATCTTACCTTTGGGGTACGGATAATCGTGGAAGACCAAAGGCCCAAGTTGCATGGAATTCGGTGTGCAGGAGCAAGAAGCATGGAGGATTGGGTTTTCACAATCTCATGGTTTGGAACTCAGCTGCAGTTGGGAAACAAGTGTGGCACCTAGCTCTCAACAAAGATCATCTCTGGATTCGGTGGGTTGTTGCGGTTTAATTAAAGCAAACCAATTTCTGGGATGCTCAAGCAAATCAGGTCACCAATTAGCACTGGAAACAGGTTTTGAAAGTTAGGGACAAGCTGAAGGATCTAATTTCAAATTGTCTGAACCAAAATCGCGAATATACAATAACAAGGGGGTATGAGTACGTGATGGGTCAGAGATTGACGTTTCCCCTTCATAAGCAAATCTGGAACCCAGCGTCTATTGCTAAACACAAATTCATTTTCTGTTTGATGGCTCATAATCGGTTGAGAACGAAGGAAATTCTGGGTCGATTTCAAGATATCGATAATATTTGTGTTATGTGTAACAGTGCCAATGAAACAAGGGATCATTTGTTTTTCATCTGTGATTGGAGTAAACATCTTCTTGAGCTCTTGGGAAATTGGATTAGACTGGAGATGATATACTTCAGGTACACGAATTGGACTAGGTGGATCGGATATGGTTTTCATAATAAAAAAAGGCATCAGGTAGTGGTTGCAATGGTGGCAGCTTGTATATAAAACATTTGGATGGAGAGAAACAGGCGCATCTTCACTAACCAGGCTAAGTCCCCCCAGCAGATTTTTGTTCTTGTGAAGAAAGAGCTCTCATATAGATTTAATTTTTTTTTAGCATGGAAACGCTCAATAATGTATTCCTAGCTGATAGGGTTCAAGTTGAACTTTGATTTATTCTTAAAAATATATACAAAATTAAACCCTACATAGTAGGTGGGAATTTTGTCCAGATTTCTGACGTAAGTGATTTTATTTTGTTGGTTGGTAATAAGATTTTTTCTTCTACCAAAAAAAAAGTTATACCTGTCAAGTCCAGAACAGTTTATATAAACAAACCTATAATTACATTCTTGTGGTTATGGCATACTTCAGAGTTCATTTAAAAGAGGATATATCAATATCCTTCCCAACCACTGATACATTACTCTGAAATGCTTATACAGTCCTTTTTACAAAATTAAGTTGAGCTTAACTCGAAATAAAAGTTAAGACTTAAATTCAAATTTTAATTAATGAAAACAATTTACACCATAGGATCCTAGAATGGTTGCAATATGGATGAGACCAAAAGGGGTCACAACCAATAAGATACTCTCTTTTGGCGAGAGCGTACTTTCTCGGCATAACGTGGGCATCTTCCTCCTTTGGTTACCTAATATGTCAACAGTAAGGGTGAGTGATTTGAATATAGATTAAAGAAAACATTTAAAAACAGTAATAAAACATAACTTGGCAGAATCATAACATCAAACAACTTAGAAAGGACAATACAATGGCACTGACCAATTTAAAAGCGATACATGCTTATTATATAATACTTTAATATGCAATCACATGGTTATGTTATGCACGTCACACTTTAATGGGTTAATTCGTGAATACGATACTACACATTTTATTTCATTACATTAACTTTAACAATTTGATCGGATTAACTGAATTAACACATATATGCAATTACTTCCACACTTTCACTTTAACTTTAACACTTTAACTTTTCCTTTTTCATTAACACTTTAACATCCTCACATTCTCCCTCCACTCTAGGGAAAAACCGACCAGGAGTAAGCATTTCTCAACCTATAGTTTGGTACTTCACCCCTCTAGGGTTCGTCATACCATGGTACTTCACCCCTCTAGGGTTCGTCATACCAGCTTGCACAGTACTTCACACCTTTAGGGTTCGTCATACAATTTGGTTTGATTCGTCCAAATTGGCTTTAGCGGGAATCACCCTCGACTGGCCAAAATGAGCCAAAGTAATGGAATCACTGTGGTTCGCATAGAACCAATCCCCAACACAAGAATCAAACCCATGTCCTTTGCAGGATCAAAGTTCTCCATAGTAATCCCAATAATTTACTTTTTCCCTCATCAATCAAAATGACGTGTGTTTTTGCCCTACTCCTAACGTCCACCTTTACTTCATGCATGATGCAAGTGTTTTAGGCCTTATCTAATTGAAATTGAGCTCTTTATTCTTTGGAAAAGCATTAGTGTTGAGGCTCAATGATACTTAGGTAAGGCTTTACCCTAATGTATGCATAACTATTAATCATTAAACCTTATAAGTCAATAACACTAAGCCATACATAATTTAGCCATATAAGCATTCAAGAACACTTATTCAATTAATTAACATCTAGCTCAAGGCATGAAACATAACATTTTTGGCATATAAGAATAACACAAATCAAGGCATCATATTCTAACATTAATTAGATAAATCCTATGCTCTATCAATTCATTCATATACCCTAATCATGTTTCTACTACTATTCTTAAACCCTTCCTCTAATTTAAAACAAAGTACACCCCTTACCTTTTGAAGAGAAAAGGAGAAAATGGGAAACCTTAGAGCACCAGCGTCAAACTCCAAACCCAACTTCTAAGTCTCTTATTCCATGCCCTTTAACACTTTCCAACACTCCTTTAATGATTAGAAGACTCTATGAGATGGATTGAAGAAGGTAGGGTTTTGTGTTGAATTTGGGGATTTTGAGAAAGAGTGATGAAATAGAGATTTGAAAGAGGGAAAATAATTGGGAAGTGATGGGGAGATAATTTGTGATATCAATTTGATGATTATTTGGTGTTACCTTGAAGATTTTAAAACCCTAGGATGTATGGAGAAGAGGATTCGTGAGAAGAGGAAGAGGAAACTATGAAAATCAACACTTGCAACTCGTGTTTTAGTTCAGCTTTGACAGTGGTTAATCGATTAACCACTTGATTAATTGATTAACGCTTGGGACTGTGTATAAAATTAATCGATTAACCCTGTAATTAATCGATTAATGGCTGGAAATTCTAACTAGCTTAATTGATTAACCTGGTTCCTACTCGAGTAATACTTGACAGGGGCTATAATATTAATCGATTAACCTTGACCTTAATCGATTAAAGGCCTATAATTTTCACTCTTTGATGCTTTCTAACGGTTTTCTAAGGTATTCTTACTCATTCTAAGGTCCATACATGCTAAATTCTTAATTCCTAACATATCTCATCGGAAAATAAAATTGAGGATGTTACAATCCTCCCCCACTTGTATGAATTTCATCCCCGAAATTCGACTGAGTGTAAAGAAATAAGGATGATGTAGAGCTATATGCTCAAACGATAGGATGAATCTTATCCTAGACGATGAGATGGTTATAACTTTGGGGATTTGCTCCCCCACTAAGAACACAACTTCGGTTGGGTTTCTGTAACATAACTACACTGCTGCTAGTGAGGCTTCTCCTTATAAGAAGTCCTACCACAACATTGAGGTTCAATCCTAGGAAATCTAATCCATTACAACTAATCACAAATAGAAGAAGCAAATTGTCCTAAATTCACTTATTGCATACATCCATAATATAACAATCATACTATAACAGCCCGATTTTCGTACATCAAAATAATTCACTTTTATTTATTAAAGTTTTATGAAAGAATATTTCTGAAAAGTTTTACGAAATGACCTCTTGAGGAAAGTCTGTGAAAATGATATTTTGGTGAATGTTGGTGAAAAAAAAGTTTTGTGAAAGGTTTTGGAAGCAGTGTTTGTAGAAAGAAGTGAAATTGAGATTTTGTGAAGGATGGTAAAAAAAAAGGAAGATGAGAGAGAAGAGATGCGAATTCGATAATGTGATCCCAGCTCTGCGCTAAGCGCGATTTTGATAAGAGAAAGAAAGTGCAAAATAGCGGTCAGGACTCATTGAAGGGAAGCACGAAGGGTGAGCCGACCAATAGGATAATTAAAAAGATAAAAGATTTTAAAAGACAATAACAGCGGACGCGGTGAGATATGAGAGTTAACCCAAAGTAGTGGAGAGGAAGGAACGATAAGTATCTGTGGATACTTAGGACGAGATTGCATTAGGGGAGGACGATGACGGTGAAACGTCAAGAAGTCTAGAGTATTGTTATAGGCAGAACGAACTCCATAAGTGGTGCACTAACGTGGTGGGGACTGGGTCTAATACCGTGGTAAGTTCTGCGCGCGCACTATAACAATACTGTCGCCCCCTAGATTGCAAATCGAGAACAGTGAGAGGGACTGGAGTGGGGCATCTTGTTTGCCACTGCGAGACAATGTGCCTGTGTATATATATGAATTGATTTGAGGCTGAGCCTCCTGGTCTGGGACCATTTATGTGTTGAGATAGCTGTCGTGCCTGCACGGTAAAGGTCTTGTACTCCTGTTTGCTTCCGACTAGGTGGATGGTTGGCCGAGGAGATGTAGACTTGAGATGTGAGTGCTAACTACGAAAGAAACGCGTACCTCGATGATCCTTTAACTCCCCCGATCATCGATGGTTATAACTCGATAAGACACTAATTATATTTATGAGAGTAAGAGTTCAATAAGTGCAAAGAATGAATAAGAGATTGAGAATGGACGATGTGGAAAAGATATTGAGATTTGTGAAAGGAAAGAGGAACAAGAGAGGAGAAGTATGAAGAAAATGATGATAAGATGAAATAAATATGGATCGTGAATAATGAGGATAGTATGTTTGCTTGTTGTTATGTGTGTATGTTGTGTGTTATGTGTGTGTGTCCTATTATCTTGCCTACCGTAATTCCACACTGTCGACGCTACGCGTCCGGATCGTTTACTCTCTCCTGTTCGTTGGCGCATCGGTGTCGCTGGTATTCCAACGGGCAGATGGATCGGCGTTTGGAAATATCTACATGGCTTCGTGAGGGGAAAGGATGGAGAGCTTCGCGTTACGGATGGGTATGGACCGGATATTCTCAGTTGGTGATCGCGGACCCGGAGCACAAGCTAGGTGGAAAAACAACGAGTTCGTGTTTGGAAAGTGTGTCCTTTGTAGGACATAGTTCTGATCCACCACCACAGGATAAGAAGAAGGAGAATACCGTGAAGCTGTTCGGAGTGGAGCTGAGGCCAAGTTCTTAAGGAGAACCAAAGGATGTAGTCGCCTCATCTTCCGGTACAAAGGCACCCGCAAGGAAGAAGAAGAAGCTGGACCCGATCATCTTTGATAGGAGAAGGGAGCCAGTAGTGGAATTAGACTAAGTTGTTGTTTGCATTTGTATCTAGGATTACCTAAGTGATGAGCTATTGTTGTACCTTAAGTATTTCGAAACATGCCTGACTTCTAAGAAATGTATGAACTCTCTTTCATGAAATCGTTTAAGTAGAAATTAAATTGTTTTCTTTATAAAACGTTTTCGGAAAACAAGGTGAAAAAGTTTTGAGATCTAAGTAACAACTCGGTTTTCGAAAGAGAAGGTTGAAGGAGAGTAATAACTTTCCAAATATGTTTTCAAGTCCTTCAACAATGATTCAAAAAAAAAAAAAACTTGGCCTCATTTTTGCAACATTAATAAATGAAAGTCAATTAATTTTGGTTTTCGAAAATCGGGCTGTTACAGAATCAAAGTCAAAGAATGTATTATGTGTGAATGTGGTTTAAAATAGAGGTTATCATGAAGGGTAAATGTGATAATGGTCCTTTGCAAATTCAGTTTGATATGATTTCTAAACTGGAATTGAAAACGTGACATGAAAAGATGTATTTCAATCCTATATAGGGGAGATGAATTGTCATTCACCTAAAAAAAGCTTGGTTTAACAAATTACAAGATTTGCAAAATTTTCTCTAAGAAAGAGATTACATTGAAGAATATAGTTATAATAGAGAAAGAATTGAAATTAGGAATTGCCATGTAAAGGACACAAGGCAATTAGCTTTGAAAAATTTGATTGAAACTTAGTTGGTAAAATATGGTATAGTACTCTTTCAAAATTACCTTCAATAATGGGTGGAGAATATTGTTTATCTAAAATTAACTTTGAATAGTATACAAAGCGTATGAAAATAATTAGAATTTTGGAACTATCATAAAAGATCCCAAGTAATTGGTTGATAAAAAAATAATTTGACTTAACCTATAGTCATAGTTGGTTTAAAAATTGTAAATGCACACACATATAAATGTCAATCATTCAAAACACATAAAACCTACTTCCTATATAAACATCTATATATCTATATGCCTATGTCTTAAACTCTAAGATTCAATCAAATCGGACCTAGTTTCTACCACCCAATCTACGAATTAAAACTATTGAGGTTCGACCATCCTTCTAAAATATAAACTCCATAATGCAAGACCCCAACTAACTCTATGCTTAGTATTCTCCCTAAGATTCGAGGCTCCCTATTTGGTTCTTTAGGGTAGAACTTCACACTTATGTTCCTTATCTCTAAACCCTAATTGAAACTTGAAGAGTACATGTGTGCACAACATTGAAGTTCATGAAGTTTGTCAAGCACATGTATTTGAAGCATGGTTTTGATGAAGAAAACATAATGATGAAGACAATAAAGACAAGTGAAGGCAACTTTCAAAAAGAACAAAAAGCAACAAACAAAAAGCATTGGTTTGTTCAAAAGAAAAGATCAAGTATAGAAGTGAGCAAATAAGGAAAAGAGAGAAAATGAACTATTCTCAATCAAGCAAGCTCAAGGAGTTTCAAAGTTATATAGAGTAATTTTATTGTTTGCTTTGAGTCCTTAGTTTGTGGGTAGAGTTTAGTATTGGGTAGTGAATCTCAATCAATTAATTTTGATCAAATTAATTTTGAGTTTTTCACACTAATAAATCAATTTTTAAATTGATGCATTAAAGTTTTACAAAATGTTTTTAAATATTTTTAAATGCATCAATATGTGGAAAAATATTATATCTAAGGTTTAAGGAAAGGTTTTAAATGTTACATTTTATCAAAACAATTTTTGCTGAAATAGAAAACTAAACTTACAGTTCAGTAACCGGTTAGTAGAGCTCAGTAATCGGTTAGTGACTGTTAAGTTAGTTGAAAAAATCAGTTTTGTGTTTAACTCTTTATGGGTATTCTTTATAAAACCTTTATTACACCTTATTACATAAAATATACACGTTTTTACAGAAACAAGCCACACTTTCTCTCATAGATTAGAAAAGATCAAAACCTCTCTTTTATATCTTGTTGATACTCTTTTCTTACAAACAAAAGAATCTCATAATCAACTTGTTCATTGTTATTTGATTGAGATTCATTAGGTTCTGAATTTCTGTATTTTCTATGGTGTTGTAATCATTGCATTCAAGGCAAAATTGTCTACAACAAATTGAAGAAAAAGGAAGTCTTGATTGAGGAACAATCAAGCAAAGGAAGTCTTGATTAAGGAGTAATCAAGCATAGATTGAAGAAGTCTAAGTGGAAGGGATCCACATAGCAAGAGGACTTGGAAGAGGTTCTTTCAAGGAATTAGAATTAGAAGATCAAGGAGGGTTGCATAACAAGAGTGAGGTATCTCTTGGTAGCTATCAAGTGAGGAATCTTGAGAGGCTTAGCTTGTAACCAAGGATCTTTAATTCTAGTGAAGAAATCTCTCTTTGTTGAAGAGGGGACTGGATGTAGCTCTCAAGTGGGTGAGAGTGAACCAGGATAAATCTCTTGTGCAGTATCTCTTCCCTAATCTCTTTAATTTTTGCATTGTTCATAGTTATTGCATGAAAACCTAGAAAATTTATTTTCGTATAAATTGAATCAATTAGATAGTAATTGAAAAAATTAATTTGGGGAAAACTATTTTCAAACATCTGGGTATATGTTTATAATCTGGGTTTGAATCAATTCCGCTTTATCTCTGAGTTCTTGAGTTAATTTGTCAATTTTCGTTTTCCTGTTACAGTTCAGTAACCGGTTAGTGAGAACCGGTAACCGGTTAGTCACTGTGAAATTGGTTAAAGAAATTCTGTTTTAATCAATTCTAATTGGTTTTGCGAAAATTGTTCAAGGTTGATAAAACACCTATTCAACCCCCCCTTCTAGGTGTTTCTCACGTGTTCATACTATACCGCTTGTATTCCAACAAGTGGTATCAGAGCTTTGGTCGGTTAAGATCAAAGCTTAAACGCTTTTACCGGAAAGATCCTTATTGGTTTACAATGGATAGTATGAACATGTTCAGTGGTCTAGGTATTCTGGATATTGATGATAATTCTATGCAATTACTAATGAGAGAATTCTTGAAGTTTTTGAAAATTGAAGGAGTCTTGAATATACAAGGAAGAAAAGAATCAAGACACTCACATCAAGAGAACAAGACCAAGAGAAGAAATTTCAGCAAACAAGATACTAGGAGTTCAAATGAAAACAACAAAAGAAAGAAGACCTCAAAGGAGAAATTCAAATGCCATGAGTGTCGAAAGGAAGGGCACATCAAATTTCAATGCCCCTTATACTTGAAAAGACTTGAAGATGACAAGAGACTCATGAGGAGTTCAAGTTAAAGAGAAATGATGATGTGCAGAACACTACGGAAGAAGATGAATTATCAAACTCATGTTTAATGGTCAACATTGATGATGAAGTCTCATCTAACAAATGTTCAAGTGAGCCGTCACATGAGGTAAATTCTATCTCCGATTCCGAGTCAAATTCTGAGTGTTCCAACCCTACATATGACATGCTATACAAAGCTTATGTGGAGATTCATAATGAATTGGAAAAGTTAGTTAAAGTAAATTTAAAAAGAAAAAGGATTATTTTGGAGCAACAAGAGAAGCTTGTTGAATTGCAAAAGTTTGTTGATGAATTAAAACTCCAAAATGAGACTTTCGACCTCATTTATGCAAACTCCACATGTGATTGTATTAACAATGTCAATGTTGTCCAAGCTTGTGAAAAATGTAATTCTCTTGAAAAAGAAGTTTTGTATTTGAAAAATAGACTTGCATCATTCACAAGAGGAGAAGAGCACTTGTCCAATTTACTTTCAAATCAAAGGATTATTTCAAATAAATCCGGTTTGGGATACACTACAAGGAAAAAGAAAATTTATAAGAAAGTTGGTGATTTTTCAAAAATGAATTTATCAAAAGGTCCAACTTGTTATTATTGTGGTGTTTATGGTCATACTACAAATTTTTGTAAAATCAAAAAGTATGGTGTACCAAATGGATTATTTGAATGGGTTGTAAAAGACCAAAGTTCCTTAACTAACCAAAAAGGACCCAAAACAATTTGGGTACCAAAAAGCAAAACTTAATTGTTTTGTAGGTACACATGAAGAGCATATATGCTGAATTGTAAAATGTTGTTTCTGCTTCTTCATGAAAAATCACAGCAGACTTAGTATTCCCCCTTATGGTGATATCATTCTTAAACTTGATATAATTTCTTAAATCTTTGTCTAAGTGTGCTTGTTTGACTTATTGTACCTTACAATGTGATAAGATGTAGTTACCAATGTCCTAAAATGTATTTCTCTATGTGCAACTTAATTCAATGTGATTTATGTGTATTTAGTGTGTTGAATGCTTTTAAATTTTTACATTTTACTGTCAGTTAGCAGCAACTAACCAGTTAGTAAGTTTGAGTAACCGGTTAGTCACCTGTAACTGAAACAAATAAATTTTTTTTTAAAGAGTCCTTTTTCTCTCTAAAACTCTCATTCCTCACACTGTCACGTACGACCCTCTTCTTCTCCGAATTGTTTCTTTTCAATTTCACAAAAATCTTTCCATAATCTTCACAAATCACTCTCACGGTTTCTTTCCCATTCAATATCTTCACCCTATTTGTATTATTGAGTTAGCATTTCTCTCAATTTCTCCCATCCCCAATTCCTAGAAACCCTAGACCTAATCCTAATTCGTCTCTTGTTGTGCTACCAATCATTATGTCGTCCTCTGGATCAAGGAAAAGAGTGAAGCATGTTGCTTCAAGGCCTCGAAGGAGCTTTCGGGCTGAGTTCTACAGTGAGGACAGTAGACAACAAAGGTTTGCTCTTTTTGCTTCAAGAGAGATGGGTATTATTAGGTGGATGAATTTCAAATGGTTGGATAAGCATAAGTTTGAGTTTCATAAGTTGTATGAGTTTCAAGGAGTTAAGAAGTTTTTAGAGCTTAGTGGTAGGATTTATCCTAGGCTAGTGAAAGAGTTCTATGCTAATTTTACTTTGCATGATGATATTTTCCAAACCATGGTGAATGATACTTATATTGTATTAAGTGAGGATGATTTTCTGCAGGTTGGTGGTCTTAGATCCATAGGCACTTTCATTGGAGATGAAAGTGACCCTAGGCTTGATGAATGTAATGTAGAGGATGTTTATAAGGAATGTCTTAGGAGTGCTGATTTGTATGATGCTAGTGCTAGAAGGACTGTAGGAAACATGACGGTTGAAGACCGTATGCTATTGTATGTCCTTACCTATATTCTCACCCCTAGGACCTCGAACCACACCCAACCTAATGATTCAGATATGTACTATTTGTATGCTTTGAAAAAGCAAATCTAGATTGATTGGCCTCGAGTTATTTGTAGCTTTATGAATAAAGCTGCAAAGTCTCAATCAGGAAGGCTTTCATATCCTTTCTTTATGAGCCATCTTCTAGAGTTTAATGAGGTTCCAATTGCGGAAGATGAACCGTTTATCACTCATAGTGCAAAGGACTTTTGTGTTATGGGAAATTTGCTTCATTCAGCTCAAATTTATGAGCATAACCTTGATGGTGTTTGGAAGTGGCAAACTGACATCAAAAGGATAGATGCTGAAATTAGAGCTGAAGAGGAGGCTAGAAAAGCTACTGAAGATGTTGGTTGTGATGGTGATGGAGTTCCCATGGAAGAAGATCATGGTGATGATGGTGGTGTTCAAGGTGACCAAGCTGAACATGGTGGTCATGAAGGCGTTGAAGAGCCTAGACCCTCTTCTTTTGAGTTTGGTGGTAGTTCAGGTCATGCTCATAAGTCTTCTGGTTTTGCTAGTCATTTGGAGAGTATGGAGCAGCGGTTGAATGCTCAAATAAGTTCTGGTTTTGAGCATATCAACAATAGAATGGATGCTTTTCAAGCTTCTTATGAGAGAGACATGCAGCAGGTCATGTTCTTGTTGAGGACTTTTGGATCAGCCTCTGCACCTCCTCCAAATGAAGACTAGTTTAAGTGTCTAGTTGCATTAGAATATATGTTTTTAGGACTTGGTTTTCTAAGTTTTTCTTTTGTCTTATTTTGATGTATTTTGGTGGTACTTTCTCATGTATTTCAGCCTATGTAATTCTGATTATGTACCTTGGCTAGTTGTTTTTATGGATTTGTAATGAACCTATTATGAATGAATGTGTGTTAATGATAATTAGAATTATGTTTCATTTATGGTCCATTTTATTTGGCTGAGTATGTACTTATATTGATGCTGAAATTGTGTGGTTATTGTTGATTTGGTTACTCTGTGCAAATTTCAGATTGTATGTGTGCAGTGTGCTACATGGAAGAACTTTTATGATATTGTGATTTGCATCTCATATTTTCTGTTATAGAATATGATTATGATCCATATGTATGTATGTATGCTTGAAGCTGTATTTCAATATGTATTATGCAAAACTGGTATTGCAACTGTATGTTTTGATTATGCTTGTCAATTACCAAGTGATTTTATCAGTTCTGTGGAGTATTACTGATATCTGTCATGAGTAACCGGTTAGCAGCCTTCAGTAACCGGTTAGTATATAATTCAGACAGTAAAAGTATGTGGTTTTCAGTGTATTTTGGCTATAATAATGATTTTTTTAAGCATACACATGATGGTTTACTATTAGCTATTGATATTTAGCTTTTGTATTATGCTCTTTTATGAGATTTTCGTCATTATACATTGATTACATTGATAAAACCTTATTTTTCAGATTTGCACACCTGATCTTTGCCATGATTTTATGATTTGTATTTTGTGCAAAAGTGTGAAAATTCAGTATACCTTATGAAGTACTCCATGCCTACTTTATCTATAACTTCTGCAATTCACTTTAAAAGGCTTTGGGTACTCTTTTTAATTGTCAAAGTTAGCTATTTCATACTGGTTTATAAACTGTGATATGCTGCTGTTACTAACCAGTTAGTTCTCCATGTAACTGGTTAGATGCTGATCTGATATTAAAAATATCATATTTCTGATTATATCTTTCACTTTTTGGCAATGTTTTATATTTTTTTTATGCTTTTTGATCATGCCAAAAGGGGGAGAAGGTGTTGTTGTTTTGTTCTTATGCAGGTTGTTGATAATATGTTCCAAGCATATTTTGAGGGGGAGCATTGATGCATTAGACAAATGGGAACATTGTTAAACAATCAACAACAATTAGGAAAGTTTATCAAAACATGTTTGTCATCATCAAAAAGGGGGAGATTGAAGAGTACATGTGTGCACAACATTGAAGTTCATGAAGTTTGTCAAGCACATGTATTTGAAGCATGGTTTTGATGAAGAAAACATAATGATACAATAAAGACAAGTGAAGGCAACTTTCCAAAAGAACAAAAAGCAACAAACAAAAAGCATTGGATTGTTCAAAAGAAAAGATCAAGTGTAGAAGTGAGCAAATAAGGAAAAGAGAGAAAATGAACTATTCTCAATCAAGCAAGCTCAAGGAGTTTCAAAGTTATATGGAGTAATTTTATTGTTTGCTTTGAGTCCTTAGTTTGTGGGTAGAGTTTAGTATTGGGTAGTGAATCTCAATCAATTAATTTTGATCAAATTAATTTTGAGTTTTTCACACTAATAAATCAATTTTTAAATTGATGCATTAAAGTTTTACAAAATGTTTTTAAATATTTTTAAATGCATCAATATGTGGCAAAATATTATATCTAAGGTTTAAGGAAAGGTTTTAAATGTTACATTTTATCAAAACAATTTTTTCTGAAATAGAAAACTAAACTTACAGTTCAGTAACCGGTTAGTAGAGCTCAGTAACCGGTTAGTGACTGTTACGTTAGTTGAAAAAATCAGTTTTGTGTTTAACTCTTTATGGGTATTCTTTATAAAACCTTTATTACACCTTATTACATAAAATATACACATTTTTACAGAAACAAGCCACACTTTCTCTCATAGATTAGAAAAGATCAAAACCTCTCTTTTATATCTTGTTGATACTCTTTTCTTACAAACAAAAGAATCTCATAATCAACTTGTTCATTGTTATTTGATTGAGATTCATTAGGTTCTGAATTTCTGTATTTTCTATGGTGTTGTAATCATTGCATTCAAGGCAAAATTGTCTACAACAAATTGAAGAAAAAGGAAGTCTTGATTGAGGAACAATCAAGCAAAGGAAGTCTTGATTAAGGAGTAATCAAGCATAGATTGAACAAGTCTAAGTGGAAGGGATCCACATAGCAAGAGGACTTGGAAGAGGTTCTTTCAAGGAATAAGAATTAGAAGATCAAGGAGGGTTGCATAACAAGAGTGGGGTATCTCTTGGTAGCTATCAAGTGAGGAATCTTGAGAGGCTTAGCTTGTAATCAAGGATCTTTAATTCTAGTGAAGAAATCTCTCTTTGTTGAAGAGGGGACTGGATGTAGCTCTCAAGTGGGTGAGAGTGAACCAGGATAAATCTCTTGTGCAGTATCTCTTCCCTAATCTCTTTAATTTCTTCACTGTTCATAGTTAATGCATGAAAACCTAGAAAATTGATTTTCGTATAAATTGAATCAATTAGATAGTAATTGAACAAATTAATTTGGGGAAAACTATTTTCAAACATCTGGGAAAAGGGTTTTGGAAAAAGATATTTTCGAAAAGGTTTGTGAAATGGGATTTTAAAGAAGTTGTGGAACAATATTTTCAAAGGAGTTTTTATAAAACGACTTTTGAAAAGTTTTATGAAAGAATATTTCTGAAAAGTTTTACGAAATGACCTCTTGAGGAAAGTCTGTGAAAATGATATTTTGGTGAATGTTGGTGAAAATAAAGTTTTGTGAAAGGTTTTGGAAGCAGTGTTTGTAGAAAGAAGTGAAATTGAGATTTTGTGAAGGATGGTAAAAAAAAAAGGAAGATGAGAGAGAAGAGATGCGAATTCGATAATGTGATCCCAGCTCTGCGCTAAGCGCGATTTTGATAAGAGAAAGAAAGTGCAAAATAGCGGTCGGGACTCATTGAAGGGATGCACGAAGGGTGAGCCGACCAATAGGATAATTAAAAAGATAAAAGATTTTAAAAGACAATAACAGCGGACGCGGTGAGATATGAGAGTTAACCCAAAGTAGTGGAGAGGAAGGAACGATAAGTATCTGTGGATACTTAGGACGAGATTGCATTAGGGGAGGACGATGACGGTGAAACGTCAAGAAGTCTAGAGTATTGTTATAGGCAGAACGAACTCCATAAGTGGTGCACTAACGTGGTGGGGACTGGGTCTAATACCGTGGTAAGTTCTGCGTGCGCACTATAACAATACTGTCGCCCCCTAGATTGCAAATCGAGAACAGTGAGAGGGACTGGAGTGGGGCATCTTGTTTGCCACTGCGAGACAGTGTGCCTGTGTATATATATGAATTGATTTGAGGCTGAGCCTCCTGGTCTGGGACCATTTATGTGTTGAGATAGCTGTCGTGCCTGCACGGTAAAGGTCTTGTACTCCTGTTTGCTTCCGACTAGGTGGATGGTTGGCCGAGGAGATGTAGACTTGAGATGTGAGTGCTAACTACGAAAGAAACGCGTACCTCGATGATCCTTTAACTCCCCCGATCATCGATGGTTATAACTCGATAAGACACTAATTATATTTATGAGAGTAAGAGTTCAATAAGTGCAAAGAATGAATAAGAGATTGAGAATGGACGCTGTGGAAAAGATATTGAGATTTGTGAAAGGAAAGAGGAACAAGAGAGGAGAAGTATGAAGAAAATGATGATAAGATGAAATAAATATGGATCGTGAATAATGAGGATAGTATGTTTGCTTGTTGTTATGTGTGTATGTTGTGTGTTATGTGTGTGTGTCCTATTATCTTGCCTACCGTAATTCCACACTGTCGACGCTACGCGTCCGGATCGTTTACTCTCTCCTGTTCGTTGGCGCATCGGTGTCGCTGGTATTCCAACGGGCAGATGGATCGGCGTTTGGAAATATCTACATGGCTTCGTGAGGGGAAAGGATGGAGAGCTTCGCGTTACGGATGGGTATGGACCGGATATTCTCAGTTGGTGATCGCGGACCCGGAGCACAAGCTAGGTGGAAAAACAACGAGTTCGTGTTTGGAAAGTGTGTCCTTTGTAGGACATAGTTCTGATCCACCACCACAGGATAAGAAGAAGGAGAATACCGTGAAGCTGTTCGGAGTGGAGCTGAGGCCAAGTTCTGAAGGAGAACCAAAGGATGTAGTCGCCTCATCTTCCGGTACAAAGGCACCCGCAAGGAAGAAGAAGAAGCTGGACCCGATCATCTTTGATAGGAGAAGGGAGCCAGTAGTGGAATTAGACTAAGTTGTTGTTTGCATTTGTATCTAGGATTACCTAAGTGATGAGCTATTGTTGTACCTTAAGTATTTCGAAACATGCCTGACTTCTAAGAAATGTATGAACTCTCTTTCATGAAATCGTTTAAGTAGAAATTAAATTGTTTTCTTTATAAAACGTTTTCGGAAAACAAGGTGAAAAAGTTTTGAGATCTAAGTAACAACTCGGTTTTCGAAAGAGAAGGTTGAAGGAGAGTAATAACTTTCCAAATATGTTTTCAAGTCCTTCAACAATGATTCAAAAAAAAAAAAAAAACTTGGCCTCATTTTTGCAACATTAATAAATGAAAGTCAATTAATTTTGGTTTTCGAAAATCGGGCTGTTACAGAATCAAAGTCAAAGAATGTATTATGTGTGAATGTGGTTTAAAATAGAGGTTATCATGAAGGGTAAATGTGATAATGGTCCTTTGCAAATTCAGTTTGATATGATTTCTAAACTGGAATTGAAAACGTGACATGAAAAGATGTATTTCAATCCTATATAGGGGAGATGAATTGTCATTCACCTAAAAAGAGCTTGGTTTAACAAATTACAAGATTTGCAAAATTTTCTCTAAGAAAGAGATTACATTGAAGAATATAGTTATAATAGAGAAAGAATTGAAATTAGGAATTGCCATGTAAAGGACACAAGGCAATTAGCTTTGAAAAATTTGATTGAAACTTAGTTGGTAAAATATGGTATAGTACTCTTTCAAAATTACCTTCAATAATGGGTGGAGAATATTGTTTATCTAAAATTAACTTTGAATAGTATACAAAGCGTATGAAAATAATTAGAATTTTGGAACTATCATAAAAGATCCCAAGTAATTGGTTGATAAAAAAATAATTTGACTTAACCTATAGTCATAGTTGGTTTAAAAATTGTAAATGCACACACATATAAATGTCAATCATTCAAAACACATAAAACCTACTTCCTATATAAACATCTATATATCTATATGCCTATGTCTTAAACTCTAAGATTCAATCAAATCGGACCTAGTTTCTACCACCCAATCTACGAATTAAAACTATTGAGGTTCGACCCTCCTTCTAAAAGATAAACTCCATAATGCAAGACCCCAACTAACTCTATGCTTAGTATTCTCCCTAAGATTCGAGGCTCCCTATTTGGTTCTTTAGGGTAGAACTTCACACTTATGTTCCTTATCTCTAAACCCTAATTGAAACTTGAAGAGTACATGTGTGCACAACATTGAAGTTCATGAAGTTTGTCAAGCACATGTATTTGAAGCATGGTTTTGATGAAGAAAACATAATGATGAAGACAATAAAGACAAGTGAAGGCAACTTTCCAAAAGAACAAAAAGCAACAAACAAAAAGCATTGGATTGTTCAAAAGAAAAGATCAAGTATAGAAGTGAGCAAATAAGGAAAAGAGAGAAAATGAACTATTCTCAATCAAGCAAGCTCAAGGAGTTTCAAAGTTATATAGAGTAATTTTATTGTTTGCTTTGAGTCCTTAGTTTGTGGGTAGAGTTTAGTATTGGGTAGTGAATCTCAATCAATTAATTTTGATCAAATTAATTTTGAGTTTTTCACACTAATAAATCAATTTTTAAATTGATGCATTAAAGTTTTACAAAATGTTTAAATGCATCAATATGTGGCAAAATATTATATCTAAGGTTTAAGGAAAGGTTTTAAATGTTACATTTTATCAAAACAATTTTTGCTGAAATAGAAAACTAAACTTACAGTTCAGTAACCGGTTAGTAGAGCTCAGTAACCGGTTAGTGACTGTTAAGTTAGTTGAAAAAATCAGTTTTGTGTTTAACTCTTTATGGGTATTCTTTATAAAACCTTTATTACACCTTATTACATAAAATATACACGTTTTTACATAAACAAGCCACACTTTCTCTCATAGATTAGAAAAGATCAAAACCTCTCTTTTATATCTTGTTGATACTCTTTTCTTACAAACAAAAGAATCTCATAATCAACTTGTTCATTGTTATTTGATTGAGATTCATTAGGTTCTGAATTTCTGTATTTTCTATGGTGTTGTAATCATTGCATTCAAGGCAAAATTGTCTACAACAAATTGAAGAAAAAGGAAGTCTTGATTGAGGAACAATCAAGCAAAGGAAGTCTTGATTAAGGAGTAATCAAGCATAGATTGAAGAAGTCTAAGTGGAAGGGATCCACATAGCAAGAGGACTTGGAAGAGGTTCTTTCAAGGAATTAGAATTAGAAGATCAAGGAGGGTTGCATAACAAGAGTGGGGTATCTCTTGGTAGCTATCAAGTGAGGAATCTTGAGAGGCTTAGCTTGTAATCAAGGATCTTTAATTCTAGTGAAGAAATCTCTCTTTGTTGAAGAGGGGACTGGATGTAGCTCTCAAGTGGGTGAGAGTGAACCAGGATAAATCTCTTGTGCAGTATCTCTTCCCTAATCTCTTTAATTTCTGCATTGTTCATAGTTATTGCATGAAAACCTAGAAAATTTATTTTCGTATAAATTGAATCAATTAGATAGTAATTGAACAAATTAATTTGGGGAAAACTATTTTCAAACATCTGGGTATATGTTTATAATCTGGGTTTGAATCAATTCCGCTTTATCTCTGAGTTCTTGAGTTAATTTGTCAATTTTCGTTTTCTGTTACAGTTCAGTAACCGGTTAGTGAGAACCAGTAACCGGTTAGTCACTGTGAAATTGGTTAAACAAATTCTGTTTTAATCAATTCTAATTGGTTTGGCGAAAATTGTTCAAGGTTAATAAAACACCTATTCAACCCCCCCTTCTAGGTGTTTCTCACGTGTTCATACTATACCGCTTGTATTCCAACAAAACTTCCCTATCACGATCTAAACTTTGATACTAAGACATTCCTAACGGATGTTAAAATTGGGACTTTAACATTCAACAAACTACATTCCATAAAATAGTTCATAATGGTTTGAAAATTGTTTGTAGTTCCAGAATATAGCTTGTTCAATAATAACCACACATTTCCTCGGAGTTCTAAGCGAACTTAAAGGAAAAGATATAACATCCATCGCCTTAACTTAGGTTCTAGATTAAGTCTTAACTCTAGGATAGATGCATTGCCTTTAACCCACCTTGCTACCTTCATTTACATTTCTCAATTCCACATTATCGTGGAAAGTATGAAGTACTAACTTGTAAGGAAAAGATTTGATAGTTGGTGATAAAGTACTTTCAAAAATTTTCATCTTCTTTAACATAAGGAAAACACTTTGTACTTTTATAAATCATTTTTATTCAGAACTTTAACAAAATTATGAGATGATGAAGGCATGTCAAGCATTTACAAGTTCAATCATTCATACAGATTTTCAGAAATCGTTTCACATTAGTCTTGGAACTGATTCAAAAGTTTTGAGGATTCTGTTGACAAAGAAAAGTAGGAGTCCTCCATGATCCTCAAACCCAAATAAAAGGGATGTATTCTTTGCTTAAAAGTTTAGTTTCGTTCACATTTTCAAATCTGAGTGAATGCATTTCCTTTTATTTTAAATTTGAAGTTCAAGCTTTGTTTCGAATTGACTGATGTCGCATTCAGTGAATTCCTATTTAATCGACAATTGATGTAATTTAAGAATAAACTACACCATCGCTCCATTAGTTAGGAATTCACATTGTTAACAATGCATTCTTAAAAATTGGTGTTGCGACACTTGATCAATTATCCAAGTTGAAACCAATTCCACACCTTAGAAAATATCAGAATAATAGTGTACTTGACATTCACTATAAATCATAATACTAATACTTTTCAAAATTAAAACCTGAGAAGATTTTATTGCAAAACACATTTACATTTTACCAATACTAGTATATTTATTTCCAAATATAATGTGGAAAATAGAAGGCACTTAGGTTTGTGCAATCAAACAAGTCTTAATCGATTAACTTGTTGGTTAATCGATTAATGCCTGATGCCTGCTTTCGGTTAATCGATTAACCTGATGGCTAATCGATTAATGGCTGAGAGCATTGTTTTCACTAAGAATGACCCTAGTAAATTAAACCAACATCTATGTGCTTCCGTTGCACACTCTTATACGACTCAGTTACCCTCTAACACCTTTCCTATTCTTAGGTCTAGGAAATAAATCTAACAATTATTTCATTGGATTCAAGGACTTAATGATGCCATCTTCCAATTAAATGTAAATCTCTAGGGGCCCATCTCAATTCTACATTGCATTGGAGATACAATCAATTTTCGTACAACCTGAATTCCAATCAAATAATAAATAACTCATTCTCCATTCCAAAGTAGGGCTTTGAAGTTTCATTTTTATATAAAAATTTTCAATTATTTCGTCATATCGAAGTTGACCTACTTAATTCAAAACTAAGGATCAAACCTTCCCGTTGGGGTAGCCATTTCATGATCTGACCCATTGGGAGTTTTCACTTCCCTTAGTCTCTACTTTCTGTCCGCTTCTAAATACAACAAAGTCACAATTGAAAATTTTACTTAGCCCACTTTAAATTGAAGATATGTCCCTATGATCACTAAACTATAACTAACTCTATCACAGCACTACTAAATTATACCAATTTCAACTAAATATTCATGCATCTACTACTAAAATATACTACCTATCTAACTACTTATCAGTTACTCTCATGTGGAGTAACTCTATTAGGAGTAGGAAATCCATACTCCACAGCCGAGGAATGCAACCATTGCTCTGATACCATAATGTAACGTCCTACCTTTTTATTTTAAAATACATTAGTTAAAATTAATGATTTCATTAGAAAATACTTGGGGTTATATTAAAAATTTGGCGGAGTTTCATTTAAAATATGGACTTTCCCCAAATAAAGTTATACCTGTCAAGTCCAGAACAGTTTATATAAACAAACCTATAATTACATTCTTGTGGTTGTGGCATACTTCAGAGTTCATTTAAAAGAGGATATATCAATATCCTTCCCAACCACTGATATATTACTTTGAAATGCTTATACAGTCCTTTTTACAAAATTAAGTTGAGCTTAACTCGAAATAAAAGTTAAGACTTAAATTCAAATTTTAATTAATGAAAACAATTTACACCATAGGATCCTAGAGTGGTTGCAATATGGATGAGACCAAAAGGGGTCACAACCAATAAGATACTCTCTTTTGGAGAGAGTGTACTTTCTCGGCATAACATGGGCATCTTCCTCCTTTGGTTACCTAATATGTCAACAGTAAGGGTGAGTAATTTGAATATAGATTAAAGAAAACATTTAAGAACAGTAATAAATCATAACTAGGCATAATCATAACATCAAACAACTTAGAAAGGACAATACAATGGCACTGACCAATTTAAAAGCGATACATGCTTATTATATAATACTTTAACATGCAATCACATGGTTATGCTATGCACGTCACACTTTAATGGGTTAATTCGTGAATCCAATACTACACATTTTATTTCATTACATTAACTTTAACAATTTGATCGGATTTACTGAATTAACACATATATGCAATTACTTCCACACTTTCACTTTAACTTTAACACTTTAACTTTTCCCTTTTCATTAACACTTTAATATCCTCACATTCTCCCTCCACTATGGGGAAAAAACGACCAGGAGTAAGCATTTCTCAACCTATAGTTTGGTACTTCACCCCTCTAGGGTTCGTCATACCATGGTACTTCACCCCTCTAGGGTTCGTCATACCAGCTTGCACAATACTTCACCCCTTTAGGGTTCATCATATAATTTGGTTTGATTCGTCCAAATTGGCTTTAGCAGAAATCACCCTCGACTGGCCAAAACGAGCCAAAGTAATAGAATCACTATGGTTCACATAGAACCAATCCCCAACACAGGAATCAAACTCATGTCCTTTGCAGGGTCAAAGTTCTCCATAGTAATCCCAATAATTTACTTTTGCCCTCATCAACCAAAACGACGTGTGTTTTTCCCCTACTCCTAACGTCCACCTTTACTTCATTCATGATGCAAGTGTTTTAGGCCTTATCTAATTGAAATTGAGCTCTTTATTCTTTGGAAAAGCATTAGTGTTGAGGCTCAATGATACTTAGGTAAGGCTTTACCTTAATGTATGCATAACTATTAATCATTAAACCTTATAAGTCAATAACACTAAGCCATACATAATTCAACCATATAAGCATTCAAGAACACTTATTCAATTAATTAACATCTAGCTCAAGGCATGAAACATAACATTTTTGGCATATAAGAATAACACAAATCAAGGCATCATTGTCTAACATTAATTAAATAAATCCTATGCTCTATCAATTCATTCATATACCCTAATTATGTTTCTACTACTATTCTTAAACCCTTCCTCTAATCTAAAACAAAGTACACCCCTTACCTTTTGAAGAGAAGAGGAGAAAATGGGAAACCTTAGAGCACCAGCATCAAACTCCAAACCCAACTTCTATGTAACACCCTCAATTTCATTAGTAATTTTTAGGTTTTATTAAAATCGGAGTTTGAAAATTTCGTTTTAGTACTTAATTTTATTTAAAAGGTTATACAAAAATCCGGCAGAGTTTCCTCTGTTTTCCGGACTTCCCAAAATTTTTCTTCTAAAAACCTGTCAGTCCAGAATTGTTTAAAAACATAAACAACAACAGTTAAATAATTATAACAGATCCTAATGCTCGATGGGTACAAAGTTCAGGGCAAGCTACTAATTCATATATAATCTACAAAAAGTAGATATTCTCTCCAAAATATGTAAAATACATTCCACGTAGTAGAACTTTAAATCCTGCTCGGCCAGCACTGGTGTATGCTCCACTTGTGTACCTGAAAAATAATAACCACACAGGGGAAGCATCACACAGAACATAAAAAGGAGATTTCTAAGCAGATATATACAACACGCCAAAACCATTTAAGCCTATGCTATGCTACACAATTCATGTTCTTCTTTCCTCTTTACCCTCTAACTGTTTCCCAATTCCTTTCCTTTCTAATTGTTTTCTTTTAGATAATCCTTAACCTCTAATTATTCTTGTTACTCATTACTTTCGTTATTTTCCCTTTTATTCTCATTTCCCATTTGTATTTCCGTTTAATTTCCTTTTTATTTCATTCTTGTTACCTTTTTATCCTTTCCATTTTCCTTTGTTCCTTTTTAACCGACACGCCCTCACAGGCTCGCATCGTTGCCGATACGCCTTCACAGGCTCGCATCGTATTATCTCTTTTCCCGTTAACTCTCTCTTATTTTCCGTTTATTTCCTTCCTCTAATGGCTAAATACTCATTCACTCCATTTATTTCCATTAACCTTATTTCATCCTAATCTAGTTCTCAACTCATTTCTACACTTTCTTTATTTAGTCTCGGCTCTCCCTAATTAATCTCTAATTTCTCCCTTTTCTCACTTACGCTACTCACTCGTTATTATAATTCTGTTTATTTATTTCTTCATTATTAGCGGGCTACTCTAAGGTTCATTCACAATTAACATTTCCCCCGGTCCTAGCGATAGATATAACTACCCAGAAATACACCCCTTAAGGACTGGTAATAAAACCCCTTACCTCAATCGATGACAGTGAGAGGGGTAACCTTAGCCTGACGCTTTACTCCCCGGCTTACGCTCTAGCTCGGCTCCAATTTGATCCTAAGCTTCCACAATCTTTGATTCCAAGCACGGCGGGGACATTCGATCTCGATTGCGGTGACGGTGTTGCTCCTTGCTATTTGAGAACGATCGCGGCCGGATCGAGGCCCAAGCTTCAGGCCTCGGAGTACCCAACACAATCCCAGTGCGAATCACGATCGGTATCGACGTCGGTGAGATCCGGTGAGGAGAGAGAAAGCCCTAGAGGAGAGAGAAACATCAAGGGAGGAGGAAGAGAGATAGGGAACTCAAATCAATAGGGAAAGGGAGAGGAATGAGAGCTCATGGTGGTGGTGGTAGGTGGTGGTTTGGGGTGGTGGTTTGTGGTGGTGGAAGGAAAGAGGGAAAGAGATGAGGGAAAGAGAGAGAAAGAGACTAAGAGGGAAGAGAGGAAAAGAGGGAATCCATCAGGAGGAGGAAGAACAAGGAGGTGGGGCGGCCCTTGGTGGTCCTTGTGGTGGCTGGAGGTGGTTTTGGGGTGTTTGGGGTTGGTTTAGGTGAGGGAGAGAGAGTTGGGGCGGATGGAAGTGAGGAAGAGGGGGCTGGTGCGTGTTTTTATAGACCTGGTGCGGTCTGGTCGCGCCCGCGCGCCTGGGCGCGAAGTGAGGCGCGCCATGCGCGCGTGTTCAGCGCATCTGGTGCGTGGCTTGGCATTCTGCGCGCGCCTGAGCGCCAGTTAGGTGCGCCTGAGCGCCCAAGAACCTGAGTTGGTACATCTGATGAACCCTGGTGCGCCTGGGCGTGCACCAGTGATCCCAGACTTCGATTCGCCATAACTTCTTCGTTAACCGTCGGATCGGGCCCAAATTTTTAGACAAGCTTCTTAATACCTTAAACTTCATATCCAATGGTGGAATTTAATTTATTAGCATCCTATAATTAATTCCAAATTTTCTAACATCGGCTGATTTCTATTACTTAAAACGCCGATTTAACTTCCGATTTCGCTTGGATAATTTTTCCCCTTGCTACCAATGTCTCCTACACAACCCCTCATACTTATAATTGCTACTCACCTTGCTCCCAAAATTCTTTAAGTAATTAATCTACCCATTCCTTCCACTTTAATTCTATTAATTCATTAATTATTACTTGGAATTAAATTAGGGATGTTACAATTCTCCCCCACTTATTAGAATTTCGTCCCCGAAATTCCGTTCAATTCCTTCAAGTGGAGAACCATCCCATGGGTAAGCTTCTGATCACGGTTTTCACTTCCCTTCGATTTTTACTTTCCGCTCCATATGTGGTTAAGGTCATGCCCATTTCAACTTCTGTCTTCTGGCACTACGTACTATCTATCGGTAGGCATTGAACTATGCTGGGCTTCTATGACTTGGCAAATTCTCACCTATGCATCTGGAATGCTTGAAGCTTGAAGAGAGTGAAGATGAAAAGAAGAAACATGAAGCACTCAAGAATGAGTCTCATGGTCTTTGCAAGATGACCCAGGATGAACTGGATACATGTCAAGCAATAAGACAAGGGAGATTATTCCTCAAAGTATGCATGTTCAGCAGAGAGTCGTCGAAGGGTGCATTTCTATGGACCTGCAGTTACTTGATTGGTCTCGGTCAATCGGGGATCCTATCAAATGTACAGAGTCCCCAACAGACTTAGATATTCACATGCGGTGTTCCGACATAACGTCTGGACTGAGATTCCACTTCGCGACTTCACTTTTATCCCGTTCACCTTTCACTTCTTTAAGTGATTCTAGCAAAGTTACTCTTAAAAATCAATATTCACCGAGTTTGCATTCTACTTCGTTGCTACTTCCTTCTCATTCGTTTAATAATTCCAATTCGGTAGAAGAATTCCTAGAGATCGATTCCACTTGAGGGTCAAGGTTAAGGTCTAGTTGTTGTTCCTCGATTCGGTGTCGTTTTGGGATGGTCTTGTTTTATTCTTTAGTTTAACCCTCATTCGGTTCTATTCGAAGTGTTTGGAATTATCTGTTTAGTAGTCCTATGACTTACGGTATGCTTACGAGTTATTGTCGCTCGGACGGAATCCGAATTGAGTCGTCACGTCTCCCCCACTTATTATCAACATACCTGAGTAAGTCGAAGGCAGGGAGGAAACTGGGTTGATTCCAAGAATTGATTAGCTAAGTTCTTCATGGATTGTCGAGGTGGTACATGGAATTAAGTTGACCGCTAATCAGTCACATCGATGTGGTTTCGAATTTTCTATGATATGATGACACTTCTCACCTACGCGTACAGCTAAGTTCTCACAAGTTGGAGAGGTGGTTCGATTACTGAGTTGAATGTTCTCGGTGGAAATACCGAATAAGAGTGTCTTAAATGGGATTGATTTGAGAATTACTGTTTACGAGTCTTAGTGAAGATCCTATAGGATTAGAGTTCAATCGGGCTTTCGACAGAGATAGAATTCCTAAATGGTTTGTTCGGATCTCCATTAGATGATTGCAATAATATAACATGTCAATAAACGCGAAGACCGAGGTGGTCAGTCCCAATCTCACATATATCAACTGTACATCACTGCGTTATTGAATGATAGCTTTATCTTTTAACAGGTGCAAGAGAAAGGACGACCAATCCTGACCTCACACTCTATCAGAGGATGACACTATCATAATTGAGCTTGGTGGAATTTCTAACTAAGGATTTAACACTTATCGACTCCTTCTAGATCACACTACTCACACTTACTCTAGGCAAAGACGCTAAAGTAACTAGTTGATGCAGCATTAATATAAAAAGTACCTTGGATTAGTTTATTCGCTCCCTTATCCGATACGTCTCGGACAGTTTGCCCCAATGTGTCCCGGTTGTCCGCACATATAGCAGAGGCCCTGTTTTCTGTGTTGTTTCAACAACAGGCACACTTTCCGATGGACTCCCCCACATAGTGGGCATGGTGGCCTGGTTCCCGGGGCATTCACATTAAAGGCCACGTCCCTCGGTACTACTTCCATAGTGTTGATGTCAAAGTGTGGGTCTGATTCATGAGCCAATTCCCTACCCTTGTTAGGTCCTACTTCATTCTGTATATTCTTGTCCCTTTTCTCTGCTTTATGTTGATTCAAACTCTTCTCATAGGCGCTAGTCATATTCACCAGCTGAGAGAGGTTAGCTATACCCTGGTGCACAAAGATAGTCCGAATCCTGGTATTGAGACCTGCTTCAAATTTAATACACTTGGTGCGTTCGTCTGCATCCCGATAACTGCCAGAATAGCGAATCAGATCTTCAAAGTCCAGGGCAAGCTACTAATTCATATATAATCTACAAAAAGCAAATATTCTCTCGAAAATATGTAAAATACATTCCACGTAGTGGAACTTGAAATCCTGCTCAGCCAGCACTGGTGTATGCTCCACTTGTGTACCTGAAAAATAATAACCACACAGGGGAAGCATCACACAGAACTTAAAAAGGAGATTTCTAAGCAGATATATACAACACGCCAAAACCATTCAAGCCTATGCTATGCTACACAATTCATGTTCTTCTTTCCTCTTTACCCTCTAACTGTTTCCCAATTCTTTTCCTTTCTAATTGTTTTCTTTTAGATAATCCTTAACCTCTAATTATTCTTGTTACTCATTACTTTCGTTATTTTCCCTTTTATTCTCATTTCCCATTTGTATTTCCGTTTAATTGCCTTTTTATTTCATTCTCGTTACCTTTTTATCCTTTCCATTTTCCTTTGTTCCTTTTTAACCGACACGCCCTCACAGGCTCGCATCGTTGCCGATACGCCTTCACAGGCTCGCATCGTTGCCGATACGCCTTCACAGGCTCGCATCGTATTATCTCTTTTACCATTAACTCTCTCTTTCTTATTTTCCGTTTATTTCCTTCCTCTAATGGCTAAATACTCATTCACTCCATTTATTTCCATTAACCTTATTTTATCCTAATCAAGTTCTCAACTCATTTCTACACTTTCTTTATTTAGACTCGGCTCTCCCTAATTAATCTCTAATTTCTCCCTTTTCTCACTTACACTACTCACTCGTTATTATAATTCCGTTTATTTATTTCTTCATTATTAGTGGGATACTCTAAGCTTCATTCATAATTAACATTTCCCCCGGTCCTAGCGATAGATATAACTACCCAGAAATACACCCCTTAAGGACTGGTAATAAAACCCCTTACCTCAATCGATGACAGTGAGAGGGGTAACCTTAGCCTGACGCTTTACTCCCCGGCTTACGCTCTAGCTCGGCTCCAATTTGATCCTAAGCTTCCACAATCTTCGATTCCAAGCACGGCGGGGACAATCGATCTCGATTGCGGTGACGGTGTTGCTCCTCGCTATTTGAGAACGATCGCGGCCGGATCGAGGCCCAAGCTTCAGGCCTCGGAGTACCCAACACAAGCCCAGTGCGAATCATGATCGGTATCGACGTCGGTGAGATCCGGTGAGGAGAGAGAAAGCCCTAGAGGAGAGAGAAACATCAAGGGAGGAGGAAGAGAGATAGGGAACTCAAATCAATAGGGAAAGGGAGAGGAAGGAGAGCTCATGGTGGTGGTGGTAGGTGGTGGTTTGGGGTGGTGGTTTGTGGTGGTGCAAGGAAATAGGGAAAGAGATGAGGGAAAGAGAGAGAAAGAGACTAAGAGGGAGGAGAGGAAAAGAGGGAATCCATGAGGAGGAGGAAGAACAAGGAGGTGGGGCGGCCCTTGGTGGTCCTTGTGGTGGCTGGAGGTGGTTTTGGGGTGTTTGGGGTTGGTTTAGGTGAGGGAGAGAGAGTTGGGGCGGATGGAAGTGAGGAAGAGGGGGCTGGTGCGTGTTTTTATAGACCTGGTGCGGTTTGGTCGCGCCCGCGCGCCTGGGCGCGGGGTGAGGCGCGCCATGCGCGCGTGTTCAGCGCATCTGGTGCGTGGCTTGGCATTCTGCGCGCGCCTGAGCGCCAGTTAGGTGCGCCTGAGCGCCCAAGCACCTGAGTTGGTGCATCTAATGCACCCTGGTGCGCCTGGGCGTGCACCGGTGCGCCTGAGCGTGCACCGGTTTGCCCAGACTTCGATTCGCCATAACTTCTTCGTTAACCGTCGGATCGGGCCCAAATTTTAAGACAAGCTTCTTAATACCTTAAACTTCATATCCAACGGTGGAATTTAATTTATTAGCATCCTATAATAAATTCCAAATTTTCTAACATCGGTTGATTTCTATTACTTAAAACGCCGATTTAACTTCCGATTTCGCTTGGATAATTTTGCCCCTTGCTACCAATGTCTCCTACACAACCCCTCATACTTATAATTGCTACTCACCTTGCTCCCAAAATTCTTTAAGTAATTAATCTACCCATTCCTTCCACTTTAATTCTATTAATTCATTAATTATTACTTGGAATTAAATTAGGGATGTTACAGTCTAAGTCTCTTATTCCATGCCCCTTAACACTTTCCAAGACTCCTTTAATGATTAGAAGACTCTATAAGATGGATTGAAGAAGTTAGGGTTTTGTGTTGAATTTGGGGATTTTGAGAAAGTGATGAAATAGAGATTTGAAAGAGGGAAAATAATTGGGAAGTGATGGGGAGATGATTTGTGATATCAATTTGATGATTATTTGGTGTTACCTTGAAGATTTGAAAACCCTAGGATGTATGGAGAAGAGGATTCGTGAGAAAAGGAAGAGGAAACTATGAAAATCAACACTTGCAACTCGTGTTTTAGTTCAGCTTTGACAGCGGTTAATCGATTAACCACTCGATTAATCGATTAACGCCTGGGACTGTGAATAAAATTAATCGATTAACCCTGTAATTAATCGATTAACATGGTTTCTACTCGAGTAATACCTGACAGGGGCTATAATATTAATCGATTAACCTTGACCTTAATCGATTAAATGCCTATAAATTTCACTCTTTGATGCTTTCTAAGGATTTTCTAAGGTATTCTTACTCATTCTAAGGTCCATACATGCTGAATTCTTAATTCCTAATATTTCTTATCGAAAAATAAAATTGAGGATGTTATATCCCACGCTCCCAGGTGCGGGCTGGGGTCAACTGGCCAATAATGGGGTGCATTTGGTTGATTTTTCCAGACAGCTGCACGCCCAGGCGCCGGAGTTTCACGCCTGGGTGCACAAAATGTGAGAAAGTGACACTGTTTGCTGTTTTGATCATAACTTAAGCTACGCTTATCCAAATGAGGCTATCTGGGTATGATTTTAAAGCTAGAGAAAAGATCTACAACTTTGAAAGAAATAGCCTTGCTTAAATTCATCCATTTTGGTGGTCAAAATTAGTGCCGAAGTTGCTATCAGACACAAATACGGGATTTTAGAAGGATTTAATGATAAATTCTATTTGTAAATATGATTCTTACATATTAGTTTATTCTAATAGGATCTTATCATATTATATTCAGATTTAGGGTTATTTTTATTAAAATAAAAATCTTATCACTTTAGATTGAAAATTAGGTTAGTCTTTATCTATATAATAATAGGATTAAGATTCATTCCTAGAATGCAGACACTCATACAACTCCATAGAATAATAGTAGATTAGGGGACACAGACACTCATACAACTTCATAGAATAACAGTAGATTAGGATTTGAGACTTGGAGAAGAAGCAAGGATTGGAGGTTTTTTGTGAAGAACACGGAGTTAGCTCAAGGATTCATGGTATTTATTTTTATCATATTTATTGTGTTTTCTCTTGTAAGTATGAACTAATTCCATCCTTGGGTTGTAGGAGTAGATGTACAGAACCTTTTCAATATTTCTAGTAATAAATTAATTTTGTTTTCCGTTATTGAATTATGTGTTTGATTGTTCTTATTTGTTTCTCGTGAAAGAAGCTGTTTCATGACTTTTGAAAATCCTTTATGAATAGACATTTGAATTTTGGATTTAGTCATTAATCAAACAACTCAATTGTATAGGCACAGACATGTTTTCTATGAATTGGGTAATTTTATGAAAAGAGGTTTTGACTGAACTTAATGAAAGGGTTAGGTTTTAAGGCTCCCTTGAGACATCATTGAGAGATTAATCTCTAAAATATAAAACACGCTAAGACATTAGGTGTTATCTAATTTTGCAAAACCAATTCGGAATTCAAGGAAAATAAATTAATTTGTTATAGAATATTTAGGAACCTGCATTGAAACTACGTCCCGCCTTTCCCCTTGTCAAAAAGTCATTTGTTTTAATTTTTGTTTTTATTTACAAAATCATAAATCCTTTGTCTTGTTCACTAAGTAATATTAATTAGGTGGAATTAATTAAACGGTCACTCCCTTGGGTACGATACTCGGACTACATTATCTATATTACTTGTACGACCCGGTGCACATGCCGGAATCTCCCAACAGTGGCCCTATAATAAAAGAGAAAGTGTCGCAGGTTAAGTCAGAAGACCTGGTCATAAGACCCTGTGACTAAATAATGAAAGAGAATCTGACACAGGTTAGATCGCAAGATCTGGCCACGAGACCATCTGGCGGAATAATAAAAGAGTAAATTGGTGCAGGTTTGATCGTATGATCTGGTCATGAGACCCTGTAGCCAATAAATAGAAAGAAGAAGATAATGAGAATAACTGGTGCAGGTTAGGTCAGAAGACCTGGTCATGAGACCCTGTAACCAATTAATATGAAGGAAAACAATAAATGAGAAAATGAGTAAAAAATGAAAAGAAAGAAAAAGGGTTAAGTGAAAATAAGAAAAGTAAAAGAGCTAGGAAAGAGTAAATAAGAATGAAAGTATGAAAATGATAATGATTGTTATGTTGTTAATACAAGTGTTAGGCTTAGTTTACTACTATGATTTTTTAGAAGTTATTCCCTAAATTCTGTGTAATGCTACCCTTCTTGCCTTTTTTTATACAGGTACGAAGATGGAGCTTAGCTATACATGGCCGAGCAGAAGTGCACTCCACACCGTGGAGTGTGAATTAGGCACTGAGAGAACTAGAATTAAAGTGGTGTACTTAGTATAGTTTAATAGTTGTAGCCCACGACTTGTATTATCTTCGTATCAGGGGCATTAGGGTAATCTAGCTGTGTTTAATACTTAAGTTTATGTTTTAAATTATTCTGGTCTGGACAGGTAGAAAAGCTGGAATTTTTGGAAAGTCCGAAAAACAAAGGAAACTCTGCCGATTTTTTGAAAGAAATTTTCAAGTCCTATTTTTAACTCAACCCAAATTAATAGTAAATAAGCTACTTAATTGTGAGGGTTTTACAACACCCACCGGAATTATCCTCGATATTATAAATGAAATAGTAAATAGATATTAAGTAGATATTCATTAGATATGAAGCAGTAACTATGTGAATATTGTGTGAATTTTATTTTGAAGGTATGATAATAATATTAGAAGAATTTTGAGTGAAATAAGCCTTTTATGATATAAGAAAATAAAATAAAATAATAATTTTTATAAATTTAAAAATTTGAACTAGACAATCGATTGTCACAATCGATTATCCCGTGTTTGGAACAACAACAGTGTGGCGGTTTAAGTTTGAAACAATTGCACTTTACACGTTTCACCCTAATCAACCACAAATCTGTGCCAAGTGTGCCATAGACCCCTTATAGATAGAATTGACAGCCTCTTGACAATAGATTGTCATGTTGGCTGAGAGCCAAAATTTGAAAATTTCACTTAATAATCGATTGTCTAACCCTGACAATCGATTATCCTGACTCAAAATCACCATTTTATCAATTTTGATGGCACTTAGCTTTATCCCAACCCTTTTTATTGATTTTGAGAATTTACTCATGAATATTTGATGATTTTAAATGGTGAATGATTATGAATTTGAATTGATGATTATGAATTTGAATTGATTATGAAAATAGAAACGATAAATTAGTTGCATTCGCACATGGAGTTGCGGATGGTAAGATAGAATGTCGGGAAAGACACAAACGATCCTTAGAATTGAAAGAGTATTCTTAGAATCGGAATTGAGAATGTGCAGAGGTTAGGTTTGACGGTGATTCATCTGTAACCCTTGGGGATTATTATGGGTGAAACGGTCCTAAGATGGGCTGGTTCTGCAGACCAGGCCCGGGATAGTTTTGCTTAATCGTAATACATCTTATCGACCTCTAGGGACATATCTTGACTACGGAGGATGGTCCTTTAGCGTGGTCCGACCCTGGTCCTGAGTATTCGGGGTACGCAAAAGTGTGCATGTATCAGCCTGGATGAAAGCCGTTTACTCCTAGTTGCTTTCCCTGACTTAGAGACTTAGATTTGATTATGATTTTGGATGAAGGGTTGTGAAGATATTGCATCCACTGGTCCCAAGTATCATGGATATGCATTGGATCCAATAAGAGAAGGAGAATTAATACTAGAATACATGCATCATGCCACTAAATTAAAAGAGAATTGTATTGCTAAAATTGGTGTGCACTTATGTATGCATTATTCCTTGATTATCCGATTTATTGTATTTGTTATTTCTAGTTCTTATTGATTATTATTTGATTATGCGCTTCGGCTATGACTTACTCCCTGCCCTTTTGTTTGATAGATCATGGCTCAGAATGTGTTTTGAGTGGAGATGAGGCCGCTCTGTGATGAGGAGTGGCAGTATGAGGGACGCCGGGCTATGTACGAGGGTGATGTGGAAATCACCTTCCGTCACCCAAATCCGTTGTCCCGCACTTGTACACGTAGGGTTAGGATCCCTATGATTTATATCATGCACGTTCCACCAGCATTCACGTACAGACATGGATCCCCATCATCACCACCATGACGTCTTCCTAGACGCACCATTCCGACGAGTCCTACTCCTTCGACCAAAAGGATTATTCCTAAAGTTCCTACTCGTCCTGGTCCTTCCCGCGGAGTCAGGTTTGCGACTCCGGAGTACGTGCCCGGTGATCCTACACAGTCGGCGAAGGACGAGGAAGAGGACCATGTAGAGGATGAGGACCAGGCGGAAGGTGGAGATCAGGTGGCAGAGGATGATTCCATAGAGAATTCGACCGGAAGTCAGTGAGGAACTGACGACTGAGTCGAATTCCTGCTTATGGATAGTGGATGATGTGACTCATTAGGTTCCTTT
Source organism: Crotalaria pallida (assembly GCA_037953625.1). Lineage (NCBI taxonomy): Eukaryota > Viridiplantae > Streptophyta > Magnoliopsida > Fabales > Fabaceae > Crotalaria > Crotalaria pallida. The sequence continues at coordinate 77,674,007 of CM075651.1, forward strand.
CCTTTTTGTGTTTTATGTTATGAGTTTCGAACCTTATGCTCTGGGTCTTTACACGTTTTGTTGTAAGATAATGTAATATATCAAAGTGACCTAGAGTATAGATTAAGTTTAAATCTAAACTTGGTATATGGATATGTATGGTACTAGTGATGCTACTAAGATGATGTACCCAAATCTTATGTCATAATGTATATGATGTAGATTATTTTCTATCACTATGTGTTTACATTGTGATGTGATGAGTAGAATTAGTAATGGTTTAACTTTATTTTCATAAAAGGAAAAATTTAATTCGTATTTTCGATAAAATAATAAGAGAAAAATTTAGGTCATTACAAAAAGAGTGGGAAAAGATTGCCTTGACGGATATGTGCTTGATTGAAAATGGTATAGGGACTAAATAAATGACGGTGATTCGTCAAATAACCGCTAGGATTTGTTTGTGGGTAGAACAGTCCCTCAAAATGCGAGTCTAGCTAACCTGGTTTGGGATTGTTCTATGATAACTGCAAAAATTATATCAGTCTCTTGGACATTTCATGGTCGGTTGAGGGTGGTCTTAGTGGGTTGTACTTGGTCTGAGATGGATAAAGTATTATGACATACATTGGTTGCGAGACGCTTACTCCCGATTGCTTTTTCCAGAGTATTGAGGAAGTGTTGTGTGAGATAGTGTGGGATATGGACATTGATAAAATAAAAGAAAATATAGTGATTGGATGTACATAATATAATCTAGAGATTAGATTCGGAATCCAGTGATTGGATGTGAGAATGAGCATACATTCATGTACCATAACAAGATAATAATGTGTGATTAGGATGTTTGGATTTCATACATCATATGCATAATTATGTGCTACTTGTTCTTGTTTACTTTCAGTTATTTCAATTAGTATCTACATAACCGTAAGACAATTACTTACACTCCATTTTCCTTTGTGTTTGTTACGTATCGGAAGTGTATTTCCATTTCTTTAAGGGGTGAAGGATCACAGCCCTCTATGAAGGGGAGTGTGAATCTAGATACTTAGTCTATGATAGACGAAATAAGTATTATCATATTTTGGAGACATGAATCCAAAGCTCAGGGTGTAACTAATATATATTTTGTTTGTATTATATATATTTAGTCAATTAGCCTAGAGTTGTTTTGGTATTTTGTTTATGAAAGGATTGTATTTTGAGACAAATGGAATTTGTGTAATATGTAAACTAAGGACTTGGACAATGATGATGGACAACGATGATATATGATATTTAGTATAGGTTAATATGAAAGTATGTCTATAATCTATTCTGAAAAAGTTTAAATTAATTACCATTTTATACCTTGGTTATTTCAAATGATATTTGTGACACCCTTGTTTTATTATCTTGAAAATAATAAATATTTCCAAACATAGAATACTTGCTATCAAAAATTGGGTCTAGAAAATTTTTCCGTTTTAATTGGTACTTGCTCAATTATAAACACCTTTTATCTTGACGAATAATTGGAATTCGGCTTAATAATACCATACTTGCAAAAAGGCTCTCGAGACAATGTCTTTTTAACATAATGAAACAAATTCGTAACCTTTATTAAAAACATATTATTTGTCTCTTGAGTTTGATCGAACGTATAGAATATAAACTTATTGTCGAATCCTTTTGAACCAAAATAAGAGTATACGGAAGTAAAAATAATACTTGTGGGGCACTGCTGAGGTATAGAAAAACATCATTTATATATATATATATATATATATATATATCATGATATAAACCCCCACCAGTATCAGCAAGTAGCAAGTAGTAAAAGTCGAGATAGCAAGTTTTGATGAAACATATACAAAACCAACTGCTCAAAATAAACCTCACTCTAAGACCTCTCAAAATATGTACAATATATCACAATATCAAAATAGAAGTCCCAGAGCAGGTCATCCACGTCCTCAGCAGCTCCTCTGATCCTCTGCAGTTCTATCCCTAGACCTAGGATCCAAAACATCTATGCTATGCAGGCTCCTATGAACCAGCAGGTCCACCTCTAGCAAAAACAGTGGACTCGACAGGAACCTCCTCCTCGTCCTCATCCTCCACTGGGTCCTCCTCGACCTCGCCCGACTGTGCAGAGACCCCACCACTGGGTCTAGGATCTGCAGAAGCAGTCCTCTCAAAGTCAGTTGGACCAGGAGAAGGAGTCTCCTCAGTAACAACTCTATGGGAAGAAGGGTGAGTACGAGTGGCAGCTCTAAAATGAAAACTATGAAATTGACGCACTGGTCGAGCCGGGGGTGGTCCTCTATATGATTAAAAGGGTGGAACATGCATAGTATAGACTAAAGGGATCCTAAATCTACGAGGTCGCACCCGAACCAGAGGGTTATTGTGGTAGAGAGTGATCTCCACATCCCCCTCAAAGGTGGCTCGGTGCTCCTCGTACGTCCATAAACCACTAGGGATAGGGCATATCTCGATGCAAGCTAGGTATCTGGCCATCACCTAAACAGGGCATAGGGAGTAAGTATACACATATACATAATCAATAAAGACTAAAATACAAACACAAGTATATCATGGACAGACAATAATGCAAGTACATATGAGCACACCAATTTTCAACATTATATTTCTTATAATGCATGTGGCATGATGCATGATTTCTATCCACAACCGAGGCCTCTAACAAAAGTCCATTTTGGACGTCCATCCAATACACCAATGTGTTCCCAGAACACTACCAGACGTTACCAGAACGAATGGCAAACCATACTTGGATAAATAAGCATCACTCCCGGAGTGTGCATCACGTTCTCGGAACGCATAAAAACCATGTCCCAGACACTGGCCACATTCCCAGAATGTGTCATCAAGTAGGTTTCAAATTTGGTACTCCCGGAGTACCCTCCTCATATTCCCAGAATATGATAATCGTTTCCTACCAACCCATCTTCCATTCTCTATGCATGAATGCACAACTATTAAGGCTGGTTTTTATCTTTACTTTAATTATTGTGATTTATAAAGATCTCAATTTCTCTTTTGAATGATTAATTTGAGGTATAACCTTTGGCAAAAAAATTCATTCTTGAATTAACTTAAAAACATGCCATTAGGCTTGGATTGGGAAAACTTAACCAATGGTATCCACTTTTCATTTAAAAGACATAACTTTTATTTTTCAGTTTCAGGTACTAACCGGTTAGAATTACAGACCTGAACTGGTTAACCATTGCAATTCAGAAAACCCTTTTTCTTGAATTCTCTACCCAATCCATAACAAGTTTTTAGCATTGTTTTATACCTCAAACTCACTGGTTTCATCATTCAAAAGTCTAAATCACAATCCAATTCCAAATGAGCACAATTTCCTCTTGAAATTATCTCATAATATTAAGGCATTAATTCCTCAATTTCTATCTGAATCAAACAGTACTCATCAACATATTTTCAGATTGATTTCAAGTGAAATTAGAGTATAGACTTGAGTAAAAATGGTAAGAGCACAGGGCCAGTTTCTGAAATTCATTTTCTTTGAAAAATTGCAGTATCTAACCGGTTACAAATATCGAATAACCGGTTAGATTATGCAGTCTGTATACTGAAAAATGAGGTTTTGCATACCATTCTTTTCAATACTCAAATATAACCAATTTCAACACTCAATAGAGTTCACATACCTTAATTTAAACATGTTTAACCACAGAAACATATTTCATTTGCATGCATTCAGTTTAGAGTATTAAATTGCATAAAAACCCACATAAACACAATTTAATACCACAAAACTCATACTAAGCATTTAGATTATGATTCAAGCATCAAAATCACTTGCATGCATCAAATCAAAACTGCTCAAAACAGAATTGAACTGCAAATTGGCCTCCAAGCCTTTTTAACCTTTTCACATAATGCCCTTTTGAGTCTTTGTTGACTCAAATCCTAAAACACACGATTTTAGTCTAAATCTAGTATAAGGTAAATTTCTCTCATACCTCAAAGTCGTGTTTGATGAGTAAATACACTGAGATTGAAGAAAAATCCACAGATTCCACAAGAACCCTCAGTTCTGCCCTTAGCCACGATTTTCAGCAACAGGGTCCAAACACCAGGGAATTTGACATAGAAATTGACCAAAGAAATTAGGGAAAACAATTAGGACTTGCTCTAGGTAACATGCACTAAAGAATCGAAGTGGTTTGAGGCTTAAAAATTATCTGTACTTACCAAAATCAAAGCTCAAACCCAGCTTCCAGAAATGAGAAAAACACAGACTCAGCTTTCCAACTTCCACTTCCAAGATCGATTTCTCCTTCCACACACACTCTTGGCTTACAATTTTTGTATCAACACGAAGCTCTGGATGTAAGCTTCGTGTTCGTGTATCACTCAGAGTCTACCTCTCAGAATCAAAGAAGAATTTCAAAGATGAAACTTAGAACCCTAAACAGAGCCTCCACACTCAATTTCAGCAAATCAACCCTAAATTCGTCAACATCACTAGCTTATATAGAGGGGTTTCCTTGCCATGCATACCGATGCGTGTTTTCCACTGATCTTAGGCTGATTTCGTGGCGAATTCGTGGATTAATCAAGTGATTACTCATCAAAACGCACTAACCCAGTTTCTGGGTTCATCGTGTAACCGGTTACAGGGCATTACTAACCGGTTAGGTCAGTACAAAATTTAAAAATTAATACTTTTTAAATCTTTCCCTCCAAGGACCTTTCTAATATTACATTTAGGTCCTAATCCAAGGACTAAAATGCAATATCCATATTTTTGTATTTATTTGCCATATAAAAATATTTTCACCTATTTTTATATTTCAAGGCTAATTAAATAGAAAATATAAACTTGGAAAATTTATATAAATTAATAATAAAACTTTATTATTAATAAAACTTTATTATTAATTTCCTTATTATCTGGGAGATGAAAAATTAGGGGTGTTACACTACTCCCCCACTTAAAAGGAATTTTGTCCCCGAAATTCTAGCTTACATAAACAACTCAGGATGCTCTTGACGCATCTTCTCCTCTAATTCCCATGTAGCTTTAGACACGTCAGCATTTTCCCATATAACCTTAACTAAAGGTATCTCTTTTCCCTTGAGCTGCTTAACTACACGATCTTCTATCCGGACTGGTCTGGCTTCGAAGGTAAGGTTCTCCTTCAAAGCTAGATCATCAGGTTGAATTTTCAAAACAACCGATGGGTTATGCACATATTTCTTCAACTGAGAAACATGAAAGACGTTGTGCAAATTTGACAGAGAGGGTGGTAAAGCTATTTGATAGGCAACAGAACCAACTCTCTTAAGGATTTGGTATGGACCTATACACTTAGGTGAAAGCTTTCGGGTACTCAAGGCTCTACTGATCCCTTTCATCGGAACTATCCGAAGAAACACATGGTCGCCTTTCGAAAACTCTATTGGTCTCCTCCGCTTATCCGCATAACTCTTCTGCCGACTCTGAGCCGCTTTCATCTTTTCCTGAATCATCTTGATCTTCTCAGTTGTCTGCTGTACAATTTCTGGTCCAACCACTAAGTTCTCCCTCACTTGAAACCAGCATAGCGGGGTTTGACATTTCCTTCCATACAAAGCATCAAACGGTTCCATTCCGATGCTCGCATGATAACTGTTGTTGTACGTGAATTCTGCCAGGGGTAACACTTGATCCCAACTTCCTTGTTCTTCAAGTGCACAAGCCCTCAATACATCTTCCAAAGACTGAATAGTTCTCTCCGTTTGACCATCCGTCTATGGATGATACGCAGAACTCAACTTTAAGCTTGTTCCCATAGCATTATGCAGACTCTTCCAAAACTGTGAAGAAAATCTGGGATCTCTATCTGACACAATACTCGAAGGCACTCCGTGAAGACGAACTACCTCCTTAATGTAGATCAAGGTAAGCTTATTCAAAGGATAGCGCATATTTATTGGGATAAAATGCGCCGACTTAGTCAACCTATCCACAATCACCCATATTGCATCATGATTTGCTGTTGTCTTTGGCAAACCGGACACAAAATCCATTGAGATACTATCCCACTTCCACTGAGGGATACTTAAAGGTTGCAAATGTCCTCCCGGTTTCTGATGCTCTATCTTAGCTTTTTGACAAATTAAACATGAAGCCACATACTCCGCAACATCCTTTTTCAAACCAGACCACCAAAACATTTTCTTCAGATCCTGATACATTTTTGTTGATCCAGGATGCATACTCATCCGACTCTTATGGGCTTCATCAAGAATCAATCTTCTAACCTCCTGATCTTTTGGTATGCAAATCCTTGTTCTGAAACGAAGGATTCCATCCAACCCAATCTTGAAATCAGGTTCCTTCCCTTCTGAACCTAATCTCATCTTTTCAATCAACTCTCCATCTGCTCGTTGCAACTCCCGAATTCTTTCCAAGAACTCATTTGTGATCTGCAACATTCCCAACTTAATGCTTGATGGTTCCACTTGCGTCAACAAGCTCAAGTCTCTGAATTCCTCGATTAAAGCTGCTTCCTTCACCATCATCGCACTTATGTGGATTGCTTTCCGACTCAAAGCATCCGCAACCACATTTGCTTTACCCGGATGGTAATGGAGTTTAAAGTCATAATCCTTCAAAAACTCCATCCACCTTCTTTGCCTCATGTTCAACTCTTTTTGGTCAAACAGATATTTCAAACTCTCATGGTCTCTAAATACTTGGAAAGTAGTGCCATAGAGATGATGTCTCCATATCTTTAAGGCAAACACGATTACACCAATTCCAAATCGTGTGTCGGGTAATTCACCTCATGATTCTTCAACTGTCATGATGCATAAGCCACTACTCTTCCTTCTTGCATCAACACACACCCAAGTCCTTGCTTAGATGCATCACAGTACACTTCAAAACTCTTGTGAGGGTCAGGTAAGATTAACACAGGAGACGATGTTAACCTTTCCTTTAACTCTCGGAAACTACTTTCACACCTATCGTCCCACACGAACGGTTGATCTTTCCGAGTCAGCTTGGTCAAAGGCAATGCAATCTTGGAAAATCCTTCTATAAACCGACGATAGTATCCAGCCAGCCTTAAGAAACTTCTCACCTCAATCACAGTCTTAGGTTGTTCCCAGCTTAACACTGAACTCACCTTTGCTGGATCCACCGCAATTCCTTCCTTAGAGATACATGCCCAAGAAACTTTACTTCATTCAACCAAAACTCACATTTCGTAAGTTTGGCATACAACTGCTTTTCCTTCAGGACCTTCAACACAATCCTAAGATGTTCTTCATGCTCTTTTGGACACTTAGAATAGACCAAGATATCATCTATAAACACCACTATGAACAAATCCAGATATGGTCTAAAGATCCGGTTCATATAATCCATGAAAATTGCAGTTGCATTAGTTAATCCGAACGACATCACAACATACTCATAATGACCGTATCGAGATCGAAATGCAGTCTTGGGTATATCTTCCTCCTTTATTCTGATCTGATGATAGCCCGATCTCAGATCAATCTTGGAAAATACTGCAGCTCCCCTAACTTGATCCATAAGGTCATCAATCCTTGGCAGAGGATACTTATTTTTAATGGTGACCTTATTTAATTTTCTGTAGTCCACACACATTCTCATACTTCCATCCTTCTTCTTTACAAACAGTAGTGGAGCTCCCCAAGGTGAAACACTTGGCCTGATCATCTGCTTCTGCAACAACTTCTCTATCTGCTTTTTCATTTCTGCCATTTCCGGTGGTGCCATTCTATGAGGAGCAATAGAGATGGGACCAGCTTCAGGAACTAAATCAATCCCAAACTCTATTTCTCGCTTCGAAGGTAATCCTGGTATCTCTTCAGGAAATACTTCCAGAAATTCCCTCACCACAGGAATCTCTTTTATCAGCATTGACTCTTCTTCCCCAGTAGTAGAGAATAAACACATATAACCTTCGGGTTCAAGGGTTCTATATTGGATTGTCTTTTTCTCACAATTGATGATCACTTGGTTCTTCATCAACCAATCCATACCCAAGATCACATCTAATTGTAACTTGTAACACCCCGCAAATTCCTCGTACTGTTTTAAACAACTAAAAGATCTATTTGAAGAAAAAGTTTTTGAAAGAGTGTTTTGTTGAAGTAAATTTCTTAATTAATGATTTCAAGTGGTGAATAATTTTGAAGAAATGATTATGTGTTGGACATTTTTGGTGTTTTAAAGAAATTGTGATTTTATCAAAGAAAGATTTTTGTTTAAAATGAAATTTTGGGTTTGTTAACTTTAAAAATCCATATCTTTTCAACCGTAACTCCGAATTTTATGATCTTTATATGAAAACGATCGTATTAAAAAGTAGATTTCAAAAATGTAACTTTTATAATTTTCTGAGTTGGTTTGAAAAAATTTATTTTTAGGTATTTAAAGGACGAATTTTGAGTGAATAAATTGGTAAAAATAGTTAAGGACTTCAAATGAATTTTTCCTTTTGGGAATATCTTTAATATATTAAAATATGATTTTAGAAAATGAAATGAGGGTTACAATTTTAACCAATTAGTACAGTTTATTATTTAAAGGTAAAAGGTGTTAATATGTGTGTGTTTGATTAAGTGTGTGATTGATTGATAAATGTGTGCCTATATGTGAATGTGTTGATGAATGTAATTTCTTGAAGTTAATTGCCTTGTGTGTGTAAATTATTGTATAAGTATGAATTCTTAAGTAATAATTACATCAATAGTAATTAAAATATGATTAGGAGATAAAATTGTAGGACATGTGTCTACCTATGGGAGTGCCACGGTTTTGGTGGGTGAGTGCATGAGTGAGATATGTGTGGTGTGTGTATGGATGACACTTGTATGAGTGAGTGTATGTGTAGGCTTATGAGCCTTGCTTGATGACTAAGCTAGAAAAGGGGAAATAAAATTAAAAAAAAAAAGAAAATGAAAGTGGGAACTTAGGGACATAGTAGGAGTTTTAGTATTGCCAAAAAATTGCCTTCTTTGGTGCATGTGTGGCCGAACTAGTTAAGATGCCAAGGAAGGGAAAGTAGGATCCATCCTTAGTATAATTCCCTCATTCTTCCATACGTTTCCTTATTCTTTCCTTCCTTCTTTCATTTTTCATTTCACACTTCCACCCAAATACACTTGGTGTTAGAGCACCATCAAGCTCAACACCCTTAAAAAAAAAACAGAACCATGGAGAGAAAGAGGGAGAACCGTAAGGAAGAAGAAAAGAAGGAGAAGGGATCAAACCAAAACCTAGAGCTCTTCCTTGAAGATCCAAGAACTTAGAGTTAGAAGACTTTGATTGGGTGGGTGATTTGCAGAACACAAGAAGTTTAGAGTAGCTTTTATTTTTCTAAGCCTATTTGATTTTCATTTCTTCCTTGCATGTCTAGTTCTATGGTTGATGATCTATGGTTGTGTGTAATGTTTAAGCTTTAATCTTGAATTTCAGGAATCAAAGGAACTTGTAATAAACTAAACTAAGGACTTTATGTTTCGGTTAAGGCTTTCCTTAATAGATCTTAAAGTTTTCGAACCAAATCCTCTAAATCTCAACTTGTTTGATGATGATCTTGATGTTTGATGAACATGCATGTGTTAGTTGTGCTTTGATCTTGAATTTTTTAAAAAGTAAATGAACTCGGAAATTTCTAAACTCATTTTCCTCGTTTTCTCAAAAATATCGTTTCACAAAACTTTTTCGAAGTATCATTTTGTAAACTTTCTCAAAAATTATTGCTTCACAAACTTTCTCGAAAATATCAGTTCATAAACTTTTCAAAAATATCAGTTCATAAACTTTCTCAAAAATATCAGTTCATAAACTTTTCGAAAATATCAGTTCATAAACTTTTCCAAAACATCAGTTCATAAACTTTCTCAAAAATATCAGTTCATAAACTTTTCAAAAACATCAGTTCATAAACTTTCTCAAAAATATCTGTTCATAAACTTTTCAAAAATATCCTTTTGTAAACTTTCTTAAAAATCTCATTTCATCATCTCACTTCAGTAAGCCACGACAACGTCACTTTCTCCAGCTCTGGCTCATCCACATCTTTATCAAGGCTTGCTCATCAGCGATCCTCCGTCTTCTTGAATTCCACAATATCTCGAAGTTTCTCAAACTTTTAACTCACATCTCTTTTTATATTTCTTACTCCTCATCTTTATCCACATTATTATGGCCATCATTATTATCATCATTACCATTATTATAATCAATCAACAGTTCAGATCTCTTCATGCATAATAAATTCATCAGCAATTAAATAAACAATATACTAACATACATGCATCTTCACATAAAATAATCTCTTGTGGCCTTTGTCTCCTTCACACGAGTGGCCACACAACAATACAATTGCCACTGTGCTACTGACTCAGAACCACTAAGTTTCGACTTTTGAGATGGTCGAAACACTTAATATGTTACCTAAATACCACGGTGTTTGGGGGAAACTTCTCTCTCACCTCAACCATCGACAATCTTCAATACACTCCTTGATTTCCAACGCGACGCTCGTGTCTGCTTCCCGATTGTTACTGGCACTCAAATAGTTCTCTCTCGTTAAAATCATTCTTATATACTTATCTCGAAAACAAAACAACGTTACAAAACTTCTTATTTGAAAATAGAATACTGTCTTCTTCTTAATACTTTGAAATCAACTTTGGGTTTTAAACTCTCAATCATGATAAAGTAAAAACATTCGTTTAATAACACGTTTAGAAATTTAAAACTTGAAACACTCTTTTCGAACACTTACTTGTAAAATGAAAACGTAAATAGTTTCTTGACTCCTTTAAAGGCCACATTTATCTTAAGGGTCTTTATATACAAAACACCTTTAAATTAAAACTATGCTCTTCAACATGTAACATCCCTGAATTTTAGTTCACGAATAATGTTATGCTTTGTTATATGAATGTTTTTCCTTGCTAGATGTGTTAGAACTTAATCTTGTTTAGTTAGCTTATAGTGATTAGGGTTAGCTTAAACCTAATTAATTAGGTCTATCCTTGTGTAGTTTTAAGTTGATTAGGTTTAGATGACTAATAGTTTAGTTAAAAGTTAGATTAGCTTGGTTAATGAATGGCTTAAGGGTTAAGTGGATTAGATTAAGCCTAAGTTAACCAAATGGGCCTTGTGAGTGATGTTGGGCCATGAATGAGTGATGGGCCATGTGTGTGTGTGTGAAAGTCGTGAAGAGTGTGTGTGTGTGTGTGTAGCCTTGAGTGAGTTTGTGAGGTGTCATGCCCACATTTTATGCATGTTGCACAATAGTAAGGTGGCAACACCATATTTCCTTTCCTTGCATGAACTGTGAGGTGTCCACACCAAAACACACCACTTAGCCACCTAAAGACTTCACCATTTGACCATAAGCCATCATATAAGTGACCATGTGTGGATGAATCTCACTTTGGCTCCCTTTTCTTCATGACACCATCACCATCATCTTCATCTTCTTCTCTTGAAGACCTCACGGCCAACACCACAACCACCATCATCCTAACTCATTCTTCCATTAAAACTAAGAAATCATTACATATCCTAAAAAAAAAGAGGTTTTATATTTATCCTTAATTAATAAAAATTATGTTTAAAAAAAACGAAAAAAAACGAAAAACACATGATGAAAATAAAAGTCAAAAAGGGAGGGGACAAAGCAGCAACAAAAAACGTGATGGGCAGAGGGGGTATGATTTTGCTCCCTTTGTTTTTGGTCAACTCTTTGATGGCTATAAGGAAGTGTTGGAAGAGAGAAAAAAAGGGAGAGAAAAAGAGGACCCGAGAAAGCTAATGAAAGAGTAGAGGGAGAGTACTACCGAGTGAAAAAAAGAAGAAGAGAGAAAAGACAAAAAAGGAAGGAGCTTGTTACTTTTTTTAAAAAAAAAAAACAAAAAAAAAAGAAAAAGAAGAAGAAGAAGAAGAAATAAAACGAGAGAGTGAAACCGTGTAGCAGTAGAGGAAGAAAGAATTGAAGAAGAAAGAAGAAGACACGGAGGAAGCATTAAAATTTGGGGTTGATTAGAGGCATTTCTAGCGTGCACCATCTTTTTCCAGGAGTAGAGAAGGTAAGTGATTTTTAACCATTCGATTCATCTATTATATTAATCTAATGGTCTGAAAAATGAGAGTGCACCGAAGGCTGTAGACCGTAGCACACCCTACCAATCTTAAAAAGATTCTTATAATCCTGTGTGTTAAGGCACAAATAAAAATGATGGACACTAAGTTAATAACCGTTGGATCTAAATCACTAGAGATTTGACGGATAATAAAAAGGATGCACCGTAATAACATAGGATCTAAGGTATGTGATAAAAGCAAGCTCAATCTCAACCGTTCATTCAAATTAAAGGATTTGATCTGGACCGTTGGATCTGGTCAAAAGGGACCTCACATGCAGCCAACCAGAGGACGCCACGTGGCGGCCTGTCCTCCACTCCTGTCCCTTCCTTTGACCGGTTCGGTCTGGACCGACCGGTCCGAATCGAACCGGTCCAGTCCCTTTTTTTTCTTTTTTTTAATAAAATAATAATAAAAATGATAAAAAATAATAAAAATTGAAAATAATTAATTAAAAAAAATAAAAAATATAAATAAATAAATAAAACCATAATCTTTATCTTTTTCAGTACCTTTTTTTTAAAATGTATTTCTTCTATTTTCTTTGTATGTTTGTTTATTGTATTTACCAACATATTCGCAAAAACACAAAAAGAATAAAACTTTCATTTTAAAAAAAAAAGTAATTTGATTTTGTTACCCATAAATGATAAAAAATCATTTTTAAAGAAAATATTAATAATTTCTAAAAAATTAATTAAAAAGTCGATCTTCATAAATAATAAATAACCAATAATTTGTCAAAAGCTTCAACTATCAAAAAGAACTACGTAGCCTTGAGTTCCCTATTGTATCAAGGGATACGTAGGAGCAGGTACACTCCTGTCAGGCACTAAAATAAAATTTTTTTTCCCCAAATAGTTTAAGAATATTTGCGAATTAAGACCAACGACGGAATACCCACGATTTGCTGAAGTATCGGTAAAATTGCGGTTTTCTTGAGGTGAGGACCATCTTTTAAATTTTTACCAGGAGTGCTGGTGGGATTTAAATGATGCCAACAAAATCTTAATCCCAAAATAATTTCAAAATAACTATTAATTAAAATATGCACATGAATAAAGCCGATGACGGAAAAATTGGAAGATGACTGGAGTGGCGGTTATGTAGAATCTATCCAATAGTCTTGAGGCATATTATCATATTCGGCCATGAGTGATGGCTGGGTTTGAGTCCCAATTTTTAAAATAACATAATCCTATATTCTTCGAATTATTCGGAAACCCATTTTTATTTAAAAGTATTTTAAAAACCTTGCCGACGACAGAAAAATTAGGAAATGACCGTGGTTACGGTTACGTAAAATTTTACCTAATGATCTTGAGGCACATTTTTGATATTAGAGTTTAGCCATGAGTATTGGCCGAATCTAATTATCGAAGAGAAAAAATAAATTATTAATTCAATATTTTTTATATAATCAAAATCAGTTTGAATAATTTCATTTATCCTTAACCGTCATGACAATGGTGAACATGAAATACCCAAGAACAAACCATTTTGAAAATCATAATTTTGTTTAGAATTAAATTACTTGAATTTAGACCTACGACAGAATATTCACAATTTGCTGAAGTGTCGGTAAAATTGTGGTTTTCTCGAGGTGAGGACCATCTTTTAAATTCTTACCAGGAGTGCTGGTGGGATTTAAATGATGCCAATAAAATCTTAATTCTAAGATAATTCTTAGACAAAAAAAAAGGAATTTTAAATTCATCATTGTTGTACAAAAATGTTAAAGGATTTGATTTCATTCCATATAAAAATTGCTATTTAGCAGCCCGTCTCTTTATCATAGTCATTTATCACTTTTGATAATATGCTGATAAAAATGGGACATATAAAACAAATAACAAAAAAAAACTTTTTTATATATGAAAGACCAAACCAAATTAATCAAGCACTTAATAAAGATCAAATAGGTACCGTTCTTTGAACGGGCGTGGTAGGGTGCTAATACCTTCCCTACTCGTAACCAACCCCCGAATCTAAACTCTGATACGCAGACCACACTTTTAGGTGTCCAATTGCACCATTCCATTGATTTTGGATAAAGCAATTGGTGGAGACTCCATAAATCTTTCTATTTTTAAATAAATCAATTCGCCACAATACAATTTCATCTCTTTTTCGCTGCACCCTCCGGGACGGTTGCGACAGCTGGCGACTCCGCTGGGGAGATTTGAGGGTTAAGCCATGATTTTTCTTCTTTATGTAATTGCTTGACTTAAATGTTTTGTTCGGTCTCTCATTTGAATTAATGTGCATAGTATTGCACAAGCTCTATGCCTGGGCTCGATACCTTGTAAGTTAGATAGAGGGTTAAGTAGTGTTGCCTTGAGAGACCTTCGGTCTCCTTATAGGCCCCACGAAAACCCCTCACTCAAATCGAATCCTTTCCGCTTGTAGCCTGTGATGGGTGAGGATTGAAGACCTTTTGCTAGCCAAAGTGTTGGCGATAGCAAAGGACGCTTTGGGGACCAACTTAGGAGAGTCTAGAACTAGCCCTCGCATGCTATAATAATTCTAGGAGCCACCAAATGTCCTAGGAAATCCTTCTTGAAGACAAAATACCAAACCTAGGTTTCTTTTAAAAAATTTTGTTTTCTCTTGCTCGCATTTGCTTGTACATTCATACACCATTTGCATTCGTGGTCCATCATCGTAATATTGTTGCTAAATTTCAGATTATTACACCAATTCCTTAAAAACATGGATAAAATCGGTGAGTCTTCTCAATCGGTTACAGTGGAGGACAGGTCGAAAGTTATTCTAGAATCTGAAGCTGTACAACAAGAAAAGGGAGATTGTTTACCCACAGGAGTCACTATTCCCTTGCCTTCTGTAGGGAAAATCGATTTTGAACAAAATGACTTAAGAACACTCAAACAAGTTTGGCAGCAGATGAAGAGGTCTGAAGATTTTGCTAAAAAATATGGGCTCATCGCATTCCTTATTCAAGTTCAACCCAATATCCCTTTGCTGAAGGCAATGCTGCATTTTTGGGATCCTTCTCTTTGATGCTTTACCTTTCAAAATATTGACATGGTCCCTACAATTGAGGAATATTCCAAAATAATAAATGTTGATTTACCATCCAAAGAAAAGGTTTATTTCCCTTATCACAAGAAAACTACTGCAAGGATACTCTCAAAGTTATTGGGTGTTCAGGCTAAAGATATTCAAGATCACATGGTAGATAATAAAAATAATCTGAATGCAACTTATCTATTACAATTCGCCCAAAACAATGTCGACACAGATCATGGGTTGACTGCATTGGCCTTGGCAATTTATGGATTAGTGATATTTCCTAAAGTAAGAGGTCAAATCGACGGACAAGTGATCAAGTTGTTTGAGCAGATAGAGCATAAAGCAAATCCAGCAATGCCCATCCTAGCTGAAACCATTCGTTCCTTGAATTTCTGCTGACTCAACAAAAAGGGACGATTCCGCAGTTGTTCTCAATTGTTGACTGTATGGATGATCAGTCATCTCTCTGTCCTGAAACGGTTCAATTTCCCTAAAATTGATTGGAATGTGTATCGACCAGGATTTCATAACCCGGCGAGAGAATATGGTAAAGTTGAATGGCCTTTAGAGCTCCCTACAAGAAATCAATGGATTGAATTCTTCTTGGGTCTACGAGAAGTTGTTTGGATAGCTCCGTGGATGTCCCATACTTATGCCTTGTATAGATGCGGAAGCAAACCTTGGGTTCCTCTCATAGGTCCATGGGGAATTACTAGTTATGCTCCTGCTCTGGTGAGAAGGCAATTGGGGTCAAAACAGTTCATCCCAATGACTCATGGGCTAGCTGATTTCGAGTTTACCTATGGGGAAGAGAATGTCGCTGAGAAAGTCAAAGAGGCTATCGAAGCCTGGAAAGATGTGCAATATGTCAAACCAGGGTCTTCCACAAGTGTTACACCGGGCTATCACATGTGGCAAACCAACCGCGGAAAAGGTTTTATCGCTCCTAAGGTTGAAGGTCCCAATCTTCCTATCCATACTTTCAGTGAGCCCATTGATTATGCTGCTGAAGCTGAAGGGAGGTTTGAAATGATGTATCAGCAGTTCAAAGAAAAAGAATGCAAAGCAACATCTGAGGGAAAGTTGTGGAGTGAAGAGCTACGAAAGGCCCAAGAAGAAATACACAAGGAAAAGGAGAGATCCTCTTGGATGGAACAACAAAATAGAAGATGGAAAGACAAATGCTCAAAACTTGATGCCTCGCTTAAAGATAAAGACTTTGAAATTGCTTCCATTAATCAAGAGAAAAGAGTCATGCATTCAGATTTGAACTATCTGCAATCAAAATTAGAGGAAAATAGCCAGAAAATGTTTCTATTGCAAGAAGAAAATGAGTCCTTAATCGCAGACAAAACTTATTGGCATGAGAGAAGTCAGCAGTTTGAAAAGCAACATGATGATCTTCTCGATAAAACCTGCGGACTTCTCAACGATATTCAATAAATGGCAAAGAAGGCACGGAAAAGGGCAAGGGAAGCAGAAGAAGCAGAAGAGGAAGTGCCATTAGGAAAAGCTCGAGAATTTTTGGGTTCCATAAAGAAAGAATTGGAGTATTTCGGAAGTTTTTATTGAAATCTCTAGAAATAGACTAGATTTCTTTTGTGTTTTTCTCTGGAATTTGGTTATGTAATGAAGGATCTTTAGCAATAATAATTACTATTTTGGACCACAATCATTCATTCATGCATACATTAGTCTCTCATATTTTGTTTATTTCCTTTTAACAAATGGTCGTTTTCAAAAAACATAAAAAAAATAGGCTATTGTATCACTATTGCTCCTACGCACCGTTACAACACCCGCTTGCAAGCAAAGAAGATGGCAGAAGTTGAGGTAATCATAGAGGATAAAACAGAATTGGAAGAGCTCAAAGAAAAAGTCAACAAGATGATGGAACTAATCCTTGCAATGCAAAAACCTGGCAATCCCAATGGGAATACTGTAATCATTGGCCCAGATCCACAGGGCACTCCTCAACATCCACCAGGTTTTACCCCAACTGGTCACCATGGTCAACCCACCGCTGGATATAACTGGCCTCCATATGGACTTCCTCAAGGATATATCCCACCATATGCTGAAGAGATGCATGCCACAGGGCCAGGCCACCATGCTGATTTAACCGACAACAATGAAGATCCTACTCATGTCACTCCGCAAGCTGGTACTCAAGGTCCCTCGAATAGACCTCAAGTTCACACTATTCCTACACCGCCTGGTGGTCCCTCCATCGTACCCAACATAGGGTTCACAAGGCAGGGACATGCTCCTATTGATGATACAAGGGAGAAAGAAAAGGAGAAATGAGAGTTGATAGAAGAAAGACTGAAGGCAATAGAAGGGTCTAACTACCCAGGATTAAAAGATGCTTTTGAAATGTGTTTAGTTCCAGGCGTAGTCCTTCCCCCAAAATTCAAAGTACCAGACTTTGAAAAGTACAATGGTACTACTTGTCCTAAAGACCACTTGCACATGTATGCTCGTAAAATGTCTGCATACCACAATGATGACAAGCTGCTAATACATTGCTTTCAAGACAGTTTAAGTGGGGCAGCGATGAGTTGGTATATTCGACTCGAGAAATCCAGCATCAAGACCTTCAAAGACTTGGCAGATGCATTTGTCAAGTATTATAAATGCAATGAAGATGTTGCACCCGACCGCACCCAACTTCAGAACATGTCTCAAAAGCCGGGCGAAAGTTTCAGAGAGTATACCCAAAGATGGAGAGCTGTAGCCGCTCAAGTCTTACCTCGCATAGAGGAAGATGAGCAGATCTCAATGTTCATTGATACCCTTCAAAATCCGTATTATGATCGCATGGTAAGCAGTACCACCACAAATTTCACAGATCTGAAGAAGGTAGGGGAACGAATTGACAGCGGATTGAAGTATGGAACGATCATAGTAGACCAGGCAACATCGAGCGTGGGAAAGAAGCCCAATTTCATGAAGAAGAAAGAAGGAGAAACGCATGCTGTAATTAGTGAAGAAAGGGGATACCAAAAATCAAATCCCCACTTTAGAGGCACATATACCCCTCGCCCACCTCAAACACAAAGCCGACTTGTTACCCATAATGCCAACAACAACTACTCGTACCGTCCATCCAACGCCCCTTACTCTCAAAACCCCAATCAGTTATACCATTTCCAACCATTCCCAAATCCTGACCAAGCATATTTTCCTCAACCAGCCCTATATACCAACCAATTATACACCTCCCCACCAATCCCTAGTATAAATCAAGCTTACGCATCTCAACAAACCGCAAACACAAGCCAAACTCACAATCCCCGGCCAACATACAATACAAGCCAAACCCGTACCCAAAACCCGCCAAATAATTACCAAAATCAAGACAGAAAAGTGGTGACTTTTGATCCCATCCCCATGTCATATACTGATCTCTTTGCATTCCTTCAAACAAAAGGTGTAGTTACCCCTATTCCTGGAAAAGTCCCTGAAACACCTGGCAACTGGTTTGATGCAAATGCGGCATGTGTTTACCATTCCGGAGTAACAGGCCATTCAATCGAGAATTGCAAAGCATTTAAGTACAAGGTGCAAAACTTAATTGATTCAAAATGGCTGGACTTTAAGCAGATGGCTCCTAATGTTACTGGAAATCCCTTACCTAATCATGCTAGTCAAGGAGTCAATGCCATTGAAGAAATTCAGGGGGAAGTATTCATAGACCGAGTGGATGACATCAAAACACCCTTGAGGTTCGTATTCAAAGAACTGTGCAGGCAAGGGCTGATCGAAGTCTTGATAAAACACAAGTCGTGCGAAGGTCTAGAAGTATGTGAAATACATGGTGGGGTAGGACACACACTAGAGGATTGTAGCGAGTTCAAGCTCTTGTTGCAAAAATTGATGGACAAGAAATTGGTGGTTATAGGAAGGAAACCTCAAGTACATGAAGTTAATGCTATCGGAGATTCCGATAATAGTAGCAGCGCTCGTAATATCCCGGTGGTGATCCAGAAATTTGAGCCAATATTAAATATTCCATAGGATGTGCCATTATATCCGTCCCATGCTCAATGGGTACCTCACTTTCAGAAAATCGAGCTGGTGGTAGCAGAAGCGCCTCACCCATTTCCTTATAAGTCAGACAAGTCAGTGCCTTGGAAGTATGAAGCGCCGCTGCAAAATACTCCTGATGTGTCAGAAAATGACAAAGAGGTTGATAACATTGCTGGAGTTGGAGGTGTCACCAGAAGCGGAAGGATATATAAACCTGCTGAGGTAAGATCAAGTCACTCATATGCCAGGAAAGGGAAGGAGCAGATAACTCACCTTACAGAAGATTTGGCCAAAGAAGGGCCCAATGGTTCGGAACCAAATCCAGAACCCGAACCTGAGCCAGAATACAGGGAAGAGGTGACGAATGAAGAGGCATGTGAATTCTTGAAGTTTATCAAACACAGTGAATACAAGGTGGTCGATCAATTGAATCTCACGCCTGCTAAAATCTCCCTGTTATCATTATTGATGAGCTCGGAGCCTCACAGGAATGTATTGCTGAAAGTATTAAAAGAAGCTCATGTCAGTCACAATATCACAACGGAGAAGCTAGATGGTATAGTGAACCACATTGTTGCTGGCAATTACATCACCTACACTGATGATGAAATCCCTCCTGAAGGAACCGGACACATTCAAGCTTTAAATATCTCAATGATGTTCGATGACTGCCAAATTGCCAAAGTGCTCATAGACAACGGTTCATCGTTGAATGTCATGGCCAACAGAACCTTTAATAGATTGCCGATTGACAAATCTATCCTGAAACCCAGCACTATGATCGTCAAAGCTTTCGATGGGTCAAGAAGAGAAGTTATGGGGGAAATTGAGCTACCAATGAAGATTGGGCCATGCACATTTCAAATATTGTTCCAAGTGATGGACATAAACCCGACTTATTGTTGTCTGTTGGGAAGACCATGGATTCACTCGAGCGGTGCTGTGCCTTCCTCGCTGCATCAGAAAGTGAAGTTTATCATAGACGGGAAACTCATTGTCATCTCTGGCGAAGAAGACATCCTAGTTACTATGCCGTCAAGCACTCCCTATGTTGATGCAGCTGAGGAAGCTCTTGAAACTTCTTTCCAAGCACTCGAAATAGCAAATACTACCTTCGTTAGGGAAGGAGTTCCTTTGTTGAATCCAAGACCCTCATCTGCTTCGCTCATGGTGGCAAGAATCATGGTAGGAAATGGGTATCATCCTGGGAGAGGGCTTGGAAAGTATGAACAAGGACCAGTGGGTATACCAACACTTCAGGATAACAAAGATCGTCTTGGGTTGGGTTACAAACCAACAAGAATTGACAAGGCAAGGATCATTGAAGAAAGAAGGCAAAGGCGTATGGCTCGCTTGGGGCATTGTAAAGATGAGATTGAGAGAATTCCCATTCCACACATCAGTAAAAGCTTCAGCAGTGCAGGTTTCGACTTCATTGGGGATATTGCTACTATAGATGGTGATTTTTCAGTTCACATGGATGATTTTGTGATCCAGCACCCCCCAGGCACTGTGCTCACCAATTGGGAGGAAGTCAAGTTCCCACAGCTGTTGTGTTATGAAGACAAGTAATAATTGTGATCAAATCCATTAGCTTTTGGATTTATTCTTATTACGTAAACCAGTGTGTACTTTGCTTTCATGTTGTCAAAATAATTTTCATCGTTATAATGCATGCATTTCCTTTCTCATATGACTTCATCTCCTACGCTTTTCCTTTCTCTTTTTCATATTCCAATCAATAAAAAATAAAAAAATGAAATAACCAACAAAAGTGATAACCAAAAAAAAAGAAAAAAAAAACAAAAACAAAAACAAATACTAAATACACTCCCTTACTACCAATGATGCAGATCTGATAGCGAATCCATAAATAATGACCATGTTAGTAATCAGTCATGTAGTTTTGATCACCCTGTTAATTATGCTGAAGAAGAAAGCAGTGACGATGAGTGGGAAACACCTCCTGAGTTATTGAGACTAGTCGAACAAGAGGCCCGAGAAATCAAGCCTCATGAGGAACCTACAGAATTGGTCAATTTGGGGACAGAAGATGACAGAAAGGAAATTAAAGTTGGGACAATCATGAAGAGTGACGAACGGGAAAAGTTGATCCGGTTGCTACATGAGTACAAAGATGTCTTCGCGTGGTCATATCGTGATATGCCAGGTCTAGATCGAAGCATAGTAGAACACAAGTTGCCACTAAAGCCTGAATGTCCACCGGTGAAACAAAAATTGCGAAGAATGAAGACAGATGTCTCACTGAAGGTGAAGGAAGAAATTCAGAAATGGTTAGAAGCCGGTTTCATCACAGTATCCAAGTATCCTGAATGGGTTGCAAATGTGGTCCCAGTACCAAAGAAAGGCGGAAAGATTCGTGTTTGTGTTGATTACCGAGATTTGAATAGAGCTAGCCCAAAAGATGACTTTCCTATCCCTCACATAGACATCCTGGTTGACAGTACTGCTAATCATGCACTCTTCTCTTTCATGGATGGATATGCAGGCTATAATCAGATTAAGATGGCCCAGGAAGACATGGAAAAGACCACTTTCATTACTTTGTGGGGAACTTTTTGTTATCAAGTCATGCCTTTTGGTTTAAAAAATGCTGGTGCAACATACCAAAGGGCAATGGTGACACTTTTCCATGATATGATGCACAAGGAGATTGAAGTATATGTCGACGATATGATAGCCAAATCCAAAACCGAAGAAGAACATTTCAATGACTTGAAGAAGCTTTTTGAGAGGCTGCGAAAGTATGACCTTAAGCTAAACCCAGCAAAATGCAGCTTTGGAGTGAAGTCTGGGCAAGTGCTAGGTTTCATCGTCAGTCAAAGAGGGATTGAAGTTGATCCCGAGAAAGTCAGAGCTATAGTTGAGATGCCAGCTCCCCAAACCGAAAAAGAGGTCAGAGGTTTCTTAGGAAGATTAAACTACATCTCTCGATTTATCTCGCAACTGACTGCAACATGCGAACCGATATTCAAGCTGCTAAAGAAAAACCAGACTGTTAAATGGAATGAGAGTTGTCAAGAGGCATTCGAAAAGATAAAGCAATATTTGATGAAACCTCCAGTATTGATGCCTCCAACACCTGGAAAACCTCTAATAATGTATTTGACAGTACTCGATGAATCCATGGGATGTGTGTTGGGACAGCATGATGAGTCAGGAAGAAAGGAGCAAGCCATTTATTACTTGAGCAAAAAGTTCACTGATTGTGAAAGCAGATATTCCTTACTAGAGCGCACATGTTGTGCTTTAGCTTGGGCCACTCGCCGATTGAGGCAGTACATGTTGAGCCATACCACCTGGTTGGTATCAAAAATGGACCCAATCAAGTATATCTTCGAGAAGCCAGCCCTGACGGGAAGGATTTCCCGGTGGCAGGTATTATTATCGGAATACGATATCTTGTATGTCACTCAGAAAGCAATCAAGGGTAGTGCTCTTACTGATTACTTGGCTAGCCAACCAATAGAAGAATACGGGTCGATGCAACATGATTTCCCAGATGAAGATATTATGGCTTTGTTCTCTGAAGAGGAAACAGAGAGACAAATGGACACTAGTATTTGATGGAGCTTCCAATGCATTAGGGCATGGAATTGGAGCAGTTTTGGTGTCCCCCGAAGGAAATTTCATTCCCATCACCGCTAGACTATGCTTTGACTGCACTAATAATATGGCCGAGTATGAAGCATGTGCCATTGGCATCCAAGCGGCAATCGACTCAAAAGCAAAATGTTTGGAAGTATTTGGGGATTCAGCTTTAGTTATCCACCAATTAAGGGGTGAGTGGGAAACTCGTGATGTCAAGCTTATTCCCTATCGTAATCACATCCTTGGATTGATCGAACAATTTGAGCAAATATCTTTCCATTATATACCAAGAGAGGATAATTAGCTAGCTGACGCTTTGTCAACCCTATCTTCAATGTTTCAAGTGAGCGGAGACGACATTCCACTAATCAAGATGGAGAGTCGAAATAAACCGGCACACTGTCATGTAGTAGAAACAGAACCTGATGGAAAGCCTTGGTACCACGATATCAAAGAATTTATCAAGAACAAAGAGTATCCGCCAGGGGCAGCAGAAAATGACAAGAGAACCCTAAGGAGGTTAGCGATGAGCTTTTTCCTGAACGGGGACCTGCTTTATAAAAGGAATCGTGACTTAGTGTTGTTAAGGTGTGTAGAAGCTAAAGAAGCAGAGCAGATAATCAAAGAAGTGCATGAAGGGTCATTTGGAACCCATGCAAATGGACATGCCATGGCTAAGAAAATCTTAAGGGCTGGTTACTATTGGTTAACAATGGAAACCGATTGCTATAATTTCGTGAGGAAATGCCACAAGTGCCAAGTCTACGCCGATAATATCAATGCACCACCGACACCTTTGAATGTTCTTTCGGCCCCTTGGCCTTTCTCTATGTGGGGGATGGATGTCATCGGACCAATTGAACCGAAAGCCTCGAACGGACACCGCTTCATCCTAGTTGCAATTGATTACTTTACCAAATGGGTAGAAGCAGCTTCCTATGCTAGTGTCACCAGGAAAGTGGTACTCAAATTTATCAAGAGAGAGTTGATTTGCAGATATGGGTTGCCCAACCAAATTATCACTGATAATGCAACAAATTTAAACAACAAGATGATGACAGAAATGTGTCAAGAATTCAAAATAAAACACCATACATCCTCCCCTTATCGTCCAAAGATGAATGGAGCAGTAGAGGCAGCCAACAAGAACATAAAGAAGATTGTGCAGAAGATGCTAATAACTTACAGAGATTGGCATGATATGCTTCCTTTTGCCTTACATGGGTACCGCACTTCTATTCGAACTTCTACGGGATCAACCCCATATTCTTTGGTCTATGGAATGGAGGCAGTCCTTCCAATTGAAGTTGAGATTCCTTCATTGCGTGTGATTATGGAAGCAGATCTAGAAGAAGCTGAATGGATCCAGACCCGTTTTGATCAGGTAAATCTTATTGAGGGGAAAAGACTGACTGCTCTATGCCATGGGCAATTATATCAGAAAAGGATCATGAAGGCTCATGCTAAAAAGGTTCGGCCCCGCAACTTTCAAGAAGGAGATTTAATACTTAAAAAGATTCTGCCAGTCCAGAAGGATCATAGAGGAAAATGGACTCCGAATTATGAAGGTCCTTATGTTGTGAAGAAAGCTTTTTCTGGAGGGGCTTTAATCCTAACCAACATGGACGGAGAAGACTTACACCTCTCTGTGAATTCAGATGCGGTGAAAAAGTATTATGCTTGAGGATAAAAAAAAACAAAAAAATAAAAACAAAAAATAAAACAAACAAAAAAAATAAAAAGACAAAACAAAACAAAAAAACTCGCTAGGTTGAAAACCTGAAAGGCCAGCCTAGGCAAAAATTAGAGTTATCTGCTAGGTCGAAAACCCGAAAGGGCGGTCTAGGCAAAGTTCAAAAGTGAAATATATCCTCGAGCTAATGCTGAAACATTTTTCCAAGAGATTACATGAGACTGGGGCAGATTTTTATTTTTTTATAAAAAAAATAAAAAAAAGGGGCACTACCTCCAAGCGCACTCCAAGCTGATATTTGAGCAAACTTTGGGTCGAATGACATTGTCTTTTAAAGAGGGAAACTGGTTCGAATTTCCCGAATTAAACTCCAATGGATATGAGCTAGTCAGATTATACACTGGGGCAATTTGATCAGGATCTTGATGTTATCTTCAAAATGGTTGGCAAGTGTTCAAAGCTATGTGAAGGAGGCTAACATGTTTCGTTATGAATGTTCGCTTTAAGAAATGCATATTTAGCCATTAGATCATCGTCCTAAATAGTCAAATAACTTGTACCGATTTCCATGTGATGAGCTTTCCTCTTGTATCCTGAATCCTACATATTTGATATTTCTCCTCCATACATGCATTTTATCAACGAATTTATATTGACATGTGAAAGCATTGTATTTTGGTAATTGTTATGACTTCTTCTAAAGGCGATATGTACAAAAGCTGTGGGATACAACGAAACTTGCCCAGATAAGCAAAGCAACCCTGAAGGCTATCAAAATGGAAGAATGCAACAAAATGAGACATATACCAATTGATCAAAATTTATATGTCAATACTGTCCAAGCCGGTCATTTGTAACTGTAACATCCCAAATTTTAATCTCAAGCATAATTAGAATAATAGCGCGATTGAAATAATAGTAATAATAATAACAAGGTTAAATGAGAGTTGAAAAGGGATCTTTTAGTGTTAGAAACGTATAATAATAGAAAATTAAGAATAAAGTAATTAAATGATTTGATATGATGTTTTCAAGATTTGAGTGTCGTAATAAAATTTTTATTTCGTCATTATAATTGAAATATGCTTTCTAGTCAAAAATAAGTGTAAATTTTGTTATCATGCGTTTTACCAAAAAAAAAGAATAAAATAGTATTTTTATTTAGTTTATTTAATATTTTGACAGGGAGCTTAAGTGACAGGCCTAAGAGACATTTTCATAAAAAAATATCTTTAGAAAGATATGTGTAATTTAATATTTTGAGCGTCTCTGTAAATTTTCATAGCGTTTGGAGACTGTTTTATTTTTAGCTCCCAGACTGGTTTTAATATATTACCAGTATAAGTTATATATAATGATCTTGTATTTTAAAATTATAAATATTATATTTTATAAAATTTAACATCAGGATTGAGAAAACATATTTACTTTTGAATTTCGATACTTTTTCTTACGCAATAGCTATATGTAGGGACCGATAACTTTATTATTTTTCAATCAGTTTTTAATAATTAAAAATACAATATTGTTCAACTTAAATGTACTTTTATTTTAAGGATTATCAACTTTTAATTATAATCCAAAATACATACACACATTGACCCACAATAAATACGAAACAAAATATATAACTATTTTCCTAACTACTACCGAGACCAGCGTCCCAACCCAAGCCCAAAACAAAAAAATAAAAAAAAAGAATGAGTGGCCCTAAGGCCACCACGTTAACAGAAGAAAAAAAGAAAGGGCCACACCACAACTTAAGTTAGGCAATAATAGAATAAAGAAACCAACCCCAAGACGTGAAAGAGTAAAGACAGAGAGAGAGAATTGGCGAGAGACAGAGGGCATCATCTATGAAGAAGAAAAACTTTGGTTTTTCTTAACTTTCCGGTCAAATAATTCAAGATCCAACCGTTCAATCTCAATTCTTTCTCAGGTAAATAACCTTCTCAACTCCCTTTACCCATCCATGTAATTTATTCGACAATCTATCAATATTTTTATTATTTCTATATTTTCAAATAAAGAGATGTTTTGAGGAAAAGTCATATATTTTTATTGTATAATGATATATATTATTATTTTGACAAAAATGAATTTAGGTTATTATATTTATATGCATATATATATATATATACTTTTAATGTTACAATTAGTTTTAACGTGTATCCCTGTTTAGATCGTTGTTGTCCCTGACCCTCGAGTAAGACACGGACGCAAACGTGATATTGTTTCTATTGCTAGGACTCCAGGTAAGAGGGTTGTGTTACCTCTATTTAGGACATGATCTCTAGGTTGTTTATAGGGATGGCTAGGAATAGAAAAGATTAGTTATGAGAATAAACAATAGGGTAGTCGAGGTTGACAATAAAGTTAAGAATGAAAATAAGGAAAATGAAACCAATTAAGATAATGTGAATATATGTGTTGTATGGTGATGTTTGTAATGTGTGAAAATATAATAGAAATGTTGATAATAGGTTAAGTAAGAAAATGGGGATAATGAGAGAACTTGTATGTTTGAATGATGATATGTTTGAAGTGTATGTGGGGTTTTGGGCTTTGAAATGAACTTAGGAGCTAGTGAGTTAATATGTAGCACAAATAATGGGATGAAAAAGATATGTTTGTGTATGTGATGAGTGTATGGATAAATGGCATTGAAATTAATACCAATGGATTTAGAAAGATAATAGGAGAGGTAAGTAAGAACAAGTTATATTAAGCAAAGAATAAAAGGAATTATGATTTGTAAATATGTGTTATTGCGAATGTTTGAACTGTTTGTTACTCCTTAGGCGATAATATGAAAATGTAAATAAGTTACTAACGAAAGGAAAGAGAGAAAGAGAATCCGGCGCAGGATGGTTGTGAGACCCTGTGGCCAAATAATAAAAAGTAAACGGCGCAGTATGGTTGTGAGACCCTGTGGCCAAATAATAAAAAGTAAACGGCGCAGGATGGTTGTGAGACCTGTGGCCATATAATAAAAGGTAAGCGTCGCAGGATGGTTGTGAGACCCTGTGGCCAAAGAGTATAAAGTTAACTGGCACAGGATGGTTGTGAGACCCTGTGGCCAAATAATAAAAAGGTAGCCGGCACAGGATGGTTGTGAGACCCTGTGGCCATATAATAAAAGGTAAGCGGCGCAAGATGGTTGTGAGACCTTGTGGCCAAAGAGTATAAAGTTAACTGGCACAGGATGGTTGTGAGACCCTGTGGCCAAATAATAAAAAGGTAGTCGGCACAGGATGATTGTGAGACCCTGTGGCCAAATGATAAAAAGGAAATTAAAAGGAAAAGAAAGAGAATAAAGCAAAGAAAGAGAATAAAGTAAAGAATGAGATAAAAAGAAAAGTGGTTTAAGAATGAAAAGAATGTAAGCATAAGAGAGCAAGTATTGAGAAATAAAAGTAGGAACCCGAATCAGCAAAGTTATGAATAAGAAACTAAGAGTGTATGATTTAAAAAGAGAAAAGAATGTGAACGAATGTATGAATATTATGTTGTTGTATGTTAATAATAATGTTAGGCTTGGTTATTACTATGACCTCTTAGAGGTTATTTCCTAAGTTCTGTGTAATGCTGCTCTTCTTGCTATTTTTTCTACAGGTACAGAAGCGGAGCTTACACCAGTGCAAGCCGAGCAGGAGCGTGGTGGAGTGTAGTGTTGTCATGAGCGGACCGTAAACTATAATATAAATGTTATTTTGGAAGTTTCAAATATGTATTAGAATATGCCCTTAAATTTGTATTATTCGGGCATTAGGATATTTTGGTTGTAACTTAAATATAAGTTTTAGTCTTTATTTACTCTGGCCTGACAGGTTTAAAATGTGACAATTTTGGGAAAGTCCGAAAAACAGAGGAAACTCTGCCGGATTTTCGTCGAAATTTTCAAGTACCATTTTTAATAAACTTAAATTAACTAATTAAAAGTGAGGGTGTTACAGTAACAGTGCAAAGGAGCAACAAGGGGACATAAAAATAGTCAACCAATGGTTTTCAAAAATCATCTTCATGTTTAATTCCGATGTTTCACACATCACCTCATTTGAAGCTTGCATGATCATAGCTACATCCACAAAAAAAAACATGTATTAGGTGATTTGGATGAGTACATTGCTCCATTCTTACATTTCACAGCATGATAGTTCATGATACTCACATTCATAATCATTCATGCATATGACATTCATGTTGCATTCATTTACTCGAAATCAAATCATGAATTGGGTTGAACTCAAGTCAAACATTGCTGGGAGTAAGTCATTTTACTCCCTGACATATCAAATCTTCTCTTTCAAACTTGATCGCTGCTAAGAGCACAAGTTTGTCTCTAGACATCTTGTTTTATTCTCCAAGTCTCGGCAGCACCCCGACCTGCATTCTTGGTATTCATCATTCCGAGCTCCAGCAGTACCTTGATCTGTGTTCTCGGCATTTCATTTTTTTATTATTCACCAAGTCTCGGCAGCACTCCGACCTGCATTCTTGGTGTTCTTTGCTTCGAGTTTCGGCAGTACCCTGACCTGCGTCTCGTCTTCTTTTATTGTCTTCCCAAGTCTCGGCAGTGCCCCGACCTGCATTCTTGTTGTTCTTTGTTTCGAGTTCCGGCAGTACCCCGACCTGCGTTCTCGTCTTTTTTTTTCCACCGAGTCTAGGCAGTACCCCGACCTGCATTCTTGGTATTCATTACTCCGATTTGCGTTCTCGATGTTCATTCTTTGTTTCCACCGAGTCTCGGCAGCATCCCGACCTGCGTTCTCGGTATTCATTTATCGGAGCAACTGGTCCAAGGTTATCTCATTTGTATGAGCAACTAATCCAAGGTTGTCTCATCTCATTTTTTTCAAGTGTCCAATCCAAGGTCATCTCTTCCTTTCGAGTAACCGATCCAAGGTTATCTCATTTATCTGAGCAACCGATCCAAGGTTATCTCGTCTTATTTGAGCAACTGATCCAAGGTTGTCTCGCATTCCGAGTTCCGGCAGTACCCCGACCTGCATCCTCGGATTTTCATCTTTTGTCCCGAGTTCCGGTAGTACCCCGACCTGCGTCCTCGGATTTTTATCTTTTGTCCCGAGTTCCGGCAGTACCCCGACCTGCGCCCTCGGTTTTAATTATTTTTTCAGCTCCTGAGTTCCGGCAGTACCCCGACCTGCATCCTCAGATTTTATTTTCAGTCCCGAGTCCTAGCAATATCCGGATCGGCGACCTTGAATTTATCTATCTCCGTTTCTTTTTCCAAGGTTCAACTAAACTCTGAACAACTCTAGACGCACTTTTGAACAAAATTGGTGTCTACTTCTTTACTTGTTACTTATCTTGATAGCATACAAACTCCACTTTGTTTGTCATCTTATAAGCAACAAAGTAAAGAGGGGCAGCTGTTGACACCCAATTTTGTCCGGAGTCCTAAGTTACTGTTGTTATTATTTTTTTATTTTATTTTATTTTATTTTATTCCTTTCCTGAAAAAGAAATGTTTTTTACTTATTATCCTTATGTAGTAAAAAAAGAATGTTTATCTTTATCTTAAAGAAAATTATTCATCTTATTTCTATCCTTTTCTTTTTTTTTTAAAAAAAAGGGTTTTGTCGTTATCCTAAAAAAAAAGAGGTTTTATATTTATCCTTAATTAATAAAAATTATGTTTAAAAAAAAACAAAAAAAACGAAAAACACATGATGAAAATAAAAGTCAAAAAGGAGGGGACAAAGCAGCAAGAAAAAACGTGATGGGCAGAGGGGGTATGATTTTGCTCCCTTTGTTTTTGGTCAACTCTTTGATGGCTATAAGGAAGTGTTGGAACGAGAGAGAAAAAAAGGGAGAGAAAAAGAGGACCCGAGAAAGCTAATGAAAGAGTAGAGGGAGAGTACTACCGAGTGAAAAAAAGAAGAAGAGAGAAAAGACAAAAAAGGAAGGAGCTTGTTACTTTTTTTTTAAAAAAAAAACAAAAAAAAAAAAGAAAAAGAAGAAGAAGAAGAAGAAGAAAGAAAACGAGAGAGTGAAACCGTGTAGCAGTAGAGGAAGAAAGAATTGAAGAAGAAAGAAGAAGACACGGAGGAAGCATTAAAATTTGGGGTTGATTAGAGGCATTTCTAGCGTGCACCATCTTTTTCCAGGAGTAGAGAAGGTAAGTGATTTTTAACCATTCGATTCATCTATTATATTAATCTAATGGTCTGAAAACTGAGAAGTGCACCGAAGGTTGTAGACCGTAGCACACCCTACCATTCTTAAAAAGATTCTTATAATCCTGTGTGTTAAGGCACAAATAAAAATGATGGACACTAAGTTAATAACCGTTGGATCTAAATCACTAGAGATCTGATGGATAATAAAAAGGATGCACCATAATAACATAGGATCTAAGGTATGTGATAAAAGCAAGTTCAATCTCAACCGTTCATTCAAATTAAAGGATTTGATCTGGACCGTTGGATCTGGTCAAAAGGGACCTGCAGCCACCACATGCAGCCAACCAGAGGACGCCACGTGGCGGCCTGTCCTCCACTCCTGTCCCTTCCTTTGACCGGTTCGGTCTGGACCGACCGGTCCAGTCCCTTTTTTTTCTTTTTTTTAATAAAATAATAATAAAAATGATAAAAAATAATAAAAATTGAAAATAATTAATTAAAAAAAATAAAAAATAAAAATAAATAAATAAAACCATAATCTTTATCTTTTTTAGTACCTTTTTTTTAAAATGTATTTCTTCTATTTTCTTTGTATGTTTGTTTATTGTATTTACCAACATATTCGCAAAAACACAAAAAGAATAAAACTTTCATTTTAAAAAAAAAAGTAATTTGATTTTGTTACCCATAAATGATAAAAAATCATTTTTAAAAAAAAATATTAATAATTTCTAAAAAATTAATTAAAAAGTCGATCTTCATAAATAATAAATAACATATAATTTGTCAAAAGCTTCAACTATCAAAAAGAACTACGTAGCCTTGAGTTCCCTATTGTATCAAGGGATACGTAGGAGCAGGTACACTCCTGTCAGGCACTAAAATAAAATTTTTTTCCCCAAATAGTTTTAGAATATTTGCGAATTAAGACCGACGACGGAATACCCACGATTTGCTGAAGTATCGGTAAAATTGCGGTTTTCTTGAGGTGAGGACCATCTTTTAAATTTTTACCAGGAGTGCTGGTGGGATTTAAATGATGCCAACAAAATCTTAATCCCAAAATAATTTCAAAATAACTATTAATTAAAATATGCACATGAATAAAGCCGATGACGGAAAAATTGGAAGATAACTGGAGTGGCGGTTATGTAGAATCTATCCAATAGTCTTGAGGCATATTATCAGATTCGGCCATGAGTGATGGCTGGGTTTGAGTCACAATTTTTAAAATAACATAATCCTATATTCTTCGAATTATTCGGAAACCCATTTTTATTTAAAAGTATTTTAAAAACCTTGCCGACGACAGAAAAATTAGGAAATGACCGTGGTTACGGTTACGTAAAATTTTACCTAATGATCTTGAGGCACATTTTTGATATTAGAGTTTAGCCATGTGTATTGGCCAAATCTAATTATCGAAGAGAAAAAATAAATTATTAATTCAATATTTTTTATATAATCAAAATCAGTGTGAATAATTTCATTTATCCTTAACCGTCATGACAATGGTGAACATGAAATACCCAAGAACAAACCATTTTGAAAATCATAATTTTGTTTAGAATTAAATTACTTGAATTTAGACCTACGACAGAATATTCACAATTTGATGAAGTGTCGGTAAAATTGTGGTTTTCTCGAGGTGAGGACCATCTTTTAAATTCTTACCAGGAGTGCTGGTGGGATTTAAACGATGCCAATAAAATCTTAATTCTAAGATAATTCTTAGACAAAAAAAAAGGAATTTTAAATTCATCATTGTTGTACAAAAATGTTAAAGGATTTGATTTCATTCCATATAAAAATTGCTATTTAGCAGCCCGTCTCTTTATCATAGTCATTTATCACTTTTGATAATATGCTGATAAAAATGGGACATATAAAACAAATAACAAAAAAAAAACTTTTTTATATATGAAAGACCAAACCAAATTAATTAAGCACTTAATAAAGATTAAATAGGTACCGTTCTTTGAACGGGCGTGGTAGGGTGCTAATACCTTCCCTACTCGTAACCAACCCCCAAATCTAAACTCTGATACGCAGACCACACTTTTAGGTGTCCAATTGCACCATTCCATTGATTTTGGATAAATAAATTGGTGGCGACTCCATAAATCTTTCTATTTTTAAATAAATCAATTCGCCACGATACAATTTCATCTCTTTTTCGCGGCACCCTCCGGGACGGTCGCGACAGCCGTGCCTCTCTACGCTGATGGACGCACTGTAAGTCGTGCCTTTTACGCTGGTGGAAACACTGTAAGTCGTGCCTTCTACGCAGGTGGAAACACTGTAAGTCGTGCCTTCTACGCAGGTGGAAACACTATAAGTCGTGCCTTTTACGCTGGCAGACGTGCCGTAAGCCGTGCCGCGTTCTTGAACGCACCGTTCCTCAGATCTGGACCCGGTGGACATCGAGGCCTCGGAGTTGGAGAAACATGTACATGCATCATGCCACCTATCTTGAAGATAATAACTAAACTGGTGTTTGCTCATATGTATATGCATTATTGCACTAGTTATTGCTGCTGTTATCTGGTTGTGAATGTTAGGGCTTAGGCTTATTCGACAATGCGACTGTGTTAGGCTTACTCTCCTGCCCTTTTAGGTGATGGCCAGATACCTGCTTTGCATCGAGATTCGCCTGCTCCTTGACGGTGTTTGGGAGTATCAGGATCACCGGGCTGTTTTTGAGGGTGAAGTAGAGATCACTCTCTACCATCCCAATCCCGTAGTTCGCTTTCGTCCTCGTAGGTTTCGTATTCCGATTATTTACGTTATGCACATACCCCCGTTTTAAACTCTTGTGTCCTCGGATGGACGATCTTTAAGGGTGTGCATAGTGGAAGTAATCCGGAATTCGAAATAGTTGTACAGCTTTTGGTGGGACGAAACCGGTGATCTCTTACTATGGAGTAGCTGCAGTGGACCAGTGACCAGCTCTGATGATACCCTTTTCTTTTGAGTTGTACATATTTTTAATATTACTTTTGGTGAGGTATTATCAGAGTGTTTTATTTTCAATGGACTTGTACCTAATATGTATTAGACCTTTATGACTTATTATCTACAACTAAGGTTCACTTTACGCATTTCAATATTTCGCTGGCTTTTGATGAGTTTCGGAATCCGGTGTTGATCAGTTTTAAAAAGAACTCGCAATCGAGGGACTAAAGGTTTATTTCATGGAAATAATATTTATTGCGAAAACCCTCGACTGCTTTCCAATGACTTATAGCTTTCCGGATTCCAACTCTTTGATTTTACTTACCAATCAAGTGTATTAAAAAGAAAAAATTTTCCACCCTAATTTTTGGAAAAACTATACAAGTCCAAATTAATCAAGCAAAACCTTTTCGTGTTAAGAGCGTTACACAACAATCCTATGAAAGCCTTTTCAAAACAATTTAATCAAATCACTGTACTCACCTTATTTCTTTTAAAACCAAATTAAATCAAAGAAAATAACACAAGGGTTTTATAATCACTAAAAATCATATTAACCAATTAAAACATTAAATCACTCCTATTCTTTTTCTTAAATTCTTATAATCATTTCCGAACAAACATACATTCAACATTACAAGCCATTCACAATCCATGCATCAATTTCACACTCATCATGCATGCATATAAAACAAAATCACACATATGTTCCTATTTTCTAGGCATGGCCCGAATCTTATCACACATAAGACAAGGTTTATATTCACAATTTCAAACACTAATGATTACTAACACTTGAACAAAACATGCACATGTGAAAAATAATTTTTTTAAATACCTTATCCTACTTTGAGCATCATAACCGAAAGAAAAGGAATATCCTTGCTATGATTTCACTATATCAACTTCTTAAAAATCAATTAGTTCTATTTTTAAGTTATCATGCAAAAGAAAATCAATTCATTTCTTTTATTTCTTGCCCAAACCGAATGGAGCATAAAAAATAATTCAAACTTTCAACAATATAATCATACACCAAATCAATTCTTCTTGCTCAAAGCTAAGTTCAAACTATAACTCATAAAGAAATAAAAATAATCTTGAATAAAACTTGTTTCAAAACCGAATGGAATCATGAAAATTACTTTCAAGTTTTTAATCAAAGGTTTCAAGCTCCCATGGTTTTAAAATCCATAAACCAATCAATAAAGCACACATGCAAAACAAAATGAACAAACTTTGATATTTATGAAAGTAAAACCGTGAGCCTCTCACCAAAATTTAGCAAACATAAATTTCATTTCTTTAACTAAATTTATCACAATAAAATCAAGGGTCATGTCAAGATCATTATTTTTCAATCCTTGAATGATTTCATGCATGCTCTTAAAATCTTTAGATGGAATAAATTTCACCATGCATGTAACTTAAATGATGATCAAACATGGTTTTCTACTTTCCCTAGGTTTGGCCGAATGATAACATGCAAAAAGACAAGATCTTGGGTTTCATTTTCACATGCAAAGATTAAAATTTCTAAATCAAATCATGTTCTTTTTTTTTTTGCAAAACATTAAAGCAACATTTTCTTTCTCAAAACACTAACCGAATCATCATCATCATCATCATCATACAAACAAAA
Source organism: Crotalaria pallida (assembly GCA_037953625.1). Taxonomy (NCBI): domain Eukaryota; kingdom Viridiplantae; phylum Streptophyta; class Magnoliopsida; order Fabales; family Fabaceae; genus Crotalaria; species Crotalaria pallida. Next base: position 77,709,265 of record CM075651.1, read on the forward strand.
TCTTGATTCAAATCCTTTCTATACTAAAAATCACTTTTAAAACTTGTTACTCTTACTTTCCCCTTAAAACCGTGACATGCATCAAGGACAAACCAAGTTTTACACTTAGAATCAACATGCAAGAGTCAATGTTCATGCTTTTTCAAAGATCAACCACAAATTATGACATGCAAGAGAAGATCAAGGTAAATACATAAACTTAAACACAAATCTCAAACAACCCGTGATGAAGAAAATTTACAAGTTAAAGATCAAAGCTTTCAAGCACAAATATTCAAGATCAAGACATAAAAGTAACATGCAAGCCATCTAAACTTCAAGATCACTTAAAAACAAACACATGCATCACAAAAATTAAACTTAAACAAAGTCCATCATAGAGTACTTTACAACACAAAATTATTACATTAAAACTCTCAAAAATAACTACCTTAAACAAACTCTAACTTCAAACTTCAAATCTCTCTCTCCTTCTCCTAGGGTTTGATTCGGCCTCCTCTCTCTTAGGGTTGATGGGTGATTTTCTTCTTGAGTTTGAAGAAGGATGTGTGGGAAGGAAGAAATCAAAGGTGTTTGATCAAGAACTTGGAGTTTCACTCTCCCTCTCCTCTTCTCCTCTCTCTCGGCCTCACTCTCTTTCTCTATGGGTCTCAAGAGCTTGTTGGTGCTCTTGGGACTAAGTGTTTAGGGATGTGAAGGAGAAATGAAAAATGAAATGAATCACTAGCCAATTACATACACTCACACGGTTTATATAAACAAGGGTTCGAGGCATGGGATTTTCCTCTTCTAACCTTGGTTCAAGGTGTTGGTTCAAGGGCAATTTGGTCCATCCAAAATGTTGCATGGGAAGGGTCTTGTCATGGTGAGACAATGTGGAAGAAAAGTCCTTCTACCCATCATAACACTCACCACCTTAATTTCTACTCATTTTTCTTCTAATTCTAACTTTCTTAATGCCTAAGAAAATAAATTCCTACTTGGTCCTCTTAAGCTATGCTTGGCCGAACACACACATACACACATGAGGGAATAAAATTTCTTTTCATCTTGATCAAAAGAAAACAAGTTCAAGTACACCACATTAAATCATGGAATCCCTTAGAAATTTAATGCATACATCTTCACACAATCAAACATACCTACAATACTTTAGGGCATTATATTTCTAAATAACACAACTCAAATCATGCATCATACACACATTCACATTCACACAAGTTATGCATTCATTCATCTCAAATTTTCTATTTAAATTTTGCACATAATTTATTTTACTCTTATGATGAGAAAACACAAATGTTCACAAACTCAAAGATTCCAAGGATATATTAGTAAACTTCACTATTTGGTCATAAATATAGGCTTCACTTTATTTTATAAAACCATATTTTCACATAAATCAAAGATTTTCAAAAGGAATAATTTATTTGATGTCTCAAATCACTTTCACTCCTTAATACTTTCAAAATTCGTCCTTCAAATGCTCCAAAATAAATTTTTGCAAATCAACCCATAAAATTATAAAAATTACATATTTAAATTCTACCTTTCAACGCGATCATTTTCATATAAAGATCATAATTTTTTGAGTTACGGTTGAAAAGATATGCACTTTCAAAGTAACCAAATTCATTTTGATCATAAAAGAAAATTCATTTCTTTAAGAAATCTCAAATGACAAAATCATAACTTGGTTTTCATGAATTCAAACTCAAATAAAAATCATTTGCTAAAACATTCATCTGAATATCCTTCTTAAAATCTCAAAATCCTTTTTAAATAAAATCTCATTGATTTATTTGAGTCGAGAAGATGCGGGATGTTACATTCTCCCCAACTTGAAGATTTCTCGTCCTCGAGAAATGATGCGCGATACCGTCTCATTCAAGAATACGTAGCTCCTTGTAGCAATCCTCTTCTTCATTCTCATATGAACTGACTGTTGTAACATCCCCAAATTTGCTAAGTGATTAGGTGTATTAGTGAGTAGGATTTCGATGAGTGCCTTAGTATTCTTAAGTGTCGATTTCGTTTAGAAACGATAGTTGGTATTCGAATTAGTATGTGTCCAAGCGCTTAGAGTGTAGTAGTTAGCTTAGAGTGGGTTTATATGAAATAGAAGTAAGTTAGAATAGGTTTAGAGTGAAGAGAAAGGAATGTGTTAGGTTAAGATTGTGGTTTAGAAATGTTATTTAAGGATTAAGAGCATAGGACTTTAGGAAATTAAGAATATAAGATCCATAGCTCTAAACTCAAATTCCACCGTTGGATATTAAGATAAGTGTGTTAGGAAGCTTGCCTCAAAATTTGAGCAAAATCCGACGGTTAACGAAAACGTTACGGTACTTTGAAGTTCAAAGGAATAGTGGGCTGAACAGGTTAATCCATTAACACTTGAGTTAATCGAGTAAGGCTGAAAGCTGCTCAAGAATTAATCGATTAACAGCATCTGTTATTAATCGATCAACAGGCGCTGAAACAGCCTTATAAATTCGTTTTTGAGCCATTTTTCACAAAATTTCCTCTCTCCTCTCCCTTCCACACGAATTCTCTCTTCTTCCCCTCCCCTAGGGCTTGTGATTTCACATAGCCACCACTATGAATCCACAAATTGATACCCCAAATCAACTCCCCATTACATCCCAAGCATTTCCCCTCTCTCAATTTCAATTTCCCTCTCTTTCTCACAAAACCCCCAAATTAAACCCTAAACCCTAATGTGTGCAATTGGTCATTGGAGGCTCAAATCTATCCTAGGAGCTTGAGGAGCCATAGGAATCAAGAGAGGAAGCACATAGGATCTTGGATTGGAGTGGGTGTTGGTGCTCCCTCAACTTCTCTCTTTCTCCTCTTCCCTCCAAGAGGTAAGGGGTGTACTTTGGTCTAGTATTAGAGGAAGGGTTTATTTATTGTAATAGAGTTATAATTGAGTATATTATTGATTGGTTAGGTTGATGGGTAGGAGGGTAGAGAATAGTTAGGAACCCTAAGTTTTAGTGATATGTTATTAATGTATGTTTATATTAATTGATTTTATAAATTGTTAAGTAGGAAGTGAAGAACCCTAGGAAGGTGATTTAAATTACAGTCCCTGAGACATACCTGAGTATGTTGACTGATTGTTGATTGATATTGTTTGTATTAATATTATTAAAGAGTATATAAGTAAATTGTAAATGACATTCATATAGTTATGCATTAAATAGGGCCAAGTATTTCTCAATTGAGTTTAAACCAATTAAATGACATTTTCTAAAGAACAAAGAGAGTCTTAAATTCAATTGAGAAACACTTAGGATATTGGATCATGCATGGTGAAAAGGTGGACATTAGGAGTCGGGGAAAAACATACGTCGCTTTGCGATTGATGAGGACAAGAGTAAATGTTAGGAATTACTATGGGGGACTTTGATCTTCCAAAGGACATGGGTTCGCCACCCGTGTTGGGGATTGGTCCGACGCAAACCATAGTAATTCTATTCACTTTGGCTCCTTTTGGCCAGTGATAGTGATTTCTGCTAGAGCCAATCTGGGCGAATCAATCCAGATTGTACGTTGTTAACACTACCCTAGAGGAGTGTGACGTATTGTGCAAGCGGGTGAGCGAGGGACCTTCTGTAACATCCCTAATTTTAATCCCTAATATAATTATATATTTTAATGAATTAAATATTTGTTTCTTGAAATCAATCATTTAGTTGTTGGGTATTTCATAAAAATACATTATGTTAATTACGAAAGAGTATTTAATTATATTCAAACTTAATTCTTTTAAAGAAAAATTAACATATTAAAATAAAGCTAAATATTTTGAATACTTTACTTAACTTTTATATATTCAATAAGGAATTATGTTTAGTGTTTTTAAATATTTGACTTTATAACATTCGTAAAAATATATTCACTTATTTGAATTGATGACTAAATTCTATTTTTAAATGCTCTTAAAAATAATCACCCTCATTGAAGGATATACTTTTTATATTTTCCTTAATGTGGACATACCAATATTTAAGTGCTTCTTAAGTAATATCAATTATTAACTTTATGATATCCCTATATGTGATAGTATAATATTTAATTCTTGGTATTAGTTTCATTTTTTTTTAAAAAAATAATATTGATTTTTATTTACAAGAAAGAATAAATAAATAAATAAAAGTATATTTAAAAAAAAAAGAAAGGGGGTCTGTGCGTGTGTGTTTGGTGTGTTAGGGTATGAAACCCTCTTCTTTGTGCCAATGGGGGGTTCCAGCCGCCACCCCCCTTCTCCCTCATAATTTCTTCTTCCTCTTCTACATTGAGTCTTCCTCCTCCCTCCGTTTCTCTCTCTCTTTTCCTTCTCAGGGCTCGCATTTCTCTCTCTCTGCTGCGGTCTCTCTCTTCGCCACCCAAGAAGACCGCCGCTGCCGCCGCAGCCACAGTCCAGGTCGCCACCGTCGCAGTCCTCTCCCTCTACAGTCGCGATTCGCGACTTGGTGCCCTAGGGCTGCCGCTGCTGCTCCTCCCTGGACCAAGAGGACCCGGTTCACGACCCTTTTTCTCCCTCCGCTTCTGGTTGCTTGTTGCTGTCGTTGCTCCTGGCTGCTGCCATAGTGGAGCCACCGCCTCGTCCTGGTGCCAACAAATAGCCACAGCCACAAAGAGAAGCTGTCTCTGTTTCTCTCTCTTCGATTGAAGTCACCAACGCCGGTCGGGGACGTCGTGTCTGCCATGAAGAAGTAGATGATGTTGCTGCGGTTTGAGCCTGAACCGAAGCCATTTTTGTCCTCCCTGCTACTTCAAAAATCACATTCGAGGGTAAATCCCTATCACCTTTTTAATTGCTCTTCGTTATATGTTAATAATAATTTGATTATACTAACGGTATTAGCATTAATAACAATGATTTAGTGTTAAATGATTTTTGGAAAAAAAATATAATATGCAGTTTAGTATTGATTTTCAGTTACATAGTTATTTATAATGATTTATTTTAATTAGTTACTCTGACTTGGGATAATATTGGATTAATTGTTATGTCGAATAATGAATTTTAAAGAGTATTTTTGCGAAAGGTGCGGGGTTCCTAAGTAAGTGAGCTGTCGTTTAGTTTGGTTGAGTTGTCCCTGAACTAAATGATATCTCAGTTAATTAGGAATCTGATATATACGACATAACGTTAATTCGAGTCAAAACGTTGAGCATTAATTTCAAATTGAAGGGGAGTGTATTATTGGGACTTTTAAGATCTGTTTAGACTTATTTTTGAACAAAGAACGCTCTCTTTCAATCCTAAATTAATGGTGTCAAGTCACGACAATTGATTTTGTGACTTGAAGCTAAAACTACTTAACTTTAATGTATTTTTGACTATTATGTTAGTATTGAAAGTTAATATATTTTCAAGAAAAAGCTTTATTTACGGGACTATGGTTCTAATTTTATTTGACTTTGATTCATGAAATTTAATTAAAGGTTTTCGAAATTTACTTGTTTGATTTTCAAGTTAAAGCCCCTTTTCGTAAAACACATTATATTGATAATATTTAATTTGTATGGCATGGTTAGACGACGAAGGATTTTAGGAACCGCTGTGATGCGAACAACAAACCGCGTAGCGTCGTGAGCCGGAACAGGATAGCCCCATCGTGCCTCGAAACAGGTTTTGGTAGAACCCTTGAGGTAAGGGGTGTTTTACCTTGCTTTAGAGAGTCCTTTCTAATTAGTTATAATACTTGCTAAGAATATATGGGTATGCTTGTGATTGAATCTCAGGGTAATTAATCAAAACTAAGAGTAAAGGATAAAAATAAATAAAAGAAAATCTAATTGGATAGCGTGATTTGAAATGTGTTTTAAGTGAAAATTGTAAATATGCTAATTAAAGATAAAAAGGGGAAATTGAATTACAATAGAATATGTGCAATCAATTATGTGTTATGGTGTGATGTGGATAACTGTAAACATTTCAAATGCTTGAATGACTAATTGAATTGTATGTATTGTGATAGTTATGCATGAGTAACTGTAATTATGTGTAAATTGTATGTATAAATGTTAAGTGATAATGCATGTGTTTGAATAATATATGTTGTGGTGGTATGAGGTACCTTCCTGTGTGGAGGTGAAGTACCATCAGGCCAAATTGTATGAGGTACCTTCCTGTGTGGAGGTGAAGTACAATGGTATGAGGTACCTTCCGGTGTGGAGGTGAAGTACCCATAGGCCAAACCGTATGAGGTACCTTCCTGTGTGGAGGTGAAGTACAACGGTATGAGGTACCTTCCGGTGTGGAGATGAAGTACCCACTGGCCAATTTGTATGAGGTACCTTCCTGTGTGGAGGTGAAGTACAATGGTATGAGGTACCTTCCGGTGTGGAGGTGAAGTACCCATAGGCCAAATCGTATGAGGTACCTTCCGGTGTGGAGGTGAAGTACCCAATGGCCAATTTGTATGAGGTACCTTCCGGTGTGGAGGTGAAGTACAATGGTATGAGGTACCTTCCGGTGTGGAGGTGAAGTACAATGGTATGAGGTACCTTCCGGTGTGGAGGTGAAGTACCCATAGGCCAAATCGTATGAGGTACCTTCCGGTGTGGAGGTGAAGTACAACGGTATGAGGTACCTTCCGGTGTGGAGGTGAAGTACCCAATGGCCAATTTGTATGAGGTACCTTCCGGTGTGGAGGTGAATTACAATGGTATGAGGTACCTTCCGGTGTGGAGGTGAAGTACAAGGCTAAGAGATATATCTTAAAAATGAAATGGAAAATGAATTATAATAATGATAAAGAACTTGAAATGATGTTTTAGGATTATCTGCAAAAGACTAAATAATTATGAAGCACAATGGTATGAGTTACATCTGAAAAATGAAATGGAAATATAAATGGAATTGTATGTTGGGAAATTAGAACGTGAAAGGTAAATGAAGAAGAGAATGAGAAATATAAAAGTAAATAAGTGATGTGTTTGGAATAGGTGAAATTTTGTAATTAGATGATAACTGATCATGTGTGTGAGAGGTGTGTGAGAGGGTTATACACTAGATAGTTGATAGGAGGATGAGATTAATGAGACAGGTATGGAAAAGCTAATATGGACATAATTAGCAAGAGATGAAGAAATGAGATTATTGTGTGTGTTTGAGCATGCTGGTTTGACTAAATGAAAATATTTGTGTTATGTGCTAATTGTGTTTGACTTGGTAGGTCATTATGTCTAGTTAGAAACTACTTTCTATTTCATGTGTAAAGCTCACCCTTGCAACCATTTTTACAGGTTCAAAGTTTGAGCAAACACAGTTTCAGGCCGAGCAGGAATGGCACTCCACCGCGTGGAGTGCTCGATCGTTATTTTATGAGTGGACTATAATTTAATTATGTGAAGAACTGTTATTTTTATAATTTAGAATATGTAATAGTTATGTGCCCTGAAGTGTACTAATTTGGGCTTTAGGTTTGATCTGGCTATTTTGCTATTGTGTATTATATTTTTAAATAATTCTGGACTGACAGGTATAAACAGGAAATTTTGGGAAAAGTCCGAAAAACAGAGGAAACTCTGCCGGATTTTCGTCGGAATTTTCAAGTCCATATTTTTATAAATCTTAAATTAAGTAAATTATTGTGAGAGTGTTACAATATGGTATCAGAGCAGTTTCCCTCGGCCTTTGGAGTGTGGACTCACAACTCCTATGGTTTACTCACCAAGCGAGTAACCGATAGAAATTGAAATGTTTAAGTTAGTTTGATAGGGTATATGTATGTATATGCTTGTTTGTGAGATTGTATCATATGGTTGTTCTTTTAGTAACTTTACCTTGAATATTAAGAGTTCTTAGCAATTGGATACATACTTTGTACTGCCTCTACATGTGTTATGTGACTTAGAAGTATAGGTTTGTTGGCATGAGTTGCTGTCTACTTGAGGAATAAAAGGTTGTATGCCGTATGACAAGGCTCAGTTCGCGCGGAATAACTAGAAGACAATCTTAGAAATTCTTATAGATCTTTCCTTCCCTTTTCATGTATCCAATTTATGTTCTGTGTCCTGAATCTGGTATGCTGATTCGATTTGTGTAGAACCTCGATATTTGCTTGATAGCTTGGCTCTTTATTTCCCTCATTCAATTCTTGACATCTTAGATAGTAACTATTGAATCTAGATTTCATTCATCTCTATATATTCATTGACTTGTGAGTGTATTTTCTTTTTCTAACTTGTGATGCACGGTTTAATGTACAACCTCTTAACTACATTATACTTCTCATCTTCAGTTTAATACGAATGCTTGAATTCAAATCAAAAGTTTACCTCCTCTTACTTTTGGGTTGGATTATGCAGACACCCATGGTTTTTATCGAAGAAGGTTCCCTTATTGTCATTGACAACAGAATTTTTATTCTAAATGAGCTTGATTTCTTGTAGCCGGAGTATAACTAGAGAGTTATCAATTCTTTCTTTGGTCATGTTATATCTTGTGAGGACGAAAATGCAGTTTCAGTCTGACAAGCTGGCCCCTAAAGTTCTCTTTGTTTCACAATTCTTGCAACTTCTTTTAGCTAAAAAGTTTGGCTGCTTAGTTATTCCTTTCATTTCCAACTTCCACGCATTATGACGATCATAGACCCGAGTTATCTCTTACAGTGTTTAGATACGTGCTTGTTAGTTTGAGATATTCCATGTAACGTGAAATCATTTCTTGTGATTTATGATGGTATGATCACGTCTATCTCGGTTAAGACTCTAATGCTTTTGATAATGGTAACTTTTGAGATCTTATCCTTATTTATTCTTCGATAGGAGCTGAAAATAATTTTTGACTATCTCTCAATTTATCTTATCCTTAGAATCAATCGACACTTTCATCAATCTATTATATTAGTCTCTCTGGTATGTATCCAGCAAAATCTCTTATCCTATTAAGAATAAAGTTGGCATCCAAGAAAATCTGGATTTTTGCTAATCGTTATCCCATATTACGGTGCTGTTGTCTAATTGATGATCCTTGAGCCAATCAATTACTTGGTCTATTTATGGCTTAGTTCAAATTCCTTTTTTCTGAGTAGCTATTCTAAGCCTTGCGAGAAGTTTAGCAAACTCGTGGAGTTCGACATCGGCATGGAGTGTACCTCTCAGCTTGCAAGTTAACTAAGACCCTCGTACTACATGTCGTGCTTGTTTATAGACATGTTCGTCTAAGATTGTTGGAGCGATCGTCAAGAATCCTCGGATCCTTACTCTACGATTTACACCAATCAAATTTCGAGGACGAAATTTCTTTTTGGGGGGAAGGATTGTAACATCCCTAATTTTAATCCCTAATATAATTATATATTTTAATGAATTAAATATTTGTTTCTTGAAATCAATCATTTAGTTGTTGGGTATTTCATAAAAATACATTATGTTAATTACGAAAGAGTATTTAATTATATTCAAACTTAATTCTTTTAAAGAAAAATTAACATATTAAAATAAAGCTAAATATTTTGAATACTTTACTTAACTTTTATATATTCAATAAGGAATTATGTGTAGTGTTTTTAAATATTTGACTTTATAACATTCGTAAAAATATATTCACTTATTTGAATTGATGACTAAATTCTATTTTTAAATGCTCTTAAAAATAATCACCCTCATTGAAGGATATACTTTTTATATTTTCCTTAATGTGGACATACCAATATTTAAGTGCTTCTTAAGTAATATCAATTATTAACTTTATGATATCCCTATATGTGATAGTATAATATTTAATTCTTGGTATTAGTTTCATTTTTTTTTAAAAAAAATAATATTGATTTTTATTTACAAGAAAGAATAAATAAATAAATAAAAGTATATTTAAAAAAAAAAGAAAGGGGGTCTGTGCGTGTGTGTTTGGTGTGTTAGGGTATGAAACCCTCTTCTTTGTGCCAATGGGGGGTTCCAGCCGCCACCCCCCTTCTCCCTCATAATTTCTTCTTCCTCTTCTACATTGAGTCTTCCTCCTCCCTCTGTTTCTCTCTCTCTTTTCCTTCTCAGGGCTCGCATTTCTCTCTCTCTACTGCGGTCTCTCTCTTCGCCACCCAAGAAGACCACCGCTGCCGCCGCAGCCACAGTCCAGGCCGCCACCGTCGCATTCCTCTCCCTCTACAGTCGCGATTCACGACTTGGTGCCCTAGGGCTGCCGCTGCTGCTCCTCCCTGGACCAAGAGGACCCGGTTCACGACCCTTTTTCTCCCTCCGCTTCTGGTTGCTTGTTGCTGTCGTTGCTCCTGGCTGCTGCCATAGTGGAGCCACCGCCTCGTCCTGGTGCCAACAAATAGCCACAGCCACAAAGAGAAGCTGTCTCTGTTTCTCTCTCTTTGATTGAAGTCACCAACGCCGGTCGGGGACGTCGTGTCTGCCATGAAGAAGTAGATGATGTTGCTGCGGTTTGAGCCTGAATCGAAGCCATTTTTGTCCTCCCTGCTACTTCAAAAATCACATTCGAGGGTAAATCCCTATCACCTTTTTAATTGCTCTTCGTTATATGTTAATAATAATTTGATTATACTAACGGTATTAGCATTAATAACAATGATTTAGTGTTAAATGATTTTTGGAAAAAAAATATAATATGCAGTTTAGTATTGATTTTCAGTTACATAGTTATTTATAATGATTTTAATTAGTTACTCTGACTTGGGATAATATTGGATTAACTGTTATGTCGAATAATGAATTTTAAAGAGTATTTTTGTGAAAGGTGCGGGGTTCCTAAGTAAGTGAGCTGTCGTTTAGTTTGGTTGAGTTGTCCCTGAACTAAATGATATCTCAGTTAATTAGGAATCTGATATATACGACATAACGTTAATTCGAGTCAAAACGTTGAGCATTAATTTCAAATTGAAGGGGAGTGTATTATTGGGACTTTTAAGATCTGTTTAGACTTATTTTTGAACAAAGAACGCTCTCTTTCAATCCTAAATTAATGGTGTCAAGTCACGACAATTGATTTTGTGACTTGAAGCTAAAACTACTTAACTTTAATGTATTTTTGACTATTATGTTAGTATTGAAAGTTAATATATTTTCAAGAAAAAGCTTTATTTACGGGACTATGGTTCTAATTTTATTTGACTTTGATTCATGAATTTTAATTAAAGGTTTTCGAAATTTACTTGTTTGATTTTCAAGTTAAAGCCCCTTTTCGTAAAACACATTATATTGATAATATTTAATTTGTATGGCATGGTTAGACGACGAAGGATTTTAGGAACCGCTGTGATGCGAACAACAAACCGCGTAGCGTCGTGAGCCGGAACAGGATAGCCCCATCGTGCCTCGAAACAGGTTTTGGTAGAACCCTTGAGGTAAGGGGTGTTTTACCTTGCTTTAGAGAGTCCTTTCTAATTAGTTATAATACTTGCTAAGAATATATGGGTATGCTTGTGATTGAATCTCAGGGTAATTAATCAAAACTAAGAGTAAAGGATAAAAATAAATAAAAGAAAATCTAATTGGATAGCGTGATTTGAAATGTGTTTTAAGTGAAAATTGTAAATATGCTAATTAAAGATAAAAAGGGGAAATTGAATTACAATAGAATATGTGCAATCAATTATGTGTTATGGTGTGATGTGGATAACTGTAAACATTTCAAATGCTTGAATGACTAATTGAATTGTATGTATTGTGATAGTTATGCATGAGTAACTGTAATTATGTGTAAATTGTATGTATAAATGTTAAGTGATAATGCATGTGTTTGAATAATATATGTTGTGGTGGTATGAGGTACCTTCCTGTGTGGAGGTGAAGTACAATGGTATGAGGTACCTTCCGGTGTGGAGGTGAAGTACCCATAGGCCAAACCGTATGAGGTACCTTCCTGTGTGGAGGTGAAGTACAACGGTATGAGGTACCTTCCGGTGTGGAGATGAAGTACCCACTGGCCAATTTGTATGAGGTACCTTCCTGTGTGGAGGTGAAGTACAATGGTATGAGGTACCTTCCGGTGTGGAGGTGAAGTACCCATAGGCCAAATCGTATGAGGTACCTTCCGGTGTGGAGGTGAAGTACCCAATGGCCAATTTGTATGAGGTACCTTCCGGTGTGGAGGTGAAGTACAATGGTATGAGGTACCTTCCGGTGTGGAGGTGAAGTACCCATAGGCCAAATCGTATGAGGTACCTTCCGGTGTGGAGGTGAAGTACAACGGTATGAGGTACCTTCCGGTGTGGAGGTGAAGTACCCAATGGCCAATTTGTATGAGGTACCTTCCGGTGTGGAGGTGAATTACAATGGTATGAGGTACCTTCCGGTGTGGAGGTGAAGTACAAGGCTAAGAGATATATCTTAAAAATGAAATGGAAAATGAATTATAATAATGATAAAGAACTTGAAATGATGTTTTAGGATTATCTGCAAAAGACTAAATAATTATGAAGCACAATGGTATGAGTTACATCTGAAAAATGAAATGGAAATATAAATGGAATTGTATGTTGGGAAATTAGAACGTGAAAGGTAAATGAAGAAGAGAATGTGAAATATAATAGTAAATAAGTGATGTGTTTGGAATAGGTGAAATTTTGTAATTAGATGATAACTGATCATGTGTGCGAGAGGTGTGTGAGAGGGTTATACACTAGATAGTTGATAGGAGGATGAGATTAATGAGACAAATATGGAAAAGCTAATATGGACATAATTAGCAAGAGATGAAGAAATGAGATTATTGTGTGTGTTTGAGCATGCTGGTTTGACTAAATGAAAATATTTGTGTTATGTGCTAATTGTGTTTGACTTGGTAGGTCATTATGTCTAGTTAGAAACTACTTTCTATTTCATGTGTAAAGCTCACCCTTGCAACCACTTTTACAGGTTCAAAGTTTGAGCAAACACAGTTTCAGGCCGAGCAGGAATGGCACTCCACCGCGTGGAGTGCTCGATCGTTATTTTATGAGTGGACTATAATTTATTTATGTGAAGAACTGTTATTTTTATAATTTAGAATATGTAATAGTTATGTGCCCTGAAGTGTACTAATTTGGGCTTTAGGTTTGATCTGGCTATTTTGCTATTGTGTATTATATTTTTAAATAATTCTGGACTGACAGGTATAAACAGGAAATTTTGGGAAAAGTCTGAAAAACAGAGGAAACTCTGCCGGATTTTCGTCGGAATTTTCAAGTCCATATTTTTATAAATCTTAAATTAACTAAATTATTGTGAGAGTGTTACACCTTCCTAAGTGGAGGTGAAGCACCCAAACAGGGGTTGAGAAATGCTCCCTCCTGGTCGGTTTTTCCCCAGAGTGAAGGGGGGTTGTGAGGTGGTTGTGTTATTATTGTTATTGAAAAGGGAAAGTGTTATAGGTACATTGTGTGAGGAACCCTCCTTCGGGGAGAATGTGAAGCACAATGTACCCAATTGTTAAAAGTGTTAAAAGTTAAAGTGTTAAAAGTGTATAGGTACATTGTGTGAGGAACCCTCCTTCGGGGAGAATGTGAAGCACAATGTACCCAATCGTTAAAAGTGTAAAAGTGTTAAAAGTAAAGTGAAAAGTGTGAAAGTGAAAGGGAAAGTGTGAATGCATTGTTATAGGTGTTCTAATTCATTGAATCCGATCAAAAGTGTTAAAGTGTTAAATTGAAATGAAATGTTTAATATCGGATTCAAGGATTAAATCACCTAAGAGTGACGTTAGCAGGGCATAACCATGTGATTGTGCATTATAGTATTATATAAAAGTATTATACCCTTATATTTATAGTTCTTAAACTAAATAGTGTTATTGTGCCTTACTTGTTAATTGAATGGTGAATTGTATAATTGTTATTGTTTGTGTTTGAATATACCTCTTTATGATTTATTACAGTTTTTAAACGTTTTCTTTGATCTAGATTTCAAAGTACTCACCCTTACAGTGGACATATTAGGTACACCAAGGAGACAGACACGAAAGGATCAAGGCCGAGAACGGTATACTCATAGTAGAGAGTATATTGGTATAAGTGACCCAAGGGTCACGAGATTGAGCAACCATTCATAGGTTTATATTGTAATAATTAGATTTTTTAAATATAATTGTAATTTAATGATTTTATTTTGTTTAAGCGTTTTGTATATTGAACAGTTATATGTACATTTTTATTTTGAATTGAAAGTTTTATTTCACTCGATTTACAAACTGTTCTGGACTGACAGGTTTAAATTCCTTCGGGGAAAAGACCAATTTTTAAAGGAAACTCTGTCAAAATTTTTATAAACCCCGAATATTTTCGTAAATAAATATTAAATTAAAGTAATTTCTAAAAGTATAAAAAGTAGGATGTTACATTATGGTATCAGTGCAATGGTTGCAATCCTCGGCCCGGAGTATGGATTTTCCTACTCCCAATGAGTTACTCCACATGAGAGTAACTAATAGGTAGTTGAATAAGTACTGCACTCTAGTGTTTCATGCATGCATGCATCGTAAGTAGGAATGCGTATAGTTTATTAGGGTGAGTCGTAGTTTAGTAATCATAGGAGTGTATCTTCAATTTAAAGTGGGCTAACTCAATTTTTCAAAGCATAACTTTGTTGTATTTAGGAATGGACAGAAAGTAGAGACTAAGAGAAAGAGAAACTCCCAACGGGACAGAGCATGCAATCGCTACCCCAACGGGAAGTACTAACTCTTAGTTTTGAATTAATCATGCCTATTTCAAAATATGACAAGACATTGAGATTTTCGCTTTAAGAGAAAATTTCAAAGCCTTTCTTCGAATCGAAAACGAGTCATTCTTTATTTGATTGGAACTCAAGTAGCATGAAAACAATTTTGTCTCCAATGCAATATAGAATCGAGACGGATCCCTCGCATTTTGTATTCATTGACAGATGAAATCGCTGAGTCCTTGAATCTAATCAAATAATTGTTGGATTTATTTTCTAAGTCTAAGTATAGGATCGGTACTAGAAGTTGTCTAGTTTCTACACTTCGAGCATTCTTCATCAGAGTGCGCAGCGGAAGTGAATAGGTGTTAACCCATTGTAGTTGCCTTTAACTGTGATTACTGAGTGTCATCTTAGTAAAACCTAATTGCCCTCTACATTTCCACATTATATTTGGTGATAAATGTACTCTGATTTTTTTTAAGTATGAAAATGCTTTTGCAACAACATTTTTCTAAGACTCTATTTCCGAAAAGTATTAATACTATAATTTGAAATAAATGTCAAGTACACTAATATTTTTATATTTTTCAAAGTATGAAATTGATTCAAACTATGATAATTGATTGAATGTCGCACCACTGATTTTTAAGAAAATTTTATTCATAATGAGAATTCCTAACTAATTGCATGATAGTGTAATTTACTTTTAAGTTACACCAATTATCAATTGATAGGAATTCAATGAAGGCGACATGAGTCAATTTGAACTTTCAAACTAAAATAAAAGGAAAAGCATTCACTAGAATTTGGAAAGGTGAATGACATTAAACTTTTGAACGTAAGTCTATTCCTTTTAATTGAGTTTGACGAATATAGAGGATTCTTACTTTCTTTGTCAAAGGAATCCTTAAGCTTCAGAATCAATTCCAAATGAATGCAAAATGATTTTGAAAATTTATATAAATGATTTGAAACTTGCAAGTGCTTGACATGCTTTCCCTAAACAATGATTTCGTTTAAGTTTTAAATGAAAAGAATTTACAAAAAACATAGAGTGTTTTTACTCATTTTAAAGAAAATGCAAATTCTTGAAAATTCTTTTATCACCAAGTACCAAACCATTTACACAGAAATTGGTACTTTATTGTTTCTGTTGTAATGTGGAAGTGGAAAATGTGAATCGAAGGTAGTGAGGTAAGTTAAAGGTAATGTAGTTACCCTAGAACCAAAGTCTAGTTTAGAACAAAACTAGAGTAATGGATGTTAATCCTTCTTCCTTCAAGTTCACATAGAACTCCAAGGAAATTTGCTGTATTTAATGAACAAACTGTATTCCGGAAGTGCAAACCATTTTCAAAACTATTATTATTAACTCTTCCGTAGAATGTAGTTTGTGAATGTTAAAGTCCCGGTCTTAGCATCCATTATAAGAGTCGTAGCACCAAAGCCTAGTTAGCAACAAGAGAGTTTTATCTAGGGCTTAAGGTTAAGTTGTAGTTGTTGATCTTCGAGCTTAAGGAACCAATTAGGACACCTTAACCCTTAGGAAAAATAGTAAGTGTAGTGCTAGTCGAAGTCTTTCATAGTAGGAAATTTCTTTTAGATCGAGTATAGAACCTCAATAGCTTTCCTTCATAGACTGGATGATAGAAGCTAGGTTCGATCTTAGTGAGTCCTAGAGTTCGGACATAGTTGTGTAGGCATATAGATGTGCATATAGGAAGCGGTTTTCAAATGTTTTCGAACGCTGGAATTTTATATATATGTATTTACTATCTTAAACTTATTAGGACTATGTGTTAAGTCCAAACGTTTTCATGAACCTTTTCTTATGATTTTGGGTAATCCCCAAATTTCAAATTCTTTTAAGTGCTATATATATATGTGTATTATTTTAAATCGATTTTTGATTAAGATTATTTTCTACCTCCTACTGAAAGTAACTTTAAAAGAGTACTATACTAGTTTTATTAACTAACTATTTTCAAAGTAATTGCCTTGTGCCTCTTCATATGATAATTCTTAATTTCCAACTTTTCCTAATATATATATATATATATATATATATATATATTTCTTTCAAAGTAACCTTTTCTAGAGAAAACCTTACAAGTGACAAACTTGTAATGGAAACGACGACTTATTTTTATATATACACATCCGATTGAAATATATATATAGTTATGTAATACCTTCAATCTATTTTATTAACCTCTGTGTCTATTTTTCATAATCACCTTTATGTTTTAACCCTATCCGCATCTATGTTGCTTTCTAAACTTAACTTTCATAAGGTGTTCTTTTTATATTTGATAGTCGGAAGTTTGGACTTCCAATTCCTTTTCTTTTATATATATATATATATATATATATATATAAACTAGCCCTGTGGGAATTCAAGTTCATTTTCTACCACATCCCTTAAATATGCTTTCAATTATTCTATGGATTGTTTTACTTCTTTGTGTTGAGTTGATACTCTGCTTTTCTTTTAAGGGATGCACTCTTTAATAAAATCTAAATGATGTTCTTTTACTTAAATTGAATTTGATTTTTAAAATGAAAATCTTTATGTATCATAATACCTTGAGGCTTTGGTTTTGTATTTGATTTCCCCTTTAACTTATGTTTGAATTATAATTTTGTGACATTGACTTTTCTTAAATAATAAATGTTTTGTGTTTTGATTGTCTCTATCTGTATCGTGTGTGTTGTGAAAGTTTGAATGTCTAGATTTTATTGAATAGTGTTAGGTAGTGTTGGATATAGGACTAAGTAGGTCTGTATTGTCAGGTATTGCCCCTAGGCTTCGAACTTCATGTTTTGAACCTTAAGGAACTAAGTGGGACTTTATGGTAAAGGTCTCGATAGTAATCAAGTAGATATAGTAAGAGAAACCCAACCGAAGTTGTATCCTAAGTGGGGGAGTGAATTCCCCAAAGTTGTGCCTATCCTGAACTAGGTTAAGACCTTCCTTCAACTGAGAATATAGCTCCATATCTTCTCCTTTCTTTGAAGTGAGCCGAATTTCGGGGACGAAATTCATATAAGTGGGGGAGAATTGTAACATCCCCAAATTTGCTAAGTGATTAGGTGTATTAGTGAGTAGGATTTCGATGAGTGCCTTAGTATTCTTAAGTGTCGATTTCGTTTAGAAACGATAGTTGGTATTCGAATTAGTATGTGTCCAAGTTCTTTGAGTGTAGTAGTTAGCTTAGAGTGGGTTTATATGAAATAGAAGTAAGTTAGAATAGGTTTAGAGTGAAGAGAAAGGAATGTGTTAGGTTAAGATTGTGGTTTAGAAATGTTATTTAAGGATTAAGAGCATAGGACTTTAGGAAATTAAGAATATAAGATCCATAGCTCTAAACTCAAATTCCACCGTTGGATATTAAGATAAGTGTGTTAGGAAGCTTGCCTCAAAATTTGAGCAAGATCCGACGGTTAACGAAAACGTTATGGTACTTTGAAGTTCAAAGGAATAGTGGGCTGAACAGGTTAATCCATTAACACTTGAGTTAATCGAGTAAGGCTGAAAGCTGCTCAAGAATTAATCGATTAACAGCATCTGTTATTAATCGATTAACAGGCGCTGAAACAGCCTTATAAATTCGTTTTTGAGCCATTTTTCACAAAATTTCCTCTCTCCTCTCCCTTCCACACGAATTCTCTCTTCTTCCCCTCCCCTAGGGCTTGTGATTTCACATAGCCACCACCATGAATCCACAAATTGATACCCCAAATCAACTCCCCATTACATCCCAAGCATTTCCCCTCTCTCAATTTCAATTTCCCTCTCTTTCTCACAAAACCCCCAAATTAAACCCTAAACCCTAAAGTGTGCAATTGGTCATTGGAGGCTCAAATCTATCCTAGGAGCTTGAGGAGCCATAGGAATCAAGAGAGGAAGCACATAGGATCTTGGATTGGAGTGGGTGTTGGTGCTCCCTCAACTTCTCTCTTTCTCCTCTTCCCTCCAAGAGGTAAGGGGTGTACTTTGGTCTAGTATTAGAGGAAGGGTTTATTTATAGTAATAGAGTTATAATTGGGTATATTATTGATTGGTTAGGTTGATGGGTAGGAGGGTAGAGTATAGTTAGGAACCCTAAGTTTTAGTGATATGTTATTAATGTATGTTTATATTAATTGATTTTATAAATTGTTAAGTAGGAAGTGAAGAACCCTAGGAAGGTGATTTAAATTACAGTCCCTGAGACATACCTGAGTATGTTGACTGATTGTTGATTGATATTGTTTGTATTAATATTATTAAAGAGTATATAAGTAAATTGTAAATGACATTCATATAGTTATGCATTAAATAGGGCCAAGTATTTCTCAATTGAGTTTAAACCAATTAAATGACATTTTCTAAAGAACAAAGAGAGTCTTAAATTCAATTGAGAAACACTTAGGATATTGGATCATGCATGGTGAAAAGGTGGATGTTAGGAGTCGGGGAAAAACATACGTCGCTTTGCGATTGATGAGGACAAGAGTAAATGTTAGGAATTACTATGGGGGACTTTGATCTTCCAAAGGACATGGGTTCGCCACCCGTGTTGGGGATTGGTCCGACGCAAACCATAGTAATTCTATTTACTTTGGCTCCTTTTGGCCAGTGATAGTGATTTCTGCTAGAGCCAATCTGGGCGAATCAATCCAGATTGTACGTTGTTAACACTACCCTAGAGGATTGTGACGTATTGTGCAAGCGGGTGAGCGAGGGACCTTCCTAAGTGGAGGTGAAGCACCCAAACAGGGGTTGAGAAATGCTCCCTCCTGGTCGGTTTTTCCCCAAAGTGGAGGGGGGTTGTGAGGTGGTTGTGTTATTATTGTTATTGAAAAGGGAAAGTGTTATAGGTACATTGTGTGAGGAACCCTCCTTCGGGGAGAATGTGAAGCACAATGTACCCAATTGTTAAAAGTGTTAAAAGTTAAAGTGTTAAAAGTGTATAGGTACATTGTGTTAGGAACCCTCCTTCGAGGAGAATGTGAAGCACAATGTACCCAATCGTTAAAAGTGTAAAAGTGTTAAAAGTAAAGTGAAAAGTGTGAAAGTGAAAGGGAAAGTGTGAATGCATTGTTATTGGTGTTCTAATTCATTGAATCCGATCAAAAGTGTTAAAGTGTTTAAATTGAAATGAAATGTTTAATATCGGATTCAAGGATTAAATCACCTAAGAGTGACGTTAGCTGGGCATAACCATGTGATTGTGCATTATAGTATTATATAAAAGTATTATACCCTTATATTTATAGTTCTTAAACTAAATAGTGTTATTGTGCCTTACTTGTTAATTGAATGGTGAATTGTATAATTGTTATTGTTTGTGTTTGAATATACCTCTTTATGATTTATTACTGTTTTGAAACGTTTTCTTCGATCTAGATTTCAAAGTACTCACCCTTACAGTGGACATATTAGGTACACCAAGGAGACAGGCACGAAAGGACCAAGGCCGAGAACGGTATACTCATAGTAGAGAGTATATTGGTATAAGTGACCCAAGGGTCACGAGATTGAGCAACCATTCATAGGTTTATATTGTAATAAGTAGATTTTGTAAATATAATTGTAATTTAATGATTTTATTTTGTTTAAGCGTTTTGTATATTGAATAGTTATATGTACATTTTTATTTTGAATTGAAAGTTTTATTTCACTCGATTTGCAAACTGTTCTGGACTGACAGGTTTAAATTCCTTCGGGGAAAAGACCAATTTTTAAAGGAAACTCTGTCAAAATTTTTATAAACCCCGAATATTTTCGTAAATAAATATTAAATTAAAGTAATTTCTAAAAGTATAAAAAGTAGGATGTTACAACTGTTGTGACGTACCGCTGATTCACTGCCCTCAAGAAGGATTCGAAATAATTCTTTAACAAAAGGAATCTCTTGGGTCATTCCTTGTCAAATACAATGGTGTATAACAACAAGGTTTTGCTGAGCAGATTAAATTTTTAAGGGTGGTCAATGTTGCTGAAACAGATAGCAACACAAAAAGGAATGTCATGCTTATGCCAATCCGGACAAGAATACTACTAACATGATTACTCTCTCAACTTACCCCTTCCTAGTAATTTCCAGCCTAGTCAGGTCACCTTAAACCTCAAATCTCCATCTACTCCCCAACTTTAATGACTCTTACTACTGTACACCTCAACCATCAACATAGACTCAACTCCAGCAAAACTCTCAATCTTTACCATTTTCGTTTCATCCTATCACACCTCTCTTTACCTCCTTCAAATTCATCCTATCATTGCCTTAGTCTTCACCAAACATTCATCCCGATAATTCAATCTTATTCATCACTAGTCCTTCCTTTCTTCAAGCGACTACTAATCCTCAAGAGACATATGCTTCACTTTACTCCTCCTATTACCTACTGATCGTAGTACTTAAGCATCCTAACTCCTTTTTCCATCCTTCATGTTTCACCTTAGTGTCTAAATCCATTGAAATTCCTCCAATCCTAGAATTATCTGGCTAATAAAAGATCTACATTCCTAATAGGACTTCTCTAATCCGCATTTTACTGTCACCTTCATTGACCAAAACAACACATTTTCATCATTCGTCCTAACATGATCAATACTTAAGGGTTCTAATTGTAAATTCCTTTGCTTCACCTACCCAATTCCCCACCATTACTAGAGACTCACACTCGACCTGATCATTCACCCTTTCTCCAATTTCAACTCTATGGCTGCTAACTCCTCCGACTCCCTCGGATTTCCTACTGCCTCAATACCACCTAGACCAAAAATTTAGACAAATTACCCTCGTCCGTACTTAATTCTAACTGACTCGTACGATCCTCCATCTTACCTAAGGCTCAAAAGACATCCTTACTCTATCTCATGACCAATACATATCCCCTTTCTCATACCTCCTAGTCCTTACTTTCCTCAAATACTGATAATTTTCCCTAACAACACCTCACAATCCACTCTGAGTTCGGGGATAGCTACTTGACTGGCATAAGTCATCACCAAAATTTTGGGAGTCAAACATCTTGATAACAAGGAGGGTTTATAAACTGAGTTCACAATTTAGGTTCAATCGAGTTAGGAGGGTACAAGGCGACTTTAGAGATCAGTCTGGGCAACAAACAACATGAGGTAGGTTCAAATTTCAAATCAAATCAAGAGTTCAAAGGTTATTCTGAACAAAAGGGCTCACAACAAACAAAGGTTCCAACAAAGAATGGTAAGTTCAAACAATAAGTTTAGGTCTTGCTAGGATTCGGATCCTCGGGTTCTATGACGAATTCCGACGCATTCCAAACAACGTTCGCACACTCTCGGCATTCCTATTTCTAATCATCACTGACTAACGCACAAGACACACAAATGAAGTATGTAACCCATGTATTCAACTACTTAGATCTACCATTGCTCTGATACCACAACTGTAACACCCCGATTTGGCAACATGAAAATATACTTCTTTAATGTAGTAAAAATGTGGGCAAATTTTTTTTTTTTAAAACATGTAACCTGGATGACTAACATAAGCATGAGAACCATTAAGTTTTCAAAACTCTTTTACAATTAAAAAGATGTTCTCACACATCATGTTCAACTTCAAGTTCCAAACCGAAGTGTCACAAGACACCGCACTTTGCAACTTGCTTCTTCTAAATTCAATTATCATAGCCCATTTTCCTTCATAATCAAAATCAGTAGTGCCCATTGAAAACAAATTTCATCCACATAAGTTTGGGGTTACATCATGGTACTGCAATGATAAATAAGTAAATACAGGTAAACATAATACTACTACTAAAATGAAAGAACTACCACCAGGCCCACTAAGCTGAAGTCGATGGATCCACAGGAGGTGCCTTGCTAGGGTCAATCTCGATCACGTCAGCCTCCGGGTAATCTAAGTCCTCATCAGGATCCTCTTCTGGGTCTTCCTCCGGTTCGTCCTCTTGCATAGCCTCGAAAGCCTCATCCGGTAGATCATCCAAAGCTTCATCCAACTCCTCTAGCTCCTCGGCCTCAGGGTCAATGCGTGCAGGCAAAGGCATCGGATGCCCACCATGATAGTCGGCTGGTCTGCCAGTCTGCAAATCCGAAAGCACAAAGCGACAGGTGCGGGTATCGGGCGTTGTCCCTTGCAGGGTGTGGTTGGGGTCAAAGATGCGAACTTCCGTGACTCCACGCCACTCCCAACCTCTATTGTTCACTTCCCATCTTCCCTCGTCTCGAATGTCGAAGGTGAACTTGACCGTGTAGGGTCTGCCGACCACATACGGACCCAAGTCTTACTAAAGGGTACCACTAAGGGCATTTTACTCGGTTTAACTGTCATAAAAGTCCTTCGCTCGGACTTGTGAGCTCCGAGCATACGACAGGGCCAGGCTCGGACTTGATGGAACCGAGCCTTACGATCGGTCCCCAATCCTTCAGGCTCGGGACTCTAGGACCGAGACATAGCGTCGGCTCATGGATAAGCTCAGGCTCACCAAGGCTGCTTATCCATTCCGCAAATCTCTCCTAGATTCTCGCAATAGCCTAGACATGAGATCTTCAGTTAATCCTAACCAGATTCTAAAAGCATAATTATCCGACATTATCTTACAGAGTCCTGGTTCAGCACAACTCTGATACAGGGCCCAAACGGCCCATATCAGCCCCCTCCAAACCCTATAAATAGCTCATTACATCTAGGGTTTCAAGTAAGTACTCTCATCCCTAAGTTGACACTCTGCACACACACGTTGACTAGGGAGACCTTGCTTTTCCCAACTGGAACTGCAGAAATACCATAAGTCATACATTAACACTTAATCCTCTCTTGGGCTTCTGGTTGCCATAATCTTGAGCACTTAGAGGGTTAAGGACATATAGTGTTCAAGGACACTACATTGGCGCCATCTGTGGGAAACGAATAACTAGTATTCCCACATCCACTGTTCTCATGGCAAATGACAACGGTAATGAAGGAGATCTCCGCCGTCGCCTGTAACACCCTATAATTAACTACCCTTAATCACCCTTATATTAAAATACAGACTTAAAAATTCCTTTTTGAATTATAAAAATCAACCGTCAAACGGACGGAGTTTCGTTTGTTTTTCGGACTTTTCCAAATCTTCAACTTGATAGAAACATTCATTTAGTATCAACAGTAGCCAGCAGGGCTCAAATATAAAAATATATGCATCACATAGTTGCCCTATGGGCTCAAGAGCAGAACAACAGTATCAGTTAGTCAGAGTGCCAGCAAAAATGCTAAGTATGTAAATCATGAGGCCATTTTCACAACTATGCCGAAAAAAATGAATCATAACCATGCACCAATGAAACTATCCTAAGCCTCACTCAAAAAAACATAAACCGCACATATACATCATATAGTACGGAGGCTTAGGTCAAAAACAACAACATCTAAACCCCAACCCTACTCTCCCTGTGAGGGAGAGCATTCCTGCTCGGCCGATCCAAGTGTATACTCCAACTCAGTACCTGAAAAATGGTAAGGAGGTGAGTATTACACATTAAAATAGGGAAGCAGTTTCTATTATGCTATACTAAACCACCAGGCCAATCACATATAGTCAAATAAAACACATTTCACAATTAAGCACTCCCAATAAAAGGCATACACATATCATAATTATTTAGTTCTTATTAAGCTATGATAAGGCATAAATTCATAAACTCTATCTTGGTTCAACAAAGCATTAATCATAAAACAATAATTACCAAACCTTTTCCATTCAATTTACAATGTAGCACACTTTAAATTTCAATTTTCTATATTATCATCATAATTCATTCTTTCTCTTTTCTTTCCTTTATTCCATTCATAAAATTTATTTCGAACCAATGTACTTCACCTCCACACCGGAAGGTACCTCATACATTTGGGCGTATGGGTACTTCACCTCCACACCGGAAGGTACGTCATACATTTGGGCCTATGGGTACTTCCCCTCCACACCGGAAGGTACCTCATACCATTGTACTTCACCTCCACACCGGAAGGTACCTCATACAAATTGGCCATTGGGTACTTCACTTCCACACCAGAAGGTACCTCATACCGTTGTACTTCACCTCCACACAGGAAGGTACCTCATACATTGTGGCCTATGGGTACTTCACCTCCACACCGGAAGGTACCTCATACCATCGTACTCACCTCCACACCGGAAGGTACCTCATACAATTTTGCCAGTGGGTACTTCACCTCCACACCGGAAGGTACCTCATACACCACTAAAAAATTCTGGATCTTTAAATCTTTGAATTTCGTTTCCCATTTATTTCATTTGTTTCCAATCTCATGGATTTTCATCAATTAATCATACCATTTTATTTTCACTTCCTAAAGTGTCATTATACTTATTCCAAATCAACATGTTCAATACCATTCATAACTTCCACGCTCAATATAATTTAGCACAATATCCTCCACTTAAATCAAATATCAAAGTCACATTGCACATAACATCACATATCAATATACTTATGGGCATAATAACAATTTAATATATTAAAAGCTATCCTAGGGTTCCTCATCAAAACTAACAAACACCTCCTAGCAACCCAATATAAACATAATACAACCTACCCCCTATAATAAGGTAACACAAACCTCCTTACCTCAAGTTCTTAGAGATAGAGAGAGAATTGGTGCTTGGAACACACTTGAGTAATAGCCACAACTCAAAGGAGAGGGAGGAACCTAAAATCAATAAAATAAAGAGACAAAATATTAAGCTTTGCCTAAGAATCTTGAGGGAAATTCGTGACCCCATCAAGGTTTCTCTAGGTTGATGATTAAAGCTCCATGGGAGGAAGAGAGAGAGAGAAATTCGAATTCTAGGGGGAGAAAGAGAAGAACAAAATCAACAATCACTTACTTGGAGCAACAAGGAAGGACTTGGATGATGGAGTTGGTGTGATTCTTTTAAGGATTGATCAATTAGAATGAGTGAATTAGTGCCCTAGGAGAGAGGAAATTCGAGCTTTGCAAGAAACAAGGAAGTGAGTGCTTTTATTTTTTTCTCCATCAGCAGCCTTTAATCGATTAATAATCGATTAAGCTTTTTCAGCAAATCTGACCTTAATCGATTAAGTTGCAGCTTAATCGATTAAGTTGCAGCTTAATCGATTAAGCTGCACAATTTTGCAGTATCCAGACTTTCAGAGGCCATAACTTCTTCGTTACCCGTTGGATCTTCCTCAAATTTTAAAGCAAGCTTCCTCACCTATCCTACTTCACATCCAACGGTGGAATTTATGTTTTAAGCTACCAATCTTGTTATTCTAATTTCCTAAGTTCCTATGTTTTAAACATAAGGTTGCATGCTCAATTGGCTAAGTTTCTAACTTATGCCCTCAATTCTTCTACCCTAGGACCATCACAACATAAATTACATTATAAATCAAGTTTGGGATGTTACAATCCTCTCCCACTTACCCGAATTTCGTCCTCGAAATTCAGTTGTCATCGAACAAGTGTGGATGAGATTGTCTGATCTTGCTTTCCAACTCCCAAGTAGCCTCCTCTACATTGTTCCGGCTCCATATGACTTTTACCAAGCTAATCTCCTTGCCTCTTAATTGTCTCACTTGCCTATCTTCAATTCTCACTGGCAACACCTCAAAAGTCAAATTATCCTTCAAAGGCAAATCGTCCAAGGTAACCACATGAGTAGGATCATGAATGTATTTCCTTAGCTGTGAAACATGGAATAAATCATGAAGCCTAGCTAAGTGAGGGGGCATAGCAATCCTGTAAGCTACCGGACCAACCTTCTCCAGTACCTCATAAGGTCCAACAAACCTAGGAGTTAGTTTCTTGGATCTAATTGCTCTACCGATCCCTGTGACCGGAGATACTCTTAGAAACACATTATCCCCAACATCAAATTCCAAAGGTCTCCTTCGCCTGTCAGCATAATTCTTTTGGCGATCCTGGGAAGTCTTCATCTTGTTCTTGATCATGGTGATCCTCTCAGTTGTTTCTTTCACAATATAGGGACCTGTCAACAAATTCTCCCCTATATGGAACCAACACAGAGGCGTCCTACACTTTCTGCCATAGAGAGCCTCAAATGGTGCCATGCCAATACTGGAGTGGAAGCTGTTATTATAAGTAAACTCCATCAACGGCAGTAACTGCTCCCAACTACCAGCCTGCTCAAGAACACATGCTCTCAACAAGTCCTCCAGTGTCTGGATAGTATGCTCAGATTGTCCGTCTGTCTGCGGATGATAAGTCGTACTGAATTTCAGCTTAGTACCCAATGCCTCCTGAAGACTCTGCCAAAATCTAGACAGAAATCTCGGATCACGATAGGATACAATACTGGTAAGAACACCATGTAGTTTCACTATGTCCCTGATATACAACTGAGTCAACTTTTCCAGAGTGTACTTCTTGTGAATCAGAATAAAGTGGGCACACTTTGTGAGACGGTCCACAACCACCCAAACTGCATCACATCCTGCAGCAGTCCTAGGTAGACCTGTCACAAAGTCCATAGCTATACTATCCCACTTCCACTCCGGAATATCAAGTGATCGCAATGGACCACCAGGCTTTTGGTGCTCAATCTTAACTTTCTGGCAAGTAAGGCAATGAGATACATGATCTGCTACATCAGTTTTCAACCTTGGCCAGCAATAAATCTTTTTCAGATCTTGGTACATTTTTGTTGCACCAGGATGGAAATTCATTTTGGTACGATGTGCTTCCCATAGGATATCCCTTCTGGTCTCGAAGTCCATGAGAACACATATCCGACCCCTGAATCGGATAATGCCATCTGAACCTTTCACAAAATCGGGCTCTTCATTGTTCGATGCCCCTTCCAACAACTTCTATAATTCTGCATCATCAGCTTGTCTCTCTCTAATAAGGCCAATCAAGTCATTAGTAACCTGCAACATTTCTAGAACAATGCTCTTTTCTTTCACTTGCATGTTCAAATTGAGGTCACTGAACTCTTGGATTAGCTGCATCTCCTTCACCATCAAATTTCTGACATGTAAAGTCTTGCGACTTAGTGCATCAGCCACTACATTTGCTTTGCCCGGATGATACTGAAGATTAAAATCATAATCCTTCAAAAACTCCATCCACCTCCTTTGTCTCATATTTAACTCCTTTTGATCGAAGAGATAGCGAAGGCTTTTGTGATCGCTGAAGACCTCAAACTTTGAACCATATAGATAATGCCTCCAGATTTTCAAAGCAAAAACTACTGCCGCCAACTCAAGATCATGAGTGGGATAGTTCTGCTCATGCTGTCTCAACTGCCTGGATGCATAGGCTATGACTTGTCCTTGCTGCATCAGCACACAACCTAACCCTTGTTTTGAAGCATCACAATACACTACAAAGGATTGAGTCGGATCCGGCAAGATCAACACCAGGGAACTAGTCAATCGCCTCTTCAACTCTTGGAAACTCTCTTCACATTCTGGGGACCACTCAAACGGAACACCCTTCCGCGTAAGAGTAGTCAAAGGAAGGGCTAGCTTAGAAAACCCCTCAATGAACCTCCTATAATAACCAGCCATACCAAGGAAACTTCTGATTTCTGTGATGGACTTGGGTCTCTCCCACTTAAGCATCGCTTCCACCTTAGAAGGGTCAACAGCAACTCCCTTCTCATAAATCACATGCCCCAGAAAATGCACTTCATTCAACCAGAAACTACATTTCGAAAACTTGGCATAGAGATGTTTGTCTTTGAGAACTTGGAGCACCGTTCTCAAATGCTCTTCATGCTCCTTCTGGCTCTTGGAATAGATAAGAATGTCATCAATGAACACAATGACAAATGAGTCTAAGTATGGCCTGAAGATCCTGTTCATGTAATCCATGAAGATGGCAGGTGCATTCGTGAGACCGAAGGGCATCACCACATATTCGAAATGCCCATACCGAGATCTAAAAGCAGTTTTAGGAATGTCCTCCTCTCGGATACGGATTTGACGATATCCAGATCGGAGGTCAATTTTTGAAAAAACTGCAGCTCCCCTAAGCTGATCCAACAAATCATCAATGCGTGGGAGCGGATATTTATTCTTTATCGTCACCGCATTCAACTGCCGGTAGTCAGTGCACATTCGAACACTTCCATCCTTCTTTTTAACAAAAAGGATAGGAGCTCCCCACGGAGAAACACTTGGCCTTATAAACCCCTTAGCCAAAAGCTCCTCCAACTGCTTCTTCAACTCTTCCAACTCTGGAGGGGCCATTCTGTAAGGTGCTTTAGATATCGGGCCGGCACCAGGCATAAGATCAATGCCAAATTCTACTTCTCTGGCTGGAGGTAATCCGGGAATTTCAGCTGGAAAAACTTCCGGAAACTCACAGACCACTGGGAGTCTACTGATATCTGATGCTTCCTCATCATCTAAAGCCGACGCCGAAACTTGACAGAAAATTACTGACTTCTGGCTACAATCAAGAAGGACACGGTTCTGGGACATCCAGTCCATGCCTAGAATGATATCCAGCTTAGTTAAGGGCAAACATATCAAATTCACTTTGAACTCCCGCTCCAATACTCGGAGAGGGCAATCCAAGCACATCAAAGATGTAACCACAACTGAATTTGTAGGGGTAGACACAGACAATTTAAAAGGCATCTCAATAGCAGATAACTTTAATCTTTTCATGCAATTGATAGAAATGAATGAGTGTGTAGCTCCACAATCAAAGAGAATACCACATGCAATATCATTTATATGGCCAATACCTCGAATCAACTCATCAGCCTCTGTCACCTCCTCTCCATCAAGAGTGTACACCTTCCCCTTCTGAAGTGGGCGGCCATCACCAATCCTCTGCGCCCTAGTCACATTGGCTTCTTTCTTAACTGCATTCTTTGGGCAGTTAGTTGCAACATGACCGGGTTGCCCACATTTGAAACGAGTGACACTTGGTTGATTCTGAGTCAAATTCCAACATACACCTCTATGATGCCTGCCACAGTGAGGACAAGGCGGAATAGGACCAGGTGAACTCCTCATAGGGCCTGCATAGGGACCTGGTCACTGCACCGCTCCCTTGCCCCTTATAGGACCACCACTTCTCTGCACAGTCTTGCTTTTGTCTTCTGCCATTTTCTTCTTAAGACCCTTCTCATAAGTGCTCGCCATGTTAACCAAGCGGGCCAAATTGTCAATATTATGATACTCGCAAGAGAGGCGAATATCGGTCCTGAGTCCAGACTCAAACTTGATGCATTTGCCATGCTCACTGGCATCCCGATAGTCAGAGAATCGGATAAGATCTTCAAATCTAGCTGCATAATCCCCAACTGACATGGAGCCTTGAGTCAGTTGGAGAAAGGCAATCTCCTTCTCCCTTCTCACGTCCTCAGGGAAATACTTCCCTAGAAAGAGACCCTTGAATACTTCCCATGAAACCACCGGATTGGCAGCCTCCAATCCCCTCCTCTGCTGGTCCCACCAATGCTCAGCCTTATTGGTTAGCATGAATTCCGCCAGTCGCACATGCTGCTCCATGGGTGGGTGAATAAAGCGGAGGATCTTCTCGATCTCCTGAATCCATCTCTGTGCTCCATCAGGGTCATTTCCACCCTCGAAACGAGGGGGATCATTCTTGCGGAACCTAGCCATCCAGTCAATCTCAACTGGAGCTGGTTGCATAGCTGCTGCTGCGGCAGCAGCCATCTGCTCTCCCTGCTGTTGTTGCATCTGTGACAGATGCTCCAGAATGGCTGCAAGCCCATCATTAGCAACCATTCTTCCAGCCATACTGCTTAGCCAAAGAGAGCAGACAAGTAAGACTTAACTACTAAATGTAAACATAATGCTATAATCATACTATTAAATTCCTAAACTCTTACTATGAGCATCCATTACTCGCTAGGTGAGTAATCATGTGGAGTTTGCATAACTCCAAGGCCGAGGAGAAACTGCTCTGATACCATAAATGTAACACCTTATAATTAACTACCCTTAATCACCCTTATATTAAAATACGGACTTAAAAATTCCTTTTTGAATTATAAAAATCAACCGTCAAACGGACGGAATTTCGTTTGTTTTTCGGACTTTTCCAAATCTTCAACCTGATAGAAACATTCATTTAGTATCAATAGTAGCCAGCAGGGCTCAAATATAAAAATATATGCATCACATAGTTGCCCTATGGGCTCAAGAGCAGAACAATAGTATCAGTTAGTCAGAGTGCCAGCAAAAATGCTAAGTATGTAAATCATGAGGCCATAATCACAACTATGCCCAAAAAAATGAATCATAACCATGCACCAATGAAACTATCCTAAGCCTCACTCAAAAAAACATAAACCGCACATATACATCATATAGTAGGGAGGCTTAGGTCAAAAATAACAACATCTAAACCCCAACCCTACTCTCCCTGTGAGGGAGAGCATTCCTGCTCGGCCGATCCAGGTCTATACTCCAACTCAGTACCTGAAAAATGGTAAGGAGGTGAGTATTACACAATAAAATAGGGAAGCAGTTTCTATTATGCTATACTAAACCACCAGGCCAATCACATATAGTCAAATAAAACACATTTCACAATTAAGCACTCCCAATAAAAGGCATACACATATCATAAATATTTAGTTCTTATTAAGCTATGCTAAGGCATAAATTCATAAACTCTATCTTGGTTCAACAAAGCAATAATCATAAAACAATAATTACCAAACCTTTTCCATTCAATTTACAATGTAGCACACTTTAAATTTCAATTTTCTATATTATCATCATAATTCATTCTTTCTCTTTTCTTTCCTTTATTCCATTCATAAAATTTATTTCGAACCAATGTACTTCACCTCCACACCGGAAGGTACCTCATACATTTGGGCCTATGGGTACTTCACCTCCACACCGGAAGGTACCTCATACCATTGTACTTCACCTCCACACCGGAAGGTACCTCATACAAATTGGCCATTGGGTACTTCACCTCCACACCGGAAGGTACCTCATACCGTTGTACTTCACCTCCACACAGGAAGGTACCTCATACATTGTGGCCTATGGGTACTTCACCTCCACACCGGAAGGTACCTCATACCATCGTACTTCACCTCCACACCGGAAGGTACCTCATACACCACTAAATAATTCTGGATCTTTAAATCTTTGAATTTCATTTCCCATTTATTTCATTTGTTTCCAATCTCATGGATTTTCATCAATTAATCATACCATTTTATTTTCACTTCCTAAAGTGTCATTATACTTATTCCAAATCAACATGTTCAATACCATTCATAACTTCCAGGCTCAATATAATTTAGCACAATATCCTCCACTTAAATCAAATATCAAAGTCACATTGCACATAACATCACATATCAATATACTTATGGGCATAATCACAATTTAATATATTAAAAGCTATCCTAAGGTTCCTCATCAAAACTAACAAACACCTCCTAGCAACCCAATATAAACATAATACAACCTACCCCCTATAATAAGGTAACACAAACCTCCTTACCTCAAGTTCTTAGAGATAGAGAGAGAATTGGTGCTTGGAACACACTTGAGTAATAGCCACAACTCAAAGGAGAGGGAGGAACCTAAAATAAATAAAATAAAGAGACAAAATATTAAGCTTTGCCTAAGAATCTTGAGGGAAATTCGTGACCCCATCAAGGTTTCTCTAGGTTGATGATTAAAGCTCCATGGGAGGAAGAGAGAGAGAAATTCGAATTCTAGGGGGAGAAAAAGAAGAACAAAATCAACAATCACTTACTTGGAGCAACAAGGAAGGACTTGGATGATGGAGTTGGTGTGATTCTTTTGAGGATTGATCAATTAGAATGAGTGAATTAGTGCCCTAGGATAGAGGAAATTCGAGCTTTGCAAGAAACAAGGAAGTGAGTGCTTTTATTTTTTTTCTCCATCAGCAGCCTTTAATCGATTATTAAGCTTTTTCAGCAAATCTGACCTTAATCGATTAAGTTGCAGCTTAATCGATTAAGTTGCAGCTTAATCGATTAAGCTGCACAATTTTGCAATATCCAGACTTTCAGAGGCCATAACTTCTTCGTTACCCGTTGGATCTTCCTCAAATTTTAAAGCAAGCTTCCTCACCTATCCTACTTCACATCCAACGGTGGAATTTATGTTTTAAGCTACCAATCTTGTTATTCTAATTTCCTAAGTTCCTATGTTTTAAACCTAAGGTTGCATGCTCAATTGGCTAAGTTTCTAACTTATGCCCTCAATTCTTTTACCCTAGGACCATCACAACATAAATTACATTATAAATCAAGTTTAGGATGTTACATCGCCTCCGTGGGAGGCCACCCAAGAACGGGAGGAATATTAGGGACAGAATCGCTCTAGGAGGACCCACTGAAGGCAATCAGACTAATGTTCCTCCAGTTCCTCCGGTTCCTCTAGTTCAGACACAAGCTAATGTCCCTCCCCTTATTGAAGGCGGAGGAGGGCGATATAACCCTCACACTGTTCCTGATGGTCATGTTTCAGAGTGGTGTGATACTGCAGATTCTGGACCACGTGCATCTCGGAGGGCTCCTTCTGGATCACGAACTGATGAGGTCCGTCGAGTAGAACGTTTCGCTCGTCATGATCATTCCCGAGCCGAAAGATCCCGGAGAGAAGTACCTCACTTCACGAGGGGCCACTTTGGAATGTTTCAAGGTGGTCCACGTTCCACTGAAACAGAGGGCAGGTCTTACATGACTACCTCTTCGGCTCGAAGGCGAGAAGAGTCAATCATGGAGATTTTAAGAACTCAAACTTCACTGATCGAGAAACAAAACCAGGCTATTGCTGCTCTTCAGCAGCAAAGCATGGCAAGAACAGCCGAGCAAGGTCCTCGCATGGCTCTCGCCAACCCAAGCAACCTTCCTCCTCCTCCACCTATCAACCCGAGTGTGGTTCCCGAGCGTGTTACCGGGGAACCTCATCCTGGCCATCCTTTCACAGCAGAAATCATGGCATACCAAACCCCGCAGACTTATGTAGGACATCAGAATATCCCTCGCTATACCGGGACGACTGATCCGATGGATCATATTGCGGCTTACGAATCCTCCACGATGTTTTATGGAGGAGGAGACTTCATGAAGTGTCGTGCTTTCTCAATGACTTTAGGCTCGGCGCCTTTACGGTGGTTCAACTCCTTACGTGCAAATTCAGTTCACTCTTGGGCTGAACTTAGAAGAGCGTTTTTGAATAGGTACACGGCCAGTATGTCACAGCCAAAATCTGATCATTCGTTAGCTGGAGTCGCACAGAGACCAGACGAGTCTCTACGAGACTACTTAGATCGGTACCAACAAGAGGCTAGTGGCATATCGGGTTTACAGTCTGGAGTATCTGTTCTCTTGCTTACTCAAGGGTTACGAGATGGAGATTTTAAGGATTCTATGATAGGAGAACCACCTAAGGATATGGCCGAGCTAAGGGAAAGGTCCAGGAAGTTTGTGAATTTTGAAGAATTTCACAAAATCAGTACTGCGGCGCGAGGTAGGGAAGAGCGTCAAGAGCAGCGTCCCCGGCAAAACGATCGGTTTCGAGATGGTCGAGGAAGGAAGGATAAAAGAGAGAGATAAAGAGGAGAAAAACTTCCTCCGAAAGGCAAATATGATGAATATACTCAGCTTACAGTCCCAAGGAGTCAAATCCTTCGCGAGACTATGCACACGGAGATGCGCAATATTACTAGACCTCCAGCTTTGAGAAAAGCTGCTCAGAAAGACAAGACCAAGTACTGTGATCATCATGGTGGATGGGGGCATACCACTAACCAGTGTACTATGCTAAAAGACTTGATTGAAGAAAAGGTGAGAGACAGAAAGCTTCAACAATACATTGGCGAAGCAATGCGGAAGCGTGCTAGGAGAAAAAGTCATTCCCCACCCAGACCCGAGCAGAAACAAAGAAATAGGAGCCCTTCACCACCTGCGGGGGGAGCTTCTACCCTACTGTCCGAACAGGATAAGGGTCGAGAGACTTTTTTTATCAACACCATTGTTGGAGGATTCACAGGTCGAGGGGAAAAAAGAGGTGACCGAAAGAAGTACGTGGGACAAATTCTTTCTGTTGCCAGCCGACCAATTCAAAAGCCTAAAAAGAAGAACATCGTCATCAGCTTCAGTGATGAGGACTTTGATGACATCATCCAAGACCATAATGATCCCATGGTAGTTACAGCTTGGCTAGGTAATTATGAAGTGAAGAGAATTCTTGTTGACCAGGGAAGTTCAGCAGACATCATGTTTTTGGATCTGTTTGAAGCCCTGAAGCTGAAAAGGTCTGATCTAACTCCGTTCGAAGGAAGTTTGATTGGCTTTACGGGCCATTCGATTGTTCCCCTAGGCCATATCCACCTACCAGTCACTCTGGGGGAACAACCATCCGCTCGAACGGAGATAGTAAAATTTCTGGTCGTCCAGGCTCCGTCGGCATACAACGCCATCCTCGGGCGTACTGCACTCCAGTCTTTCGGCGTCGCTGTTTCAATTGTCCACCTAGCTATGAAATTTCCAGGATCTGACGACAAGGTGGTCACGGTGCGTTCCAAACAAGAACTGGCTCGGAAGTGCTACAATATCAGCCTAGGTAAACTGAAGATTGAAGATGAGAAGATTATGCAAGAACCACTCAACAAGGGAAGTGTTAACTTGGCAGATCTTGATGTAAGGGAGGAGGATGAAACCAGGCCAACCCCTCAGGGGGACTTAAAGAAGGTAATTTTGGGCTCCGATCCATCCCGTTGTGTCAAGATTGGTGTTGGCCTTGCTGAGGAAGTTGAGAAAGAACTGACAGAACTGCTCGTAGAAAACAAATATCTATTCGCCTGGACCTCGGCAGACATGCCAGGAATCGATCCGAATTTCATCTGCCACAAATTAAGTGTCTATCCTGGCGCTAAAGCAGTTTGTCAGAAGAAAAGGCGGGTCGGATCCGAGAAAGCTCTAGCAATAGAGGAAAAGGTTGTCGAGCTGCTTGAAGCAGGGTTCATCAGGGAAGTGGTATACACCGATTGGCTGGCTAATCCCGTACTGGTCAAAAAATCCAATGCAAAGTGGAGAATGTGCGTGGATTATACAGACCTGAACAAGGTCTGCCCCAAGGACCAACACCCACTTCCTTGCATAGACAAATTAGTAGACAGCTCGGCAGGATATCAGAGACTATCCTTCATGGACGCTTATTCTGGCTACAATCAGATTCCGATGTATCCCCCGGATCAGGTGAAAACTTCCTTCATGACTGAAAATGCTACATATTGTTATAATGTCATGCCCTTCGAACTTAAGAACGCTGGGGCAACCCAGCGAATGATGAACAAAGTGTTCGGCCCACTTATCGGGCCCAGAATGGAAGTATACATCGATGATATGATTGCTAAGAGTTTGAAGGAAGAAGACCATGCTAAGGATTTAAAGATCATCCTTGGTAGAATTCGGCAGTTCGATATGAGATTGAATCCGGAAAAATGCACCTTTGGGGTTCCCACTAGGTCCTTCCTCGGATTTATGCTCACCGAACAAGGAATCGAGGCGAACCCTGAGAAGTGCTGAGCCATCCTCGAGATGAAGAGTCCATCTGACATTAAGGGTGTACAGCAGTTGGCAGGTCGGGTAGCGGCTCTTTCCAGATTCTTATCCCAATCAGCTCGGAAGGCCCTACCATGGTATCAACTGTTGAGGAAAGAGAAGGAAAAGGCGTTTGAGTGGAACGATGCATGCAAAAAGGCCTTCACTGACCTTAAGCAATATCTGGCATCCCCCCCGATCCTATCTAGCCCTGTAATTGGAGAAACTCTATTCCTTTACTTATCAGTGGGTGATTCAGTTGTCAGTTCGGTTCTGGTTCGAGAAGAATCAGGTAAAGAATCCCCTGTCTATTTTGTCAGCTGAGCGCTTCAAGGACCAGAGCTGAGGTATCAAAAGGTGGAAAAATTGGCTTTTTGTTTGGTCATCACGGCCAGAAGGCTGCGTCAATACTTCCAGAGTCATCACATCAAGGTCAGAACAGCTCAACCTATCCGTCAGATTCTTCAGAAACCCGACTTGGCTGGAAGAATGGTGACTTGGGCCATTGAACTTTCCGAGTTCGACATCACTTTCGAACCAAGGAAGGCTCTCAGATCCTAGCTGATTTCCTCACTGAGTTCATTGAGCCACTGACGAGCTCAAACTTGGATTGGAGCATTTATGTTGATGGGTCGAGCAACAAGCTTGGAGCAGGCGCTAGAATAATCCTGGAAAATCCGATGGTGATACCCTTGAGTATTCTTTGAAGTTCGGATTTCCTACTTCAAATAATCAGGCAGAATATGAAGCTGTAATGGCTGGCCTCAGGATGGCAAAGGAGGTAGGGGCCCGAGAAGTCAAGATTTTCAGCGATTCTCAGCTGGTAGTCCCTCAAGTTAAAGGAGATTATCAAGCCAAAGAACCCATCCTCCAAAAGTATCTTGAGAAGGTGAAGTTCCTATCTTCAGAGTTTGCCAAGGTTGAATTCTGTCATATTCCAAGGGAAAGCAATGGTCGAGCAGACATTCTTTCAAAACTTGCTTCAACGAAAGGCCCCAGAAATAACAAAACGTAAATGGTGCACGGACCTAGCGTTGTCCTCTCCGTTTCGATGGATCCAAGTTGGACTGCTCCGATCACGAGTTACTTGGAGGGAGGAACTTTGCCCACCGATCCAACCGAGGCTAGGAAGCTGGTTAGGAAAGCGTCACAATTTGCCCTGGTTGAAGGAATTCTATTTTGCCGAGGGGTCAGTGGCCCTATGCTCAGATGTTTGGATCTCACCGAAGCAAAACAAGCACTGGAGGAGGTTCACGGAGGAATTGGAAGCCATCATGTTGGGGGTAAATCATTGGCCAAAAAGATCCTAAGGGCAAGATATTACTGGCCGACCCTTCAACAAGATGCAATCAATCATGTGAAAAGATGCGAAAAGTGTCAATTCCACAGTGATGTGTACCAGAAGCCCACCGAGGAACTCCACTCACTTTCATCTCCCTATCCTTTCTATCAATGGGGAATGGATTTGATTGGCCAGTTCCCCACCGCACCAGGACAGTTGAAATGGGTGGTAGTCGCTATTGATTACTTTACCAAGTGGGTATAAGTCGAGCCTCTAGCAACTATCTCGTCTGCCAAGGTTCAAAAGTTTTTTGAGAGGCAAGTCATAGCTCGGTTTGGAGTTCCACAAGTTCTAGTGACTGACAATGGAACTCAGTTCGCAGCAAAGGCGTTCCAAGACTTGGTCAATGCTTTAAACATCGAGCACTATTTTTCCTCGTTTGAGCATCCTCAGACTAATGGACAAGTGGAATCAGTAAATCAGTTCATCATCCAGGGAATCAAGAAGAGGCTCATTGGTGCAAAAGGAAATTGGCTGGATAATTTGCATGAAGTACTTTGGTCATATCGCACCACAATACAGACCTCGATGGGGGAAACTCCTTATCAGCTTACCTACGGTTGCGACGCAGTCATCCCGATAGAAAGGATCATCCCCTCATTCCGAGCCATGCAACAACCAAACCCCCTCAACAACACTTTACTGTGTGAAGATCTCATTCTATCTGATGAAGTCAGAGATCTAGCTGCCAAGAGAGAACGACATGCCAAGCTAATGGAAGCAAAAGGGTATAATCGCCTGGTAGTACCCAGTGAATTCGAAGTAGGTGACCTCATCCTAAGAAGAGCTGACATTGGCCTCAAAAACGCTAAAGACGGGAAACTGGCTCAGAATTGGGAAGGGTCATACCGAATAGCTTTCAAAACGGGAACAGGGGCCTACAAGCTCGAAACTCTCTCTAGTGCTGCCATCAATAACACTTGGAATGTGGTAAAGCTTAAAGCGTACTTCAGCTAAATTTTCCCCTCCCTATTTCAATTCTGTTTTCAATTTTGTTTTTAATTTTATTATTACGTTTACTAAATGTTAGGATTGTTTATTTTTGATAATGGTGTACGCTCGGTGGAACTCCGAGCCCATTGTATTTACTGCTTCGAATAAATGAAAGTTTTGTTCTTGAATTCATTGTATATACGTACTTTTCCTCATAACCGATTAGCCACCGTTTATGACGTGAACGATTATAAACAGCTCGAACAAGAGCTTATAACTCGTCAAGTACTTTAAAAGATTCCCGATTCAAACGTGATTGTCTTAAAATCATTATACATCGCGGATAGAGGAACCCACCTCGGCTAAAGTGTCAGAGTTCCGAGGTCTTAACACTTGAATTCATAACAAAAAGAGTAATGAGAAGCACAAAATGATAGCGGATATTATAAATATTCAGAATAGTTAGAGCAAAGAAGTTCAGACCCATCTATTGGGGTAAATACATCAAAATTAAAAAGCAAGAGTAAATCTACTCTATGTCAGACAGCACAACACTGTCGGGATTAAACTTATCTTCTTCTCCTTCATCCTCAGCCTCATCTCCTTCGGATTCTTCAGCGAAATGGTCTGGTAGATCGGCTCCACCCATGTCTACTTCAGCATCGTCCTCACCGACGATCCGACCATTTTTGACACTGAAGTTGGGGTCAGCACCTTTTGTTATGAGGCCAGGGTTTAGGATACGAAGCTGCTCAGCTGTATTGAGGAAAGAATCTTCAACTGCATGATCCCAGTTATAAAGATTCTCCCCGGCTGCCCTTTTATGTTTAAGAGCTTTCGCTCTCATTTTGTCCAGAGAGGCTCGGAGTCCAGCGACCTCGTCCTTGGTATATTCGAGTTGCTCTCGAGCCACTGCAGCGTCTTCCTCGGCTTTTCGAGCTTTCTCCGTGGCCTCTCGCAAAGTTGCGGCATCCTCCTCAGCCTTCTTCAGGATTTCCTCGGCCCGCCTCATCCTTTCATTGGCTTCTTGAAGAGCTTTCTCGGCCGTCTCCTTGTCAGCCTCGGCTCTAGCCTTGGCACCTGCAGCATCTTGCTTCCCCTTTTGTAGCCCTTCATTCTCAGCAGCTAATGCTTGAAGTCTTTTTTCAAAGGCTTCTACCTGAAGCTGTAAATAATCCTCCCGAGCCTCAGCCTCTTCTCGTTTTTTCTTCGATTCGAGGGCTACACCAGCACAAACATCATCACCACGCTGACCGAGGTAGAGAAGAATGATCGCTCCCCTTAGAAGACTCTTCACCAAGGCAGAACAATTATTTTCCCAAACCGAGGTAGGCCAAGCATCCATTACTTGTGCATCCTCGGGTGGGAAGACTGCTGCATCAAAGGCATCAGAAGTCTTCTTGGCCCACACTGTCTTTGAGACAATGTCCTCCATGCCCTCAGCGCCTTGAATCCCTTTGTGGGATTTACTCAGATTAAGCCACTCCCCAGCGACCCCTTTCCCGTGTCTACTCGAGGCCTCTTGGGGGGACGCTCGGGGGTACCCTTGGTACTCGGCTGGGCGTCCAAGTTAACTGTTGGCTCGACGACCTTGGCTGTCGAGACCACCTCGGCAGGAATTGCACTTGGAGTGACCGTTGGACTGGTGGTTGGTGTTGGCTCAGAGGTTTGGCTCTTACTTGACAAGCCAGAGCCTGCCTTCATTGAAGCCAGTTGAGCCATCTAGGAGGAGGCAGCAGCGCTCTTCTTGGCCTTCGATTCTTTCTTCCCCATTTTCTCTACAAACAAAATGGATATGTCAGTAATATACCGAGCAAAAAAAAAAAAGAGGGTATACCCAGCTTGGCCTTTACTTCAGCCTGTGTTCTCTTCAAAAGAATTTGTTTTGTATCAATTTGACCCTTTTCTTTAAGATACTCCCAGACCCGATCACACAAACGCCTCTCGGCCCTGTTCAAATCCACTTTATAATCAAACTGGTATAAGGAGGCCCCTCTATTGTAAATGTTGCCCGACCAGCCCAACGGGAACTGAGGGACGATTTTAATCTCTTCTCCATCCTCAACTCTTTTCATAAACCAGCATACTTCGGCTCCTGTATACTCTTACTTGAAGAAGCGTGGTTTGAAGGACTTCCAAAAATCGGTTACCTTCGCAAAAAGGGCATGGTCCTTCCGAGCCTTCAATGACACCCAGAGCCCTTTAGAGTTACCAAATTTATTTACTTGGGGGGCATATATCCAGAAGAAGGCTCGTAATGTCGCTACCAGACCTTCAGCATCGCAAAACTGTTGGAAAGCTCTGGCAAAGGCCCACCCACTCAGATGCAGCTGGCTCGGGGCTACACCTAAGTGGTTAAGGACCTCTATCTCAAAGGTGGAAAAGGGCATGTGAATGCCGACCTTCGTGGCCACCTCCTCGTAAAAGTGAAAAAATTGTTGATTTTCTGGTACTTGGAAGCATATGCGGTCGTCTATGCTCACATGTCTCAAAGAAAACTCCGAGGCGTTCCCGTCAGCGTTCGGAGGGGTCAAAACAGGCCGAAGATGGTTCAAGCTATCTGTCGTAAGCAGCGAAGGCCTCGTCCCGAGTACTTCTCGGTCAAAAATTCCATCATACTCCGCGTGATTGGGTGGCAAAGGGAATTCGTCGGGATGAGTCTCACACCTGCGCTCCACCATATCTGGGGAAAAAGTAAAAGGCTCGGCGTTAGCATTTTTTACAACAGGTATTTTGATTCTAAACCTATGGCCGAGCCCTGGACCTTTTCCCCCTACCCTTATAGGTTCTCCCCAGAACTCTTCCCCTCTTGTGAAATACTCCGGACTAGTCCTAACCTGAGCCCGACGCTCGGCAAACCTATAAGATAATAGCCATCTTTTTTCTTCTACGGGATCGGTGGGGTACTCCGTGGTCAAAGGTTCTACCCTGAGTGGCTCATTTATCTTTTCACCACAAGGGGGGGTAGGAGGATTTGTAGTTTTAGTAGCGGTATCATAACCAGTTTTGAAGGGAGCGGTTTCAGTTTCATAATCCCCAAAATCCCCAGAAAAACTAGAATTAGAATCGCTGGAAGGTTCTTCGCCTAATCTCTCACAGAGTTCATGGTAAACCTTCTTCCAATCTCTCCAACCCCTCATAGTTAGGAAATCCAAACCCTTTAAACTACCTACCCAGAACAAAAACCCCAAATCCCTTCAAAACCTAGAAAAACCAAAACCCTCTTCAAAAAGAAGAAATTGCAGAACTAGAAGCGGATGATTGAAACAGAGGGGACAGAAGGATTACCTATTTTTTAGTTGTCGCTTGATTCATGTGGAAATTGATTGCAATAGTTGATCCTGAAGGCAGAGGTGCGCCAAAATGTACTTGAGATGGGGAACGAAGAGAGTTTCTGGTTTGTAAAAGTTGGAAATGAATGAAAAGTGATGGAAAGGTGAGTAAAGGATTCGAATACCCTTCAAAACCCTTCAGTTTTCCTCCACCATGCACGGGTTGGTCCGAAAGCCCACTAACCCACTCAGCCACTCATAGGGAGAGACGTGGCTGTTATAGGAGTTACTTTTTCAAAATTCGAAATTTAAAATGATTTGGCACAACTTCCCAGGACACGCGCCGTACCTAAAGAACCTAAAACGTCACCTCGGGCAGGCTACATAGTTAAAGTCGGAAACAGTTGTCACACACTCCCGAACCAAGGCATGCTACAGGTCAACCCTAGCCACTTGTTACCTCACCACAAACTTTCCAAGTCTTACGAGCTGGGGGGCTTGTAGGGTCTGCCGACCACATACGGACCCAAGTCTTACTAAAGGGTACCACTAAGGGCATTTTACTCGGTTTAACTGTCATAAAAGTCCTTCGCTCGGACTTGTGAGCTCCGAGCATACGACAGGGCCAGGCTCGGACTTGATGGAACCGAGCCTTACGATCCGTCCCCAATCCATCAGGCTCGGGACTCTAGGACCGAGACATACTGTCGGCTCATGGATAAGCTCAGGCTCACCAAGGCTGCTTATACCTTCCGCAAATCTCTCCTAGATTCTCGCAACAGCCTAGACATGAGATCTTCAGTTGATCCTAACTAGATTCTAAAAGCATAATTATCCGACATTATCTCACAGAGTCCTGGTTCAGCACAACTCTGATAGAGGGCCCAAACGGCCCATATCAGCCCCCTCCAAACCCTATAAATAGCTCATTACAGCTAGGGTTTCAGGTAAGTACTCTCATCCCTAAGTTGACACTCTGCACACACACGTTGACTAAGGAGACCCTGCTTTTCCCAACTGGAAGTGCAGAAATACCATAAGTCATACATTAACACTTAATCCTCTCTTGGGCTCCCGGTTGCCATAATCTTGAGCACTTAGAGGGTTAAGGACATATAGTGTTAAAGGACACTACAGACTGGATCCATAGACTAAGGGTATAAATATCATAACAACAAGCATACAGAACAGAAGAACTCGAGAGAGTAAGTATTCCCAAGCATGTTATGCCAACAGTGTGGAATTAAAATAGGTAAGATATTAAGGAATGACAACAACAAGCATATAAACAAAGAACATATAAAAGCATTCTCATATCATTCATATCATCAATATCCAACTCACCTATTCTTCTCAACCTCATTATTTTCTCTTTCTCAAAATCTCTTAACATAACCACTTCACTTTCCATGAATCTCATATCCTTACACTTTTCCATTCTTTCACTTTTGGAATCATTTCTTAATGTTATACAATTTATCTTTTCTTATCTAAGTTTTATGAATTCGTGTCCATCAATGATGCGGGGGAAAGAGTAATCATCATTGAGGAGGGGGGTCACTCGACACAGTTAACACTCACGTCTACATCTCCTCGGTAATCCACCCAACCTAGTCGGAAGCAAACAGGAGTACAGGACCTTTACCGTGCGGGCTCGACAGCTGTCTCAACAAATGGCTCCAAGCCAGGAGAACTGTAGAAAACTCGGGTACAGTCTCAAATCAATTCATATAATATCAATTCATATAGTCAAGGCTCACTGTAGAAAACTCGGGTACAATGGCAATCAAAATGCCCCACTCCAGTCCCTCTCACTATTCAAGATTTGCAATCTAGGGGGCGACAGTACTATTCTAGTCTGCAGTGCAAAACTTACCACGGCATTGGACCCCAGTCCCTACCACGTTTCGTATACCACATGTGGAGTCCGTTCTGCCTAGAAAGTACTCTAGACTTCTTGACGTTTCACCGTCA
The DNA here is from genome assembly GCA_037953625.1 of Crotalaria pallida. Taxonomy (NCBI): domain Eukaryota; kingdom Viridiplantae; phylum Streptophyta; class Magnoliopsida; order Fabales; family Fabaceae; genus Crotalaria; species Crotalaria pallida. Next base: position 77,752,987 of record CM075651.1, read on the forward strand.
TTGTCCTCCCCTAATGCAATCACCACCTGAGTATCCGCAGATACCCATGGTTCCTTCCTCTCCACTACTTCAACAGCACACTCATGCCTCACCGCATTATTCTATGTCTTTTAAAAGTCTTTTAAAGTCTTAGAGTTTTAATTAACGGCTTACTCCTAAGGTCGGCTCATCCATGGTGCATCCCTTCGACGAGTCCCGACCACTAGTCATTCAATCTGTTCCCCCCAATTCATCACATAACATCTTGCATCTCATCTCAACATCTCGTTTCACAATCTTTCTCTTCTCATCTCATAACTTTCACAAATATAGTTTCATACTTTCTCCAAACTCATTTTCCTCGCCTTTCTCAAAAATATCGTTTCACAAAACTTTTTCGAAGTATCATTTTGTAAACTTTCTCAAAAATTATTGCTTCACAAACTTTCTCGAAAATATCAGTTCATAAACTTTTCAAAAATATCAGTTCATAAACTTTCTCAAAAATATCAGTTCATAAACTTTTCAAAAACATCAGTTCATAAACTTTTCGAAAATATCAGTTCATAAACTTTCTCAAAAACATCAGTTCATAAACTTTTCAAAAACATCAGTTCATAAACTTTCTCAAAAATATCAGTTCGTAAACTTTTCAAAAATATCCTTTTGTAAACTTTCTTAAAAATCTCATTTCATCATCTCACTTCAGTAAGCCACGACAACGTCACTTTCTCCAGCTCTGGCTCATCCACATCTTTATCAAGGCTTGCTCACCAGTGATCCTCCGTCTTCTTGAATTCCACAATATCTCGAAGTTTCTCAAACTTTTAACTCACATCTCTTTTTATATTTCTTACTCCTCATCTTTATCCACATTATTATCGCCATCATTATTATCATCATTACCATTATTATAATCAATCAACAGTTCAGATCTCTTCATGCATAGTAAATTCATCACCAATTAAATAAACAATATAACATACATGCATCTTCACATAAAATAATCTCTTGTGGCCTTTGTCTCCTTCACACGAGTGGCCACACAACAATACAATTGCCACTGTGCTACTGACTCAGAACCACTAAGTTTCGACTTTTGAGATGGTCGAAACACTTAATATGTTACCTAAATACCACGGTGTTTGGGGGAAACTTCTCTCTCACCTCAACCGTCGAAAATCTTCAATACGCTCCTTGATTTCCAACGCGACGCTCGTGTCTGCTTCCCGATCGTTACTGGTACTCAAATAGTTCTCTCTCGTTAAAATCATTCTTATATACTTATCTTGTAACACCCCTAATTTTCGTCTCCCGAGTAATAGGAAATTAATAATAAAAGTTTTATTATTAATTTATAGAAATTTTTCCCAAGTTTATATTCTGTGTTTAGTTAGCCTGAAATATAAAAATAGGTTGAAATATTTTTATATGGCAAATAAATGCAAAATATAAGGATATTGCATTTTGGTCCCTGAATGAGGACTTAGAGGTAATATTGAATAGATTCTTGGAGGGAAAGATTTAAAAATATTAATTTTTAAATTTTGTACTAATCTAACCAGTTAGTAATGCCCTGTAACCGGTTAGACGATGAACCCAGAAACTGGGTTAGTGAATTTTGATGAGTAATCCCTTGATTAATCCCGAATTCGCCACGATTACAGCCTGAGATTAGTGGGATCACACGCGTCAACGTGCATGCAAGTCTAATTCGTCTATAAATGGATGGATTTCTGAGGAATTGAGGGTTGATGCATCTGGTTTCATGCTGAGAGAGTGAATTAGGGTTCCTATTTCGTCCAAAGGAATTCTTCCTTGTTTTTGAGAGTGATACTGAGAGCCATACACCATTGTAAAGCTTACATCTTGAGCTTTGTAAAGACACCAAGTTTGTGAGTTGAGGGTTCGTGTGGAAGGAGAAATCAACCTTGGAAGTTAGAAGTTGAAGTCTGAGTTCTCTGTCATTCCTATTCTGGAAGCTGCATTCCAGCCTTAATTTTGGTAAGTGTAGTTCACCATTAAGCCTCAAATCTTTTCTACCTCTTAGTGCATGTTACCTATTTTGAGTCCTAATGGTTTTCCCCAATTTCTTTGGCCATTTTCTATGTCAAAACTTCTGGTCTTTAGACTCTGTTGGTGGAATTCTTAGCTGAGAGCAGATTTGAGGAATTGTGGGGAATCTGTGGTCTTTCTTCAAAATCAGTGTTGATTGTCATCAAACTCTGTCTTAAGGTATGGGATAAGTCTACCTTATACTAGATTCAGACTAAAAATCAAGTGATTTAGGATTTGAGTTAACAAAACTCAAAAGGGCATTATGTGCAATATGGCACAAAGGCTTGGAGGCCAAATTCTTACTCAACATTGTTTGAGCAACTTTATTTTGGTGCATGCAAAGGATATTGATACTGAATTCTGGATTTGAATGCTTATTATAAGTTTTGTTGTATTGAATTGTGTTTATGTTCATTTATATGCAATTTGATGCAAAAAGCTTAATGCATGCTACTTGGACTTGTTTCTGTGATGAAACCTGTTTATTTAAGGTATATGTACCCTGCTAAAGGATGAAATTTGGTTAGATTTGAGAAATAAAAAGAATGATGTATCAAAACTCTTGTTTTAATGGACTGACTGCATAATCTAACCGATTAATCGATATTCGTAACCGGTTAGACACTGCAGAATTTCAAAAGAAAATCAGTTTATAAACAGTCTTGAAGTTTCACAAATTTTACTCAAATCTACACTTTAATTACACTAGAAAGAATCTAAAATTGAGGTAACAATACTGTCTTGGTTCAGATTTAAGGGTAAAGGGTTAATACCTTAATTTGATGGAATAATTTCAAGAGGAAATTATGCTTTATTGGAAACAGAATGTGATTGGGACTTTTGAATGATGAAAACTGTGATTTTTGAGGCATAAAACAATGTTTAACTTGTTTATGGATTGGGTAGAGAATTCAAGAAAAAGGGTTTTTCTGAATTGCAATGGTAAACAGTTCAGGTCTGTAATTCTAACCGGTTAGCCTGAAACTGTAACCGGTTAGTACCTGAATCTGAAAAATAAAAAGTTAAGTTTTTGAATACCATTGATTTTGTTTTACCCAATCTAAGTTTAAGGGCATGTTTTGAGATGATCCAAAGGAGAATTTTATGCCAAAGATTATGCCTCAAATAAATCATTCAAAAGAGAAATTGGAATATTTCTAAATCACATTAATTAATGCAAAGATAAAACCAACCCCGATATTTGTGCATCCATATAGACTGGAAGTCTGGTTGGTAGGAACGTTTATCATATTCTGGGAATATGAGGAGGGTACTCCGGGAGTACCAAATTATAACCTACTTGATGACACATTATAGATATGTGGCCAGTGTCCGGGACTTGGTTTTGATGCGTTCTGGGAACGTGGTGCACACTCCGGGAGTGATGCTTATTATCCAAGTATGGTTCGGCATTACGTTCTGGGAACGAATGTCGGTGTTCCGGGAACACAAGGGTGTAATGGATGAACGTCCAAGATGGACTTTTAGAGGCCTCAGTTGTGGATAGAAAATCATACATCATGCCACTTGCATTATAAGAGTTATAATGTTGAAAACTGGTGTGCTCATATGTATCTGCATTATTATCTGTCCATGATGTAACACCCTATATAATAATTACCCTTAAATACCCCAAAATTAGGATTTAAAATTTCTTTTAAGATGAATATGATATTTGCCAAATTAACATTTCCTTTCATTAATAACAAAAACATCAGAGTTAATAAAGCGGAAGACTTAAAGGCATCAAATTCATAAAGTATAAGTTTAGGTACGTTCAGTTCGATCATTCAAAATACAATCTGTGTTTTAGCTCGGCCCAATTGGCCGAGACCCAATACAAAACAAAGTTCTAGCTCGGCCCAACTGGCCGAGACCCATCCACCTATCTAACTCTAAATAACTTACTCTCCCTTTGAGGGAGAGTGATCCTGCTCGGCCGGGGACTACGTCTGCTCGGGCTCAGTACTTGAAAAATGGTAAGGAGGTGAGCATTACACAGAACTTAAGTAAGCAGTTTCTAAAATGACATACCGAACTACCAAGCCAAACACAAATAGTCAAATAGCAAATAAATCACAATCAAACCCATATATCTCATGCATATATCAACATTTAGCTCGGTTCGCATACCCACATACTCGTCTAGCCCGGCTCACGTCATAAACCAGTTAACTCATTGCTAGCTATACCTCGGTTTATCCTCTCATGTCTCGGATTACCATCTCTATTTCGGGTTCACTACTCAATATTTCACTTTCACATAATTTACAATCTTTTACTCTTCGCGGATGCATACACCTAGTGCATGTCTTACACCATTTAAGTCGGATATTGGAGTGTCCATAACTGCGAGTACCACAATACTCGTCTTACAGCTGCGAGCACCACAATGCTTGGCTTACGCGATCAATGCACGCACCCAGTACGCGTCTGCTATGACCAGGAACACATCCCACCGATTCCGTTCTCGGAACCTTGTGGGTCGTAACTGCGAGCACCACAATGCTCGACTTACAGCTGCGAGCACCACAATGCTCGGCTTACGCGATCAATGCACGCACCCAGTACGCGTCTGCTATGACCCGACCACACAACCATTTCTCTTTAACTCCCCTTATCTTATTAACCATTACTTTTAGTTCGGCCCCACCTCAGCTCACTTCTTTAATTTATTCCTCTTTGCAACTATCCCGACTCAACCCTTTACCCATTTCCGATTTCCATTATTCCCATTATCTATCTCATCTACCTATCTCATTATATAACTTACTAGCTTGTCTTTTCGACCCACCCTGGTTACCATTTTTCTTATTCTCCATTCTCACCCTCTCTCTCGGCTCGGCCACAGATACAAATAACATACCAAAGCTCAAACATTTATGCACAAAGTTCATAAACAGTTATACAACATCAACAATAAGAATATCGCATTCAACCAGTCCATCATGTAAATGCCAGCATCTAGCATATAACAATATTTTCCATATTTATTTAACATCCATGTTTCTAGTTCATTTATTAGTTCCCTTTACCCTTTTTACCTTTCCTTTCTCATATTAACCTAGATTCATTCCCTAATCTAACACCCACTCTTAGTACCCTTTATGAACACCCTAGAAACCCAAACTCAAGTAGAGGTAACACTCACTCCTTACCTTAAACCGTGTGAGATAAGAGTTGAGAGTTTGAGAATGGTTCCTTGTTGTTTGTCCTTGATCTTAGCACCCTTGAATCCTTCTTACTCCAAGCTGCACACGAGCTCCACCAATCTACACACGAACTCACGGTGGTCCAGGGGTGTCCGGGATGGAAGAGAAGGCGGCGGGGAGGAGGTCTCTGGTTGGTGGAAGAGAGGGAAAAGTTCGTGAGAAGAGGAGAGGAAGAAGATATGTTGGGTTGTTGTTGCTGGACTTTGAGAGAAAAGGGAGAGAGAGACGTAGGCAAGAGAGAAGAATAAAAGTGGGAAGTGTTATGGGTTATGTGTTGAGATTTTCTTTTATTCAAATGTGGAAGATATTTGTGTGGCTCTTATTGGAGGCTTCTTGAGGAAGCTTGAATATGTGGACAGGATTCATTGGCTTCTTGAGGAAGCCATGAATAGTACATTGAAAGGGACATAAAGCAATGATAATGACATAAAGTGGATGCTGGTACAACGTACGGATGGTACGAAACCCAAGGCTATCAGCTCAACATGAGTTGGCACGGAGGAGCTAGGACGTGTTGGCTCGGGTACGTCGGCTAGGATACGTTGGCTCGGTTTGTAGGAACAGCAGTAGTCCGAGCTTCCCTCTCGGACAGAACACTGAGATCGGCTAATCCAGACTGGACAATGGGTTTCACGTTGGGTTCCCTTTCAGCTCGGTTCATATGCACACAATCTTATCTAGCTCGGCCGGGATCGGGCCGAGGCCTTAATCTCACATCCTAGGTCGGCCTATGCTCATACTACCCTTCTAACCTTGTACAATTTCTAAGGCTTAATCTTATCCTTAAATAGATATTTATATACTAAAATTATATTATTTAATATTAATTTTCGGGATGTTACACATGATATATTTGTGATTGTAATTTTAGTCTTTATCAATTATGTATATGTGTATACTTACTCCCTGTGCCCTGTTTAAGTGATGGCCAGATACCTAGCTTGCATCGAGATACGCCCTATCCCTAGTGGCATATGGACGTATGAGGAGCACCGTGCCACTTTTGAGGGGGAGGTTGAGATCACTCTCTACCACCCTAACCCTCTGGTGCGAGTGCGACCTCGTCGATTTAGGATCCCATTAGTCTATACTATGCATGTTCCACCTTTTTATACATATAGAGGACCACCCCCGGCTCGACCTATGCGTCGTTTTCATAGTTTTCGTTTTAGAGCTGCCACTCGTTCCCATCCTTCCTCCCATAGAGTTGTCACTGAGGAGACTCCTTCTCCTGGTCCGACTGACTATGATAGGACTGCTTCTGCAGATCCTAGACCCAGTGGTGGGATCTCTACACAATCAGGTGAGGTCGAGGAGGACCCTGTGGAGGATGAGAGCGAGGAGGAGGTGCACGTTGAGCCGACTGTTTCTGCTAGAGGTGGACCCGCTGGTTCATAGGAGCCTGCATAGCGTAGATGTTTTTGGATCCTAGATCCTAGGGATATAGATGTGGAGGATCTGAGGAGCTGCTGAGGACACAGATGACTTGCTCTGAGACTTCTACTTTTGGATTTTGTTATATATTGTATATATTCGAGAGGTCTTAGAGTGAGGTTTTATTTTATGCAGCTGGTCTGTATATGTTTCATCAAAACTTGCTATCTTGACTTTTTATCACTTGCTACTGACTGCACTGATGGGGTTTATGTTATGACTTATATATATATATATGATGTTTTCGTTACCTCAGCAGTGCCCCATAAGTATTACTTTTACTTCCGCGAACTCTGATTTCCATTTGAAAAGAATTCGGCAGTAGGTTTATGATTTATATATTTATATCCAACTCGAGAGGCAATGGTATGTTTTAATAATAACTACGAATAATGTTTTCTATAATCAAGGAAATGTCATCTCGAGAGCCTTTTCGAATCTAAGATATTATTAAGCCGAATTCAAAAATGGTTTATGTTAAAAAAGGGTTTATGAACGAGCAAGTACTAATCCTAAAAGGGAAAAATTTTCTAGTCCTAATTTTGATAGCAAGTACTCAACAATTTGGAAATATTAATTATTTTCAAGTTAAAAAGAGAGCGTCACATATCTCGAAAACAAAACAATGTTACAAAACTTCTTATTTGAAAATAGAATACTCTCTTCTTCTTAATAATTTGAAATCAACTTTGGGTTTTAAACTCACAATCATGATCAAGTAAAAACATTCGTTTAATAACACGTTTAGAAATTTCAAACTTGAAACACTCTTTTCGAACACTTACTTGTAAAATGAAAACGTAAATAGTTTCTTGACTCCTTTAAAGGCCACATTTATCTTAAGGGTCTTTATGTGAGACCCGCAATTTTACCCAATTTATTTAAATTATAATATTAGTATTTTTGCTTGGTGTTAATTATTTTAAGAATAATTTAATGTGATTTGTTATTAAAAAGTTGGTTTTGGTTATATATGTATATGTGGCGTTAATTATATATATATATATGCATTTAATTATAAATTTTTACTTAATAAATGAGAAAATTATTTTTGGGATAGAAATATTTGATAAATATATTTTTGTATTACAAAAATAATTTTGGGATGATTTTAACTAATGTTTTGATAAAAATGTGAATTTTCAAGGTATAGTGTTTTAACTTCGAAAATTCATATCTTTTTAACCGTAAGTCGAAAAATTACAAATTATATGTCCAAACGATCGTATTGAAATGTAGATTCTAAAAATTTAAAAAATTTAATTTTATGGTATGTCCTTCGAAAATTTTATATCTGTGGGAAGAACCTTACAGATATTATGTCCAAACGATCGTATTGAAATGTAGATTCTAAAAATGTAAAAAATTTAATTTTATGATATGTCCTTCGAAATTTTTAGAAATTTTTCTCCGATGTAAAACATTACATTTGGGAAGAACCTCTTCTTTTCAAAAAATGTGCCGATGGCATATTTAGGAGGTGTGTTCCCGAAGACGAAATTCCCAGTATTATGTACCACTGTCACTCTTCATCATATGGTGGCCATGCCAGTTCTTCAAAGACAGCTGCAAAGATTTTACAATCTGGCTTTTACTGGCCTACCATATTCAAAGATTCTCAGCAATATGTCCTTTCATGTGACTCATGCCAACGCACTGGTAACATTTCAAGAAGACATGAAATGCCTCTTAGCAACATTCTTGAAGTTGAAATCTTTGATGTTTGGGGAATCGACTTCATGGGTCCCTTTCCTTCCTCTTTCAACAACAAATACATCTTAGTGGCAGTCGACTATGTTTCCAAATGGGTTGAAGCGATTGCGTCCCCAACAAATGACTCCAAGGTTGTAATCAAATTGTTCAAGAGAGTAATTTTTCCTAGATTTGGAGTACAACGAACTGTCATTAGTGATGGAGGATCTCATTTTACTGAAAAGCAGTTTGAGAATCTTCTAACAAAATATGGGGTAACCCATAAAGTGGCCACTCCCTATCACCCACAAACAAGTGGGCAAGTGGAAGTTTCCAACCGAGAAATTAAAAGCATCTTGGAGAAAACTGTTGCCAAATCCCGCAAGGATTGGGCTTCAAAGCTAGATGATGCACTATGGGCGTATCGCACTGCCTACAAAACTCCGATTGGAATGTCACCCTTTCGTTTGATCTATGGGAAGCCCTGTCATCTTCCTGTGGAATTGGAGCACAAAGCTTTATGGGCTATCAAGTTTCTAAACTTTGATATCCAAGAAGCTGGAAACAAAAGGAAGTTACAACTGCTTGATTTGGAAGAAATCCGACTTGATGCTTATGAAAATGCAAGAATTTATAAAGAAAAGACAAAAAATTGGCATGACAAAAGCATCGTACGTCGTCAATTTAAAGAAGGTGACCATGTGCTGCTCTTCAATTCTCGTTTAAAGCTATTTCCTGGAAAACTAAGGTCAAGATTGAGTGGCCCATTCCAAGTCAAAAAGGTATACCCTTATGGAGCAGTTGAAATCTGGAGCGAGAAAAGTGGAGTTTTCAAAGTAAATGGTCAAAGGTTAAAACACTACCACATTGGTGAGCCGATCATGCAAGGAACAACACAACACCTTGCAAACCCTCCTGCTACCTAAAAAGAGGTAAAATACACAAACATTGGAGGTTGATTTACTTCTACATTGCAAACACATGCAAGACACTCAGCTCTTCATTAGGGGAGTTCATTCAACCTAATCATTTCTTACCAATAATTTTTATCATGCCCTAATTTTTGCTTAAAGTGTGGGGAAGCATTAGGGACAATGCTTCACTTTAAGTATGGGGATGGGTTTATTATGTTTTGTTTAATATTTTTTTTATTAATTAAACTGTTTGTTTCAAGTAATAACTTTATATTTGATTAAATTCATATTTTTGAAGTTATTTTTTTCATTGGGAACTTAATTTTAACAAAAAAATTGTCAATTGATTGAGACTGGATTGAGAATATCATTTGAAAGCTAAGAATTAGCAAAATCCCGTGTTTTCATTCGTGTCATTGCTTTGAGACTACAAATGTGAGTTTTGAGCCTTTAAAGGGGTATACACATCATCAATTTTTAACCCCTCTTCCTTGATATTTGTGTGATTTTCACTTAGATTGTGCATTCTAGAGCATGACCTGCGGTCTTATCGAGGCGAATTAAAATTTGCATGCATGTTATGAAGTGATTGAGGCACTTAGGATTATAAGCCTTCAAAAATTAAACACATTTATCCAGTAGTTGCCCGTGATTGAGACCAAACACATTATACTTTTCTTGTCACCCAGTTTAACATCATTAAGTGGTATCTTTTTGAAAAGTGTTCACTTGGGCAACTCGTGAAAAGACATTAATCTATAAAAAAAAGTTAAAAAAAAAGGATCGAAGTTCTCTTAAAGGAGGATAACCGTCCCGTTCCCTTGTACAGGTCGTCAAACAAACACATTGATCATAAATTGGATCATAAAAAAAATGCTTATAATAATGATTTGTACAATAAGGGAGGATGGAACAAAAAGGGTAGTACCCAAAATCCAAGGAGAAATACAAAGTTGAAAGTAATCCAAAAAGTGCTATATATATATAAAAAAAATTCTCCAAGGCCTAAGCGACGCTTTTCATAAAAATTACTACTTCAATATAAATAATATTAGCCCTTTGAATAAATCCTTTCTTTCTTTTACCCCACCTTTACACACAAACCCCTAGCCACGTTACAACCAAAGAAAAAGACCTCTTGATTATTGCATGCATGTAAATAAATAGTGGAGATACAGATCTATGGTTAAGTTCATAGTAATTCACTTTCCTAAAAGAAATTGAGCGAAGTTTCTTTATCCTCATACACATGAAACCCTTAAAAAAAAAAAGAGTGAACCATAATCAAAAACTCATTTGAACTCACAGGATGAAAGATTCTAATTGGGTTATCACTTAATATTTTATCATTAAGGTTAATATCAATTGATTTCGTTCTAAACTTGTTTGAGATCCCAATTGAATAATTTCTTTGAATTGTCTGGTTTCTTTCAAAGATTGAGTTATTGCTTGAGGACAAGCAATGTTTAAGTATGGGGATATTTGATAAATGCCAAATATATCTATGTATTTTGGCATAATTTGATTATATTTATATGTATTTGATCTCATATTACCTTTATTTCTAATTATTTTTCATAGAATTTATAAATTTTGAGATATTTGATACATACATATTAAATAATTATAATAAGACTAAAATTTTATTATTTAGTATGATGTATTTGGATCTATTTTGGTTTTTAATTATATAAATCATAATTATTTCCAGTTATTTCTATAAAATTTTAGTTTATAAATCATAATCATAATCTATTTTGGTTTTTTGATATATTTTGTATATTTTATACCATAAAGTTTATATTTGTTAATATCATTATTAATATAAATGTTATTATTACTATTAACATTATTATTATTATTGTTACTATTATTATTATTATTATTTTTGTTGTTGTTATTGTTATTGTTGTTACAGGATAATGCAAATAAACAAGGAAAAGAAGAAAAGAAACATTCAAAAGCAACATACGGAAAACAAGGGAAAGAAACAAAAGAAATGAAGGTTAATTAACAAAAGGGAAGGAAAGCTACGGGAGATAAGGAACATAAAAGATGGAGATTAAAACTTCATCAATTAATATGGAAATGAGTTGTTACGTGGTTTGCATGTATGTCTAAAACTTCAAACTATTTATGGCCAACTTTGCATGTAACCATGATACTTTTGGTTGGCAAACGTGAGAATAGAAAATTCCTTTGGTTGTAACAACTAATTACGAAAAAAAAAGCACTATAATTAATAATGGCAAGCATGTATAAAAAGGCATGACACGGAGAGCATGGGAGGGGAGAATTTTTAGAGAGAAGAAAAGGAGAGAATTCGAGGAGAATTAAAGAAAAAAGAAGAAATGTATTAAGGGAAGAGAAGAAGTTAAATACATTCCTTATATTGAAGGAAAGGGAAGTTCATAAACTAACTTTTTCTTTTCCATTCATTTATATTTATCTATAAGGCTTTGTAATTAATACATGACTGAGTAAATAATTTTATTCTAAGGATTGGTTAGCCCTTTGATATATTAGCAATGATATATTAATTGTTTTCTTTAGTATATGTTTGATTATTTTAGATTCAATTATGTTATTCTTAATGCATGTTATTGTGTCGGATCCCACTATTGCATGATTATAAATGTTAGTGGAAGAACTGAAAGGTGAACATTAATGTCTGATATATATAATTGAACTTAAGAAATTAAATCACGAAAGTAGTTTTAATTATTAAGAGAAGTTCAATTCAATGTCATAAATTTAATGGTTTGTCATGTTATAATTATCACGAAAGTAGAAATTATGCATGTCAAATACGTTATTAGATTCTGAAAGGAACTAATATCTACTTTAGGACAATTCATCTTCAAAATAAATCAAACATTATAAGAAAATAATTATTATTAATTTGTTAATATTCATTGCGGTAAAACCAATCCTTATAAATTTCAATTCTTAATAGTTTCAATCCATAATTCACTCAAATATATTTATTTTATTCACATATTATTTTCTTCTGTTTTATTTTATTTCACACTTGTATTAATTGAAACACAAATTAATGATTTGGTTTGAATAATTAAACTTATAATTTGTTGGTATTCAATTACAAAATCCCTGTGGATTCGATACTTTTTATACTATAACTTGACCATTCTAGTGCACTTGCTAGAGGCTATCAAGTTTTTGGCGCCGTTGCCGGGGATTTTGCTTAATTGATATTAACTATTATTATAGACGATTAGATCAAACCACAATTTTCTTTTATTTTATTTTATTTATTTATTTATTTTTATTATTATTATTATTTTTTATTTTTATTTATTTATTTATTTATTTATTGTCTTTTGTTGGCCTTCACCTTGTATGCCCCGTGATCGACTTGAACCACTTGTTCAAGGAGATCCCGAAATCGAAAGAACTCTTCTAAGGAGGAGAAGGAAACTAAGACAACTACAATTTCAAAATCAAATACAAGAAACCATAATCAAAGAGATGGCCGAAGAAGATAAGCCATTGAAAGATTATGGTGCCCCTACCCTTGAAGGACTTCATTCAAGCATAGTAAGACCAAATGTGGAAGCAAATAATTTTGAACTTAAAATGAGTCTAGTGAACACGATCCAACAAAACCAATTTGGAGGATCACCACTAGAAGACCCAAAGCTACACATTGATAACTTTCTCAAATATTGTGATACTGTGAAGATGAACGGAGTCTCAGTCGATGCCATTCGACTAAGATTGTTTGACTTCTCTTTAAGAGATGATGCTGCTCGTTGGTTAAGATCATTCCCTCACAATTATTTCGATAAATGGGACAAATTAGCTGAACACTTCCTCAACCATTTCTTTCCCCCTGTTAAAACTGCTGAATATAGGGGACAATTAATGAGTTTTATCCAAAGAGGAGGTGAGTCCATCTTTGAAGCTTGGGAGCGTTTCAAAGAACCAATGATCAAATGCCCTCACCATGGCATTCCCAAGCCTCTCTTGATTCAAACCTTCTACAATGGATTGAGTCCTGATTCTCAAATGAGCCTTGACTCCATTGCTAATGGCTCATTCATGGAACAAAACGCTGACGAAGCAATCAAGTTGCTTGATAGGATCTCCCTCAATCGAAGAAGATACTCATCAATGAGAGGTCCTACAAACAAAAAACCATCACCATCATCTGCTGGAATGATAGAAATAAGTGCCTTAAATCACTTAGCTTCTAAAGTTGATGCTCTCGGTGTACTAGCCAACAAAGTCGATCTTCTCACCAAGAAGATTGAACAAATAAACACCAATTCTGTCAACGTCGTTAGTGCTTCCAATTGTGAAATTTGTGGTACTAATGGCCATGCTGCTAAGAATTGTTTATTAGTCCAACATACACAAGATCAACCTATAGAGACTGTGGATTATATAAACAATTATAATCAAAGAATGAACAACTCCAACCTGTCCTATAGAAACAACAATGTTCTAAACCCTTCCTCACTTCCCAAACAACCACCTGGTTTCCCACAGAGAAATTACAATAACCCACCACCACCTCCTCAAAAGTCTAACTTGGAGAATCTACTAGAATCTTTCATCCTTACCCAAGTGAAGCAAAATGAGACCGTAACTGATGCTATTTGACAGCTTTCTTCCAAATTCGACAATCTAGCAACCCACAACAAAATGCTAGAAACACAAATAGCTCAGCAAGTAGCCTCATCATCAAGAGCTTTGGGAATGCTACCTGGCAAACCCGAGAGCCCAAATGAACACATAAAAGCTATCACTTTGAGGAGTGGTAAAGCATATAATGAACCAAAGGTGGATAATGCACAACCAACTCAACCAGAGGAAGAACCAAAGAAGGATAATCAAAGCAAAGAGCAAAATAAAGAAGCAGTCAACCCTCCACTTGCTCCTTATCAACCTCCAATCCCATTTCCACAAAGGTTAGCCAAAGCTAAACTAGACAAACAGTTTGGAAAATTTTTGGAAATTTTAAAGAAACTTTCAATCACTATACCCTTCACCGAAGCACTCTTGCAAATGCCCTCATATGCTAAATTTTTAAAAGATATTATTTCAAATAAAAGAAAGCTAGAAGAATGCGAGATAGTTGCTTTGACTGAAGAATGTAGTGCAATTATTCAAAATAAACTGCCACCCAAACTAAAAGATCCAGGGAGTTTTAACATCCCGTGTCTAATTGGTAATATGACCTTTGAAAGAGCTCTATGTGATTTGGGAGCAAGTGTAAGTTTGATGCCTCTTTCAATTTGCAAAAAGCTCGATATTGGAGAACTTAAACCCACAAGAATTTCACTCCAACTAGCCGACCGTTCTATTAAATATGCTGTTGGAATTATTGTAGATGTTCCCATCAAGGTTGGCAATTTTTTCATTCCAGTTGACTTTGTGGTTCTTGAAATGGAAGAAGACTCCTCAATTCCTATTCTTCTTGGAAGACCATTCTTGGCCACTGCTGGTGCTATCATTGATGTGAAAAATGGAAAACTTTCTTTAACCATTGGTGACGAGAAAGTTGAATTTGATATCTCCAACATGGTGAAACAACCTGCTCTTGAAGACTCATGTTGTAGAATCGATTTGTTGCACCAAGTTGTGGCCAACAAAAATTTCAAATATCGCTCTCAAGATCCATTAGAGCGATGTTTGATCGGTGAAATTGATGATGAAACAACCAATGATGGTGAAGCAAGCTCATATGCCAAACTCCTTGAAGAGACTCCTTCACTGAAAAAGACTCATATTGAGAGGCTAGATACTGATGCTAGCCATTCTGATTGGGAATAAAGCCAAGCACCAAAGGTAGAAATGAAACCTCTTCCCACACAGTTAAGGTATGAATTTCTTGGCCCTAACTGTACATATCCTGTGATAGTTAATGCAAATTTAAGTAAAGATGAAACTAAAAAATTGTTAAATGAACTTAAATTGCATAGATCTGTTATAGGGTACACAATTGCTGACATAAAAGGAATAAGCCCATCACTTTGTATGCATAGGATACTGATGGAAGAAGGCCATAAGCCTTCTATGGAACACCAAAGGAGATTAAACCCCAATATGAAAGAAGTTGTTAAGAAAGAAATAATTAAATTGTTAGATGCTGGGGTTATATATCCTATTTCTGATAGTGAATGGGTAAGTCCTGTTCAAGTGGTACCCAAAAAGGGAGGAATGACTGTTGTTAAAAATGATAATAATGAATTAATTCCGACAAGAACAGTCACTGGTTGGCGCATGTGTATTGACTATAGAAAATTAAACAAAGCCACAAGAAAAGACCATTTCCCTCTTCCTTTCATTGACCAAATGCTCGAAAGGTTAGCTAAGCATTCTCATTTTTGTTATTTGGATGGGTATTCTGGTTTCCACCAAATACCCATTCATCCACAAGACCAAAGCAAAACAACTTTTACTTGTCCTTATGGCACTTTTGCCTATAGGAGAATGCCTTTCGGTCTATGTAATGCTCCAGCTACCTTCCAAAAATGCATGACAGCAATTTTTTCAGATTTAATTGAAAATATAATGGAGGTTTTTATGGATGACTTCTCTGTTTACGGCTCAAGTTTTGACCATTGTTTGAAAAATCTTTCAAAAGTGCTACAAAGATGTCATGACATGAACCTTGTGTTAAATTGGGAAAAATGTCATTTTATGGTAAATGAAGGGATAGTCTTAGCGCATTTGGTATCTGAAAAGGGAATCGAAGTAGATAAAGCAAAAGTTGAGGTAATTGAAAAACTACCCCCACCTACTTCTGTTAAAGAAGTAAGGAGCTTTTTGGGGCATGCCGGTTTTTACCGAAGATTTATAAAAGATTTTTCTAGAATTACCAAACCATTGACTAATCTCTTGAGTAAAGATACTACATTTGATTTTAACCAAGAGTGTCTAGATTCATTTTTCATATTAAAGAAAGCTTTGATTTCAGCTCCAATCATCCAAACACCTGACTGGAATCTGCCCTTTGAGATAATGTGTGATGCAAGTGACCATGCAATAGGAGCCGTGCTTGGACAACGAAAAGATAAAAAGCTCCATGCAATATACTACGCCAGTAAAACTTTAGATGATGCTCAAGTCAACTATGCCACAACTGAGAAAGAATTACTGGCTGTAGTATTTGCATTCGAGAAATTCTGCTCCTACCTTATTGGTTCAAAGGTGATAGTCTATACTGATCATTCAGCAATCAAATATCTGCTTCAAAAGAAGGACGCAAAACCCCGCCTCATCCGATGGATCCTTCTTCTCCAAGAATTTGACTTGGAAATTAAAGATAAAAAGGGAGTTGAAAATGTCGTTGCTGATCATCTGTCTAGACTACCTCAAAATGCAAGCATCAAGGAGGACATCCCAATAAATGACTCATTTCCTGATGAACAACTACTTGCTCTTACACAGAGACACACTCCTTGGTATGCAGATTTTGTTAATTACCTTGCATGCGGAATATTACCTCCTGAACTTACTTATCAAAAAAAGAAAAAAAATTTCTCCGATGTAAAACATTACATTTGGGAAGAACCTCTTCTTTTCAAAAAATGTGCCGATGGCATATTTAGGAGGTGTGTTCCCGAAGACGAAATTCCCAGTATTATGTACCACTGTCACTCTTCATCATATGGTGGCCATGCCAGTTCTTCAAAGACAGCTGCAAAGATTTTACAATCTGGCTTTTACTGGCCTACCATATTCAAAGATTCTCGGCAATATGTCCTTTCATGTGACTCATGCCAACGCACTGGTAACATTTCAAGAAGACATGAAATGCCTCTTAGCAACATTCTTGAAGTTGAAATCTTTGATGTTTGGGGAATCGACTTCATGGGTCCCTTTCCTTCCTCTTTCAACAACAAATACATCTTAGTGGCAGTCGACTATGTTTCCAAATGGGTTGAAGCGATTGCGTCCCCAACAAATGACTCCAAGGTTGTAATCAAATTGTTCAAGAGAGTAATTTTTCCTAGATTTGGAGTACCACGAACTGTCATTAGTGATGGAGGATCTCATTTTACTGAAAAGCAGTTTGAGAATCTTCTAACAAAATATGGGGTAACCCATAAAGTGGCCACTCCCTATCACCCACAAACAAGTGGGCAAGTGGAAGTTTCCAACCAAGAAATTAAAAGCATCTTGGAGAAAACTGTTGCCAAATCCCGCAAGGATTGGGCTTCAAAGCTAGATGATGCACTATGGGCGTATCGCACTGCCTACAAAACTCCGATTGGAATGTCACCCTTTCGTTTGATCTATGGGAAGCCCTGTCATCTTCCTGTGGAATTGGAGCACAAAGCTTTATGGGCTATCAAGTTTCTAAACTTTGATATCCAAGAAGCTGGAAACAAAAGGAAGTTACAACTGCTTGAGTTGGAAGAAATCCGACTTGATGCTTATGAAAATGCAAGAATTTATAAAGAAAAGACAAAAAATTGGCATGACAAAAGCATCGTACGTCGTCAATTTAAAGAAGGTGACCATGTGCTGCTCTTCAATTCTCGTTTAAAGCTATTTCCTGGAAAACTAAGGTCAAGATTGAGTGGCCCATTCCAAGTCAAAAAGGTATACCCTTATGGAGCAGTTGAAATCTGGAGCGAGAAAAGTGGAGTTTTCAAAGTAAATGGTCAAAGGTTAAAACACTACCACATTGGTGAGCCGATCATGCAAGGAACAACACAACACCTTGCAAACCCTCCTGCTACCTAAAAAGAGGTAAAATACACAAACATTGGAGGTTGATTTACTTCTACATTGCAAACACATGCAAGACACTCAGCTCTTCATCAGGGAAGTTCATTCAACCTAATCATTTCTTACCAATAATTTTTATCATGCCCTAATTTTTGCTTAAAGTGTGGGGAAGCATTAGGGACAATGCTTCACTTTAAGTATGGGGATGGGTTTATTATGTTTTGTTTAATATTTTTTTTATTAATTAAACTGTTTGTTTCAAGTAATAACTTTATATTTGATTAAATTCAGATTTTTGAAGTTATTTTTTACATTGGGAACTTAATTTTAACAAAAAAATTGTCAATTGATTGAGACTGGATTGAGAATATCATTTGAAAGCTAAGAATTAGCAAAATCTCGTGTTTTCATTCGTGTCATTGCTTTGAGACTACAAATGTGAGTTTTGAGCCTTTAAAGGGGTATACACATCATCAATTTTTAACCCCTCTTCCTTGATATTTGTGTGATTTTCACTTAGATTGTGCATTCTAGAGCATGACCTGTGGCCTTATCGAGGCGAATTAAAATTTGCATGCATGTTATGAAGTGATTGAGGCACTTAGGATTATAAGCCTTCAAAAATTAAACACATTTATCCAGTAGTTGCCTATGATTGAGACCAAACACATTATACTTTTCTTGTCACCCAGTTTAACATCATTAAGTGGTATCTTTTTGAAAAGTGTTCACTTGGGCAACTCGTGAAAAGACATTAATCTATAAAAAAAAGTTTAAAAAAAAAAGGATCGAAGTTCTCTTAAAGGAGGATAACCGTCCCATTCCCTTGTACAGGTCGTCAAACAAACACATTGATCATAAATTGGATCATAAAAAAAAATGCTTATAATAATGATTTGTACAATAAGGGAGGATGGACCAAAAAGGGTAGTACCCAAAATCCAAGGAGAAATACAAAGTTGAAAGTAATCCAAAAAGTGCTATATATATATAAAAAAAAATTCTCCAAGGCCTAAGCGACGCTTTTCATAAAAATTACTACTTCAATATAAATAATATTAGCCCTTTGAATAAATCCTTTCTTTCTTTTACCCCACCTTTACACACAAACCCCTAGCCACGTTACAACCAAAGAAAAAGACCTCTTGATTATTGCATGCATGTAAATAAATAGTGGAGATACAGATCTATGGTTAAGTTCATAGTAATTCACTTTCCTAAAAGAAATTGAGCGAAGTTTCTTTATCCTCATACACATGAAACCCTTAAAAAAAAGAGTGAACCATAATCAAAAACTCATTTGAACTCACAGGATGAAAGATTCTAATTGGGTTATCACTTAATATTTTATCATTAAGGTTAATATCAATTGATTTCGTTCTAAACTTGTTTGAGATCCCAATTGAATAATTTCTTTGAATTGTCTGGTTTCTTTCAAAGATTGAGTTATTGCTTGAGGACAAGCAATGTTTAAGTATGGGGATATTTGATAAATGCCAAATATATCTATGTATTTTGGCATAATTTGATTATATTTATATGTATTTGATCTCATATTACCTTTATTTCTAATTATTTTTCATAGAATTTATAAATTATGAGAAATTTGATACATACATATTAAATAATTATAATAAGACTAAAATTTTATTATTTAGTATGATGTATTTGGATCTATTTTGGTTTTTAATTATATAAATCATAATTATTTCCAGTTATTTCTATAAAATTTTAGTTTATAAATCATAATCATAATCTATTTTGGTTTTTTGATATATTTTGTATATTTTATACCATAAAGTTTATATTTGTTAATATCATTATTAATATAAATGTTATTATTACTATTAACATTATTATTATTATTGTTACTATTATTATTATTATTATTATTATTATTTTTGTTGTTGTTATTGTTATTGTTGTTACAGGATAATGCAAATAAACAAGGAAAAGAAGAAAAGAAACATTCAAAAGAAACATACGGAAAACAAGGGAAAGAAACAAAAGAAATGAAGGTTAATTAACAAAAGGGAAGGAAAGCTGCGGAAGATAAGGAACATAAAAGATGGAGATTAAAACTTCATCAATTAATATGGAAATGAGTTGTTACGTGGTTTGCATGTATGTCTAAAACTTCAAACTATTTATGGCCAACTTTGCATGTAACCATGATACTTTTGGTTGGCAAACGTGAGAATAGCAAATTCCTTTGGTTGTAACAACTAATTACGAAAAAAAGCACTATAATTAATAGGGGCAAGCATGTATAAAAAGGCATGACACGGAGAGCATGGGAGGGGAGAATTTTTAGAGAGAAGAAAAGGAGAGAATTTGAGGAGAATTAAAGAAAAAAGAAGAAATGTATTAAGGGAAGAGAAGAAGTTAAATACATTCCTTATATTGAAGGAAAGGGAAGTTCATAAACTAACTTTTTCTTTTCCATTCATTTATATTTATCTATAAGGCTTTGTAATTAATACATGACTGAGTAAATAATTTTATTCTAAGGATTGGTTAGCCCTTTGATATATTAGCAATGATATATTAATTGTTTTCTTTAGTATATGTTTGATTATTTT
This sequence comes from Crotalaria pallida, assembly GCA_037953625.1. Lineage (NCBI taxonomy): Eukaryota > Viridiplantae > Streptophyta > Magnoliopsida > Fabales > Fabaceae > Crotalaria > Crotalaria pallida. The sequence goes on from CM075651.1 coordinate 77,773,564, forward strand.
AGATTCAATTATGTTATTCTTAATGCATGTTATTGTGTCGGATCCCACTATTGCATGATTATAGATGTTAGTGGAAGAACTGAAAGGTGAACATTAATGTCTGATATATATAATTGAACTTAAGAAATTAAATCACGAAAGTAGTTTTAATTATTAAGAGAAGTTCAATTCAATGTCATAAATTTAATGGTTTGTCATGTTATAATTATCACGAAAGTAGAAATTATGCATGTCAAATACGTTATTAGATTCTGAAAGGAACTAATATCTACTTTAGGACAATTCATCTTCAAAATAAATCAAACATTATAAGAAAATAATTATTATTAATTTGTTAATATTCATTGCGGTAAAACCAATCCTTAGAAATTTCAATTCTTAATAGTTTCAATCCATAATTCACTCAAATATATTTATTTTATTCACATATTATTTTCTTCTGTTTTATTTTATTTCACACTTGTATTAATTGAAACACAAATTAATGATTTGGTTTGAATAATTAAACTTATAATTTGTTGGTATTCAATTACAAAATCCCTGTGGATTCGATACTTTTTATACTATAACTTGACCATTCTAGTGCACTTGCTAGAGGCTATCACAAGCCCGGCACGGTCACGGTGGCGGTAACGACGTCGATGAGTCCCGAGGAGAGAGAGAGATGAGAGATGGTTTGGGAGGGAGAGAGAACACACGGTGGGGGAAGGAGGAAAGGACTTAGGTGGCGGTGGCGGATCGGGGCGGTGGTGGCTCGTGGTGGCGGCGGATCCGCCGGAGGAAAGAGGAGGAGAGGGAGAAAGAGAGCAAGGAGGGAGAAAGGCCAAGAGAGGAGAGAGAGGAGGAATGGAACGTGGAAGGAGGGAGGGCCACGGCGGCGGCGGCTTAGGGTGGCTCCGATGGTGGAGGTCGGCGGAGGGAGACGAAGGGTGTGGAGAGAGAGAAAGAGGGGTTGGAATGGGGGGTTTCAGCCCCAAAACGCGTTTTTAATGTCGCAGATCGCAGAATAGTTAAAATACTCGAGTATTTCACAAAATACTCGAGTATAATGATCAGATACTGCTAGTTTGCTTTTCTATTTTTCTTCTATTTTCCCCCTCTCTTCAAATTACCATAACTTCATCGTTCACCATCGGATCTTGCTCAAATTTGACGAGCAGCTTCCTAAAAATCATACCTTCATATCCAACGGTGGGAATTGTGTTTTGAGTCTTAAATCTTTTATTTTAATTTTCTACCCTTTGTTATGTTTTAGTACCGAATTATCTATTTTTCTGGCCTGTTCCTAACTTCAATTTAATGCTCCTTTCTTTTCTAACCTTATTATTATTATTGTTATCCTTTCCTAATGTTAAAATACTTCTTTTAAATAACTATTTGTAGTTTATTATCATTATTTCCTTTATTCCAACTATTATTTACTTATTCGTCTTTGGGTTTAAAATTTGGGATGTTACATGCTTGATCATTAAGTTTTGCTGACCACGTGACTGGAACGCCGTGGTTATGAGCTCAGTTTGAAATCCGCTGTAATTTGGAAGCGCCTGTGGTAGGTTAATCCCTTAGAGGTCGAGGCCCGTTAGAAGTGTGGCTAGAATGGGTCGACCACAATTAGGAATGTTTAACTTAGTAAAACATTTCAATAACTTAAAAGACTTAGGAACCCCTTTTCTAAACCTTGCGTTGAGAGTGAAGTAGTAGAGAGGAAAGATACCCTGTTTATCTACGGATACTCAGGTATGCTTGGAGGTTAGTGTCTCTTCAAGTGTCGATTGTGATAGGGGAGGGCAAGGACGGTGAAACGTCAAGAAGCCTCGAGCGCTTCTCTGGGCGGGACGAATGCTACAATGACCAGAGTTAGTGTCGTGGCAAGGACTGCAAGCGCAACTAGAGAAAGTGTTGTCGCCCCCTTGAGCAAATCATAGATGGTGAGAGGGAACCCGAACGAGGCTAGAATCTCTGCTTGTTTTGGACTTCTTTTCTGAAAATGTAATTTTGCTTACCACAAGTAGTTGGTTACAGCCTGTTATTTTGATGGCCACAAAGTAGTTGGTTACAGCCTGTTGTTTTGCAACTTCGATGCCGGCGTGGTTAGGGTTCCTATGCGTCCCATCTGCTTTCCGAACTAGGATGTGGTTGGAAATGTGGAGGAGATGTAACGTGTGTGCTATCAAACCCTTGAGCCTCGGTAATCGTACCCCCTTTGATTTACCGATGGTCGTGAACTCGGAAACTTAGAGCTTAAAGATAATTAATTATAACAGTTATGAGGTATACCCTTTTTGGAAAGGACTTTATGGTAATAAATGGAATAAGGTAATGATAATAATGATGTACGCTATGATATGCTTGTATGATCTTAATATTCCCCTATAGTAAGCCCACGCCGTCGACGATGATATCGTTCGGAAGTGCTTACTCTCTCTATTTCCCTTTCCTGTGGACATTGGGGAACAATGTCCACAGATGGCAGATTATGCAGTACGAGTAGTGGTTGATCAAGTCGAAGGAGGATCGCGGGATAAAGCACATACAAGGAGAAAGCGGAAGCAGCAATTCGAGGAATCTTCTAGACACTTGTGGTGGAGGATAGCAATGAAGACTAGTAGTCTAGAATAGTATAGTTTTTGTTTTGTATCCTATCTTAAGGTGATTGGGATATTATTACTCTATCCCGAATGTAACCCCTGTTGTAATGAACGATTATTTTATATGGAATGAAATAAGTTCTTTTCGGTTATGTATCAAGTTCATTTGATAATTAAATATTTTTCCGCAAGTTAACCATCGAATAAATTGGATTACAAAAAGGAGCTTTTTGGGAATAAGTTAGTAACATCTCTTTTTGGAAAGGAATTTTATGTTGCAAGATCAAATATTTTGAAACCAAGTGAATCAAATTGTTATATGAAAACCTTTTTGTAAAAGAATTAAAAATGAAATGACTTTGGTAATGCTTAAACAAAAAAAAATGGAGCAAATTTTTAGTGAAAATTCTAAGTCCAATTGGGGTGTTACACTTTATATACAAAACATCTTTAAATTAAAACTATGCTCTTCAACAATCCTATGAAAACCTTTTCAAAACAATTTAATCAAATCACTGTACTCACTTTATTTCTTTTAAAACCAAATTAAATCAAAGAAAATAACACAAGGGTTTTATAATCACTAAAAATCATATTAACCAATTAAAACATTAAATCACTCCTATTCTTTTTCTTAAATTCTGATAATCATTTCCGAACAAACATACATTCAACATTACAAGCCATTCACAATCCATGCATCAATTTCACACTCATCATGCATGCATATAAAACAAAATCACACATATGTTCCTATTTTCTAGGCATGGTCGAATCTTATCACACATAAGACAAGGTTTATATTCACAATTTCAAACACTAATGATTACTAACACTTGAACAAAACATGCACATGTGGAAAATAATCTTTTTAAATACCTTATCCTACTTTGAGCATCATAACCGAAAGAAAAGGAATATCCTTGCTATGATTTCACTATATCAACTTCTTACAAATCAATTAGTTCTATTTTTAAATTATCATGCAAAAGAAAATCAATTCATTTCTTTTATTTCTTGCCCAAACCGAATGGAGTATAGAAAATAATTCAAACTTTCAACAATATAATCATACACCAAATCAATTCTTCTTGCTCAAAGCTAAGTTCAAACCATAACTCATAAAGAAATAAAAATAATCTTGAATAAAACTTGTTTCAAAACCGAATAGAATCATGAAAATTACTTTCATGTTTTTAATCAAAGGTTTCAAGCTCCCATGGTTTTAAAATCCATAAACCAATCAATAAAGCACACATGCAAAACAAAATGAACAAACTTTGATATTTATGAAAGTAAAACCGTGAGCCTCTCACCAAAATTTAGCAAACATAAATTTCATTTCTTTAACTAAATTTATCACAATAAAATCAAGGGTCATGTCAAGATCTTTATTTTTCAATCCTTGAATGATTTCATGCATGCTCTTAAAATCTTTAGATGGAATAAATTTCACCATGCATGTAACTTAAATGATGATCAAACATGGTTTTCTACTTTCCCTAGGTTTGGCCGAATGATAACATGCAAAAAGGCAAGATCTTGGGTTTCATTTTCACATGCAAAGATTAAAATTTCTAAATCAAATCATGTTCTTTTTTTTTTTTTTGCAAAACTTTAAAGCAACATTTTCTTTCTCAAAACACTAACCGAATCATCATCATCATCATCATCATACAAACAAAATCTTGATTCAAATCCTTTCTATACTAAAAATCATTTTTAAAACTTGTTACTCTTACTTTCTCCTTAAAACCGTGACATGCATCAAGGAAAAACCAAGTCTTTACACTTAGAATCAACATGCAAGAGTCAAGGTTCATGCTTTTTCAAAGATCAACCACAAATTATGACATGCAAGAGAAGATCAAGGTAAATACATAAACTTAAACACAAATCTCAAACAAACCGTGATGAAGAAAATTTACAAGTTAAAGATCAAAGCTTTCAAGCACAAATATTCAAGATCAAGACATAAAAGTAACATGCAAGCCATATAAACTTCAAGATCACTTAAAAACAAACACATGCATCACAAAAATTAAACTTAAACAAATTCCATCATAGAGTCCTTTACAACACAAAATTATTACATTAAAACTCTCTCAAAAATAACTACCTTAAACAAACTCTAACTTCAAACTTCAAATCTCTCTCTCCTTCTCCTAGGGTTTGCTTCGGCCTCCTCTCTCTTAGGGTTGATGGGTGATTTTCTTCTTGAGTTTGAAGAAGGATGTGTGGGAAGGAAGAAATCAAAGGTGTTTGATCAAGAACTTGGAGTTTAATGCATACATCTTCACACAATCATGGAATCCCTTAGAAAACAAGGTGTTTGATCAAGAACTTGAACTTGAAGTTTAATGCATACACACACATACACACATGAGGGAATAAAATTTCTTTTCATCTTGATCAAAAGAAAACAAGTTCAAGTACACCAAATTAAATCATGGAACCCCTTAGAAATTTAATGCATACATCTTCACACAATCAAACATACCTACAATACTTTAGGGCATTATATTTCTAAATAACACAACTCAAAACATGCATCATACACACATTCACATTCACACAAGTTACGCATTCATTCATCTCAAATTTTCAATTTAAATTTTGCACATAATTTATTTTACTCTTATGATGAGAAAACACAAATGTTCACAAACTCAAAAATTCCAAGGATATATTAGTAAACTGCACTATTTGGTCATAAATATAGGCTTCACTTTATTTTATAAAACCATATTTTCACATAAATCAAAGATTTTCAAAAGGAATAATTTATTTGAAATCTCAAATCATTTTCACTCCTTAATACTTTCAAAATTCGTCCTTCAAATGCTCCAAAATAAATATTTGAAAATCAACCCAGAAAATTATAAAAATTACATATTTAAATTCTACTTTTCAACGCGATCGTTTTCATATAAAGATCATAATTTTTCGAGTTACGGTTGAAAAGATATGCACTTTCAAAGTAACCAAATTCATTTTGATCATAAAAGAAAATTCATTTCTTTAAGAAATCTCAAATGACAAAATCATAACTTGGTTTTCATGAATTTAAACTCAAATAAAAATCATTTGCTAAAACATTCATCTGAAAATCCTTCTTAAAATCTCAAAATCCTTTTTAAATAAAATCTCATTGATTTATTTAAGTCCAGAAGATGCGGGATGTTACAATGAGCACCCCGTTCGCCCATTTGAAAATGGTACCTTTATTTGATTGATTATAAAAAAGATAAATAAATGATTTTCCTAAACTAATTTTTTATTTTAGTGTCTGACAAGGTTGTCCCTGGTCCTACGTACTCTCATAAAATGAGGAATCAAGGCTACATAGTTCTAGTTGTTTTAATTTTATTTTTTTTAATAAAAAAGGGGTTTGATGCGGAGAGGAACATGCACAAGATCTTGTCATTTAGGCAAGAAAAAGTGGATTTCCAAAACACATTTTGTTAAAACTTATTTAATAAAATTCATTTATTTTTTTATAAAACGGAGTATTTCTAAATTTGTAACTTTCTCGCAATCTAATTCTAACGTAATTATAGCTTATATTATAAACTAGTTTATACAAAGAGGAACAAATATAAAACCTCATCATTTAGATAAGGGAAAATGAGTTTCCAAAATGCACATTGTCAATACTTAATTAATAAAATCTATTTAGTTATTATCATTTTAAAACATGTTTTTATCTTTTAAATTTTTTATAATTTATTTTAAAAAGGAATTATATAGTACTTATTGTCGTGTCCTTTGTCAAGATCAACCTTGAAGCTATGGAGAAACTTCGAAGAATGATCCCAACTAAGAGATTAATGTAGGACTTTTAGGATTGATGTATATCCAGTTGGAATAAACAGGTTCTCCCTAGTCAACAATGTGTGTGCTAGTGTCAACTTAGGGATGAGAAGACATACCTTAGCCCCTATAGCATGGTGGTTCTTATAGGGGATTACCTGTGCATCCTGGGCCGTTCTGATAAGGGTTCTTAAGAGGAAGAACTCAAATAGGATTCGTAGAGGTTATGATAAGATCATATCCATAAATCCTGTAGTCAATAGACTTTATCCAATACTGCTTTTATCTAACCAAGAGTCGTGGGAATCTAGGAGAAGTGGTTAAGCTTGATGAGACTGTAAACGATAGAGATAAGGATGAGAATCCTATGCTCGGGGTTAATCTCATAAGCATGTAACATCTCTATAATACCCAATTTGCTCGGTGTAACATTCCGACCACAGGCCTTGTCCCAACGTCTAACTGGTCGGATCAAGATGATTTTAGTCGGATAATGCTCGGTCTACTATGGGTCCACTACATAAGCCCCCCAAGCTCGGTTGGGTGATTTGAGCCCTGTCGAGTTGAAGAGACGAATAAACTATTGGCCAATCAAGATCAAGCTTTGTTCAGGGGAAGAGAGATCCGATCGTCTTAGTGCGTCTAACTGAGTTGTCCTTTCATTGACACCGAAGGGACCTTTCGATTCTTCTTAAACTTCCACGTGTTCTTTTTATTACCGGGAAATGAAACGTTATGATTTCAAATTTTCAGGAAGCGCCACGTATACGGTTTCAATACGAATGGGCTTTTATTGATTCAGACCGTATCCTTTGGATAGTGGAGGGAACTTCTGAACAAAAGTAGGGAGCGGTTTTCGAAGTTCACTTCATTTCTTGTCACAATTAGAAACTCCTCAAGTACTTCTCTCTCTCCTTCTTACATCATTTTTCTGGGGTTTGAGCAGCAGAAACAACAAAGGGATTTTTGTAGCGATTTCAACCTTCTTCCTTGTATTGAGCATATTCCCAGTTCGCTGATCTTCATATTTTCATCAATTTCTTGATCGTTCATCATCAAACAGGTAGTGAACACACTCTTTCATCTTTTGACTATTTTTCTCTTTCTTTTTTACAAGCTTATGAACTCCTGCATGCGACTGTTTCTGTTATCTGCTATAGGTATTGTGTTTAGAACTTTTTGAAACTTCCATCGCTGCAGTTTAGCACTAGCCATGCACCCCTTTTCTTGATTTTGAAAGAAAATCTTAGGGTTCACTGAAAACCCCACACTGTTCGTCAGAATATCCCTTTATCTTTTGAAATTCCTTGCCCTTCTTCGTTGTTATCTGTCCGGAATCTGACTTCTCCCGGTTTACTAGTCTTAGTGTTGCCGAATGGTCTCGCTGCAATTTGAATATGACAAAGTTTTTGCTCCGAAGTGCCAACTTAACCTATTATCTGTCTCAGAACTCAGAGGATTTGTTTAAAGGCCTTAACGTTGAGCAAAAAGAGGCTCGTGAGATGCAAGCGGCTCAAGAAGCCAGTTTGTCGAACGAACTGGTTCAAGTGAAGAACGAGCTGGAAAATCTGAAAGTTGATAAAGCTGAGCTGATCAAGGAACGAGACTCTCTGAAATTTTCCCAACAAGCTGCTGAAGATAAGAAGAAAGAGGTTGAGGAAGCACTTAAAAAGGAGCTGCAGGAGAGCCGACAGAGGATTGATGAGTTAGATTCTGAAGTGAAGAAGTCTGCTGCGACCGCTCAGAAATTCAAGGAAAAAGCTCTGGTTTTCAAGAAAAAGGCAGCGACCAACTTGTATAATTGGGGTAAGGGTGTTGATGATTCCTTCGTTTCTGTGATTAAACAGATCCAACTTCTGAACCCTGAAACCGAGTTTAGGGTGGTCGGAGCACACCCTTTCCATTGTGTAGAAGATGGGAAGTTGATCGATCTTGAAACCAAGGCTGAAGTTGATTTGCAAGCAGAGAACCTTCCCAATCCCCTAGTAGAACTGACTGAGGCTCCTGAATTTGATGATATGGACATTGTTTTGTCAGATGATGAGGCATGATCTTGGTGGACTTGTTGGTTGGCTTTTATTTTTATCCTTTCTGTTTGTATGTAGGATTTCCTTTTTGCTGCTCGTTGTATTCGAGCATTTATACATGCTTTTTTTGACCAAACTTCTTTAACCCATTCGGAATTGACTTTTGATTAACTTGCTGTTAGCAAATTGTATCACTGCTTGGTATGTTTTTTACTGCTTTTTGATTCCGTTCGTCACGTTACTGGTAGATCTTTTCGAGTGTAAACTCTCAGGAGTAATGTGTGATAATTTTTGGGCATAGAATCGCATTATTTTTATGTATAGTTAATTGTGAGTAGAACTCGGATCGCCGACTTTAGCCGAAGCGGGATCCTCAGACCGCGAAATAAGGAGAGTAATTTCCTGAGTTCGGGCATTCTATGAATACGTCGTTAAACTCTTGTAAAGAGCTGTGCCTCGATTTCGCTTGGTGGCTAGCCGAACCAAATGAGTCGTATGTGATTTCACAATGTAAACAGATAGTAGAATTACCGGAAAAATGCACTTTATTAATAAAGGAATACAAAGCTGAAACTGCTCATAACTAAGAAATGAAGTTGCTCATACCTAAAAAATTCCTAACAATTTATCTAAGAAGGGTGCTACCCTTCATTATTCATCATAAACTAATTTGAGCAATCTATAAATGAATTAAACTATCCTCAAACAATGGGAGCTTAGCTGTAATAAGCTCTTATCTTGGCCACGTTCCAACTGTTATTGATATCGGTGCCCGAGAGAGTCTCCAACCTGTAAGCGCCAGTTCCAGATTTAGCCTTCACTCGGTATGGACCTTCCCACTTTGGCTTCAGCTTTCCAACGCCAGCATTTCCTTTACCAATATCCGCTCTGCGAAGGACCAAATCTCCAACCTCAAAGCTTCGCGGTATGACCTTCTTGTTGTAGTCTTGGGCCTGTCGCTCCTTTACCTTCCTTTCATGAGCTTCCGCATTCTTTCGTATCTCTTCAAGTAATGTGAGTTCTTCGCTGAGCATACTGTTGTTAGTTTCCGAGGGACGTTCAAGCATCCTAAAGGTGGGGATTCGCTTTTCGATTGGAATGACAGCGTCGCAGCCGTATGTCAAACAAAAAAGGGTCTCACCTGTTGAGGAATGTACAGTTGTCCTGTGTGACCATAGAACGCTCGGAAGCTTATCTGCCCAAGTGCCAGCTGCGTTGCCAAGTTTCTTTTTTATACCGTCCAAAATGGTTTTGTTGGCGGCCTCGGCTAATCCATTGGTTTGTGGGTGTTCAACGGAACTGAAATAGTGAGTGATTCCCAGGTCGGCTGCTAATTGTTGAAAATGAGAGGCTGCGAATTGCGATCCATTATCAGTGACTATGGAATGAGGCACTCCAAACCGAGAGATTATTTCCTTTACAAAGAAAGACTGAATTCGGGCCGCAGTGATTGTTGCTAACGGTGCCGCTTCAATCCACTTAGTAAAGTAATCAACGACCACGACCGCAAACTTCAACTGTCCAGGTGCCGTGGGAAACTTTCCAATGATGTCCATTCCCCATTGATAGAAAGGCCAAGGAGCTCCGAGGGAATGTAGCTCTTCAGCAGGTCTTTGGTAATTGTCGCTGTGAAACTGACATTGAACACACTTCTTGACATGTTCCATGGCATCTTTTTGCAGTGTGGGCCAGAAGTATCCTGCCCGGATTATTTTTCGAGCTAGAGATTTTCCGCCCATATGATGGCTATAGATTCCTCCGTGGATCTCCTCAAGGATTTCTTCAGCTTGAGATGGACTAACGCATCTGAGCATAGGAGAGCCAAAACCTCTCTTATAGAGGACACCATTAAGAACCGTGTATTGAGCTGCTTTCTTAATCAACCTACGAGCCTCTGTCTGATCTTGGGGAACGAAACCGTTTTGTAAGTAGGTGAGAATCGGATCCATCCAAGATTGAGATAATGAAACTGCAAGAATGACACTTGGTTTGGGAATGGTTTCTTGTATCAAAGTCTTGTTGTTTTCCGACCCCTTCGTACTTGCCAGTTTAGATAAAATATCGGCTCGGGAGTTTGAATCTCTCGGGACATGGGAAATGTCAAACTCTGAAAAGTAGGAGATAATTCGCTTTACCTCTTCAAGATACTTCTGCAAGATGGGCTCCTTAGCCGAGTACTGCCCCTTAATCTGTGAGACTACTAATTGTGAATCGCTGAATACCGACACCCGATTGGCTCCAAACTCCTGAACCATCTTGAGGCCTGCCAGGACTGCTTCATATTCTGCTTGATTATTCGAAGTTTGGAATTCAAATTTTAGTGAGTATTCCATGAAAAGCCCTTCGGGATTTTCAATAATGACGCCCGCACCTGCTCCTTTTCTGTTGCTTGAGCCATCCACATAGACTGACCACAAATCCTGGGGAATGTCCGAGGGAATCTCGGTGAACTCAGTGACAAAATCAGCAAGAACTTGAGACTTCATTGCTTTCCTTGGTTCGTACACAATATCAAACACAGATAATTCCACTGACCATGAAACCATTCTACCAGCCAGGTCAGGCTTGTGAAGGACTTGCCTAAGGGGTTGAGCTGTCCTGACCATGATTCGGTGAGCCTGGAAGTACTGTCTTAATCTCCGAGCAGATATTACCAAACAGTATGCGAGTTTCTCAAGTTTTTGGTACCGCAGTTTGGATCCCTGTAGTGCTCGGCTCACGAAATAAATGGGGGCCTCAACTCCTGAATCCTCTCGTACCAATACTGAACAGATTGCTGCATCTGCCACCGACATATAGAGAATAAGGTTTTCCCCGGTAACAGGGCTATGAAGGACTGGTGGGCTGGAGAGATAGTTCTTTAACTGAACAAAAGCCTGTTCGCAATGATCATCCCAACGGAAGTCTTTATTTTTCTTAAGGAGCTGGTACCACGGCAAAGCTTTCCGAGCGGCTTGAGATAGGAACCTGGATAGGGCCGCTACCCGACCCGTGAGCTGTTGGACTTCTTTTAGAATGGTTGGGCTTCTCATTTCCAGAATTGCTTTGCACTTATCTGGATTAGCTTCAATACCCCTTTCAGTTAGCATAAAACCGAGAAAGGATCCGGCTGGGACTCCAAATACACACTTTTCGGGATTTAATCTCATGGAGTATTTTCTTACTCGGTCCAGTATTGTCTTGAGGTCTTGGGCATGGATCTCTAGCTGTCTGCTTTTTGCAATAATGTCATCAATATAAACTTCCATATTCGAGCCGATCATCCCTTGAAATACTTTGTTCATCATTCGTTGATATGTAGCTCCTGCATTCTTCAAACCGAAGGGCATGACATTGTAACAATATGTTGCTCTATCGGTGATGAATGCGGTTTTGTCTTGATCGGTAGGGAACATGGATATCTGATTGTACCCGGAGTAAGCATCCATGAATGAGAGGAGTTTATATCCGGCCGAATTGTCGATGAGCTTGTCAATAACAGGAAGTGGATACTGATCTTTTGGACAGACTTTGTTCAAGTCCGTATAGTCCACACACATCCTCCATTTCCCATTGGGCTTTTTGACTAAGACGGTGTTAGCTAACCAGTCTGTATAGTCAATCTTCCGAATGAAACCAGCTCGGAGTAGTTCGGCAACTTTTTCCTCAATAGTTGCGGCCTTTTCTGCACTAACCTTCCTTTTGTGTTGTGCCACTGGTTTTGCCCCTGGAAGAATGCTTAGCTTGTGGCAGATAAAGTTAGGATCAATTCCCGGCATATCAGTCGAGGTCCAAGCAAACAAATCCTTATTAGCGATTAGTAGAGCGGAAAGTTCTTCTTTAACATTGACGGGAAGATCAGAACCGATTTTAACTTGTCTGATAGGATCAACACTTAATGTCAAGAACTCCCACTGTCCCTTCGGAGTTGGTCTGTTTCTGTCAGATTCATCACGCACATCAAGGTCGTCCAAATTAATATTATCTTTGCCGAGGGAAACTCTTTCTAAACGGTCCTGGTCCTTGTTTTTAACCTTACCCAGACTTGCATTGTAGCATTTCCGAGCTGCCTCCTGCTCGGCTTTGACTGTTACTACTTTGTCATCAGTTCCGACGAACTTCATAGCCAAATGGACCGTTGAAACTACTGCACCGAAAGCTTGTAAGGAAGTTCTTCCGAGGATAGTGTTGTAGGCCGCTGGGCAGTCAACCACCAAAAACTTGATTATCTATGTTCTGACCGAAGGTTGCTGTCCGAGGGTAACAGGAAGTTGAATGTAGCCTTTTGGTTCGACGGTGTCCCCAGTGAAGCCAATCAACTCTCCTTCAAATGGAGTGAGATTGCATTCCCTAAGTTTCAGTGCTTTGAACAAAGGGAGGAACATGATATCCGCTGAACTCCCTTGATCGATAAAGACGCGTTTTACTTCGTAATTACCAATAAGGGCTGTGATTACCATGGGATCATTATGACCTGGGAGGATCCCTTCCAAATCGTCATCATTGAAAATGATGGGAACATTTTTTGTTGATCTTTTGCAAATAGGCTTTTGGCTTACGGCTAGGATTTGGTTGATGTATTTCTTCCTGTCGGCTTTTTTCTCTCCTCCCCCGGCGAATCCTCCGGCAATAGTGTTAACTAAAAACTCATTGTTCGTTGGATTCATGTCAGTGACCGGGGTGGGCTCAGTTCTCTGTTTCCCTACATTCCTATCATCTGGTGATCTACTTCTTTGGCGTTTGGTCTTCACTGGTGAATGGGATCTGTTCCTGCCTCTTCTTCCCGCTGCATCTCTGATATACTGTTCCAACTTACCATCTCTGATCATTTCTTCGATCAAATCTCTCAACCAGATGCATTCGTCGGTTGTATGTCCATAGCCCTTGTGGAAGTCATAATATTTTGACCTATCACGCTGTGCGCCCTTTCTTAAAGACGGAGGTCTTTGGGCAGAGCGTAAGTCGGTCTACATCGTTTCCCGAAGGATTTGGCTCCTTGGAACATTTAGAGGGGTTTATTCTTGATATTTATTCCTTGGAGGTATCCTTCGGTCCCGATCATTCCTGTCCTGTCTACCACCAAAACGTTCGTCACGTTTTTGTTTATTCTGTCCTTGAGGGTCAGCCCGTTGCCTATTGTCTCTGAATTTCTGCCCTTTGTGGAATTCCTCCAAGTTGATGAATTTATTTGATCTCTGCCTGAGCTCCGCCATGTCTTTTGGAGGTTTTCCGATCAGCGATTTTCTGAAATCCCCTGGCTGTAAACCTTGTGTAAACAACAACACCGCCACACCTGGCTCCAACCGGGGAACAGAACTAGCCTCCGTATGGAAGCGTGACAAGTAATCTTTTAATGGCTCATCTTGTTTTTGCGTAACTACAGCCAGTGTGTGGTCGGACTTTGGCTGGATGCAGCTGGCTGTGTATCTGTTTAAAAATACTCGTTTCATCTCTTCCCAAGAATTAATGGAATTTCGAGGGAGAGAGGAACACCACCGCAATACCGAGGGCTCAAGGGTCATGGAAAAAGCTCGGCATTTCATCCGATCGCCACCTCCATAATAATTCATAGCCCCTTCGTAAGAGACAATATGGTCAACTGGGTCGGTCAGGCCGTTGTAATGTGGTACGTTGGATGGACCCAAGTATCCCTGAGGGGTTTCAAATTCCATGATATACGGTGTAAAAGGGTGACCTGGATGAAAATCATCTTGGCCAGGATTTGGGGTTGGGTTTATATGGAAATTTTGTGGTGGGGGAAGATGCATTACCGGAAGTGGCTGAGGATCCATGGTCTGTGTTATTGGGTTTTGCGGTTGTATGGTAGTCGGTTGGCTTTGAGCAATTCTTGTCATAGCTTGTTGCCGAAGGTCGGCGATTGCACGTCCTTGTTGCTCAATTAAGGTTGTTTGTTTGTTGAGTATGTTAATCATCTCTTGTTCACGAGCTCGAGCAGATGCAGATGTTGCATAAGATCTACTGGTAGAATGGCTATGACGAGAGTTTCCATGGGTCGTTTTTCCCGGATTTAATCTGGTTCTAGGGGTTACGCTTATATAGTCGGGGTTGGGTTGGATTGGTGGAGTTACAATCCGTTGAGTATTTCTCCCATGATGTGCTAGGGTTCCAGTGGTTCTAGCTGTGTTTCGGGTAGTTGGGGCTGTGCTACTTGAATCACCATGGGTGGAGGGAGGTGGTGTAGGAGGGGGTGGAGGAGGCGGCGGGGGAAGTAAATTTCGTAGGATTTGAAGTGGTTGGGGATTGCTCCCGGCTCTATGGTGAGGAGATGGTGGTGGTTGAGAATGGGTGACATGATTTCCACTATGATTTTGGCTATGATTTGAGGGTGGTTGATTCTGCGAATTGTTTGGTGGTTGCGGATTATTTCTAGCTCCAGAATGAGACGTGCGTGGTGACTGCGAGTTAGTTTCACGATTTTGGTTAAGAATATCTCGCAAGTCACCAACAGATTGCGGCTGTGAGTCATTGTTGTTAGCGTTTCTAGGTCTGCCGCGAGAACGGCCAATGCGATCACGGAGATCACCAACTTGGCTCCTGGTTGTGACCATGGTGGTGGTGGGGATGATATGTTATTCAATCCCCACAGACGGCGCCAATGTCGTGTCCTTTGTCAAGATCAACCTTGAAGCTATGGAGAAACTTCGAAGAATGATCCCAACTAAGAGATTAATGTAGGACTTTTAGGATTTCTGTATATCCAGTTGGGATAAACAGGTTCTCCCTAGTCAACAATGTGTGTGCTAGCGTCAACTTAGGGATGAGAAGACGTACCTTGGCCCCTATAGCATGGTGGTTCTTATAGGGGATTACCTGTGCATCCTGGGCCGTTCTGATAAGGCTTCTGAAGAGGAAGAACTCAAATAGGATTCGTAGAGGTTATGATAAGATCATATCCATAAATCCTGTAGGTGATAGACTTTATCCAATACTGTTTTTATCTAACCAAGAGTCGTGGGAATCTAGGAGAAGTGGTTAAGCTTGATGAGACTGTAAACGATAGAGATAAGGATGAGAATCCTATGCTCGGGGTTAATCTTATAAGTATGTGTTGGAATACAAGTGGTATAGTAAGAACACGTGAGAACACCTAGAAGGGGGGTTGAATAGGTGTTCAAACAACCTTGAACAATTTTTGCGAAATACAAACAAAACGTGGTTAAAACAGAATTTCTTTAACCAAAGTATCAGTGACTAACCGGTTACTCAACTTACTAACCGGTTAGTATTTGAACCAGTTTTGAATAAAATTGCAAATCAATCAAGAACTCAGAGTTAAGCGCAGAATAACTTCAGCCTAAGATTTAAAACAATTAAACATATGTTTTAAAGAGATTTTCCCCAAATTAATTTGCACAATTACTAAATAAATGATTCAATTAATTTGAAAATCGCTTTTCTAGGTTTTCATGCAAGAACAATGAATAATGCAGAAATTAAAGAGATTAGGGAAGAGATACTGCACAAGAGATTTATCCTGGTTCACTCTCACCCACTTGAGAGCTACATCCAGTCCCCTCTTCAACAAAGAGAGATTTCTTCACTAGAATTAAAGATCCTTGATTACAAGCTAAGCCTCTCAAGATTCCTCACTTGATAGCTACCAAGAGATACCTCACTCTTGTTATGCAACCTTCCTTGATCTTCTAATTCTACCCTCTTGCTATGTGAATCTCTATCCACTTAGACTTCTTCAATTTCTTGATTATTCCTCAACCAAGAAATTCTTCACTTTGCTTGATTACACCTTAATCAAGACTTCCTTTGCTTGATTGTTCCTCAATCAAGACTTCCTTTTCTTCAATTTGTTGTAGACTATTTTGCCGCCTTGAATGCAATGATTACAACACCATAGAATTACAGAAAATCAGAACCTAATGAATCTCAATCAAATAACAATGAACAAGTTGATTATGAGATTCTTGTGTTTGTAGAAAAGATGATAACAAGATGTAAAAGAAAGCTTTTGATCTTTTCAATCTAAGAGAGGGTGTGTGGCTTGTTTTTCAGGATATAAAACGTATTTGAATGATTCTATATTTTCATTAAGATGTAAGAATGGTTTATGTTGGAAACCAACAAGCGGCTCAAAATAGACTAGAGGGGGGTGAATAGTATTTTGAAGCCTCAATACAAACTTTTCGATTGCTAAAGAGAATGAATTTTAGAAAACAAACTTTCTAACAAAAAATGTACTGTCTAATCGATTAATTTCAAGGTTAATCGATTAATGCCGAAGCTCACTCAAGTATTAATCGATTAACTAGGCGTTACTCGATTAAGACACGAATGACGCTCTAATCGATTAATCAATCACTTAATCGATTAACTCGTGATTAATTTGACAGAAAATCAGCCTTATTCAGAATTCAATGGGGATCATAATTCAATGAAGTACTAACAAATGATATATGAATGAATGAACAAAACTACGTAAATTTACCAAGTCAATTTAGGTTTATTATCTAGGAATTGAAAAAGCCCCAAATTAAACCTAATCAATTGGTTTGTTCTTGATTAATGAAAGCTTGAAGAAAGAAAACAAAGAAGACAAGATTTTATCCTGGTTCACTCTCTACCGCTTGAGAGCTACATCCAGTCCCCTCTATCAAAGATAGAGAATTTCTACTAGATACACAATTGTTAGATTACAATGGTTAAAGATGCAGCTCACTCTAGCTCTCCTATCTTAACCCCTCCAAGGAGTATCAATATCTTTGAAAATCTACCCAATTGTTTCTTGTATCTTATCCTCTTGAATTGTTGAAGGATGCTCTCCAACCAATTCCTTTCCTCTTGCTTTGAGATGCTTCAAAGACTTTCAAGTTATGAATTCTTCACTTGTTTGTTGAATGCTTCAAGTTACAACCTCTTGTTGTAGATTGCTTCAACACAAATTACTAAGCTCTAAAGATTTGAATCTCAATGAATCTAAGAATATTGAATGATTGAAAGTGAAGAAGATTGAAAGATTGTTGAATCTTGATAGAACAATATGAAAATAGTAATAGCTCTTGAAAGATTGTGAAAGTATGATTCTCTATAGAAAAATATGAAAGTGTGTGTAACCTTGTCAAAGTAGAAATTAAAAGCTTTTAAACAAAATATTATTTTTCTGATACAACAGTAATTAATCGATTAATGAGGAAGTCACTAATCGATTAACCTCTGTTAAACAATCAGTGCTGTACAGTTTCAACGTGTTAATCGATTAAGCCTATCGTGCTAATCGATTAACCACTGTAAAAAGTGATTAAAAATTAAGCTTTTCAAAAGTACTTTGAGCTAAACTTTATTTAGAGCTATTTTTATCAAGATAACCTTTCATCACTATTAATCAAACAATATTAAAACCTATATTGATATTCCTAAGCTACCACCCACTCTCATGAAATGGAAAATTAAAATATTACATTTGATTAAGAATAAAAACAAAACTTAATCTAATGCTCCATGGGTGGTGCTTGACTTGTTGTTGAATGTTGTTGCTTGACTTTGGTTTGTTAGCATCAAAACATCATCAAACCTACAGTTTATATAGATACCCATAAAGAATGAAAACATAAAACTGAATTTTTAACAAACTTAACAGTCACTAACCGGTTACTGGGTATGACTAACTGGTTAGTCACTGTAACTTTTGTTTTCTAATTTAGCAAAAAATATTTTCAAAACTTTAACTATTAAAACCAATTCTTTCCAACCTTAATTAAAATATTTAGCCACTATTGATGCATTCTAAAAATAGTTAAAAAAACATTTTGAAAACTATGCATCAACATATTTTAATTAATTGGTTTTACGAAACTCAAAATTAATTTGATCAAAATTAATTAATTGAGATTCACTACTCAAAACTAACTCTACCCAAGAACCTAAGGACTAAATGCAAAATATAAAATAACTCTATGAAACTTTGATTCCTTGCTTGCTTGTCAAGAGATTAGTTGATTCTCTCTTCTTGTAAAATATGATTTCTTCTTCTCTTTTTCTTTTCTTTGAAACATTTATAGCTCTTGAACTTTGTTGCTTTTGTTCTTTGGGAGACTTGCTTTCACTTCATCACAATGTTTAGTCTTGCTTTCACTTGATTTCATCACAATGTTTTCCTCATCAAAACATAGCTTCATACACATGGATTCTTCAATCTCCCCCTTTTTTATGATGACAAACATTGTTTTGAATTTGTTGTTGATTATTGACCATTTGCTTTCCTTTTGCTTCAAACTTCATAGAATGAATGCACAATCAATGCTCCCCCTCAACATAAGCTTCTTGAAAACATCAAATAATATCCAATCAACATCTCTTCTCCCCTGCAAGAACAAAACAACACCTTTCTCCCCCTTTTGGCATGATCAAAAAGCATAAAAGAAGTATAAAATTTTGCCAAAGGTGAAAGAAAACAAATTTAAAAAAAAAAATCTGCTAACTGTCAGTTACTAACCGGTTACAAGGGCTACTAACCGGTTAGTCTCTGCAGTACAGTACACTGCATAAATCAGAATAAAAATCCTGACTTTGAGACTTCAAAACTAGTATCCAATGCATTTAAAAATAAGTTTTCCGAGAGTAAATATAAAGTATACATGGAATTCTTCAAAGTCATACAAAATTTACAGTCAATTACACAAAATATGAAGTATAAAATCTTGTTCAAAATCAGTTGTGAAAAGCTGTAAATTGCAGTGATTATTTGCATGTATATCAATGTATTATAGCTAAAATCTCATAAAAGAGCATACCACACATGTCAAAAACATTATTCAAATAGTAAGACATTCATGTGCAGACTAAATAAGCAATATTATAGCCAAAACTACACTGAAAAAACACACTTATTAGCTGTCAGACTGTCACACTAACCGGTTACAAAAGCTACTAACCGGTTAGTACCTGTCAGATATCAGAAAAACATGGCAGAACTGATATGGCTACTTTGCAACATCCAACACATATTAAATCAAAGCCAATACCAATTATGCAGAATATATACATACTAATGGACCATTTTAGAGTATATCAACATAAATTTTAAGATCCAAAACAATATGTACCAATCACAAATGTGCATTAAAGTAACATATATTAAAACTGAAATTTCACACAAACCATTATGGCAGCAGATATTATCACTTTTCAGCAGAATAATAGGTATATACTTGACCAAAATAAAATGAACCATAAATGAGACATAATTGAAATTAACATTAATATAGATTCATTCATAAAAGGTTCATTACAAAACCATAAAGCAACTAGCCAAAGTACATAACCATATGTCTAGAACAAGATGAAAAGACATAAAAACCAAATTATATCCAAAAACCACCAAAATACATTTGAAAACCAGATTTAAAAATATGAAACTAATGCAATCCTAAGTGCCACTAATCTTCACTTGGAGGAGGTGCTTGAGGTGCGAAAGATGATCCAAAAGTCCTCATCAAAAACATGAGACGCTTCATGTCTCTCTCATAGGTTGCTTGGAATCCATCCATCCGACTATTGATCCGATCAAAACCAGAATCAATCCGAGCATTCATACGCTCCTCCATGGCTGCAAAATCAAACGAACCAGGTGCATAACCTGAACCACCAACATCAGGGGTAGTTCTAGGTTGAGAACTTGCAACCGGAACAGAACCATCATTTCCTTCTTCATTATGACCTTCATCCATCTCAGCAGCATTATCATCACCTCCATCCTCATCTTCATCCTCATCTTCATCACTGTCATCGCTGCTCACCATATGAACATCTTGTGCAGCATCCTCATTCTCTTTTTGTTGCCTTTCTTCTTCATCCATTTGAGCATCCAACATTGCAATGTTATCATTCCACTTCCAAAGGTTATCCAACCTTTTATGTTGTTGAATACCAGCATAATGAAGAATCCTAGGTCCAATGCAGTGACGAGCTGGAGAATACTCAAGAAACTCCTCAGCAGCTGAAATAGTTATGTTCTTCCTTTCTATGAGCTTGCTAACAAACATAGCATAGGGGAGACTACCACTAGTTGACTTGGCTACATCTTTCATAAAGGAAAACATAACCCTTACCCAGTTCACTTGAATCCTATTTTTAATAGCATACAGATATCTCAGATCAGTTTCAAAAGCTTGGGTATGGTTGGTAGAGGTCCTAGGGGTAAGAATGTATGTATAACATACATAATCATCCTATCATCTACAGTCAAATTTCCTACAGCCTTCCTATCCCCTACTGTGTACATGTCAGCTATCCTAAGGCTATTGAGGTACACATCTTCCGAGTTACACTTTGCTATTCTATCATCATTATCATCTCCCCAGAAGGTACCTACAGCCCTAACTCCAGCAACACTAAGAAAATCCTCATCAGTCACAATAAATACAACTCCATTAACCTTGGTATGAAAGACATCATCCCTAAGAATAAGGTTAGAATAGAACTCTCTTACTAACCTAGGGTATATGTTGTATTTCAGTTCTAAAAACCTCCTAAGACCCTGAAAGTTAAGGAGCCTATGGAACTCAAAAAGATTGGCACTACACCAGTCAAAATCCATCCACCTAATTAACCCAAATTTCCTAGAAGAGAACCCATCAAACCTCTGATCACAGTTGGATTCATCAAAGTAATCGTCTCTGTTCCTCCTTGAAGGCCTGTTTGCTGTGCTCTTTACTCTTGTTCTCTTTGAGGAAGACATGGTTGAAGATAGAGAGCAGTTCGGTCTAGGGTTTGAGAAAGGGGGAAAACGGATTTTGGGCACAAAAAGATAATGGGAGATGAAAAATGTGTAGAATGATGATGAAATATGATGGAGCAAAGAAGAAATTAGATTGATTTGATGAAAGATGGAAGAAATCGTGTGCTAGGGTTTTAGAAAGGGGAAAAACGAGTTTAAAGGAGTGAGAAGAATGAGTGAAAACTGATTTGAAAAAGCCTTTTATTTTTCTGAACTGTTACGTGCTAACCGGTTAGTAAGTTCACTAACCGGTTAGTCACTACAACCAGTTAGTGAAAATTTGCAGAAGTTTAATAAAAAATCAATTTTCACACAAAAATCACATATTTAATCATTGAAAAAGCTTTATCAAAAATTAATAAAAGTTTTCCATACCTCATAAACTCAATATTCACATTAACTCACACAAGGTCATATAAGTTTGCATACTTATCCAATTGAAAAGGCAAAACTCATAATAACACACATATTTTCTCTTAAACCATACAAATTTCATATTCATCAACTAGCACATAAAACCATATATATTTCAATCCATCTATTTAATTTCAACAACATTAATCAATTGAACAAGTGCACAAAAGTTGATAAAAGGCATTCACCATGAAAGAGATAAATTCTATGATATTATCATGGTTGAAGGACTTACTTGAGATATTTGAAAATATGAATTTCTACCATTTAATTTGCATTGAAGGTACTGAATTATATCCAAGTCATAGCACATTCCCTTCAAGCATACCTACAAAATAACTCAAGCCTTGGTTTTTGGTACCCAAATGGTTTTGGGTCCATTGTTGTTAGATAAAGGACTTTGACCTTTCTTAACCCATTCATACAATCCATTTGGTACTCCAAACCTTTTTATTTCACAAACATTATTTGTATGTCCATGTTTTCCACAATAAAAACAAGTTGGCTTAATTGAAAAATCAATTTTAGAAAATGAGCCAACAACATTTATTTTTCTTTTCTTTCCATGGACATAGCCTAATCCGGATCTATTCGAAAAATTCCTTTGACTAGAAAGTAAATTGTTTAAATGCTTATCTCCTCTTGTGAATGATGCAAGTCTATTTTTCAAAATGTCATTTTCTTTTTCAAGCATTTTGCATTTCTCACAAGTTGGGACAACATTACTACAATTTTTACAATCATGAATAATAGGGAAATTTTTAAGATTCAAAGATTCATTTTGAAGCTTCAACTCATCTATATAATTTTCCATTTCAACAATCTTTTGTTGATGCTTCAAAATAACCTTTTTATATTTTTCATGAACTTTGACAAGTCTTTCAAATTCAATATGCATTTGTTCATATGTATTGTACAATGTATCATAAGATAGTGAATTTGAATTAGAGGAAGAACAAGAGGATACCTCATTATCACTATCACTATCAAGTATGATGGTATTGTCACTTTGAGAAGCCTCTTCATCAAGGATTGCCATTAAGCATAAGTTTGAGAATCCATCTTCTTCCGAAATGTCTTGCACACCATCATCCATTTTTGAATTGAATTCTTGGTTATTCTTCTTGTCATCTTCAAGTTTCTTCAAGTATTGAGGACATTCAAATTTGATGTGTCCCTCTTTTCTACATTCATGACACTTGAGCTTTTCCTTTGAAACCTTCTTAGTCTTATTGTCTTGGTTGAAACTTGTAGCATCTTGCTTGCTGAAATTTCTTCTTTTTGACTTGTGTTGATGTGAGAAACTTGATTCTTCTCTTCTTTCTTGAATAAGCAAAATTCCTTCACTTTTCAAAAACTCCAAGAATTTACTCATTAGCAATTTCATAGTCTTATCATCAACATTTAAAATATTCAGATTATTAAACATGTTCATGCATGCTATCCATTGTAAACCAAAAGGATTTTTCCGGTAAAAGCGTTTAAGCTTTGATCTTAACCGAGCAAAGCTCTGATACCACTTGTTGGAATACAAGTGGTATAGTAAGAACACGTGAGAACACCTAGAAGGGGGGGTTGAATAGGTGTTCAAACAACCTTGAACAATTTTTGCGAAATACAAACAAAACGTGGTTAAAACAGAATTTCTTTAACCAAAGTATCAGTGACTAACCGGTTACTCAACTTACTAACCGGTTAGTATCTGAACCAGTTTTGAATAAAATTGAAAATCAATCAAGAACTCAGAGTTAAGCGCAGAATAACTTCAGCCTAAGATTTAAAACAATTAAACAGATGTTTTAAAGAGATTTTCCCCAAATTAATTTTCACAATTACTAACTAAATGATTCAATTAATTTGAAAATCGCTTTTCTAGGTTTTCATGCAAGAACAATGAATAATGCAGAAATTAAAGAGATTAGGGAAGAGATACTGCACAAGAGATTTATCCTGGTTCACTCTCACCCACTTGAGAGCTACATCCAGTGAAGATCCTTGATTACAAGCTAAGCCTCTCAAGATTCCTCACTTGATAGATACCAAGAGATACCTCACTCTTGTTATGCAACCTTCCTTGATCTTCTAATTCTACCCTCTTGCTATTTGAATCTTTATCCACTTAGACTTCTTCAATTTCTTGATTATTCCTCAACCAAGAAATTCTTCACTTTGATAATTTTCCATTTCAACAATCTTTTGTTGATGCTTCAAAATAACCTTTTTCTATTTTTCATGAACTTTGACAAGTCTTTCAAATTCAATATGCATTTGTTCATATGTATTGTACAATGTATCATAAGATGGTGAATTTGAATTAGAGGAAGAACAAGAGGATACCTCATTATCACTATCACTATCAAGTATGATGGTATTGTCACTTTGAGAAGCCTCTTCATCAAGGATTGCCATTAAGCATAAGTTTGAGAATCCATCTTCTTCCGAAATGTCTTGCACACCATCATCCATTTTTGAATTGAATTCTTGGTTATTCTTCTTGTCATCTTCAAGTTTCTTCAAGTATTGAGGACATTCAAATTTGATGTGTCCCTCTATTCTACATTCATGACACTTGAGCTTTTCCTTTGAAACCTTCTTAGTCTTATTGTCTTGGTTGAAACTTGTAGCATCTTGCTTGCTGAAATTTATTCTTTTTGACTTGTGTTGATGTGAGAAACTTGATTCTTCTTTTCTTTCTTGAATAAGCAAAATTCCTTCACTTTTCAAAAACTCCAAGAATTTACTCATTAGCAATTTCATAGTCTTATCATCAACATTTAAAATATTCAGATTATTAAACATGTTCATGCATGCTATCCATTGTAAACCAAAAGGATTTTTCCGGTAAAAGCGTTTAAGCTTTGATCTTAACCGAGCAAAGCTCTGATACCACTTGTTGGAATACAAGTGGTATAGTAAGAACACGTGAGAACACCTAGAAGGGGGGGTTGAATAGGTGTTCAAACAACCTTGAACAATTTTTGCGAAATACAAACAAAACGTGGTTAAAACAGAATTTCTTTAACCAAAGTATTAGTGACTAACCGGTTACTCAACTTACTAACCGGTTAGTATCTGAACCAGTTTTGAATAAAATTGAAAATCAATCAAGAACTCAGAGTTAAGCGCAGAATAACTTCAGCCTAAGATTTAAAACAATTAAACAGATGTTTTAAAGAGATTTTCCCCAAATTAATTTTCACAATTACTAACTAAATGATTCAATTAATTTGAAAATCGCTTTTCTAGGTTTTCATGCAAGAACAATGAATAATGCAGAAATTAAAGAGATTAGGGAAGAGATACTGCACAAGAGATTTATCCTGGTTCACTCTCACCCACTTGAGAGCTACATCCAGTGAAGATCCTTGATTACAAGCTAAGCCTCTCAAGATTCCTCACTTGATAGCTACCAAGAGATACCTCACTCTTGTTATGCAACCTTCCTTGATCTTCTAATTCTACCCTCTTGCTATGTGAATCTCTATCCACTTAGACTTCTTCAATTTCTTGATTATTCCTCAACCAAGAAATTCTTCACTTTGATAATTTTCCATTTCAACAATCTTTTGTTGATGCTTCAAAATAACCTTTTTCTATTTTTCATGAACTTTGACAAGTCTTTCAAATTCAATATGCATTTGTTCATATGTATTGTACAATGTATCATAAGATGGTGAATTTGAATTAGAGGAAGAACAAGAGGATACCTCATTATCACTATCACTATCAAGTATGATGGTATTGTCACTTTGAGAAGCCTCTTCATCAAGGATTGCCATTAAGCATAAGTTTGAGAATCCATCTTCTTCCGAAATGTCTTGCACACCATCATCCATTTTTGAATTGAATTCTTGGTTATTCTTCTTGTCATCTTCAAGTTTCTTCAAGTATTGAGGACATTCAAATTTGATGTGTCCCTCTATTCTACATTCATGACACTTGAGCTTTTCCTTTGAAACCTTCTTAGTCTTATTGTCTTGGTTGAAACTTGTAGCATCTTGCTTGCTGAAATTTATTCTTTTTGACTTGTGTTGATGTGAGAAACTTGATTCTTCTTTTCTTTCTTGAATAAGCAAAATTCCTTCACTTTTCAAAAACTCCAAGAATTTACTCATTAGCAATTTCATAGTCTTATCATCAACATTTAAAATATTCAGATTATTAAACATGTTCATGCATGCTATCCATTGTAAACCAAAAGGATTTTTCCGGTAAAAGCGTTTAAGCTTTGATCTTAACCGAGCAAAGCTCTGATACCACTTGTTGGAATACAAGTGGTATAGTAAGAACACGTGAGAACACCTAGAAGGGGGGGTTGAATAGGTGTTCAAACAACCTTGAACAATTTTTGCGAAATACAAACAAAACGTGGTTAAAACAGAATTTCTTTAACCAAAGTATCAGTGACTAACCGGTTACTCAACTTACTAACCGGTTAGTATCTGAACCAGTTTTGAATAAAATTGAAAATCAATCAAGAACTCAGAGTTAAGCGCAGAATAACTTCAGCCTAAGATTTAAAACAATTAAACAGATGTTTTAAAGAGATTTTCCCCAAATTAATTTTCACAATTACTAACTAAATGATTCAATTAATTTGAAAATCGCTTTTCTAGGTTTTCATGCAAGAACAATGAATAATGCAGAAATTAAAGAGATTAGGGAAGAGATACTGCACAAGAGATTTATCCTGGTTCACTCTCACCCACTTGAGAGCTACATCCAGTGAAGATCCTTGATTACAAGCTAAGCCTCTCAAGATTCCTCACTTGATAGATACCAAGAGATACCTCACTCTTGTTATGCAACCTTCCTTGATCTTCTAATTCTACCCTCTTGCTATTTGAATCTTTATCCACTTAGACTTCTTCAATTTCTTGATTATTCCTCAACCAAGAAATTCTTCACTTTGATAATTTTCCATTTCAACAATCTTTTGTTGATGCTTCAAAATAACCTTTTTCTATTTTTCATGAACTTTGACAAGTCTTTCAAATTCAATATGCATTTGTTCATATGTATTGTACAATGTATCATAAGATGGTGAATTTGAATTAGAGGAAGAACAAGAGGATACCTCATTATCACTATCACTATCAAGTATGATGGTATTGTCACTTTGAGAAGCCTCTTCATCAAGGATTGCCATTAAGCATAAGTTTGAGAATCCATCTTCTTCCGAAATGTCTTGCACACCATCATCCATTTTTGAATTGAATTCTTGGTTATTCTTCTTGTCATCTTCAAGTTTCTTCAAGTATTGAGGACATTCAAATTTGATGTGTCCCTCTATTCTACATTCATGACACTTGAGCTTTTCCTTTGAAACCTTCTTAGTCTTATTGTCTTGGTTGAAACTTGTAGCATCTTGCTTGCTGAAATTTATTCTTTTTGACTTGTGTTGATGTGAGAAACTTGATTCTTCTTTTCTTTCTTGAATAAGCAAAATTCCTTCACTTTTCAAAAACTCCAAGAATTTACTCATTAGCAATTTCATAGTCTTATCATCAACATTTAAAATATTCAGATTATTAAACATGTTCATGCATGCTATCCATTGTAAACCAAAAGGATTTTTCCGGTAAAAGCGTTTAAGCTTTGATCTTAACCGAGCAAAGCTCTGATACCACTTGTTGGAATACAAGTGGTATAGTAAGAACACGTGAGAACACCTAGAAGGGAGGGTTGAATAGGTGTTCAAACAACCTTGAACAATTTTTGCGAAATACAAACAAAACGTGGTTAAAACAGAATTTCTTTAACCAAAGTATCAGTGACTAACCGGTTACTCAACTTACTAACCGGTTAGTATCTGAACCAGTTTTGAATAAAATTGAAAATCAATCAAGAACTCAGAGTTAAGCGCAGAATAACTTCAGCCTAAGATTTAAAACAATTAAACAGATGTTTTAAAGAGATTTTCCCCAAATTAATTTTCACAATTACTAACTAAATGATTCAATTAATTTGAAAATCGCTTTTCTAGGTTTTCATGCAAGAACAATGAATAATGCAGAAATTAAAGAGATTAGGGAAGAGATACTGCACAAGAGATTTATCCTGGTTCACTCTCACCCACTTGAGAGCTACATCCAGTGAAGATCCTTGATTACAAGCTAAGCCTCTCAAGATTCCTCACTTGATAGCTACCAAGAGATACCTCACTCTTGTTATGCAACCTTCCTTGATCTTCTAATTCTACCCTCTTGCTATGTGAATCTCTATCCACTTAGACTTCTTCAATTTCTTGATTATTCCTCAACCAAGAAATTCTTCACTTTGATAATTTTCCATTTCAACAATCTTTTGTTGATGCTTCAAAATAACCTTTTTCTATTTTTCATGAACTTTGACAAGTCTTTCAAATTCAATATGCATTTGTTCATATGTATTGTACAATGTATCATAAGATGGTGAATTTGAATTAGAGGAAGAACAAGAGGATACCTCATTATCACTATCACTATCAAGTATGATGGTATTGTCACTTTGAGAAGCCTCTTCATCAAGGATTGCCATTAAGCATAAGTTTGAGAATCCATCTTCTTCCGAAATGTCTTGCACACCATCATCCATTTTTGAATTGAATTCTTGGTTATTCTTCTTGTCATCTTCAAGTTTCTTCAAGTATTGAGGACATTCAAATTTGATGTGTCCCTCTTTTCTACATTCATGACACTTGAGCTTTTCCTTTGAAACCTTCTTAGTCTTATTGTCTTGGTTGAAACTTGTAGCATCTTGCTTGCTGAAATTTCTTCTTTTTGACTTGTGTTGATGTGAGAAACTTGATTCTTCTCTTCTTTCTTGAATAAGAAAAATTCCTTCACTTTTCAAAAACTCCAAGAATTTACTCATTAGCAATTTCATAGTCTTATCATCAACATTTAAAATATTCAGATTATTAAACATGTTCATGCATGCTATCCATTGTAAACCAAAAGGATTTTTCCGGTAAAAGCGTTTAAGCTTTGATCTTAACCGAGCAAAGCTCTGATACCACTTGTTGGAATACAAGTGGTATAGTAAGAACACGTGAGAACACCTAGAAGGGGGGGTTGAATAGGTGTTCAAACAACCTTGAACAATTTTTGCGAAATACAAACAAAACGTGGTTAAAACAGAATTTCTTTAACCAAAGTATCAGTGACTAACCGGTTACTCAACTTACTAACCGGTTAGTATCTGAACCAGTTTTGAATAAAATTGAAAATCAATCAAGAACTCAGAGTTAAGCGCAGAATAACTTCAGCCTAAGATTTAAAACAATTAAACAGATGTTTTAAAGAGATTTTCCCCAAATTAATTTTCACAATTACTAACTAAATGATTCAATTAATTTGAAAATCGCTTTTCTAGGTTTTCATGCAAGAACAATGAATAATGCAGAAATTAAAGAGATTAGGGAAGAGATACTGCACAAGAGATTTATCCTGGTTCACTCTCACCCACTTGAGAGCTACATCCAGTGAAGATCCTTGATTACAAGCTAAGCCTCTCAAGATTCCTCACTTGATAGCTACCAAGAGATACCTCACTCTTGTTATGCAACCTTCCTTGATCTTCTAATTCTACCCTCTTGCTATGTGAATCTCTATCCACTTAGACTTCTTCAATTTCTTGAATATTCCTCAACCAAGAAATTCTTCACTTTGCTTGATTACACCTTAATCAAGACTTCCTTTGCTTGATTGTTCCTCAATTAAGACTTCCTTTTCTTCAATTTGTTGTAGACTATTTTGCCTTGAATGCAATGATTACAACACCATAGAATTACAGAAAATCAGAACCTAATGAATCTCAATCAAATAACAATGAACAAGTTGATTATGAGATTCTTGTGTTTGTAGAAAAGATGATAACAAGATGTAAAAGAAAGCTTTTGATCTTTTCAATCTAAGAGAAGGTGTGTGGCTTGTTTTTCTGGATATAAAACGTATTTGAATGATTCTATATTTTTATTAAGATGTAAGAATGGTTTATATAGATACCCATAAAGAATGAAAACATAAAACTGAATTTTTAACAAACTTAACAGTCACTAACCGGTTACTGGGTATGACTAACCGGTTAGTCACTGTAACTTTTGTTTTCTAATTTAGCAAAAAATATTTTCAAAACTTTGACTATTAAAACCAATTCTTTCCAACCTTAATTAAAATATTTAGCCACTATTGATGCATTCTAAAAATAGTTAAAAAACATTTTGAAAACTATGCATCAACATATTTTAATTAATTGGTTTTACGAAACTCAAAATTAATTTGATCAAAATTAATTAATTGAGATTCACTACCCAAAACTAACTCTACCCAAGAACCTAAGGACTCAAAGCAAAATATAAAATAACTCTATGAAATTTTGATTCCTTGCTTGCTTGACTAGAGATTAGTTGATTCTCTCTTCTTGTAAAATTTGTTTTCTTCTTCTCTTTTTTCTTTTCTTTGAAACATTTATAACTCTTGAACTTTGTTGCTTTTGTTCTTTGGGAGACTTGCTTTCACTTGACTTCATCACAATGTTTAGTCTTGCTTTCACTTGATTTCATCACAATGTTTTCCTCATCAAAACATAGCTTCATACACATGGATTCTTCAGCATGTAACATCTCTATAATACCCAATTTGCTCGATGTAACATTCCGACCACAGGCCTTGTCCCAGCGTCTAACTGGTCGGATCAAGATGATTTTAGTCGGATAACGCTCGGTCTACTACGGGTCCACTACACTTATTTTCGAGTGTGAAGAAGAAGTCCTAAAGATCCCACCACTAAACAAATTTGGATGAGAAAAAAATGACTTACCAAAACACAACCAACGAATTCAACCAAACATAAAGCATTGTCAATGCCCGATTATTAATTATGAGTATTCCATTGTTTGTTTTAATTAAAAATATACACAAGTATAAAGCATTAATTAAAAATATACACAAGTATAAAGCAAAGCGCAAATTGCGATACGAGTTTTAAGCATGACTTTTTTCTTACAAACAAAAACCTTCCATCAGAAAGTTAATGATGTAGCGAATACTATAATGATCAAAGTATAAATATTGTTCCCAAAATACAAAACCCCAGCCATGATTCCTACCCAAACAACATGCAGGTAATTGATTGCCTGCGCAAATATTATGCCATAATACATGCACTTGAAATTAAAACAAATGCATGCAAATTAAAACAAATTAAAACAGAATAACAAAGGGTGCTAAACCTGTTTGGTTCCAACGTCTTACGTGGTCATACAACAATATTCACAACCCACATAAGCACATCAAATTTGAATTAATAAAAGAACAAAACCTATTTGGGATGAGTTAAAGCACTAATGAGGCAATGTTGCTCTATCCTTTTTGGTTCTGAGCATGCCAATGACCACCACGTTGCTCTTCCCATCACCGTGACACCTACGTCCTCTCCTCTGTTTCTCCCCTATTCTTCTTTCTCTTTTCGTCTTGGTCGGTCTCTTTCTTTTTTTTCTTTCTATTTTCGTTGTTGCTGCCTCTCGCTCGCTATTTCATTCTATTTTTTTCTATCTCTTTTCCTCTGTTCGTTCTTCTTCTTTTTTTTTTTTCCTTTCAAAGTGAGGAAGAGTTTATTTATAGGAAAAATTAGGTTAAGAAAAATAAAGTTTTTTTTCAACAGGCTTTGAGAGCCCAATGGAATATTCCTGGTTTATTCCTCAATCAAATCTTTCAAACTTTGTTAAAGATCAACTCTCAATAAAAGCAAATTTGATAATAATCCTTTTAAAACAAATCCTTTTAACCAAAATAGTTTTTTTATCATTATCCAGACAAAAATTAACCACATTTTTTTAAAAAAAAATATTTCTATCTTATCTTTTCTAGAAATTTTTTATTTTCGTTTCTTTATTATTATTTTTTTTTAAAAAAAAAAGAAATACTGTTCAAGATCTTTTATTTTATTTTATTTATTTTTAATTTCTTTTAAAATTTTTTAAAATTTTAAAATTTTATTTTTAAAATAAACCCTTAATACACATTAATTTGAAAATAATGGGTCCAAACAAACTCTTTTTTATATTTTATTTATAAAATTCAATTACAAAAACTTGAGGATAAAACCTTACCCAAACAAATTATTTATTTATGAAAATGTAATTTTTGACCCCGGACAAAATGGGGTGTCTACAATGGAGATGAAGATTTTTGTAGGGGAATAATTCTCTAAGGAGTTCGGTTCTTCGGGTTAGGTATGATTCTTTTTAACCTAATTGTCCGCAGTTCATATATTTATTTATTTATTTTTGTGAAAAGCTATATTTGTTGGAAAGACCTTTGTTATAGCGAGAAACTGAGTGGTTATGATGATTGGTTTCTAATTGTGTCTCTAAAATACTGGGTATGAGGAAAAAAATTTGTTTTTGGGAGGAGCCTTGGTTTAAGAATAATAACTTGCAATTTCTCTTGGTTAAGAAGCTTCAAAACCTCCTAAAGGATATATGTGCATTTCCTATCATCATGTTGCTTTTGTGTATCTCATGATTAATCATTGTGCAGTTTTGTTCCTATGGTTTGGTTTTGTGCATGCCATTTAGAATGATATCTTCTAATGGTATGAGATGCATCCGTATATTCGTATAGTGACAATTCATTGCAGGGGTGTTCACTTTTCCAACAATTCATTCTCAAGCTCAATTCACAAAGAGGTTGGTCTTATGCTTTCGCTTTTGGTTTCCTAATTCATTTGGTTGCATTGAAATTTTCTCATTTCGAATGATGAACTTTATTTGTGATCATGTCGCTTTGTTAGACATTATTAAGGTTTATTTATTGGTACCAGTTTTCTTTTACTATTGGCTAAAAAGTTCCCTTCGTAAATCGGAGCGGTAGTCTTAAAACATGCATCATAGTTCCCTTCTTAAATCAGAGCATTAGTCTTAAAACATGCATCATTTCCAATTATCTTTTGATGTAAAGTAGTTTTGACATTGGTTTGCTTGTAATATTATGCTTATAAAAAAAACTACTATTTTACTTCATCCTTAAATATCTAAATGTACTTTACACTAATTTAAGGGTTTGTTTAACCTCATATGAGAGGTTAAAAAAGAAGTATTAGGAACAAAAAAAAAAGTATTAGGAACATAAGTTTACTAAATTTAAAATATTAAATGTTCAAATTTTTAATGTAAATATGGTTTACAAAGCCTCTTATCATCAACCCTATAAGCCCAGTTTAAGAAAATCCTTTATTTCTTTTTTGGCAAGAGTGCTCATTTGGCCCCTTATGTTAAAACATTCAATCTTAAATTGAATAAATTAAAGAAAATTAACGATGAAAAATAAATAAACTTGAAGGATCAATTTAAGAGAAAAAAAAAGGTTAAAGATCATAGTGAGATAAATAATTATCTTGTAAGATGACACATCGACGACACCATTAAGCCAGGTCATGGACTATATGACTTGGAAGGCTTTGAATGAAGGAAAGTGTGACCCGCCTTCATGAATGATAAGAGATGGAGATGCTCTGACACCCATGTCGCCCTAAAACTCAAGCAGCCCTCGGACAAACCCGCTCTCTAACATGTATGAGTCCGTCCTCTGACTTGACCGCCCTCTAATGACTTTGCTCTCTAATATACACCCTAATTGATTAATCTGCTCACCAGTAAGCCCGACTTCACTTATCACCAAACAACTGCAAAGGCAAACTTACATCTTTTATCAAAAACTTGGTGATTAAGTTTTGACTTATGACCATTTTAACCCTCGTGGACTTTATAAAAGAGAAACTTTGCCACCTACAAAACCAACATTCTCATCACTCTCAAAACCCAAAAACCACCACCACATCATAACCACTCGAGCCAAAGCACTAAGAAAACTACCAACAATAGAATCACCATATCTCCCTCATTCATCCTAAACCAAGAACCCACCTTATTCACACACTTGAGAAACCAGTTTCCCAAATTCTCCAGGACATGGGTCGAGAGCTCTCCAATATGTCCTCCCGATGATTCATCGTGATGCTTCATCGTTCTCTCCGAGTCATAGAGGCCTAATGTTCTTACTTCAACATATATCTCTCAAGCTAAGAAACTCAAGAATCTCTTTCATTAATGTTAAACCATTCTCCCTAAAGTTGGTGCAGGAGCATACTCTCAACTTTTTTTTTCTGGTGCTAGAATCAATCTCTCCTTCGCTAGTTGTTATCTATGGAAAAGTTTGGTGGGATCTTTACATTGATGGGCTTATTGTTAGAAGGCCCGACCCTGAGACAAGTAGAGATTGGTTAAAAAGGTTAAGATTTTGGGAAATTATTTTGCCACCCCATAATCTACTAATGTCACCTCAATACTATAATTTATTCATTTTGTGCCCTTTAAAAAAATTACTTTTACGGGTCGTAGGAGTTGCTCACGACCTGCGGTCGTAACACTCCCTTACGACCTGTTCAAAAACAAATTTGTGAATGGGCAGGTCGTAACACCTCCTTACGACCCAATCAATAACTGAGTGTTTGAACGGGTCGTAAGGGGGTGCTACGACATGCAAGTCGTACGCAACCCTTACGACTTGACAGCTACGAGAAATTGCGTATTCATTCCGTTGTTGATCTCTAGCAAACTACGGATTAGCAACGAAACCACTACAAACACGTACGGTGGAAAATGGCTTCCGTTGCCATTTGTTGCACTTACCCCTTCATATTATTGATCAACAACACAATTCAACTCCAATCCGAATGCTTGCTTTACTCCCTAGCAATGCCTTGTAGTCGTAGACTAATCCAAGGTTGGTTTCATTTCATTTTCTGAACATGTATTTTAACTTGCACCTATATTGTATATATCTACTTGACTCAGATTAGTTGTTTTAATTTTTCTATGTTCAACAGAAGACAATGGCATAAATTATTATAAATGAAAATTCATGCATTTTGTGCACCTTTCTTTTTGATTTTGTTAAACATTTGTTTGCAGTTAATTCAATCTCATATTGAAAATAAAAAATCAATCCACAAGTTTGCTAGAGATCAGCAACGGAATGGATACGCAATTTTCCGTAGCTGCCAGGTCGTAACACTTCCTTACGACCCGTTCAAAAATTCAGTTTTTGATTGGGTCGTAAGGAGGTGTTACGACCGCAGGTCGTGAGCAATCCCTATGAACCGTGTAAAAGTAGTTTTTTTTTTTAAAGGGCACAAAAAGAATAAATTATAGTATTGGGGTGACATTAATAGATCATGAGATGGCAAAATAATTTCCCAAGATTTTTAATTGGCTTTTTAATTTCCATGTCCCTTTTTTCTCTAAGCATATACACAAGGTCTCATTTAACTCAAGCAACGTTTCTACTGTCGATCGTGGAAGTTCCTTTGGTACAAACAATTTTTTTCCAAACCTTTGTAGGAAGCCTTAAGAAGGACAAAAAAATATGACTTTTAATTTTTGGCCCCCATAAACGACTTTTTGGCCCCCATTTTCAATTTTATGGACTAAAACACCCTTTTATGTGTTATTATTTTCGACTCTCAAGAGTCAAAAAAATTTTAACTCTTGAGAGTTGGAAAATTTTGACTCTCGAAAGTCGAAAAATTAAACTACATACTATTTCCGACTCTCAAGAGTCTTCTCAGTCGAAACAAACTCAATTCATTAATAAATTTTGCTACCATTTCAAAAAGAATTAAACAAAGGGGTAAAAAAACAAAACTAGATCCATGATCCAAACACCATTCTAAAACTTAGTCAAGATCGATGGTCAGTTTACTTGGTGAAAGGTGTTTCTATTGTGAAGGTGAGAGCGGCCAATTCAACCGAGGTTAGCACGATTATTACTTTTCCCCAACATGTATTACAAAATATAAATATCAGCAACAGATAAAAAGGATGACTGGAAAATTTTCACCTTCCGACTGACGAGAGTCAAAAAATCTTTTAACTCTTGAGAGTCGAAAATAGTATGTAGTTTAATTTTCCGACTTTCGAGAGTCAAAATTTTTTTGACTCTTGAGAGTCGGAAATAGTATGTAGTTTAATTTTCCTACTTTCAAGAGTCAAAAAAAAAAATTTGACTCTTGAGAGTCGGAAATAGTAACACATAAAAGGGTGTTTTAGTCCATAAAAATTGAAAATGGGGGCCAAAAAGTCGTTTATGGGAGCCAAAAGGTAAAAGTCAAAAATATAAGGGAAGCCTATTCAGGACAAAATTAATAAGGGGGATTCTACCTCTTAAAGAGATTTAATTTTCCATAAAGAAGGACGAGCTTTCATTGTATCAATAACTGGCTTCTAGCAATTCTCAATCCGTGGACTAGTGCCAACTGAGAGACTGAGGTACTTGAATGGAAATAACCCTTGGAGACAATTTAGTTAATTAGATGTTGCAACCATGAATGAATCTGCAACGTTAATGCCATAGATCTTATGGAAGTTAACTTTTAGTCCAGAGGCTATTTCAATGCTCCTTAACACTGTCTTAATAACTTGGATATTACTCCAAGACCCATCAAAAAGCAAGATGGTATTGTCTACAAACTGCAAGAGGGAAACTTTCCGACCAAAAGATCCAATTTGTAAGGGTGGAACATATTTTTTGCAACAGCTTCTTTTATGTGACCATTTAGCCCTTCTACAACAAGCAAACATGTGAAAGGGGTGAACAGATCACCCTACTTTACCCATCTTTTAATATTCATTTTATTTGTTGGATTACCATTAACATAACTGACAGAGATCGTAATAGGACAGAAGCTTTAACCCAGCCAATAAATTTAGAACAGAACCCAAACCTTCATAGCATGTAAAACAAAAAGACCAGCTCACATAATTGTAGGCTTTCTCAAAATCAATTTTCGTTATAAAGCAACCCCTTTTTAATTTCACTTGCTAATTGAGCATGCTCCATTTGCATACTTTCATAGTATATTTGAGGAGCAAGAACATTCTTCAAAAAAAACCTTAACTGTAGAAAAAATATATGCTATAAAATTTGTTACCTTATCTTCTAAGCGCTGGTGGAGTAGTAATCATCTTGGCAAACCAAGGGAACCCACCCATAGACTGTAGAAGTTTCGGGAGAGGGAAAACAAACTTGAATATATAATTTACTCTCATCATATCCAAATTATCATTGCCTAAAATTGAACACTTTGAATGCCAAATATTTCAAAGATGTTAAAAGAATCAACACATTGTGTCCAAAGTCGGACTGTTGCAATATATTCAAGCATAGTCCCAAATCCACTTTTCATTCTTGTTCAAAGATTTGAGCTCTATGAAAGCATAGTTTCTTTCTCAAATGATCGGCAATCCAATGAAGGCATACTACTAAATCAGCTTCTTACTGAAGTCAGAGATCTCCAGAACCTGAATCCTTGGATTGACTGCGGCTTCTTCTCTCTCTTTCTTAGTGTTGAATCCCCAATCCACTAATCCAAATAACCAAGCTTAGCAAACACACTACTCTAAATAACACAATAATGCAAAATGTAGAATGGGAATAGATTCTCATCTGACTTTGGTTGATCTGCACAGTCAAAATTTGACGGTCAAATAAAAACCGGACACCTTAGATTTTGATCTTAACAAATTAAACCCAAAACAGAAATCAAAATCTAAGCCATTCAATTTCATCCAACTGTGCAAATCACCTAAAGTCACCTAATCAATTCCAAAAACAAAGAAACAAAATGCAGAAGAGAGTGCAGAAGTTTTACTGAGACAGGAGGGCATATGATTCTACCTAGATACAAATTCCATTCATCTAACTCTGGCTCATTGATGACATTTTTTAGCGTTGCTAGCCTGTCTTCTACAAAGCTGTTCAAGATAACTTCAGTTAATTTCTACTGAACCATCTTAATAACTAACTGCAAGGTTACAATAATTAAAATGACCTTGAAGCAAAAAAATCTTACTGCAGTGCTAGCCCTTGGTGCTCCGGCATCTTTTGAAGCTTCTTTAGCACTTCTACCTTAGGACTGCAGAGATATTTTAAGAAAGATCGGGAAAAACAAATTTGTCAATAAAATGAAGCAATTAAAAAAAGAAACATAATTGAGTATTAATATAATGCACCATAATTCGGCCAAATATTTCAAATAGTAATACAAACCCAGTTCCTAGACCATATATTCTTTCTGGGGGTATAGTCACTCCAGCAAGCTCTCTTAGTAATGCATCGGCAAAGCGGCTCTGAAATTGGAGAAGGGATAGATGGGTGAGTAGAAAATGCAGAGGAATAAAAGCATGCTACATGCCAATATGAAATAGCAAGCTTTGCCTTTGCGGGATCAGGAGGACAATGGCTCATTTATCTTATCTAGCTTTCATTTTCCTTAAATATAAAACGATGTATTCTTCGGAATTAGGATTGTTGTATTCACCTGTTTTGTGGTGACAATGTACACTTTTGAGCTTGCAAATTTCAA
Organism: Crotalaria pallida; assembly: GCA_037953625.1. Taxonomy (NCBI): domain Eukaryota; kingdom Viridiplantae; phylum Streptophyta; class Magnoliopsida; order Fabales; family Fabaceae; genus Crotalaria; species Crotalaria pallida. Next base: position 77,811,540 of record CM075651.1, read on the forward strand.
TGCATCAGAAACACCAGGATAGAATCTAGAAGTAAAGCATCAACGGATTACGGATTTAAATATCATAAAAGACATAAGAAATAATAGCAACGCAATCTTTCATACACTTTCTTTTAGCTTAATTATGTGTACACTCTTTGAATTTTGGGGTCGTTTTGTCATAGGCCTTTGTTCTTTTTTTTTTTTTTAATGTCTAGCTCCCCAAAGTTACCTCTAGATTTGCCATATCCTACCAATTCCGGGCAAATTTTATTGACATATCACACCACAATCCTAGTCAAACGCAAAAGGTTAGCCATGTGATCCCACGTGGACGAAAACGACTTCTCTCTCCCATCCTTTTTTTTTTAAACTAAAAATATAAAAATATTAATTGTTTTAGTTGTTTTTTTTTTTTTAATTCACCCACGTGGCATCACCTGTCTAATCTAGCATACCTGACTAGGATTCTGATATGATATGCCAACAAAATTTGGCCGAAATTGATAGGAATGGTATAAGGCAAACCAAAAGTAACTTCGAGAGCCAGTCATTGAAAAACAAAAAAAGACCTATGACAAAATTACCCTAAAGTTCAAATACTTGAAACATAATTAAGCCCTTTCTTTTCGATACACTTTCTCTTATTTTGACACATCTCACACTCTTCAACATATGATTTTGAAAGAAAAGAGCATGTGTTTCTTCTCTGCAAGTTATATTTAGTCAGCATAAGCAGAACTGCAGTATAAACTCAATGTTTATTTAAGAACAAAATCTGCTTTGAAGCATAAACAAAATATGTAGTGCGTGATATAAGCAAGAGCTCAGCATACACTTCGAACATTTCTAAAACTTGGACATCCATGGGCAATGCTACTACTCACTGTGTTATTGCTTTAGGTTTTTTCATGATTTATCTAGTGTAAGTAGAAAAATATCCCATTTCATGATATTTGATAGGAATACCTGTTTGCCCCAATCCAACCTGCAAAATCCATTTTCAACCATTCATCTCTAACCTTTCCAAAAAGATCTATTAGATCATCCCTATTCTCGTCCCATTCTTCCATCACAATGGACTTCAATTTAATCCAGTTCTCCAATATACCATCAACTGTGAGCCCCTCTGCCACCTTTCAAAAGAACTATGACATCAGACAAATAGCTTCATCATAGATAACAAAGTTCCTTAGAATCTGATTATATGATCTCCACTTTGTCAATAAATGATAAAATTCAAAGCCAAAGGCTTCACCAAAAGAAAAACAAAAAACAAAGCCAAAGACTTTATACCCACCGAAGATTTCCTGATGGAAGGAACTCTAGTTTCAAGCAACAACCTCACAAGTAAAAGATTTTCATATCCAGTTTCCACCACTGGTCGCACCTGAAATGAAAAATATAAGTCCATCTTTATTTCATCGTAGAAAGAAATATGATCAAACTCAAACGCTATATACATCAGATGTCTTGAAATTGCAACTTTGCTAATATCTATGACATAGATTAATAGATTCTGGTACTAAGGTCTCTGTGTCATTCAAATAAACCCTGGTTGAAGTTGGAGATATTGCCCTTGACTTCAAGATCCTAGAGGTTGTCAATGGTGCAAGACAAAGTGCATAAATTTTCATGCCACTGAAATGTTTGATTGAAGTAGGAATAATCTTTATCTTCAAAACAAGTAACCTACACCAAAAAGGCTTCAATTCTTTTGTACGATTAAAAATCGTAAGATGGTAGTATCACATACATATTATCAGTGACAATGATTAACTGCCAAGTGACAGTGAGCATAAGCCACTAGAACAGAAAAGAAGGAGGAACTGCTTGAAAATGTATTTAGCAAGGAAGTCAGCAAACAAAATTTCCTCCGCAATCTTTTTTATAACAAGGAGTAAATTCCTCTTCACATCTACAACCGGTAATTAAGGTACTGCATTTTATGGTGATTTGGTTGGAACTTTCATATTTAACGGGCAATGATTATCAAAACCCAAAGAAAATTAGTATGCCAACCAAAATATAACTGTTTATATATGGTAAATTAATAAAGTACACTACCCCTCTCATCTCGGACATATCGTGCATGTTTGGTTTCATGGTGGAAAATCACGTTAGGTCTCGGTCTCAAAATCCCGTTAGATATGAAGCAACTGTGAGTACCTTCTGCTTCCCATAATTAATTCAGGAGGAATGCAACGTGCATACATACAAGCATGCACATAGTACATGCTCATCACATTCCTCCTCAACATTATTGAAATTACACAATCATCCTTGGGAGATACAAAAGTTCTGCATCTTATTTCCCAAGAGAGACTTTTGTCGATCCTGGGATAATTGTGTAATTTTGATTAACATCAATGACGAAAGTACACTTGTTTTTTTTCTTTGTATTTGTATATACTAATAATAAAAAAACAATTTTTACAGTAGAATCGTGTGGGTAACCAATAAAACAAAAGCAGCGGGTAGAAATTATTTACTTTGATCATCTGTTCAATAATCCAATCATCAGTGGTTGAATCCACACCATTAAACAAGGGAGGCCATCTCACTTTTGCAGCCTATCAAACAAAGTGTAATCAAAACAGCAGCTTTTTTTAAAAATAAAAAAATAAAAACCAAACAGAGGAGAGAGTGAAAGTGAGAGAGAGAAGAATAATAAAATGAGCCAACCTTGAGAGCAGAGATAGATGATTCACCACAGCTATCACAGAGAACTCCATCAAAGTCAAGGGCATAGAGATGACCCATTTGCCCCTCTCTTTTACGTTAACTTACGACCGACCGAGCGACTGCGGGGGGAGTTGGACGGCGAAAACGGTTAGGAAATATGCGATGTTGATAAAAATATAAAATGGCTTTTTTGTCCACCAATTAAAATAAGAAGAGCTTTACTCCCCTTAGTCAACGTAAGCCTGTAGGGTCAATTGTACAGAAGTTGAATTACGTTCATGACCATGAAAAATCACGTTAAAATTTAAAATCGCATATGTGATGTGAAGCCGTGAATAACTTCTTTTTCTCAAAATCAATTTCAGAAGAATTTACCGTGCATCTAATCATGCATTGCATCATAAAATTGACTTTACAATGAATATTTGAATTTGAAATTAGATATATTTTTTAAAGGATTTTCTTAATCTTAGTAGACTAAAAATAATGTTTTCCAATAAAAATTAAAGGTATAATAATTAAGAGTTGGTTCACTTAGGTTTCAATAACATATTGAGTACTATTTTTTTTGTTTTTTATTTTTAATCCTTAAATAAACCCTTTTTATATCAAAAAAATTTGGAGTCAATGATCAAATTACTCCCTTCAGTCGGTCACATTTGACTAAATTATAAAGATCAAATATGATAGCTAAATTTACTTTGATATTACAATTTTACACGCATTCATATTTAAAAAATCATATATACATTGTTTCGCATTGATGAATAAAGAACAAATAAGAATGATAAAAGAATAAATATCTCCTACAAAATTACAAATCACCTTTTTAATAGGACCAAAAAAATTTTGTTGACAAGTAAAACTAAAGAGAGTAGTACTCCCTCTTCCCACAAAGAGTAAAATTAGCAAATTTTTTGTCCCAATCAAAGTTACAATAATAAGTTGGCAAATGCTAACAAGTGCCATTGGTGCACTTGTTAAGAAGCTAAATATAATAAATAACCATTGAAAATGCATTTTTTTTAGATTCTCGAGACACAGAGTAATGTGCATTGATGATTGTTTTTCTAAGTAAAGGAAGCTTAACAAGTGCCCTAATGGCACTTGTTACCAAAATCCTAATAAGTTTACCAAAAAAAAAAAGTTACAATAATAAATAAAAATGTTTAGAAATTACAAACTGTGATTGGTTAATTAATGCAAAATGCATTAAATTAGCTATTTGATTATTTGTTGATTAACAAAATATTAAATGTATGTCTCCTTAATTATTATTATTATTATTTTTTTTTTACTTTTCTATCTTTGTGAGACTGATGGAGTAGTTCACAAGATTATATAATCATAGATCAAATTAGTTCTTGAAATTATCAAATGATAAGTGATTAATTAATCCTTGAAATAACTAATTCTAAGTCAAATTGTTTCATGACACAATTTTAATTTTTTTTTAAATAGCCAAAATAAGATCGTTTTGTTTTGGTCACGTCGTAGGGCCACGTGGCAACGCTACAATCCATTATGGTGCAATTAGGGACTAATGTGATTTGTATATAATTTGTTATTTTGGGATTTAATTCAATATTTTCGTAAACTCATAAATCAACTGTTATTTTGGGATTTAATTCAATATTTTTGTAATCTCATAAATCAACTTTATGATTTTAGGGACTAATTTAACCATTTGCTTGATGTTTGAATGATTTTCTTCAACGCAGCTGTTGAATCATTGACAACTTCTACAACTGAGGTACTACCTCGATTCTTAAATTAATATCATTTCAAGAAGAAAGTTTTTGTTAGATATAGTCAGATTTTGTGTCCATGGGAGAGCATTTTAAGTGCATGCTTTGTAGTGACAAGTCACAATATATTATGACTGTTAAACTCAGCAGAATATTTTCACAGAATTTGAAGAATAGAAAGGATTTGATCATCCTAAGGAATCATATTTTATTTACTGAACTTCATGAATCTATCTCTAAAGTGGGACACACACCCTACCCAAGGGGTAGGGTGTAACACTATCACTATATCTCAAGAGGTCAAGAGTCATGACCATCAACATAACCAAATATTAACATAATCAAATCAAATCAAATAAACTTAATTCTAAAGAAATTCCTATCTAACAAAATTTTCAGGAAATTCCTAGCTACTTATTAAAATCTCTAATGTTTCATACTTTCATTCATTTCAGTGCTAACTGATGTTTCACAAGTAGCATCAACTGCAAGCCTAAGCTGTGGAACTCTACACCCAGTAGGACCAAGCACTTTCTCAGAAACTTCAATAGAACAACTTTGCTTCCCAACACATTGCTGCAAAAGAAAGAAAGAAAATGCAAACAAATGAAATTAGTTTTCAGGTTTTCCCCTCTCTTTACACAACTTTACCATCAAAATTAGAAGCAAATGGCAGCGGCATTATCAGTAAATTACCGTTTTGATGAAGGATAACGCATCAGAAGATTCACATTGGCCTTTCTTAAAAGATCCACATTTGCCCACTGGTACACCAAAGCTTGCAAACTTAATCTCAGAGATGACTTGGTTCTCATGACATGCTAATTCCAACACATTTCCTTCATAAGCATTAGCACAAGCTTTCTCGATAGTCACGGTGGCAAATTTAATATCATAGGGGTTGCCTCCTAACTCTTCAAACAAGACCAATGTGTTTTGATCATCATCATTGAGAAATGAGCGCGGGATACGGTACCTGCCAAGAAAAATGTAACAAATTATTGGTATGCATTTTATCTATACATCTTATTTATCATTTCAAATTGATTAGCATTTGAAATTACCATCTTTGAGAAGGTTCTCCACAGCCTGTCACACATTTACTCGAGTAATATGCTCCACGAAAATCACATGTCGAACCGCAACCATCCTCACCTGCAAGATATTTTGGCCAATACCTACCAAGGTTGTTACCATTTACCCAAGCTTGACCCTTTCCAAGCCCTCTCAAATCCACTACAACAGGGTCAGTTCCTAAGGGACTCTTGAACATAGTCTACAAGAAACAACAAATTTAATTTGATCAGATTGGATACAAAACAGGCAAAACATTATTATAGATTGCACCCAAGATATATTATATTTGGATCATTTCATTTATTCATTAATCAATTAGAATACAAAGTGTCTGAAAGAGACAACAATAATTACATACCTTGTACCAAACAAATCCTCTATCTGTTGGAAGATTATTTGAATACCATCCTCTGGGATTGTCTTGTTTATAATGCTTCACATGCTCACCATGTAATCCCACCTTATAATTCCATGAGTTATTGCTGATATCTTTCACAATTTCGGTCACATGCTCACCATGAAACCAACTGAACTGGACCAATAACACCAACTTGTACATCGTTGAAGTGGGCACCATAGTTCTATTTGAACAAAGATATCAATGTTAGTTACATAAAGAATCATAAATTAATTAATATCTTCATCGAATTGTGTACTTGCTACTTACAGATAAACCAACAGTGCTACTAAGTAGAGTTATCTCATTCTTCCCAAGCTTCAATTTGATATCAGCCTCATAATCAAATTGGTAATTTCCATATTGAGCATATTGGGAACCTGTGACACAAATGCATATGAAAATTAATATTTGTAAATGTTGTAAGCTATACAAATGGGAAATGGGTGAGAAAATTCCAGCCAAAGCTTTACCAATAAGTCTTCCATTAACAAAGAAATGAAGCACATGCCCATTGGTCTTCACTCTTAGCTTAGCACCATTAGACAAAAGAGGGTCACCTTTATCAAGATCAACACTGAGAATAATTTTTCTCAAAGTTAGTAAGTAGTAATTAATACACATCATTATATACTTCTTCTCATCCCATTTATAAGACCTTTTGAGATTTTTGTTTTGGTCCTATTTATAAGATTTCTTTTCAATTTTCAATAACATTTAATTACTTCTTTCCACAAACACCCCTGTAAAGTCAACACTTTTAAAATTCCAATAATAATTACAGGGATAATTTTGAAAAAGTATGTCAAATTTTCACATTTCCAATGTCACTAACAAATTTATCCATTTTTCTTGGTGGTAGTGAGAGTGAAAAATCCCAAAAGGTCTTATAAATGGAACACGAGGGAGTATAATTTTTCCTACATCCGTCCCTAAATATAAAACTCTTTTGACACTTTTATTTTGTCCCTATTTATAAGATCTATACCAAGTTTTCGATGGCTTAGATTACTTCTTTTCACAAAGACTCTTATTTATTTAATACTTTTTAGATTTTCAATAATATTAATAGGGGTAGGTTTGAAAATGCATATCAAATGTTCACATTTTCAATACCATTAACTAAATTAACCAATTTTCTTAAAGGACCTAAAATCACCCAAATGAGTCTTATACAGGGACGGAGGGAGTAAAAAAAAAAAAAGAAAAAAGAAAGAGCAAACTTAGAGAAATGTTTTACCTGGTAATGTACCATAAGTAATCACTTGTATCATTTGTGACAACCTTTTGATCCAAAATTTTTGATGCAGTCATAGAAGCAGAACCAAGGAGTTTGCCATTTTTCATTTGCTTAGTGGGCTCATACGTCCATTGCCAATTCAACACATATGGTTCATCTTCATCATCTGCCCCATTTTGTTTCTTGACCATGATGGATGTTTGAGCATTGACCTAATTTCATATTATTTTTTTTTTCATTAGAACCGGTTATACAACATATTGTAAATTAAAAAAAAAAAAAAACCAAAACTAGTGATTTATAAGATCTACAAAACTCATTCATTATTTTTTTAAAGTATACCATAAAAATGAATTTTTAGGACACATTTGAAAAAAATAATACTTTTAAAACTAAATTGTAAAAATAAAACTTTAAGGACGAAATTGATATCCTAAAAGAATGAAATCACTAGTTTCGCCAAGAAAAAAAAACATCATTTTTATTATTCAACACTTAATTTTGTGAATCATTCTCACCTTTGCTGTGTTATAAACTTCTGTATAGCAATCTGGAAGAATGGACACAGACCATGCAGGAACGGTATATTCTGTGTTTTGAAAGTTAATTGTTTTATCTTTGGATGAGTGTGCATTTCCAAGGAAGCAAACTGATTTTCCAGCATAACTATAAATAGTGGCCTGTCAAAAATAAGGGAGATGTTATTAACACCCGTTTCATTATTGCTTGCACCCGGTTTTTATAACTTTTTGCACTTATTTACCAATATCACCCTTATATTAATATTTATATTCATGTATCAAATACTCACACCCCTAAAATGTTAGTAGTAAAATTAGTTAAGTATTAGATTTTTAGAATGATGGGTGCAAATAATAGGATTAGGGGTGTGAGTATTAGATATATAAATGTAAGTATTAATATAAAGGATAATATTGGTAAATATGTGCAAAAATTTATAAAAACCGAGTGCGAGTAATAATGAATCGGGTGTTAATAACATATCCCAAAAATAATTGAATAGTTAAATAATTAAGATTTGGAAATAAATTACAACCAAATGATTAAAAAAAATGTGAAAGTATAAAACTTGCCGTGGTCATATCTCCATATTCAACATTGCGTGAGTATCCTTGAGTTAAGACATCCTCCATTGATTTTAGAACCTCGTGAAGTTGTTTAAGATGTCCCCACTTAGGTTGATTTAAATTACCTTGAATAAACAAAATTATAATATTATAAATTATTGTGATGTAGGAGTACATATAAAATTAAAAATGGAAATATTATTATTTAGCAATATGAAAAATTAGAAAACATGAATTGTATTTCCTTGTAATCTATGCTTTACCATATTCATCCAAAGGAGCATCATAATCATATGAAGTGGTAATATACGGCCCTCCCGAAGTTCTTCCAAAATTTGTACCTCCATGGTACTATTATGAAAACAAATGCACAATATTAATATTAATGTAAGATAATTTTCATTATTGCTAAATAGAAGTAAATCAATACATAAATGCCAGACAAAATGCAATTAGTTACCATATAGTAGTTTTGGAATGTGCCACCATATTGAAAAAATCGTGCAACAGCAAATGCAAGATCCTCAGCAGTTCTATGTGGAACTGGCCCTCCCCAATTATTATACCTAGTTTAAAGCATTATGTTATTTAGATATAAATCTAGATATAAATATACTTTGGAATTATTATTTGGAAATTCAGAAGTAACCAGCCAGTCCAATTCTCAGTCCACATCTTCGGTTTGTTGCCGCTGTTAGGTTTAAATTGGTCACAGTACCAACCATTGCATGTGTTGATCTAATAATTTAGAGCAAGCAAAAAAAAGTAACAGGCAAAACAAAACAAAACAAATTAGTAATTATCATTAAAAAAAAATGCAACAAAAACCAAAACAATATTTTTAGAATTTTGATTTTGATTTTCTTTACCATAGGATCTGGAGCATCACTCTGTTGACACATCACCCAAGGCACACCAATTTGATAGGATTGAGCTACTTGAGCACACCATTGGATATATTGTTTTCCACCGTAACCATATGGTCCCATAACATTTCCATACTCATTTTCAATCTGTTTTATTTTTCATAAGCCAAAATATATATGAATCATAAGTAAAATTAAACCATAATTAGTTACTACAATATTTTTAAAAAACGAAACCTGAGCAAGGATAATGGGTCCTCCTTGTGATGCAAAAAGGTTTTCACGTTTCATCATGTCAACTATCATGGTTGTAAAGGTTTTCATTTCATCCTGCATTCAAATGGAGATTGTTATGGATAATATAAAATATAATCCAGTTAAGGAAATTATAAATTATAAAAATGAAACATATCAAATTACAATATGACATACCTCGTAAGCAGGATTGTTAGTCCTGAACTCAATGTTTGGAATATTATGTAACCATACTGGAAATCCTCTGATGATAATAGATCATATTTAGTTGGAGTAAAAATACACTTATGAAATTTTATACAATTATAGGATAAAATATTCATCATTTCAATTTTTTCTTACCCGTAATTCCATTCAACACACACATAAGGACCAATTCGAAGCATAGCATAAAGCCCTTCATTTAGAATGGTCTTAATAAATCTTACCAGATCCAGATTTCCAGAAAAATCATACTGCAAATATTAAAAACAGTATAAAAATAAATATATATAATTTCAAATTAGAAAATTTTATTGAAAATAATTGAATTAAAAATAATAATAATAATAATAATGAAAAAACCTGGCGCCGTAGAGGCTCATGAGCATTCCAAAACACGTACGTTTCAATAACATCAACTCCACCTTCCTTAGCTTTCTTAATCAAAGATGGCCACATCTGTCATAAATAATTTAATGAGAATTAAGATCATCTCTAAACATATCGTAATGCAGTTAAAAATAATGTTTGTTTAAATGTTAAGATGTGTAACAATATAATACTCACTTCAGCAGTACTACGTGGGTAATGTATTGAACCAGAGAACAAGACTTTTCTTTTGCCATCAATTGTAATTGTCCTCCCATCATAAGAAACATCAACAGCTTTTATGGCTAAGCTGCTCAAAGCCAAACACACTAAGAAAATTATAGAGAATGCACTCATTTTCCCAAGAACCATTTTCACGCTTGATGAAGTGTTTAAAGGCTAATTACCAACACATATATATTTATAGTGGAAATTTAGATAAGCTTTCAAATATTTTCCTTATCCAAAGCTCAAAGTGACAACGTGATCAACATATCATGAATAATCAGTCATTATCTGATATTTGTTAAAGCTAATTTTTGTGTTTATCCTCACTGTAATTGTTTATCTTACTATTTATTTTAAACAATTAACATAATTATAAAATTTATCTAGAATTTCCATTTTCTTAAAAACATATCTATCGACACGGAAGTATGATACTAAAATGTGTTTTGACTAGAGCAAAACAAAGCCGTAGAAGCAAAAATAGGGGTAAAATTATTGAAGTCTTTGGTTTTCAAATTAAAGTAGTTATCTATTACTACAGTTATGGTTTATGGCATGGGTTTAAGCCCACTACAATAATTTCTTCGTTTCTAAAAACCCTTGGTGCCCAATAATTTCTTTATTTATTTCTGCCTAGCTCGTAATTCACGAATTATTAATATTTAAATTTTTTATATTAAATATTTTAAAGTAAAGATTATTATTAAACAACAATAAAAAATAATTATACAAAAAGGCAAATATTCAAATCAAATCCTACACTTAAAAAAAAATTAATTTGAATGAAATAATTATACAAAAAGGTAAATATTCAAATCAAATCCTACACTTAAAAAAAATTAATTCGAATGAGTTTGTTGAGAAATTTTGTATTTCCTTATATAAATGAAAGATAACATTATTTATCTGAGATCATCCTTATATATTTAATGGATAAACTAAAATTAAATTTTTTTATTTGATTATCAACTTTATTATGATGAATAAAAAGTAAATTAGAATTAAATATTTTGATCTGTTTTGTTTGATAGTATTATGAGCAAATTTAAGGATAAATTAAAATATCCACTATTTCATAAGATATGAAGACGATATTGAAATTATTATTTTTGACTATTATGGTTAACACATTGCATTTTATTAGGAATATAATGTATGCTCTTTTTTATATTTGATATTATATTTGTTTATGTATAGATGAGTAGTAAATTAATGTATTGCTTATTTAGTTGATCGATGAATTAACATGTTTATAAATATCATTATTACGTTTATTATTATATTATGATTAATTAGAGTGAAATCAAAAATTAAACTTTTTTTTATATATTTTTGTTTGATGGTATTATGAATATATTTAAAGATAAATCAAAATATTTCCTATTTCATAGGACATGATAATTTAACATCTTTTGAATATAATTATCATCTTTAATATGAAAAATCATAATTAACCCAAAATTATACATTATGATTCTACTTATTTAATGATATTATAAGATATTTCTTATATTTATTTGATGGATAAATTAACATTGTTTTTACAATTATCATTTTTTTAATACGATTATCACGTTTATTATTATTATTATTATTATTATTCATATTTAAATATTTTGATCTTTTTCATCGTTTATCTTATCTTAAGTTAATCATAAGATTTTTTATTCTAAAAAATCTTTATCATAATTGTTCTAATCATCTTGATTTAATTATTTTTTACCTTTTTGAAATGTATATAACTTTATTTTTAATCTCTTACATTTTTTTTCTAGAGATTATAACAACTAAAGTATTAGAATAATTAATCCGAGGTGGATTAGTTGGGCCGCAAAAAATGTGAAAGTCAGACACCACTTGGTTTCGACCAAAAAAATTAAAGTATTTATCCATTACAAATTTTTTACAAAACAATAATCATTATATTTAATCATATATCCGTATTATTTGTAATGTTTGAAAAAAATTTATAATTTATTAATATTTAATATTTAATTTGTTTTACCTTTAAAAAATATTGGAGTATTCTCAATTTCGATATTGCAATATTGATAAAATATTGTTTGGTTAGTTCATCACCGAAAATAATGTATTAGGAAAAAAAAATAATCATGTGGGAACAATTCTTTTTAAAAAATTTATAATTAATCTATATCTGGTGAGCTAAAAAAAAAATAAGAAAATTTATTTAAACACAATATGAAAACCCGTTATATCATTATTCTATATCTGCATTGTGTGCTCTTACACTTTTAAGATTTATTGTAGAGACAATGCTAAGTTTTTCCTCAGCTTTTCTATCTAAATTTTCACTTTAATTTGTGCAATATTATGGAGCAACTCTTCATAAATTTCTTGAATAAGAGATGCAACAAATATCTGGTTTGATTTATACAGATGTACAAGCCTGAGAATAAGAACAATGATGTGAACAAAAGTAAGAGGGTGTTAATGTATACTCCTCAATGATATGAGGACAATATATGAGTAAAACATGAGAAAATAACTCATCAAATCATGATTTGATCTTGACCCCCCGAATGAGTCATATCCTTCATACTTGCAGTAAATCTAGGAAGAACAAAATGTGAAACATATAATACACAAAAGAGACACAATATATAATTCGAAGTAACATATGAAGAAGAAAAAAAAGGGTGTTTGCTCACGAAATATTAATTTGATCTTGATCCCAAATGTGCATCTAACTCACGAAACCCTTCCTCATAGAATCATCATTGTTGAGCCATAATAAAAGATAAAACAAAAGAAACATATTATAATAAAAGAAACAACAAAAGAAACATAATAAAAGTTTGGGCAAACTCCTAAACCCTTATTACAAACTATAATCTTAAACAGTCTTAGAAATAAAACATAAACCAAATTATCCCTTAGGGTGCCTTTGATCAACTTCTGAGCGAAATCTTCTTCTCTTCTTGAAGGGTAGATCTTCATCATTCAGGTTTGAAGCTTGTTCATCTTGTTTGGTCTTGGGGCTCTGGGGTTGCCCCTCATCACCTTTAGCTAAATGTGAACTTACAACACCTTCATCAAGCATATGTTGTCTTTCAACATTTCGAACTATCATTCTCTTCTTCCTAAAAATTTGGGAGCTCTTCCTTATTTTACCAAATGCTTTTCTAGCGCCGTTAAGTGCCTTTCTACAACTACTAGTGATCGGGGTCTAATATGTGATGTTTTTGTACATTTTTTGTCTCCCTTTTACACAGTAAGTGGCTTGTTCTTGAGTAAATTGGAATAAAACAATGGAATTTTGTCATTATAAGATTTCTGGAACATTTTGATGTGTTTGATTTGTTTTCAGGTATTTAAGCTCTTAAAACAGTGATTTGTGAAAAGGAATGAAGAAGGAGAGCTTGATACTTGAACTGGAAAGAAAAAGAGGAAAAAAATGAAGAAAAGTTGACCGTGGCGGCCAGCACGGGTCCCATGCGCTCAGGCGCGGGTCCCACGCGCTCAGGCGCGGGCTAGGGTCAACTGGCTAATAATGGGGTGCATTTGGTTGATTTTTCCCGACAGATTCACGCCCAGGCGCAGGATTTTCACGCCTGGGCGCGCAAAATGCGAGAAAGTGACACTGTTCGCTGTTTTGATCATAACTTGAGCTACGCTTATCCAAATGAGGCGATCTATCTAGGTATCATTTTAAAGCTAAGGAAAAGATCTACAACTTTTCCAGAAATAGCCTTACTCAAATTCGTCCATCTTGGGGGTCAAAATCAGTGCCGAAGTTGCTGTCAGACATAAATACGAGATTCTAGAAGGATTTTAATGATGAATTCTATTTGTAAATAAGATTCTTCCAGATTAGTTTATTCTAATAGGATATTATCATATTATATTCAGATTTAGGATTAGTTTTATTAAAATAAAAATCTTATCCCATTAGATTGAAAATTAGGTTAGTCTTTATCTATATAATAAGAGGATTAGGATTCATTCCAAAGGGGAGAGACACTCATACAACTCCATAGAATAATATTAGAATAGGATTTGAGACTTGGAGAAGGAACAAGGATTGGAGGTTTTTGTGAAGAACACGGAGTTAGCTCAAGGATTCATGGTAATTATATTTATCAAGTTTATTGTGTTTTATTTTGTAAGTATGAACTAATTCCATCCTTGGGTTGTAGGAGTTGATGTACGGAACCTTTTCAATATTTCTAGTAATAAATTAATCTTGTTTTCCGTTATTGAATTCTGTGTTTGATTGTTCTTATTTGTTTCTCATGAAAGAAGTTGTTTCATGAATTTTGAAAATCCTTTATGAATAGAAATGTGAATTTAGGATTTAGTCATTAATCAAACAACTCAATTGCATAGGCACAAACATGTTTTCTATGAATTGGGTAATTTTATAAAAAGAGGTTTTGACTGAACTCAATGAAAGGGTTAGGTTTTAAGGCTCCCTTGAGACATCATTGGGAGATTAATCTCTAAAATATAGAAACACGCTAAGACATTAGGTGTTATCTAAAGTTGTGATTGTGTAGTTACCTTATTGCTCATTTCATAATTTAAAAGGGAAGTGTTGTGATTTCATTGATTAAGCCCTTTGTTTATCCTTTTATTTTTTATCCCACCTGACACTTTTAGCCATGGTCCCGTTACAACCAAATAAAGACCTTATGATTTGTGCATGTGTTCAATAAATTCAGTGAAGATGTAGGTCTATAGTCAAGCTTATGGTAGCATGCTCTCATTGTTTGAACTTGAGTGAATTGATAAATATTACCCATACACATGGGAGATGTTGAGAGGTGGTGTGGTCACTAATCTTTTTGATTTGAGTTTGAAATATGATGTTTTTGTACCTTATTTAACCCCTATTTACTTTGGTTTTGGTGTGTTCTTAAGCAAAGTTGAGTCTTTTATTAGGATTTTTATTTGTTATGTGTTTAGGTAGGGTGTTGTTTGTTTTGATGTGTTTGTTAGTGTTTCAGGTGTTTTTAGTGATAGTTGGAGTTGGGAAGAAGAAATTAGAGCTGGACCTTGGAGGATTTGGGGATGAGCAGTTGAAATTGTGAAGATTTGCACTTGCACGCCCAGGTGCAGGGTCAGCACGCCCAGGCGTGCAAGGGGTCAAGGCATCAGAAGTGGGGTCAAAGTGCTAAAACTGTTTCAGCAACTCAGTCAGATGCGCGCCTAGGCGCGCGTGTCACGAAGAAAGATAACTGATGAATTTTAAGGGCGCGCCCAGGCGCGCGTGTCGCAAATCTGATTTGGATTTATTATTGTTTTGATGAATTTGTGATAAGATGGGCTTTTGGGGGTTTTAAAATAGATTAGGATTGATAATTAGGATTATTCTGAACAATTGGGAATTGATAATTTGAGAGCTTTGGTGAAGAATTGAGATTGGAGACTCAAGTTTAGTGGTAATTATGCTTACTTTTATCATGCTTATTGTTTCTCTCTTCTCTATCATGAACTAAACCCTTATTTGGGAACATGTGGATTTGTATGGAACCTTCATAGATAGTTGCTTAATGAATTGATGTTTTTCCAATTAAGTATTGTGTTTGATTGTGTTTTAATTGATTATCATGAATTTGACGTCGTTTATGATTTGGTAATTCTAATTGAATAGGAATATTGAATTAGGATTTAGACCTTTAATCAAACAATTCAATTACATAGGTATAGGAATATGTCTATGAATTGGATAACCTTATAATAATTTTGATTGAACATTAATTGGTAAGATTAGGATTTAAAGCTCTGCTTAAGGAATTAAGGGAGATTAAATTACTAAGAAACAGGGTTGACCTAAGGAATTAGACTGCTTTTACCTTTGAAAAATTGGTTCAATACTTAGGAAAATCATTGATTCGTTAGCAATTATTATAGGAACCTACAATGAAACAAGTTCCCAAGCTTTCCCAAATTCTTTCACAACCACTTTTTATTTGCGTTTTTGTGTTCAATTTAATTTAGTTAAGAATTTTCCAATCAATTTAATTTTAATTTGAATTTCACGTAGTAACTACGACTTAGGTGAGAATTATTTTAATCGATTTTAGTCCTCGTTGGAAACGACAACCCACTTCCACTTTATTACTTGTCACGAACTGGTGCACTTGCCAGAACGCCAACAAGTTTTTTTTGGCGCCGTTGCCGGGGACTAAAATTAGATTTTAGTAATTTTTCGGTACTTTTTAGTAGTTACTTAGTGGAATTTTACTCTAGCTATTTATTCTTAATTGTTTCTATTTACTCAACAGGTGCTTTTAACCCTCTTTGCCGAGATTGGTATATGCACTTGCGTTCTGCAGGTGATTATAGCAGCCTTCAATTCGATCCTGAGATCGAATTGACAGCGAAGAAGCTAAGGAAACAAACACAACAAGAGAGAACGAGACGAGCAATAATAATGGTGGAAGAGCGTGAGCGTGAGCGCAGGATTGAGCGTGGGCCGGAACCTGAAAGGCGTACATTGGCTGATTACGCCTTAGTCGACCCAACCTTGATTGGTACTAGCATAGTACGACCTGCTGTCACTGCCTCAAATTTTGACATCAAGGGGGCATATCTGAACATGCTGCAACAAAATCAATTTAGCGATGCCCCAGAGGAGGATCCGAGTGATCACATTGCTAGTTTCTTAAGTTACCTGGACTTCTTCAAGACTCAAGGTGCAAGTGATGAGGCAACAAGGTTGAGGCTTTTCCCTCTCTCATTAAGGGGAAAGGCGCTTCAATGGCTCCGTGCACAACCACAAGGGAGCATCACTTCTTGGGAGGAATTGGCTAAGATTTTCGTGGACAAATACTTCCCACCTTCCAGACAAGCTCAGCTTAGGCAAGAAATCAACGCCTTCGCTCAACAGGATGGAGAATCTTTACATGAGGCATGGGAAAGGTACAAGCAGATGTTGAAGAAGTGCCCCAATCACTCCATGCCTGAATGGATACAAATAAGGACATTCTATGATGGGTTGAGTCTCGCCAATCAGCATTTGGTCGACTGTGCATCACAAGGTTCATTAGAGAGCAGGGCTGCTGAAGAGGCTAGGCAGTTGTTTGAAAAGATGGCTCACAACAGTAGTCGTGCCACTGTTAGGAAGCGTATCATGAAGAAGAGTGATATGGAACCTGAGAATGTGCAAGCTCTGTTCGCCCAGAATAAGGAGATGCAACAACAAATAGCTGCATTGACTCAGAAATTAAACCAGGTTCAGATGGGTTCTTCTGAGGTAGTGCTTTCCTGCGATTTCTGCAAGGGTAATCATCAAAATGGAGACTAAGCTTTGGAGTTTGGTACAAGTGAAGAGGCTAATTTCATAGGAGGAGGTCAGAGGAATAATCCATACTCTAATACTTATAATCCGGGATATAGAAATCATCCTGCCTTCTCCTGGCGCAGTCCAGCACTTCAGCCACCACAGCCATCACAACCTCCACAACAAGAACAGAAGATGGCACCATGGGAAGCAGCTCTTGAAAGGGTTACTAACACAATAAGTAACTTAGCAGAGGAGACCAGAGCGGGGTTAAAAAATCAAGGAGCTAGTATTCGCAATTTGGAGATTCAGATGGGTCAGCTTTCCAAGCAAATGTCAGAGAGGCCATCCGGATCCTTTCCAGGTGATACAGTTCCTAATCCAAGGGAGCATTGCTAGGCCATTACTCTTCGAAGTGGCAAGTCTCTTGAGGAGCCACGGAAAAAGAGTGATGATGCGGTAATTGAGGCTGAAGAGGAGCAGGAACAGAAACCAGAGGAGCCTATTCCTGAAGTGAAACAAAAGCAAAATTCAATTGCACCTCAGGAAAAGGAAAAACAAAAACAGCCACAGATTTTCCTCAAGGTTCCTTTCCCTCAGAGATTGAAAAAGGAGGACACCAAGAAGCAATTTGCCAAATTCATGGAGGTGTTCAAGAGACTCCAGATTAACATCCCATTTGCGGAGGCTCTTGAGCAAATGCCCACCTATGCTAAGTTTATGAAGGAGCTCCTGAGTAACAAGAGGAAGATTCAGGATGATGAGACAGTTATGTTGACTGAAGAATGCAGTGCCTTATTGCAAAAGAAGCTTCCTCAGAAACTTAAGGACCCAGGGAGTTTCACAATCCCATGCAACATTGGTGGGCATAACATTGGAAAGGCTCTATGCGACCTGGGAGCTAGCATCAACCTGATGCCTCTCTCTATCTTCAAGAGATTGGGCATTGGGGAGGTGAAACCAACCATGATGTGTCTCCAGCTGGCAGATCGCTCCATCAAAAGACCTTATGGGAAGGTGGAGGATGTTCTTGTTAAGGTTGACAAGTTCATCTTCCCAGCTGATTTTGTGATCCTGGACATGGAGGTGGATGCTGCTATTCTACTTCTTTTGGGAAGGCCGTTCTTGGCCACTGGGCGAGCCCTCATTGATGTGCAACAGGGTGAGCTCAAGTTGCGGGTTCATGAAGAGGAAGTATCCTTCAATGTGTATGAGTCTATGAGAAGGCCAAAGGAGGAGGAGAATTGTTTCATGGTGGATGTGATTGACACCTTAGTCACATCCACTTTTGAGAAAACCTGCCATAGTGACACAATGGAGGCAGCATTGGTGCAAGGAGAGTGTGGAGAGCCAAAAATTGATAAGGTGGTATCTCAGCTGGATGCAACTTCAGAGTACAAAGGCACCGAAATCATGGATCTGAGAAGACATGACAAGGAGGCTAGAGCAAAACCGGAGCTTAAAACACTCCCAGCCAATCTCAGGTATGCTTTTCTAGATGACTCTAATTACTATCCTCTCATAATTAATAATGCCTTAACTGAATTAGAAACTGAAAAATTAATGAGAGTTTTAAGGCAATATAAATCTGCGATAGGATGGTGTGTAGATGACCTCACAGGGATTCATCCCAGCTTTTGCATGCATAAGATTCTCTTAGAGGAGAATTTTAAGCCTGTAATTCAGCCTCCAAGGAGACTCAATCCTACTCTCCAGGAGGTAGTAAGAAAGGAGGTGGTAAAACTTTTAGATGCAGGAATAATTTACCCCATCTCTGATAGCACTTGGGTAAGCCTAGTGCAAGTGGTCCCAAAGAAGGGTGGTTTAACAGTGATAAAAAATGATAAAAATGAACTCATCCCCATCCGCACTGTCTCAGGGTGGAGAGTTTGTATTGACTATAGGAGATTGAATAATGCCACCCGAAAGGACCACTTCCCATTGCCATACATGGATCAGATGTTAGAAAGATTAGCTGGACATGCATATTACTGTTTTCTTGATGGATATTCTGGTTATAATCAAATCTGTGTTGACCCTAATGATCAAGAAAAAACTGCATTCACATGCCCCTTTGGAGTTTTTGCATACCGGAGAATGCCTTTTGAACTTTGTAATGCACCAGCCACTTTTCAAAGGTGCATGCTTGCAATATTCTCCGATATGATTGAGAACTTCACAGAGGTATTTATGGATGATTTTTCGGTTTATGGGTCATCATTTGATTCATGTCTAAGTAATCTGGGAAAAGTTTTGCAAAGATGCCAAGAAACCAATCTTGTCCTTAACTGAGAGAAATGTCAATTCATGGTTAAGGATGAGATAGTTTTGGGGCATAAGATATCTGAAAAAGGAATAGAGGTAGATAAAGCAAAAATTGATGTAATTGAAAATCTACCTCCTCCAACAAATGTAAAGGGTATTAGAAGTTTTCTGGGCCATGCCGATTTCTACCGGAGATTTATAAAAGATTTTTCAAAAATAGCTAAGCCCCTTTGCAATTTGTTGGAGAAGGATGTGGAGTTCAAGTTTGATAAGGAATGTATGAATGCTTTTGAAACTCTGAAAAGGAAGCTAGTAACAACTCCTATAGTGGTCGCACCCGATTGGGGAAAACCTTTTGAACTGATGTGTGATGCCGGTGACCATGCTATAGGAGCTGTTCTAGGACAAAGAGTGGATAAAGTATTTCATACAATCTACTATGCTAGTCGTGTTCTGAACAGTGCTCAGGTGCACTACACGACTACTAAAAAAGAGCTCTTAGCAGTAGTGTTTGCCATGGATAAATTTAGGTCCTATCTCATAGGGTCTAAAGTAATTGTTTACACAGAGCATGCTGCACTTAGGCACCTTTTGGCTAAGCAAGATGCTAAGCCAAGACTGATAAGGTGGATCTTGCTTTTGCAAGAGTTCGATTTGGAAATTAAGGATAAGAAAGGGGTTGAAAATTTAATAGCTGATCACCTATCTAGACTTCCCCTTGAAACTAGTGATAAAGATGACCAGGTTCCAATAGATGATGCATTCCCTGATGAACAACTCCTAGCTGCATCTGCATTACCATAGTATGCTGATTTAGCAAATTACTTAGCACCAGGGTGTTGGAAAACTACACTCGGTGGTTGAAACAAATAGGAACACTAGGAGAACACCTAGAAGGGGGGGGGGTTGAATAGGTGTTATAGAAACTTTGAAAGATTTTCGCAAGAAATAAATCTAAACGATTAAAACCAATGAAAATCAATCAATTAACAAATATTATATGATAAGAGATTAAGCGGAAACAATCAACACCAATATTCTTATTGATTCACCTAGGTTATGAAAATGATTTTCCCCAAATTAATTTGAACAATAAAGATTCAATTCAATCAAATATAGAAAAATCACTTTTTCTAGGTTTTCAATCAAGAACACAATTAATAACAAGAATTGTAAAGAGTAGAGAGTTTAGAGATACGACACAGTGATTTATCCTGGTTCACTTTCATCCACTTGAAAGCTACTCCAGTCCCCTCTTCAACCAAGAGAGATTCTTCACTATGAGGAATTAGAGTTTCTCAAATTACAAGTAAATGCCTCACAAGACTTCCTTCTTGCTAGCCTACAAAGGATACCACACCCTTGCCTTGTAATCCTATTGATATCTAATCTAACCTCTTCTCTTTTGCTTGCCGATACCTCACAACAAGACTTCCAATTGCTTGCTTCACTCACAAGACTTCCAAATGCTTGTTCTTCAACAAGGCTTCCAAGTGCTTGATGAAATGCCTCACCAAGGCTTCCAATGAAACTTGCTTGATTCACAAAATCAAGGCTTCCAATGTTGTAGAATGTTTGCCTCTTGCAAAGATTACAACTCAAATGAAAAACAATAACAATCCTATGAATCTCTTTCAAAAGCTATGAAATATCAACATGAGAGATTCAAGGTTCTTGATCAAAGAATATAAAAATGAGAGCTTTGATCTTGAGAGAGTGAGAGAGAATAGTGTGGCTTTGATTCTTTGTAAAATTGTGTATCAAAATGATTCTAGTTGATAGAAATGATTAGGAAAAGGTTTATATAGAATACCCAAAAGTTGGAGCAACTTAGAATAGCTTTTGAGAAGTGAAAAACGTATTTAAAACAGTTACAGACCCTGTTTACTCGAGTAAAATAAGTGTTAATCGAGTAATACGAAAGTCTGATAAATTTCACTCGAGTGAGACCAAAACTACTCGAGTAAAGGTGTAGATAATCGATTATCAAAAGTTTATTAATCGATTATCAGTTCAAAATACACTGTTAATCAATTATCAAAATCTGTTAATCGATTATTAACATTAAAAATCACTTAAAACTTATTTTCTCAAAAACTAAACCTTTTCTTTCAAACCTTTAAGCCACCTATTGATTTTAGACAAAGTGAATACTCAAAATATGATATAATCATGCAATCAAAAGAGATTCACTACCCTCTAATAACTCTACCCAAACTCATAAACTAAAAGACTTGTGAGGCAAAAGATAAAACAATAAAACATAAACTACCAAACTAAGTCTTCATGAGTTGGTTCTCTCTTCATAACTTGATGTTTGTTGTTGCTTGTTGAGCTTGAACTTGATCAACACATTTGTAGCTTGTTCAAAACCTTTTGGCATTTATCAAAACATTCTTCATGGATCTTACAATCTCCCCCTTTTTGAAAATGACAAACATGTTTTGAAATCGTTTGAAGTTCATTGAAGTTGTTGATGCTTGAACCATTTGATCACTTGGTGAGACTCTTGCTCCCCCTCAATTAATGCTTTTGACATTTGAAATCCAATTGAGTTAAGCTTGATTCTCCCCCTATCTTCAACAACTTTGCTCAACCTATAAAAAAACAACAAAACAAACCTTTCTCCAAACATACCATTTAAAAAAAATATTTCTCCCCTTTGTTTCAAAACATCATATTTCTCCCCCTTTGGCATTATCAAAAAGAAATATATACCAATTGTAACTAAACAAATACCAATTGAAATAAGATCTAAGCCAAAATAGAAGAAATATAACCAAAGCATGATAATCATCTAATGATTACTCAATGATATCAATTATAACAAATTGTATACCAATAACATGATACCAATTGTAAAACAATTGTAAGAATTTGATACCAATAGTATTTTCTCAATAGTATAAACAATATCACATTATAAGAAATAATACCAATTGAGAGAACTATGAGCAATATCTAACAATATCAATTGTAGATACCAATTGTATAATATCAAATGTTACCAATTTGTAGGATTTTCTTCTTGATACCAATTGAAGAAGATCAATAATGTCAATTGTATCAAATGTGTATAGACCTTCATTTGCTTCTTCAATCATACCTACAAAACAATCATGCTTTGCTTTTTGGTATCCAAATGGTTTTGGATCCATTTTTGTTAGTGTAGGGACTCTCACCCTTTTTCATCCAAACAAAATCTCCTTTAGGTATACCATGCACTTTAATATAACACACATTTGAAGTATGTCCATGAGTACCACAATAGAAACATGTTGGCGCATTTGAAAAATCAACTTTTGAAAAATCAACAACATTTCTATGAGACTTACTCTTAGCATTAGTATAACCCAAACCAAACTTGTTTGAATTTTCTCTTTGAAAATTTAACAATGTGCGCAATCTAATATCACCATTTGAGAAACTTGCAAGCTTATTTTTCAAAATAGCATTTTCATCTTTAAGCAACTTGCAATTCTCACAATCAACCACAATATTCAATCTACTAGCACAATCACAAGAAGAACTAGCATATATAAGATCAAGAGTTTCATTTTGAAGATTAAGCTCATCAACTTGTTTTTGAAGTTCTAAAATCTCTTGTTGATGTTTCAAAATGAGCTTCTTCCTTTCAATGTTTTTCAAAGCTAGTTTCTTAAATTGTTTATGCATTTCTTCATAAGCATTATATAACATTTCATAATTTGAAGAAATTTCGGATTTAGTAAGACTTACATCGCTTTCGTCACTTTGCTCACTTGATTCATCATTTGAGCTTTCCTCTTCATGTACTTGAGCTATCAAGTTGAGACAAGCGTCATGTTCATCATCCGAAGAACTACTAGTTGTGCTTTTCTTGTCTTGTTCATCATCACTATTCCAAACTATGTATGCCCTTTTAGTTTTCTTTTCTTTCTCCTTCTTCTTGAAATACTTAGAGCATGAGTACTTGAGATGACCGGGCTTTCCACATTCATGGCAAACTACACCTTCTTTTGAAGTCTTGGTCTTGTAGTGTGGGGGATCCTTCTCTTTACTTTTGTCCTTGTTCAACCTTCCTTTTCTCCTTAGAATTTTATTGAACTTTCTTAGTAGAAGCTTCATCTCCTCTTCATCAATGTCCGAATCGGAATTTTCATTATCATCATCATCATCATCGGAACTCTCTTCCTTTTTATATGACCTTTGAGCTTTAAGAGCAATTCCTTTTCTCTCTTTGTACTTATCCGACTCTTCATGCATTTGCAAACGTCCAAGCTCCATTTCATGTTCTTGTAGCTTTCCGAAAAGTGTTGCTAAGTCCATGGTGTCCAAGTCCTTTGATTCAACTATTGCGGTAACCTTGGGTTGCCATTCCCTACTTAGACATCTTAAAACTTTGTTAACAAGTTCACAATTCACGAAAGTTTTACCAAGAGCAATGAGATGATTAAAAATATGAGTAAAACGTTTTTGCATAAAACATATAGATTCATTAGGCAACATACGAAACAATTCATATTCATGCATCAAAGAATTTAATCTAGCACGCCTAACTTCACTAGTGCCTTCATGTGTGACTTGCAAGGTGTCCCACATTTCGTTGGCATCTTTACATTGGGAGACTCTAAAGAACTCATCATAAGATAGAGCGGAGGTGATGATATTTTTTGCTTTTAAATCATATTGAATTTTCCTTTTATCATCATCGGTCCACTTATCTTTGGGAGTAAGTGTAAGCACACCTTCTACATCTTTTGAGGGAATATAAGGACCATTTTCAATGGCTTCCCAAATGTTCACATCTATAGCTTCTATAAAGATTCTCATCCTAATTTTCCAATAAGCATAACCCTCTCCACCAAACATAGGAGGGCGATTTATTGAAGCACCTGCACCACCAAAAGGATTCGTAGAACCCATTGTAGTTTCTTTAAGGATCTTAACGAAAAAGCTCTATGCTCGTGTCTTTCGACCGAGCTTTGATACCAATTGTCTGAAAACTACACTCGGTGGTTGAAACAAATAGGAACACTAGGAGAACACCTAGAAGGGGGGGTTGAATAGGTGTTATAGAAACTTTGAAAGATTTTCGCAAGAAATAAATCTAAACGATTAAAACCAATGAAAATCAATCAATTAACAAATATTATATGATCAGAGATTAAGCGGAAACAGTCAACACCAATATTCTTATTGATTCACCTAGGTTATGAAAATGATTTTCCCCAAATTAATTTGAACAATAAAGATTCAATTCAATCAAATATAGAAAAATCACTTTTTCTAGGTTTTCAATCAAGAACACAATTAATAACAAGAATTGTAAAGAGTAGAGAGTTTAGAGATACGACACAGTGATTTATCCTGGTTCACTTTCATCCACTTGAGAAGAGTAAAAGATTATAAGCTATGTAAAAGTGGAATAATGAGTAATGAATCCGAGATAGAGATGGTTTGCCGAGGTAAGAGAATAGTGGCCGAGAAGCTGAGTGTAAGAATTAAGAAAAAGGTATAAGGGGAATTAGTAGGCTGTGCCGAGGTATAACGAATAGGTAATGGATGAACTGAGTAACGATGTGAGCCGAGTTAATTGATGCTGTACGATGTGAGACGAGCTAATTAATATTATATGATGTGAACCGAGCTAAATGATGATGTATGCATGTGACATGTGGCTTGATTACTTGTTATTATATGCTAATTGACTACTTGTGTTTGGCTTGGTAGTTCGGTATGGCATGTTAGAAACTGCTTATTTAAGTTCTGTGTAATGCTCACCTCCTTACCATTTTTCAGGTACTGAGCCCGAGCAGACGCAGTCCCCGGCCGAGCAGGTTCACTCTCCCTCACAGGGAGAGTAAGTCATTTAGTGTCGGATAGTTGGTTGGATCTCGGCCATTTGGGCCGAGCTAAAATAGTGTTTTGTATTTCTGCATTTACCGAACTAGATGTACTTAAATTTATGCTTTCCGCTTTTGATGTATTAAAGTCTTCCGCTTTACCACTCTGATGTTTTGTATTAATGAAAAGAAATTTTAAATCCTAATTTTCGGGTTTAAGGGTAATTATTATATAGGGCGTTACATTTTTGGTATCAGAGCAGTTTCTCCTCGGCCTATTGGAGTTGCAAAGGACTCCAGTGGTTACTCACCCAGAGAGTGACAAATAAGTAAAGTCTAGAAGTCTAAGTTAGACAATAGAGCTTATAGGTATATATGTTTATGTATATATATATATATATATACTTGACTATTCGGTAGTTAATTGGCTTTCTCTCCATGACCGAGCAGCATGGCTGGGAGAAGAGCCGATAACGACCGAATTGCTGCCGTGCTGGAAACTTTGGTTCAACTGAAGCAGAACCAAGCGCAGGCTCAGCAGAATCAGGCTGAGAACCTCGCTCAAAACATCGCCGCAGCCGCAGCAGCTGCAGCTGCAGCCCTTCAGCCTCAACCTCCGGCTCTGGTCGAGATCGACTGGATGAGCCGATTTCGCAAGAACGAACCACCTCGGTTTGAAGGGGGTTACAATCCTGATGGAGCTCAGAGATGGCTCCAGGACATTGAGAAGATTTTTCGATCTCTGCAACCGCCCTATGATTACAGGGTGAGGTTGGCCGAGTTTGTGTTGGCTAGTGAAGCCGAGCACTGGTGGGAGCAGTAGAGCCGTGGACTGGAAGCGACTAATGAAGTTATCACTTGGGAGTTGTTCCGAGCTCGATTTCTCGGAAAGTATTTTCCCGAATATGTCAGAAGAGAGAAGGAGCTCGCTTTTCTCAAGCTGGAACAGAGGAACTTGAGTGTCGGAGAGTATGCCACTCAGTTTGAGGATTTGATCCGTTATTCTGGAAGCTACCGAGATGCCGATGAGCGCACCAAGTGCATCAAATTTGAGTCTGGTCTCCGTGATGATATTCGGCTCGCTTTCGAATATCAGAATGTGGCCAATCTCTCGCAGCTGGTAAACATGGCTAGCACCTATGAGAAGGGGCTCAAGAGGAAAGCCAACGGAAAGCGGAGCAGGTCGGCACAAAAAGTAGTGGGTCCAATCCGAGGAAAAGGAGCTGTTCAGAGATCTGCTCCCTATGTGAATCCGAGCTCAAGAGTGTCAACGACTCCAAGGAGCGGTGGTCAGATGGTGGTTGTTCCTGGCCCCTATCCGATATGCCAACACTGCGGAAGGCAGCACAAGGGAGAATGCTGGAGTCTGGACCCGAGCAGAGCAAGAGGATCCTGTTTTCGCTGTGGCAAGCCTGGTCATTTTGCAGCTCGGTGTACCGAGAACATTGTGAAAGAAGAGGTCAATGTGACCAAGGCTCATCAGACTGGTGTCAACCGACCAATGCAGAGAGGCAAAGTTTACACTATGGATGGTGAAGAAGTGACCGATGCTGACGAGCTGATCCGAGGTACTTGTCAAGTAAACAGTATTCCATGTGCTGTGCTATTTGATTGTGGAGCCACACATTCTTTCATTTCCCTTGACTGTGTGAACAAGCTAAAATTATCCCCAGTAGAGGTGCCTTACAAATTATCCATCTCTACCCCAACCAATTCTTCTGTAATTACTTCCCAAATGTGTCTAGAGTGTCCTATCCAAGTATTAGGCCAAGAATTTAAGGTCAATTTGATTTGCTTACCCCTAACCAAACTAGATATTATCCTCGGCATGGACTGGATGTCCCAACACCATGTCCTGCTCGACTTCCGAGAGAAAACTGTCATCTTTAGTGGCCCTTCTGTTGCAAAGTTAGAGGCAACAGAGGAACCGACCTTAAACCAAATTCCTGTAGTCGGAGAATTCCCAGAGGTTTTCTCAGACGAAATGCCTGGCTTACCGCCGAGAAGAGAAGTAGAGTTCAGTATAGACCTTATTCCGGGAACTGGCCCGATCTCAATTGCTCCGTACAGAATGGCACCTCCCGAGCTAGAAGAGCTTAAGAAACAACTGGAAGAACTTTTGGCCAAAAAGCTAATCCGACCAAGCGTGTCACCTTGGGGAGCTCCGATTTTGTTTGTTAAAAAGAAAGATGGTAGCCTCAGAATGTGCACCGATTATCGGAAGCTCAACACGGTAACGGTGAAGAACAAATATCCCCTCCCTCGGATTGACGACTTATTGGACCAGCTCAAGGGAGCGTCGATATTCTCAAAGATAGACCTCCGATCTGGATACCACCAGATCCGTATCCGAGATGAAGATATTCCGAAGACAACTTTCATGACGAGATATGGGCATTTTGAGTATGTGGTTATGCCCTTCGGACTTACCAATGCCCCTGCCATCTTCATGGACTACATGAATAGGATCTTCCGACCTTACCTGGATTCGTTTGTGATAGTTTTCATCGACGACATCCTCATCTACTCTCGGAGTCCGAGCGAACACGAGCAGCACTTGAGAACGGTGTTGCAGGTTTTGAAGGACAAGGAACTCCACGCCAAGCTTTCTAAGTGCAATTTTTGGCTCAAAGAGGTTCGTTTCCTCGGACATGTGATATCCGAGCACGGTGTAGCAGTTGATCCCTCCAAGGAGGATGATCCCTCCAAGGAGGAAGCGGTACTTAAGTGGGAGAGACCCAACTCGGTAACCGAGATCAGGAGTTTCCTCGGTCTTGCAGGGTACTACAGGAGGTTCATTGAAGGATTTTCTAAACTGGCTCTACCGTTGACTTCGTTAACCAGGAAGGATGCACCCTACCAATGGTCCGAGGTGTGCGAACAGAGCTTCCAAGAGCTAAAGAAAAGGTTGACGAGTTCGCCCGTGTTGATTTTGCCCGATCCGACCAAAGCCTTTGACGTGTTTTGTGATGCCTCGGAGCAGGGTCTCAGCTGTGTGCTGATGCAACAAGGAAAAGTGGTGGCTTACGCCTCTCGACAGCTCTGACCTCATGAACATAATTATCCCACGCATGATCTCGAATTGGCAGCTGTGGTGTTCGCCCTTAAGATTTGGAGACACTACCTGTATGGCACGAAATTCGAGGTGTTCAGTGACCACAAGAGTCTCGGCTACCTGTTCGACCAGAAGGAGCTGAATATGAGGCAGCGCAGATGGGTGGAATTTTTGAAGGACTACGATTTCAACCTGCACTATCATCCTGGAAAAGTCAACGTTGTGGCCGACGCCCTCAGTAGGAAAAGCCTTCATCTGAGCAATATGATGGTCCGAGATATGCAGTTGATGCAGGAGTTTAGCGATCTTAACCTCGGCGTACAGAAGAAGGAAAACAGTGTTGTACTGGAAATGCTGCAAGTAACCAATGATTTTGTGGGTTTCATCAAGGAAAGACAGGCTGCCGGCCTAGAACTCCAGAAGCTACTAGAAAGAGCAGGAGACAAGGATGAACCCGACTTCACTAAAGGACCCGATGGTCTCGTACGATTTCGGGGCCGAGTTTGCATTCCTACGGACTTTGAAGTCCGAAGATAGTTAATGGAAGAAGCCCACAAGACGAAGATGAGTCTTCACCCAGGAGCCACAAAGATGTACCAGGATCTGAAGATGTTATTTTGGTGGCCGAAGTTGAAGAACGATGCGGCAGATTATGTGTCTCGGTGTTTGACATGCCAGAAAGCCAAGATCGAGCATCAGAAACCAGGAGGATTACTCAAATCTTTGGAGATTCTGCAATGGAAGTGGGACAACATTTCGATGGATTTTGTGTCGGGTCTACCAAGAACGAGATCAGGGTAGGAAGCCATTTGGGTTGTGGTGGACCGACTTACAAAGTGTGCTCATTTCCTGCCGATCAGCATGAAGTACAACCTAGAGAAGCTGACGCAACTGTACATATTGTCAGACTCCATGGTGTTCCGAGTAGCATCGTGTCCGACCGAGATCCTCGTTTCTTATCCCGATTTTGGCAGAGTTTGTAACAACCCAAAATTTTAATCCTCGATTAATGAAATGTTAATTATAATTTAATTATAATTAATGGTTTCTATGTTAATCCTTGATTAAAATATGTGTTCATGTGACTAGCTTAGGTGTGTGAAATTATTTAATAAATATAATAATGTATAAAATAGGAGTTTTGCATATTAGTCCCTGGGTAGGGACCTAGAAGCAATTATAGGAAAGGTTTTGGAGGAAAAGTAAATAAAATAATTATTTTTCAAAATCTGGGCAAAACACTCGAGTATTTTCTGGAATACTCGAGTATTCTAGACAGAGTTGCACGAGTTAGTGCGTTTGGTGAGTCACCATCAACGATTCCGTGTTGTTGACACGAAATCATCACCTTGCCACCACCATAGTAGTCGTGTCGACCTGCATGAGTGTTTCCCCACTCTATTTAAGCTCAGCAACACCAGATTGTTGAGGTTCTTGGTCAAATTCGAGTGTGTTGATTTAGTTAGGGTTCCTGAGTTCAAACGATCGATTCTCCCTCTCTGTTTTGTTTCGAGTCATAAAATATACACGAATACAAAGCTCACATCACGAGCTTTGTATAAACACCAAAATCGTGAGGATTGAGTGAGTGTGGTGGAAGATTCAAGGCTTGGAAGTGGAGCTGTTCTTGGTCAAGCTGTGTCTGGAGCTTACTTCGATTTTGATTTCTGGTAAGCTCACGAGTCCTTGAGTTCCAACTTCGATTTCTATAGTTAGTGTATGTTGCATAGAGTCTAGAAAATCTAAAATCCCCAATTCTTATCTCTGTTTCATGTGTGAACCTATTCAATTTTGGTGGTGCACTCCAACTGCTTTGCATGTGATGTTTGAAGCTGTTCTGGGTGTTGAGGAGTCTTTTTCTTGCAAATCCTTTGTTGAATCACGTCTGAGAGGTAAGGGGAAGTAATTATATTCACTAGATAGAGATTAAATTCCATGAATTGTGTTAGAGAGCCACCAAGAGGCTCTAAGGGCTTAGATTGAATAGGAACTTTGGTTTGGAGACCAATCCATGCTCTAAAACTGTATTGAGCAAGTTCTATATCATGCATGCAAGCTTAAATGAACTTTACCTTATGAGTTTTATGCATATTATGCAATTTGAGGTGTTGAGTTGTTAAAATGTGCATTTTATGCATAATTGTTGGATTCTCTGTCAAATCTGTGTTTTGATATGAAATAAGTGTCGTAACATGTTTAAATGATGTTATGTTAACTCTGTGGATCCCTGGAATGGACTAGAATTAAGTAGAAATGAAAATGTTATGTGAAAACCAAGTTTCAGTGTTTTCTGCTATGAAACACTCGAGTAAAAGACAGGATACTCGAGTAAAATGTTTATGAAACAATGTAAATTGAGCAAGAACACTCGAGTATTTTGTCTGATACTCGATTATCGAGCATGACCTGAGGACAAGTTAAGGCCAACCACTCGAGTCATTCAGGGTCACTCGAGTATTCTGGAAATTAGGATGAACACTCGAGTAACCTATGAACTACTCGAGTACATTATTGATTTTGAAACCCAAATCCTCAGAAAGTCATGAACACTCGAGTAATCTTATGAACACTCGAGTAATATGGAAAAGTTGGAGAACACTCGAGTGTACTGAATTTTACTCGAGTAAATTACCCAGAACCTGAAAACACCATTTTCAATTCTGACTTAATTAATTAAGGAGTTATTAATAATAGTTCAAGGGATCAAGACTTAGAGAAATTGATTAATACAAATAGATCGTTTGGTGACGGTCCTTTTTGATAAAGAAATAAGCCTAGGTGGCCTGTAAAGTATTAATCAACTTCCCTTAAGTCCAAAAGATAAAATGCATTCATTCTGGAGTTTGGATGATAGGACGTATTTCATGTTTTGTTAAACATGTGGAGGGCCTCTGGGAGTGCCAATACGCTTGCTTGATGACACGTCGTTGGCGTGGTCGGCTTAGTGGATGCCAATATGGGTATACCGTTTGGATGACGGTCCGTTTGGATGACGGGATATGCTCGGGTGGCATGGATTCCAAGCATGTCGTGTACATTCTAGGTGAATGTACGAATTGTTGTATACCTAGGAATACAACGCACTGTTGAGTGCTGGGTTGTCAGGGATGGACGTCAGAGAGTGACATAGTATGATGGAGATAGGCTTGAGAGCTAAAGTCATGCATCATGCCACTCATTTATATTAATTGTGATAAATGGAATAAGTGTGAGCATCCTATGTGCATTAATTAACTGCTAAGTGTTATATGTGATTGTTGTTAATTGATGCATATTTACATACTCATATTGCACAATTTATTCTCTGTTGATTATGTGTATAGAATTGCTTACCCCTGTGCCCTTGTAGGTGATGTCTCGTTACATTGCTTGCATTGAGATCCGGCCACTTCCTAGTGGCACATGGATCTATGAGGACCATCGTGCGGTGTTCGAGGGAGAGGTAGAGGTTACCTTCTACCACCCGAACCCGTTGATCCGATTCCGTCCTCGTAGATTTAGGATTCCCATCATATACACTATGCATGTACCCCCGTTTTACACTTACCATGGACCACCTCCCACGCGACCAGCTCGCTCTTATCATAGTTTTCATTTTCGACCTACCCGCTCTCACCCTTTTACCTCGAGAGTCATCCGCGAGGAGACTCCCCCTTCTGATCCGAGGAGCCCAGTCAGGGTTTCACCATCACCTGACCCGGTCCCCAGTGGTAGGGAACACTCTCCCTCGGATGAGATCGAGGAGGATCCGGTGGAGGACGAGAGTGGGAGCGAGCCTGTCGTGCATTCTACTGGGAGTGATTGGAGGGACGATGATCCCTAGGTATGTGTATAGGGTATATGATGAGGATTAGAGGATCCGATGTTGTGGAGGCTGTGGAGGATACTTTGCTGCTGCTGTGATGATGATGATGCTACTACTTGTGTTTTTGGAGACTGCTACTACTACTACCACATCTGATGCTGCCAGATCTACGTGATTACCCCTGGAGTTGTATTTTGGTTATGTATATATATTGTAGATATACTTTTGGAATACTCTAGGGCTGTAGTTAAACTGTGATGTAGATCTGTTTTTATGGACTTGTACTTCTGGGTCTTGGAGACTATCATGATGGGACTATGTATTATGACTCTTATTATATGTACAAAACCTATGTTTATATTACTATCAGTTGCATAGTCCAATAATTTCCGCTTACTCTGATTTAATCTATTTAAGAGCTCGGCTACAAATATTATTTGATGGTATCAGTCTTATCGAACAAAGCATGGGTAACTTTACTTACTTGTATGATACAAAGATGTTTCCAAAGAGCGAATGTTACCCTATTTGTGAAAAGGTTTTAGAGATCGCCGAACTCGATACAAATGTTTTGAAATGGTTTAGAGCTTATTCTCCAAGAATTCCAAATGACGATTTGTGCACCCGCTTTAAAAGAAAATTTTATTTCAGTTATTTTCTTAACACTCACAAGTCCATATATTATCCAATATAATAGCTGAAATACTTTATTATATTTGGGCAATTCGGAAGGGTGTCACACTTAGTGGTATCAGAGCAAAAGTCAGATCCTGTAGTAGTGGAAGTAGTTCAGAAAGGTAGTCATCAACATCAAGCAGGTATCTCCAAAGCATTTATATTACTTTGAATGTTATTATTTTTGCTTGTTGAGGTTTAAATACCTTTGATTTGTTTGTATCTTGTCTCTTTTGAGTACAAGACGCAATTGATTGTAGATTTAGAAGTTTAAGATAGAGCCGTAGTATAGGTGGTATAATGGAAGTTTCTTTAGTTCAACATATGTGACCATAAGCCCATAGCGCAGGTCTAATATGGCAACTAGAAACCAAAATCACACCAACGTGATGCTAGAACCAATCACCACGGTGTTGGAAGCTATGCAACGGTAGTCTCAGCAACCATCTCAACCGGTTAACCCGCCTCATCAGTGTAATGTGGGTAACGCTGAGGCGAAGACTTTGGCTGATTTTAGGAGTTGCAATCCGCCAAAGTTCGAAGGAGGATTTAAGCCGGAAGAAGCAAATAAGTGGATTCACACTATGAACAAGATTCTGAGGACGTTGGAGTGTTCAGATTCTCAAAAGGTGGCGTATGCAACTTATATGTTAGAGGATGAAGCTGAGAATTGGTGGAATCACACGATGCAGCTTCTGCAATATGAAGGAAGGGATGTAATTTGGGGAGTATTCATGGAGAAGTTTCTCCAAAATTATTTCCCTGAGGACTTGAGAAGGAAGAAGGAAGTGGAGTTCTTGCAGCTGAAGCAAGGAAACATGAGTGTGGGTGAGTACGCAGCTAAGTTCGAGGAACTGATGAAGTACTCTCCATACTATCAGAACAATCCAGATGAGAGGAGTAAATGCATTAAGTTTGAAGGAGGCTTGAGGCCAAAGTTGAAGTCGATTTTCAGCTACCAGCGGATTCAAAGCTTTCCTGCACTTGTGGATATGTGTAGGATGTATGAAGATGATACAAAGGCTGAGGAGGTGCAAGTCTTGGAAAAGAAGGACAATCAGAGCTATGGATCACAAAGATGTAAGGGTTTCAACAATAGAGGCAAGGGTCTGTATGATCGTAGAGGGAAAGGCAAGGGCAAAGCTGGTGGTTCTGAGGGAAGGAATTATCGGAGCGAGGCTCCATTCTGCGACAAGTGCAAGCGCAATCACTATGGCCGTGTGTGTTGGGGGACAAGTGGTTGCTTTAACTGTGGGAAGCCGGGGCATTTTGCAAGGGACTGCAAGGAACCGGCCAAAGCCAACTCAAGGGGAACTGCTGATAGACCTATGGCTCAAGGAAGAGTTTTCACCCTTAGCGGTGTGGAAGCAAGTCGGTCTTCTGATCTGGTGCAAGGTAAATACTTGCTTAATGGTCAGTTTTGTCATGTTTTGTTTGACTCTGGTGCAACGCATTCATTCATTTCGTATGAATGTGTAAACCGGTTAGGCTTGCTTATGTCTGAAATGCCTTATACTCTCAAAGTAAAAACTCCTACCAATGCTCCTGTAATTGTTTCTAGAGCATGTCTTAACTGTTGTATAGAAGTGTTAGGACAAACCTCTAAAGTAGATTTGATCTGCTTACCCTTGGCACAACTAGATGTGATCTTGGGAATGGACTGGTTAAGTCAAAACCAAGTGATCATTGATTGTGATAGAAAAGTAGTGACCTATAGAAGTTCAAAACCCTCCGGCTACGTGTGCCTGTTCAACTCTGAGGTGGAGGAGAATGGTCCAAGGATGGAAGAGATCCCTATTGTCAGAGACTTTCCGGGAGTTTTTGCTGATGAGATTCCTGGTTTGCCACCAAGAAGAGAAATTGAATTTGGTATCGATCTAGTTCCGGGAGCCGTTCCAATTTCTATCGCTCCCTATAGAATGGCACCACCGGAAATGGCGGAAATGAAGAAGCAGATTGAGGAACTGTTGCAGAAGCAGATGATTCGACCAAGTGTGTCACCTTGGGGTGCTCCGGTTTTGTTTGTCAAGAAGAAAGATGGTAGTATGAGGATGTGCATTGACTACCGGCAGCTAAATAAGGTCACCATCAAGAACAAGTATCCGTTGTCGAGGATAGATGATCTTATGGATCAAGTTCGTGGAGCTTCAGTATTTTCCAAGATTGATTTGAGGTCAGGGTACCATCAAATCAGGATTAGAGAAGAGGATATCTCTAAGACTGCATTTCAATCTCGATACGGACATTATGAGTATGTCGTGATGCCGTTCGGATTGACTAATGCACCAGCCATTTTCATGGACTACATGAATCGAATCTTTAGACCTTATTTAGATTCATTCGTGGTTGTGTTCATAGATGATATCCTTATTTATTCCAAGAGCCCGGAGGAGCATGCTGAACACTTGAGGATGGTGTTGAGCATCCTAAAGGAGAAGCAATTTTACGCCAAACTTACAAAATGTGAGTTCTGGCTGAAGGAGGTTAAGTTCTTGGGGCATGTGATTTCAGACAAAGGAATAGTCGTTGATCCGACGAAAGTGAGTTCGGTTTTGCAATGGGAGTAACCAAAGTCGGTACTATAGAAGGTTTATAGAAGGTTTCTCGAAGATCGCACTGCCTTTGACGAAGTTGACTCGGAAAGATCAACCATTCCTTTGGGATGAGAAGTGTGAAAGGAGTTTTCGGGAACTGAAGGAAAGGTTGACATCGTCTCCGGTATTGATTCTGCCCGATACACAGAAGAGCTTTGATGTGTACTGTGACGTGTCGAAACAAGGCCTTGGGTGCGTTTTGATGCAAGAAGGGCAAGTCGTCGCCTACGCCTCGAGACAGCTAAAAGTTCATGAAATGAACTATCCAACCCATGATCTGGAGCTGGCAGCTGTGGTGTTTGCGTTAAAGATCTGGAGGCACTATCTCTATGGCACTACGTTCTGGGTGTTCAGTGACCATAAGAGTTTAAAGTACCTCTTCGATCAAAAGGAGTTGAATATGAGGCAGCGTCGATGGATGGAGTTTTTGAAAGATTATGAGTTCGAGATCCATTACCATCCGGGGAAGGCCAATGTTGTGGCAGATGCATTGAGTAGAAAGGCAATGCATATCAGTGCAATGATGGTCAGAGAAGCTGCATTGATAGAGGAGTTTCGGGATTTGAGTCTGACGATGCAAGTGGAATCGACAAGTATCAAGATGGGGATGCTGCAGATTGCTAACGAGTTTCTGCAAAGGATTCGGGAATTGCAACACAAGGATGAGAAGCTTATGGAAAAGAAGAAATGGATGGAAGAAGGCAAGGAATTGGAGTTCCAAGAAGGGAAGGATGGAATCCTTCGCTTTAGAACAAGGATTTGTGTGCCTGATGATTTAGAAGTAAGAAGAATGATTCTGGATGAAGAGCATAAAAGTAAGATGAGTATGCATCCGGGAGCTACCAAAATGTACCAGGACTTAAAGAAGCTATTTTGGTGGCCTGGTTTGAAGAAAGATGTAGCTGAGTATGTGGCCTGTTGTTTGGTGTGTCAAAAGGCGAAAGTGGAACATCAAAGGCCAGGAGGAGAGTTACTTTCCTTGGAAGTTCCCGTGTGGAAATGGGATAGCATCTCGATGGACTTTGTGTCAGGATTGCCAAAGACATCTACTGGTCATGATGCCATCTGGGTGATCGTGGATCGTTTAACTAAGTCAGCGCATTTCATTCTTGTGAATATGGGCTACTCATTGGAAAAGCTCACTCAGTTGTACATCAAAGAAGTTGTTCGTCTGCACGGTGTACCATCAAGCATCGTGTCAGATCGTGATCCGAGCTTTACATCGAAGTTTTGGGAAGATCTGCATAGAGCCTTGGGTTCAAGATTGAAGCTGAGTTCTGCATACCATCCTCAGACTGATGGCCAAACGGAGAGGACTATTCAGTCATTGGAGGACATTCTACGAGCCTGTGTCTTGGAAGGTCAAGGAAATTGGGAGCAGGTGTTGCTGCTCGTGGAATTTACTTATAATAACAGTTACCACACGAGTATTGGAATGACACCCTTTGAAGCTTTGTATGGGAGAAAGTGCCAGACGCCGTTATGCTGGTTTCAAGTAGGGGAGAGTTTTCTGGTTGGGCCAGATTTTGTGCAAGAGACCACGGAACAGATCAAGATGATACAAGAAAAGATAAAGACGGCTCAGAGTAGGCAGAAAAGCTATGCTGATAGGAGAAGGAAACCTTTAGAGTTTGCCGAAGGAGACCATGTATTCATTAGAATAGTACCAACAAAAAGTGTTAGTAGAGCCTTAAAAACCCAGAAACTATCACCTAAGTTTATTGGTCCCTATCAAATCCTCAAAAGAGTCGGCCCAGTAGCTTATCAGTTAGCCCTGCCTCCGTCATTAGCTAACCTCCATAATGTATTCCATGTGTCTCAATTAAAGAGATATGTCCATGACCCCACCATTGTCCTTAGAATCCAACCTGATGACTTAGAAGTTCATGAGAATCTAACCTTCAAAGCTGTGCCAGTCCGCATTGAAGATCGAAGGATCAAACAGCTTAGAAAGAAAGATATTCGTCTGGTCAAAGTCGTCTGGGTTTGTGGAGATGTGATAGAATCATCTTGGGAATTAGAGGATAAGATGCGTCAGGATTATCCTGACTTGTTTGTATGAGTGAATTTCGGGGACGAAATTCCTTGTAAGTGGGGGAGTAGTGTAACACCCCAAAATTTTAATCCCCGATTAATGAAATGTTAATTATAATTTAATTATAATTAGTGGTTTCTATGTTAATCCTTGATTAAAATATGTGTTCATGTGACTAGCTTAGGTGTGTGAAATTATTTAATAAATATAATAATGTATAAAATAGGAGTTTTGCATATTAGTCCCTGGGTAGGGACCTAGAAGCAATTATAGGAAAGGTTTTGGAGGGAAAGTAAATAAAATAATTATTTTTCAAAATTTGGGCAAAACACTCGAGTATTTTCTGGAATACTCGAGTATTCTGGACAGAGTTGCACGAGTTAGTGCGTTTGGTGAGTCACCATCAACGATTCCGTGTTGTTGACACGAAATCATCACCTTGCCACCACCATAGTAGTCGTGTCGACCTGCATGAGTGTTTCCCCACTCTATTTAAGCTCAGCAACACCAGATTGTTGAGGTTCTTGGTCAAATTCGAGTGTGTTGCTTTAGTTAGGGTTCCTGAGTTCAAACGATCGATTCTCCCTCTCTGTTTCGATTCGAGTCATAAACTATACACGAATACAAAGCTCACATCACGAGATTTGTATAAACACCAAAATCGTGAGGATTGAGTGAGTGTGGTGGAAGATTCAAGGCTTGGATGTGGAGCTGTTCTTGGTCAAGCTGTGTCTGGAGCTTACTTCGATTTTGATTTCTGGTAAGCTCACGAGTCCTTGTGTAACACCTAAGTTTATTTACCCTTTTATACCCTTAATTAAAAATAGCAACTTGAAAATTTCATTTTTAGACTTATGAATTGATTAGGAAAAACATTTAGTACTTTTACTCGTATGAAAATCTCCCGTCAAACGGACGGAGTTTCGTTTGTTTTTAGGACTTTCCCAAAATTTCTGTTTTCCTGCAACCTGATAAATAACATATTTTTCAAACTTCAAAGCCAGCAGGGCTATTCACAGATATATATATATATATATATATATATATATATATATATATATCAGCTAGTGCATCTTCGTGCACGCATCAGAAACAAGTTTAAAACATCATAGTATGAACATCAGGGTTAGCAGAAATATAAACAAGTTAGGAAGACAGTTTTTTCCCCAAAATAGACCCCTATCCCAAAAGGAGTCGTCCCGGGCCCCCAAAAAGCTATTTACATTTATACACGACAAAAAGGATTCACATCATCGGGCCCAGGACATTCCCATGTCCTACATAATAATAAGTGACCTACTCTCCCTGTGAGGGAGAGTACTCCTGCTCGGCCTGATCTTGTGCAAACTCTTCCTCAGTACCTGTGGAGATAGTAAGGAGTGAGTATTACACATAAAATGGGGAGGCAGTTTCCATATAAGACATAATGCAACACTAAGCCAAACACATATAACAGTTCAATCACACAAAATAAGAGTCAATTCATCACAACTCAATTTCAAGTATTCATTAGTTTCTCAAGTCAATTTTATATCATCATTCTCATGCATTAACCTCATAATGTCTTTCATTCTCATTTCATCATTTATAATCACATTTCTCAGTCGGTGTATTCCAGTCACGACTTTATTGCGTTCTCACCACATGCGCGATGACGACTTACCACGTCTGGATAACACTCCCGGTTAGAACCGGTTCACATCACTAGGAATTTAACGCTCCTGCCAGGACTTTGGCACACCCAAGGGTCTCTCGCTCAACCAGGTCTCTATCTCACCCAAAAGGCTTCACCTGTTAAGCTATGCTATCATATAATTTTCCACATTCCAATTACACATTCAGTTATTTGAATTCATTCACTTTTCACATTCTCAACACATTTTATGTCTTTTATTTTGGCAGTTAATTGAGTCTTGGTGCATCGATGCCTAACAAGAATTTGGACCTAATGGGAATTTCATGCCTGGTTGAGAACGTAGCCCTTGGGAATTTCATGCCTGGTTGAGAACGTAGCCCTTGGGAATTTGATACACCCGGCAGGGGCACCTAGTCTACCAATGCACCAATTCTCAATTCAACTGCACTTTCATTATTATTTACTTTATACATTATCATCATTCATTGCCTTGGATTTTAATCAACATAATATCTCAGTCATTTCACAAATCAAGCATTCAAATTACCAACATTTCCAAGTATCAAAATTACATATATCATCATCAATATAATTTCCCTAAGTCATAAATCCTATTTTAATAATTATTCTATATCATATCAACTTAAACTAACACAAAAATCTTAGTACTCATTATATGCATATTGCAAACTAAACCCCAGAGTAAGGTAATACTCACTATAACCCACTCCTTACCTTAAATTAGCAAAGAGTAAATAGAACTTTAGTGAGCCCTAGCTCAAAATCTTGGAAACTTGAACTTCCTAAGTCTAGCTTGCCACCTCAATAAGGAAATGCTGAAATGATGATAGACAACCCTATTTGATAGAGCACAAGAGGAATGATCTTTGTCCTTGCCTTGGTTTGAGTTGGAAGGCATGAAACACAATCCCTATATAGCAAAAAGTGCAAGAATCCTAGGGTTTTAGAGCTCAATTTCTATGAGTCAAGGAAAGTTGAGATGGAGAGGAAAATAACTCATGGCATGAAGCTACTTACCCAAATCAATGGTGAAAAATTGAAAAACCAAGAAGAGTGAAGGTGGGAGTGATTCGTGAGAGCCAAGGGAGGAAGGAATGAGCTTTATCCCACTTCCATGGTGCAAGACTTGGTGGAGCTTGGTTGATTTTGGGTTGAAGTGCCCAAGAATCAAGTGTTTATGGTGGTTTGGTGATGGAAATGTGTTGGATATGGAGAGAAAATGGATGAAGTTGATGGAGTTGTTTGGTGATGAAAGGTGGTGAAATGAGGTGTGTTTGGTGCCTTAATTTTTGCCTTGGTTCTGCTAGAAATCGTGTGGCTGAAATCCTTGACTTAGCCACCAAGTTCAATTTTAATGGACCAGATCTGTCCAGATCTGCGCCACGTGCCTGGGCGCATGCCAGGCTCGCCTGGGCGCACGATCAGCACCAGCACCAAGCTGGTGCATGGCTCATACGGTCAGCAGGAGTTTTGGCGCGCCAACACGCGATTTCTGGTGCAGTTGGTGCGATTTGCGCGCGCCTGAGAGCACGGAATGGTGCGCCTGAGCAAAAAAGCTCCTGAGTTGGTGCACCAATAAACAGTGGTGCGCCTGGGCGTGAACCGGTGCGCCTGGGCGTGCACCAGAATTTCCAAACTTCGATTCGCCGTAACTTTTTCGTTAACCGTCAGATCGGGCCCAAATTTTTAGACAAGCTTCTTCACCCCATAAACTTCACATCCAACGGTGGAATTTATTTTATTAGCATCCTATAATAAATTTCTAATTTTCTCTTTTCGGTCGATTTCTAACATCTAAAACGCCGATTTAACTCCCGATCTCGCTTATTTGACTTTGCCCAAAGCCACAATTTCCTTCTATACAACTCCTAGGACTTATAATCACCACTCACTTCTCTACCAAAATTCATTAAATCACTTTTCCTATTTTTCTAAGGTTTTTAATAATTATTTCATTTAAATAAAAGCTTAGGATGTTACAATTCTCTCCCACTTACTTGAATTTCGTCCTCGAAATTCGTCGAACAATCGTGGATGAGACTGCCTGATCTTGTCCTCCAATTCCCATGTAGCCTCCTCCACATTGTTCCTGATCCAAATCACTTTTACCAAAGAGATTTCCTTGCCTCTGAGCTGCTTCACCTGCCTGTCTTCAATTCTAACTGGCAGAACTTCGAAAGTCAAATTCTCCTTCAAAGGCAAATCGTCTAATGCAACCACATGCGAAGGATCATGGACGTATTTCCTTAATTGTGAAACATGAAACACGTCATGAAGCCTTGACAAATGAGGGGGTAACGCAATCCTGTACGCCACTGGGCCAACCTTCTCCAGAATCTCATAAGGCCCAACAAACCGAGAAGTTAACTTCCTGGATTTGATTGCCCTACCAATTCTTGTGATCGGAGACACTCTTAGGAACACATGATTTCCAACATCGAACTCCAAAGGTCTCCTTCGCCTATCTGCGTAACTCTTTTGGCGATCCTGTGAAGTTTTCATTTTGTTCTTGATCATTGTGACCTTCTCCGTTGTTTCTTTCACAATGTCAGGACCTGTCAACAGATTTTCACCTATCTGGAACCAACACAAAGGCGTTCTACATTTCCTTCCGTAGAGAGCCTCGAATGGTGCCATACCGATACTGGAGTGAAAACTGTTGTTGTAAGTAAACTCCATCAAAGGTAGTAACTGCTCCCAACTACCAGCTTGTTCCAGTACACATGCTCTCAACAAATCCTCAAGTGTTTGGATAGTACGCTCCGATTGTCCGTCTGTCTGCGGATGGTAAGCCGTACTAAATTTCAGCTTAGTACCCAATGCCTCCTGAAGACTCTGCCAAAATCTAGACAGAAATCTCGGATCGCGATCGGATACAATACTAGTAGGAACACCATGCAACTTCACTATGTCCCTGATGTACAACTGAGTCAACTTCTCAAGAGTGTACTTCTTATGAACAGGAATGAAATGAGCACACTTTGTCAGACGGTCTACAACCACCCAAACTGAATCACATCCTCCAACAGTCCTTGGTAAACCCGTCACAAAGTCCATAGCTATACTGTCCCATTTCCATTCCGGAATCTCAAGTGATCGCAAAGGACCACCAGGCTTTTGATGCTCAATCTTAACCTTCTGACAAGTTAAGCAATGAGACACGTGATCGGCCACATCAGTTTTCAACTTCGGCCACCAATAAATCCTTTTTAGATCTTGGTACATCTTTGTTGCACCAGGATGAAAATTTATCTTGGTTCGATGTGCTTCCCATAGGATATCTCTTCTAACTTCGAAATCCATAGAAACACATATCCGACCCCTAAATCGGATGATGCCATCAGACCTTTCACAAAGTCGGGCTCTTCATTGCCTGATGCCCCTTCTAACAACTTTTGCAGCTCTACATCATCGGCTTGCCTTTCTTTAATAAGACTCATCAAGTCATTAGTAACCCGCAACATTTCAAGAACGATGCTCTTCTCTTTCACTTGCATGTTCAAGTTGAGGTCACTAAATTCTTGAATCAATTCCATCTCTTTCACCATCAGATTGCTGACATGCAAAGTCTTACGACTTAGTGCATCAGCCACTACATTGGCCTTGCCCGGATGATACTGAAGATCAAAGTCATAGTCTTTCAGAAATTCCACCCACCTCCTCTGTCTCATATTTAACTCTTTTTGATCGAAGAGATAGCGAAGACTTTTATGATCGCTAAAGACTTCGAACTTTGAACCATATAGATAATGCCTCCAGATTTTCAAAGCAAAAACTACTGCCGCCAACTCAAGATCATGAGTGGGATAGTTCTGTTCATGCTGCCTCAATTGTCTGGATGCATAAGCTATGACTTGCCCTTGCTGCATCAACACACAACCCAACCCTTGCTTAGAAGCATCACAATACACCACGAAGGATTGAGTCGGGTCCGGCAAAATTAACACTAGGGAACTAGTCAACCGCCTCTTCAACTCTTGGAAACTACCTTCACATTCCGGGGACCACTCAAACGGAACACCTTTCCGTGTAAGAGTCGTCAATGGAAGAGCCAACTTAGAGAACCCTTCAATGAACCTCCGATAATACCCAGCCATACCAAGAAAACTCCTGATCTCAGTAATGGACTTAGGTCTCTCCCACTTAAGTACGGCTTCCACCTTAGAAGGATCAACAGCAACACCCTTCTCAGAAATGACATGCCCCAGAAACTGCACTTCATTCAACCAGAAACTACATTTAGAAAGCTTTGCATAAAGCTGTTTGGATTTGAGAATTTGCAGCACTATTCTCAGATGCTCAGCATGCTCACTCAGACTCTTAGAATAGATTAGAATGTCGTCAATGAAGACTATGACGAAAGAATCCAAGTACGGCCTGAATATTCTGTTCATATAATCCATGAAGATAGCCGGAGCATTGGTGAGACCAAAGGACATAACCACATATTCAAAATGTCCATATCTCGACCTGAATGCCGTTTTAGGAATGTCCTCCTCTCGGATACGGATTTGATGGTATCCCGATCGA
Organism: Crotalaria pallida; assembly: GCA_037953625.1. Taxonomy (NCBI): domain Eukaryota; kingdom Viridiplantae; phylum Streptophyta; class Magnoliopsida; order Fabales; family Fabaceae; genus Crotalaria; species Crotalaria pallida. Next base: position 77,855,360 of record CM075651.1, read on the forward strand.
AGGTCAATCTTAGAAAATACAGTTGCTCCTCGCAATTGGTCCAACAAATCGTCGATGCGAGGGAGAGGATATTTGTTTTTCACAGTCACCGCATTCAATCGTCTATAATCGATGCACATTCGGAGACTTCCGTCCTTCTTTTTAACAAAAAGAATCGGAGCTCCCCAAGGTGACACGCTCGGTCTAATCAAACCCTTAGCCAAAAGCTCCTCTATCTGCTTTTTCAGCTCTTCTAACTCCGGAGGTGCCACCCGGTACGGGGCTATAGAAATAGGACCTGCACCGGGCATCAGATCAATGCTAAACTCTACTTCTCTGTTTGACGGTAATCCAGGAATCTCTGCAGGAAAGACTTCTGGAAATTCGCAGACTATCGGAATCTGACTGATCTCCGCCTCCTCATTCATCTCCAAGGCAGATAAAGAAAGATCACTGATAGTAATTGATTTCTGATGACAGTCAATCAGAACATGGTGCCGAGACATCCAGTCCATGCCCAGGATGACGTCAAGCTTAGTTAGAGGTAAACAGATTAGATTCACTTTGAATTCCCGCTCCAATACTCGAAGTGGGCAATCCAAACACATAGTTGATGTGACTACAGAAGGATTTGTGGGTGTAGAAATAGATAATTTATAAGGCATTTCTATTGCAGACAACCCTAACTTCTTCATGCAATCGGAAGAAATAAATGAATGAGTAGCTCCGCAGTCAAAGAGAATACCACAAGGAATACTATTAACATAACCGGTACCTCTAATCAGTTCATCAGCATCAGTAACCTCCTCGCCATCCAGAGTATACACCTTGCCCTTTCGAGTCACCCTGTTGTCACCAGCTTTCTGAACCTTAGCCACATTCACCTCCTTTTTAACTGCATTGTTAGGACAATTCATGCTCATGTGACCTGGCTGACCACATCTGAAACAGGTCACAACCCTTTTGCTCGGATCCAACTTCCAGCAATCTCCCCTGTGCTGTCTACCACAATGTGAACAAGTCGGAATAGGACCATAAGTACTCACTACCGGGCCTGATCTAGGCTGGGAGTAAGGACCTGGTCGCTGCACCGAACTCTTGCCCCTGACAGGACCTCCAGACTTCTGAACATTCTTGCTGCGTTTCTCAGCTGCACGTTGCTTGCGGCTCTTTTCATAAGTGCTGGTCATGTTGATCAGTTGAGACAAGTTGCTGATGTTCTGATATTCAAAAGCCATTTTGATCTCAGAACGCAGTCCGGTCTCAAACTTGATGCACTTTGTCCTCTCATCGGCATCCCTGTAACTCCCCGCATAACGGATTAGGTCCTCAAACCTAGCAGCATATTCTCCGATGCTCATGTTTCCTTGCACGAGCTGCAGAAAAGTAATCTCCTTCTCTCTCCGAACATCTTCCAGAAAGTACTTGCCCAGAAAACGACTCTTGAACAAGTCCCATGTAATCGCCTGATTGTCCGCCTCCAAACCCCTCCGCATTTGCTGCCACCAATGTTCCGCTTCACTAGTCAGCATATACTGTGCTAGCAGAACCTTCTGTTCTTCCGGTGGTGCCATAGTGTTAAGAATCTTCTCGATCTCTTGCAACCATAACTGTGCACCATCGGGATTGAAACCACCATCGAACTTCTGCGGATCGTTCTTCCTGAACCGCGCCAACCAATCAATAGCCACTGGAGCTGGGGGTTGAGGAATCATTGCAGCTGCAGTTGCTATTGCTTCTGTTGCTGCAGCTGTGATGTTATTCCCCTGATCCTGTTGCATCTTAGCCATCTGCTCCAAAATAGCTCGGATCCCATCATTATCGATCCGTCTACCAGCCATTCTGTTTAGTTATGCACAAGGCCGATAGTTAATGCTTAATAGCATAGTTAACAGTATAAACATCCTATCGATAGACTCTAGACTCTAAACTATAATTATCGATTACTCGCTCGGTGAGTAATCACTGGAGTAGCTCGTAACTCCAAAGGCCGAGGGAAACTGCTCTGATACCATAAATGTAACACCTAAGTTTATTTACCCTTTTATACCCTTAATTAAAAATAGCAACTTGAAAATTTCATTTTTAGACTTATGAATTGATTAGGAAAAACATTTAGTTACTTTTACTCCTATGAAAATCTCCCGTCAAACGGACGGAGTTTCGTTTGTTTTTAGGACTTTCCCAAAATTTCTGTTTTCCTGCAACCTGATAAATAACATATTTTTCAAACTTCAAAGCCAGCAGGGCTATTCACACATATATATATATATATATCAGCTAGTGCATCTTCGTGCACGCATCAGAAACAAGTTTAAAACATCATAGTATGAACATCAGGGTTAGCAGAAATATAAACAAGTTAGGAAGACAGTTTTTTCCCCAAAATAGACCCCTATCCCAAAAGGAGTCGTCCTGGGCCCCCAAAAAGCTATTTACATTTATACACGACAAAAAGGATTCACATCATCGGGCCCAGGACATTCCCATGTCCTACATAATAATAAGTGACCTACTCTCCCTGTGAGGGAGAGTACTCCTGCTCGGCCTGATCTTGTGCAAACTCTTCCTCAGTACCTGTGGAGATAGTAAGGAGTGAGTATTACACATAAAATGGGGAGGCAGTTTCCAGATAAGACATAATGCAACACTAATCCATACACATATAACAGTTCAATCACACAAAATAAGAGTCAATTCATCACAACTCAATTTCAAGTATTCATTAGTTTCTCAAGTCAATTTTATCTCATCATTCTCATGCATTAACCTCATAATGTCTTTCATTCTCATTTCATCATTTATAATCACATTTCTCAGTCGGTATATTCCAGTCACGACTTTATTGCGTTCGCACCACATGCGCGATGACGACTTACCACGTCTGGATAACACTCCCGGTTAGAACCGGTTCGCATCACTAGGAATTTAACGCTCTTGCCAGGACTTTGGCACACCCAAAGGTCTCTCGCTCAACCAGGTCTCTATCTCACCCAAAAGGCTTCACCTGTTAAGCTATGCTATCATATAATTTTCCACATTCCAATTACACATTCAGTTATTTGAATTCATTCACTTTTCACATTCTCAACACATTTTATGTCTTTTATTTTGGCAGTGAATTGAGTCTTGGTGCATCGATGCCTAACAGGAATTTGGACCTAATGGGAATTTCATGCCTGGTTGAGAACGTAGCCCTTGGGAATTTGATACACCCGGCTGGGGCACCTAGTCTACCAATGCACCAATTCTCAATTCAACTGCACTTTCATTATTATTTACTTTATACATTATCATCATTCATTGCCTTGGATTTTAATCAACATAATATCTCAGTCATTTCACAAATCAAGCATTCAAATTACCAACATTTCCAAGTATCAAAATTACATATATCATCATCAATATAATTTCCCTAAGTCATAAATCCTATTTTAATAATTATTCTATATCATATCAACTTAAACTAACACAAAAATCTTAGTACTCATTATATACATATTGCAAACTAAACCCCAGAGTAAGGTAATACTCACTATAACCCACTCCTTACCTTAAATTAGCAAAGAGTAAATAGAACCTTAGTGAGCCCTAGCTCAAAATCATGGAAACTTGAACTTCCTAAGTCTAGCTTGCCACCTCAATAAGGAAATGATGAAATGATGATAGACAACCCTATTTGATAGAGAACAAGAGGAATGATCTTTGTCCTTGCCTTGGTTTGAGTTGGAAGGCATGAAACACAATCCCTATATAGCAAAAAGTGCAAGAATCCTAGGGTTTTAGAGCTCAATTTCTATGAGTCAAGGAAAGTTGAGATGGAGAGGAAAATAACTCATGGCATGAAGCTACTTACCCAAATCAATGGTGAAAAATTGAAAAACCAAGAAGAGTGAAGGTGGGAGTGATTCGTGAGAGCCAAGGGAGGAAGGAATGAGCTTTATCCCACTTTCATGGTGCAAGACTTGGTGGAGCTTGGTTGATTTTGGGTTGAAGTGCCCAAGAATCAAGTGTTTATGGTGGTTTGGTGATGGAAATGTGTTGGAGATGGAGAGAAAATGGATGAAGTTGATGGAGTTGTTTGGTGATGAAAGGTGGTGAAATGAGGTGTGTTTGGTGCCTTAATTTTTGCCTTGGTTCTGCTGGAAATCGTGTGGCTGAAATCCTTGACTTAGCCACCAAGTTCAATTTCAATGGACCAGATCTGTCCAGATCTGCGCCACGCGCCTGGGCGCATGCCAGGCTCGCCTGGGCGCACGATCAGCACCAGCACCAAGCTGGTGCATGGCTCATACGGTCAGCAGGAGTTTTGGCGCGCCAACACGCGATTTCTGGTGCAGCTGGTGCGATTTGCGCGCGCCTGAGCGCACGGAATGGCGCGCCTGAGCGAAAAAGCTCCTGAGTTGGTGCACCAATAAACAGTGGTGCGCCTGGGCGTGAACCGGTGCGCCTGGGCGTGCACCAGAATTTCCAAACTTCGATTCGCCGTAACTTTTTCGTTAACTGTCGGATCGGGCCCAAATTTTTAGACAAGCTTCTTCACCCCATAAACTTCACATCCAACGGTGGAATTTATTTTCTTAGCATCCTATAATAAATTTCTAATTTTCTCTTTTCGGTCGATTTCTAACATCTAAAACGCCGATTTAACTCCCGATCTCGCTTATTTGACTTTGCCCAAAGCCACAATTCCCTTCTATACAACTCCTAGGACTTATAATCACCACTCACATCTCTACTAAAATTCATTAAATCACTTTTCCTATTTTTCTAAGGTTTTTAATAATTATTTCATTTAAATAAAAGCTTAGGATGTTACACCTTGAGTTCCAACTTCGATTTCTATAGTTAGTGTATGTTGCATAGAGTCTAGAAAATATAAAATCCCCAATTCTTATCTCTGTTTCATGTGTGAACCAATTCAATTTTGGTGGTGCACTCCAACTGCTCTGCATGTGATGTTTGAAGCTGTTCTGGGTGTTGAGGAGTCTTTTTCTTGCAAATCCTTTGTTGAATCACGTCTGAGAGGTAAGGGGAAGTAATTATATTCACTAGATAGAGATTAAATTCCATGAATTGTGTTAAAGAGCCACCAAGAGGCTCTAAGGGCTTAGATTGAATAGGAACTTTGGTTTGGAGACCAATCCATGCTCTAAAATTGTATTGAGCAAGTTCTATATCATGCATGCAAGCTTAAATGAACTTTACCTTATGAGTTTTATGCATATTATGCAATTTGAGGTGTTGAGTTGTTAAAATGTGCATTTTATGCATAATTGTTGGATTCTTTGTCAAATCTGTGTTTTGATATGAAATAAGTGTCGTAACATGTTTAAATGATGTTATGTTAACTCTGTGGATCCCTGGAATGGACTAGAATTAAGTAGAAATGAAAATGTTATGTGAAAACCAAGTTTCAGTGTTTTCTGCTATGAAACACTCGAGTAAAAGACAGGATACTCGAGTAAAATGTTTATGAAACAATGTAAATTGAGCAAGAACACTCGAGTATTTTGTCTAATACTCGAGTATCGAGCATGACCTGAGGACAAGTTAAGGCCAACCACTCGAGTCATTCAGGGTCACTCGAGTATTCTGGAAATCAGGATGAACACTCGAGTAACCTATGAACTACTCGAGTACATTATTGATTTTGAAACCCAAATCCTCAGAAAGTCATGAACACTCGAGTAATCTTATGAACACTTGAGTAATATGGAAAAGTTGGAGAACACTCGAGTGTACTGAATTTTACTCGAGTAAATTACCCAGAACCTGAAAACACCATTTTCAATTCTGACTTAATTAATTAAGGAATTATTAATAATAGTTCAAGGGATCAAGACTTAGAGAAATTGATTAATACAAATAGATCGTTTGGTGATGGTCCTTTTTGATAAAGAAATAAGCCTAGGTGGCCTGTAAAGTATTAATCAACTTCCCTTAAGTCCAAAAGATAAAATGCATTCATTCTGGAGTTTGGATGATAGGACGTATTTCATGTTTTGTTAAACATGTGGAGGGCCTCTGGGAGTGCCAATACACTTGCTTGATGACACGTCGTTGGCGTGGTCGGCTTAGTGGATGCCGATATGGGTATACCGTTTGGATGACGGTCCGTTTGGATGACGGGATATGCTCGGGTGGCATGGATTCCAAGCTTGTCGTGTACATTCTAGGTGAATGTACGAATTTTTGTATACCTAGGAATACAACGCACTGTTGAGTGCTGGGTTGTCAGGGATGGACGTCAGAGAGTGACATAGTATGATGGAGATAGGCTTGAGAGATAAAGTCATGCATCATGCCACTCATTTATATTAATTGTGATAAATGGAATAAGTGTGAGCATCTTATGTGCATTAATTAACTGCTAAGTGTTATATGTGATTGTTGTTAATTGATGCATATTTACATACTCATATTGCACAATTTATTCTCTGTTGATTATGTGTATAGAATTGCTTACCCCTATTCCCTTGTAGGTGATGTCTCGTTACATTGCTTGCATCGAGATCCGGCCACTTCCTAGTGGCACATGGATCTATGAGGACCATCGTGCGGTGTTCGAGGGAGAGGTAGAGGTTACCTTCTATCACCCGAACCCGTTGATCCGATTCCGTCCTCGTAGATTTAGGATTCCCATCATATACACTATGCATGTACCCCCGTTTTACACTTACCATGGACCACCTCCCACGCGACCAGCTCGCTCTTATCATAGTTTTCATTTTCGACCTACCCGCTCTCACCCTTTTACCTCGAGAGTCGTCCGCGAGGAGACTCCCCCTTCTGATCCGAGGAGCCCAGTCAGGGTTTCACCATCACCTGACCCGGTCCCCAGTGGTAGGGAACACTCTCCCTCGGATGAGATCGAGGAGGATCCGGTGGAGGACGAGAGTGGGAGCGAGCCTTTCGTGCATTCTACTGGGAGTGATTGGAGGGACGATGATCCCTAGGTATGTGTATAGGGTATATGATGAGGATCAGAGGATCCGATGTTGTGGAGGCTGTGGAGGATACTTTGCTGCTGTTGTGATGATGATGATGCTACTACTTGTGTTTTTGGAGACTGCTACTACTACTACCACATCTGATGCTGCCAGATCTACGTGATTACCCCTGGAGTTGTATTTTGGTTATGTATATATATTGTAGATATACTTTTGGAATACTCTAGGGCTGTAGTTACACTGTGATGTAGATATGTTTTTATGGACTTGTACTTCTGGGTCTTGGAGACTATCATGATGGGACTATGTATTATGACTCTTATTATATATACAAAACCTATGTTTATATTACTATCAGTTGCATAGTCCAATAATTTCCGCTTACTCTGATTTAATCTATTTAAGAGCTCGGCTACAAATATTATTTGATGGTATCAGTCTTATCGAACAAAGCATGGGTAACTTTACTTACTTGTATGATACAAAGATGTTTCCAAAGAGCGAATGTTACCCTATTTGTGAAAAGGTTTTAGAGATCGCCGAACTCGATACAAATGTTTTGAAATGGTTTAGAGCTTATTCTCCAAGAATTCCAAATGACGATTTGTGCACCCGCTTTAAAAGAAAATTTTATTTCAGTTATTTTCTTAACACTCACAAGTTCATATATTATCCAATATAATAGCTTAAATACTTTATTATATTTGGGTAATTCGGAAGGGTGTCACAGAGTTTGCAGGAAGCCATGGGTACAAAGTTAAGGTTCAGCACAGCTTATCATTCTTAGACCGACGGACAATCTGAGCGCACCATTCAGACCCTTGAGGACTTGTGGAGAACATGTGTGCTCGAACAGTCGGAAAGTTGGGAAGCACTTCTGCCCTTGGTCGAATTCACCTACAACAACAGTTTCCATTCAAGTATCGGCATGGCTCCTTTCGAAGCATTGTATAGTCGAAAATGTCGGACGCCGCTATGCTGGTTCCAGATAGGAGAAAACTTGTTGATTGGTCCTGATATTGTTCATGAGACAACCAAGAAGATCCGAATGATACAAGGAAAGATGAAAGCAGCCCAAGATCGACAGAAGAGCTATGCCGACAAGAGAAGGAAACCCTTGAACTTCATCGAGGGAGATCATGTATTCCTTCGGGTATCCCCTGTAACGCGTATCGACCGAGCTATCAAATCAAAGAAGTTGACCCCTCGGTTTGTCGGACCGTACCAGATATAGGAGAAGGTCGGACCAGTAGCTTACAGAATTGCTCTACCTCCGCACTTGTCTAAACTCCATGATGTATTTCACGTCTCACAACTTCGGAGATACATTCACGATCCCTCATATGTGATAGCAGTGGACGAGCTGCCGCTAAAAGACAACCTGACTTTCGAAGTTCTTCCAGTCCGAGTTGAGGACAAAAAGGTCAGACGGCTCAGAGGGAAGGAAATCTCCTTGGTCAAGGTCGTCTGGAATTGGAATGATGTGGAGGAAGCTACTTGGGAACTCGAGGAGAAGCTGAAGCAGTCATATCCGCAACTGTTCAACGCCGACTAAATTTCGGGGACGAAATTCCTGTAAGTGGGAGAGGAATGTAACATCTTGAAAATTAATATTAAATATAATAACTTTAGATATATATCTATGTATATATATAGTATATAATGATTTATTTAGGGATAGGTTTAAGCCGTAGGAATTGTATAAGGGTAGTGTGGTAATAGGAAGCATAGGCCGACCTAGAATGTAGGTATTGGACCTCGGACCGATCCCGGCCGAGTTAAATGGGGTCACACGCGGAATCTGTTGTCAAGCTCGGATTAGCCGACCTCAGCGCACCTCACGTCAGTATCCGAGAAAGAAGCTCGGACTAATGCTGTTCCTCTATACCGAGCCGACATGTCCTAGCTCCTCCGTGACAGCTCATGTTGATCTGTTGGCCCATTGGGTTTCGCACCATCCGTACTATGTACTATCCTTCACTTTATGTGACTATCATTGCTTTATGTCCGTTTCAAGTCACTATTCATGGCTTCCTCTAGAAGACAATGAATCCTGTCCACATATTCTAGCTTCTCCAAGAAGCCTCCAATGAGGACCACACAAATAATTCCTCTAAATGAATAAAAGAATATCCAAACACCACATAACACACTTTGCATTCTCTCTCTTTCTCCTTCGTCTCTCCCTTTTCTCTCTGAAGCCCCAAGCATCAACAACTTCCATTTCTCCCTTCTCATTCACGGAGATCCCTCTTTCTCACGAACGCCTCCCTCTCCTCCACCACGTGTTACCAACCGAAGACCTTCCTTCCTCCGTTCTTCTTTCCGTTTCGGACGCCTCTGGACAGCCGGTGTCGAGTGTGCAGCTTGGAGGAAAGGATCCAAGAGGAGTGAAGCTCACAAGGTCAAGCATCAAGAAAGCCATTCTCAACTCTCAACTCTTATCTCACACGGTTTGAGGTAAGGAGTGAGTGTTACCTCTGCTTGAGTTTGGGTTTCTAGGGTGTTCATGAAGGGTACTATGAGTGGGTGTTAGATTAGGGAATGGATATAGGTTAATTTTAGAAAGAAAAGGTAAAGAGGGTAAAGGGAACCAATGAATGAATTAGAAACATGGATTTTAGGTGAAGAAGAAACATTATTTTCGATTATATGCTATATTTTACATGATGTATTTGGTTGAATGCTTTATTCATATTGTTGATGTGGTATAAGTGTTTATGAGCTTTGTTATTCATTATTTGTATCTGTGGCCGAGCTAAGAGTGGGTGAGAACGGAAAGTGAGGAAATGGTAGCCAGGGAGAAATGAAGAGATAGATTAATGAGTTAGACAATGAGAAAGGTTAGTGGAAAGGATAAGAGGAGTTGAACCAAGAGAGGCCGAGTTAAAAAGATGATTAAAAAGATAAGTTAGAGATGTTGAGCCGAGAGAGACCGAGCTAGAAAGATGGTTAAAAAGATAAGAGAGGGTAAAGAGAAGTTGAGCCGAGAGAGGCCGAGCTAAAAAGATGGTTAAAAAGGACTAAGAGGAATTAAAGCGAAATGGTTGTGTGATCGGGTCATAGCAGACGCGTACCGGGTGCTTGCATTGATCGCGTCAGACGCATACTGGGTATGCGCAGTTGTAAGACGGGTACTGGGTACTTGCAGTTATGATTCACACAAGGTTCCGAGCACGGATCGGTGGGATGTGTTCCTGGTCATAGTAGACGCGTACTGGGTGCGTGCATTGATCGCGTAAGTCGCCGAGATGCGCCGCTGTAAGACGAGTACTGGGTGCTCGCAGTTATGGACACTCCTTACTCCATAGAATGATCGGTGGTAGTGCTCCTGGTCATAGAAGACGCGTACTGGGTGCGTGCATTGATCGCGTCAGACGCATACCGGGTATGTGCAGCTGTAAGACGGGTACTGGGTACTCGCAGTTATGGACACTCCGATATCCGACCTTAAATGGTGTAAGACATGCACTGGGTGTATGCATCCGAGAAGAGTATAAGATTATAAGCTATGTAAAAGTGGAATAATGAGTAATGAATCCGAGATAGAGATGGTTTGCCGAGGTAAGAGAATAGTGGCCGAGAAGCTGAGTGTAAGAATTAAGGAAAGGGTATAAGGGGAATTAGTAGGCTGTGCCGAGGTATAACGAATAGGTAATGGATGAACTGAGTAACGATGTGAGCCGAGTTAATTGATGCTGTACGATGTGAGACGAGCTAATTAATATTATATGATGTGAACCGAGCTAAATGATGATGTATGCATGTGACATGTGGCTTGATTACTTGTTATTATATGCTAACTGACTACTTGTGTTTGGCTTGGTAGTTCGGTATGGCATGTTAGAAACTGCTTATTTAAGTTCTGTGTAATGCTCACCTCCTTACCATTTTTCAGGTACTGAGCCCGAACAGACGCAGTCCCCGGCCGAGCAGGTTCACTCTCCCTCACAGGGAGAGTAAGTCATTTAGTGTCGGATAGTTGGTTGGATCTCGGCCATTTGGGCCGAGCTAAAACAATGTTTTGTATTTCTGGATTTACCAAACTAGATGTACTTAAATTTATGCTTTCCGCTTTTGATGTATTAAAGTCTTCCGCTTTACCACTATGATGTTTTATATTAGTGAAAAGAAATTTTAAATCCTAATTTTCGGGTTTAAGGGTAATTATTATATAGGGTGTTACAGCTTTCAAAGCCCCTATTGGCATGTCACCTTTTCAAGTGGTTTATGGAAAAAACTGTCATTTGCCTATTGAACTTCTTCATAAAGCATACTGGGCAACCAGATTTTTAAATTTTGATATGCAATTGGCAGGCGAGAAGAGGTAATTGCAGCTCACTGAACTTGATGAGTTTAGGGAGCAAGCATATAACACCTCTCGCATTTTTAAGGAAAAAATAAAAAGGTGGCATGACAAGAGAATAATTAATAAAGAATTTCATGTTGGACAAAGTGTCTTGCTATACAACTCTAGACTTAAGAGTCTAGATGGACAGGTCCTTTTGTTGTGATGCAGGTATTACCTTTTGGAGTTGTGGAGATTTGAAATCCCTCAAATGGGAATGTGTTTAAGGTGAATGGACAGCGACTCAAGGTGTACCATGGGGAGGTAATTGACAAGAGCTCATCTCAAGTGGAGCTCAAAGACCCTTAGTCTCAATCTAGTGTCATCCGTCAGGCTCAGGACGTTAACTTTCGTTTTTATTTTTTAGTGTAGGATTTTTACTATCTGAAAAAAAAAAAATAATTTTGAGGGGGTATGTACGTCACGCCCAGGCGCGCTGGGCTCATACCCAGGCGCGCTGGGGTGCCAAGGTTGGAAGGGGGGGTGCCAAATCCAATTCGTGAATTAAGAAAATTTGTGGCCAGAAAGAATTGATTTGCGCCTCGGCGCGCTCCTCCGCACGCCCAGGCGCGGACAGAAAATAAAAAAGTTGGCATCAGACCTGTATGCGCGCCCAGGCGCGCACGACCCGCGCTCAGGCACGCGATCTGTTATAAACCAGTGACTCTTAGATCCGGCCCATTCTCTTATCACTCCATCTTTTTCAAACCCTAATCTTCTCCTTCTCCACTCCGCTGCCCGTTTCTCTCCCTCTCCCTCACTTTCAATCCTCCATTCGTACCACCCTCTTCCTCCACCCCTCACGGTACTTTCCCTCTCTACCACTCTCCATCTTCCACTTCTTCCTCAAGGTAAACCGCCGCCTCCCTATATACACATCCTCCATCCACCATAAGCAACCTCTCTTCATCCCTTGCCATCAATTACCACTCTAATGCGTGGTACTCGTCCTTCTCTTCCATAACTCGTGGTATCTCCTCCCTTCTCTTTTGTTTTTAATTTTTTTAATTTTATTATTTTCTAGGTTATTTTTTATTTTAGCTTCGGTTGTTGCTGTATTCTCTGTTTATTCTCGTACTTTTGTGTGTTTTAGGTAGTCTTTAGTGTTTAGTTGTGATTTGTAGTGGTTTGTGTTAGGTTTTGAGTTTAGAGTTTGTGTTAGTTGAGTCTAGATTAGGGTGCCCCTTAGGTGTTCGATAGTTTTTCTAGGAGTGTTGTCATCATGAATAGGGGAAAGAGAAAGGCTAGTGCTAGTGGTTCAGGCAAGAAAACGTTTGAGCACACTGATGTCTCAGAGTTTTACAACTCCAAGATGATTCGTAGGGGTATCACCCCGGAGACTAGTATGCTCTATTTGCCGGAGGGCACTTTAGGACAGCATGTCATAGGTGTTAGGGAGATTGAGGAGGTGCGAGCGACCCTAGATATTAATCAGTGGGTAGACTAGATAGGGGAGACCGATGAGTATTTCAGTCAGGCTTTAGTGGGGGAATTTTATTCCCATGCTCACTGGCGGATTAAAAAGAAAGCACTAGAGTTAGGTAACCGTCGTGTTAGTTATGTGCAGGGCATTGAAGTCCCTTATGATGCGGCTACCATTGCTCGCATCATGGGGATTCCCATGTACCCACTAGAGGCTGGCCTTGCGATGTTCACGTCCTCTAGTTTTGAGGATAATGAGCAGTACTCTTTGGACAAGATTAAGAGGGCCTTGTTTCTACCAGGAACTGACTGGAACTTGTCCGTGTCTAACACGGTCAAGCATGTGTATCAAAAGAACTTAGTCGGTGCTGCTAGGTTTTAGGTTCGGTTCGTGGTGCATAACTTAGATCCTAGATCTCATGATACAGAGGTTCCACCTCGGATTTGCCGGCTGGTTTATGCTTTGCTTGAGGGGATAGTGGTTGATGCGGCCACTATTATTGCTGTTAGAATGCACAGTTTTGCCATGAAGGACCATGGCTATGTTGGATTTCCCTGGGTTATCCACAAACTGTGTACAGCCGCTGGTGTCTATTTTTGGGAGGATGTGCGCGCACTTAGGAGGACTCCTAGGATGACTTGGTCCACTTGGGACCATTTCTTAGCTTTAGAGCGAAAGGCGTTGCGTGATTTAGGACACCCTGCAGGCAATGCACCTCCCCCGATGCCCCCAGTTGTTGAGTTACCACCCGTAGTTGAGGCTGGCCCCTCCTCCCCTCCGGTTTCACAACCTGGAGGCATGGATGAGATGATGCACATGATGCAGTCCCTTATGACGGGACAAACAGAGTTGAGGGGTGGCCAGGTTAGGATTTTGCAGGGGCAGGATCGCATTTTGCGACGCCAGGCCCGGACAGCTGAGTTGTGGCGCCGAGAGATGCGTTGGAACCAAGATCGGGATGCGTATATGAGGGATTGGAGAGAATCTCAGGGGTTACCGTTTGCTGTTCCTCCTTACACGGAAGAGGATTTTGGGCTTTTGGATGATGATTCGTCCCATGAGATGCACGAGGATGTCCATTGAGGAGTGATTGTTGTGCTATAGTTTAGGGGATAGTTTTAGGTGTCGTTAGGTTCTTAGGTTAAGTAGTAGTGTCGGATTAGAGCTTCTTATATTTGTTGACTAATGCGGTGCTGCAAGCGCCATTTTTAGTTACATGTGTGCAGGTACACAAGTTTGGGGGAGTTCGCTTCTTGGATCTTGTGGATACTGCGCTACAAAGGGAGGTCTCTATTCTTTCTTTTACTTTCCTTTCTTTTCTTTTGTTTATTTTTGTGTCTAGTGTCTCGTTGCTTGAGGACAAGCCACAAACCAAGTTTTGGGGGAGTAGTACAAAAACTCAAAAAGAAAAGAAATGAAATAAATTGTCCCCAAATTTTTGTATTAGTAAGTATCCTAGGTAGAGGTAGATGATTTTTCTGGCTTAGTGTTGTTCTCCTAATAATAAATGTTGTTGCTGGTTTGAGATTAGACTTTCTGACTGTTGATACTTAATTGATTGAGTTGTGATTCTTTTGAAAACTGGTTATTTTGACAAATTGTTTGGAAACTCTGGTATAGTGAATGGACCACTTAGCCTAGTGAGAATTTGGGCCTGTAATTGAAAGGGGTATGAATTTGAAATGGTATTATATGATGAAACCCCTTATTCTTTCTTGAGTGTGTTCACTTTGATAATGTGTCTAGAACTTGACTTGTGACCGGTTGAAATTTATAATTGTCTGCATGCATAAAAATGATAAAGGCACCTAGGTTTGTGTTTTTCGTGGCCTTCAACTATTTGAATTGCATTAATATCCCTTAGTTGCCCAATTTGAGCTTTTAAAGTTAATTGAGTTTCTTTGGTACCCTGGACAATGTGCATAATTTCTGTAGAGTACCTTTGGAATTCGTAATGGAGCAATTAAGAGGAATATTGTGAAAAAGCTAAAGTGAAAGTGTGAAAAAATGACATTAGTTCTACTTCTCTTCTAAAAATATAATAAAAAAATAATAATAATAAAAGAAGAAGAGAGTAGAATGAATGAAATGTGAAAAAGATAAGAAAGGGTGTTTGAATTGGAGTGAGATGTAATTAATTGTTGAGTTTAGTTGCTCCATTCATGAATTTTAAAGGGAATTGTTTTGATTGCATTGATTAAGCCCTTTGTGCATCCATTCTTTCTTTAACCCACCTTCATCTTTTAGCCATGGCCCCGTTACAACCTGAACTAAGACCTTTTGATTTGTGCATGTAGTCAATAATTTCAGTGGAGATTTGGTCTATAGTCAAGCATATGGTACACATTGTCATTGCATGAACTCGAGTGCATTGAATAAATTTACCCTCTATACACTTGAGAGAGATACACTGTGAGAGGTTGAGAGAGTTCACTTCCTTAGTTTCCTTGGAGTTTGTTATTCTTGTAACACCCCGTATTTTTTCCGTACGTGCATAAACGAATTCGTTTAAAATAAACCTTGAGTTTTGCTTTCAAAAGGATTTTTCTAAAAAGAATTATTTATGACTTTATTCAAGAATGATTTCTTTATGGAAAGGACTTGCATTTTGACTGATGAACTTTGGGAATGCAATTTTTTTTAGAATTTTCTGGATTTATTTACAAACTGTATTTCTGGGAATTTTGGAAGATGAATTTTTATGAAATCATGATTTCTGGAAAGCTGATGACTTTAAATAAATTATCTTTTGGAAATTTCCTATTTGTACGAAAAACTTGATTTTCAAGGATTTCTAATTATGTGTTTTGTGTAAGTGATTGTTTTACTTTGAAAGAATTTAAGTTTTCCTAGGATAAAGATGTGTCCTTGAAGGAGATTAAATCAATTGCCATGACATAGAATTAATTGATGATATGTGCTCATTGTGATATGTGTTTGGTTTAATATGTAAATATTGATTGAAAATAAACATGTATGCATATGTGTGTAAATGTGTTACGGTTTTGGGCATATAAATGTGTATGTGACTCTTGAAAATGTTGCATAAGTTACATAAATTGGTGATCATGGTGTTTTGAATAAATAAGATTAGGAAATGAAAATGAAAATGCATGAGGTGTGGACATGTGTGTGCTATGGTGTGAGCATGTGTGTGTGCCACGATGATGAGTGTGTGTGTGTAGGTAGAACTTTGACTCTTGGGTAGAAAAGAAAAGATGGGAAGTGACCATGCATGATGAAGTCTAGCCCTAGCCTAAGCACCTTGTCTCCTTGATCTAAACCTTGCCATGCAAAATTTTAGAAACCCAAATTTGCCCTTTCTTTTGGTGCCTTGGCCGAACCTCAACTTAAGGGTAAAGGAGGCAAATTCGGTGGCCCTTAAATCCATCTTGCCTTAGTTCCTTTCTCACATTTCATTCCCATTTCCTTCACTCATATATCCAAACACTTTCTAAGGGATCATCACACCCTTGGAAAAGAAAAGAGAGCAAGAGAAAGAGGGTGTGGCCGCAGGAAACAAGAAGGAAGAAGAAGGAGAATTAGACCAAGACCTTGAAGTTCCCTTGAAGATCAAGAACCTTAGGAGTTAGAGAACCAACTTTCTTGGTAGGTTATATGAAGATCAAGAAGAAAACCATGATAGTTAGATTTTCTTTTGGATTTGTAACTTTTCTTTCTTCTCTTTTCATTTGCATGTTTGTTTTCATAGCTTGAGAGATGAGTGCAAGTATGATTTAGACTTTATCATGGACTTTCAAATTGATTTGTAATATGTAAAGTCATGGACTCTTTATATGTGCTTCGGTTATGGCTTCCTTTAGGTAGATCTTGATGATTTTCTAAACAAATTTCTAATGGATCTAAATAACTACTTGAGATTTTGTGAAAAACTAAAATTGAAACCCCATGCATGATGGATTTCTTCTTTTAAATCGTGATCAACAACATTTTTATGAAAGGATTGCATACCTAATGCATGATCTAAGTGTGGTTTGTGTTGAATTGGGAATTTCAAGTCTTGCATGTTAAGTTTTGTGCTCAACCCGTGACCTATATGTATATATTTGAATAATTGCTTAACAATTTCATGATCTAAGTTCATTTAAGAAGAAAATAGGGATTTTTAGCTTTGCATGTTGATCTTGTGATGATTTTGGTTGATCTTTGTGTGTGCATGCATTAATCCACGTTTGTTGATTAAAAGTTAGGACTTTGAGCCTTTGCATTGTCAAGTTTCAAATGAAAAAGGCTATGTTTCCCTTTGTGTATGTCTCGGCCTAGTATAAATAAATAGGATAATGGACTTTAAAATGATTTTTCTTCTTATGGGCATGATTTGATTTAAAGACTTGTTTTATATTTGTGGTGTTGATATGAAGGCCATTCGGCCATGAGAGCTAAAAATGTGTTGGTGCATGATTTTTAGGTGCATGTATGAATTAGGAGTAGATTTAATAATTTTAAGTCCATGCATGCTATTCTTTTAGAAGATTAAGTTATAATCCAAATTTTCATTTTTAGAAGAACTATGAGTTTGAGCTTTGATAAGGAATTTAAGGAATCTCATGATGATTTATGCATGTTGGTATGGTTTGCTTAATTGTCTTTAGTGCATTGAAAAATGAACTAAGATTCTTGTCTTATGTGTGATAACATTCGGCCTTGAGGTAGGAAAATAGGGAAGTGTGTTTAATCATCATTTAGGATGTACGTAGACCTTAGACTAAGATTAGCATAATTTAGGAGCATAAAAGGTGCATGTATGAAATAACCAATTTAAAGGAAAATAAAATAAATCTTTGAAATGACTTGTAGCTTTAATTGTTGTTTGAATTGAAGTGAAGAAAATGAAATTGAAGTGTCAAATTTCCCTATGATGCTCACGGTTTCAATCTTTGAAGGCATGGAATGATTTTATTTTTTTTCTTGGTTGTGTGTTATGTCATTGCAAGATCTCATTTAAATGTTCTGGTTAATACATGTTTAGATGGTTAGAAGAATTTCTTTTAAATGAATAATAAGAGTGATTATATGCTAGGTCTATGCTATTATCTGTTTGATGAAATGATGTAATTCCTTTTCTTCTTTTCGGATTTTAGGACTAGAAATAAATAAATTGATTTCAAGGTCTGGAAATTATTTGTAGTTAGGAAATGTCAATCCTAGGTAATTCGGTTTTGTCATGATTTAGCTAAAGGGTTAAGCTTGAATTGTTTTCTCATGCATGATTAGTTTGTGTGTCAACTTTATAAATTAATTTAATGTAACTTTAGAATTTCATCTTTTAAATCTTGTTATTCTGTTGAATGTTTCCATACCCCAAACGTTTTAAAGCAAGTTTTAATGAGGAAAAGAAGGTTTATTTGAATAAAAGAGTATTTCCAAAATTGTTTTCAAAAGTTTTTCTCAAAACCGTCTTAATCATGAATCTTGAAATTGAATTTGAAAAAAAAACATTTGACAATGATAATAAGTTTTTAAAAGAAAAATTGTTTTCAAAACGAATTCACCAAGTGTATCGAACTCGTTTCTAATGCACGGGAAAATGTCTTAGTTGAGCGATGGACGAGAGGATAAGAGGCGAGGAGAGATGATCGGAAACCTTGGAGAGCTATAGGACGTTCGTCATCGAGGTGAGAGAGGGGCTTTCCCTTAAGACGCCGTGGTAATTAGGTACATATTAAGGCGTCCAATCATCTCAAAGATTGGACCCCAATCTCATTTAGCGTAGTGGTGTATGTGATAGCGATTGTTTGATTGGTTTAGCTATCCACCCGGACGAATGAGATTGGGTTATCAACATGATGTTGTGATTTTAACTGTTCGTGTTGGATTATTTAATTTTCTTATGATTCGTTTATTTGTTATATTTATATGATGTTGCTGGAAATTATTTGATTGTGCGTTAGTAATAAAGTTATGGAAGTAACAAGCTAAGTATGATAAGAAAAGAATAATGGATTCGAATAGTGAGAGTGAATAAGGGAGAGAGAGACAAGTTATGATGAGATTGAATTGTGAGAGAAGTAGATGGTAATTGGAAATTTGGAACGAACGAGAGGAGTTACTGATGCTGCTGAGCCAAATGGGCGAGGAAGGACACTAGTGATGCTGCTGAATCACCATTGGCAAGGAGAACAATGATGGCGTGCTGAGTTTCCATTGGCTTGGAATAGTGATGCTAATGTTGATGAGAGCAATATGCTGTAAATTGAGAAAGAGAAAGATGATGCGATGATGATTGTGATGACTCAAGTGATGCTATGTGAGTTAAGGGGGAATTAGATGCGAACGATTAGCGATCGGGTCTCATTGAAGGGATGCACCAAGGATGAGCCGATCATTAGGACTAAGCCGTAATTAAAACTCTTTAAAAGATTTTAAAAGACATTAACAATTTCGGTAAGGTATGAGTGTCGTATCGAAGTAGTGGAGAGGAAGAAACGATAAATATCTGCGGATACTTAGGACGAGATTGCATTAGGGGAGGACAATGACGGTGAAACGTCAAGAAGTCTAGAGTGTGTTTCTAGGCAGAACGAACTCCACAAGTGGCGCACTAACGTGGTGGGGACTGGGTCTAATGCCGTGGCAAGTTCTGCAGGCCCACTAGAAACATATTGTCGCCCCCTAGATTGCAAATCGAGAACAGTGAGAGGGACTGGAACGGGGCATTGTGTTTTGCCACTGCGTGGACAGTGAGCCTTGATATTATTGAAATGATTTGAGGATGAGATCCTCCTGGTCTGGGACCATTTATGTGTTGTGACAGCTGTCGTGCCCGCGTGGTAAAGGTCCTGTACTCCTGTTTGCTTCCGATTAGGTTGGGTGGTTGATCGAGGAGATGTAGACGTGTGTGAGCTCAATGATGTCTCCCCCCATCATTGATGCTAATCGAATTGATAAGACTTAAATAAACCAAGATGTTCCAAGGATATGTGTAATAATGATTATAGTACTAATGAAAATGATAATGCTGATAACAAGCATTGGATAAGGTTTGAGATTGAGAATTGGGAGAGAATGAAAGAAAAGTATCATGGTGAAGGAGGTGTTTGTGTTGAGCTTGCAAATATTGTGGTAAATGATTGGATAATTATGTATGTGTACATCCTGATAATTAGATGTGTTGTTTTGATTTGTCTTATGTTATTGTTGGATTTATGTTCCCTTTTACATTTATTTGGTCTTAGTATTTACCTAATGTAATCCCACATAGTCGACATTGCCGTTTTGGGTAGCTCACTCTCTCCTTCCTCTACTATTCTATTATGTATGAAAATGTGCGGATCCTAGATGGACAACATTGCAAGATATCAGCGGTTCAGGGATATAGGAGCCCTATCAATGAGAGGAGATAACAATGCTATGTCGGCCTACGTGGTATTCTTTCTAAGGATTCAGCGCAGAAGCGTAGAGCTAGCCGAAAGAGTTACTCCCTTGAATATAGAGACTAACAGAACGCCGGATGACTCTACAGTAGAAATCACGGAGGAAGCAGAGGAGGAGGATTCTGACACTTGGACTGAGGCTGATACAGATGAGTGTCCGAGTGATGAGGATTGAAGCCCGAGCCCTGAGGATCTTTCGATTGAGGAGGACGAGTGACCGAGCAATATTAGGTGACAAGAGCGAGTAGAACCCGACGACTGTAGATTAGGTAATTCCCTTTTGAGTATTGTATTCCACTTTAAGTTATTAGACACCTGGCTCTACTATGCTGTAACCCCAAATCAGATTATGTTAAGTACTGATGTTTTGAAATCAATCAAATGGGGTAACTCGTTTAAACTATGTTTTGGAAAACGAGTTTCAAAGTGCGATGTCCCGTGACATCTCGGTTTGGAACTTGAAGGGTGACATGCCTTTGAGAACGTAATGTTTCATAACTCGGTTTCAAATTGAAAATGTTCTCAAGAGCTTGTAACTCTTGTAAAAAAAAATGACCCCAAATTTTAATTTAAATTGATTATGGTTTTAAAGTTGCCAAATCGGGGTGTTACAATTCTAGCCAGGATTTGATTGAGTAGCTGTTTGAGAAAATTTGTGTCAAGTTGGAAAATTGAAGTCTTAGACTAGTAATGTATGTTTTGAATTAGGAGGTAATACTGTGTTTGGAATTTTTATTTAACTTTTGCCTGGGACATGCAAAATGTCAAGTTTGGGGGAGTGATTTGAGTTTGAAATATGATGTTTTTGTACCTTATTTAACCCCTATTTACTTTGGTTTTGGTGTGTTCTTAAGCAAAGTTGAGTCTTTTATTAGGATTTTTATTTGTTAAGTGTTTAGGTAGGGTGTTGTTTGTTTTGATGTGTTTGTTAGTGTTTCATGTGTTTTTAGTGCTAGTTGGAGTTGGGAAGAAGAAATTAGAGCTGGACCTTGGAGGATTTGGGGATGAGCAGTTGAAATTGTAAAGATTTGCACTTGCACACCCAGGCGCAGGGTCAGCACGCCCAGGCGTGCAAGGGGTCAAGGCATCAGAAGTGGGGTCAAAGTGCTAAAACTGTTTCAGCAACTCAGTCAGATCCGCGCCCAGGCGCGCAGCACCATGCGTCGAGGCGCGCGTGTCACGAAGGAAGATAACTGATGAATTTTAATGGCGCGCCCAGGCGTGCCAACGCCATACTCAGACGCGCGTCGCAGATCTGATTTGGATTTATTATTGTTTTGATGGATTTGTGATAAGATGGGCTTTTGGGGGTTTTAAAATAGATTAGGATTGGTAATTAGGATTATTCTGAACAATTGGGAACTGATAATTTGAGAGCTTTGGTGAAGAATTGAGATTGGAGACTCAAGTTTAGTGGTAATTATGCTTACTTTTATCATGCTTATTGTTTCTCTCTTCTCTATCATGAACTAAACCCTTATTTGGGAACATGTGGATTTGTATGGAACCTTCATAGATAGTTTCCTAATGAATTGATGTTTTTCCAATTAAGTATTGTGTTTGATTGTGTTTTAATTGATTATCATGAATTTGACGTCGTTTATGATTTGGTAATTCTAATTGAATAGGAATATTGAATTAGGATTTAGACCTTTAATTAAACAATTCAATTACATAGGTATAGGAATATGTCTATGAATTGGATAACCTTCTAATGATTTTGATTGAACATTAATTGGTAAGATTAGGATTTAAAGCTCTGCTTAAGGAATTAAGGGAGATTAAATTACTAAGAAACAGGGTTGACCTAAGGAATTAGGCTGCTTTTACCTTTGCAAAATTGGTTCAATACTTAGGAAAATCATTGATTCGTTAGCAATTATTATAGGAACCTACAATGAAACAAGTTCCCAAGCTTTCCCAAATTCTTTCACAACCACATTTTATTTGCGATTTTTTTTCAATTTAATTTAGTTAAGAATTTTCCAATCAATTTAATTTTAATTTTAATTTCACGTAGTAACTACGACTTAGTTGAGAATTATTTTAATCGATTTTAGTCCTCGTTGGGAACGACAACCCACTTCCACTTTATTACTTGTCACGAACTGGTGCACTTGCCAGAACGCCAACACTTTTGCTCACTTTGAGTTTGTTTTTCAACTCGTTTTCATTGAGGTGATTTGCTGGTGAAGAAAGGTATCTTGGGTAGGTGAGTTGGAATTTATGGTTAGGTTGCTATACCTTGGGAGGGGAGAATCTTAGGCACTGAATTTTTGTTTTACTTTTACCTGGGACATGCAAAATGCTAAGTTTGGGGTGTGATTGGGGTCTAACATGTGATGTTTTTGTACATTTTTTGTCTCCCTTTTACATAGTAAGTGGCTTGTTCTTGAGTAAATTGGAATAAAACAATGAAATTTTGTCATTATAAGATTTCTGGAACATTTTGATGTGTTTGATTTGTTTCCAGGTATTTAAGCTCTTAAAACAGTGATTTGTGCAAAGGAATGAAGAAGGAGAGCTTGATACTTGAATTGGGAAGAAAAAGAGGAAAAAAAATGAAGAAAAGTTGACCGTGGCGCCCAGGCGCAGGTCCCACGCGCTCAGGCGCGGGCTGGGATCAACTGGCCAATAATGGGGTGCATTTGGTTGATTTTTCCCGACAGATTCAAGCCCAGGTGCAGGATTTTCAAGGAAACTAATTTTGCAAAACCAATTCGGAATTCAAGGAAAATAAATTAATTTGTTATAGAATATTTAGGAACCTGCATCGAAACTACGTCCCGCCTATCCCCTTGTCAAAGAGTCATTTATTTTAATTTCTGTTTTTATTTACAAATTCATAAATCCTTTGTCTCGTTCACTAAGTAATATTAATTAGGTGGAATTAATAATACGGTCACTCCCTTGGGTACGATACTCGGGCTTCATTGTCTATATTACTTGTATGATCCGGTGCACTTGCCGGAATCTCCCAACAAGTTTTTGGCGCCGTTGCCGGGGAATGATTTTGTTTTAATTAATTTCGGTACTAATTTAATTTTACTTAGTGTAACTTGGGTATATATTTTTATTTTTCTTTTTTTTTATTATTATGTAACATGGCTTATTCTCATGATGACATAGAATGTATCAAATTTATTTTGTCGACACCTATAGCATCCTATTTTGCACAAAATATTTTTGACGATATTAAAGTTTTTGATGGTCTTTTAGTGGAGGTGGTACAAAAATCTTCTATTACGGAAGGCCAAAGTGCTTCCCTTTCTAAACCCATAGAAAAAGAAGAAATTGTGCATGATGATATTGAGGAACTAAAACAAGATAAATTGATTAGTGGGATGAGTCTAGGGGTTGAATTAGGGTCCACTTTGCATGAAGAATTTTCTGCTCTTTCTAAATGTATTGGATTGCATGAATATGTGGAACCCTCAAATTTTTTCCTTCAATTTACCCCTTAAATTTTTATGACTTCCCTGATGCTCATGATGATGATAAGCCATTGTTCTCCTTTTCAGAGCCTGAAAAGGCAACCTTGCTAAGCCATGGAGTTTACACTTTCATAGACTCCATGCATGATGGAAAAGACAAGCACCATGTGATGATGCTTGGAGTGAAAAATGCACCATTTGACCCAAGAGGGTTTAAAACTATTTTTAAACATTTGATCCAACATCATCCGTGCATATTTCCATGGGATCCAGGAATAACTTGTTATTGCTGCATAACATGGAAGTTGTGTTATAGGATTTGGGATCCTGATGGATTCTCTTTAGTTTTATAGTAGTGTAGGATTTAAATTTTTAATTAGGAGATTGAATAAAGAGTTTAGAGTTTTCTATATGTAACTGCTAATGGGGTGCTTCAAGCACTATTTTTAGTTGTTCATGTGACACAGGTGAATAAGTTTGGGGGAGTCTCCTCCATGGTGCATCAAGAGAGAATGTTGTGCTACAAAGGGAAGTTTATAACTCCTTGCTTTTTTTTTTAGTTTTAATTTTTATTTTGTAGCTTAGGATAGATTTGTTGCTTGAGGACAAGCCATATCCTAAGTTTGGGGAGGGTAACAAAATAATTTTTTTTCTGAACTTGATTTCTCCCCTGGCTTTGTGTTGGTTTGTGTCCTGGCATGAGTAGGCACTAATTCTAGGTGTTAGATTTGTCCCTTTGATAGGTGTAAATGCTTGATTGTGATTTCCGACTTGTTTTACCCAAATACTAATTGGATTTAGCTTTGAAATTTTTTGGAAAGTAGTTGTTTGGCAAACTTGTTGTGAATGATTGATTAGTGATTTGACCTTAACCAGTGAGATTTTGAGCCTTTACACTTGAAGGAGTAATGTTTAATGAATATTGTGATGAAACTTCTATTTCTTTCATGAGTGTTGTTCGCTTTGATTGTTTGTTCTAGAACCTGACTTGTGACCTTTTCAAAAATTACAATTGATTGCATGCATGAACATGATTGAGGCACTTAGGTTTGTGTTTTTGTGGCCTTCAATATATTTTGAGACATGATGTTCCCTTAGTTGCCCAATTTGAGCTTGATGAGATATAATGATTTTCTTTGGTACCCTACATAAATTGAATTATTCTTGTGAAGTACCTTTGAATTTGTGAACGAGCAATTAAGAGGAATGTTAGAAATTGGTGAAAGTGTAAGTGCTGAAAATTTGATGTTTCTATTTCTCTTCTAAAAAAAAAGAAGAAAAAAGAGCAACAAATGTGCTTAAAAAAAATTGAAAAGAAGAAGAGAATAGAAATAAAAAAAGAAAAAGAAAGAAAAGGAAAAATCAAGTGAATTGAGTTGTGATTGTGTAGTTACCTTATTGCTCATTTCATAATTTAAAAGGGAAGTGTTGTGATTTCATTGATTAAGCCCTTTGTTTATCCTTTTATTTTTTATCCCACCTGACACTTTTAGCCATGACCCCGTTACAACCAAATAAAGACCTTATGATTTGTGCATGTTTTCAATAAATTCAGTGGAGATGTAGGTCTATAGTCAAGCTTATGGTAGCATGCTCTCATTGTTTGAACTTAAGTGAATTGATAAATATTACCCATACACATGAGAGATGTTGAGAGGTGGTGTGGTCACTAATCTTTTGCTCACTTTGAGTTTGTTTTTCAACTGGTTTTCATTGAGGTGATTTGCTAGTGAAGAAAGGTATCTTGGGTAGGTGAGTTGGAATTTATGGTTAGGTTGCTATACCTTGGGAGGGGAGAATCTTAGGCACTGAATTTTTGTTTTACTTTGACCTGGGACATGCAAAATGCTAAGTTTGGGGGTGTGATTGGGGTCTAATATGTGATGTTTTTGTACATTTTTTGTCTCCCTTTTACATAGTAAGTGGTTTGTTCTTGAGTAAATTGGAATAAAACAATGAAATTTTGTCATTATAAGATTTCTGGAACATTTTGATGTGTTTGATTTGTTTTCAGGTATTTAAGCTCTTAAAACAGTGATTTGTGCAAAGGAATGAAGAAGGAAAGCTTGATACTTGAATTGGGAAGAAAAAGAGGGAAAAAATGAAGAAAAGTTGACCGTGGCGCCCAGGCGCGGGTCCCACACGCTCAGGCGCGGGCTAGGGTCAACTGGGCAATAATGGGGTGCATTTGGTTGATTTTTGCCGACAGATTCACGCCCAGGTGCAGGATTTTCACACTTGGGCGCGCAAAATGCGAGAAAGTGACACTGTTCGCTTTTTTGATAATAACTTGAGCTACGCTTATCCAAATGAGACGATCTAGGTATCATTTTAAGTCTAAGGAAAAGATCTACAACTTTGCTAGAAATAGCCTTACTCAAATTCGTCCATCTTGGGGGTCAAAATTAGTGCCGAAGTTGCTGTCAGACATAAATACGGGATTCTAGAAGGATTTTAATGATGAATTCTATCTACTATACTTATATAAAAACATTCCTTTTTGAGGCACTACATTTGTCCGCTTAAGGAATACTCACACTAGAGCATTTGTAGGTAGATAACATCATCTTTAATCAAAATTATAATTTAAAATTAAATAAATTATCTGTCCAAAATTAATATTTAAAATTAAATAAATTATCTATATGTGGAATCATTATCCTCATTTTGTTAAAAAAAATCATTATCCTTAAAAATATTGATAAACCCAAAGAGATGATGCTTGAGTTCATGATAAACCCAAATATCTTTTTAGTCATCACATATTTCAAACTATAAATATGATGATTTCTCAAGTCATGAAAGTCACCTTCTTTATCATTCTCCTCTCTTTTTTTTTTGTTTCATGAACCACCGCCTCTTCCAATGTGTCAGCATATAAGTTGCAATTCCACTACACGCATTCATCACCATTGTCATTTTGCATTGGCAGAAGCTTCATCTATAGCAATGAATTCCCAACAACAGCATGGGAAGAACAACAAGCTTCATATGCTTCATTGTTGCGTGAAGAACTATGATTGGGATCGGCCATTTAATTTAGGTCTTTATCATTAGTCTAGATTGGTTAAATGTAAATAATGATGTGGCAAGGGAGTACATGTTACTTTAATCATGTCAAGTAAAACTTACACATCAATATATTAGTTGTTCACACATGATTACCATTCCCTTTGTTATTTAATTTTTACAAATTATTTGGTCACCAAATAACCAATAATTAATTCTTCAATTATTTATTATTTTATATTGTGCTTGATTGGTTACGTTCTCTTATGTCTTACCAGTAAACTCTAATTCCAGAAAATATAGGATAATGGAAACGTTTCGAAAATAGAATAAACTATGAATGATTTTTTTCTTCTCATGATAACAATTTAATATACAATCTTTAGATTTAAAGATAGGCAATTTTCTGCATTGGATTCTTCAAATTATCAAAAAATAAATAAATAAATAAAAACAATGAAAAATATATAATGGAAATAACAATTTCTATCGACAACCATAATTTTATGTTTTGAACCCTTTGAATAGTTTGTTCGAAGTGCAAAAATTTGGGATAGCATTTAAAAATGCACTCAGACATGTTGTACAACATAAATATCAAACTAAAAACAATAATTTTTTTTTTCAGATTTAAATTAATTCTTTATCAACAATTTTAATTTAAAAAGATTGATATACTTGCTTATAATTAATTTTGCTTATAAATGATTATCCTTAAGCGGACAAACATGGTGCCTCGAAAAGGGATGTTTTTATAGCGGACAAATGTGGTGCCTCGAAAAGGGATGTTTTTATATAAATATAGTAAATTTATTTGAAGTCCTATCAGATTACTATATATTTTCATGATATTTGATAAAATTGGTTGAGTTTGGAATCAACAATTTTTCCTTCATTATAAAAAAAAAGTTGATCAAGCTTGTAATTTTGTATAATTAATTACCTTTAATAAATAATATCTTTAATGAATTAGGATGTCATTTAAAAAAAGATAAAAATAAAACTAAGAGTCCATCTTCATTTTTTAATATTAAGATTTGATAAGTGTTAAAAAAAGAAAAGAAAATAAAATAAAGATTAAGATCCAATAAGATAAAGATAATCATAAAAAATAATAAAAATATTTAGCTTGAGATAAGATAAAGATTTTTAGGATTCAATCTTTTTTTTTGGTAAATAAAAAAATATTATTACCAACGAATCAAAATATTACACATCCAAAGTCAATGACATTCAGCCAGCCACCTTCTAGGAAGGGTTCTAGATGAATGAAATGACCAAGCCAAGCAACTTAACTAGTAAAGTGCCACCTTCTATGAAGGGTTCACCTTACTAGATAAGTAAAAATCAAAGTTCCTCCATTATTCTAATTACAATAGCCCTATCAAAAACCTTATGAATGTCAAAAACATAATTAATTCTAAAAGCAATTTCTGATTTCAAAAGCTTAAAAACTTGGAAAGCATGATGCTTGCGGTTGGAAAAGCAGCGAGCATTCCTCTCTTGCCATATTCGGTAGACCAAAGAAGAGAAAGCTGCATAAATCATCTTCTGTCTAGCTTTAGATTTATGAAAGGCATATCTGATCCAGTGAGTCCATCTCCCATATCTTGAACTGTAATTCTGGATGCAAAGCCAATTGCAAACCAGATCAAGCAACTCTTTCGACCAAACACAATCGAAGAAAAGGTGCTGAGCTGATTCCAAATCAGAGTTACACAAGACACAGGTTTGATCAATTGCTGCATAATTGGCAATCCTGTCCTTAGTCTTCAATATGTTGTGAGCCATTAACCAAGCTATGAAACAGTGTTTCAGAATTGAAGCATTATTCCAAATAAACTTGTGCATATAAAAAGTTTCTTGCTGACCAAGTAACCACTTGTAGCCTGAATTAATGGAATAAATTCCATTGCTGCTACCCCTCCATGAATTATTGCAGAAGCCACTCATCAATTTGTCTCTGACCTTGATTAATTAACCAAAGTCCACATAATGATCGGAAAAAGGTATTCTATTGTTTCCAGTGCCAACCATCACTTGGTTTGACTTCATAACTCCAGAAATCATTACCTCTTAAGTAGATGGAATGAATCCATTTAATCCACAAAGCATCAGCATTACTAATAATCTGCCAACATTGTTTGCCCACTGCAGCCACATTCCAAATCCAGCAATTCTTAAAGTCTAGCCCACCATGCTTTCTGCTTTTACAAATCTGCTCCCATGCTACCTGAGCCTTACTAGAACCCCAGAGATAGTCCTTGCATTTCCTCTCAATTCCTCTGATCACAGCTTTAGGAATCAGGAAAACTGATGCCCAATAGGTATGCAAAGTCATCAAAACAGAATTGATAAGCTGTACCCTACCTTGGTAAGAAAGATGTCTTGAAGACCAAGAATTGATCCTAGCTGTTATTTTGTCAACCAGAACTTGGCAAGATGCATTAGACCACTTCTTATGAGAGATAGGCAGACCTAAGTATTTGAAAGGATAAGAGCCTTTCTGAAATCCAGTGAGTTGCAAAATCTCATTCTGCTCCCAATCTTTAACACCAGCTAAGAATATATGAGATTTTTGAAGATTAGCACATAGGCCAGAAGAATCTGAGAATTTGTTAAAGGCATCAATCAGAATTCTAACACTCTCCTTTTTGCCTTTGCAAAAAATCATTAAGTCATCAGCAAATGCAATGTTTACTAAGCCAAAGTCCTTACAGAGAGGATGATATCTGAAGGAAGGAGTTCGAGTTGCATATCTCAACTTTCTTGTTAGGACTTCCATCACAAGCACAAAAAGCAGAGGGGACATAGGATCCCCTTGCCTAATGCCTCTACTGCTTCTGAATTTACCAAAGCTGGAACCATTCAAGGACAGAGAAAAAGTGGCAGACTTGATACAGCACAAAATCCAATCAGCAAACTTTTTGGGAAATCTGAACTCATATAGCATATTCTGAATAAAGCCCCAATCAATCATATCATAAGCTTTTTTAAGGTCAATTTTGAACAAACATCTTGGAGATATAGATTTCCTTCCATACAATCTCAGTAACTCCTGAGTTATTAAGATGTTATGTAAAATGCTTCTCCCTTTAATAAAAGCAGTCTGATTTACATTCACAAGAAAAGGAATTACCTCACTTAGCCTGTTGCAGATAAGCTTAGAGATGCACTTGTAGATGGTATTGCAGCAAGCTATTGGTCTGTAGTCCACCACAGAATTAGCACAATCACTTTTAGGAATCAAGACCAGAGTAGTGGCATTAATCTTAGTAAGCATTTTTGTAGAATTAAAGAATTCTGAGACTGCTAGGCAACAATCAGAACCAATGATTTCCCATGCATCTTGATAGAATCCAGATCCAAAGCCATCAGGCCCTGGACTGCTGTCCCTATGAATAGAAAAAACAGCACTCTTAATTTCCTCAGTTGAAAAAGGCTGAATAAGCTTCAATTGCTGCTCAATTGAGAGGATATTACCCATAGCTATGTCTGCAGAAGTTACATTCCAAATCTTATGATTACCATTTAACAGATCAATATAATAATCCAGAAAAGCTTGTTGAATGTCTTTGCTAGTATAATAACAATTGCCAATAGAGTCATTAACTTTTAAAACCCTGTTTCTGTACTGCCTGACTTTGATAGCTTTATGAAAAAAAGCTGTATTTTGATCACCATCCTGAAACCATTTCTGTTTTGCCTTCTGCTTCATGAAGATAAAATTCTTCTGAGCAACATCTCTTTACAAGTGGAAGATAGCCCTTTCTTGCCTTTGAATTACAGCATTTGCAGGTGTAGGGTCTGCCGACCGTATAAGGACTCAAGTCTTATTTAAGGGAATCTTCAAGGGCCCTCCCCTCGGTTTGCTCAGCACAAACGTCCCTCGCTCGGATTTGTTGGCTCCGAGCACACAAAAGGACCAGGCTCGAACTTGATGGGGACGAGCCTTACAAACGGTTTTCCATTCATCAGGCTCGGGACTCTAGGATCGAGATGTACCGTCGGCTGGTGGAAAGACTCTGACTCGTTCAAGCTTCTTATCCCCTCCGCGAATCTCTCCTAGATTCTCGCTAATAGCCTAGACATGAGATCATGAGCTGATCCTATCCAGATTCTAAGAGCATAAAACTCCGATATTATCTCACAGAATCCTGGCTCAGCTCAACCCTGATACAGGGCCCATACGGCCCATATCAGCCTCCTCTAAACCCAATAAATAGCTCATAACAGCTAGGGTTTCAGGTATGTACTCTCATCCCTAAGTTGACACTCTGCATACACTTGTTGACTGGGGGGACCCTGCTTTTCCCAACTGGAACTGCAGAAACACCACAAAGTCACATATTAACACTTGATCCTCTTTAGGGCTCCTGGTTTCATAATCTTGGGCACTCAGAGGGTTAAGGACATAGGGTTCAAGGACACTACATTGGCGCCGTCTGTGGCTCCTGGTTTCATAATCTTGGGCACTCAGAGGGTTAAGGACATAGTGCTCAAGGACACTACATTGGCGCCGTCTGTGGGAAACTGAGTAACCAGTATTCCCACCTGCTGATCGCATGGCAAACGACAACAACGATGGTAATCAAGAAGATCTCCGCCGTCGCCTCCGTGGGAGGCCACCTAAGACTGGGAGAAACGTGAGGGACAAAATCGCTCTGGGAGCACCAACTGGAGGTAATCAGGCTAACGTTTAGACAGTTCCGCCAGTTCCAACGACGGATCAGCCACAAGCCACGGTTCCTCCAGCTGGTCAAGTTCTCGTTGAGGGCGGCGGAGGGCAGTCTAACCCTCATACCGTCCCTGATGGCCACGTTTCAGAATGGCGAGACACGGCTGATTCTGGACGTCAGTCTCGTCGGGCTGCTGCTGGCTCACGAGCTGATGAGGATCGGCGTGTTGAACGAGCTGATCGGCGTGATCATTCCAGGGCTGACAGGACCAACAGGGAGATACCTCATTTGACTAGAGATCGTTTCGGAACGCTTCAAGGTGGTCAGCGTTCTGAAACGGAAGGCAGATCTTACACGACTACTTCTTCAGCACGAAGGAGAGAGGAGTCGATTATGGAGATTTTGAGGACTCAGACTTCTTTAATTGAGAAGCAAAACCAAGCCATTGCTGCTCTTCAGCAGCAGAGCATGGCAAGGATCGCCGAGGAAGGCCCTTACGCGGCCTATGGTAATCCGAGCAATCTTCCCTCACCTCCACCCCTCAACCCAAGCTTAACCCTAGATCGTATCACTAGGGAACCACATCCTGGACACCCTTTCACACCTGAGATTATGGCTTTCCAAACCCCGCAGACTTATGTGGGTCATCAGAATATTCCTCGGTATAATGGAACAACTGACCTGATGGACCACATAGCTGCCTACGAGTCCTCTATGATGTTTTATGGAGGAGGGTATTTTATGAAGTGCTGAGCTTTTTCGATGACTCTGGGCTCGGCGCCTTTGAGATGGTTCAATTCTCTACCTGCCAATTCGATCCGATCGTGGGCCGAGCTTAGACAAGCTTTCATAAACAAGTACACGACCAGTATGTCACAGCCCAAATCAGACCATTCACTAGCTGGAGTTGCACAGAGACCCGACGAGTCTCTACACGACTACCTAGCTCGGTACCAGCAAGAGGCCAGTGGCATATCAGGCCTACAATCGGGAGTATCGGTTCTTTTACTCACTCAAGGATTGCAGGATGGAGATTTTAAGGATTGTTTGATTGGGGAACCACCTAAGAACATGGCCGAACTTAGGGAAAGATCTAGGAAATACGTTAATCTAGAGGAATTCCGTAGGATCAGTACGGCAGCAAGGGGTGGCGAAGGACGACATGAGCAACGACCTCCTCGTCAAAACGACGTTCGTCAAAATGATCGTTTTCGAGAGAGGGGAAGGAAAGACAAAAGAGAGAGAGAGAGGGGAAAAACTGCCTCCAAAAGGCAAGTACGATGAATATACCCAGTTGATAGTCCCGAGGAGTCAAATCCTTCGTGAGACTATGCATACAGAGATGCGTAACATCACTCGTCCACCAGCTTTGAGAAAGGCAGCCCAAAAGGATAGGACGAAGTACTGCGATCATCACGGTGGATGGGGGCATACCACCGACCAGTGTACTCAGTTGAAGGACTTAATCGAGGAGTTGGTAAGGGATGGTAAGCTTCAACAATATATTGGCGAAGCGTTACGCAAACGCTCCAGGGAAAGAGTCCATCACCACCCAAAACCGAGCAAAAAAGAACTAGAAGCCCTTCACCACCTGCAGGGGGCCACTACCCAACCATCCGAGAAGGAAAAGAATGGCTTTCTCATTGGCACTATTGCTGGAGGATTTGCAGGAGGAGGAGAAAAGAAATGTGATCGCAAGAAGTATGTGGGACAAGTTCTTTCGGTGGCCAGCCGACCAATCCAAAAGCCCAGGAAGAAAAACATAGTCATCAGCTTTAGTGATGAGGATTTTGAGGACATATTACAAGACCATAATGACCCAATGGTAGTTACAGCCAGGCTCGGCAATTACGAAGTGATCGAGGCCGTACCCGATCAAAATAAAAGGTGTTTATTCTGTAGTACTAGGAAGGTGATCCTAGGTCGTTTCCCAGCGAATATCGGTCTAGGCAAAGTATCAAACACGTAGTGTGCAGTAAAATGGGGGGGTTTTTGTGTGTGACAAATGTGAAGAACAAAACATAAACAGAATATAAAAACTAAGAAAATCAGAAACAAAAGCGGGCAAACCCCTTTGGCTACGTACACTACTCAATCCTAGCTCACTAAAGATCGATTCCTCTCCTCTCCTCTGTCCAACTCGTGATAACCAAATACTAAGCGAAAATTCAGTTATCACTCCAAACCCTAACTTCTAATTAAGCATCAGAAACCAGAATTGGAGTTTTTACGAGTTAATACAAATTAAGCATTTATATTCATGTATTATCTCTACGAAATGGAATTAAGCAAACCACTACACATCGATAAACATGAAAACAGAGAAGAGAAAATGAAATTGCATTAATAACAAGAGCTCAAGAGTAGATAATACAATACCAAAGGGATTAACCCTTGAAGTCTAGCCTTCCATGGCCATAAATGAAGAAAAACGAGTAGAAATGGGGAAGAACAAAACCCTAGCAGCCACCACCACTTGGGAGAGCCAAGAGAGAAGTTCTAACCTAGAGAGAGAGTGAGAAATCTGAAATGGGAGTGTGTCTTGGGGGTTACACGAATTTCCCCTCTTTAGACATGAAAATGGGCCTAAAACATGGGCCCAAGTCCTAAGAAACACTATTCTGAAAATTACAATTAAAAAGGGACCTAAATGCAAATTACAATCTTCACTTCAATACTTCAATCTTCATTTCCAAACTTCCCAAAGTGTCCTTGTGCCACATATGACCTGAAAATAGAAATAGAATTAATTAGGCCAAATAATCCCAAATTAAACAATATTCGGAATATTAGTCCAATAAACTCTAAATCAATAAATCAAGCTAATCAATGTCAAATGGGCAACAAGTATCAATAATAGGAGTAAAATAATGCAAGGAATAATGGGAAATAAAATGCTCATCACGAAGTCAGAAGGATTCTTGTCGATCAGGGAAGTTCGGCAGACATCATGTTTCTGGATCTGTTTGAGAAATTGAAGTTGAGAAGATCTGATCTCACCCCATTCGAGGGAAGTTTGATTGGCTTCACAGGACATTCAATTGTTCCCTTAGGCCACATCCATCTCCCAGTGACTATGGGGGAATCACCTTCTGCTCAGACTGAAATGGTGAAATGGCTAGTCGTCCAGGCTCCCTCGGCTTACAACGCCATCTTTGGCCGAACTGCACTCGAGTCTTTTGGTGCTGTTGTATCGACAATCCACTTGGCCATGAAATTCCCAGGATCTGATGACAAGGTAGTAACAATGCGGTTCGAACAGGAATTGGCTCGGAAGTGTTATAATATCAGCTTGGGCAAGTTGAAGCTTGATGACGAGAAGATCATGCAAGAGCCGCTTAACAAAGGAAGTGTCAACTTGGCAGATCTTGACGTAAGAGAGGAGGATGAAACTAGGCCGACCCCTCAAGGGGACTTCAAAAGGGTGATTTTAGGCCCTGATCCTTCTCGTTGCGTCAAGATGGGGGTTGGCCTTTCTAAGAAATTGGAAAAAGAATTGACTGAATTGCTGGTGAAAAACAAGGACCTGTTTGCCTGGACCTCGGCGGATATGCCAGGAATCGATCCGAACTTCATCTGCCATAGGTTGAGCGTGTATCCTGGAGCCAAGCCAGTTTGTCAGAAGAAAAGAAGAGTCGGAGCTGAGAAGGCACAGGCAACAGATGAGAAGGTAGCCGAGCTACTAGAAGCAGGATTTATCAGGGAGGTGGTGTATACTGACTGGTTGGCCAATCCCGTGCTAGTGAAGAAGTCCAATGGGAAATGGAGGATGTGCGTGGACTACACAGACTTGAACAAAGTTTGTCCTAAGGATCAATACCCACTTCCCTGCATTGATACACTTGTGGATAGCTCGGCGGGTTATCAAAGGCTTTCATTTATGGATGCTTATTCGGGGTACAATCAGATCCCAATGTATCCCCCGGATCAGATGAAGACTTCGTTTATCACAGAAAGGGCCACGTATTGTTACAATGTGATGCCATTTGGATTGAAAAACGCTAGGGCAACTTACCAGCGGATGATGAACAAGGTATTCGGCCCTTTGATTGGGCCGAGAATGGAGGTATACATAGATGATATGATTGCAAAGAGCTAGAAGGAAGAAGATCACGCTAAGGATTTGAAGGAAATTTTGGCAAGGGTCCGACAGTTCAACATGAGGTTGAACCCGGAGAAGTGCACGTTTGGAGTTCCAGCAGGGGCCTTCCTCGGGTTCATGCTTACCGAGCGCGGAATTGAGGCGAATCCAGAAAAGTGCCGAGCCATTCTTGATATGAAGAGTCCGTCAGATGTCAAGGGTGTCCAACAATTGACAGGTCGGGTGGCGGCTCTCTCGAGATTCCTGTCTCAATCAGCTAGGAAGGCCCTCCCCTGGTACAAACTGTTAAGGAAAGAGAAAGAAAAGACATTTGAATGGGACGAGGCATGCGAAAAGGCCTTTACTGACCTTAAGCAGTACTTGGCGTCTCCCCCGATCTTGTCTAGTCCGGTGAATGGAGAAATTCTGTTCCTTTACTTATCAGTGGGAGATTCGGTAGTAAGTTCGGTTTTGGTCCGAGAGGAATCTGGCAAAGAATCCCCCGTCTATTTCGTCAGCCGAGCTCTTTAGGGACCGGAGTTGAGGTATCAGAAAGTGGAGAAATTGGCCTTTTGTCTGGTCATCACAGCTAGATGGTTACGTCAATACTTCCAGAGCCACCATATCACAGTCAGAACAGCTCAGCCAATCCGCCAAATACTTCAGAAGCCTGATCTGGCAGGAAGAATGGTGACATGGGCCATCGAGCTTTCCGAGTTTGAAATCACTTTCGAACCGAGGAAGGCAATGAAATCTCAGGCCTTAGCTGATTTTCTTACCGAGTTTACTGAGCCATTGACTAGCTCAAACTTGGATTGGAATATTTATGTTGATGGATCGAGTAACAAACTAGGGGCTGGTGCAGGAATAATATTGGAGAACTCCGAGGGGATCACCCTCGAATATTCTTTGAAGTTTGAATTTTCAACTTCGAACAATCAGGCGGAATATGAAGTCGTATTGGCCGGGCTGAGAATGGCAAAAGAAGTAGGGGCCCGAGAAGTGAAAATTTTCAGCGATTCTCAGTTGGTAGTTTCACAAGTCAAGGGCGACTACCAGGCTAAGGAACCAATCCTTCAAAAGTATTTGGAGAAGGTGAAGTTCCTATCCTCGGAGTTTGTTAAGGTCGAATTCTGCCACATCCCAAGGGAGAGCAACAGCCGAGCGGATATTCTCTCGAAACTTGCTTCGACAAAGAGTCCTGAGAACAATAGAACGTTGATTCAAGAAATGGTGCATGGACCTAGCGTTGTCCTCTCTATTTCGCTGGATCCGAGCTGGATTGCTCCGATAACAGGCTATTTGGAACAAGGAGTTCTTCCAAGTAATCCAATAGAGGCCAAGAAACTCGTCAGAAAAGCTTCACAGTTTGCCTTAGTTGATGGAGTCCTGTTTCGCCGAGGGGTCAGCGGCCCAATGCTTAGATGTTTAGACCCTGCCAAAGCAAAACAGGCTTTGGAGGAAGCCCACGGGGGCATTGGAAGTCATCATGTTGGGGGGAAGTCACTGGCTAAAAAGGTTTTCAGGGCAGGATACTACTGGCCGACTCTTCAACAGGATGCGATCAACCATGTGAAGAGGTGCGACAAGTGTCAATTTCACAGTGATGTGTATCAAAAACCGGCTGAGGAACTCCATTCACTTTCGTCTCCCTATCCCTTCTATCAATGGGGAATGGATTTGATTGGACAGTTCCCCACCGCCCCAGGACAGCTAAAGTGGGTGATAGTGGCCATTGACTACTTTACCAAGTGGGTGGAAGCCGAGCCTCTTGCAACCATCTCCTTGGCCAAGGTGCAGAAGTTCTT
Source organism: Crotalaria pallida (assembly GCA_037953625.1). Taxonomy (NCBI): domain Eukaryota; kingdom Viridiplantae; phylum Streptophyta; class Magnoliopsida; order Fabales; family Fabaceae; genus Crotalaria; species Crotalaria pallida. The sequence goes on from CM075651.1 coordinate 77,892,468, forward strand.
TGAAAGGCAAGTTGTGGCTCGGTTTGGAGTGCCACAAGTGCTAGTGACTGACAACGGAACCCAATTCGCGGCAAAGGCGTTCCAAGACTTGGTCAATGCTTTGAGCATAAAACACTACTTTTCCTCGGTCGAACACCCTCAGACTAATGGCCAAGTAGAATCTGTAAACCGATCTATCATCCAGGGGATCAAGAAAAGACTCGAAGGTGCGAAGGGGAATTGGTTGGAAAACTTGCACGAAGTGCTTTGGTCGTATCGCACCACCATACAAACTTCAACAGGAGAGACACCATATCGGCTCACTTATGGCTGCGACGCAGTCATCCCCATTGAGAAGATCATCCCTTCATTCTGAGCTATGCAACAACCGAATCCCCTCAACAACACTTTATTGTGTGAGGATCTTGTTTTATCAGAAGAAGTCAGGGATTTAGCGGCCGAACGTGAAAAACACGCTAAGATTATGCAAGCAAAAGGGTATAATCGCTCGGTCGTGTCCAGAGAGTTCGAGGTAGGCGACCTTGTCTTGAGGAGAGCTGATATTGGTCTCAAAAATGCGAAGGACGGAAAACTGGCCCGAAGCTGGGAAGGACCATACCGAGTTGCCTCCAAAACCGGAACAGGATCCTACAAGCTCGAAACTCTCTCGGGTGCCCTCATCAACAACACATGGAACGTGGCGAAACTTCGAGCTTATTACAGTTAGTCTTTTATTGCTTCAGTCTCATTTTCAATAGTTTTAGTTGTTTCATTACATTTGCTTTTTGAATTATTTCTTTTTAATGGTGTACGCTCGGTGAAACTCCGAGCCCATTGTAATTTGCTTCAAATGAATAAAAGTTCTCGTTATTGAATTCATTGTATCACGTACTTTTCCTCATAACCGGTTAGCCACCGATTATGACGCGAACGATTATAAACAGCTCTAGCAAGGGCTTATAACTCGTCAAGTACTTTAAATAAGATTCCCGATTAAATCATGATTTCATAAAATCATTTTATATCGCGGATAGAGGAACCCACCTCGGCTAAAGTGCTGGAGTTCCGAGGTCTTAACACTTGAATTCTTAACAAAAGAGCATAAAAAGAAGCATAACACGATTACGGATATTATAAAATATTCTGAACGAAACACAACAATAAAAGTTCAAACCCATTTACTGGGGCAATTACAAGAGGGAAAGCAAAATGATAAGCTACTCTAAATCAGACAGTACAATGCCATCGACATCAAATCTATCTTGTTCTTCTTCACCCTCGGCATCCTCGGCATCGTCCCCCTCGGAATCCTCAGCCAAATGATCAGGTAGATCGGCGCTGTTCAGATCTATGGGAGCCCCGGTTGGGCCGACTATTCGACCATTTTTCACAGAAAAATTAGGATCAACACCCTTGGTCACGAGAGCAGGATTCAGAACGCGGAGTTGCTCGGCAGTATTGTAGAAGGAATCCTCAAACCCATGATCCCAGTTGTATAGGTGCTCCTGGGCTGCTTTCTTGTGCTTGAGAGCTTTTGCTTTCATCTTCTCCAAAGAAGTTCGGATCCCCAGAATCTCATCCTTGGCATACTCGTGCCGCTCTTGAGCCACGGCAGCAGCTTGCTCCGCTTTCTGAGCCTTCTCTATTGCCGCTCGGAGAGCATGATCGAGGCCGTACCCGATCAAAATAAAAGGTGTTTATTCTGTAGTACTAGGAAGGTGATCCTAGGTCGTTTCCCAGCGAATATCGGTCTAGGCAAAGTATCAAACACGTAGTGTGCAGTAAAATGGGGGGGTTTTTGTGTGTGACAAATGTGAAGAACAAAACATAAACAGAATATAAAAACTAAGAAAATCAGAAACAAAAGCGGGCAAACCCCTTTGGCTACGTACACTACTCAATCCTAGCTCACTAAAGATCGATTCCTCTCCTCTCCTCTGTCCAACTCGTGATAACCAAATACTAAGCGAAAATTCAGTTATCACTCCAAACCCTAACTTCTAATTAAGCATCAGAAACCAGAATTGGAGTTTTTACGAGTTAATACAAATTAAGCATTTATATTCATGTATTATCTCTACGAAATGGAATTAAGCAAACCACTACACATCGATAAACATGAAAACAGAGAAGAGAAAATGAAATTGCATTAATAACAAGAGCTCAAGAGTAGATAATACAATACCAAAGGGATTAACCCTTGAAGTCTAGCCTTCCATGGCCATAAATGAAGAAAAACGAGTAGAAATGGGGAAGAACAAAACCCTAGCAGCCACCACCACTTGGGAGAGCCAAGAGAGAAGTTCTAACCTAGAGAGAGAGTGAGAAATCTGAAATGGGAGTGTGTCTTGGGGGTTACACGAATTTCCCCTCTTTAGTCATGAAAATGGGCCTAAAACATGGGCCCAAGTCCTAAGAAACACTATTCTAAAAATTACAATTAAAAAGGGACCTAAATGCAAATTACAATCTTCACTTCAATGCTTCAATCTTCATTTCCAAACATCCCAAAGTGTCCTTGTGCCAAATATTACCTGAAAATAGAAATAGAATTAATTAGGCTAAATAATCCCAAATTAAACAATATTCGGAATATTAGTCCAATAAACTCAAAATCACTAAATCAAGCTAATCAATGTCAAATGGGCAACAAGTATCAATAATAGGAGTAAAATAATGCAAGGAATAATGGGAAATAAAATTCTCATCAAATACCCCCACACTTATCCTTTTGCACTCTTGGGCAAAACCAAAAGATAGGACTATGAAGATCAATATGCACCAAAGTGAATCATGCAACAAGATGACTACAACTAAGAAATGCTAACCTAAGAGATTACATACTTCACAATGAATTCTAGGAAATGCAAAGAAATGGGCAAACTCAAGCACACAAAATGGTTAAGGATCAAAGAGTCAAAGCATCCGCGAACATCATCCAATTACTTCAAGTATGCAAAGAAACCAATGACATCAAGAGGATAGTCACAAAGATGATAGAAACTCACAAGGATCACTCAAAAGTGTTTACACTCAAGTGTTTGGGGTTAATCATTATTTACACTCAAGGCACATCATGAAAAACAAACACAACCATAAGCTTGACAAGCCTCTAACATCAACCATCAACACACATGCACAAAATGATCAAAAGGTCTTTTAAGGGTTGTAATGGGGCCAAGGACAAGGTAGGATAAAAATATGGGAATGTAGCTAAAACCAAGGGAATAGAGGAGCAATGGGGAATAAGTAAAAAGTAAGCAAAATCCACCCCAAAATCAACAACCACTAATTCCAATCCTCTTTGCCTCAACAACCTTTTATTCACTTTTTTTTCTTTTTTTTTTTCTTCTTTTTTTTTTCTTTTTATTTTTGCATTTTTTTTTTATTTTTTTGTATTTTTGTCTTCTATTTTTTTTTTGTTTTTGAGAGATATACAAAAAGAAAAGAAGAAACAACACAAATGGCATGAAGATGAAGCCATAACTATAACAACCAATGAGGCAAAACCAAGAACTCAACCAATTAAAGCATAAAGCATACTTCTTACCTAATACCCATTCCCAAAACAATTCCAAAGCTCCAAAATTCCCTAAGGTTAGGACAATCATGGTTTTTCAGTCATAGGCTTGTAATGAGCTAAAGAACAAGGAAAGGGATAAAAAGGCTCAAAGGGGCTAGCAAAGGATACATTCATTCAAGGTAGGCTCATATGGCTAGTAGCTTTTTCAAGAAAGAAAGTGCCTAAATCATTTCAAAATGTGCATGAGCAATCAAGTATCAACAAGAGTCAAGTCAAGTTCGAGAGTGCAAGTAATCCAGAGTGCAATCACACATGACAGAAAATTAGGTGGCATATATAGCAATCCACCCACAATTAAGGCTCAAATCCTCACAAAAGGGACAATTCTATCACAGTGTTACCACCTCTTAATTATCAAAAGCAACTTTACACACAGAAATGCATGAATTCAGACACGAGATACCAAAACTCTACTAAAATGAAGCAAAAACATGCAAGAAAATGCCCAAAACTAAGCAAAACCTAAAAAAAAAATCAAAGCAAAATATGCAACCTAAACTACTCTCCCCCCACACTTAAATCACACATTGTCCTCAATGGAACACAAATAGCAGAATCAGACAGATATAGACAAGTGTAATAAAAAGAGTAAGGAAGGAGAAAAGGAGACTCCCTAAGTCATGGTTGTTCAAAAGTGGGGTCGACCAATGAGGCCTCCTCCACAGGTGCATCATCCAAAGAAGGGGTGGTTAGGAAAGGCTTGAGTCGGTGGCCATTGACTTTGAAGCTCTTGTTCGTGGACTCACTCTTGATCTCCACAGTGCCATAAGGAAACACCTGGGTGACTACAAACGGTCCAATCCATTTAGAGCGGAGCTTTCCACTCATGAGTCCAAGCCTAGAGTTGTAGAGCAAAACTTTTTGACCAACCAAGAACTCCTTTCTGGAAATGGAGTTATCATGAAGCTTCTTGGTCTTCTCTTTGTAGAATTTGGAGTTCTTATAGGCCTCCAAGCGGATCTCATCTAGCTCACTCAACTGCAGCTTCCTCTCCTCACCCGCTTGATCAAGAGCTAAGTTACATTGCTTCACAGCCCAATATGCACGGTGCTCTATCTCCACAGGCAGGTGGCACGCCTTACCAAAGACAACCCGATAGGGTGACATCCCTATGGGTGCCTTGTAAGCGGTCCGATGGGCCCACAGAGCATCCTCCAATCGTGTGCTCCAATCCTTTCTATTAGGCTTCACCATCTTCTCCAAAATCCGCTTGATCTCTCTATTTGAAATCTCAGCTTGCCCGTTGGTTTGGGGGTGATAGGGTGTAGAAACTTTGTGCACAACCCCATACTTCTTGAGCAAAGCTTGCATGGATCTATTGCAGAAGTGTGTGCCTTGGTCACTGACTATGGCTCTAGGTATGCCAAACCTGCAAAGGATATTAGACCTGACAAAATCTACAACAACCTGAGCATCATTAGTCCTGGTGGCCTTAGCTTCCACCCATTTGGATACGTAATCCACAGCAAGTAAGATATAATAAAAACCAAAAGAAACAGGAAAGGGGCCCATGAAATCTATACCCCAGACGTCAAACACCTCACAAAACAACATAGGTTGTTGCGGCATCTGTTGCCTCCAAGATAGGGCACCTCCTGCTCTTTGACACTGCTCACACGAGCTGCAGATGTTGCTCGCATCCTTGAAAATGGTAGGCCAATAAAATCCAGAATCCAGCACCTTTCGTGCTGTCCTTTGAGTACCAAGGTGGCCTCCCACTGGTGAAGCATGGCAAAATTGGAGAACCGATTGGATCTCCTGGTCTGGAATGCACCTGCGAATGACCTGATCACTGCAAAAACGCCATAAATAGGGGTCATCCCATACATAATGCTTGGCATCGCTCTTTAATTTGTCTCTTTGAGCTTTGGATGCCAAGGCAGGAAAAACAGAAGCAACCAGATAATTAACAATGTCTGCAAACCAAGGAGTTTGGGGAAGGGGATGGGAAACATGTAAAGATAAAAGCTGCTCATCCGGGAAGTCATCCCGGATAGGAAATGCATCCTCCTCTCTCTCTATCCTGCTCAAGTGGTCTGCGACAAGGTTATGCGCACCACTCCGATCCTGAATCTCAAGATCAAACTCCTGGAGGAGCAACATCCACCTAATCAACCTAGGTTTGGAATCTTTCTTTTTCAAAAGATACTTCAGAGCAGCATGATCAGTGTACACTACAACCTTAGAACCAAGCAAATATGATCTAAACTTGTCAAGTGCAAAAACAATAGCCAAAAGTTCTTTTTCAGTTGTTGTGTAATTAACCTGTGCTGCATCTAAAGTCCTAGAAGCATAATAAATCACATGCGACAGCTTACCAACCCTTTGGGAGAGAACTGCTCCCAAAGCATAATTTGAAGCATCAGTCATGAGCTCAAATGGGAGGGTCCAATCAGGTGGTTGGATGATGGGAGTGGTGGTCAGTGCTTTCTTCAATTCATCAAATGCCCTCTTACATTGGTCTCCAAATTCCCATGGGGCATCCTTTTGAAGCAACTTGGAAAGAGGAAGGGCAATGTTGCTAAAGTTCTGAATAAACCTGCGATAAAAACCTGCATGACCAAGAAAAGAACGCACCTCTCGCACGCAAGAGGGGTAAGGCAAATGTGATATTACATGCAGCTTAGCAGGGTCAACTTCTATACCCTTGTGCGAAACAATGTGCCCTAAGACTATGCCTTGTTCTACCATGAAGTGGCATTTTTCAAAATTCAAGACAAGGTTAGTCTCAATGCACCTGTTAAGCACCTTAGTCAAATTATCAAGACATGCATCAAATGAGGAGCCATAAACACTAAAATCATCCATGAAGACCTCTATGCAATGCTCGAGCAAGTCAGCGAAAATACTCATCATACATCTTTGAAATGTGGCAAGAGCATTGCATAGGCCAAAAGGCATCTTTCTATATGCAAATGTTCCAAACGGACAGGTAAATGTGGTCTTATGTTGGTCCTCTGGTGCAATGCAAATTTGAAAATAACCAGAGAATCCATCTAAGAAGCAATAATGAGATTTACCTGCCAGACGCTCCAACATCTGATCAATGAAGGGGAGAGGGAAATGATCCTTGCGAGTCGCCTGGTTGAGCTTTCTGTAATCAATGCAGACTCTCCAACTGTTCTGCACTCTAGTGGGAATCAGCTCATCCTTCTCATTTTTTACAACTGTGACACCAGACTTCTTGGGGACAACTTGCACCGGGCTCACCCAAGTGCTATCTGAAATTGGGTAGATGATACCCGCTTGGAGCAGCTTGGTGACCTCTTTCTTAACCACATCAAGAATCTGGGGGTTCAATCGTCTTTGGGGTTGTCTCACTGGTTTAGCCCCATCCTCCAACAAAATGCGGTGCATGCACATGGAGGGGCTAATTCCAGGAATATCCGCTAAAGTCCATCCAATTGCCCTCTTGTTCTTTCTTATCACATCCAGCAGTTTCTCCTCTTGATCAACAGAAAGTGAGGTAGAGATGATCACTGGGAGTTTCTGCTCATCCTCCAAGTAAGCATATTTGAGATGAGGAGGGAGGGGCTTCAGGTCCAATGAGGGTGCCTGCATAATAGATGGAACTAAAGGGACAGCAGAAATGGATTCTGCTGCCTGCACCTGAACAAGTAAATCAGACTCATGCATAACAGATATGGGGTTAGGGTTAGCATAATCTGAATCTATAACATATGAATCATCAGATGCAGTAGCAGAGTCTAAAAACTGGGCTATTTCAGTGCATGCGGTGCACCATCCAGAGTTAGTGCATGATGGACAAGTAAATGAATCAGTGAAAGATGGCAATTCAAAATCATGATGCAAAAAGTCAAGCATATGCTCATCTATCAAATCATCAAGCAAGTCCACATGGAAAACAGAGTGATCCTCAGGAAAATGTTTCATAGCATGGAAAATGTCAAATCGGATCACACTGCCATCAAACTCCATGGAAAGTGAACCTGAATGCACATCTATCTTGGTTCGGGCTATTTTCAAAAATGGCCTCCCCAAAATAATAGGAACAGCATTACGGGGAGAGTCATCTTCCATATCAAGTATGTAAAAATCAGCAGGGAAGATCAACTCTTCAACCCGAACCAAGACATCCTCTATCAAACCTGCGGGGTGGGCAGTACTTCTATTTGCCAATTGAATCACTACACCCGTAGGTTGAAGAGGTCCAAGAGAAAGAGACTTAAAAACAGACATAGGCATGACATTTATGGATGCTCCTAAATCTAGCATAGCATTTTCAAACTTAACATTGCCTATGATGCAAGGTATAGAGAAAGTTCCAGGATCCTTACATTTTTCAGGAATGTGAGGGATAGGTTTACCTATGAGAGCGGAGACATTCCTTCCCATGCTTATCCTCTCATTGCCCTTGAGTCTTCTCTTATGAGTGCACAACTCCTTAAGGAACTTCGCATACCTTGGAATCTGTTTTATTGCATCAAGAAGGGGTATGTTGACTTCCACCTTCCTGAATGTGTCAAGAATGTCCTTGTCCACCTCTTCCACCCTTTTGTTTTGAGGCACTCTTGGTGGGAATGGAAGAGGAACAGGAGGAGGTTGTAGGACAACAGCAGGGCTTGTGGTTAAATTTGAGGAGGGTTGAGTTGGATGATTCTTTTTGGTGCTAGCATGCTCACCTTCATCTACCACTTGGCTCTTCCCTTTAGAGGAAGCTAGAGCATCATTGTTGAGGTTAGGTTGTGGTGTGGGTGTGACAATCTGCTTTCCCGACCTCAGGTTGATGGCACTCACATTCTGATTCTGAGGGTTGATCACAGTTTGGGATGGCAACTTGTCAGAATTTTGAGATTGCAAGTTGTTGAGAGAAGTTGCCATTTGACCCATCTGATTTGTCAAAGTCTGAATGGATGCCTCTTGTCTCTGAATGGATGCTCTAGTCTCTTGTTGAAATTGGAGGTTTTGCATGGTCATTTGCCTCACCAACTCCTCCAAGGTAGGTTGGTTGGATGGAGGGGCTGATGGTGAAGGATGAACCACTTGCTGCTGTTGTTGCCTTTGCTGTTGGATTGGAGGAGGTACATATGGTGGTCTGCTCGGTCCAGCGGTGTTCTGAAATGGAACATTAGGAGGAGGTTGTTGTTGATCAGACCACTTCAGATTGGGATGGTTCCTCCATCCAGGGTTGTATCTATTGGAAGAGAGGTCATGATTATGTTGTTGTGGGCCTCTATTGTTGTATATGTTTGCTGCATAGGCCTCGGGTTGGTCACCACTTGTCATCGGCTGTTGCTGCTGAAGGGAAGGGCATGCATCTGTGGGGTGCTCAATGGATGTGCATATGCCACACACTCTAGCAGGAAGTATCATCTTTTTCTGATTGACAGCCAATTGTGTGACCAATGTTGTGAGAGAATCAATTTTCTGCTCAAGCTTCTCAACCTTGCCCGAGTCTGCACCAACATCATTTACATCCCTCACAACTATTGCATCACTGTTGCTTCTTGCATGGAATTGTTGACAGTTGGAAGCCATCTTCTCAATTTTGCTCCTGGCTTGTAAGGGTGTCATATCTCCCAATGTACCCCCACTTGCAGCATCTACCATGTTTCTTTCCATGAAGTTGAGACCTTCATAAAAGTACTGGATGAGAAGCTGCTCTGAGATCTGATGGTGAGGGCAGGAAGCACACAACCTCTTGAATCTCTCCCAATAATCATAGAGACTCTCTCCATGTTGTTGCCTGATACCAGAAATTTCCTTTCTGATTGCAGTGGTCCTATTTGCAGGAAAGAATTTTTCCAGAAATGCCCTCTTCAAGTCATCCCAGCTTGTGATGGAACCAGGGGCCAAGTCAGATAACCAATCTTGTGCTAGACCCTCTAAGGAATGTGGAAATGCTCTGAGACAGACATGATCCTCTTGCACATCATGTGGTTTCATTGTGGTGCACACTATATGGAATTTCTTGAGATGCTTATGAGGATCCTCACCTGCAAGACCATGAAACTTGGGCAACAAATGGATTAGTCCTGTTCTAAGCTCAAAAGGAACATCCTCATCAGGATACCGGATACACGAGTCTTCAATAGTGAAGTCAGGTGCAGCCAGCTCCCTAAGTGTCCTTTCCCTTGGTGGGGGTTGAGCCATGTTATCACAATGTATAGAATCAGATTGAATAAAAGTAGAAGGAATAGAAGAAATAGAAACAGAATCAGAATTAGATGGACTATAAGATGACTCTGACTCACTACCTAATGACTGATTCCTATTTTGTCTAACTAATCTGTGATAAGTTCTATCAATTTCAGGGTTGTAAGGATGCAAATAACTTGGGTTGCCCCTAGTCATGTACTGAACAGAACAGCATCAACCATAGCATACTGTAACAGATATGCATGACCAAAATCGACAACAAAATTTATTATTTTTTAAAATTTTTTTCTTTATTTTTTTCAGCACCCTAAAATCATGAAAACATATCACAGAAAGTTTGAGGACAAAATTCAAAAGGGAACCAAGTCAAACAAATAAGTTACAAACAAAAAAGAAGAAAAATAAACTTGTAAAATAAAAAAGAAATAGTAAACAACCGAATTTTTGGGGCCTTCCCATTATCGAAATTTCGATTTCACAATTTCATTAGCTTATTTGGAAAATTCTCTTCGATTTGATATAAAATTCGTCCAATTCCGAGTTACGGATCAAAAGTTATGGCTGTTTGAAATTCGTGCTGATAAAACTTGAAAAAGGTTTTCTGCAATTCACAACCAATGATGATCTGAGTGACAGTGGCTTAACAAAACATCATCATATGATAATAGTAGTGTGGATATAAATTTTCGTGCAAAAATACCACCCACAACTATGTGAACTAGCAACCACAGAATCAATCAAATACACTAATTGCAACAAAACAGCAAACAGCGCAACTTCAACCAGTTATCAGAATTGACTACTAGACCCTAAATCAGACACGACACACTATAATAACTATACTAACTACGACACTAACTAACTACTAATGACCTTTGGCAAGAACCGATAATCCCCGGCAACGGCGCCAAATTTTGATCGAGGCCGTACCCGATCAAAATAAAAGGTGTTTATTCTGTAGTACTAGGAAGGTGATCCTAGGTCGTTTCCCAGCGAATATCGGTCTAGGCAAAGTATCAAACACGTAGTGTGCAGTAAAATGGGGGGGTTTTTGTGTGTGACAAATGTGAAGAACAAAACATAAACAGAATATAAAAACTAAGAAAATCAGAAACAAAAGCGGGCAAACCCCTTTGGCTACGTACACTACTCAATCCTAGCTCACTAAAGATCGATTCCTCTCCTCTCCTCTGTCCAACTCGTGATAACCAAATACTAAGCGAAAATTCAGTTATCACTCCAAACCCTAACTTCTAATTAAGCATCAGAAACCAGAATTGGAGTTTTTACAAGTTAATACAAATTAAGCATTTATATTCATGTATTATCTCTACGAAATGGAATTAAGCAAACCACTACACATCGATAAACATGAAAACAGAGAAGAGAAAACGAAATTGCATTAATAACAAGAGCTCAAGAGTAGATAATACAATACCAAAGGGATTAACCCTTGAAGTCTAGCCTTCCATGGCCATAAATGAAGAAAAACGAGTAGAAATGGGGAAGAACAAAACCCTAGCAGCCACCATCACTTGGGAGAGCCAAGAGAGAAGTTCTAACCTAGAGAGAGAGTGAGAAATCTGAAATGAAAGTGTGTTCTTGGAGGTTACACGAATTTCCCCTCTTAAGACACAAAATGGGCCTAAAACATGGGCCCAAATCCTAAGAAACACTATTCTGAACATTACAATTAAAAAGGGACCTAAATGCAAATTACAATCTTCACTTCAATACTTCAATCTTCATTTCCAAACTTCCCAAAGTGTCCTTGTGCCAAATATTACCTGAAAATAGAAATAGAATTAATTAGGCTAAATAATTCCAAATTAAACAATATTCGGAATATTAGTCCAATAAACTCTAAATCAATAAATCAAGCTAATCAATGTCAAATGGGCAACAAGTATCAATAATAGGAGTAAAATAATGCAAGGAATAATGGGAAATAAAATGCTCATCAGCCGCGAATTGGGTTCCATTGTCGGTCACCAGCACTTGTGGCACTCCAAACCGTGCCACAACTTGTCTTTCAAAGAATTTCTGCACCTTGGCCGAGGAGATGGTTGCAAGAGGCTCGGCTTCCACCCACTTAGTAAAATAGTCAATGGCCACTATCACCCACTTTAGCTGTCCTGGAGCGGTGGGGAACTGTCCAATCAGATCTATTCCCCATTGATAGAAAGGATAGGGAGATGAAAGTGAATGGAGTTCCTCGGCCAGTTTCTGATACACATCACTGTGAAATTGACACTTGTCGCACTTCTTTACATGGTTGATCGCATCCTGTTGAAGAGTCGGCCAGTAGTATCCTGCCCTTAGAACCTTTCTAGCCAGTGACTTCCCCCCAATATGATGACTTCCAATGCCCCCGTGAACTTCCTCCAAAGCCTGTTTTGCTTCGGTAGGGTCTAGACATCTAAGCATTGGACCGCTGACCCCTCGGCGAAACAAGACTCCATCAACTAAGGCAAACTGTGACGCTTTTCTGACTAATTTTTTGGCCTCTGTTGGATTACTTGGAAGAACCCCTTGTTCCAAGTAGCCCGTTATCGGAGCAATCCAGCTCGGATCCAGTGAAATAGAGAGGACAACGCTAGGTCCATGCACCATTTCTTGGATCAACGTTCTATTATTCTCAGGACTCTTTGTCGAAGCAAGCTTGGAGAGAATATCCGCTCGGCTGTTACTCTCCCTTGGGATGTGGCAGAATTCAACCTTAGAAAACTCCAAGGATAGGAACTTCACCTTCTCCAAATACTTTTGAAGGATTGGTTCTTTAGCCTGGTACTCGCCTTTGACTTGCGAAATTACCAACTGAGAATCGCTGAGAATTTTCACTTCTCGGGCCCCTACTTCTTTTGCCATTCTTAGCCCGGCCAATACGGCTTCATACTTCGCCTGATTGTTCGAAGTTGAGAATCCAAACTTCAAAGAATATTCGAGGGTGACCCCCTCGGAATTCTCCAAGATTATTCCTGCACCAGCCCCGAGTTTGTTACTGGATCCATCAACATAAATATTCCAATCCAAGTTTGAGCTCGTCAATGGCTCAGTAAACTCGGTGAGAAAATCAGCTAAGGCTTGAGATTTCATTGCCTTCCTTGGTTCGAAAGTGATTTCAAAATCGGAAAGCTCAATGGCCCAGGTCACCATTCTTCCTGCCAGATCAGGTTTCTGAAGTATTTGACGGATCAGCTGAGCTGTTCTGACAGTGATATGGTGGCTCTGGAAGTATTGACGTAATCGTCTAGCTGTGATAACCAGACAAAAAGCAAGTTTCTCCACTTTTTGATACCTCAACTCTGGCCCCTGAAGAGCTCGGCTGACGAAATAGATGGGGGATTCTTTGCCAGATTCCTCTCGGACCAGAACCGAGCTTACTACAGAATCGCCCACGGATAAGTAAAGGAACAGAATTTCTCCATTTACCGGACTTGACAAGATCGGGGGAGATGCCAAGTACTGCTTAAGGTCAGTAAAGGCCTTTTCGCATGTCTCGTCTCATTCAAATGTCTCTTCCTTTTCTTTCCTCAGCAGTTTGTACCAGGGGAGGGCCTTCCTAGCTGACTGAGACAGAAACCTCGATAGAGCTGCAACCCGACCTGTTAATTGTTGGACACCCTCGACATCTGACGGACTCTTCATATCAAGAATGGCTCGGCACTTTTCTGGATTTGCCTCAATTCCGCGCTCGGTAAGCATGAATCCGAGGAAGGCCCCTGCTGGGACTCCAAACGTGCATTTTTCCGGGTTCAACCTCATGTTGAACTGTCGGATCCTCCCCAAAATTACCTTCAAATCCTTAGCGTGATCTTCTTCTTTCAAGCTCTTTGCAATCATATCATCTATATATACCTCCATTCTCGGCCCAATCAAGGGGCCGAACACCTTGTTCATCATCTGCTGGTAAGTTGCCCCAGCGTTTTTCAATCCAAATGGCATCACATTGTAACAATATGTAGCCTTTTCTGTGATAAACGAAGTCTTCACCTGATCCGGGGGATACACCTGATCCGGGGGATACATTGGGATCTGATTGTACCCCGAATAAGCATCCATAAATGAAAGCCTTTGATAACCCGTCGAGCTATCCACAAGTTTATCGATGCAGGGAAGTGGGTATTGATCCTTGGGACAAACTTTGTTTAAGTCTATGTAGTCCACACACATCCTCCATTTCCCATTGGTCTTCTTTACTAGCATGGGATTGGCCAACCAATCAGTGTACACCACCTCCCTGATAAATCCTGCTTCTAGTAGCTCGGCTACCTTCTCATCTGTTGCCTGTGCCTTCTCAACTCTGACTCTTCTTTTCTTCTGACAAACTGGCTTGGCTCCAGGATACACGCTCAACCTATGGCAGATGAAGTTCGGATCGATTCCTGGCATATCTGCCGAGGTCTAGGCAAACAAGTCCTTGTTTTCCACCAGCAATTCAGTCAATTCTTTTTCCAATTCCTCAGAAAGGCCAACCCCCATCTTGACGCAACGAGAAGGATCGGGGCCTAAAATTACCTTTTTGAAGTCCCCTTGAGGGGTCGGCCTCGTTTCATCCTCTTCTCTTACGTCAAGATCTGCTAAGTTGACACTTCCTTTGTTAAGCGGCTCTTGCATGATCTTCTCATCGTCAAGCTTCAACTTGCCCAGGCTGATATTATAACATTTCCGAGCCAACTCCTGTTCGGACCGCACTGTTACTACCTTGTCATCAGACCCTGGGAATTTCATGGCCAAGTGGACCATCGACACAACAGCACCAAAAGATTGGAGTGCAGTTCGGCCAAAGATGGCGTTGTATGCCGAGGGAGCCTGGACAACTAGCCATTTTACCATTTCTGTCCTAGCTGAAGGTGGTTCCCCCATAGTCACTAGGAGATGGATGTGGCCTAGGGGAACAATTGAATGTCCCGTGAAGCCAATCAAGCTTCCCTCGAATGGGGTGAGATCAGATCTTCTCAACTTCAATTTATCAAACAGATCCAGAAACATGATATCTGCCGAACTTTCCTGATCAACAAGAATCCTTCTGACTTCGTAATTCCCGAGCCTGGCTGTAACTACCATTGGGTCATTATGGTCTTGCAATATGTCCTCAAAGTCCTCATCACTAAAGCTGATGACTATGTTTTTCTTCCTGGGTTTTTGGATTGGTCGGCTGGCCACCGAAAGAACTTGTCCCACATACTTCTTACGATCACATTTCTTTTCTCCTCCTCCTGCAAATCCTCCAGCAATGGTGCCAATGAGAAAGTCATTCTTTTCCTTCTCGGATGGTTGGGTAGTGGCCCCCCCTGCAGGTGGTGAAGGGCTTCTAGTTCTTTTTTGCTCGGTTTTGGGTGGTGATGGACTCTTTCCCCTGGAGCGTTTGCGCAATGCCTCGCCAATATATTGTTGAAGTTTACCATCCCTTACCAACTCCTCGATTAAGTCCTTCAACTGAGTACACTGGTCGGTGGTATGTCCCCATCCACCGTGATGATCGCAATACTTCATCCTATCCTTTTGGGCTGCCTTCCTTAAAGCTGGTGGCCGAGTGATGTTACGCATCTCTGTATGCATAGTCTCACGAAGGATTTGACTCCTCGGGACTGTCAACTGGGTATATTCATCATACTTGCCTTTTGGAGGCAGTTTTTCCCCTCTCTCTCTTTCTCTTTTGTCTTTCCTTCCCCTCTCTCGAAAACGATCATTTTGACGAACGTCGTTTTGACGAGGACGTTGCTCATGTCGTCCTTCGCCACCCCTTGCTGCAGTACTGATCCTACGGAATTCCTCTAGATTAACGTATTTCCTGGATCTCTCCCTAAGTTCGGCCATGTTCTTAGGTGGTTCCCCAATCAAACAATCCTTAAAATATCCATCCTGCAATCCTTGAGTGAGTAAGAGAACTGATACTCCCGATTGTAGGCCTGATATGCCACTGGCCTCTTGCTGGTACCGAGCTAGGTAGTCGCGTAGAGACTCGTCGGGTCTCTGTGCAACTCCAACTAGTGAGTGGTCTGATTTGGGCTGTGACATATTGGCCGTGTACCTGTTTATGAAAGCTTGTCTAAGCTCGGCCCACGATCGGATCGAATTGGCGGGTAGAGAATTGAACCATCTCAAAGGCGCCCAGCCCAGAGTCATTGAAAAAGCTCGGCACTTCATAAAATCCCTTCCTCCATAAAACATCATAGAGGACTCGTAAGCAGCTATGTGGTCCATCGGGTCAGTTGTTCCATTGTACCGAGGAATATTTTGATGACCCACATAAGTCTGCGGGGTTTGGAAAGCCATAATCTCAAGTGTGAAAGGGTGTCTAGGATGGGGTTCTCTAGTGATACGCTCTAGAGTTAAGCTTGGGTTGAGGGGTGGAGGTGGGGTAAGATTGCTCGGATTACCATAGGCCGCGTAAGGGCCTTCCTCGGCAATCCTTGCCATGCTCTGCTGCTGAAGAGCAGCAATGGCTTGGTTCTGCTTCTCAATTAAAGAAGTCTGAGTCCTCAAAATCTCCATAATCGACTCCTCTCTCCTTCGTGCCGAAGAAGTAGTCATGTAAGATCTGCCTTCCGTTTCAGAACGCTGACCACCTTGAAGAGTTCCGAAACGACCTCTAGTCAAATGAGGTATCTCCCTGTTGGTCCTGTCGGCCCTGGAATGATCACGCCGATCAGCCCATTCAACTCGCCGATCCTCATCAGTTCGTGAGCCAGCAGCAGCCCGATGAGACTGACATCCAGAATCAGCTGTGTCACGCCATTTTGACACGTGGCCATCAGGGACGGTATGAGGGTTGGACTGCCGCCCTCACCAAGAACTTGACCAATGGGAGGAACCGTGGCTTGTGGCTGATCCGCCGTTGGAACTGGCGGACCTGTCTGAACGTCAGCCTGATTACCTCCAGTTGGTGCTCCCGGAGCAATTTTGTCCCTCACGTTTCTCCCGGTCATGGGAGGCCTCCCACGGAGGCGACGGAGGAGATCTTCTTGATTACCATCGTTGTTATTGTCGTTTTCCATGAGATCAGTGGGTGGGAATACTGGTTATTCAGATCCCCACAGACGGCGCCAATGTAGTGTCCTTGAACACTATGTTCTTAACCCTCTAAGTGCTCAAGGTTATGGAACCAGAAGCCCAAGAGAGGATCAAGTGTTAATATGTGACTTTATGGTGTTTCTGCAGTTCCAGTTGGGAAAAGCAGGGTCTCCCCAGTCAACAAATGTGTGCAGAGTGTCAACTTAGGGATGAGAGTACGTACCTGAAACCCTAGCTGTAGTGAGTTATTTATAGGGTTTGGAGGAGGCTGATTTGGGCCGTCTGGGCCCTGTATCAGGGTTGAGCTGAACCAGGATTCTGTGAGATAATATCGGAGGATTATGCTCTTAGAATCTGGATAGGATCAGCTGAAGATCTCATGTCTAGGCTGTTGCGAGAATATAGGAGAGATTTGTGGAAGGGATAAGAAGCCTCGGTGAGTTTGAGCTTATCCGCTAGCCGACGGTATGTCTCGGCCTATAGTCTCAAGCCTGATGGATTGAGGACCGATGATGAGGCTCGGTTCCATCAAGTCCGAGCTTGGTCCTTTGGGGATGCTCGGAGTCCATGAGTCCGAGCGAGGGACGTCCATGTTAAGCGATCCGAGGGAAGTGCCCTTAGAGGACTCTATTGACGAGGCTTAAATCCATATCTGGTCGGAAGACCCTACAGTATATTTTTATATTAAAAAAATTGGGGTGTTACAATATGGTATCAGAGCAGTTCTTCCTTTCGACCTGAGGGAAAGTAATCCCGATTCCGCTGCACACCCTCCTATCTCAAGTTTCTTGAATAAAGGTGAGACTTATATATTCAAGTGAAAATGTTAATGTCAATTGTTTGTTGTGTATGTTTGATGTTAGTGTTATGCATGATTAGGAATGAATGTGCATATTGGTTGCTAAATGTTTTGTGAATAAGTGTGTGCATATTTGAAATGTGATTGTTGCATCACACGGCCGCATGTCTTAGATTAGAAAACCCTTCCAATGAACCTATATAAATAAAGAATGAATGATTAATACCCTTAAAACGAACTAGAAACACGTGCATTCATGGAGAAAGGTGGACCTTAGGTATTTTGGGAAAGATTGTCGAATCCAGGTTCTATGAACTGAAGAACCCTCCTACGGGGAGAATGTGAAGGTTCATAGGACTAGTGGCTGTGAATAGATAGTGACTTGATTGTGTCTATGAAACAAGCACGGAAGTTACTATAGAGGACTTTGATCACCCTAGTAGTGAACTAGTATGAGGAACCCTCCTTCGAGGAGAATGTGAAGTAATAGTTGAATTGGTGATTGGTCCAGTGCACACTATAGTAATTCTATCGGTCACTTACCTATTTCGTGACTACGGAGGGTGGTTCCTCCCCAGCATTAAGAACACTCCTACGGGGAGACCGAGAAGTGCAAAGGGGCCTGCATTACATGAAGAACCCTCCTGCGGGGAGAATGTGAAGTGCAATGTAGGAAGGAAGAGGGACATTTACTCCTAGTTTGTTTTTCCCAAAGTGTGGAGGGGATGTGAGGAAAAAGTGAAATTGTTAAAAAAATGGTACATTGCATGAAGAACCCTCCTGCGGGGAGACCGTGAAGTGCAATGTACATAAAATGAAATTGTTAAAAGTGGACATTGTGTGAAGAACCCTCCTTCAGGGAGAATGTGAAGCACAATGTCAATAAAGTGAAATTGTTAAAAAATGGTACATTGCATGAAGAACCCTCCTGCGGGGAGAATGTGAAGTGCAATGTACATAAAGTGAAAATTGTTAAAAAGTAGTGCATTGTGTGAAGAACCCTCCTAGGGGGAGAATGTGAAGCACAATGTACAAGAGGGAGAAGTGAGATTGCATTGCATTGGATTGCATCAAAAGTGAAAATGTTTCAAAGTGAAAAGTAAAGGAAAATGAAACATCACTGCATTGCACTTGCATCGCATTGCATTTGCATCACGTTTAGAATATTGGTTGTGCATCGTCAACATTAGTTGATGATTTATGATGATAATTGTGTATATGAATAGTTACTAGAGGAGTAAGTGTATATATATATATATGTAGTGTTCAAAGCTAAGAAGGATCGGGTTTGAGTTTGCAAAGGGGAATACTGACAAGTGATAAAAGAAGAGAATTTGGAAAATTTTTAATATTGTAAGTGTTTCCCATTGCAAACACCAAACCTAAGTGGTATTAGGCGAATGGGTGAAAGTAGAAGTGTTTTAAGTGTTAGGCTAATGTAAAGCTAAAGTTTTATACAAAGGAAATCTGAATAATGCCAAGACAATTTAAACCGTAGTACGGGAATTCATTGGATTGCGAGGGCTACTACCACCGATTTAATGTAGTGTGGGAACTGGCCAATCCGACATTACATTGACCGGGAGGTGAAGTCGTCGAAATCTAGGAGTTCGTGCACTACTATGAATTAGTAAACGATTTTCTATGTATAAAACCTTAGTGCCCAATTGTTTGTTGTTCTTTCTTTGCTTGACTATGTGTATTGTGTATGTTTTAAATGCATGACTGTGGAATCATGTGGTGTCAAAGTAATTGGATGGTGATTAGAAATGGAACTGTTCAACTTGAATGAATCATGACTTCGATCCTAATCCAACCGAGTGACTCAGTTCACATCGATTAGATTAGAATCAAAGAGAACGAAAAAGAATGTTTAAGTTAAACTAATAGACGATTCCATGGCTAAGCTTGATTCAAATAGTTGTGACACCAGGAGTGAAATAGAAATCGAGAACTAATCGATCGGATTCAAACCGCTGAACTATTCCAATAGAACATTTGCACGAATAAAAGGAATTTTTACCCAAGTCGGAAAGCGGTTCGAATTCAATCAAGAGGTCCTCGAAATGTGTTTGGATGTGGACTAATCTAGTGCTAAAGTAAGCGAACAGATATTGGGAGTGGAACCATTAAAATCAAATAATTTAATTTCGTGATTCTGATCTAACCGAGTGACTTAGTTGGTATCGGTTAGACTAAAATCCAAGAAAACCACAACAACGTTTATGTTGAACTTGTGGTTGATTTCCACTACTAAATTGAGCTCGATAACTTCAACACTAAGCGAAAGTCAAGTGTGGAGTCCTATCGGTTGAACTTAAACCCCGAATGGTAATAATTAAATTTTATGAAAGACAAAGGATTTTATTTAAGCAGAATTAGGAATTTAAGTTCAATCGGGAGGTTGCTGCACTAATTTGAACTATATTTATATACATGTGTATATATGTATATCAAATGTTTTCTGGAATTATTTTGAAAGGGTTTTTGAACTAAGTTTTGAAAATATGAATAAGAGTGTATATGTATATATATTTTCACGATATACTTATGTTTGTGTACGTGTATATTCATAAATGTAAACTCAAAGCTTTGTTTTCTTTGCCTTGTTTTAATAATGTATTTCTCGGAAACTCTACAATGTTGACTTCCCCATAATGTCCACAGTAAAACCATATAATAAGCAAGAACTGGTGATTAGTGCAGGTAAGAATTTTAGTTTGAACCCAAAGTTTTTGACCAACTTTCGCTCAAGCGAAAAATCGTTCGCACGAGCGAAAATGATTTGAGTAACCTTAGTAGAAGTGTGTTTTCGACTAACCATTCGTAAGCTTCTCATGAAAGACCAAGACTTAGACCGTGAAAAAGACCAAACCCACATGTAAGATATCATAGTACCTCAAATCTTATAAGATTTAAGAAGGGCCAAAGTAATTAGAGAAATTGCCAAACCCATAGTGCTGGAGTGGAACTGTGAGTAAGAGTGTCAACGCCTACCCAAACTAAAGAACCCAACCAAAGAAACATAGAATTGCAAACCTTACCTTCATAGTGTAGACCATCAGGACTAGAAAGTATCTTAAGGATAGTTACAACCATGGCATAAGAATTATCAGAGAACTTCTGATTGATTTTTATGCAAGTTCTGGGAAGAGGAACCATTAGTGAGAAAATAAACAATGAGGAGATCATCCCACCTCACCTTGTTAGAACCCAACAACTTTTGGAAGTTCTAGAAGATTAGGAAAGCATAGTGCCTACCAAGTAGACCCAAGGGTCAGAACTAGTCGAATAGAACCATCTTATCTCGACTAAGACATTGAGTCTAAGTTTACAAGGATAACCCAAGCCTAAGTGGGGGAGCACATCGGGGGTCAGAGTTTAAGATTACGGAGATTTTGAGAAAAACCATTGTTTTGTTATTATGATTTTTACGATGGAAACTTAAATGATTTTTGAAACTTTGAGTATTTTGTTAATTTTAAAAGGGTTTTAAGCAAAACAATTTCAACAAAACATTCCTCCATTCTTTTCAAATGTTTTTCAAAGAGTGAATTTCGGGGACGAAATTCTTATAAGTGGGGGAGAATTGTAACATCCTCATTTTTATTAACCTAATAAGAATATTTATGAATATCTTATTCACATATGAGAAATGATTTACAACTATTTTCTAAGTATCTGCATATATGTATGTAGTTATGTTGAGCTAGAATATTCACATGTGTATATGGTTGCAAACATTTTTCCTAGTGTATGTGTATATTTGTAAAAATATATCCCTATGTAGGTATTAGTGTTTGTAATTATATCCTTGTGTATATGAATGTGTGTGTGTATGAATATGTATATATATAGTTAGGTTGAGTTAGGATAGATATATATGTGTGTGCTTGTGTGCATTCCTAGGTGCAAGTAATTGTGTGTGTTTCTTTGTGTGCATGCGTGTATTCGTTATGTGATCGCATCGTTAGGGTTGGATAAGGAAGTGTTCTAGAGTCGTTGGTTTTAGTCGAGGGGTGATCGGTTTAGATCTTAGATTGGTGTGGTTGTGGTTGTGGTTGATTGAGTAGGTTTGTGTAGGATCGGGTGCCAAAGAGTTCTGGAGTCTTTATGAGTGCCTTTTAGCGTTTCAATCTCGATAGAGTGAGTGGTTTAAGGATCCTAGGATAGAGCCTTAAGCATAAGGATAGATCCTAGTGTCTTTGTTCGGGGAATCCCTTCGAGCTTACGTTTCGATTGAGTTCCGGAGTTTAATAAATGTGCGAGGCAACTGAGATCAATTCGACCCTATTGGTTATGCCTCGAGAGTGATTGGTATTAGGGTTAAGTGGTTATAGGGTTTGTCTTAGATCGATCAGGTTAGATCGAGTGTTTAAGAAGAGGTTAAGTATAGAATTCGGTTGTTTGTTCGTCTTGTCTTTCCGTGATCGTGATTTGTGTGTTTGTTATTATAAATTGATTATTGTGATGTTTGGTATGTGTTTAGAGGTGTTTAGAAGAGGCTTAGATAGTGGTATTATAATAGGATAAGTTAGGGTGTGCTAGGATTGGTTTGGAACCCATAGAATGCTTGAAAGAAAGGAAAACATAGGGCATTAATCGATTAAGAGCTCCCTTAATCGATTAATTTTTGAGCCACCTTCAGCCACTAATCGATTAAGACTCAGCTTAATCGATTAGATTTAAGAGCACCTTCTGGCACTAATCGATTAACCCATGTATTAATTGATTAATCCTTTGTAAACAATGGGAGTTAATAGATTAACCAAAGTGGTTAATCGATTAACCACTGTCAACTCAGAAATAAAACACGATTTTCAAGTGTGTTCTTCATTTGTTTCTATTTTCTCACTCGAGTTCTTCTTCTTCTCTCTTCCCCAATCCTTCCCAATCACCAAATTAACACCAAATAACTCCAATCCATCAACCCATAATCATTCCCCATCAACTCCTTATCAATCTCCACCTCTCAAATCTCATTCCAATCCCTCTCACTCCAAATCCCCAATTCCCCACTCAAAACCCTAACTCCCTAAATCCTTCACATAGAGTTTGGTAATCACCAAGGGGAGCTAGGAATTGATCATGGAGCCAGGAACCAGAGGCTTAGGAGCTTAAACCCGAGGACTTGGTGTAGTGCAACTCACACCTTCTCCTCTTCTCTTCAAGAGGTAAGGGGGGATTCTTTCCACACTTTGAGTTAGGGATAGTTAGAGTTTATAATAGGATTTGGGGTTAATAGTTAAATTAGAGTGTGGGTAGCAATTAGTGTTTGATTAGAGTTATTCTTGTATTCATGGTTAATGTTGATATTTTTATAAATGTGTATGTTAAATTATTTTGTATATTGTTAAAGTAGGAAGTGAAGAACATTAGGGAGATGACTTAAATTATAGCACCCTGAGACATACCTGAGTATGTCGATTGATTTATTGGTTACCTGTTGAATGGTTGTTTGTTATTGATTGTTAATTGGTTATCATACAACCTAAGTGCTAAATGCCTATAATTGTGACTAAGTGTTATAATGGTTTAATTGTTAAAAGTGTAAGAATATTGGAATGGTTAAATAGAAATGGAAATGAGAATAAAAAGGGAAATGGAAACGAAGTGAATAATTGAAAGTTGAATGAATATGAAGGAATGAATAAAAATGGAATTGTGAATGTGATTGTAAATTGTTGCATATTAATTCACTGTGCTGTGAAAGATCTCACCCTTAGTGGTTAACAATTTAGGTACATGTTCAAGAAGCTTGGAGATCAGAGTGCGCAGCGGAACAAGTCGAAAGAAAGGAAACTGTTTTATGTATAAGTGTTCTATATTGTAATTGGGTGCCCCACATTTTGTATAAATTTGTTTTGTAAAGTAAAAATTTAAAGTTATCCGTTCTACTTTCAAACTCTGATTATGTACTTGATGTAATAAAATAACTTTTAAAGTTTCCTGATTATTTTCAAAACTTTTATTTTTGTATATTTTTATATTATAAAAATTGGGGTGTTACACATTGTAGCGGACCTAACTCCAGTCCGACCGGTTCGATCTTATGCCGACCAGTTAGCACCGAGTTTATGAGAACCGACCATAAACTGGTCGGATTCACAGCACACCGTGCTAGGGACACAGTGGTTTAAAGGCTTATGGGATCAGAACCGAGCACAGGATTATCATCCTTATCCTCACCCTTTACGGTCCCAACAGTCTAACAACTACTCCTATATTCCCGCACAGCTTGATAAACTACGGGATATAAATCAGTGCTTATCCATTACAGGATTTACAAGGGTTAGCTTATCAGCACCTTAAACTAATCATATTCGAACACTACTTTCTCACGGGCCTCATCAGAAAGCCCACAACACACATATCAGGTAAACCCCCTATGAGAAACGCCATGCTATAGAGGGTAACGTATGTTCTCTCATCCCTACTCTCAAGAACTACGTGTGGCTTCATTCCCTTTTCACTAGGGATACGTAGGACCGGGGTCACCCACGCCAGCTACAATCACCCACCAAACACATCGTGGTGTACTCAATCTTATGGGTACACTACATTGGCGCCGTCTGTGGGGATCGATAAATTTCAATTCCCATCCACCATATCCTAAATCAGATTAAACCACCATACTTCACGGCCACCATGGTCATGCTTTATCTATGATTGCTTCATCGTCCAAGGTGTAAAGTTAACTATACAACCAATTTGCTGGAACACAATCGCCGTCTCCGATCAGATTTGGTATCCATACTATAGATAAAGTTCTCGATGGCCTTGAGGTCTCTTGATGCTCACCACGGTGTAATCGATTTGCATCAAACACGGTGCTCCACTATTCATCACAGCTTAGCCATTATGAGCCCCATCATCGTCCAATGCCAAAAACTGTGACGTGTGCCACCGGTTCCACCAACACTCTCGGCGAACTCACCGCCGTCCACTGAGTCACATAGCAAGGTCAAAGCTCAGCACCGTCCCCATCTCTTTTGAACCATCATCCTCCATTGAGGGAGATACTCCTATTTTAGGGGAAAGGAGAAGAAGTGGGTCTCCAAGCCCATCAGATTCAACCGCTCCCTTCCCGTATGGTGTCCACGACAGACGACCTCAACGGGCCTCCCTCTTGATGGTTCCAACGCCATCCTGTTTCCATACTCAGCGCATATGATTCCGTGAAGAAGAAAAATAAGCCAGGCTTGTGACCTCTAAACCCCAAAATCTAGACATCGAAACACGCTCAAGGCTGCCACCGCTCCCCGGATGAACTCAAGGCCATCGCAACCCGCGAGCACCAGCGCCAACCCGTTGCGATTTCCTCCGTGAACCGAAGTCAGCACTGAATGACATCGGAGTGGTGTTAAGAATGCTAATCAACATGGCGATGGCAAACTCATTCGTGACGCCAGCCTTAATCCACCGCCGTCACCGCCGCGAGCTTTGACGAGATGCCACTTTCGGGAGTGCACAAGCACCGGCTCGAGCGCCACCCCAGCCTTCTGCGCCAACCGTGAAGGCCGTCGATCCTGGCGCCGACGCGAGCGCTGCGCCATTCCATGAGAAAGAAGCTGCACCAGTTGACCTAATGGGTCGTTGGCCCAATTCGTTAAAAAAAATAATAAACAAGAGGAAGCTAACAGTATCAGCATAGACCTAATGGGCAGTTGGCCCAAATCGTTAAAAAAAATATACAGGCCTAAACGGGCCCAAAAAAATCCGGGCTTAACTGATATAGACCCAAAGAAAATTCAACATCAAATAAGAACCCACCCCATCAGCAAAATGAGATTGACACCTTCCTCGAATCCTGGGAAGTAGTCTTTTTATTTTCATCAATGGGCAAATTATTTTCCTTGCACCATGAATACAATCATGTCATTCTATTCGGAACGTGACGACAGCGAGGACCCCCGCGTCAAGTTTCCCTCTTTAAGCTCGTTTCCAAGTATAGAGAACCCCGTGCTCGGTTCCCACTCCGGATACATGTGCCAACAGCTGCGGGCCCACGACAACGTCCCCCTTTTGGTATCTCATACATTCAAAATGTCAGGAACCACGCACTACTCCTCTCTCCTCGGATTTATAAGACGACTGCGGAAACCTTGCACCGTGTTCCCTACTTGAATCTCCTGTTCCGGGTCAACCGATCGACAAAGCTCGTCTGGAAAGGATTAACAAAAGACTTCAATCCAACAGTCTTCGATCCAACATTCCTCAATCCGACATTCCTCACCTCAGCGAATCAGGGAAGTAATTCTTGTTCCTGTATTACTTTCCTATTTACTTAACATTTTACGTGATTACTTCGCATACATGCTAATATTAATTTACTTGATGCTATACTTTTGACAAATGCTTTTTCTGTATCCCTTTGATTTCATCACATGTTATTTATTTTGTATTCATGACTTTTCATACATGTTTATATCTGGCGCAAACTTCTTTGCTGCTAAATATCCTTAGATATCTGTCTTTCCCGTCATTATAGGATAATAATATTTGATATGCATTGCATTTTAAATTTCCGGCAATTACGCATTGACATCTTTCATGAATTAATGCTTTCTTTTAATTTGATGCCATCACATGCTTTGACATGTTTGCGAATGTTGTCTATTATTGCTCATGATATATTAGGCATCGTGCATTTCTCATTAGAAACCTTGTATGATTGGGCGGCACTTACATTCCAGTAACTGTCCCTGTAATGTTCGATACGTGTGACCTTTTATAATCATACTCCTCCATTTTGATATTCACTTACCAGTGGTTCTCATTAATGCGATTTAATTATTATACATGGTCAATTCAAATGATGATTACTAATAATCAATTGTATACATATACGAGGTACAAACATGGGCGAACAATCCATTTCAAGATTTTCACCAATAGACAAATGACTTTACCGAGTATGGGAAACACCCCAACGTATTCAGCATCTAATCGTCGGGGGAGAGGACACAGGTGATAGGGGCCCACATGCCAAAGCTTCGTCGAAGCTTAATGTCACCCTTTGAGCTTGTACTTGGTTCCTTATCCTGGATGCATGTGACAAGCGCGACGGGCCCTCATCAGGCAACCCCTCTTTTTTTCATAACCATGAATTCGAAGCATCAGGAACTAGAGAATAGCCTTCTCCCTTCAAAGTCGTTAGACGATTGTCGCCACTCTTCCACCAGTTTTCGACTAGCCTCCTACGCCTGTGGTTGAACACCGGGCTATGGAGATAACATTTTGTCTCTTGTGGCTCCTCTCCAAAAACGGGCGAGGACCGAAAAGGGGAACCGATAGTCGTTAAATCCTTAACGATGGATGTTCTTATTGAGGAAGACCGAGAAATCTCAACAATCTGGTGATGTGCTCCCAACACGTTCGGTCTGGGATTAAATGTAGTGAACCGGACTTCAGTCCGACCGATATTGCTCCAGGCCAACCAGTTTAGGATTGAACCAACGAGCACAGACCACGAATTTGGTCAGAACCATGTCTTACCGAGCTTGGGACACGAGTGGATTGAGACTTACGGGATCACGACAGAGCATAGGATCCTCATCCCTATTTAAACCAGTTACGGTCCCAACATTCCAACCTCCACTCCTATATTCCCATACAGCTTGAGGACACATAGGATAATGGCACTCTCGGAGTTCCGGACGAAGGATCGAAAGAATCCTGCCATCATT
Source organism: Crotalaria pallida (assembly GCA_037953625.1). NCBI lineage: Eukaryota > Viridiplantae > Streptophyta > Magnoliopsida > Fabales > Fabaceae > Crotalaria > Crotalaria pallida. The sequence continues at coordinate 77,919,655 of CM075651.1, forward strand.
CTCACAAAGCAGTTATCGCACAACACTTCCACATGCATTCTCTAAGTATTGCATTGGTATCCGTCCTGAGCAGATGGATGCCTGACGGCTCTCGATAGTTCAAAAGTTGAGATAATGACAATCAACATACCAAGCTACGTTGCGATCAACAATTCTGAAATACTAAACTAGACCTAGAAGCTTAGAACCAAGTCATGCCAAAATGATTCTCAACACTGTCGAGCATGTCCCAGGAGTCCATGTTGTCATCACACCGTGATCTCATCATCATCCATAAACACAACTACGAAGGTCGAGCAAATTATCGGGAAGTAACCGACTGGGGATGACCTCTTTTGTCAGCTTCCAATCGCCAACGATATCCTCAAATCAATCGGTGTCATACAAACTTAGTCATTCTTGGCGTCTAATCTTAAAGCACGTCACTCTGGGCGTCTAATATTACATCATCTTCAACATGATTTCGGCAAAATCTCACAATGACATCACTGTCTCCTCTGTTGAACATGCTTACTGCGACTATTTCCATTTATTACTGGTCATGGCCTCAAATTCCTCACTCGGATTCCTGTTTCAAGTAACACAACTGAAGCCTCTAGCATCCTCGCACCTTCTGCCACGACATCAGGGTCACAGGCTGACCTCGCTTCGCCTTACACTCCTTCCCGGTAACCAATTGACCACAACTAGTCGGCACTCAGCTGATCGTACATTCGGCCTCCTCTACCTCGGACCGACCTTTGAGGGGCTACACCGACCTCTCACCGAGCATCTTGTCTTAACTATCTCACACCGAGTCGGTGCCTCCACGGATCCGAGCACCGAGGTCCATTTTATGATTTGGATCCATCAAATCCATTAGTACCAACACCCAATAATCTAATTTGGATCCATCATATCCGAGGAACCACACAATGAAGACCCTCTCTCACAACTCACAAACGTTCAAACTCGTCATAGTGTTCTTCCACACAGATCTGAATCCAGAAATTTCCTAAACAAGCTTACTTCCGATCTAATCGGGCCAGCGCATGCAGATCGTCACATTTGCTCGCTCGTCCTTCCTAATGACTCACAATACATTATTGCTCGATCGACATCCTTCCTAGCAAGTGAAACATCATGCTGACCCTTCTTCCTATGCCATCACAAAATTAGTTCGGCACTCAACTCCTCTTGTTAGCCAAGCACGGACCACCATGGTTTATGGTAGCCTCGATCTTTAGGTCGAACCACTCATAGGATCGTTTCTGAGCACCATGAAAGAAAAAGAAGGTACAAGAATGATCACACAAGCTTCTCAAAGAACTCCAAAAGCAAGCCGCTTCGAGATTCTCCCAACAGACAGCATGTTCTACAAGCACAACAAACACTTCGTTTCGTTCCTCCTTCCCAGAATTATTTTCGAGATGGTGAGGAACCTCACATCGGTCATCTCCCCTCGGGTTTCATTAGTCGGCATCCGTACGAGCTTGACTGATTTCGTCCATCTCCCCTCGGATTCATAAGGCGTCGACCTAAACACTTTGTTACGTATCACAGGACTTCCGAACTCGGCACAAGCCTCTTCAGGCTTTATCGGGTTCAAATTTGTTATGCAAGGGAGTAGAGGTCTACTTCAGCTTCGTTATTTGAATAACCTATCACCTTGCCTTCGACGACCTCATAACATGGATCTGCCCCAATTATTCTGATTTCCGAGGGGTTCAGCAGTTATAGTTGATTAACTGCATTGATGAAAGAATCAGCGCTACTTTTTTTCTATCCACAAGGAATTTTCTCAGACTGTTTTCTCGGCTTCGTTGAAGATGATCTCACTTTTCGCCCTCTCGGCTTAATTTCTCGGCTTCAACATCGGCTTATTTCTCTAGATCGACAACATTGTTCTCCAACATTGAGTGCATCTCAGCTAGCTGGGGTCTGAGGACTCCCTCTTGAGTAACCACACTCTGCCACATCGTCCGCTACTCGGGAGTAGCAACGTACTCTAAATCCTTGGAGTCATCTGGGAAGAACTGTAACAAAGAAGTTTCCATACTCGCCATGCGTTGACAATCATTGCTGCCGACCAATATCTTTAGGAATTCTTTCGGACCCAGATCGAGTTCGAGGAAGCCTCGAACATCAACAGTTAACGTCTCACAATTATCATACAATCAACACAAGCCTCAACAACCTTTCACGATCACGGCCTCTTTCAGGTGAAGGAAGCGGGCACAAAGTTGATCTGAATACTCCAACTTTTCTTCACTCGCTTTGGCCTCAAGAGCTTCATAGATCTTATGACCCGGCACAAGCCTTTTTCAGGCTCTACCGAGTGGGGGACTAGTATGTGATAGAGTATGTACATAGCAGACGTAGGCTGACCTAGATACTAGAACCATATGATGATCAAGATCATATCCTATCATATAAGGGATGTAACAACGTTTCCAACCCATCGCTGTCAGATTTGGTATATACCTCTCTCATCAAGGTATTACTTTAATACATTCACTCATTTTGGATCACGTCCCGACGCACTTGCCTACGATCTCGGTTGGCCGACCAGATCGGCGTGGCTACAAGTGAAAACGGGGATTGCTACCTCGATAACTTGGCCATCGGCCAAATACGTCGTAGGATCGAGGAATGCACCTCGGCCAAGGCAGTCATTCCGAAAGCATTCCCCGTAGACGTTACGATCCAATTCATGATATTACTTTTAACACACCCCGATGAGAGAGGTGTATGAATCTCCAAATCGCGATACTCTTCCGAGTAAAAGACCTCGGCTGCGAACATTCTTTTACGTCACCACCAAGCCTCGGAAAAGAACGTAACGTCTGATCGACCCAAAAGGGCTCTAAACTCGGCACAAAGTCTCTATGACTCTTCCTGAGCTAGGGGGCTTATGTCGTGGACCGGACTCCGGTCCGACCTACCCCCATCTTAATTGACCGTATGCCGAACTCTTCGACATTTTACGGGTCACTGGATTACAGCTATGAACAAGCTACCAACAGCCTTATCTTACTAGCTACAGTCCCATCGCCCTAGTTTTCCTCCTATAATCGATCGGTTAACTGCTCGGCTAACCCTTTAACTCGGCACAGGCTCAAATCGCCTTACCGAGCTTGGGGGCTTATGTAGCGGACCTAACTCCAGTCCGACCGGTTCGATCTTATGCCGACCAGTTAGCACCGAGTTTATGAGCACCGACCATAAACTCGTCGGATTCACACCACATCGAGCTAGGGACACAGTGGTTTAAAGTCTTATGGGATCAGGATCGAGCACAGGATTATCATCTTTATCCTCACCCTTTACAGTCCCAACAGTCTAACAACTACTCCTATATTCCCGCACAGCTTGATAAACTACGGGATATAGATCAGTGCTTATCCATTACAGGGTTTACAAGGGTTAGCTTATCAGCACCTTAAACTAATCCTATTCGAACACTACCTTCTCACGGGCCTCATCAGAAAGCCCACAACACACATATCAGGTAAACCCCCTATAAGAACCGCCATGCTATAGAGGCTAAGGTATGTTCTCTCATCCCTACTCTCAAGAACTACGTGTGGATTGATTCCCTTTTCACTAGGGATACGTAGGACCGGGGTCACCCTCGCCAAACACAATCACCCACCAAACACATCGTGGTGTATTCAATCTTATGGGTACACTACATTGGCGCCGTCTGTGGGGATCGATAAATTTCAATTCCCATGCACCATATCCTAAATCAGATTAAACCACCATACTTCATGGCCACCATGGTCATGATTTATCTATGATTGCTTCATCGTCCAAGGTGTAAAGTTAACTATACAACCAATTTGCTGGAACACGATCGTCGTCTCCGATCAGATTTGGTATCCATACTATAGATAAAGTTCACGATGGCCTTGAGGTCTTTTGATGCTCACCATGGTGTAATCGATTTGCATCAAACACGGTGCTCCACTATTCATCACGGCTTAGCCATTATGAGCCCCGTCATCATCCAATGCCAAAAACTGTGACATGTGCCACCGGTTCCACCAACACTCTCGGCGAACTCACCATAAGAGTTTATGTCGTGGACCGGACTCCGGTCCGACCTACCCCCATCTTAACCGACCGTATGCCGAACTCTTCGACATTTTACGGGTCACTAGATTTGATGGAATGGGTGTTGGTACTAATGGATTTGATGGATCCAAATCAGAAAATGGACCTTGGCGCTCGGATCCGTGGAGGCACCGACTCGATGTGAGACAGTTAAGACAAGATGCTCGATGTGAGGTCGGTGTAGCCCCTCAAAGGTCGGTCCTTATGGGTACACTACACACATGTCACGGCTAGGGCTTGAAAAAGGGAAAAATGATTTTTTTTCTTAAATGCATGAAATAGATTGTTGGCCTTTGTTGTATGTTTGGTGTATTTTTGGTTTCTAAGTGTAAATGTATGAAAAATGAAATTTCATTTGATATTTATATAAGAGCTCATTTGGTTTTAGGGCCCCTTTTGTGCAAATAATTTTATTCATTGAATTGTAATGGAAATGCTTAAATATAAGTTGAATATGATTGATTTTTTGGTATATGTGATTGTTTTAATTTTTGGTTTGAAAAATTTCTAACTTTCCTTCATGCATGTTCGGTCAAGGGTTTTAATACTGAGGAAATGAATTTTGTTTTTGGTGTATGTTAAGGATTTGTTAATCTTTGTTATTTTCCTAACCAAATTTTCGGTTGTATGTGAAAAATGACTGATACAAAGAATTTTGCTTTGGTTTGGGTATCTCAAGGGCCACACGGTTTTGTTGTTGTTTTTGGTTCAAAAGATTTTTCCTTGCTTCCATGATTTAATTATGTTTGAATGAATAAGGAGTGATTTGGGAATGCATGTGTTTATTTGATAAAAAAAATGTGTATGCTCTTGTATATGTATATATGTGTATTCGGCCAAACCACAAGGAAATGAACAAATGATTTTTGGTTTGGTAAAAAGTTTAAGTCTTTGATCTTGCATGTATGTATATATTCGGCCTAGAGCATGAGAAAATGAATGAATGATTTTTATTTAGTACAAAGTTAAGTTTTTAATCTTGTATGCAAGTATATTTGGCCTAATCATGAAAAGGGTGAATGAATAATTTTGTTTGATAAAATTTTGTGCCTTTGATGTGTATATGTGTGTGTTTCGGTCATGAGAGAAAGAGTGAGCAAATGATTTTGGTTTCATGAAAACAAATTGTATTTGAGAGTTTGATGTGAGTCATGATGATTTAAGAGCCTATGTTTGTAATTTTTAACTTATTTTCTTTTGATCCATTCGGCCAAGTGTTGTAAATGTACTTAGGAAATGTTGTTTTATGAAAACAAACTTATAAGTTGATGCTTTAAACTATTTATGTTGATGTAAGTGTGGAATGTGTAATTCTTAGTTTATTTCTCCTTACTTTATGATTCGATCAAAACATGCCTAGAAGGGTAAGTGGATTAGAGTGTTTGATGTAACATCCCGCATTTTCTGGACTCAAATAGATCAATGAGGTTTTATTTAAAAATGATTTTTTGAATTTAAGAAAGATTTTTAGCTGAATGTTTTAGCAAATGAATTTTTATTTGAGTTTGAATTCATGAAAACCAAGTTATGATTTTGTCATTTGAGATTTCTCAAAGAAATGAATTTTCTTTTATGATCAAAAAGAATTTGATTACTTTGAAAAATGCATATCTTTTCAACCGTTATTTGGAAAATCCTGATCTTGATATGCAAACGATTGTGTTAAAAATTAGAATTTAAATATGTGATTTTTTTTATAATTTTCTGGGTTGGTTTACAAGAAATTATTTTTGAGTATTTAAAAATTATTTTTGAGAATTTAAATGAGGTTTTAGTGAAAATGATTTGAGGCTTTAAAAAATTATTTCTTTTGAAGATCTTTTGACTTATGTGAAAATATGGTTTTATAAAATAAAATGAAACCCATATTTATAACCAAATGGTGCAGTTTATTAATGTATCTTTGGAATCTTTGAGTTTGGGAACATGTGTGTTTTCTTATTATAAGAGTGCCATAAATTATGTGTGAAATTCAATTAGTGAATTTGAGATGCATAAATGAATGAATGCATGACTAATTTGTGTGAATGTGAATGTGTGTGTGTGATGCATGTTTGAGTTGTGCTATTTAGAAAAAAAATAATGCCCTAAAGTGATATATATATATATATATATGTTTGATTGTTAGATGTATGCATTGAATTTTAAGATATTTCATTATTTAATTTTATGAGCTTATGGTTCTTTCTAAATGCAATGGAAGCAATTTTATTCTCTCCTATATGTGTGTGTGTTGTTCGGCCATATAGGATTAAGAGGACCAAGTAGGAGTTTATTTTCTTATGCATTAAGAAAGTGAGAGTTAAATAGGAAATTGGTGGAAAATGAGGTGGTGTGTGTTATGATGATGGTAAGACTTTCCTTCCACCATGTCTCCCATGACAAGACCTCTTCCATGCAACATTTTGGTTGGACCGAATTGCTCTTGAGCCAACACCTTGAACCGAGGTCAAAAGAGGAAAATTCCATTTCCTTGCCTTGCCTATATAGAGTCGTGTGTGTGTGTTGGCTAGTGACTCATTTTTCATTTTTCCTTCACATCCCTAAACACTTAGTCCCAAGAGCACCAACAAGCTCTTGAGACCCTAGAAAAAAGAGAGTGAGGCCGTGAGAAAGAAGAGGAAAGGGAGAGTGAGAATCCAAGTTTCCTTAACCCAAATACCTTTGATTTCTTCCTTCACACACATCCTTCTTCAAAGATCAAGAAGAAAACCACCCATCAACCCTAAGAGAGGGGAGGCCGAAGCAAACCCTAGAAGGAGGAGAGAAGGATTTGAAGCTTGAAGATTAGGATTTTTGTTTAAGGTAGTTGTTTAAGAGAGTTTTAGTGTAATAATTTTGGTTTGTAAAGGACTCTATGATGGACTTTGTTTAAGTTTAAAGTTTTGTGATGCATGTGTTTATTTTCTTATGATCTTGAAGTTTAAATGCTTTGCATGTTATTTTTATGGCTTGATCTTGAATATTTGTGCTTGAAAGCTTTTGATCCTTAACTTGTAAAATTTCTTCTTCACAATTTGTTTAAGATTTGTGTTTAAGCTTATATATTTGCCTTGATCTTCTCTTGCATGTCATGATTTAAGGTTGATCTTTGAAAAAGCATGAAGCTTGAGTCTTGCATGTTGATGTTGAGTGTAAAGATTTGGTTTTTTCTTTGATTCATGTCACGGTTTGGAAGAAAAATTATGATAACAAGTTTTAAAAATGATTTTGGTGCAAAAGGAATTTAAAACAAGATTTTGTGTGTGATGATGATGCATGATTCGGTTGGAGTTTTAAGAAAGAAAATGATGCTTTAAAAGTTTTGCATGATGTGATCTATGAGTTTTAACCTTTGCATGTGAGAATAAAATCTAAAGATCTTGCCTTTTTGCATGTTATCATTCGGCCAAACCTAGGGAAAGTAGAAAACCATGTTTGATCATCATTTAATTTACATGCATGATGAAATTTATTCCCTTTAAAGATTTTAAATACATGCATGAGATCATTAAAGGTTTGAATGATAAAGATTTTGATATAACCTTTGATTTTTATTGTGAAAAATTTAGTTAAAGAAATTTAATTAGAACTTGATAAATTTTTATGTGGAGCTCGCGGTTTTTCCCTTGTAAATATTAAAGTTTGTTCATTTTGTTTTGCATGTGTGATTTATTGATGGATCTATGGATTTCAAGCATATAAAAATCTAAACTTTTGATTAAAAAGCTTAAAAGTGATTTTCATGATCCCATTCGGTTTTGGAACCAGTTTATTCAAGTAATTTTTATTCCTTTATGTGTTATGATTTGAACTTAGTTTTGAGAAAGAAGAATTGATTTGGTACATGAGCAAATTGTTTGAGTTGTTCTCCTTATGCTCCATTCGGTTTAGGCACTAAGTAAAAGAAATAGATTGATTTCTTCTTTATACGATGATTTGAATAATGTTAGCATGATTTTAAGTAAGGATATTCCCTTTTCTTTTAGTAATTATTTCGGTTGTATTGTTTAAAGTAGGATAATGTGTTTAGAAAGTTATTTCTCTTATGTGCATGTTTTGTTTAAGTGTTAGTAATCATTATTGTTTGAAATTGTGAATGTAAACCTTGTCTTATGTGTGATAAGATTCGACCATGCATAGAAAATAGGAGTTTGTGTTTGATTCTTGTTTCATGTGCTTGCATGATGAGTGTGAAATTGATGCATTGATTGTGAATGGCTTAACATGTTAAATATGTGTATTTGAACATGATTTGAATGTTTAATATTTTTAAAAGTTTTTGGTTTAATCCTCGTGTTATTTCCCTTGATTTAATTCGGTTCTTGAAGAAAATAAAATGAGTAAAAGTGATTTGATTTATTGAAAAAGTATTGTTTCGAAAAGATTTTCATTCGATTATTGAAGCATATGGTTTTAATTTAAAGGTGTTTTATATATGAAAACCCTTAAGATAAATGTGGCCTTTAAAGGGGTCAAGAAACTATTTATGTTTTTAAACAAGTGTTTGACAAGAGTATTTCAAGTTTTTTTTTAAATTCCTAGACGTGTTGTTGAATGAATGTTTTACTTGATTTTGATTGTGAGTTTAAAACCCAAAGTGATTTCAAAGTATTAAGAAGAAGCGAATACTTTATTTTCAAATAAAAAGTTTTGTAACGTTGTTGGAATAATTTTATAAGAATGATTTTAACAAGAGAGAGCTATTTGAGTTTCCAGTAAAGATCGGGAAGCAGATACGAGCGTCGCGTTGGAAACCAAGGAGCGTAGTGAGGATTGTCGTCGGTCGAGGTGAGAGAGAAGTTTTCCCCAAACACCGTGGTATTTAGGTAACATATTAAGTGTTTCGACCATCTCAAAAGTCGAAACTTAGTGGTTCTGAGTCAGTAGCACGGTGGCAATTGTATTGATTGGGTGGCCACTCGTGTGAAGAAGACAAAGACCACACAAACTTACGTGATGCACTTATGTGATAATGTTTGAATGTTATATGTGTTATTTGTTTGTTTATTTAGAAGTTATTTAATGTGAGTTGCTGAAGATTATAATAATGAGGATGACAATAATAATTAAGGAATATGAAAGAGATATAGGGCGTCGTCGTGGAACAGATCAAGTGACTGATGGGATAAGATGAGTCAGAGCTGGAGAAAGAATAATGTTGTTTTTGAAGAAGTTTACAAACATTATTTTTGAAAAAGATTTATGAAACATTATTTTTGAAAAGAATTTGTGAAACATTATTTTTGAAAAGGATTTACGAAACATTGTTTTTGAAAAGAATTTGTGAAATGCTATTTTCGAAAAGAGTTTGTGAAACACTATTTGAAGAGAGATTTTGAAACATTATTTTTGGGAACGTTTGCGAAACCTTATTTTTGGAAAGAATTTGTGAAACATCATTTTGAAGAAGTTGGTGAAATACTCTTTTGAGAAAGTTGTGAAACATCATTTTTGGGAAAATTTTTGGAATATCATTTGAGAAAATTTATGAAAGGATATTTTTAAGAAGATGAGAAAACAAGATTTTTGAGTCAGAATATGGAATTTAATTTTGAGAGAGTTATGAAATGAGAAATCTGGAGAGAAGGAGAAACGAGATGCAAATTCGTCAAGGCAATCCCAGCTCTGTGCCAAGTTGAGAAAAGAGATGTATTGCGATAGTTAGTGGTCGGGACTCGTTGAAGGGATGCACTAAGGGCGAGCCGACCTTAGGATTAAGATGTTAAGATAATAAAACTTTAAAAGACTTTTAAAACACATGAACTAACGTGGTGAGTTATAAGTGCGATCGAAGTAGTGGAGAGGAAGGAACCATAAGTATCTGCGGATACTTAGGTGGAGATTGCATTAGGGGAGGACGATGACGGTGAATCGTCAAGAAGTCTAGAGTACTTTCTAGGCAGGACGGACCCCACATGTGGTGTACAAACGTAGTAAGGACTGGGTCCAATGCCATGGTAAGTTCTGCACTGCAGACTAGAATAGTATTGTCGCCCCCTAGATTGTAAATCTTGAACAGTGAGAGGGACTGGAACGGGGCATCTAGATTGCCACTGTACCCGAGTTCTCTACAATGTGCGTTGATAATATATAAATGATATGAATTGAAATGAATTGATTTGAGACTGTACCCGAGATTTCTACAGTTCTCCTGGCTTGGAGCCAATTGTTGAGACAGCTATCGTGCCCGCGTGGTAAAGGTCATGTACTCCTGTTTGCTTCCGACTAGGTTGGGTGGATGACCGAGGAGATGTAGACGTGTGTGCTAACTACGAGAGCGATCTCCTCAATGATGATTAATTTTCCCCCGCATCATTGACGGAAACGAATTCATAAAACTTAAATAAGAAAAGAAAAATTATATAGTAATGAGAATAATTCTTAAGTGAAAGAATGGAGAGGAAGATGAATTTGTGTGGTGATGGAATCAGAGATGCGCAGCAGAAGCGATTTATGGAGATGTTAAAAGTTTTGAGAAAAGAAAAGTAATGGAATAGAGTAAGTGTTTGCATGCTTAAATATGATTGCTTCTATATGTGTTTGCCTATATGTTTTTGTTCATTCTTAATATCTTGCCTATTGTAATTCCACACTGTTGGCATAACATGCTTGGGAATACTTACTCTCTCTAGTCTTATACTTGTGTGCTTGTTTATATGTTGTCAACCCTTTAGTCTATGGATCCGGTTAAGTTTACGTTCGATATTCGAGACGAGGGAAGATGGGAGGTGAACTACAGAGGTTGGGAGTGGCGCAGAGTCACTAAGGTTCGTATCTTCGACCCCAACCATACCCTGTGAGGGACAGCTCCAGATACTCGCACTTGTCGCTTCGTACTCGCGGACTTGCAGACTGGTGGACCAGCCAACTATCATGGTGGACATCCGATGCCTTTGCCTGCACGAATTGATCCCGAGGCTGACGAGTTAGAGGAGCTGGATGAGGCTTTGGACGATCTACCAGACGAAGCTTTTGAGGCGATGCAAGAGGATGAGCCTGAGGAAGACCCAGAGGAAGATCCTGACGAGGACATAGATTACCGGAGGCGGATGTGATTGAGATCGACCCGAGTGAGGCACCTCCTGTGGACCCATCGACTTCAGCTTAATGGGCCTGGTGGTAGTTCTTTTATTTTCTTGGAAGTATTTTGTTTCCCTGTATTTACTTAGTATCATTGCAGTACCATGATGTAACCCCAAATATCTGAACGAAATTTGTTTTTAATGGGCACCACTGATTTTGATTATAAAAGAAAATGGGCTATGATAATTGAGTTGAGAAGAATCAAGTTGCAAAGTGTAGTGTCTTGTGACACTTCGGTTTGGAACTTGAAGTTTAGCATGATACGTGAGAACACTAACTTTAAATACAAAGGAGTTTTGGAAACTAAACGGTTCTCATGCTCATGTTACTCAACCATGTTACATGTTTTAAAAAAAAAAAAAATTTGCCCACATTTTTACTACATTCTACGATTAAAGGAATATATTTTCAAGTTGCCAAATCGGGGTGTTACATTTGAAAACTTACAAATTTTCTTTATTTCTCTTTGTTTGATTCGGCTAGGCATGGGAAAACTAATCAAATGACTTTTGTTTGCTTAAGTGTGAATTTCTAAGTTAATAATTGAAAATGACTAATTGGATTTAAGTGTTTAAGAGTTGTAAATTTTGGTTTATTTGGAAATGCACAATTCGGCCATGCATGTAAAAATGGATTAAATAATTTTTGATTTAGTTCTAAATGATGTAGATGTGTTGATTAATTGATATGAATTAAAGTCTGATGGAGAGAATGCTTGGTTTCGTGCTTATAAGAGTTTTGGAAAAACACATGGATTCTTGACTCATTTTGGCATCATTCGGTTTTGCCTAATCCTTAAGAATATGAGTTGTTTTGATACATTCTCTATGCTCTTTTAATATGCTTAAGTGATTTTGAATTGGTTTACACTTACTTGGTATTTTATTGAAGTATGATTTGGTTTAATGTTGAAAATGAAAATTTAGGGCTTTTGCTTGCAAACGTTTTGCATAAAAAAAGTGTTTGTACATGTCTAATGAGCTTAAAGCTTTGTCGCTGTCTTAATAAGACTAATTTGAATGCCTCTGAATTTTGGTACAATTTTTGGAATTTAATTACTAATTTTTGAAGAATTATTTTGTGAAAACGATTTCGAAAAAACGGAGTTTTCGGATAAAATACAAACTAAATTTTCTAGACTTATACTATTCCAATGGACTTAAAATTTTTATGGTAAGGCCTTAAATATATGCGGATACCCTCTGTAAAATTTGAAGTTATTTGGAGTTGAATTGATATTTTATTTCTTATAAAACAGTGAACAATTGTGATTCAGGAATTTCAGAGTTTAAGGTAAATTTAATTGAAAAAGTGTTACTTCCACAACCCCAAATAATCTGAATATTTTGTGAGATTTTCCTTACTATATGAGGATGCTCTGTACCAAATTTCGTGACAATTGGAATTGATTTACTATTTTAAATAAATGCAAACTTGCTTCAGGATGTAACAATCCAGAATTGATTTTTAAGGAAAAATCGAATAGAGACTTAGGTTCTGGATACTGAAATGATTTGAAAATTTTATGTGAGGTATTTTAATATGTGTTTAAAGGTATTGCAAAGTTTGAAATTGAAATGAGTTGGTTTGATTTGATTTTGGGATTTTATTTCCTTGAATTTCCCGTATTCGATTTAACATGTGTTTGATGTTCTTAGGAATGCAATGTTGTGTGTTAGTGCTGAACTTGGCTGGATGCTCTTATTATGGCATTTGGATGCGACTAAATAAATGAAGGAAGTCGGTTGATATTTTTTTGAAGTGAGTTACCTGCTAGGTAATGTAAATAGGTTTAGGATTAAGAATATGTGTGCCCTAATTGTTTTGTCTCTATGTTTTGGTCTGTGCAAATAAATATGTGGCTGTGAACATTCGTTTGGTTGAGTGGTATGCTAGCTGTATGATGTGATTTAAAATTAACTTAAAGCATGTTAATTAAGTTGCTTGAATTAGAAGTAAGCTTGTTTCGGTTAAAGTAAGTTTATGGAATTAGTATAACTAAATTGCCAAGCTATGTGTTACTTGCAAGAAATTAATTGCATGACTAAAGAAGTGAAGGAAAATGGATTGTGTATGTAAATGCAAAATATTTAAGTAATGTGTTTGATTTAAAATAGTTTTCGGTGTTTTGGGCATTAGGAAGTTGTTGTCCAGCAAGGACCAGCCACCGAATCAATTAGATAAATTATTTTCTTGATTTATTTACGATGGTTTTAAAGTATAAAATGTAGCAAAAAGTTAGATTTGATTGGAGAAAGTAATGACGTTTTATGATTACTCGACAGGAAATAAAACGAATTTTCGAAAGATGTTTTTAATACTACGCGTGTTTAATGATTAGATAGACTTGTAATGACTGTGTGTCTTGTTTAAGGCAAGGGATCTGCAAGTCGGAACTTTGGGACTGCTGTCAGTCGGACGAACCCGTGGCAATTTCTGAATAGCATTGCTGGACTCCACGTGAGAGAGGAGCTTCCCTAAGACACTGTGGTATTGAGGTAAAATGTTGAGACGTTCCGGATCATCTCAAAGATCGGAACATGGTGGTCTCCGGGTTAGTAGTATAGTGGCAATTGTTGTGTGTGTATGGCCACTTATATGAAGAGACTAGGACCACCTATTATTGCATGATGCCATTGATGTGATTATGCCATGATAACATGCTTTGTCTTTATTTATGTATGTTTGCTAAACTTTTATCTGAAATTGAAAGTATTTCTGCACCGTAAGATGTTTGCTCTGCTAATATTGTTAAATGGACCAATGATGCTGATGAAAATGATGTAAGAATATTGAAATGTCGTGGTAAGTGATGAAAGAATTTGATAAAGGCAAGATCTAGTTATGATGAAAAGATTGTTGATTTGAGAAGTAATAAAAGTAAAAGTACAAGGAAGGAAGTAATGACATAAAAGGTTAAACTCCCTAATGTGCACGGTTGTCGTTACGTGCTTTCTAGGTTGAGGATGGTGTTGACCACGTGGGTTTCATGTCGTGGTTTCGATCCCTCAGTTGTAATGATGATGTGTTAATGAGAAAGTGAGTATGTGAATCATGAAGGAAAAGGTTAATGTGAAAGATTTGATTAGAGGTCGAGGATCACCGAAGGGATGGACAAGGGTGACACGTCCGAACCTTAGGATTAATTAGAATTTTAATAAGACTAAAACACTGAGACATTAAAAGACATGGAATGACGCGGTGAGTTGAGTGTGTGAAGTAGTGAAGAGGAAGATACCCTTATCTGTGGATACTCAAGTGAACGATTGTGATAGGGGAGGGTGATGACGGTGACTCGTCAAGTAACCTAGAGTAATTTTCTAGGCGGAACCAGTCTATAAGTGATCGGGACTTAAGGCCCAAGGGATCATAGCGTGTTCTGCACAACTAACTAGAAAAGTACTGTCGTCCCCTTGATCAACTTCGAAACGGTGAGAGGGAACCTGAACGAGGCGGGGAGTCGATTGGTTGTTGGGCCCTACGATATCGCAATAAAATGAGTAAATTATAACTGACCCGTGTGGGTGCAGTATGAAAATTATAGATGTGAGACCCACAATTTTACCCAATTTATTTGAGAATTTATATTTAAAATTAAAATATTATATTTGATTTTTGATAAATTGTGATACCTGGATTTAATTAAAATAGTATGAATTATATATGTATATATATACACGTGGTATATATATTATATATGTGACGCTCTCTTTTTAACTTGAAAATAATTAATATTTCCAAATAATTGAATACTTGCTATCAAAATTTGGGCTAGAAAATTTTTCCTTTTTAGAACCAGTACTTGCTCGTTCATAAACCCTTTTGAACATAAACCATTTTTGAAAGTTCGGCTTAATAATATCTTAGTTTCGAAAAGGCTCTCGAGATAACATTTCCTTAACTATAGAAAATACTCTTCATAGTTAATATTAAAACACACCATTTGCCTCTCGAGTTGAATTTGAATATATAAAGCATAAACTTATCGCCGAATCCTTTCTTAATAGAAAACAGAGTTCGCGGAAGTAAAAATAATACTTATGGGGCACTGTTGAGGTAAAGAAAAACATCATATATATATAAGTCATAACATAACCCCATCAGTACAGTCAGTAGCAAGTGATAAAAAGTCGAGATAGCAAGTTTTGATGAAACATATACAGACCAGCTGCATAAAATAAAAGCTCACTCTAAGACCTCTCAGATATATACAATATATATAACAAAATCCAAAATAGAAGTCCCAGAGCAAGTCATCCGTGTCTTCAGCAGCTCTTCAGATCCTCCACCGCTCTATCCCTAGGATCTAGGATCCAAAACATCTACGCTATGCAAGCTCCTATGAACCAGCGGGTCCACCTCTAGCTGAAACAGTCGGCTCAACATGCACCTCCTCCTCGCTCTCATCCTCCAAAGGGTCCTCCTCGACCTCCCCCGACTGTGTAGAGACCCCACCACTGGGTCTAAGGTCTGCAGAAGCAGTCCTATCCAAGTCAGTCGGACTAGGAGAAGGAGTCTCCTCAGTGACAACTCTCTGGGAGGAAGGATGGGAACGAGTGGCAGCTCTAAAACGAAAACTATGGAAACGACGCATAGGTCGAGCCGGGGGTGGTCCTCTATATGTGTAAAAAGGTGGAACATGCATAGTGTAGACTAAGGGAATCCTAAATCGACGAGGTCGCACTCGCATCAGAGGGTTAGGGTGGTAGAGAGTGATCTCAACCTCCCCCTCAAAAGTGGCACGGTGCTCCTCATACGTCCATATACCGCTAGGGATAGGGCGTATCTCGATGCAAGCTAGGTATCTGGCCATCACCTAAACAGGGCACAGGGAGTAAGTATACACATATACATAATTGATAAAGACTAAAATTACAATCACAAGCATATCATGGATAGATCATAATGCAAATACATATGAGCACACCGGTTTTCAACATTATAACTCTTATAATGCAAGTGGCATGATGTATGATTTTCTATCCACAACTGAGGCCTCTAAAAGTCCATCTTGGATGTCCATCCAATACACCCTTGTGTTCCCGGAACACCGACATTTGTTCCCAGAACATAATGCCGAACCATACTTGGATAATAAGCATCACTCCCGGAGTGTGCACCACGTTCCCAGAACGCATACGTTCCCAGAACGCATAAAAACCAGGTCCCGGACACTGGCCACATATCTATAATGTGTCATCAAGTAGGTTATAATTTGGTACTCTCGGAGTACCCTCCTCATATTCCCAGAATATGATAAACGTTCCTTCCAACCAGACTTCCAGTCTATATGGATGCACAAATATCAGGGTTGGTTTTATCTTTACATTAATGTGATTTAGAAATATTCCAATTTCCCTTTTTGAATGATTGATTTGAGGCATAATCTTTGGCATAAAATTCTCATTTGAATTTTTTCTCAAAACATGCCTTTTAAACTTAGATTAGGTAAAACAAAGTCAATGGTATTCAAAAACTTAACTTTTTATTTTTCAGATTCAGGTACTAACCGGTTACAGTCTCAGGCTAACCGGTTAGAATTACAGACCTGAACTGTTTACCATTGAAATTCAGAAAAACCCTCTTTCTTGAATTTACTACCCAATCCATAAACAAGTTAAACATTGTTTTATGCCTCAAAAATTACAGTTTTATCATTCAAAAGGTCTAAATCACTTTTCATTTTCCAATGAACATAATTTCCTCTTGAAATTATTTCATTAACTTAAGGCATTAATTTTAATCTTTCAAATCTGAACCTTGATATTATCACAACTCATGTTCAGATCATGTATAATGAGATTAAAGCATAGATTTGAGCATAAACCACTAAAATTTCAGGACTGATTAATGAACTGATTTTTCTTTGAAATTCTGTAGTGTCTAACCGGTTACGAATATCGAGTAACCGGTTAGATTATGCAGTCAGTCCATTAAAACAAGAGTTTTAACAATTCATTTTCTTCTTTTCTCAAATCTAACCAAATCTCAACATTCACAGAGTTCATATGCCTTAAGATAAACATGTTTATACCCAGAAACACATTCAAATTGCATGCATCAAGTTTATGATATCAAATTGCATGAAAATTCACATAAACACAATTTAATACAACAAAACTTATAATAGGCATTCAAATTCAGAATTCAGCCTCCATATACTTTGCATGCATCAATATAAAGTTGCTCAAAACCACAGTGAGCAAAACTTTGGCCTCCAAGCCTTTGTGCCATATTGCACATAATGCCCTTTTTGAGTTTTGTTAACTCAAATCCTAAATCACTTGAATTTTAGTCTAAATCTAGTATAAGGTAGACTTCTCCCATACCTTAAGACTGAGTTTGATGAAGATTGACACAGAACTTGAAGAAAACTCCACAGATTTCTCACAAACTCACAGCTCTGCTCTCAGCCACGAATTTCACCAACAGGGTCCAAAGACCAGAAGTTTTGACATAGCAAATGGCCAAAGAAATTGGGGAAAACAGTTAGGACTCAAAATAGGTAACATGCACTAGAGAATCAAAGAGATTTGAGACTTAATGGTGGCTTTACTTACCCAAAATCAGATCTGGAATTCAGCTCCCAGAACAGGAATGACAGAGAACTCTGTTTCCAACTCCTAGCTTCCCAAATTGATTCCTCCTTCCACACACACTCTTGACTTACAAATTTGGTATCAACACGAAGATCTGGATGTAAGCTTCGTGTTCGTGTATCACTCAGAGTCTACCTCTCAGAATCAAAGAAGAATTTCAGAGATGAAGCTTGGAACCCTAAACAGAGCCTCCCTTCCAAAATTCAGAAATTCAACCCTAAATTCGTCCACAAGACAGGCTTAAATAGAGAAATTTCAATGCCATGCATACCGACGCGTGGTTTCCACTGATCTATGGCTGATTTCGTGGTGATTAATTGGATTAATCAAGTGATTATTCATCAAAATCCACTAACCCAGTTTCTGGGTTCATCGTCTAACCGGTTACAGGGCATTACTAACCGGTTAGATTAGTACAAAATTTAAAAATTACTATTTTTAAATCTTTCCCTCCAAGAACCTTTTTAATATTACCTTTTAGTCCTCATCCAGGGACCAAAATGCAATATCCTTATATTTTGCATTTATTTGCCCTATAAAAATATTTCAACTTATATTTATTTTTTAAGGCTAATTAAATACAAAATATAAACTTGGAAAATTTCTATAAATTAATAATAAAACTTTTATTATTAATTTCCTATTATTCGGGAGACGAAAATTAGGGGTGTTACACTACTCCCCCACTTAAAAGGAATTTCGTCCCCGAAATTCTAGTTTACAAAAACAACTCCGGATACTCTTGACGCATCTTCTCTTCTAATTCCCATGTGGCTTCTGATACGTCAGCATTTTCCCATATGACCTTTACTAAAGGTATCTCCTTTCCCCTGAGCTGCTTAACTTCACGACCTTCTATCTGAACTGGTCTGGTCTCAAAGGTCAGGTTTTCCTTCAGAGTTAGGTCGTCAGGTTGGAGTTTTAGAATAACTGATGGATCATGCACGTACTTCTTTAATTGCGAAACGTGAAAGACGTTGTGCAAATTGGACAAAGAGGATGGTAAAGCTAGTTGGTAAGCAATAGGACCAACTCTCTTAAGAATTTGGTATGGACCTATACACTTAGGCGACAACTTTCGGCTTCTCAAGGCTCTACTGATTCCTTTCATCGGAACTACCCGAAGGAACACATGATCGCCCTCAGAAAACTCTAATGGTTTTCTCCTCTTATCCGCATAACTCTTCTGCCGACTCTGAGCCGCTTTCATCTTTTCCTGAACCATCTTGATCTTCTCAGAGGTCTGCTGTATCATTTCTGGTCCAACCATCAAGTTCTCCCCCACTTGGAACCAACATAGCGGGGTTTGACACTTCCTTCCATACAACGCTTCGAACGGAGCCATTCCAATGCTCGCATGATAGCTGTTGTTGTATGTGAATTCGGCAAGAGGTAACACTTGATCCCAACTTCCTTGTTCTTCAAGTGCACAAGCTCTCAACACATCTTCCAAAGATTGAATCGTTCTCTCCGTCTGGCCACCCGTCTGTGGATGATACGCAGAACTCAGTTTCAATCTTGTTCCCATAGCCTCATGCAAACTTTTCCAGAATTGCGACGAAAATCTGGGATCTCAGTCCGACACAATACTCGAAGGCACTCCGTGAAGACGAACTACCTCCTTGATATAGATCTGGGTAAGTTTGTTCAAAGGATAACGCATGTTTATCGGAATAAAATGCGCCGATTTGGTTAACCTATCTACAACTACCCAAATTGCATCATGATTTGCTGTTGTCCTTGGCAAACCAGACACAAAATCCATTGAGATGCTATCCCACTTCCACTGGGGAATCCTCAAAGGTTACAATTGTCCTCCCGGTTTCTGATGTTCTACCTTAGCTTTTTGACAAATCAAGCACGCCGCTACGTATTCCGCAACAGCCTTTTTCAATCCAGACCACCAAAACATCTTTTTCAAGTCTTGATACATTTTGGTTGATCCAGGATGCATACTCATCCGACTCTTATGGGCTTCGTCGAGAATCAGTCTTCTAACTTCCTGATCTCTTGGTATACAAATCCTTGTCCTAAAACGAAGGATTCCATCCTGCCCAATCTTGAAATCAGGTTCCCTTCCCTCTGAACCTAGTTTCATCTTTTCCATCAATTCTTCGTTTGCTCGTTGCAACTCCCGAATTCTTTCCAAGAACTTGTTTGTAATCTGCAACATCCCCAACTTGATACTTGATGGCTCCACTTGTGTCAACAAGCTCAAGTATCTAAATTCCTCGATCAACGCTTCTTCCTTAACCATCATCGCACTTATGTGGATTGCTTTCCAACTCAAAGCATCTGCAACCACATTTGCTTTACCCGGATGACAGTGGAGTTTAAAGTCATAATCTTTCAAAAACTCCATCCATCTTCTTTGCCTCATGTTCAACTCTTTCTGGTCGAAGAGATATTTCCAACTCTTATGGTCACTAAATACTTGGAATGTAGTGCCATAGAGATGATGTCTCCATATCTTTAAGGCAAACACGATCGCAGCCAATTCTAAATCGTGTGTCGGGTAATTCACTTCATGATTCTTCAATTGTCGCGATGCATAAGCCACTACTCTTCCTTCTTGCATCAATACACAACCCAGTCCTTGCTTAGATGCATCACAGTACACTTCAAAACTCTTGTGAGGATCAGGTAAGATTAACACAGGAGATGATGTTAACCTTTCCTTCAACTCACGGAAGCTAACTTCGCACCGATCGTCCCACACGAACGGTTGATCTTTCCGAGTCAACTTATTCAAAGGCAATGCAATCTTTGAAAATCCTTCTATAAACCTACAATAGTATCCAGCCAGCCCTAAGAAACTTCTCACCTCCGTCACGGTCTTAGGCTGTTCCCAACTTAGCACTGAACTTACTTTTGCTGGATCCACCGCAATTCCTTCTTTAGAGATTACATGCCCCAAAAACTTCACTTCGTTCAACCAAAACTCACACTTCGTAAGTTTGGCATATAATTGCTTCTCCTTCAGGACTTTCAACACAATCCTGAGATGCTCTTCATGCTCTTCCGGATTTTTAGAATAGACCAGAATATCATCAATGAATACCACCACAAATAAATCCAAATATGGTCTAAAGATCCGGTTCATATAATCCATGAAAATAGCAGGTGCATTAGTCAACCCGAACGGCATCACAACATACTCATAATGACCGTATCGAGATCGAAATGCAGTCTTGGGTATATCCTCCTCCTTTATCCTGATCTGATGATAACTCGATCTCAGATCAATCTTGGAGAATACTGCAGCTCCCCTAACCTGGTCCATAAGGTCATCAATCCTTGGCAAAGGATACTTGTTCTTAATAGTGACCTTATTCAACTGCCTGTAATCCACACACATCCTCATACTCCCATCTTTCTTCTTTACAAACAGTAATGGAGCTCCCCAAGGCGAAACGCTTGGCCTGATCATCTGTTTTTAGAGCAACTCCTCTATCTGCTTCTTCATTTCTACCATTTCTGGTGGTGCCATCCTATAAGGAGCAATAGAGATGGGACCAGCTCCAGGGACTAAATCAATCCCAAACTCTATCTCTCGCTTCGGAGGTAATCCTGGTATCTCTTCAGGAAATACTTCCGGAAATTCCCTCACCACCGGAATCTCCTCGATCGGCATCGACTCTTCTTCTCCAGAAGCCGAGAATAAACACATATAACCTTCCGGTTCAAGGGTCCTATATTGAATTGTCTTTTCCTCACAATTGATGGTCACTTGGTTCTTCATCAACCAGTCCATACCCAAGATCACATCCAATTGTAACTTAGGGAGACAAACCAAATCTACCTTAGAAAGACGACCCAGAATTTCTACATTACACCCTAAACAGACTTTAGCGGTGAAGATCGGTATTCTCGTAGGAGTATCTATACTAAGATAGCAGGGTGAATCAGAAACAACAAGATTCAACCTATTCACACATTCAGGAGAAACAAAAGAATGTGTAGCTCCAGAATCAAACATGATTTTGCAAGGTTGGTTATTAAGCAGAAAGTTAACTTGCACGAGATTCGGGGTTTGGGTTGCTTCATTACCACTCAGGGTAAATACTCTTCCTTGCACCACAGTCTTGCCAGCAGATCCCTTTGCAGATTCTTGGCACTCACGAGCAAAGTGACCTTGCTTTCCACACTTAAAACATCCTCCTGTGGACCAGCAAAATTGACCATGATGATAACGCTTGCACTTCTCGCAATAAGGAGCATTATCGCGAGACTTGTTCTTGTTATCCATCACCGCCTTGCCCTTGCCCTTGTTCTTAGAATATGGACCATTATTCTGATGATCAAACTTCTTCTTCCTCTGTGGTCCATAGTTCTGTCCAACCCCTTTCACCTGACTTCCAATCAACTCAACCTTCTTATCATCTTCATACATTCTACACATATCCACTAGTGCAGGGAAACTCTGAATCCTTTGATAACTGAAGATAGACTTCAGTTCCGGCCTTAGTCCACCTTCAAACTTAACACACTTACTCCTTTCATCAGAGTTATTTAATTAGTAGGGAGAATACTTCATCAGCTCCTCGAACTTGGCAGCATACTCTCTTACACTCATATCCCCCTGCTTCAATTGCATGAATTCCAATTCCGAGTTACGGATCAAAAGTTATGGCTGTTTGAAATTCGTGCTGATAAAACTTGAAAAAGGTTTTCTGCAATTCACAACCAATGATGATCTGAGTGACAGTGGCTTAACAAAACATCATCATATGATAATAGTAGTGTGGATATAAATTTTCGTGCAAAAATACCACCCACAACTATGTGAACGAGCAACCACAGAATCAATCAAATACACTAATTGCAACAAAACAGCAAACAGCGCAACTTCAACCAGTTATCAGAATTGACTACTAGACCCTAAATCAGACACGACACACTATAATAACTATACTAACTACGACACTAACTAACTACTAATGACCTTTGGCAAGAACCGATAATCCCCGGCAACGGCGCCAAATTTTGATCGAGGCCGTACCCGATCAAAATAAAAGGTGTTTATTCTGTAGTACTAGGAAGGTGATCCTAGGTCGTTTCCCAGCGAATATCGGTCTAGGCAAAGTATCAAACACGTAGTGTGCAGTAAAATGGGGGGGTTTTTGTGTGTGACAAATGTGAAGAACAAAACATAAACAGAATATAAAAACTAAGAAAATCAGAAACAAAAGCGGGCAAACCCCTTTGGCTACGTACACTACTCAATCCTAGCTCACTAAAGATCGATTCCTCTCCTCTCCTCTGTCCAACTCGTGATAACCAAATACTAAGCGAAAATTCAGTTATCACTCCAAACCCTAACTTCTAATTAAGCATCAGAAACCAGAATTGGAGTTTTTACAAGTTAATACAAATTAAGCATTTATATTCATGTATTATCTCTACGAAATGGAATTAAGCAAACCACTACACATCGATAAACATGAAAACAGAGAAGAGAAAACGAAATTGCATTAATAACAAGAGCTCAAGAGTAGATAATACAATACCAAAGGGATTAACCCTTGAAGTCTAGCCTTCCATGGCCATAAATGAAGAAAAACGAGTAGAAATGGGGAAGAACAAAACCCTAGCAGCCACCATCACTTGGGAGAGCCAAGAGAGAAGTTCTAACCTAGAGAGAGAGTGAGAAATCTGAAATGAAAGTGTGTTCTTGGAGGTTACACGAATTTCCCCTCTTAAGACACAAAATGGGCCTAAAACATGGGCCCAAATCCTAAGAAACACTATTCTGAACATTACAATTAAAAAGGGACCTAAATGCAAATTACAATCTTCACTTCAATACTTCAATCTTCATTTCCAAACTTCCCAAAGTGTCCTTGTGCCAAATATTACCTGAAAATAGAAATAGAATTAATTAGGCTAAATAATTCCAAATTAAACAATATTCGGAATATTAGTCCAATAAACTCTAAATCAATAAATCAAGCTAATCAATGTCAAATGGGCAACAAGTATCAATAATAGGAGTAAAATAATGCAAGGAATAATGGGAAATAAAATGCTCATCAGCCGCGAATTGGGTTCCATTGTCGGTCACCAGCACTTGTGGCACTCCAAACCGTGCCACAACTTGTCTTTCAAAGAATTTCTGCACCTTGGCCGAGGAGATGGTTGCAAGAGGCTCGGCTTCCACCCACTTAGTAAAATAGTCAATGGCCACTATCACCCACTTTAGCTGTCCTGGAGCGGTGGGGAACTGTCCAATCAGATCCATTCCCCATTGATAGAAAGGATAGGGAGATGAAAGTGAATGGAGTTCCTCGGCCAGTTTCTGATACACATCACTGTGAAATTGACACTTGTCGCACTTCTTTACATGGTTGATCGCATCCTGTTGAAGAGTCGGCCAGTAGTATCCTGCCCTTAGAACCTTTCTAGCCAGTGACTTCCCCCCAATATGATGACTTCCAATGCCCCCGTGAACTTCCTCCAAAGCCTGTTTTGCTTCGGTAGGGTCTAGACATCTAAGCATTGGACCGCTGACCCCTCGGCGAAACAAGACTCCATCAACTAAGGCAAACTGTGACGCTTTTCTGACTAATTTTTTGGCCTCTGTTGGATTACTTGGAAGAACCCCTTGTTCCAAGTAGCCCGTTATCGGAGCAATCCAGCTCGGATCCAGTGAAATAGAGAGGACAACGCTAGGTCCATGCACCATTTCTTGGATCAACGTTCTATTATTCTCAGGACTCTTTGTCGAAGCAAGCTTGGAGAGAATATCCGCTCGGCTGTTACTCTCCCTTGGGATGTGGCAGAATTCAACCTTAGAAAACTCCAAGGATAGGAACTTCACCTTCTCCAAATACTTTTGAAGGATTGGTTCTTTAGCCTGGTACTCGCCTTTGACTTGCGAAATTACCAACTGAGAATCGCTGAGAATTTTCACTTCTCGGGCCCCTACTTCTTTTGCCATTCTTAGCCCGGCCAATACGGCTTCATACTTCGCCTGATTGTTCGAAGTTGAGAATCCAAACTTCAAAGAATATTCGAGGGTGACCCCCTCGGAATTCTCCAAGATTATTCCTGCACCAGCCCCGAGTTTGTTACTGGATCCATCAACATAAATATTCCAATCCAAGTTTGAGCTCGTCAATGGCTCAGTAAACTCGGTGAGAAAATCAGCTAAGGCTTGAGATTTCATTGCCTTCCTTGGTTCGAAAGTGATTTCAAAATCGGAAAGCTCAATGGCCCAGGTCACCATTCTTCCTGCCAGATCAGGTTTCTGAAGTATTTGACGGATCAGCTGAGCTGTTCTGACAGTGATATGGTGGCTCTGGAAGTATTGACGTAATCGTCTAGCTGTGATAACCAGACAAAAAGCAAGTTTCTCCACTTTTTGATACCTCAACTCTGGCCCCTGAAGAGCTCGGCTGACGAAATAGATGGGGGATTCTTTGCCAGATTCCTCTCGGACCAGAACCGAGCTTACTACAGAATCGCCCACGGATAAGTAAAGGAACAGAATTTCTCCATTTACCGGACTTGACAAGATCGGGGGAGATGCCAAGTACTGCTTAAGGTCAGTAAAGGCCTTTTCGCATGTCTCGTCTCATTCAAATGTCTCTTCCTTTTCTTTCCTCAGCAGTTTGTACCAGGGGAGGGCCTTCCTAGCTGACTGAGACAGAAACCTCGATAGAGCTGCAACCCGACCTGTTAATTGTTGGACACCCTCGACATCTGACGGACTCTTCATATCAAGAATGGCTCGGCACTTTTCTGGATTTGCCTCAATTCCGCGCTCGGTAAGCATGAATCCGAGGAAGGCCCCTGCTGGGACTCCAAACGTGCATTTTTCCGGGTTCAACCTCATGTTGAACTGTCGGATCCTCCCCAAAATTACCTTCAAATCCTTAGCGTGATCTTCTTCTTTCAAGCTCTTTGCAATCATATCATCTATATATACCTCCATTCTCGGCCCAATCAAGGGGCCGAACACCTTGTTCATCATCTGCTGGTAAGTTGCCCCAGCGTTTTTCAATCCAAATGGCATCACATTGTAACAATATGTAGCCTTTTCTGTGATAAACGAAGTCTTCACCTGATCCGGGGGATACACCTGATCCGGGGGATACATTGGGATCTGATTGTACCCCGAATAAGCATCCATAAATGAAAGCCTTTGATAACCCGTCGAGCTATCCACAAGTTTATCGATGCAGGGAAGTGGGTATTGATCCTTGGGACAAACTTTGTTTAAGTCTATGTAGTCCACACACATCCTCCATTTCCCATTGGTCTTCTTTACTAGCATGGGATTGGCCAACCAATCAGTGTACACCACCTCCCTGATAAATCCTGCTTCTAGTAGCTCGGCTACCTTCTCATCTGTTGCCTGTGCCTTCTCAACTCTGACTCTTCTTTTCTTCTGACAAACTGGCTTGGCTCCAGGATACACGCTCAACCTATGGCAGATGAAGTTCGGATCGATTCCTGGCATATCTGCCGAGGTCTAGGCAAACAAGTCCTTGTTTTCCACCAGCAATTCAGTCAATTCTTTTTCCAATTCCTCAGAAAGGCCAACCCCCATCTTGACGCAACGAGAAGGATCGGGGCCTAAAATTACCTTTTTGAAGTCCCCTTGAGGGGTCGGCCTCATTTCATCCTCTTCTCTTACGTCAAGATCTGCTAAGTTGACACTTCCTTTGTTAAGCGGCTCTTGCATGATCTTCTCATCGTCAAGCTTCAACTTGCCCAGGCTGATATTATAACATTTCCGAGCCAACTCCTGTTCGGACCGCACTGTTACTACCTTGTCATCAGACCCTGGGAATTTCATGGCCAAGTGGACCATCGACACAACAGCACCAAAAGATTGGAGTGCAGTTCGGCCAAAGATGGCGTTGTATGCCGAGGGAGCCTGGACAACTAGCCATTTTACCATTTCTGTCCTAGCTGAAGGTGGTTCCCCCATAGTCACTAGGAGATGGATGTGGCCTAGGGGAACAATTGAATGTCCCGTGAAGCCAATCAAGCTTCCCTCGAATGGGGTGAGATCAGATCTTCTCAACTTCAATTTATCAAACAGATCCAGAAACATGATATCTGCCGAACTTTCCTGATCAACAAGAATCCTTCTGACTTCGTAATTCCCGAGCCTGGCTGTAACTACCATTGGGTCATTATGGTCTTGCAATATGTCCTCAAAGTCCTCATCACTAAAGCTGATGACTATGTTTTTCTTCCTGGGTTTTTGGATTGGTCGGCTGGCCACCGAAAGAACTTGTCCCACATACTTCTTACGATCACATTTCTTTTCTCCTCCTCCTGCAAATCCTCCAGCAATGGTGCCAATGAGAAAGTCATTCTTTTCCTTCTCGGATGGTTGGGTAGTGGCCCCCCCTGCAGGTGGTGAAGGGCTTCTAGTTCTTTTTTGCTCGGTTTTGGGTGGTGATGGACTCTTTCCCCTGGAGCGTTTGCGCAATGCCTCGCCAATATATTGTTGAAGTTTACCATCCCTTACCAACTCCTCGATTAAGTCCTTCAACTGAGTACACTGGTCGGTGGTATGTCCCCATCCACCGTGATGATCGCAATACTTCATCCTATCCTTTTGGGCTGCCTTCCTTAAAGCTGGTGGCCGAGTGATGTTACGCATCTCTGTATGCATAGTCTCACGAAGGATTTGACTCCTCGGGACTGTCAACTGGGTATATTCATCATACTTGCCTTTTGGAGGCAGTTTTTCCCCTCTCTCTCTTTCTCTTTTGTCTTTCCTTCCCCTCTCTCGAAAACGATCATTTTGACGAACGTCGTTTTGACGAGGACGTTGCTCATGTCGTCCTTCGCCACCCCTTGCTGCAGTACTGATCCTACGGAATTCCTCTAGATTAACGTATTTCCTGGATCTCTCCCTAAGTTCGGCCATGTTCTTAGGTGGTTCCCCAATCAAACAATCCTTAAAATATCCATCCTGCAATCCTTGAGTGAGTAAGAGAACTGATACTCCCGATTGTAGGCCTGATATGCCACTGGCCTCTTGCTGGTACCGAGCTAGGTAGTCGCGTAGAGACTCGTCGGGTCTCTGTGCAACTCCAGCTAGTGAGTGGTCTGATTTGGGCTGTGACATATTGGCCGTGTACCTGTTTATGAAAGCTTGTCTAAGCTCGGCCCACGATCGGATCGAATTGGCGGGTAGAGAATTGAACCATCTCAAAGGCGCCCAGCCCAGAGTCATTGAAAAAGCTCGGCACTTCATAAAATCCCTTCCTCCATAAAACATCATAGAGGACTCGTAAGCAGCTATGTGGTCCATCGGGTCAGTTGTTCCATTGTACCGAGGAATATTTTGATGACCCACATAAGTCTGCGGGGTTTGGAAAGCCATAATCTCAAGTGTGAAAGGGTGTCTAGGATGGGGTTCTCTAGTGATACGCTCTAGAGTTAAGCTTGGGTTGAGGGGTGGAGGTGGGGTAAGATTGCTCGGATTACCATAGGCCGCGTAAGGGCCTTCCTCGGCAATCCTTGCCATGCTCTGCTGCTGAAGAGCAGCAATGGCTTGGTTCTGCTTCTCAATTAAAGAAGTCTGAGTCCTCAAAATCTCCATAATCGACTCCTCTCTCCTTCGTGCCGAAGAAGTAGTCATGTAAGATCTGCCTTCCGTTTCAGAACGCTGACCACCTTGAAGAGTTCCGAAACGACCTCTAGTCAAATGAGGTATCTCCCTGTTGGTCCTGTCGGCCCTGGAATGATCACGCCGATCAGCCCATTCAACTCGCCGATCCTCATCAGTTCGTGAGCCAGCAGCAGCCCGATGAGACTGACATCCAGAATCAGCTGTGTCACGCCATTTTGACACGTGGCCATCAGGGACGGTATGAGGGTTGGACTGCCGCCCTCACCAAGAACTTGACCAATGGGAGGAACCGTGGCTTGTGGCTGATCCGCCGTTGGAACTGGCGGACCTGTCTGAACGTCAGCCTGATTACCTCCAGTTGGTGCTCCCGGAGCAATTTTGTCCCTCACGTTTCTCCCGGTCATGGGAGGCCTCCCACGGAGGCGACGGAGGAGATCTTCTTGATTACCATCGTTGTTATTGTCGTTTTCCATGAGATCAGTGGGTGGGAATACTGGTTATTCAGATCCCCACAGACGGCGCCAATGTAGTGTCCTTGAACACTATGTTCTTAACCCTCTAAGTGCTCAAGGTTATGGAACCAGAAGCCCAAGAGAGGATCAAGTGTTAATATGTGACTTTATGGTGTTTCTGCAGTTCCAGTTGGGAAAAGCAGGGTCTCCCCAGTCAACAAATGTGTGCAGAGTGTCAACTTAGGGATGAGAGTACGTACCTGAAACCCTAGCTGTAGTGAGTTATTTATAGGGTTTGGAGGAGGCTGATTTGGGCCGTCTGGGCCCTGTATCAGGGTTGAGCTGAACCAGGATTCTGTGAGATAATATCGGAGGATTATGCTCTTAGAATCTGGATAGGATCAGCTGAAGATCTCATGTCTAGGCTGTTGCGAGAATATAGGAGAGATTTGTGGAAGGGATAAGAAGCCTCGGTGAGTTTGAGCTTATCCGCTAGCCGACGGTATGTCTCGGCCTATAGTCTCAAGCCTGATGGATTGAGGACCGATGATGAGGCTCGGTTCCATCAAGTCCGAGCTTGGTCCTTTGGGGATGCTCGGAGTCCATGAGTCCGAGCGAGGGACGTCCATGTTAAGCGATCCGAGGGAAGTGCCCTTAGAGGACTCTATTGACGAGGCTTAAATCCATATCTGGTCGGAAGACCCTACAGTATATTTTTATATTAAAAAAATTGGGGTGTTACAATATGGTATCAGAGCAGTTCTTCCTTTCGACCTGAGGGAAAGTAATCCCGATTCCGCTGCACACCCTCCTATCTCAAGTTTCTTGAATAAAGGTGAGACTTATATATTCAAGTGAAAATGTTAATGTCAATTGTTTGTTGTGTATGTTTGATGTTAGTGTTATGCATGATTAGGAATGAATGTGCATATTGGTTGCTAAATGTTTTGTGAATAAGTGTGTGCATATTTGAAATGTGATTGTTGCATCACACGGCCGCATGTCTTAGATTAGAAAACCCTTCCAATGAACCTATATAAATAAAGAATGAATGATTAATACCCTTAAAACGAACTAGAAACACGTGCATTCATGGAGAAAGGTGGACCTTAGGTATTTTGGGAAAGATTGTCGAATCCAGGTTCTATGAACTGAAGAACCCTCCTACGGGGAGAATGTGAAGGTTCATAGGACTAGTGGCTGTGAATAGATAGTGACTTGATTGTGTCTATGAAACAAGCACGGAAGTTACTATAGAGGACTTTGATCACCCTAGTAGTGAACTAGTATGAGGAACCCTCCTTCGAGGAGAATGTGAAGTAATAGTTGAATTGGTGATTGGTCCAGTGCACACTATAGTAATTCTATCGGTCACTTACCTATTTCGTGACTACGGAGGGTGGTTCCTCCCCAGCATTAAGAACACTCCTACGGGGAGACCGAGAAGTGCAAAGGGGCCTGCATTACATGAAGAACCCTCCTGCGGGGAGAATGTGAAGTGCAATGTAGGAAGGAAGAGGGACATTTACTCCTAGTTTGTTTTTCCCAAAGTGTGGAGGGGATGTGAGGAAAAAGTGAAATTGTTAAAAAAATGGTACATTGCATGAAGAACCCTCCTGCGGGGAGACCGTGAAGTGCAATGTACATAAAATGAAATTGTTAAAAGTGGACATTGTGTGAAGAACCCTCCTTCAGGGAGAATGTGAAGCACAATGTCAATAAAGTGAAATTGTTAAAAAATGGTACATTGCATGAAGAACCCTCCTGCGGGGAGAATGTGAAGTGCAATGTACATAAAGTGAAAATTGTTAAAAAGTAGTGCATTGTGTGAAGAACCCTCCTAGGGGGAGAATGTGAAGCACAATGTACAAGAGGGAGAAGTGAGATTGCATTGCATTGGATTGCATCAAAAGTGAAAATGTTTCAAAGTGAAAAGTAAAGGAAAATGAAACATCACTGCATTGCACTTGCATCGCATTGCATTTGCATCACGTTTAGAATATTGGTTGTGCATCGTCAACATTAGTTGATGATTTATGATGATAATTGTGTATATGAATAGTTACTAGAGGAGTAAGTGTATATATATATATATGTAGTGTTCAAAGCTAAGAAGGATCGGGTTTGAGTTTGCAAAGGGGAATACTGACAAGTGATAAAAGAAGAGAATTTGGAAAATTTTTAATATTGTAAGTGTTTCCCATTGCAAACACCAAACCTAAGTGGTATTAGGCGAATGGGTGAAAGTAGAAGTGTTTTAAGTGTTAGGCTAATGTAAAGCTAAAGTTTTATACAAAGGAAATCTGAATAATGCCAAGACAATTTAAACCGTAGTACGGGAATTCATTGGATTGCGAGGGCTACTACCACCGATTTAATGTAGTGTGGGAACTGGCCAATCCGACATTACATTGACCGGGAGGTGAAGTCGTCGAAATCTAGGAGTTCGTGCACTACTATGAATTAGTAAACGATTTTCTATGTATAAAACCTTAGTGCCCAATTGTTTGTTGTTCTTTCTTTGCTTGACTATGTGTATTGTGTATGTTTTAAATGCATGACTGTGGAATCATGTGGTGTCAAAGTAATTGGATGGTGATTAGAAATGGAACTGTTCAACTTGAATGAATCATGACTTCGATCCTAATCCAACCGAGTGACTCAGTTCACATCGATTAGATTAGAATCAAAGAGAACGAAAAAGAATGTTTAAGTTAAACTAATAGACGATTCCATGGCTAAGCTTGATTCAAATAGTTGTGACACCAGGAGTGAAATAGAAATCGAGAACTAATCGATCGGATTCAAACCGCTGAACTATTCCAATAGAACATTTGCACGAATAAAAGGAATTTTTACCCAAGTCGGAAAGCGGTTCGAATTCAATCAAGAGGTCCTCGAAATGTGTTTGGATGTGGACTAATCTAGTGCTAAAGTAAGCGAACAGATATTGGGAGTGGAACCATTAAAATCAAATAATTTAATTTCGTGATTCTGATCTAACCGAGTGACTTAGTTGGTATCGGTTAGACTAAAATCCAAGAAAACCACAACAACGTTTATGTTGAACTTGTGGTTGATTTCCACTACTAAATTGAGCTCGATAACTTCAACACTAAGCGAAAGTCAAGTGTGGAGTCCTATCGGTTGAACTTAAACCCCGAATGGTAATAATTAAATTTTATGAAAGACAAAGGATTTTATTTAAGCAGAATTAGGAATTTAAGTTCAATCGGGAGGTTGCTGCACTAATTTGAACTATATTTATATACATGTGTATATATGTATATCAAATGTTTTCTGGAATTATTTTGAAAGGGTTTTTGAACTAAGTTTTGAAAATATGAATAAGAGTGTATATGTATATATATTTTCACGATATACTTATGTTTGTGTACGTGTATATTCATAAATGTAAACTCAAAGCTTTGTTTTCTTTGCCTTGTTTTAATAATGTATTTCTCGGAAACTCTACAATGTTGACTTCCCCATAATGTCCACAGTAAAACCATATAATAAGCAAGAACTGGTGATTAGTGCAGGTAAGAATTTTAGTTTGAACCCAAAGTTTTTGACCAACTTTCGCTCAAGCGAAAAATCGTTCGCACGAGCGAAAATGATTTGAGTAACCTTAGTAGAAGTGTGTTTTCGACTAACCATTCGTAAGCTTCTCATGAAAGACCAAGACTTAGACCGTGAAAAAGACCAAACCCACATGTAAGATATCATAGTACCTCAAATCTTATAAGATTTAAGAAGGGCCAAAGTAATTAGAGAAATTGCCAAACCCATAGTGCTGGAGTGGAACTGTGAGTAAGAGTGTCAACGCCTACCCAAACTAAAGAACCCAACCAAAGAAACATAGAATTGCAAACCTTACCTTCATAGTGTAGACCATCAGGACTAGAAAGTATCTTAAGGATAGTTACAACCATGGCATAAGAATTATCAGAGAACTTCTGATTGATTTTTATGCAAGTTCTGGGAAGAGGAACCATTAGTGAGAAAATAAACAATGAGGAGATCATCCCACCTCACCTTGTTAGAACCCAACAACTTTTGGAAGTTCTAGAAGATTAGGAAAGCATAGTGCCTACCAAGTAGACCCAAGGGTCAGAACTAGTCGAATAGAACCATCTTATCTCGACTAAGACATTGAGTCTAAGTTTACAAGGATAACCCAAGCCTAAGTGGGGGAGCACATCGGGGGTCAGAGTTTAAGATTACGGAGATTTTGAGAAAAACCATTGTTTTGTTATTATGATTTTTACGATGGAAACTTAAATGATTTTTGAAACTTTGAGTATTTTGTTAATTTTAAAAGGGTTTTAAGCAAAACAATTTCAACAAAACATTCCTCCATTCTTTTCAAATGTTTTTCAAAGAGTGAATTTCGGGGACGAAATTCTTATAAGTGGGGGAGAATTGTAACATCCTCATTTTTATTAACCTAATAAGAATATTTATGAATATCTTATTCACATATGAGAAATGATTTACAACTATTTTCTAAGTATCTGCATATATGTATGTAGTTATGTTGAGCTAGAATATTCACATGTGTATATGGTTGCAAACATTTTTCCTAGTGTATGTGTATATTTGTAAAAATATATCCCTATGTAGGTATTAGTGTTTGTAATTATATCCTTGTGTATATGAATGTGTGTGTGTATGAATATGTATATATATAGTTAGGTTGAGTTAGGATAGATATATATGTGTGTGCTTGTGTGCATTCCTAGGTGCAAGTAATTGTGTGTGTTTCTTTGTGTGCATGCGTGTATTCGTTATGTGATCGCATCGTTAGGGTTGGATAAGGAAGTGTTCTAGAGTCGTTGGTTTTAGTCGAGGGGTGATCGGTTTAGATCTTAGATTGGTGTGGTTGTGGTTGTGGTTGATTGAGTAGGTTTGTGTAGGATCGGGTGCCAAAGAGTTCTGGAGTCTTTATGAGTGCCTTTTAGCGTTTCAATCTCGATAGAGTGAGTGGTTTAAGGATCCTAGGATAGAGCCTTAAGCATAAGGATAGATCCTAGTGTCTTTGTTCGGGGAATCCCTTCGAGCTTACGTTTCGATTGAGTTCCGGAGTTTAATAAATGTGCGAGGCAACTGAGATCAATTCGACCCTATTGGTTATGCCTCGAGAGTGATTGGTATTAGGGTTAAGTGGTTATAGGGTTTGTCTTAGATCGATCAGGTTAGATCGAGTGTTTAAGAAGAGGTTAAGTATAGAATTCGGTTGTTTGTTCGTCTTGTCTTTCCGTGATCGTGATTTGTGTGTTTGTTATTATAAATTGATTATTGTGATGTTTGGTATGTGTTTAGAGGTGTTTAGAAGAGGCTTAGATAGTGGTATTATAATAGGATAAGTTAGGGTGTGCTAGGATTGGTTTGGAACCCATAGAATGCTTGAAAGAAAGGAAAACATAGGGCATTAATCGATTAAGAGCTCCCTTAATCGATTAATTTTTGAGCCACCTTCAGCCACTAATCGATTAAGACTCAGCTTAATCGATTAGATTTAAGAGCACCTTCTGGCACTAATCGATTAACCCATGTATTAATTGATTAATCCTTTGTAAACAATGGGAGTTAATAGATTAACCAAAGTGGTTAATCGATTAACCACTGTCAACTCAGAAATAAAACACGATTTTCAAGTGTGTTCTTCATTTGTTTCTATTTTCTCACTCGAGTTCTTCTTCTTCTCTCTTCCCCAATCCTTCCCAATCACCAAATTAACACCAAATAACTCCAATCCATCAACCCATAATCATTCCCCATCAACTCCTTATCAATCTCCACCTCTCAAATCTCATTCCAATCCCTCTCACTCCAAATCCCCAATTCCCCACTCAAAACCCTAACTCCCTAAATCCTTCACATAGAGTTTGGTAATCACCAAGGGGAGCTAGGAATTGATCATGGAGCCAGGAACCAGAGGCTTAGGAGCTTAAACCCGAGGACTTGGTGTAGTGCAACTCACACCTTCTCCTCTTCTCTTCAAGAGGTAAGGGGGGATTCTTTCCACACTTTGAGTTAGGGATAGTTAGAGTTTATAATAGGATTTGGGGTTAATAGTTAAATTAGAGTGTGGGTAGCAATTAGTGTTTGATTAGAGTTATTCTTGTATTCATGGTTAATGTTGATATTTTTATAAATGTGTATGTTAAATTATTTTGTATATTGTTAAAGTAGGAAGTGAAGAACATTAGGGAGATGACTTAAATTATAGCACCCTGAGACATACCTGAGTATGTCGATTGATTTATTGGTTACCTGTTGAATGGTTGTTTGTTATTGATTGTTAATTGGTTATCATACAACCTAAGTGCTAAATGCCTATAATTGTGACTAAGTGTTATAATGGTTTAATTGTTAAAAGTGTAAGAATATTGGAATGGTTAAATAGAAATGGAAATGAGAATAAAAAGGGAAATGGAAACGAAGTGAATAATTGAAAGTTGAATGAATATGAAGGAATGAATAAAAATGGAATTGTGAATGTGATTGTAAATTGTTGCATATTAATTCACTGTGCTGTGAAAGATCTCACCCTTAGTGGTTAACAATTTAGGTACATGTTCAAGAAGCTTGGAGATCAGAGTGCGCAGCGGAACAAGTCGAAAGAAAGGAAACTGTTTTATGTATAAGTGTTCTATATTGTAATTGGGTGCCCCACATTTTGTATAAATTTGTTTTGTAAAGTAAAAATTTAAAGTTATCCGTTCTACTTTCAAACTCTGATTATGTACTTGATGTAATAAAATAACTTTTAAAGTTTCCTGATTATTTTCAAAACTTTTATTTTTGTATATTTTTATATTATAAAAATTGGGGTGTTACACATTGTAGCGGACCTAACTCCAGTCCGACCGGTTCGATCTTATGCCGACCAGTTAGCACCGAGTTTATGAGAACCGACCATAAACTGGTCGGATTCACAGCACACCGTGCTAGGGACACAGTGGTTTAAAGGCTTATGGGATCAGAACCGAGCACAGGATTATCATCCTTATCCTCACCCTTTACGGTCCCAACAGTCTAACAACTACTCCTATATTCCCGCACAGCTTGATAAACTACGGGATATAAATCAGTGCTTATCCATTACAGGATTTACAAGGGTTAGCTTATCAGCACCTTAAACTAATCATATTCGAACACTACTTTCTCACGGGCCTCATCAGAAAGCCCACAACACACATATCAGGTAAACCCCCTATGAGAAACGCCATGCTATAGAGGGTAACGTATGTTCTCTCATCCCTACTCTCAAGAACTACGTGTGGCTTCATTCCCTTTTCACTAGGGATACGTAGGACCGGGGTCACCCACGCCAGCTACAATCACCCACCAAACACATCGTGGTGTACTCAATCTTATGGGTACACTACATTGGCGCCGTCTGTGGGGATCGATAAATTTCAATTCCCATCCACCATATCCTAAATCAGATTAAACCACCATACTTCACGGCCACCATGGTCATGCTTTATCTATGATTGCTTCATCGTCCAAGGTGTAAAGTTAACTATACAACCAATTTGCTGGAACACAATCGCCGTCTCCGATCAGATTTGGTATCCATACTATAGATAAAGTTCTCGATGGCCTTGAGGTCTCTTGATGCTCACCACGGTGTAATCGATTTGCATCAAACACGGTGCTCCACTATTCATCACAGCTTAGCCATTATGAGCCCCATCATCGTCCAATGCCAAAAACTGTGACGTGTGCCACCGGTTCCACCAACACTCTCGGCGAACTCACCGCCGTCCACTGAGTCACATAGCAAGGTCAAAGCTCAGCACCGTCCCCATCTCTTTTGAACCATCATCCTCCATTGAGGGAGATACTCCTATTTTAGGGGAAAGGAGAAGAAGTGGGTCTCCAAGCCCATCAGATTCAACCGCTCCCTTCCCGTATGGTGTCCACGACAGACGACCTCAACGGGCCTCCCTCTTGATGGTTCCAACGCCATCCTGTTTCCATACTCAGCGCATATGATTCCGTGAAGAAGAAAAATAAGCCAGGCTTGTGACCTCTAAACCCCAAAATCTAGACATCGAAACACGCTCAAGGCTGCCACCGCTCCCCGGATGAACTCAAGGCCATCGCAACCCGCGAGCACCAGCGCCAACCCGTTGCGATTTCCTCCGTGAACCGAAGTCAGCACTGAATGACATCGGAGTGGTGTTAAGAATGCTAATCAACATGGCGATGGCAAACTCATTCGTGACGCCAGCCTTAATCCACCGCCGTCACCGCCGCGAGCTTTGACGAGATGCCACTTTCGGGAGTGCACAAGCACCGGCTCGAGCGCCACCCCAGCCTTCTGCGCCAACCGTGAAGGCCGTCGATCCTGGCGCCGACGCGAGCGCTGCGCCATTCCATGAGAAAGAAGCTGCACCAGTTGACCTAATGGGTCGTTGGCCCAATTCGTTAAAAAAAATAATAAACAAGAGGAAGCTAACAGTATCAGCATAGACCTAATGGGCAGTTGGCCCAAATCGTTAAAAAAAATATACAGGCCTAAACGGGCCCAAAAAAATCCGGGCTTAACTGATATAGACCCAAAGAAAATTCAACATCAAATAAGAACCCACCCCATCAGCAAAATGAGATTGACACCTTCCTCGAATCCTGGGAAGTAGTCTTTTTATTTTCATCAATGGGCAAATTATTTTCCTTGCACCATGAATACAATCATGTCATTCTATTCGGAACGTGACGACAGCGAGGACCCCCGCGTCAAGTTTCCCTCTTTAAGCTCGTTTCCAAGTATAGAGAACCCCGTGCTCGGTTCCCACTCCGGATACATGTGCCAACAGCTGCGGGCCCACGACAACGTCCCCCTTTTGGTATCTCATACATTCAAAATGTCAGGAACCACGCACTACTCCTCTCTCCTCGGATTTATAAGACGACTGCGGAAACCTTGCACCGTGTTCCCTACTTGAATCTCCTGTTCCGGGTCAACCGATCGACAAAGCTCGTCTGGAAAGGATTAACAAAAGACTTCAATCCAACAGTCTTCGATCCAACATTCCTCAATCCGACATTCCTCACCTCAGCGAATCAGGGAAGTAATTCTTGTTCCTGTATTACTTTCCTATTTACTTAACATTTTACGTGATTACTTCGCATACATGCTAATATTAATTTACTTGATGCTATACTTTTGACAAATGCTTTTTCTGTATCCCTTTGATTTCATCACATGTTATTTATTTTGTATTCATGACTTTTCATACATGTTTATATCTGGCGCAAACTTCTTTGCTGCTAAATATCCTTAGATATCTGTCTTTCCCGTCATTATAGGATAATAATATTTGATATGCATTGCATTTTAAATTTCCGGCAATTACGCATTGACATCTTTCATGAATTAATGCTTTCTTTTAATTTGATGCCATCACATGCTTTGACATGTTTGCGAATGTTGTCTATTATTGCTCATGATATATTAGGCATCGTGCATTTCTCATTAGAAACCTTGTATGATTGGGCGGCACTTACATTCCAGTAACTGTCCCTGTAATGTTCGATACGTGTGACCTTTTATAATCATACTCCTCCATTTTGATATTCACTTACCAGTGGTTCTCATTAATGCGATTTAATTATTATACATGGTCAATTCAAATGATGATTACTAATAATCAATTGTATACATATACGAGGTACAAACATGGGCGAACAATCCATTTCAAGATTTTCACCAATAGACAAATGACTTTACCGAGTATGGGAAACACCCCAACGTATTCAGCATCTAATCGTCGGGGGAGAGGACACAGGTGATAGGGGCCCACATGCCAAAGCTTCGTCGAAGCTTAATGTCACCCTTTGAGCTTGTACTTGGTTCCTTATCCTGGATGCATGTGACAAGCGCGACGGGCCCTCATCAGGCAACCCCTCTTTTTTTCATAACCATGAATTCGAAGCATCAGGAACTAGAGAATAGCCTTCTCCCTTCAAAGTCGTTAGACGATTGTCGCCACTCTTCCACCAGTTTTCGACTAGCCTCCTACGCCTGTGGTTGAACACCGGGCTATGGAGATAACATTTTGTCTCTTGTGGCTCCTCTCCAAAAACGGGCGAGGACCGAAAAGGGGAACCGATAGTCGTTAAATCCTTAACGATGGATGTTCTTATTGAGGAAGACCGAGAAATCTCGACAATCTGGTGATGTGCTCCCAACACGTTCGGTCTGGGATTAAATGTAGTGAACCGGACTTCAGTCCGACCGATATTGCTCCAGGCCAACCAGTTTAGGATTGAACCAACGAGCACAGACCACGAATTTGGTCAGAACCATGTCTTACCGAGCTTGGGACACGAGTGGATTGAGACTTACGGGATCACGACAGAGCATAGGATCCTCATCCCTATTTAAACCAGTTACGGTCCCAACATTCCAACCTCCACTCCTATATTCCCATACAGCTTGAGGACACATAGGATAATGGCACTCTCGGAGTTCCGGACGAAGGATCGAAAGAATCCTGCCATCATTCTCACAAAGCAGTTATCGCACAACACTTCCACATGCATTCTCTAAGTATTGCATTGGTATCCGTCCTGAGCAGATGGATGCCTGACGGCTCTCGATAGTTCAAAAGTTGAGATAATGACAATCAACATACCAAGCTACGTTGCGATCAACAATTCTGAAATACTAAACTAGACCTAGAAGCTTAGAACCAAGTCATGCCAAAATGATTCTCAACACTGTCGAGCATGTCCCAGGAGTCCATGTTGTCATCACACCGTGATCTCATCATCATCCATAAACACAACTACGAAGGTCGAGCAAATTATCGGGAAGTAACCGACTGGGGATGACCTCTTTTGTCAGCTTCCAATCGCCAACGATATCCTCAAATCAATCGGTGTCATACAAACTTAGTCATTCTTGGCGTCTAATCTTAAAGCACGTCACTCTGGGCGTCTAATATTACATCATCTTCAACATGATTTCGGCAAAATCTCACAATGACATCACTGTCTCCTCTGTTGAACATGCTTACTGCGACTATTTCCATTTATTACTGGTCATGGCCTCAAATTCCTCACTCGGATTCCTGTTTCAAGTAACACAACTGAAGCCTCTAGCATCCTCGCACCTTCTGCCACGACATCAGGGTCACAGGCTGACCTCGCTTCGCCTTACACTCCTTCCCGGTAACCAATTGACCACAACTAGTCGGCACTCAGCTGATCGTACATTCGGCCTCCTCTACCTCGGACCGACCTTTGAGGGGCTACACCGACCTCTCACCGAGCATCTTGTCTTAACTATCTCACACCGAGTCGGTGCCTCCACGGATCCGAGCACCGAGGTCCATTTTATGATTTGGATCCATCAAATCCATTAGTACCAACACCCAATAATCTAATTTGGATCCATCATATCCGAGGAACCACACAATGAAGACCCTCTCTCACAACTCACAAACGTTCAAACTCGTCATAGTGTTCTTCCACACAGATCTGAATCCAGAAATTTCCTAAACAAGCTTACTTCCGATCTAATCGGGCCAGCGCATGCAGATCGTCACATTTGCTCGCTCGTCCTTCCTAATGACTCACAATACATTATTGCTCGATCGACATCCTTCCTAGCAAGTGAAACATCATGCTGACCCTTCTTCCTATGCCATCACAAAATTAGTTCGGCACTCAACTCCTCTTGTTAGCCAAGCACGGACCACCATGGTTTATGGTAGCCTCGATCTTTAGGTCGAACCACTCATAGGATCGTTTCTGAGCACCATGAAAGAAAAAGAAGGTACAAGAATGATCACACAAGCTTCTCAAAGAACTCCAAAAGCAAGCCGCTTCGAGATTCTCCCAACAGACAGCATGTTCTACAAGCACAACAAACACTTCGTTTCGTTCCTCCTTCCCAGAATTATTTTCGAGATGGTGAGGAACCTCACATCGGTCATCTCCCCTCGGGTTTCATTAGTCGGCATCCGTACGAGCTTGACTGATTTCGTCCATCTCCCCTCGGATTCATAAGGCGTCGACCTAAACACTTTGTTACGTATCACAGGACTTCCGAACTCGGCACAAGCCTCTTCAGGCTTTATCGGGTTCAAATTTGTTATGCAAGGGAGTAGAGGTCTACTTCAGCTTCGTTATTTGAATAACCTATCACCTTGCCTTCGACGACCTCATAACATGGATCTGCCCCAATTATTCTGATTTCCGAGGGGTTCAGCAGTTATAGTTGATTAACTGCATTGATGAAAGAATCAGCGCTACTTTTTTTCTATCCACAAGGAATTTTCTCAGACTGTTTTCTCGGCTTCGTTGAAGATGATCTCACTTTTCGCCCTCTCGGCTTAATTTCTCGGCTTCAACATCGGCTTATTTCTCTAGATCGACAACATTGTTCTCCAACATTGAGTGCATCTCAGCTAGCTGGGGTCTGAGGACTCCCTCTTGAGTAACCACACTCTGCCACATCGTCCGCTACTCGGGAGTAGCAACGTACTCTAAATCCTTGGAGTCATCTGGGAAGAACTGTAACAAAGAAGTTTCCATACTCGCCATGCGTTGACAATCATTGCTGCCGACCAATATCTTTAGGAATTCTTTCGGACCCAGATCGAGTTCGAGGAAGCCTCGAACATCAACAGTTAACGTCTCACAATTATCATACAATCAACACAAGCCTCAACAACCTTTCACGATCACGGCCTCTTTCAGGTGAAGGAAGCGGGCACAAAGTTGATCTGAATACTCCAACTTTTCTTCACTCGCTTTGGCCTCAAGAGCTTCATAGATCTTATGACCCGGCACAAGCCTTTTTCAGGCTCTACCGAGTGGGGGACTAGTATGTGATAGAGTATGTACATAGCAGACGTAGGCTGACCTAGATACTAGAACCATATGATGATCAAGATCATATCCTATCATATAAGGGATGTAACAACGTTTCCAACCCATCGCTGTCAGATTTGGTATATACCTCTCTCATCAAGGTATTACTTTAATACATTCACTCATTTTGGATCACGTCCCGACGCACTTGCCTACGATCTCGGTTGGCCGACCAGATCGGCGTGGCTACAAGTGAAAACGGGGATTGCTACCTCGATAACTTGGCCATCGGCCAAATACGTCGTAGGATCGAGGAATGCACCTCGGCCAAGGCAGTCATTCCGACAGCATTCCCCGTAGACGTTACGATCCAATTCATGATATTACTTTTAACACACCCCGATGAGAGAGGTGTATGAATCTCCAAATCGCGATACTCTTCCGAGTAAAAGACCTCGGCTGCGAACATTCTTTTACGTCACCACCAAGCCTCGGAAAAGAACGTAACGTCTGATCGACCCAAAAGGGCTCTAAACTCGGCACAAAGTCTCTATGACTCTTCCTGAGCTAGGGGGCTTATGTCGTGGACCGGACTCCGGTCCGACCTACCCCCATCTTAATTGACCGTATGCCGAACTCTTCGACATTTTACGGGTCACTGGATTACAGCTATGAACAAGCTACCAACAGCCTTATCTTACTAGCTACAGTCCCATCGCCCTAGTTTTCCTCCTATAATCGATCGGTTAACTGCTCGGCTAACCCTTTAACTCGGCACAGGCTCAAATCGCCTTACCGAGCTTGGGGGCTTATGTAGAGGACCTAACTCCAGTCCGACCGGTTCGATCTTATGCCGACCAGTTAGCACCGAGTTTATGAGCACCGACCATAAACTCGTCGGATTCACACCACATCGAGCTAGGGACACAGTGGTTTAAAGTCTTATGGGATCAGGATCGAGCACAGGATTATCATCTTTATCCTCACCCTTTACAGTCCCAACAGTCTAACAACTACTCCTATATTCCCGCACAGCTTGATAAACTACGGGATATAGATCAGTGCTTATCCATTACAGGGTTTACAAGGGTTAGCTTATCAGCACCTTAAACTAATCCTATTCGAACACTACCTTCTCACGGGCCTCATCAGAAAGCCCACAACACACATATCAGGTAAACCCCCTATAAGAACCGCCATGCTATAGAGGCTAAGGTATGTTCTCTCATCCCTACTCTCAAGAACTACGTGTGGATTGATTCCCTTTTCACTAGGGATACGTAGGACCGGGGTCACCCTCGCCAAACACAATCACCCACCAAACACATCGTGGTGTATTCAATCTTATGGGTACACTACATTGGCGCCGTCTGTGGGGATCGATAAATTTCAATTCCCATGCACCATATCCTAAATCAGATTAAACCACCATACTTCATGGCCACCATGGTCATGATTTATCTATGATTGCTTCATCGTCCAAGGTGTAAAGTTAACTATACAACCAATTTGCTGGAACACGATCGTCGTCTCCGATCAGATTTGGTATCCATACTATAGATAAAGTTCACGATGGCCTTGAGGTCTTTTGATGCTCACCATGGTGTAATCGATTTGCATCAAACACGGTGCTCCACTATTCATCACGGCTTAGCCATTATGAGCCCCGTCATCATCCAATGCCAAAAACTGTGACATGTGCCACCGATTCCACCAACACTCTCGGCGAACTCACCATAAGAGTTTATGTCGTGGACCGGACTCCGGTCCGACCTACCCCCAT
Source organism: Crotalaria pallida (assembly GCA_037953625.1). Taxonomy (NCBI): domain Eukaryota; kingdom Viridiplantae; phylum Streptophyta; class Magnoliopsida; order Fabales; family Fabaceae; genus Crotalaria; species Crotalaria pallida. The sequence continues at coordinate 77,963,092 of CM075651.1, forward strand.
CTTAACCGACCGTATGCCGAACTCTTCGACATTTTACGGGTCACTAGATTTGATGGAATGGGTGTTGGTACTAATGGATTTGATGGATCCAAATCAGAAAATGGACCTTGGCGCTCGGATCCGTGGAGGCACCGACTCGATGTGAGACAGTTAAGACAAGATGCTCGATGTGAGGTCGGTGTAGCCCCTCAAAGGTCGGTCCTTATGGGTACACTACACACATGTCACGGCTAGGGCTTGAAAAAGGGAAAAATGATTTTTTTTCTTAAATGCATGAAATAGATTGTTGGCCTTTGTTGTATGTTTGGTGTATTTTTGGTTTCTAAGTGTAAATGTATGAAAAATGAAATTTCATTTGATATTTATATAAGAGCTCATTTGGTTTTAGGGCCCCTTTTGTGCAAATAATTTTATTCATTGAATTGTAATGGAAATGCTTAAATATAAGTTGAATATGATTGATTTTTTGGTATATGTGATTGTTTTAATTTTTGGTTTGAAAAATTTCTAACTTTCCTTCATGCATGTTCGGTCAAGGGTTTTAATACTGAGGAAATGAATTTTGTTTTTGGTGTATGTTAAGGATTTGTTAATCTTTGTTATTTTCCTAACCAAATTTTCGGTTGTATGTGAAAAATGACTGATACAAAGAATTTTGCTTTGGTTTGGGTATCTCAAGGGCCACACGGTTTTGTTGTTGTTTTTGGTTCAAAAGATTTTTCCTTGCTTCCATGATTTAATTATGTTTGAATGAATAAGGAGTGATTTGGGAATGCATGTGTTTATTTGATAAAAAAAATGTGTATGCTCTTGTATATGTATATATGTGTATTCGGCCAAACCACAAGGAAATGAACAAATGATTTTTGGTTTGGTAAAAAGTTTAAGTCTTTGATCTTGCATGTATGTATATATTCGGCCTAGAGCATGAGAAAATGAATGAATGATTTTTATTTAGTACAAAGTTAAGTTTTTAATCTTGTATGCAAGTATATTTGGCCTAATCATGAAAAGGGTGAATGAATAATTTTGTTTGATAAAATTTTGTGCCTTTGATGTGTATATGTGTGTGTTTCGGTCATGAGAGAAAGAGTGAGCAAATGATTTTGGTTTCATGAAAACAAATTGTATTTGAGAGTTTGATGTGAGTCATGATGATTTAAGAGCCTATGTTTGTAATTTTTAACTTATTTTCTTTTGATCCATTCGGCCAAGTGTTGTAAATGTACTTAGGAAATGTTGTTTTATGAAAACAAACTTATAAGTTGATGCTTTAAACTATTTATGTTGATGTAAGTGTGGAATGTGTAATTCTTAGTTTATTTCTCCTTACTTTATGATTCGATCAAAACATGCCTAGAAGGGTAAGTGGATTAGAGTGTTTGATGTAACATCCCGCATTTTCTGGACTCAAATAGATCAATGAGGTTTTATTTAAAAATGATTTTTTGAATTTAAGAAAGATTTTTAGCTGAATGTTTTAGCAAATGAATTTTTATTTGAGTTTGAATTCATGAAAACCAAGTTATGATTTTGTCATTTGAGATTTCTCAAAGAAATGAATTTTCTTTTATGATCAAAAAGAATTTGATTACTTTGAAAAATGCATATCTTTTCAACCGTTATTTGGAAAATCCTGATCTTGATATGCAAACGATTGTGTTAAAAATTAGAATTTAAATATGTGATTTTTTTTATAATTTTCTGGGTTGGTTTACAAGAAATTATTTTTGAGTATTTAAAAATTATTTTTGAGAATTTAAATGAGGTTTTAGTGAAAATGATTTGAGGCTTTAAAAAATTATTTCTTTTGAAGATCTTTTGACTTATGTGAAAATATGGTTTTATAAAATAAAATGAAACCCATATTTATAACCAAATGGTGCAGTTTATTAATGTATCTTTGGAATCTTTGAGTTTGGGAACATGTGTGTTTTCTTATTATAAGAGTGCCATAAATTATGTGTGAAATTCAATTAGTGAATTTGAGATGCATAAATGAATGAATGCATGACTAATTTGTGTGAATGTGAATGTGTGTGTGTGATGCATGTTTGAGTTGTGCTATTTAGAAAAAAAATAATGCCCTAAAGTGATATATATATATATATATATATGTTTGATTGTTAGATGTATGCATTGAATTTTAAGATATTTCATTATTTAATTTTATGAGCTTATGGTTCTTTCTAAATGCAATGGAAGCAATTTTATTCTCTCCTATATGTGTGTGTGTTGTTCGGCCATATAGGATTAAGAGGACCAAGTAGGAGTTTATTTTCTTATGCATTAAGAAAGTGAGAGTTAAATAGGAAATTGGTGGAAAATGAGGTGGTGTGTGTTATGATGATGGTAAGACTTTCCTTCCACCATGTCTCCCATGACAAGACCTCTTCCATGCAACATTTTGGTTGGACCGAATTGCTCTTGAGCCAACACCTTGAACCGAGGTCAAAAGAGGAAAATTCCATTTCCTTGCCTTGCCTATATAGAGTCGTGTGTGTGTGTTGGCTAGTGACTCATTTTTCATTTTTCCTTCACATCCCTAAACACTTAGTCCCAAGAGCACCAACAAGCTCTTGAGACCCTAGAAAAAAGAGAGTGAGGCCGTGAGAAAGAAGAGGAAAGGGAGAGTGAGAATCCAAGTTTCCTTAACCCAAATACCTTTGATTTCTTCCTTCACACACATCCTTCTTCAAAGATCAAGAAGAAAACCACCCATCAACCCTAAGAGAGGGGAGGCCGAAGCAAACCCTAGAAGGAGGAGAGAAGGATTTGAAGCTTGAAGATTAGGATTTTTGTTTAAGGTAGTTGTTTAAGAGAGTTTTAGTGTAATAATTTTGGTTTGTAAAGGACTCTATGATGGACTTTGTTTAAGTTTAAAGTTTTGTGATGCATGTGTTTATTTTCTTATGATCTTGAAGTTTAAATGCTTTGCATGTTATTTTTATGGCTTGATCTTGAATATTTGTGCTTGAAAGCTTTTGATCCTTAACTTGTAAAATTTCTTCTTCACAATTTGTTTAAGATTTGTGTTTAAGCTTATATATTTGCCTTGATCTTCTCTTGCATGTCATGATTTAAGGTTGATCTTTGAAAAAGCATGAAGCTTGAGTCTTGCATGTTGATGTTGAGTGTAAAGATTTGGTTTTTTCTTTGATTCATGTCACGGTTTGGAAGAAAAATTATGATAACAAGTTTTAAAAATGATTTTGGTGCAAAAGGAATTTAAAACAAGATTTTGTGTGTGATGATGATGCATGATTCGGTTGGAGTTTTAAGAAAGAAAATGATGCTTTAAAAGTTTTGCATGATGTGATCTATGAGTTTTAACCTTTGCATGTGAGAATAAAATCTAAAGATCTTGCCTTTTTGCATGTTATCATTCGGCCAAACCTAGGGAAAGTAGAAAACCATGTTTGATCATCATTTAATTTACATGCATGATGAAATTTATTCCCTTTAAAGATTTTAAATACATGCATGAGATCATTAAAGGTTTGAATGATAAAGATTTTGATATAACCTTTGATTTTTATTGTGAAAAATTTAGTTAAAGAAATTTAATTAGAACTTGATAAATTTTTATGTGGAGCTCGCGGTTTTTCCCTTGTAAATATTAAAGTTTGTTCATTTTGTTTTGCATGTGTGATTTATTGATGGATCTATGGATTTCAAGCATATAAAAATCTAAACTTTTGATTAAAAAGCTTAAAAGTGATTTTCATGATCCCATTCGGTTTTGGAACCAGTTTATTCAAGTAATTTTTATTCCTTTATGTGTTATGATTTGAACTTAGTTTTGAGAAAGAAGAATTGATTTGGTACATGAGCAAATTGTTTGAGTTGTTCTCCTTATGCTCCATTCGGTTTAGGCACTAAGTAAAAGAAATAGATTGATTTCTTCTTTATACGATGATTTGAATAATGTTAGCATGATTTTAAGTAAGGATATTCCCTTTTCTTTTAGTAATTATTTCGGTTGTATTGTTTAAAGTAGGATAATGTGTTTAGAAAGTTATTTCTCTTATGTGCATGTTTTGTTTAAGTGTTAGTAATCATTATTGTTTGAAATTGTGAATGTAAACCTTGTCTTATGTGTGATAAGATTCGACCATGCATAGAAAATAGGAGTTTGTGTTTGATTCTTGTTTCATGTGCTTGCATGATGAGTGTGAAATTGATGCATTGATTGTGAATGGCTTAACATGTTAAATATGTGTATTTGAACATGATTTGAATGTTTAATATTTTTAAAAGTTTTTGGTTTAATCCTCGTGTTATTTCCCTTGATTTAATTCGGTTCTTGAAGAAAATAAAATGAGTAAAAGTGATTTGATTTATTGAAAAAGTATTGTTTCGAAAAGATTTTCATTCGATTATTGAAGCATATGGTTTTAATTTAAAGGTGTTTTATATATGAAAACCCTTAAGATAAATGTGGCCTTTAAAGGGGTCAAGAAACTATTTATGTTTTTAAACAAGTGTTTGACAAGAGTATTTCAAGTTTTTTTTTAAATTCCTAGACGTGTTGTTGAATGAATGTTTTACTTGATTTTGATTGTGAGTTTAAAACCCAAAGTGATTTCAAAGTATTAAGAAGAAGCGAATACTTTATTTTCAAATAAAAAGTTTTGTAACGTTGTTGGAATAATTTTATAAGAATGATTTTAACAAGAGAGAGCTATTTGAGTTTCCAGTAAAGATCGGGAAGCAGATACGAGCGTCGCGTTGGAAACCAAGGAGCGTAGTGAGGATTGTCGTCGGTCGAGGTGAGAGAGAAGTTTTCCCCAAACACCGTGGTATTTAGGTAACATATTAAGTGTTTCGACCATCTCAAAAGTCGAAACTTAGTGGTTCTGAGTCAGTAGCACGGTGGCAATTGTATTGATTGGGTGGCCACTCGTGTGAAGAAGACAAAGACCACACAAACTTACGTGATGCACTTATGTGATAATGTTTGAATGTTATATGTGTTATTTGTTTGTTTATTTAGAAGTTATTTAATGTGAGTTGCTGAAGATTATAATAATGAGGATGACAATAATAATTAAGGAATATGAAAGAGATATAGGGCGTCGTCGTGGAACAGATCAAGTGACTGATGGGATAAGATGAGTCAGAGCTGGAGAAAGAATAATGTTGTTTTTGAAGAAGTTTACAAACATTATTTTTGAAAAAGATTTATGAAACATTATTTTTGAAAAGAATTTGTGAAACATTATTTTTGAAAAGGATTTACGAAACATTGTTTTTGAAAAGAATTTGTGAAATGCTATTTTCGAAAAGAGTTTGTGAAACACTATTTGAAGAGAGATTTTGAAACATTATTTTTGGGAACGTTTGCGAAACCTTATTTTTGGAAAGAATTTGTGAAACATCATTTTGAAGAAGTTGGTGAAATACTCTTTTGAGAAAGTTGTGAAACATCATTTTTGGGAAAATTTTTGGAATATCATTTGAGAAAATTTATGAAAGGATATTTTTAAGAAGATGAGAAAACAAGATTTTTGAGTCAGAATATGGAATTTAATTTTGAGAGAGTTATGAAATGAGAAATCTGGAGAGAAGGAGAAACGAGATGCAAATTCGTCAAGGCAATCCCAGCTCTGTGCCAAGTTGAGAAAAGAGATGTATTGCGATAGTTAGTGGTCGGGACTCGTTGAAGGGATGCACTAAGGGCGAGCCGACCTTAGGATTAAGATGTTAAGATAATAAAACTTTAAAAGACTTTTAAAACACATGAACTAACGTGGTGAGTTATAAGTGCGATCGAAGTAGTGGAGAGGAAGGAACCATAAGTATCTGCGGATACTTAGGTGGAGATTGCATTAGGGGAGGACGATGACGGTGAATCGTCAAGAAGTCTAGAGTACTTTCTAGGCAGGACGGACCCCACATGTGGTGTACAAACGTAGTAAGGACTGGGTCCAATGCCATGGTAAGTTCTGCACTGCAGACTAGAATAGTATTGTCGCCCCCTAGATTGTAAATCTTGAACAGTGAGAGGGACTGGAACGGGGCATCTAGATTGCCACTGTACCCGAGTTCTCTACAATGTGCGTTGATAATATATAAATGATATGAATTGAAATGAATTGATTTGAGACTGTACCCGAGATTTCTACAGTTCTCCTGGCTTGGAGCCAATTGTTGAGACAGCTATCGTGCCCGCGTGGTAAAGGTCATGTACTCCTGTTTGCTTCCGACTAGGTTGGGTGGATGACCGAGGAGATGTAGACGTGTGTGCTAACTACGAGAGCGATCTCCTCAATGATGATTAATTTTCCCCCGCATCATTGACGGAAACGAATTCATAAAACTTAAATAAGAAAAGAAAAATTATATAGTAATGAGAATAATTCTTAAGTGAAAGAATGGAGAGGAAGATGAATTTGTGTGGTGATGGAATCAGAGATGCGCAGCAGAAGCGATTTATGGAGATGTTAAAAGTTTTGAGAAAAGAAAAGTAATGGAATAGAGTAAGTGTTTGCATGCTTAAATATGATTGCTTCTATATGTGTTTGCCTATATGTTTTTGTTCATTCTTAATATCTTGCCTATTGTAATTCCACACTGTTGGCATAACATGCTTGGGAATACTTACTCTCTCTAGTCTTATACTTGTGTGCTTGTTTATATGTTGTCAACCCTTTAGTCTATGGATCCGGTTAAGTTTACGTTCGATATTCGAGACGAGGGAAGATGGGAGGTGAACTACAGAGGTTGGGAGTGGCGCAGAGTCACTAAGGTTCGTATCTTCGACCCCAACCATACCCTGTGAGGGACAGCTCCAGATACTCGCACTTGTCGCTTCGTACTCGCGGACTTGCAGACTGGTGGACCAGCCAACTATCATGGTGGACATCCGATGCCTTTGCCTGCACGAATTGATCCCGAGGCTGACGAGTTAGAGGAGCTGGATGAGGCTTTGGACGATCTACCAGACGAAGCTTTTGAGGCGATGCAAGAGGATGAGCCTGAGGAAGACCCAGAGGAAGATCCTGACGAGGACATAGATTACCGGAGGCGGATGTGATTGAGATCGACCCGAGTGAGGCACCTCCTGTGGACCCATCGACTTCAGCTTAATGGGCCTGGTGGTAGTTCTTTTATTTTCTTGGAAGTATTTTGTTTCCCTGTATTTACTTAGTATCATTGCAGTACCATGATGTAACCCCAAATATCTGAACGAAATTTGTTTTTAATGGGCACCACTGATTTTGATTATAAAAGAAAATGGGCTATGATAATTGAGTTGAGAAGAATCAAGTTGCAAAGTGTAGTGTCTTGTGACACTTCGGTTTGGAACTTGAAGTTTAGCATGATACGTGAGAACACTAACTTTAAATACAAAGGAGTTTTGGAAACTAAACGGTTCTCATGCTCATGTTACTCAACCATGTTACATGTTTTAAAAAAAAAAAAAATTTGCCCACATTTTTACTACATTCTACGATTAAAGGAATATATTTTCAAGTTGCCAAATCGGGGTGTTACATTTGAAAACTTACAAATTTTCTTTATTTCTCTTTGTTTGATTCGGCTAGGCATGGGAAAACTAATCAAATGACTTTTGTTTGCTTAAGTGTGAATTTCTAAGTTAATAATTGAAAATGACTAATTGGATTTAAGTGTTTAAGAGTTGTAAATTTTGGTTTATTTGGAAATGCACAATTCGGCCATGCATGTAAAAATGGATTAAATAATTTTTGATTTAGTTCTAAATGATGTAGATGTGTTGATTAATTGATATGAATTAAAGTCTGATGGAGAGAATGCTTGGTTTCGTGCTTATAAGAGTTTTGGAAAAACACATGGATTCTTGACTCATTTTGGCATCATTCGGTTTTGCCTAATCCTTAAGAATATGAGTTGTTTTGATACATTCTCTATGCTCTTTTAATATGCTTAAGTGATTTTGAATTGGTTTACACTTACTTGGTATTTTATTGAAGTATGATTTGGTTTAATGTTGAAAATGAAAATTTAGGGCTTTTGCTTGCAAACGTTTTGCATAAAAAAAGTGTTTGTACATGTCTAATGAGCTTAAAGCTTTGTCGCTGTCTTAATAAGACTAATTTGAATGCCTCTGAATTTTGGTACAATTTTTGGAATTTAATTACTAATTTTTGAAGAATTATTTTGTGAAAACGATTTCGAAAAAACGGAGTTTTCGGATAAAATACAAACTAAATTTTCTAGACTTATACTATTCCAATGGACTTAAAATTTTTATGGTAAGGCCTTAAATATATGCGGATACCCTCTGTAAAATTTGAAGTTATTTGGAGTTGAATTGATATTTTATTTCTTATAAAACAGTGAACAATTGTGATTCAGGAATTTCAGAGTTTAAGGTAAATTTAATTGAAAAAGTGTTACTTCCACAACCCCAAATAATCTGAATATTTTGTGAGATTTTCCTTACTATATGAGGATGCTCTGTACCAAATTTCGTGACAATTGGAATTGATTTACTATTTTAAATAAATGCAAACTTGCTTCAGGATGTAACAATCCAGAATTGATTTTTAAGGAAAAATCGAATAGAGACTTAGGTTCTGGATACTGAAATGATTTGAAAATTTTATGTGAGGTATTTTAATATGTGTTTAAAGGTATTGCAAAGTTTGAAACTGAAATGAGTTGGTTTGATTTGATTTTGGGATTTTATTTCCTTGAATTTCCCGTATTCGATTTAACATGTGTTTGATGTTCTTAGGAATGCAATGTTGTGTGTTAGTGCTGAACTTGGCTGGATGCTCTTATTATGGCATTTGGATGCGACTAAATAAATGAAGGAAGTCGGTTGATATTTTTTTGAAGTGAGTTACCTGCTAGGTAATGTAAATAGGTTTAGGATTAAGAATATGTGTGCCCTAATTGTTTTGTCTCTATGTTTTGGTCTGTGCAAATAAATATGTGGCTGTGAACATTCGTTTGGTTGAGTGGTATGCTAGCTGTATGATGTGATTTAAAATTAACTTAAAGCATGTTAATTAAGTTGCTTGAATTAGAAGTAAGCTTGTTTCGGTTAAAGTAAGTTTATGGAATTAGTATAACTAAATTGCCAAGCTATGTGTTACTTGCAAGAAATTAATTGCATGACTAAAGAAGTGAAGGAAAATGGATTGTGTATGTAAATGCAAAATATTTAAGTAATGTGTTTGATTTAAAATAGTTTTCGGTGTTTTGGGCATTAGGAAGTTGTTGTCCAGCAAGGACCAGCCACCGAATCAATTAGATAAATTATTTTCTTGATTTATTTACGATGGTTTTAAAGTATAAAATGTAGCAAAAAGTTAGATTTGATTGGAGAAAGTAATGACGTTTTATGATTACTCGACAGGAAATAAAACGAATTTTCGAAAGATGTTTTTAATACTACGCGTGTTTAATGATTAGATAGACTTGTAATGACTGTGTGTCTTGTTTAAGGCAAGGGATCTGCAAGTCGGAACTTTGGGACTGCTGTCAGTCGGACGAACCCGTGGCAATTTCTGAATAGAATTGCTGGACTCCACGTGAGAGAGGAGCTTCCCTAAGACACTGTGGTATTGAGGTAAAATGTTGAGACGTTCCGGATCATCTCAAAGATCGGAACATGGTGGTCTCCGGGTTAGTAGTATAGTGGCAATTGTTGTGTGTGTATGGCCACTTATATGAAGAGACTAGGACCACCTATTATTGCATGATGCCATTGATGTGATTATGCCATGATAACATGCTTTGTCTTTATTTATGTATGTTTGCTAAACTTTTATCTGAAATTGAAAGTATTTCTGCACCGTAAGATGTTTGCTCTGCTAATATTGTTAAATGGACCAATGATGCTGATGAAAATGATGTAAGAATATTGAAATGTCGTGGTAAGTGATGAAAGAATTTGATAAAGGCAAGATCTAGTTATGATGAAAAGATTGTTGATTTGAGAAGTAATAAAAGTAAAAGTACAAGGAAGGAAGTAATGACATAAAAGGTTAAACTCCCTAATGTGCACGGTTGTCGTTACGTGCTTTCTAGGTTGAGGATGGTGTTGACCACGTGGGTTTCATGTCGTGGTTTCGATCCCTCAGTTGTAATGATGATGTGTTAATGAGAAAGTGAGTATGTGAATCATGAAGGAAAAGGTTAATGTGAAAGATTTGATTAGAGGTCGAGGATCACCGAAGGGATGGACAAGGGTGACACGTCCGAACCTTAGGATTAATTAGAATTTTAATAAGACTAAAACACTGAGACATTAAAAGACATGGAATGACGCGGTGAGTTGAGTGTGTGAAGTAGTGAAGAGGAAGATACCCTTATCTGCGGATACTCAAGTGAACGATTGTGATAGGGGAGGGTGATGACGGTGACTCGTCAAGTAACCTAGAGTAATTTTCTAGGCGGAACCAGTCTATAAGTGATCGGGACTTAAGGCCCAAGGGATCATAGCGTGTTCTGCACAACTAACTAGAAAAGTACTGTCGTCCCCTTGATCAACTTCGAAACGGTGAGAGGGAACCTGAACGAGGCGGGGAGTCGATTGGTTGTTGGGCCCTACGATATCGCAATAAAATGAGTAAATTATAACTGACCCGTGTGGGTGCAGTATGAAAATTATAGATGTGAGACCCACAATTTTACCCAATTTATTTGAGAATTTATATTTAAAATTAAAATATTATATTTGATTTTTGATAAATTGTGATACCTGGATTTAATTAAAATAGTATGAATTATATATGTATATATATACACGTGGTATATATATTATATATGTGACGCTCTCTTTTTAACTTGAAAATAATTAATATTTCCAAATAATTGAATACTTGCTATCAAAATTTGGGCTAGAAAATTTTTCCTTTTTAGAACCAGTACTTGCTCGTTCATAAACCCTTTTGAACATAAACCATTTTTGAAAGTTCGGCTTAATAATATCTTAGTTTCGAAAAGGCTCTCGAGATAACATTTCCTTAACTATAGAAAATACTCTTCATAGTTAATATTAAAACACACCATTTGCCTCTCGAGTTGAATTTGAATATATAAAGCATAAACTTATCGCCGAATCCTTTCTTAATAGAAAACAGAGTTCGCGGAAGTAAAAATAATACTTATGGGGCACTGTTGAGGTAAAGAAAAACATCATATATATATAAGTCATAACATAACCCCATCAGTACAGTCAGTAGCAAGTGATAAAAAGTCGAGATAGCAAGTTTTGATGAAACATATACAGACCAGCTGCATAAAATAAAAGCTCACTCTAAGACCTCTCAGATATATACAATATATATAACAAAATCCAAAATAGAAGTCCCAGAGCAAGTCATCCGTGTCTTCAGCAGCTCTTCAGATCCTCCACCGCTCTATCCCTAGGATCTAGGATCCAAAACATCTACGCTATGCAAGCTCCTATGAACCAGCGGGTCCACCTCTAGCTGAAACAGTCGGCTCAACATGCACCTCCTCCTCGCTCTCATCCTCCAAAGGGTCCTCCTCGACCTCCCCCGACTGTGTAGAGACCCCACCACTGGGTCTAAGGTCTGCAGAAGCAGTCCTATCCAAGTCAGTCGGACTAGGAGAAGGAGTCTCCTCAGTGACAACTCTCTGGGAGGAAGGATGGGAACGAGTGGCAGCTCTAAAACGAAAACTATGGAAACGACGCATAGGTCGAGCCGGGGGTGGTCCTCTATATGTGTAAAAAGGTGGAACATGCATAGTGTAGACTAAGGGAATCCTAAATCGACGAGGTCGCACTCGCATCAGAGGGTTAGGGTGGTAGAGAGTGATCTCAACCTCCCCCTCAAAAGTGGCACGGTGCTCCTCATACGTCCATATACCGCTAGGGATAGGGCGTATCTCGATGCAAGCTAGGTATCTGGCCATCACCTAAACAGGGCACAGGGAGTAAGTATACACATATACATAATTGATAAAGACTAAAATTACAATCACAAGCATATCATGGATAGATCATAATGCAAATACATATGAGCACACCGGTTTTCAACATTATAACTCTTATAATGCAAGTGGCATGATGTATGATTTTCTATCCACAACTGAGGCCTCTAAAAGTCCATCTTGGATGTCCATCCAATACACCCTTGTGTTCCCGGAACACCGACATTTGTTCCCAGAACATAATGCCGAACCATACTTGGATAATAAGCATCACTCCCGGAGTGTGCACCACGTTCCCAGAACGCATACGTTCCCAGAACGCATAAAAACCAGGTCCCGGACACTGGCCACATATCTATAATGTGTCATCAAGTAGGTTATAATTTGGTACTCTCGGAGTACCCTCCTCATATTCCCAGAATATGATAAACGTTCCTTCCAACCAGACTTCCAGTCTATATGGATGCACAAATATCAGGGTTGGTTTTATCTTTACATTAATGTGATTTAGAAATATTCCAATTTCCCTTTTTGAATGATTGATTTGAGGCATAATCTTTGGCATAAAATTCTCATTTGAATTTTTTCTCAAAACATGCCTTTTAAACTTAGATTAGGTAAAACAAAGTCAATGGTATTCAAAAACTTAACTTTTTATTTTTCAGATTCAGGTACTAACCGGTTACAGTCTCAGGCTAACCGGTTAGAATTACAGACCTGAACTGTTTACCATTGAAATTCAGAAAAACCCTCTTTCTTGAATTTACTACCCAATCCATAAACAAGTTAAACATTGTTTTATGCCTCAAAAATTACAGTTTTATCATTCAAAAGGTCTAAATCACTTTTCATTTTCCAATGAACATAATTTCCTCTTGAAATTATTTCATTAACTTAAGGCATTAATTTTAATCTTTCAAATCTGAACCTTGATATTATCACAACTCATGTTCAGATCATGTATAATGAGATTAAAGCATAGATTTGAGCATAAACCACTAAAATTTCAGGACTGATTAATGAACTGATTTTTCTTTGAAATTCTGTAGTGTCTAACCGGTTACGAATATCGAGTAACCGGTTAGATTATGCAGTCAGTCCATTAAAACAAGAGTTTTAACAATTCATTTTCTTCTTTTCTCAAATCTAACCAAATCTCAACATTCACAGAGTTCATATGCCTTAAGATAAACATGTTTATACCCAGAAACACATTCAAATTGCATGCATCAAGTTTATGATATCAAATTGCATGAAAATTCACATAAACACAATTTAATACAACAAAACTTATAATAGGCATTCAAATTCAGAATTCAGCCTCCATATACTTTGCATGCATCAATATAAAGTTGCTCAAAACCACAGTGAGCAAAACTTTGGCCTCCAAGCCTTTGTGCCATATTGCACATAATGCCCTTTTTGAGTTTTGTTAACTCAAATCCTAAATCACTTGAATTTTAGTCTAAATCTAGTATAAGGTAGACTTCTCCCATACCTTAAGACTGAGTTTGATGAAGATTGACACAGAACTTGAAGAAAACTCCACAGATTTCTCACAAACTCACAGCTCTGCTCTCAGCCACGAATTTCACCAACAGGGTCCAAAGACCAGAAGTTTTGACATAGCAAATGGCCAAAGAAATTGGGGAAAACAGTTAGGACTCAAAATAGGTAACATGCACTAGAGAATCAAAGAGATTTGAGACTTAATGGTGGCTTTACTTACCCAAAATCAGATCTGGAATTCAGCTCCCAGAACAGGAATGACAGAGAACTCTGTTTCCAACTCCTAGCTTCCCAAATTGATTCCTCCTTCCACACACACTCTTGACTTACAAATTTGGTATCAACACGAAGATCTGGATGTAAGCTTCGTGTTCGTGTATCACTCAGAGTCTACCTCTCAGAATCAAAGAAGAATTTCAGAGATGAAGCTTGGAACCCTAAACAGAGCCTCCCTTCCAAAATTCAGAAATTCAACCCTAAATTCGTCCACAAGACAGGCTTAAATAGAGAAATTTCAATGCCATGCATACCGACGCGTGGTTTCCACTGATCTATGGCTGATTTCGTGGTGATTAATTGGATTAATCAAGTGATTATTCATCAAAATCCACTAACCCAGTTTCTGGGTTCATCGTCTAACCGGTTACAGGGCATTACTAACCGGTTAGATTAGTACAAAATTTAAAAATTACTATTTTTAAATCTTTCCCTCCAAGAACCTTTTTAATATTACCTTTTAGTCCTCATCCAGGGACCAAAATGCAATATCCTTATATTTTGCATTTATTTGCCCTATAAAAATATTTCAACTTATATTTATTTTTTAAGGCTAATTAAATACAAAATATAAACTTGGAAAATTTCTATAAATTAATAATAAAACTTTTATTATTAATTTCCTATTATTCGGGAGACGAAAATTAGGGGTGTTACACTACTCCCCCACTTAAAAGGAATTTCGTCCCCGAAATTCTAGTTTACAAAAACAACTCCGGATACTCTTGACGCATCTTCTCTTCTAATTCCCATGTGGCTTCTGATACGTCAGCATTTTCCCATATGACCTTTACTAAAGGTATCTCCTTTCCCCTGAGCTGCTTAACTTCACGACCTTCTATCTGAACTGGTCTGGTCTCAAAGGTCAGGTTTTCCTTCAGAGTTAGGTCGTCAGGTTGGAGTTTTAGAATAACTGATGGATCATGCACGTACTTCTTTAATTGCGAAACGTGAAAGACGTTGTGCAAATTGGACAAAGAGGATGGTAAAGCTAGTTGGTAAGCAATAGGACCAACTCTCTTAAGAATTTGGTATGGACCTATACACTTAGGCGACAACTTTCGGCTTCTCAAGGCTCTACTGATTCCTTTCATCGGAACTACCCGAAGGAACACATGATCGCCCTCAGAAAACTCTAATGGTTTTCTCCTCTTATCCGCATAACTCTTCTGCCGACTCTGAGCCGCTTTCATCTTTTCCTGAACCATCTTGATCTTCTCAGAGGTCTGCTGTATCATTTCTGGTCCAACCATCAAGTTCTCCCCCACTTGGAACCAACATAGCGGGGTTTGACACTTCCTTCCATACAACGCTTCGAACGGAGCCATTCCAATGCTCGCATGATAGCTGTTGTTGTATGTGAATTCGGCAAGAGGTAACACTTGATCCCAACTTCCTTGTTCTTCAAGTGCACAAGCTCTCAACACATCTTCCAAAGATTGAATCGTTCTCTCCGTCTGGCCACCCGTCTGTGGATGATACGCAGAACTCAGTTTCAATCTTGTTCCCATAGCCTCATGCAAACTTTTCCAGAATTGCGACGAAAATCTGGGATCTCAGTCCGACACAATACTCGAAGGCACTCCGTGAAGACGAACTACCTCCTTGATATAGATCTGGGTAAGTTTGTTCAAAGGATAACGCATGTTTATCGGAATAAAATGCGCCGATTTGGTTAACCTATCTACAACTACCCAAATTGCATCATGATTTGCTGTTGTCCTTGGCAAACCAGACACAAAATCCATTGAGATGCTATCCCACTTCCACTGGGGAATCCTCAAAGGTTACAATTGTCCTCCCGGTTTCTGATGTTCTACCTTAGCTTTTTGACAAATCAAGCACGCCGCTACGTATTCCGCAACAGCCTTTTTCAATCCAGACCACCAAAACATCTTTTTCAAGTCTTGATACATTTTGGTTGATCCAGGATGCATACTCATCCGACTCTTATGGGCTTCGTCGAGAATCAGTCTTCTAACTTCCTGATCTCTTGGTATACAAATCCTTGTCCTAAAACGAAGGATTCCATCCTGCCCAATCTTGAAATCAGGTTCCCTTCCCTCTGAACCTAGTTTCATCTTTTCCATCAATTCTTCGTTTGCTCGTTGCAACTCCCGAATTCTTTCCAAGAACTTGTTTGTAATCTGCAACATCCCCAACTTGATACTTGATGGCTCCACTTGTGTCAACAAGCTCAAGTATCTAAATTCCTCGATCAACGCTTCTTCCTTAACCATCATCGCACTTATGTGGATTGCTTTCCAACTCAAAGCATCTGCAACCACATTTGCTTTACCCGGATGACAGTGGAGTTTAAAGTCATAATCTTTCAAAAACTCCATCCATCTTCTTTGCCTCATGTTCAACTCTTTCTGGTCGAAGAGATATTTCCAACTCTTATGGTCACTAAATACTTGGAATGTAGTGCCATAGAGATGATGTCTCCATATCTTTAAGGCAAACACGATCGCAGCCAATTCTAAATCGTGTGTCGGGTAATTCACTTCATGATTCTTCAATTGTCGCGATGCATAAGCCACTACTCTTCCTTCTTGCATCAATACACAACCCAGTCCTTGCTTAGATGCATCACAGTACACTTCAAAACTCTTGTGAGGATCAGGTAAGATTAACACAGGAGATGATGTTAACCTTTCCTTCAACTCACGGAAGCTAACTTCGCACCGATCGTCCCACACGAACGGTTGATCTTTCCGAGTCAACTTATTCAAAGGCAATGCAATCTTTGAAAATCCTTCTATAAACCTACAATAGTATCCAGCCAGCCCTAAGAAACTTCTCACCTCCGTCACGGTCTTAGGCTGTTCCCAACTTAGCACTGAACTTACTTTTGCTGGATCCACCGCAATTCCTTCTTTAGAGATTACATGCCCCAAAAACTTCACTTCGTTCAACCAAAACTCACACTTCGTAAGTTTGGCATATAATTGCTTCTCCTTCAGGACTTTCAACACAATCCTGAGATGCTCTTCATGCTCTTCCGGATTTTTAGAATAGACCAGAATATCATCAATGAATACCACCACAAATAAATCCAAATATGGTCTAAAGATCCGGTTCATATAATCCATGAAAATAGCAGGTGCATTAGTCAACCCGAACGGCATCACAACATACTCATAATGACCGTATCGAGATCGAAATGCAGTCTTGGGTATATCCTCCTCCTTTATCCTGATCTGATGATAACTCGATCTCAGATCAATCTTGGAGAATACTGCAGCTCCCCTAACCTGGTCCATAAGGTCATCAATCCTTGGCAAAGGATACTTGTTCTTAATAGTGACCTTATTCAACTGCCTGTAATCCACACACATCCTCATACTCCCATCTTTCTTCTTTACAAACAGTAATGGAGCTCCCCAAGGCGAAACGCTTGGCCTGATCATCTGTTTTTAGAGCAACTCCTCTATCTGCTTCTTCATTTCTACCATTTCTGGTGGTGCCATCCTATAAGGAGCAATAGAGATGGGACCAGCTCCAGGGACTAAATCAATCCCAAACTCTATCTCTCGCTTCGGAGGTAATCCTGGTATCTCTTCAGGAAATACTTCCGGAAATTCCCTCACCACCGGAATCTCCTCGATCGGCATCGACTCTTCTTCTCCAGAAGCCGAGAATAAACACATATAACCTTCCGGTTCAAGGGTCCTATATTGAATTGTCTTTTCCTCACAATTGATGGTCACTTGGTTCTTCATCAACCAGTCCATACCCAAGATCACATCCAATTGTAACTTAGGGAGACAAACCAAATCTACCTTAGAAAGACGACCCAGAATTTCTACATTACACCCTAAACAGACTTTAGCGGTGAAGATCGGTATTCTCGTAGGAGTATCTATACTAAGATAGCAGGGTGAATCAGAAACAACAAGATTCAACCTATTCACACATTCAGGAGAAACAAAAGAATGTGTAGCTCCAGAATCAAACATGATTTTGCAAGGTTGGTTATTAAGCAGAAAGTTAACTTGCACGAGATTCGGGGTTTGGGTTGCTTCATTACCACTCAGGGTAAATACTCTTCCTTGCACCACAGTCTTGCCAGCAGATCCCTTTGCAGATTCTTGGCACTCACGAGCAAAGTGACCTTGCTTTCCACACTTAAAACATCCTCCTGTGGACCAGCAAAATTGACCATGATGATAACGCTTGCACTTCTCGCAATAAGGAGCATTATCGCGAGACTTGTTCTTGTTATCCATCACCGCCTTGCCCTTGCCCTTGTTCTTAGAATATGGACCATTATTCTGATGATCAAACTTCTTCTTCCTCTGTGGTCCATAGTTCTGTCCAACCCCTTTCACCTGACTTCCAATCAACTCAACCTTCTTATCATCTTCATACATTCTACACATATCCACTAGTGCAGGGAAACTCTGAATCCTTTGATAACTGAAGATAGACTTCAGTTCCGGCCTTAGTCCACCTTCAAACTTAACACACTTACTCCTTTCATCAGAGTTATTTAATTAGTAGGGAGAATACTTCATCAGCTCCTCGAACTTGGCAGCATACTCTCTTACACTCATATCCCCCTGCTTCAATTGCATGAATTCCACTTCCTTCTTTCTCCACAAATCTTCTGGAAAATATTTATTAAGAAATTTCTCCATAAATACTCCCCAGTTGATTGCCCTCCTTTCAAAATTCAGCAATTGGACAGTGTGATCCCACCAGTTTTCAGCTTCTCCGTGAAGCATGTACACTGCATAGGTCACCTTCTGTTCATCAGAACACTCCAGAGTTCGGAAAATCTTGTTAATCTCATACAACCACTTGTTTGCCTCGTCAGGTTTATATCCTCCCTCGAATCTTGGTGGGTTGCACTTTCTGAACTCCGACAGAGTCTTAGCATCATGATTCGCCATGTTTCCAGCAGATGGGTTACCAGCTCGCCCTTGATATGGTTGTTGTCTCTGCTGCTGCATGCCTTTCAGCACGGTCGTGATTCGTTCTAACATTTCATTAGTAATATTTCTATTCCGGGTTGCCATAGAAAGACCTGCACTATGGGCTTTGGGTTACTAAAAAGGTCTTTAAAACATAAATGCTACTAACTTACTCAAAACATATTCAATCAACATTGAATACCATACTTAGCTGCATCTTCGGGCCATGAGGGAAAGGACCAATGCTCTAATACCACCCAAGGGTGTGACGCTCTCTTTTTAACTTGAAAATAATTAATATTTCCAAATAATTGAATACTTGCTATCAAAATTTGGGCTAGAAAATTTTTCCTTTTTAGAACCAGTACTTGCTCGTTCATAAACCCTTTTGAACATAAACCATTTTTTAAAGTTCGGCTTAATAATATCTTAGTTTCGAAAAGGCTCTCGAGATAACATTTCCTTAACTATAGAAAATACTCTTCATAGTTAATATTAAAACACACCATTTGCCTCTCGAGTTGAATTTGAATATATAAAGCATAAACTTATCGCCGAATCCTTTCTTAATAAAAATCAGAGTTTGCGAAAGTAAAAATAATACTTATGGGGCACTGCTGAGGTAAAGAAAAACATTAGCAAGTGATAAAAAGTCGAGATAGCAAGTTTTGATGAAACATATACAGACCAGCTGCATAAAATAAAAGCTCACTCTAAGACCTCTCAGATATATACAATATATATAACAAAATCCAAAATAGAAGTCCCAGAGCAAGTCATCCGTGTCCTCAGCAGCTCCTCAGATCCTCCACCTCTCTATCCCTAGGATCTAGGATCCAAAACATCTACGCTATGCAAGCTCCTATGAACCAGCGGGTCCACCTCTAGCTGAAACAGTCGGCTCAACATGCACCTCCTCCTCGCTCTCATCCTCCACAGGGTCCTCCTCGACCTCGCCCGACTGTGTAGAGACCCCACCACTGGGTCTAAGGTCTGCAGAAGCAGTCCTATCCAAGTCAGTCGGACCAGGATAAGGAGTCTCCTCAGTGACAACTCTATGGGAGGAAGGATGGGAACGAGTGGCAGCTCTAAAACGAAAACTATGGAAACGACGCATAGGTCGAGCCGGGGGTGGTCCTCTATATGTGTAAAAAGGTGGAACATGCATAGTGTAGACTAAGGGAATCCTAAATCGACGAGGTCGCACTCGCACCAGAGGGTTAGGGTGGTAGAGAGTGATCTCAACCTCCCCCTCAAAAGTGGCACGGTGCTCCTCATACGTCCATATACCGCTAGGGATAGGGCGTATCTCGATGCAAGCTAGGTATCTGGCCATCACCTAAACAGGGCACAGGGAGTAAGTATACACATATACATAATTGATAAAGACTAAAATTACAATCACAAGCATATCATGGACATATCATAATGCAAATACATATGAGCACACCGGTTTTCAACATTATAACTCTTATAATGCAAGTGGCATGATGTATGATTTTCTATCCACAACTGAGGCCTCTAAAAGTCCATCCTGGACGTCCATCCAATACACCCTTGTGTTCCCGGAACACCGACATTTGTTCCCAGAACATAATGCCGAACCATACTTGGATAATAAGCATCACTCCCGGAGTGTGCACCACGTTCCCAGAACGCATACGTTCCCAGAACGCATAAAAACCAGGTCCCGGACACTGGCCACATATCTATAATGTGTCATCAAGTAGGTTATAATTTGGTACTCCCGGAGTACCCTCCTCATATTCCCAGAATATGATAAACGTTCCTACCAACCAAACTTCCAGTCTAGATGGATGCACAAATATCAGGGTTGGTTTTATCTTTACATTAATGTGATTTAGAAATATTCCAATTTCCCTTTTTGAATGATTGATTTGAGGCATAATCTTTGGCATAAAATTCTCATTTGAATTTTTTCTCAAAACATGCCTTTTAAACTTAGATTAGGTAAAACAAAGTCAATGGTATTCAAAAACTTAACTTTTTATTTTTCAGATTCAGGTACTAACCGGTTACAGTCTCAGGCTAACCGGTTAGAATTACAAACCTGAACTGTTTACCATTGAAATTCAGAAAAACCCTCTTTCTTGAATTTACTCATAAACAAGTTAAACATTGTTTTATGCCTCAAAAATTACAGTTTTATCATTCAAAAGGTCTAAATCACTTTTCATTTTCCAATGAACATAATTTCCTCTTGAAATTATTTCATTAACTTAAGGCATTAATTTTAATCTTTCAAATCTGAACCTTGACATTATCACAACTCATGTTCAGATCATGTATAATGAGATTAAAGCATAGATTTAAGCAGAAACCACTAAAATTTCAGGACTGATTAATGAACTGATTTTTCTTTGAAATTCTGCAGTGTCTAACCGGTTACGAATATCGAGTAACCGGTTAGATTATGCAGTCAGTCCATTAAAACAAGAGTTTTAACAATTCATTTTCTTCTTTTCTCAAATCTAACCAAATTTCAATATTCACAAAGTTCATTTGCCTTAAGATAAACATGTTTATACCCAGAAACACATTCAAATTGCATGCATCAATTTATGATATCAAATTGCATGAAAATTCACATAAACATAATTTAATACAACAAAACTTATAATAGGCATTCAAATTCAGAATTCAGCCTCCATATACTTTGCATGCATCAATATAAAGTTGCTCAAAACCACAGTGAGCAAAACTTTGGCCTCCAAGCCTTTGTGCCATATTGCACATAATGCCCTTTTTGAGTTTTGTTAACTCAAATCCTAAATCACTTGAATTTTAGTCTAAATCTAGTATAAGGTAGACTTCTCCCATACCTTAAGACTGAGTTTGATGAAGATTGACACAGAACTTGAAGAAAACTCCACAGATTTCTCACAAACTCACAGCTCTGCTCTCAGCCACGAATTTCACCAACAGGGTCCAAAGACCAGAAGTTTTGACATAGCAAATGGCCAAAGAAATTGGGGAAAACAGTTAGGACTCAAAATAGGTAACATGCACTAGAGAATCAAAGAGATTTGAGACTTAATGGTGGCTTTACTTACCCAAAATCAGATCTGGAATTCAGCTCCCAGAACAGGAATGACAGAGAACTCAGTTTCCAACTCCTAGCTTCCCAAATTGATTCCTCCTTCCACACAGACTCTTGACTTACAAATTTGGTATCAACACGAAGCTCTGGATGTAAGCTTCGTGTTCGTGTATCACTCAGAGTCTACCTCTCAGAATCAAAGAAGAATTTCAGAGATGAAGCTTGGAACCCTAAACAGAGCCTCCCTTCCAAATTTCAGAAATTCAACCCTAAATTCGTCCACAAGATAGGCTTAAATAGAGAAATTTCAATGCCATGCATACCGACGCGTGGTTTCCACTGATCTATGGCTGATTTCGTGGCGATTAATTGGATTAATCCAGTGATTACTCATCAAAATCCACTAACCCAGTTTCTGGGTTCATCGTCTAACCGGTTACAGGGCATTACTAACCGGTTAGATTAGTACAAAATTTAAAAATTACTATTTTTAAATCTTTCCCTCCAAGAACCTTTTTAATATTACCTTTTAGTCCTCATCCAGGGACCAAAATGCAATATCCTTATATTTTGCATTTATTTGCCCTATAAAAATATTTCAACTTATTTTTACTTTTAAGGCTAATTAAATACAAAATATAAACTTGGAAAATTTCTATAAATTAATAATAAAACTTTTATTATTAATTTCCTATTATTCGGGAGACGAAAATTAGGGGTGTTACAATATATATATATATATTCATACCAATGTTTCTCTAATGTATTTAAATAAAATATTTTAAGGTATAGTATTTGATTTAAATGATCTTAGAAAATGAAATGCATTTGATGGATTAAGGTGTTCTATCTTCATAAATTCATATCTTTTAAACCGTACGTCGAAAAATTACAAACGATATATCAAAACGACCGTATCGAAGCATAGATTATGAAAATGTAAAGGGTGATGTGACTTCAACTCAAGACGACACTAATTTTGTAGCTTCAACTCAAGGTGAGAGAGAAGCCTTCTTAAGACATAGTGACATGTAGGGTAATGTTAGGACATTCTGTATCATCTCAAAGGTTGGAACTAGGGATCTATCAGGTGAGTAGTAGAACGGCACTTGTGTGTGTGTTCCGCCATTCATACGAAAACAACGATCCCTCCAATATAATTGTATGAGTTGTATATTCTGTTTTATTATGATGATGAATCAATATTAAATTGTTAATAATAACATGTCTGGCGTATATGTTATATAAACCTGTTATTGGAAAATTGATTTATATGATGATATGTTGGAGTATTTTGGGGGAATGATTAAAAGACTTTATGGTTTAAGAAATTGGTATGGAATTGTTATGGATATATATGAAAGTTTATAATGTTATCCCCTGATCGCACTGTCATGGTGACGTGCTTGATCGTTAAGTTTTGCCGGCCACGTGAATGGAACGCCATGGTTGTGAGCTCGGTTTTGAATTCGCTGTGATTTGGAAGCGCCTGTGATAGGTTAATCCCTTAGAGGTCGAGACTCATTAGAAGTGTGGCTTAGAATGGGTCAACCACAATTAGGAATGTTCAACTTAGTAAAACCCTTCGATGACTTAAAAGACTTAAAAGATGTAGGAACCCCTTTTCTAAACCTTGCGTTGAGAGTGAAGTAGTGGAGAGGAAAGATACCGTATGCTTGGAGGCTGGAGTCCCTTCAAGTGGTGATTGCAATAGGGGAGGGCAAGGACGGTGAAACGTCAAGAAGCCTCGAGTACTTCTCTAGGCGGGACGGGATTACATTGACAAGGTTCACTGGAGTCTGGACTTTTGTCGTAGCAAGGACTGCAGGCCAACTAGAGAAAGTGTTGTCGCCCCCTTGAGCAAATCATAGATGGTGAGAGGGAACCTGAACGAGGCTAGAAGTTCGGTAGGTGTTGGGTTTTTGGAAACTTTTGGGAAATAAATCTTGTTGACCATCGGCGTCTGGTCACATAAATTTTGATACCTGGCTTACCACCGGCGTCTGGTACAGCCTTCCGTCTACCGACTCCAATGCCGGCGTGGTTAGGGTTCCTGTGCGTCCCATCTGCTTTCCGAACTAGGATATGGTTGGAATTGTGGAGGAGATGTAACGTGTGTGCTATCAATCCCTTGAACCTCGGTAATGGTACCCCTTTTTGGTTTACCGATGGTTGTGATGTCGAAACTTAGAGACAAAAAGATAACTAAATATAAAGGTTAAAGCTTTATTAAGAATATTCTTTTGGGAAAGAACCTTATGGTATTATTTTTATAAGGTGATGATAATGATGATTGTATATGCTGCTATGATATGCTTGTGTGGTCTTAATATTCCCTTTCCTGTGGACATTGGGGAACAATGTCCACAGATGGCAGATCAAGGAGTGGTAGCTTAATACAAGAAGAGGATCATGAGGTGACGCACATACAAGGAGGAGGCAGAAGCGGCAATCGAGGAACCTTCTAGACACTTGTGATGGGAGATGGCAATGAAGACTTGTAGTATAAGATAGGATAGCCTTTGCTTTGTATCCTATCTTAAGGTGATTAGGACATGATTAATCTGTCCCGAATGTAACCCCAGTTGTAATATGGATTATATTAAATGGAATAAAAGAAGTTCTTTTTGATTATGTATGAAGTTCATTTAAATAATTAAATGTTTTTCCGCCAGTTAACCATCGAATAAATTTGGGATCACAAAAAGGAGCTTTTTGGAAATAAGTTAGTAACATCTCTTTTTGGAAAGGAATTTTATGTTGCATGTTTATGAATCAAATAATTTGAAACCATGTGAATCAAATTGTTTTATAAAAACCTTTTTGGTAAAAGAATTAAAATGAATTGACTTTGGAAATGTTTATTATATAAAAAAAGGCGGAAATTTTTGGTGAAAATTCTAAGTTCCAAATCGGGGTGTTACAATAGATGACCTGAGTGGGTTGCAGCATATGTTTGTTTTTCTCGGCTGTTTGACCTGCGTGGGTTAAGGTTCCTGTACGTCCCATTTGCTTCCGCTTAGGCTCGGGAGGATTGGAGGAGATGTATGTGTGCTAACTAAATCCACGATGACGTTTTCTTATCCCCTGTCATCGATGGATACGATTCAATAAAACTTAATAATAAAAGTTTAAGAATGTTGAAAAGACTTATAAGTCAAAAGCTTGAAAACATACGAATATTGGTGTTAAGAATGAGAATGGCCAAGTGATGAAAATGTTATGGACAAGGCCAAGGAAGAGATATTGTTATGAAATTGAGGTTGCAAAATGACATTTAGAAATGAACTGAGAAAGAAATCAATGATGCTAAAAAGAGAATTGAAAACTTGAGAATTATGAGTAAGTAGTTGTGATGACGAGGTGAAATATGTTGTGTATTTTAATTGTTATTGTGTTGTTGTTTTTATGTCTTAATATTTTGCCTATTGTAATTCCACCCTGTCGACGATGATTCATTCGGGATGCTCACTCTCCATGTCTTCCGATCCCCTTTTTCCTGTGGACTTCGGTGATGATGTCCACATATATCAGAGTGAGTAAATTTCCTTATTCCGCATCTGCAAGTCGTGTCTTACGAAGAAAAGCTTGAGGAGGAGCCTCGAAAAGAGGAGGAAGATAAGCATTGGCCGAGGAGTTCATGCCGATGTCGAGGAGTAAACGAAATCAGAAGGAGATCAGTAGAATGAGACGTCTGATCCATGTGGTCTAAGAATGTAAGGTACCCCTTGAAATTACTAAGATAATATTGCTCTACCACGATGTAACTTGCTTTATTCTACGACATGTTTTGAAAAACTAATAACCCTGATGAATTTGATATGTTCGCCAATGGAATTTAGGAACCGTTGTTTATTTCGGTGAACAAAAATATTTTTATAATGAAGAAAGGAAAGAGTTACAAAGCGCGATGTTAGTAACATCTCGGTTTGGAACTTGACGGATGACGTGTGACATGACAAGATGATTGTTGTGATGCAAACATTGAAAATGAATTGTTTTGTGAGAATAGTCCATGTCCATGTCATCAATGTTTAAAAAATAAAAAATTTCCCAAATTTTCACTAAATAAAAATAATTTCAAGTTAATAAATCGGGGTGTTACATGTTTGATGAAATGCTTAACAAAGAAGAAATGTCTAACAAAGAGGATATATGTTTGATGAAATGCTTAACAAAGAGGATGCTATGTGTTTGATTCCATTTAAGACGGCAGACCTTACACTTGTTTGATTGTCCTAAGATTATTGTTATGCTTTTATGTGTATTTGACTTCATTGACCTATCCACCTGAATGCATATTTTGCCTAGAGTTGTTCCCTTTGTTGCATGGATACTCTATTTTAGGGCTCGTACACGCATTGGGTATTTTTTTATGTGCGGGTACGCGTTGCGTGTATATTCGAGTACACACCGGGTACATACGTACCCAACAAGTAAAACAAAAAATAAAAAAAATCGTTCTGGGTATGTGATTGGGGTGCGACCTAACCAATTTAGGGGTCTAAAATCCAATTTTGCCCTAATTTCCCCAATCCCCTTATCCTCTTCTCATCTTCAATGGTTCTTCACTTCTTCTTCTCACCGCACACACGACGCTGCCACCACACCCGTTGTTGCCACACCACGTCGCCACCACGACCCAGCCAACGAAAGGGACAAGACAGCGATCGCCACACCACGCCTCCGCCGCCGCCTCCAGGTTCAGCCGCACCACCATTGTATATTGGGTTTTCATTCTTGCTGCTCTAAGTCACCATTATTGCTCTCTGCTGTTTTATTAGTAATTCTTTTTTTTTTATTATATGCTATGAATTAACTTTGCTTTAATTTTTGTGCAATTTTGATATATTTTGTCATATAAATAATATATACATATATAAAAATAATATATTGGGGATTGCTAACCTATGTAAAGTGAGTTTTTAGTTGGTACACTTTAGCATAGTGAACCAGCTTTTAGTAGACAAAAAGACCCTCACATTTTAAAAAGACATAATTTTAAACTTAAGGGTATTTTAATAATTTCCTTTTAAAAAAAATAAAAAAAGAATCTGAAACCCTCACCTACCCAAACCCTATCTCCCCTCTCTCTCATCCCTCATTTATCAATACACGCTCTCTCTCTTCTCTCTCACTCTAAACTCCTTCTCTCTTCTCTTCTCCACCCGCCGTCGTCGTTGCCATCGCCGTCAGCCGCCCCGACGCCAACAGCAGCCACGACACTGCCACCAGCGTGCGACCCACCTGCTTCCCCGACCCGCTACCCCAACGGGAACGACCCACCAACACCGCGACCCCGACGGCGACGAACCACCAGCGTGCGACCCGCCACCACCCACGACAGCCACCACCCATTGCTACCCGACGGCAACCCCACCACGACAACCACCACCCCAGCAACCACTCTCATCAATTATTGACATCAAGCACACAATGTGTTTGTGAAAAGGCTCAAGGTCTTAGGTTGACTACAACCCCATCCATTTCATACTATTTCTCTTTAATTTTATTTACTTTATTTCTTCTTATTGATACAATAGCATACTGTGACATTTTTGTGTTAAATTATTGTTTATGGAATTTTTTTGTTCTTCGTGATTTGTCCTATTGTTTTGTCCCCTCTTACATATTTGTTGACTTTAGAGTTATTTTTATGAACTCGTCATCACTTAAAATATAATGTTCAGTAATATTTGAGACTGTTAGATTGAAGTGCTATGTACACAGATTCCTTTGAGTGTTGTTATCACTATCATATTTTGTTCACTGTTAGTGATGCATGATGATCAATCTTGCTTGGTAACTTTTATTTTGATTCAAGCTTATCTCACACCTGACCAAAAGATAGCCTTCATTTTTGCTAGGAGAACTATTCAGCAACTGTGCCATTGTGTGTGTATATATATATTAATGATTTGGGTATGAAAATGTGGGGTAGGTGGAGAGGATCAGTTGTACCAAAATCTGAACATTGCTTTCAGTTTGTTAGTGTCGTAAAACATGCTTGAATACTTGAAAACACCATTGGATATTTGGATTGGTATTACAACTGTTAAAAGCCTCTTGTTTTTTAATGGAAAAATTTTCTTTCCTTATTTGTGCCCTTTATAGTTTCTAGCCCATATTTTGAGGCAAGTGTATATAGACGGGGATGGCACCACCTTACACGTTTTTATGTCCAAAAGCTTGACTTTCTCCTAATAAGATGTTTTGATTTTTGAATTTGTTTCAGGTAAAGCAGAAAACACTCATCATTTGGGGGCAGAATGACCGCATCATCAGCAATAAACTTGCAGTGGTTAGTTAGTTCATAGATTTCTTCTGTGGCATATGATAATGAACAAGAAAGATATAGGGACTTATATGACATGCTGGAAAGTCATAATCATGCAACATAATTCATTCTTATTTGTTTCAGTTTATTTGAATACTAGGAGATGGTATTAGCTGCTAATTCTATGATTGAAGCTGACTTGTGAACATTTACTCTTTCAGCGACTGCACTGTGAATTATCTGATGCAATTATACGCTAGATACCCGAGTGTGGCCATATTCCTCACGTCGAAAGACAAAAATCTGTTGTCAAATTCATTGTTGAGTTTCTCCAGAGAGAAACCAAGACAGTAAGTCACCGTGTTTCAGTATATGAACGTTGAACACCATTTTGCCATTCTCTTACAGAGAAGGCAATAAAGCAGCTGTCATTTTGGTAAAAGAGTCACCCGGGCGATAGTGCAAAATTTTTGGAATGCCCTCCTTCCCTAACCAGAGTTTTTAGTTAAGGTTAGCCTAACGTAGTAGAATGCGTAAGCATATTCTGTATTGATATTCTGTATTCTCTTTCAGCTGTTTTGGTTTTATCGCTATTTCTATTCTTTTTTTTCCTGTTCAGTTGCTGCATTTATGGTAAATTGTGCAGAACGCTTCCTTGACTGGAGCTGCAATTGATTCCTTGGTACCGTGTTAGAACTCAAGCACTGTCTTTTCCTGTGATTTAATAGGATGGCAAAGGGTTGGAAAAAGTTGCCTTGAAGGATAAATTCAATTGACGTGAGACGAAGTTGAAAGAGCGAAGACTGAATTTTTGTATACATTTACTTATATTTTTCTTTTGAACTTTGATGCTACTTGTATTTTTCTTTTGAACTTTGATGCAATGTGTGACTGCAATGCCTAGCTTGAATGTATAGGATAACAACTTTTGTCTTAATTATGATCTTTATAAATACAAATACAAACTGAGAATCCGATGTGCTCTAACAGGCTTCGGAATTTGACATTTGATATTGTGCATCTTTGTGAGAAGGTGATCAAGACTTGTTGTTTCTCTTCCACCTACTGCTCTCCATTGTTTCAAGTAGCCAACTTGTTTGAAGCTTAAACAAATTATTTCATTACTCTAGAGCTTGTAAACACATGAGCTCAGTACTTCAAATTTCATTTGAGCTAGGCCAATGATTTTATTTTATTCTCCAAGGCTGGATGCTATATAATGTAACAGTGCCCTTTTATAGTTCTATTTTAAACCTTTAATACAATAGGAAGTAGACATATTTGTGAGTATTTTGATCTCTAGAGCATTATTAGTGCTAGAAACTAACATATTATAATAGAAACTAACGCATGAGCACAGTACTCCTCTTTCTCACCATGGATGATTGGATAAAATATTTTGTAGTGCTAGAAACTAACATCTTATAATAGAGACGAATAATTTTTTTACAAGTCTTAGTGCAAGAGATGTGGAGATTGTGCATCACAATACATAACATAATATGTCTATGGCATGATACTATCATTAATTTTAAGATAACAATTAAAGTATTCAAAATCAAAAATTAAAAAAAAAAAAGCATTCTAGCTAATACATGTCACTTTGCAAATTCCAAATTCAAGCACTATGACACCTATTGCTTCAGCAACAGGAACATCAACAATCACCTGCATGTTACAAATGATTGTCCTTCAGAATACAACAAAATAATGCATTACCATAAAACAAATAATATGCTCCAACTTGTTACATTCATCCAATGTGAAATCATATTGGAAGGCATCATCTTTATCTTTCAAATTTTTGCATAATTTGAGAACATCTGAAGCATCGTTCTCTTTGCCAACACTACTTTGAGATTGAATGAAATTCCTAATATCTTTGCCCAAAAATGGTAGATGGCCTGCCTCAATCCCTTTCTCCGCTTCAAGCACTCTCATAATGAGACTTACCGAACAACCAGCTTTTGATAATAACAATATATGATCTTGATCATTAATAGGGATATCACGATAAGCAGGAAGAAACCAGATTTCTTTTTCATCTAATAGTGCATGGTTATGAGAGTTTTCAAAACATGTAACTACCCATCGTTCCTCGAAGCCAAATGTTCTTTTAGAGATCAACAATTTTGCACTACAATTACATCTTGAACTTTTTCGTTTCCTTTGTTTTTCTACTTCAGCGATTTTTTTTTTGTTTAGCAACACCTGCACGGTGACAAGTAAACTCTCTTTTATAAATATCTTCAATGTTATTCTTGTACCGTTTGTAACTATGACCGCGTCTAACTGAAAAACCACAACTCTTTGCAAATAAACAATAAAAATTATAAGCATCTGTATCGCTGTTAAACAATTTCCCTTTGTAAAGAGTAGAGTCGTTGGCATTTTCGCCTTGAGGCAAAGGTTCACTCAAGATCTCTTCAATTTCATCATCTTCACGAACCTCTCCAATTTCATCATCTTCAGATGTTGAATTATTATATCTAAATAGCACTACAGGCCAATTACCAATTCCTTCAAATGACATTATGCCCGTAAAAAATTAGGGAAAATCCCAACCTAAAATTATAGTAAAATAAAATTAATTACAAACAAATATGTATATCGTTATCAATATACATAAGAAGACATGTACCAATAAATTTAGGCCTCGCAGTTAAAAAAAATAGTGGCAGCAGCAGCTATGTAAGAAGCAGCAATAATGTATTATTGTAATAATTCCTAACATGTATCAATAATATTTGCATGTAACAATGGACAAATCACTAAGAACCAAAAAATGCATAAACAATAATTTAACACAAAAAAAAGCATGTATAAATATGCAATTAAAAAATGTCACAACGTGCTATTGTATCTTAGTAAATAAGAAGAAATAAAAATGCGAGGCCTAAAAAGCATATGCATATGCTTTAGTTGTATTACCCAGTTTTCTGCATAGTCTAATGTGTCCAATATCTCATATCCCATATTACTCTGTAAATCAAATATAGTAGACTCGGTTCAATGGTTATTGTTATAATAAATAAATCCGTTCACTAGCTAGCTTATAAGACCCTCAAGGTGGTGTTGCACACACAACATGTGTAAAGAATTGTAACAAAATTTCTCCATAAAGAATTGTAACAAAATTTCTCCCAAAAAAAAATTGTGAATGCTCAAAGGTAGCACATAATATTAACTTGGCTCATACAGACACAGAAGAAGTTTATTGAAAATGGTGCCTGAGAAAACCAAACAAGACCATAAAATCTTCAAGGTCTAGTAATTCCATAAACAATAAGAAGAAATGAAGTAAATAAAATTAAAGAGAAATAGTATGAAATGGATGGGGTTGTATTCAACCTAAGACCTTGAGCCTTTTCACAAACACCTTGTGTGCTTGATGTCAATGATTGATGAGAGTGGTTGCTGGGGTGGTGGTTGTCGTGGTGGGGTTGCCGTCGGGTAGCAATGGGTGGTGGCTGTCGTGGGTGGTGGCGGGTCGCACGCTGGTGGTTCGTCGTCGAGGTCGCGGTGTTGGTGGGTCGTTCCCGTTGGGGTAGCGGGTCGCGGAAGCAGGTGGGTCGCACGCTGGTGGCAGTGTCGTGGCTACTATTGGCGTCGGGGCGGCTGACGGCGATGGCAACGACGGCGACAGGTGGAGAAGAGAAAAGAGAAGGAGTTTAGAGTGAGAGAGATGAGAGAGAACGCGTATTGAGAAATGAGGGATGAGAGAGAGGGGAGATAGGGTTTGGATGGGTGAGGGTTTCAGATTTTTTTTTATTTTTTTTTTAAAAAGGAAATTATTAAAATACCCTCATGTTTAAAACTATGTCTTTTTAAAATGTGAGAGTCTTTTTGTCTACTAAAAGCTGGTACACTATGCTAAAGTGTACTCCCTCCGGCTCGAATTATAAGCAATTTCAACCACTTTTACGCTTATTAAGGAGGTTAGTTGATTGTATTTAATTTTCTCAAATTTATAAAAAATAGAGGTATTTTAGGAAAGTAGTATTGGGAATGAAACAAAAATTAATTAAGATTAAAATTAATTGAGAATGAAACAAAATTTAATAAAATTAGTTAATTTTGCTAATATTTTAAACCAAGAGAATAATGTTATTTGTTGTTTATAATTCGAGCCGGAGAGAGTACCAACTAAAACTCACTTTACATAGGTTAGCAATCCTCTCTATATATATATATGGTGGATACTTCCCAACCCCTTAGTTTAGGAAGGGTTGGGTACCCTCTTATAAATGTTCCAATTAAAAAATGACATGTGGTATGTCTTGCCACAACAGTTGTCATATATAATTATTTAAAATGTTTGCAATTAAGTCCTAAAAACACAATTTGCAAAATTACCCAAAAATAAGCCCTTGCCCATTGATTCCCCATCTCCTCCTCTATTCTATCTTTCTAACGTTCTCTCCGGATGCCTCTCTTCTCCCTCCGACCAGCCGCTGCTCCCTCTCCGCCGCCCTCCGCCTTCTCCCTCCGGCTTCACCCTCCGCCCTCTGTTTCCGCCCTCTTTTCTTTCTCCGCCCTCTGTTCTCCCTCCTCCCCACTCTCCCCTCCATCGCAAATTCTTCTTCCTCCGCCGCCAAGCCTTCCTCCTCAGCTAACCGACTGCTCCCTCCTTCAATCAACATGCATTCAAACCCTAACACCCAAAATCAAAGTAAATCGAGGTTTGTAGTTCTTTTCTTTATGCTTTATCTGATCTTATAATTTTTTTAATTTTATTTATTTGGGGGATGCGAAATTGAAATTTTGGGTGTCAATAACAGCACCCTCTATTTAGAACAACATGAAATTCTTCACATGATCCCTTGTTTTCTTTATACCATATTATACCGATTATGGTGTAGATTTGTAATGTTGAATTTTTTTAGATTTCAATGGTGGTCGAATATTTTCTTCCCACCTTGAGCAAAGCAGATTGTGCTCCTGTAGTCGACTCTAATGGTTTGTCTCTGTAGAAGTTTTATCAACTGTTAGCCTTTATCAAATATTGA
The DNA here is from genome assembly GCA_037953625.1 of Crotalaria pallida. Taxonomy (NCBI): domain Eukaryota; kingdom Viridiplantae; phylum Streptophyta; class Magnoliopsida; order Fabales; family Fabaceae; genus Crotalaria; species Crotalaria pallida. The sequence goes on from CM075651.1 coordinate 77,996,041, forward strand.
TGTAGTTTCAGTAGGCCAATGGATCACTTCTTACAACCTTAGAACCCTCCTAGTTTTCACATTACCACATTCATGTTTTTATTTCACCATTTAAGTGTGAATTTTTTACACGGGTTTTTCCTTTTTCCATTTGTTACTGGAAGATTTGTAACACTTTATAGTTGAATTGCAGATAGAAATGATAATGATCTATAGAAGTAGAGATGATTGAGGTCTAATTCACATACTATACGCCGGATTAGTCAGGAAAGTGGAAGCACAATCGAGGAGTTGAAACTAAGAGTTGCATATATCTCTCCTAACTCACCCCAAGGAAGCTCTGAAGATGAGTGCATCGAAGAACTCCTCACAAAAACTTGATGCCTCTTCTGTGAGTCTCTTTTCTTCCTCTATCCCTTGTGAAAATCAGTTTGAAGTTCATTTTTATACTTAATTTCAGATTTTGTAGTATTATGTATTTACCCATAATGCGAAATGTTGCATTTTTTTGGTGTCAATCTGAAATCCTTCAGAAATGCAAACAAACTTCTTACATTTGAATTGGGATAATCGTGAGAGTTGAGGGGATTTCTATAGATGACTCAGAAGTCAGAACATGTAATTCATGTTTTGTGACAGCTTCAATTCCCTCTTGTAGATCCACCGTACAGTATGCATTTGGAGGAAAAGAACTTGTGTTCTTTTCCAAATAATATTTGAAGAAGCTATAAAACATACTTGAGGTTGAAAATTAAAGACAAAAAAAAAGATTAAATCAATTAAACATTGAAATTTCCTCCTGCATGACCCTTCTGATGGACAATATAAATCTGTGCTTGCATCAGTGTTCTACTATTTTGATTTTAGAGTAGACTTGCTATCTGGTTACAAGAGGTTTCCTAATCTCTTTTTCATTTTCTTTAAGTTTATAGATGTGTTTTCCTTGGTTTTGAAAGGCAAAAAGCACCTAGCAGATTATGTACTCTTAAGTTCAGATTCACCTATAACAGGATTGTGGAAGAGAAGTTATGCTTGAATTGGTTTAGTAATTAGCACTGATTATTACCCTTTGTGGTGGGGGTATTATCAGTCTGTGTTGGCAAAATGAATGGGCAGTTGCTTAAGTTTTGTGTGATCATCTCTACAACATTATCCAGTATTGCCTCATATTTGGTTCATTGACAAGCATTTCATACATTATAGCATTTAATGCCCCATGATCAAACTTCTTTACACACCCAGTTCTGTAGTTTAGGTTAGCCAGTCGTTTTAAATTATTTCTGAAATTAAATTTCCTTTGTTTGAAGATCCAGGCTTTACAGCTCTTGAAGGAAGAAAGAGATGCCGCTGCCAGACAAACGCGACAATTGCAGTAGGAACTGGTAATTTTTTGTATTAGTATTGTTATTTTGATAGAGAAAGAATATTATCATTAGGTAACAAGGAGAAAAAAGGACGAATATGAGCTAAAAGTTATTTGTAGGATTAAAAGTTATTTGTCGGATTGGAAGTGAATAACATCTTAGTTTTTAACCGTCCAAAAACTTTTTTTATTTCTGGTGAAAAGGAATCTTCAGTAATTGTCTAGTTATTCATAGCTGAGACTTGAGTGTATTGGAAATATCAGTAATCCATTGATTTTCATATCAACTTCTTATCAATTCAAAAGCTTTGTATTTTTACAGTTTTGTTAATAAAGTTTGCTTCTTCGATTAATGTTTTGTGTAGTCTGGTTTTCTGTTGCAAATGATAATGTTTAGTTGATTGGTTCTTTCTGTGCAGTTTCCAATGGCCACCACATAATTGTATTAGCACCAACAACAACAGAGTTAGTGAAGAAGTTGGAGAGATTATGCTCCTTTTCATGAAAGTGTTGCTTCCAAGTTGAGCTGGCAGATGGAACAAAAAAGATCTTCCATAAACAACTGGAGGAAGCAACTATGACATCGGACCAGAGTCCAGAGATCTTTCCTAAACATGTCTAGGACTAGTTTTTACATAGAAAAGAAATGCTTATCACGTAGTGTGGAATTTTTGTTTTTTTCCTATAGTTTGTTGTATTTGCACAATAAATGCTTTTAATATATGAGTTGATTATGATTTGAAAAATGATTCAATGTGAAATGGAACAATGACTATGTATATCGGCCTAATACTCCCCAGGCTCATTGTGAAATGGAACAATGACATACTCCCATGAGCTCATGGGATGGCTATCAAAATAGGAAATTGATTATTTGACTACCTTTCTAAGTAATTTTGTTTAAAGGTGTGGAAATTAGTGAAAGAGACTTATAGTAAAGAGTAGAGGGAGTATTTTTTTATGAGACGATGAGAAATAATTGTATGTGTTAATTAATTATTCATCCCAAGCACCATATTATAAGAAAAAATAACCAAAATGATATTCTCTCCTCTCCTTAATATAAGTCCCATTTATAATTTTTTGCAAAAAAAAAACAAATGACATTAAGTGGTGAATTTGAGAAGGATACATTTGTAAATGTAGAGTATGTAAATATAGAGTAAAGGTATATTAATTTGAAACATATACTGATATCAGTCTACAGTATTGAAGAAATTACAAATGAATCTCAAATTAATATTGACAAAATTGTTCTGCACTCTGATTCTAATAGGAATGACTTATCATATCGCCATCCCTTGCTGCACTAGTTACAATGAACAAGAGCTCGTAAATAAAATGCATAGTTGCATTGTAAGTACTACTTCCATAAAATAATAACCACATATCTTGTCGAGGGAATGAGACAAACTCTTCCATCTCTTTTTGATACCATCGCCATGCTATCCAATAAAACACCATTGCTCAAAGTGCATAGTTAGATATCTGCTTATCAAAAAAGATGAATGATATAAGAATGAATGATATTGCTAAAACTTAACCTCAGGATTAATACACATTCTAGTTCTTGGGTTCATTGGTCTAATTATCATTCCTCTCAGTTTTTGTACAATCAGTATTTTCCACATTATTTCCCTTGAAACCAAGTTCTGTCAAGTCTTGCTTTGCCATCAAGTTCCAGCAAGATGCCAATTATAAAGTTCATAGATAACTAGTTATAACAAAACTTGAGTCAAAACAAACCAAAGAAACATATATACCCAAAATAATATTAGCAACAATAATACATCAACAATTCAACATTATGTAATGAATAAGAAAATCTATCACTGTATCCGGCTTAAAATGTTCAGCTTCTTCCTATCAAATTAAATCATGACAATTACTTTGGATTATATCAAATGAAATTCCATCGTTCCATTGCAAAATCTTGTATAGAATTAGATAAAAATGCAGCGTTCGACTGGTGTGAGTGACTAACATCTTGTCAAGCTCCTATGCAAAGAGAACAACCAAACTAGATTCTTCGAGTCATAAAAAAGAAAGAGCATCCACAGAAAAACAGTGAAGACATTATATTTCTTCAAAATTATTGCCTGGGTCGAAATATTAATAACGAAAGTTAGTAGAACTACAGTTTTTAATCAACCATGTTACATAACTCTATTTAACACCACATTCTAAAACCAACATGGTCTATAATACAATGAAAGCAACTCACTTTTCCATACGACACTGAAGGTATTTTTTGGAGAAATCCCTGCATTTTTCAGACTAGTGAGCAGCTGTCGTTAGACAATGGAGATATTCTTTCTTCTCCTGAAATGAGGCCAACAGACAAACTAATAAGAGAGGGGGGTTCTCATTATATAGCTATCAACCTATTGATAGTAACAATATGGTGTATTTTGAATAAAAGAAACAAAGTTATATTTAAAGGAGAAACTTTAAATCTTGAAGAAATGATTAAGAACATAAGCATAAAGTATTGGTTAATTTTAAAGGATGGTATAGCAGGTAGATGTTACTCTTTTGGTGATTGGAGCCTAAATCCAAATGACTGTTTCAGGATGTTAGAGGAATGAGGAATCAATGTTGTGTCAAAACTTCTGAGCTTTTGCTGCATTAACAGGTGATGAATGTAGGGGAAAAGGGACTCTGTTTTGTGTCAAGGCATTAGTGCATTTGCTGCATTAACAAGTGATGTAGGGGGAAAGGGACTTTGTTCTTCATTGATATTTCATCATGTAACGTGGGGGATTTTCACTGGTATTCCATACTGTAACGTGGGGGGATTTTCGTATGTTATGTAAATTTTCCTTACAGTATAAAATGCAGAATTAACTACTGCTATTGAAGAGAAAAAATTAGAGCTATAAAGAAAAACTAAAATCAGATAAAGTATAAAGAAAATATAACTAAAATCAGATAATGTCAATGGCTGCTGTTGAGCTATTGATCTCCTTAATGAAACACCCTTGCTTTTTATTAACAATTACACAATGCCACAAGATCTGGAACAACATTGGCAGGGATTCAAAGGGAAATCGCAGGCTATTTGTGGACTCAGTCTCCAATCCATGGCTACGTCACTTTGACAAAGTATGAGTTGAACTAAATATGAGCCCAATCTTTTGTATAGTCGGCACTCACATTCCAAATACTAAGGCCGGTCAACTCAAATATACTAGTAGTAAAGCACAAGTAAGCGTGCCTTTGAATTATTGTTATCAACATTAATTTTTGACTAAAGTAAGATGATTTCCACTTACCTAGTTCTGCTAGAAGGTTCACCACTTGACAAAATCAAATCTCTAGCATTTCAAAGATGATGAAGTTCTTTTTTATGTTGATATCATATCACAAGTAAAAATGGGTGTGAGAATTTTATACAGTATAGTAACAAAATTAGTAACTCTCTCGTTTGCAATAAATCCTCAAGAATGAAAGCAACGATGGCTATCCATCTCTACCACCTAGTAAACTTACTAAGCATTGAAAATTTTCCATATATACAATACAACTCCACTTAAGAAAGATAAACAATGGAGTAATGAAATGAAATTACAAAGAAAGAAAGTATGACCTGAACCCCCTCAAAAAATGATCTAATACAGATACAGACATAAACCGAGGCCTGATTAATAGAACAAAGGCCAGGAATTAGTGAACATGACACCTCAAAAATCATAATCTATATCTGTTACATTATGTGATGCAGAATGCTTGACCAGCTGTCCTTGCTCATTGTAACGATCGAGGTTCTCACAAGGAGCAAGAAAGATGGTTCCTATTACGCGACCTTGAACAAAGGCACACTGAAAGATATGCTTTTTCTTATAGGTTAGACTGATCGCGAAAAGTCACATTTCTTACAGGAATGGATTTAGAGGCATAATCAATTATAGAAGTAAAATATCTAAAATCATTGAAAATGCATCAATTATGAACTTCATCTCATATCTACTGCTACTGAAGAGAAAAAATTAGAGCTATAAATAAAAACTAAAATCAGATAAAGCATAAAGAAAATAAAACTAAAATCAAATAAAGCATAAAGAAAAACTTTACCTCGATTTACTTTTATTTTGGGTGTTAGGGTTCGTTTGCGTGTTGATTGAAAGAGGGAGCAGTCGGTTCACTGATTAGACAATGGCTTGGCGGCGGATGAAGAAGGATTTGCGACGGAGGGGAGAGTGAGGCGGAGGGAGAAGGCGAAGGGTGAAACCGCATCAAGAAAAGAAGGTGGAGGGAGAACAGAGGGCGGAGGGTGAAGGGTGAGGGAGAAGGCCGAGTGATAACAGAGGGCCGAGGGAGGCGGCGTACGGCGGCAGAGAGGCGGAGGGGGAGCAGATGATGATCGGAGTGACGGAGTGAGAAGAGAGGCATCTAGAGAGAGACAGAACGATGGAACAGAGGAGGGGCTTATTTTTGGGTAATTTTGCAAATTGGGTTTTAAGGACTTAATTGCAAACTCTTATTCATCTATTGATTTGGTAAGGCATACTACATGTCATCTTTTAATTGAAACACTTGTAAGAGGGTACCAAACCCTTTCTAAACTAAGGGGTTGGGAAGTAGTTACCATATATATATATATATAGGGGATTGCTAACATGAGTCAACTCTTATTTTAGAAGGATCATGTGTCCAAATTTACTGGACAGAAATACCCCTTTATGTTTTTTGTAAATAAAAGTAATATCATGGCTATTTTAGTAAAGTAGTTATTGTCCTAATTAAAAAAAATTAAAAACAATTTCTCTCCCCCTTTCCCCAAACCCCAATCAGACTTCTCCCTAACCTAAATTAAACACCCACTCTCTCAATCAACCCAGAACCTGCCACCCTCCACCACCGCCCCTCGTCATTGTCGTCCTCGTCCCTCACCATTTGTCATTGTAGTCCACCCCTCGCCACCCACACGCGGTTCTGTCGTCACCAGTCACAACTCGGCTTCCACTTCTCCCACTGCCTCCTCACCCTCTCGTCGTTGTCGTCCACCGCGATGCCCGTCAGCCGCCTGCATGCGACCCCTCTCTCTGTCATCCTCATTAGCCACTATTGGCTCAATAATAACCCCTTCTTGGAACTGACCTACTTCTTGGAACTGAATATGGGGTAGGTTGCTCCTTTGATTAAAATGTTAGATTTTGGGAGTGAATCCAAACCCATTAACCTTCCTACCATTCCACGGGATTGCTTCAAATTCATCAACTATTGCATTTGTATCTTTGTTTTGATGCACATTCTGCAGCACCAATTTTGTTTCCTTTGACTAACAATATCATATGGGTGCATTGGAGGACTAGTTCCACTCCCAGCACAACGAAGCACACCAAAGAAACTAGAGAAAGACTTAAATTTTGGTTGGAGGATGTTTCAATGAGACTGTGTGAGTGAAAAAGATTGTTTCAATGAAGAAAAAAATGTAATTGGGATATGCAATTCTTTGCTACCCATAAACATTATATATATGTAGAATTATTTTGTTGTCTGTATAACTATTTTCTCTGCAAAATTTGGAAGGTAGGGTGGAAATTAATTCTTCAAGGCCAGAGATGGTTTTTGGTTGATACACATCATGTATCTTTGTTTTAGTTCTCTTTGTACACAACTTTCAATAGCAAGTATATCTTATGCTTGTTTAGTTTTTTAATCAATTTGTATTATCCAAAAATTGTATTATGAAACAATGAGTTGCTATAGTGCAAATTTGTAATATTCCAACCCTTTGTCATCTTATTAAACCACAAACAAGAAAAAAGTGCTTATAAGAAAAAATACTCACTGAAGAAGCAAAGACTTTTTGTACATTCTTGCCTACTTTTGTTTTTTTGTTTTTTTAGTTTTTAAAAAAATGTACTAAAATGTGTAAGTGATTGCACTGAAATATGAATAGTACTTGTGAAGTTATAGCACTTCTATTTTTGCTTGGGTTGAAAACTTGAGCTTTGCATGTTTTGCCTCATGAAGTTCCCTTGGTTCCACGATTTTCTTGTGTTTTTTTTTTTGGTTCTATTCTGTTGTAACTTTATTTTGTAACAATGTATTAGTAGTAGCAGTTCATGATTGCAATGGCAATAAACTTTGTCACATGAACATGACCAATAAAGCAACTAATCATTTTAATCAATATTTGTCAAAGGACTACCTTGCCATCCACATCCAATTCTATAACATAAAGTTATTCATTTTTAATATGACAACAAATTTATTGATGAAAATTCAAGGGATTCTTTAACCCATTACAAAGATTGAACTAAGCTATAAAATTAACCATTTGACCACCAAATTTATTTCCTGCAATATGTCATCAAACTAATATTAATATACATCCAAGAGTTAGGACAACTATCCAAACTACTGTGTGTTACAGAAATTCCATTGGAAGCAAATTTGCCTTCTTCGATTAAATCTACAAGCAAAAGTTAGTATAAGCATCCAAACTATATATTACACAATGGATGAAGCTTTGTCAAAGCTGCATTCTTCCATTAAATATGCTTGCAATAGTTGTAATTTGTCTTTTGCTCCTTTCAATCTCCATGAATGTTCAAATGTCCATGAATCTTATGCTTCTCTGCCCGTTAATTACATGTACCATACATATACGAATGTCTTTCAATAGCATGCAATGTTAAGTAAAAAAAATTACAGTATCAATCACAAATTAGTATCCACTGTTGTTGCTCTCACTCATGGTTTGTTATTAAATACAAATTGGTGTTGGAAACTAAGAGTTCATATCAGAGAAATATTTAAGTATCAAATAGAAATCAAATAATGAAATGGAAGTGAAAGTGTGTTTCTACCTCGACAAAGGGTATAGGCAGAAGGGTCACCGGAAGTGGCACCTAATGGGCTAGTGGTACGGTGATGAACTATTCACGTGAGGTAGAGACGGCGACGGAAGCATTGGATAACAGAGAGAGAATCGAGTGAGGCAGGCGTTGACGGCAGAGAGAGAGAGAGAAAGTCAAGTACGAGGCGGACGACGATGGAAATGAACGACAATGGGTGAAGTAGACGGCTAAGAGAGAGTCGCGGTGGTGGGAAGTCTCAACGCAGTGGAGAGGGCAGTTTCTGAGGATTTGTTGAAGAAATTATGGTTGAGAGAGAGAGAGAGAGAAAGTTTGATTTAGGATAAGGGAGATAATAAGATCTGGATGAGGAGAAATTATTGCCCGGTCCTGGACCACCACATGGACAATGGTCCAGACCACTAAAGTTGCGACACGTGGCAAAATTGGCAGATGCAGCAGGAAAGAGAAAAAGTAACGGGACGTTAACACATTGCTCATGGAAATCTGCCCGTGAAATTAAAACCCAACATTTCATTCTAAACCTAGTCACAGGACCGTTCCATTCATCATCGTCTCTCCTCTCTCCCCTCCCCTGTCTAGAAAAAAAAAACCTTCCTCCATTGCTGCATCTCAATCATTTTTCAAAAAAGAAAAACTTTCTTCCACCGCCGTTCTACCCAAATCGTGGGACAAACCCTACCATCTCGGATGGGCACCATTCAACGCTCCTAACCACCAGAGTCGTCACCGTACGCGAAGACAGTTGACCCAACCACCGTAAATCGATGCCGCTTCCTTCCCCTTCTAAGAATGTGTCGCCGTTCGGGGTTGGGTTCGGGTTCGGGTTCAATTCGATTCTCCCAACCCGTGTCCTGGGTTTCCAAAGGTCTCCCTCCTTTTCGCTGTCTCTCTTTCTTAATTTCTTTAACCCTTCTATTATTGTTATTATTATTACTTAAATTACTTAACATAAATTGTTTCCTTGTTATTTAAATATGTGGTAGTGAAGATGCTAGTCGAAGAACTTCATCTTCTCCAAGAGCTTGGATCCTATGTTGGTGAAGTTTATAAACTCATGAGCAAGAACAAAGTCTTAATCAAGGATCAATTTCCCTTTCTTATACTTATATTACTGTTTCTATTATTTTGTATGATGTCTCAATGTTGTTTTCTTATGCTTACTGTTAACTATTTTTGTTTCCAATTTTTTTTATTTAAATAACCTTGCACATTAGTCAGTTGTTTCCCTGTTTGTGACTTTTATACCGTTGAAAGATGAAAAATGTTTTCAAGTTGCTGAGCTTTGGGGTTTAACTTGAAATTATAGACCTGCATATCTTTTTGTGGCTTTACCATTTTTGTGGCTGCTAGGTGTTGTTCTCCTGTTTTGTTTAAATGCTTGAATTTCTTCAAGCACCTGCTAATAAGTTTTTTAATTTGCTGGACTAGCTAGACTCTCTTTGTCTTTTAATAATAAACCTTTTCTATTCTAATTAAAAATAATCACCAGCTTAATACCTTGATATTGTTTGTTTTATTAACATAACCTTGCACATTAGTAGTTAATCATTACATCTGCATAATTTTTTTTTTAACAGCTACATCTGCATAATTTAATACTTAGATTTAACTTGCATAGATTTCACAAGTTGTATTTAAATTAGTGTACCATGTCTAATACCAGCTATATTATAATGACAGGAAGCTTATACGGTGAACAATGTAGCATCCCAGTAGTCAAAGGACAAGCACCTAAAGCAACTAATATGTCATTGTTTTGTCTTACCATGTTTCACCAACATTGATCAGATTTGGTTATGATCATATCACGCTGCAAATTTGGTTCTGTTATGTAGTATGAGTAGCAATGATCATGTTGCTCATTTGTTTAAATTTGGTTTAGTATGTAGTTGATAGGATATGATTTTTTATTTTTCTTCTACTGAATGTAAATAATATCTTATTTGTTATTATACATTACAAATACATGTATCATGTAATTTGAGAAATTAATAGAAATTCAATATTTTATAAAGATGTCTTTACTTTCTACTATCTAGGCAATATAAAGCCTTTTTTATAGCTACTACAATATTACACATGTTTAAATGAGAGGAAAGAAGTCATCTTTCTCCTTTGTGGCATGTTCAAGACCCTTTTTCTCAAGTTGAAGCAGAGATTATAAGTACTAATGTACTATTATGAAGAATATGGATTGAAGGTGGGGATCCAAACTTGCTAGCTGCAAAAATGTCTGGTCACTAAATTGTTATGCATGGCAATCAAGTTTGATTTGCTTTGCCATCTTATTTATATGGCTTTTACTCCCTACATTCTTCTTATACAGTAGTCTTACCAATTAAAAAAGAACTAATATTGAAGTGATAGCAGATTAATTGTGCTTTCTCTGCATATATGTTTTCTATCCATTAGCATGTATTATATTTGAGTACGATTCTTCACACCATGTAGATCCATGGATATAGGATGTCACTTTGGACAGAGCATACAGGAACTATCTCTTCATCTAATCTCTCGAAGAAAAAAAACTTAATCTCATTTCTGTCAGCTTACCTGTTCTCTAAATTGCACTGGCTTTTACCTTACAGTGGAAATCTTGAAATAAAGAAGTCTTATAATATTAACTAACTAACCAAAAGTTAATTTTTAAGCAACAATTATACAAGTGAGTGTCATTACATATGAAATTGCTGCACATAAAGAAGTGCCATTACAAAGCAAAATAATAAAGTTTCTCTTTAACAACAAAAGATCCTAATAATCATAAGACTAATATGACATCCCTTTTCAAAACCCATATCAGTATAGATTGAGTTTTTCCAATCTTGCAAAATGTTAGGAGCTTTTCCACCTTCCAAAATATTATAAGCTTTTCCACCTTGAACATGCTAAGATCCATCCCATGCTAACACCTTCACTGTGAGCAATAAGAGATTGTCACATTACACAATATTATTCAATTCAATTCAGTTACATTGACACAAATCTCCTCAATCCAAATACAATTTACCTGAGTTATGTTTGGTTGTTGTAGGCTAAATTATCAAAACTTTGTAATACGCTCATGAATGGAATGTGAGAGCTATCTAAGTTCAATGGTAATTGCTGCTATATAAGAGAAAACAAAAGATAATTTAGGAAGGAGTTAAACATTAAAATAGCTATATATTGCAACTAGTAGCAGCAAGAATTTTGCTGCATTTACAATAACAGAAAAAACATAAGAAAACAACCACTGATAGAGAAAAAAAATTGAAACCTGTATAGGAGGTTGAATACATGTCTCCATAGAAATTTAGCTTTGATTCACTTGTTGAGAGGATTCAACCACTGATAGAGCATGACAACATACATGCATGGATAGTGTAGCATGATAATAAATAAGACATAAAACATATATATAAAAGAGATTTTAAATATGTAAATATTGAGGTGAAGGAATGCAAACCAGATTTTTTCCCTCTTTTAGAAGCTGGTTTTTCTTTGCGTTTCTCGTGATGACCTTTTAGTCGAGCATTAGTAACACCTTTTGGCCGCCTATTAGGAGGATTTTTTAGTGGTGCTTCTGCAAACACATCTTCTTGATCACCGACATTGTCACCCACTTCATCATTTGTATTATCACTTGGCCATGACTTTGCCAATTCCTTCTCAACATCAGCAAAAACCTTTTTAAATCCAGTTTCGCATATTGCCTTTGTTTGCTCATTCTCTTGTCCTTTCAAAATCAAATTGTACACATAACGTAACATACGATTGCAAAATAATGTGTCACTCTCCTTTCCATTAAATGGCAAATTGACTCCACATGACACTCCACAGCTTGATGCATTTCCCTTATCCTTTGCTTGTTTTGTCCAACGAGGCAAGATGTACTGGTTAGGGATCTCAACTACTTTATTTAAGACAAGTATTGCCAAAGCATGAGAGCAAAGGATACCCATCGATTCAAACTTTTTGCAGCTACAAGAGACACTCAAAGTAGAAGTATCAAAATATATTGTACGTACCTTGTTATCAATTCCTTGAGATTTCACTTCATAACTATGAATCGTCGCATTCAATGAAATTAACGACCATATTGATGCAAGAACATTGACATACTCACTTTCAAAAATTTTGTATATGGCTATTGTGTATATCCTAGCAGCATGTTTGAGTAAGGCACTATCCTTCACAATGATGTTTGGAGAACCCCTTTTTGAATCAAATTGTCTACTACTTTCAGATGCGCGCCACCTTTTCAGCAAGTTGTCAAAAGCTTGAGAAAATTTGGTAAGACTCGTGGTTGCATTTGCCAAGCCGGATAAGACATTGTTTGTGCTCTCACTCCTCTGAGTAGACAAGATATTAGCAGAAAATATGTCTTTATTTAACCCTGTGCACCACTTATGACGCAATTTGTACAAACTTTTCAACCAAATTTGACCATGTCCCTCAGATGCTCTAATCATGTCATCCCATGCAAACTTAAATTCATTCTCTGATTCACAACCTTGCAAACACTTGTTAAATTTATACATGAACTTGTGATTTGAACTCAAACGACCCAAATGAGTCCCTGCATTTTTACTGATGTGCCACAAACATAAACGATGAGATGTGTGAGGGAATACCTTTTCAATTGCTTTTGCCATGGCTTGATCCTGATCAGTGAAAATAGTTTTAGGAGCTTGATCACCCATTGCATCTAAAAAGGACTTGAACAACCATACGAAGGACTCAATCTTCTCATCTAGTAGAAAGGCACACCCAAACATAACATTATGCCAATGATTATCTACCCCTACAAATGGTGCACATATCAAATTGTATTTGTTTGTGCGATACGTGGTGTCGAACACCACAACATCTCCAAATGCATCATAGTCAATCCTTGATCTACCATCTCTCCAAAAGAAATTAGTAAGTCTATTCTCTTGGTCCACTTGCTGAGTGTAAAAAAACATTGGATCTTCTTTTTGCTTAAGCTTGAAAAGGTTAATTAGACTTTGAGCATCTCCAGCTTCAATCATCATTATCTTTTCCTTGTTGACTTCATTGTAACAATCTCTTTCTGTGAAACCAACATTCTCGGGGCCTCCAACTCCTTGTGACATGTAGTTGAAAGTGTCAATGACCCGTATGCCCGAGTTAACCATATCATGGATGCAATTTGCCTTCTCACGAGTCATCTCTCGAGCAGAACGTAGCAAATATCTCTCATGCGGAAGTGCAAGGTAATGATTATGCTCCTTAACGTGATGAGTGACTTGCCATTGGCCATTTTCCACTTTAAATCTAATCATTGCTAGGCACCCACTTCTTGTATCCAACCTTTTGTACTTTACTTTTTCCAAGGGGTTATTTCCTTCTTTAAAGCCTTCACAAGAGCACACAAAATCCTTTAATCGGATCTCCCGTGTTCCCTCGTAATATCTAGCCTTGCCCTTGCGAATACTAAAACCAATCATGTATGCATAAGCATTGTACAAGTTGTATGCTTCTTCTTCTCCATTAACAATGCGTCCAAGTAGAGTAACATCAGAATTTCCATCTCGATTCACTACTTGAGTGTCCTCGACATTCAAGTTGTCACATTGTCCATCATTCTCAATGACAGTAGCTCTCCCTAATAATTATAAATGAATGTTAACACACGTCTAAACATAGTCATATACCTACTTTATGCATTATGTAAAAGCATATAAAAAAAACCTGTACCATTGTCCATGTCGTTGCTAGTGAGGCCAACCAAAATTTCATAATCAAAGAGTCAAGGTACCTACTCACAAACAAAAAAAATTATAAAATGTCAGAGTTCAAAACTTCTCAAGCTTAACTGCATAATAAAAATCAAAATAAGCTACTCCCAATCTAACCCTAAACTTAGCAGGTTCTCAGTACACACTTTTTTGTACAACAAAATGAAAAAAGAAGAAGCATAACCAAAGGGATATAGTTCCAATCAACAAAATTCCAACTGGGTATAGTTGCAATCACAAGTGAAGTCACTTACCATTTCCTATCCTCCCAACTCGCGTGACTCAATCGAACAGGGAAGGAAAAGAGCCAAAATGAACAGTAACAGTGTCAGGGGTCAAGAGGTTCGGTCTGTGGCAGCGACTGCTCTGGGTTGCAAGGTGGTAAGCGTCGGTGTCGGTGTTGGGCGGTGGTGTTGGTTATATGGTAGTCTCTTTGTGTGAAGAGAGGAAATGAACTACTCTGCCTCTATTTTGTTTTGTTTATGTAAAAAAATTGGAGAGGGTATACCTGAAAATGAAATTTGGGCGCCACTTTTAGAAGAAAAAAAAAACTTAACGGAGTGAGTATGTTTGTCAAATTCTTTTTTTCTTGTTGCCTCTACCAATTTTGCCACATGTCATAAGTTTAGTGGTCTGGACCACTGTCCACGTGGTGATCCAGGACCGGGTAATAAAATCTCATGGATGAGGGGTTTGTGGTGTGTGTGAGAGAGGAGAGAGAAACTATTTTTAATTTTTTTTTAATTAGGACAATAACTAATTTACTAAAATAGGACTGATATTAATTTTATTAATTCAAAACATAAAAGGATATTTTTGTCCAGTAAATTTGGAATACCTTGCTAACATGATCCTTCTAAAATAAGAGTGGACTCATGTTAGCAATCCCCATATATATATATATATATATATATATATATATATATATATATATATTTATTAATTATATAGTAACATACCTGTAATTTAGTTTTTACAAAAATATCGTACCTTTATACCTTGTACCCTGTACCTGATACGTTCCGAACCTGTGCAACATAGGTTGTTATTATTGACATAGCTGATAGTAACATAATGTAAGTAATCTTTTGTGTTCAAGCAATGTTAAAGACCACAAATCCTAAAGGCTGAGATGTGCTTGAATAACTCTGAACTGAGATATGTACCAAAACGGCTGTAAAAATAGAAAAAATGTTTGTAATTCTTCTTTGCATCCCAAACCAGAGAGAGAGAAACAAACCCTAGCGAGTGAAAGTGAGAGAGAAAATGGAAGAAGAAATCAAATCAGAGTTCAAAAATAGCGGTTTTGATCTTGATGAAGAACAAGAAATACTCAGCAAATGTAACACTTCTTCTTCTACTTCATTTTCTTGCAAACTTGCATGAATGAATAATAATAATAATAATAACAATAATAATAATAATAATAATAATAATAATAACAATAATTGTTTAATCGCTTTAATTAATTAATGTGTTGTTTCAGGTGTCGCTTTCTGCATCAACTGCACTCTCAGCCCCTCCTATCTCGTTTCAAGCTGGGAAGCTTATTACCTGAACCGGTTTCTTAATTTATTTTGCTATTACTTTTTTAATTTTCTGATTTTTAGAACTCATAACTTTGTTATGTCTGAGTTCAGTGTTTTAAAATACTGGATTCTCCGGTTGAATCGGTTAGAATCGCTGACTGTAGTTCCAGTCCAATATAACTTGCCTTTCATTTTCAAATTGTTTAGAATATTATGTTTAGTATTAATTAATTACTTTGAAGGCAAAGAGTTGATTTCGATGTTTTGATCGCCGAACTGGCCTGTTAAAAAACCGTTTAAACTGATCGGGCCATGCTTTCGTTTCGATAATCCGTTAGCGGAAATTACATAGAGCTCCCTTAGGTTTGTTTGTCTTAGTTCCGGTCCGATTTCATTGTTTAGCGGAAATTGCTTAGTTGAACTATTCATTTCTCTTATAACGAGAATATCTCATGGAAGGTCAGTGTAATTTCTGAAACAAGTGTAATTAAGCCGAATCTCGGAAGAGGTCAGAGTGTGAATTCCTCTGTTCCTAATTATGTTGATTGGTTTGGGACTAGTTGAACCATTAATTTAGTCCATGCAATGTATAGAGCATACCTACTGCGCTTGCTTGTTCCATCTGCACTTCACTTTTTAAAAATATTGTTTGATTTAGCAAGTCAGTTTGGGAAATTTACAATCGAAATTCGCTGGTGGTTTTTTGACAGACAGCTGAATGAACCAATTGTTCAAAATGCTGAAATGGATGGGTTTTTGCTGCATCTACAAAATGTGAAGAAAGAAGCTATTATAAAGGAGGAAACTGGTTTGCATAGTTACTCCATCAGAGATGTAGAAATGTAAGCATGTCTTCATTTGCGTGTTTATGTACATGTTTTTTTTAAATGCTAAATGCTTGGCTTACAACTTTTGGGCTATATCAAGGATTAAATCTTGGGAGATTTTATTTTTTAATCCATTCCTGAAACAGGAAATTTGAAAAAAGTTCACATTTCACAGAAACAATGAAGATTATTCTCTATTAGATGGTCTGTTTACATTATTCCTTGTAGCTCACATCAGTGTGAGAATGTGAGTAAATAATCTGGCTGCTGCATTTTTTCCAACTTCTATTTGTTGTCATTTCTCTTCCCTTTGGCTATTCCTTAGAGCCGTGCTTGCACTCATACAATTTATCCCTTATTTTTGAATAAAAGCACCGGTTGACTGTTGTTGCTGCATGTTTGGGCTGTGTTCCAGGAGGGTTTTGTTTATTGATGTATCCTGTATGATAGAGTGGACAGAACTTTTTTAATTTTAGTTCAGATATGCTATTAAACAACACATTTTTTTCATGAGAAATCCCTTTGTACAGGATCTTAAATAATGATGAGGAAACAAAGGATAATACTCCTGGAACTCCAACTGACCAATATGTTTATTCAACTGCACATGATTCAACACCTTTAACACATGGGAGCGTTTTCTCTTCTGGAAATCCATCAACACTAGTGACACCCTTTTCAAAGCGAACAGATCGGTTTGCTGTGAAATTTAGCATCAACACTATGCCTGATGTAGAGAATGGAAAACAAAAGCCTAACCATGAGAACAATGATATTGATGAGGATGATGTTGTCAGAAAAGTTACACCACGTAGAAGGTGCTCATTGATGATTCATGAATCAGGGCCCAAACCAGGTTGCAGATTCATGTATGATAGAACTGAGGATAAGGTATGTGATAGCTAGTATGGCTCTTAGATCTTTACACTAGCATATTTGTTTGTTGAAATCTGATTTTGGTTATTTAGGTTAATGCATTGGAAAACCGAATTAGAGAACATACAAGGGCACTTGCAGCTTCAGGGCTCTATGAAGAACCAACAGATCCTACAATTGCATCACAGGTAAACTTAATACATCTCTCTCTCTCCCACTCTCCCATGCATAAACAGAATTCTGATGGCATAATGATGTGTTTGTCATACGTATTCACAGTCATTTTGAAGCATAAAAACTTAAAAGTAATGATATTCCTGCAACTTAATAGTAGCATCTACCCTTGGCTAATGAAATTGTCATGATGTTTTGTTTTTAACCCGGGCAACAATTCTGGTCTGTGGTTGCACTAAATCCTTTTTGCATCAGTGTATTAATTTAAGGTAATTTGCTTTACCAGAGAAGCATTTTTGCTGTTGGTATGATTTGTTGTGATGGAGAAGGCCATCTAAATGAGAAGTCGATCATGCTGCAGAGCAGGTAAAGAGGCACTAGATTCCAAATATTTTTCATACATATATTTCTATTATCTCTTGCCACTTGTCAGGCTATTGTATATATGTGCCTGAGTGTTGGATTTCTTAACATTTTGTGATGTGTGTATTATTTTATTTTATTAGTTTTGGGCATCCACGTGCGTCATTTGAGGCGATGAGTATGTTTTAGTGTGACATTATGTATGATGTTTGCTACAACCTCTTCAATTTTATCTATATCATAAATGGGTCTGTTACTCTGCTTTCTAATAACTTGACAGTGCTGATTATTCTGGAGGGGAATGTGTTCGCCTAGACTTGCAACGTTTAAGCCATTTCTCAGTTTTCCCTGGTCAGGTGAGTAACGGAAATGCTGGGTTAAATCTCAGGTTTAAGATTTGCAATAATGTATCAAACTTTCTAGTTATATAAGGAGGATTTCGTCTTGACAGGTAGTTGGTATTGAAGGGCATAATCCTAGTGGACATTGCTTAGTTGCATCTAAATTGGTGGATTCTATACCTTCCTCTGTTTCTGAAGATGAGGATTTGAATCCAGCTAAGAAGAGGCAAGCAACTGGTGAAGGTAATCAGCCAATCAATCTGCTTTGTAAACAGAGAGAGCTATCTATGGTATGCATCCCTTGTTAGTTTTGTTATTGTGCACCATGCTTCATTCTTAATGGCGTATTTCAGAACAGAGATATATTTTTGCTTTTACAGTTTTACTTAAATTTTTAACAAAGACAAAATGCCAAACTGCTTAGTTACCCAGCTAATGGTACTCTTTTAAAAAATTCCTTGTATCTCTGTTAGTAATTTATATTTCATACTTGCTTGTGGTTTTTAACAGATTATTGCAGCAGGGCCTTTTACTACAATAGACAATTTGTTGTTTGAACCTCTTGTAGAACTGCTGGCATATGCAAAGAGAAGACAACCTCAGTTACTTGTGTTGGTACATGCCAATGATGCCATCTATACTGCAATCTGCATCTTCCTTTTATCATTATTATTCTTTTAGGTCTTAGATGATATGTGCTAGATCATCTAAGGGTGCAATTGGATGATGTTGGCTACTGGATTTTATCTCAGCTGGGACCATTTGTCGATACTGATCACCCGGACATTAAGAAAGGAACAACTGATAGGAGCTTTGATGAACTATTTCGTTTTGACATCCTGAGGAAGGTGATAGCTTTAATAGCAGGAATTTGTTTTTGGATTTTGTTTTGTTATTTTCTAACCCCCTCAATGCACTTGCTGTTCCCAGTTGGAAGATTATGTAGAATCTATGGGCTCTGCAGCACGTGTTCTTCTTGTACCATCTATACGGGATGCTAACCATGATTTTGTTTTTCCTCAGGTAATGATAAAATTGAATGAACTAGGATATAATGATTTTTTTTTCAATATACACTAACCAGTGTTGTAGTTTACTCTAATTGTAAATAATGATTTCAATCATTTATTTTTGCAGCCTGCATTGGACATCAACGTAGGTGATCTCAAGTCTCAGGTATAATGATTAAAGTGTTTAATAATTAACTTCAGAACTCTTGCTTGTACTAGCAGAATATTATTCACTATCAGCAGTTAAGCTTACATAATTATTTTATTTTATTTTATTATTCAGATAGCTTGTCTCAACAATCCTGGAATCTTTGAGGCAAACGAGGTATTGCATTGGCTCTCATATTATGACTCAGTCTTGTTTCTTTCTTGAGTTCCACACGAAACATTGTAAAAAATCTGGCTGACACACAAAACATATCAGTTATGAAACTTTTGAGCCCCGTCGATCTTCTACCAAACAAGTGCAAGTTATTGGATAATATTGTACAATATTATCCAATATAAGAAATATAAACTGGCTTGCTTTATTGATAAAGAGAAGAGAAATATATATACAATTGATGGTGATGCTGTTGCACGAATAACTCAGTAAATCCTAACAGACTATAATTTGAGTCTATCCCTATAGTTACAACAGAGAAACTAACTAATAGATAAGAGATGCTAACTAATAGATAAGAGGGAGTCTGTTAGTGCTGTACAATATTATCCAATACGCCCCCGCAAGAGGATGTCTCCATCGGAGACATGCATCTTGGAACGAAAATTGTGGAATGATTATCTGCCCAGAGGTTTGGTGAGAATATCTGCGAGTTGATCACGAGTGGAAATGTGAGACACAGTTAAGAATCCTTGCCTGACAAGTTCTCGAACAAAATGATAGTCAATCTGAATATGTTTCATTCGAGAATGAAGAACCGGATTTGCACATAAGTAAGTAGCCCCGACATTGTCACAGTAGAGTTGAGGTTTGGCAGATAAGGGCACATGAAGTTCCTGAAGCAGATGATTAACCCATTGAATCTCGGCTGCAGCATTGGCAGCAGCACGATATTCAGCTTCTGTGGAGGACCGAGCCACTGAACGTTGACGCTTTGAGCTCCAAGATACTGGATTGCCGCCAAGATATATAATATAGGCTGAAGTAAAATCCTGATGGCACACTCAACAAATTTAAGGCTCGTGTGGTAGCAAAGGGGTTTCATCAGAAATATGGTCGTGATTACAGTGAAACGTTCTCACCAGTGGTTAAACCGGTCACAGTCAGAGTTGTTCTTACTCTTGCACTTACTCATGGGTGGGATATACAGCAGATTGATGTGAATAATGCTTTTCTTAATGGCGATCTTGAAGAAGAAGTGTACATGCAATAACCAGAAGGGTTTCATTCTGGAGATAATTCTCAGGTCTGCAAACTTAATAAAGCACTGTATGGTTTAAAACAGGCGCCTAGGGCTTGGTTTGAGAAGCTGGCTGGCACACTCTTGTCTCTTGGGTTTCGAAAGTGTAGATGTGATCATTCTCTCTTTATTCACAACACTTCCTCTCATAGACTCTATGTTTTGTGTTATGTGGATGATATTATCATCACGGGTACTTCTCCTACCATGATTAAAGATCTGATTGGCAGACTGAACTTGGCTTTTGCTCTTAAAGATCTTGGTGCACTTGATTATTTTCTGGGAATTGAAATAAAAAGACTCCCTACTGGTGATCTTCTACTTACTCAATCTAAGTACATCAAGGATCTTCTTGAGAAAGCACACTTCACAGATATGAAGAGTCAACCTACACCTATGGTGGGTGGACAAAAACTGACTAAACAAGGCTGTAACTACATGGCTGATCCAACTGAATACAGATCCTTAGCTGGTGCCCTACAGTATGTGACTACTACTCGACCTGAAATTTGTTATAGTGTTAACAGATTGTGTCAATTTCTCTCTCAGCCCTTAGAAGAGCATTGGAAGGCCTTAAAGAGGATTCTTAGGTATCTCAGTGGTACTGTTGATCAGGGTTTGTTGCTGAAACCTACTTCTAGGCATGGTCCCTTGCCTTTATTTGCATACTGTGATGCAGATTGGGCATCTGACCCAGATGATAGGAAGTCTACTTCTGGCTCATGCATATATTTGGGTTCTAATCTAGTGTCTTGGTGGTCTAAGAAGCAAGAGTGGGTTGCTCGTTCTACAGCTGAAGCTGAATACAGGAGCTTAGCTAATACTGCCATTGAATTAATGTGGATTCAAAGCCTATTGAGTGAGCTCAATTTTAACACTAACACACCTGTCATATATTGTGACAATCTTAGTACAGTTATGCTCACCAAAAACCCAGTGCTTCACTCTAGAACTAAGCATATTGAGCTGGACTTGTTTTGGGTTAGAGAAAAAGTACTTAGCAAGAAGTTGATTGTTGCACATATTCCTGGAGAGCAGCAGGTTGCAGACATTCTTACAAAAGCTCTCTCTAATACTAGATTCAGTCTTCTTAAGAGCAAACTGAATGTTACAGACATGTCTCAAGTACTTGCTAAAGTTCATCAACACAAGTCTGTTCTTGGTTCATTTCCTCTGTTTCCACTAAGATCAGATTCAACCCAAGATGTTGAAAAGGCAGATGACAACAGCCCAGCCTATACAGATTCTCCTGGCTAAATTTCAAGAGGGACTATTAGAGAATATCTAATAGGATAGCTTAGTTTATAAGGGGGAATGTTAGATATACTGTATAGTTTCTATTGTTCAGTATTAATGTACTTTCAGTATTGTATAAGTTTTAGAATCACAGCTGTAACACTATGTGTTGACAGCTGTACATTGTAACTTAAGTTAGTTGAGACTCCTACTATAAATAGATAGGAGTACTCATCTTCTAACTAACTAATAACAGAATTCATTTTCATTCTCTCTCTCTCTCTCTCTCTCTCTCTCTCTCTCTCTAACAATTCTAGAGGTCTTGTGCTCGTTAGGTGAGTGTTGGAGAAAGGTTGCTTGTGACTTTTGCAGCTGTGGCAGGACAGACAAACGTCACTGGTAGGGGTGGATTTTATATTGAGTTGTTTTTGGAGGTGCTGCTGGACACGGGTACAAGGGTGACCTAGTATGTGATGAAGGATGGTTGGTGAGTGGACATGAGCATGCTGGGCTTGAGGTAGAGTGTTGGAGGTTTGAAGTTGATAAAGGTCATGGTAGCGGTTGCCTTGGAACAGTACCTTCCCCGTTTTCCGGTCCTTGATCTGAAACTTAGAGTCAACAAATTCAACAGAGACATTATTAGTAGCACATAGTTTTGAGATGGAAAGAAGATTGAATTTAATTTTAGGAACATAGAGAACCTGAGATAATTGTAAATTGGGTGATGAGGTGGGTGTAATAAGTGTGGTATTACCTGTATGACTAATGGGTAGTGCTGTACCATCACCTACAATTAATTGATCTGTGCCATGATAAGGGTGGGAGATAGAGAGGTTGTGGAGGTCATTTGTAATATGATGGGAGGCCCCGGAGTCAAGAAGCCAGTTCTGGTGCGGAGGTGCGGTGGAGTTTGTGGCATAGTGAGCCACGGGTTTGGGGTTGGAGCTGGATGGATAGCCATTCAACCTGTAGCATTCACGGGCTGTATGACCAGGTTTGTTACAGTATTGACAGATGACACGGGGCTTAGGCATGAGTGAGGAACGATGATTATTAGCTGTAACAGTAGGCTGAGACTGAGAATGTGGATGACGGAAGCGAGCTGTGTGACTGCGGGTGCGCTGTGTGACATGAGCAGTGGGAACAACCACATTGGATGAGACATTTTCTTGGCGTCTGAGGTAGGTTTCATGATCAACCAGTTTCTCAGTTAGCTCTTCAAAGCTGATAGGAGTGTCACGCGCACGTATCGCAGCAGTAACTTCACGAAAATCAGGACCAAGACCATTGAGAGGAAGGAGTACAAGATCATTATTATCTGTTGGAGAGCCAATAATGGCGAGTTCATTGCTAATGGCTTGGAGGTTGTGGAGATAGGAAGCAACATCTTGTTCTCCTTTCTGAGCATTGATGAGACGCTCTTTTAGAGACATCACTCGTGATCGAGATTTGTTAGCAAATGCCGTTTGAAGAATATCCCATGCTTGTTTCGACGTTGTGACATTTCCTATCATTTCTTCCGTCTCTGAAACTGTCATCACCATGCTAGGAAATGTCACAACGTCGAAACAAGCATGGTGATGACAGTTTCAGAGACGGAAGAAATGATGGTCAGCAGGATCAATTGGTCCTGTCTGATCCAGTGAGCATAACCAGTGGCAGAGGGGGAGGGGCACGGTGTTGTGCCATCAACGTAACCTTTGAGACCATAGCCAACAAGAAGGGCATTAAGGTGGACACGCCACGCAGGGTAATTAGTGGCATTCAGTTTAATTGTAGAGTGGGCACTGGCATTGAGAACAACCAGTTGAGAAGGGTCAGCAGAAAGAGTGGTGGCAGATGTTGCAGAAGACATGATGAGGATCGTGAAAAAAAAAAAGGCTGTGAAGCAGGTTAGCTCTTGATACCATATAAGAAATATAAACTGGCTTGCTTTATTGATACAGAGAAGAGAAATATATATACAATTGATGGTGATCCTGTTGCACGAATAACTCAGTAAATCCTAACAGACTATAATTTGAGTCTATCCCTATAGTTACAACAGAGAAACTAACTAATAGATAAGAGATGCTAACTAATAGATAAGAGGGAGTCTGTTAGTGCTGTACAATATTATCCAATACAAGTCACATTGACGAGTAAGATGCACCAGGAATGTTAAAAAGAATTCCGTGAACCAAACACTACCTTATATTTTTTTCCTTTCAACAGAAGCGAAAGAAAAAAGAAAGTCATTGGGTTTAGTTAGATGCTGTATCTGGACTGTGAGAAGTGTTTTAACTCATTATTGGTTTTCAGGTCAAAGTTGGGTGCTGCACTGTGGATGTTATCAAGCAGGTCAGTGGGGAGGAGATATCAAGAACTGCAGCAGATGGAAAACCAATTGATCGCATGAGTAGACTTGCAAACCATATTCTTGGCCAACGAAGGTATTAATAATACTGTTATCTTGTGACTTGAGTGCTTTATTTTTAGGTTCATCAATCAACACAAACAATTGATGTCCTTCAATTTTTGAATCAGTTTCTATCCACTTTATCCACTGGCTGAAAGTGTTCCTCTGGACTTGTCTCTTGCTCCAGAAGCCCTTCAACTCTCATTGATTCCAGATGTTCTTATCTTGCCTTCAGACATCAAGTACTTTGTTAAGGTAAACGATTCTCTTTACCAAGACGCTTTCGTCTTATACTATCAAAGAAGCCAGTACCAAAGGAGTGCTAAAGAGTGTTGAATATACTTTTTTATGATTCAACATTTAGAGTGTGTTTGGGTAGACAGACTTAATTAAGAGCTATTTAGTTACCAAGAGCTTATTTTGATAAGCTTCTGTCAAATAGATGTGGGAATAAATCCGGTCGAGCCAGGCCTTAACAAAAACAGGCCTGGCCTGTGTTCCAAACTCGAGGCCCAAACTTGCCTATTGGCCCATCATAGGCTAAATTTTAAGCCTAAGCTTGGCCTATTTCGAGGCTTGGCTTGGCTCAAAAGCCCACTTAAAAGCTTATTATTCAATAAAATTCTCACATTTTAACACAAACATAAAAATGCCCGATGCCCTCAAATTATGTTATCAAAATAGAATAAAGCAAAATGTAAACAACATAAAAACTCAAACTATATAGCAGCAAAAGTAAAACCATACAAAAACATAAATGGTTTCGAGTCTCAAATTTTAATAAACCAACAAAAAGAGTGAAAAAAATTATATTTTTATTTTTAATTATAATGTTATATGTGTGTGTCTATATATATATATATATATATATATATATATATATATACTTTTAATTTAAATCATTAATAATATATAGCATATAAATTTTTATAAAGAAAAATACGTCGGCCCGATGAGCCTAATAGGCTTTTTATAAAGCTTGGACCCTGATTATTTAGATATATAGGCTTTTTAAAAAGCTTAAACTTGGCATTTTTATTAAATAAGCTGGCCAAGTCAGGCTTTAAGTGAGCCAAGACATAGGCCCCCATGAGTCGGCTTGGCTCATTCCCACCTCTAATGTCAAACGTATTGAAAGAGCTAAAAAGAGCTAGGTAGGCCACAAGCTATTTTGATAAGTGTATTTTCATGTTTTTTTCAATACGCCCAAAGAAGCTATTTATTAGCTCTTCCAAAATCCCGCTTATGTTGCATTTGGGTAGACAACTTTATCAAGCATTTATTTATAATAAGCTCTTCCAAATGTCCCTTGCTGATTTAGAAACTGTTGACCATTTGGCAGGTGCTTAATGGCGAAAGTGAAGGGCTAAACAGTATCAAATGCATTGCAGTAAACCCAGGAAGACTATCAAAGGGAGAAGGAGGGGGTACTTTCTTGGAGTTTGATTATCGAGGTCCCGACAAAATTAACGCTTCAATTGTTGGCATATGAAAGTAGTAGTTCACCTCAGACAGAGTATCTTACTGAATTTTGGAGGTGCATTTCGTTAGACAGCCATTGAGTTTAGCACTGCGTAACATGTTGACTTGGTCACCTTAGTTGTAATTTAGCTTGTAAAATGGGATTAGCTTGTAAGATGTGGTGCAACTGAGCTAGCTTTAATCATTGTAGACGTTATTATTTATTCAATCTATATGCATTTGTACACTCTTTTTCCCTTGCTTAGGATTTTTCCCATCGAATTTTCCCTTTCAAGGTTTTTATGGAGGTAGAGGTCCTAGTAGTGATTTGGTTGTGATTTTGGTGTGGTGATAGTTAGCGCTCTAGAGTTGTATGTGTTGCTTCACACTTTGTGAAGTGGACTCATGTGTATTGTTCTCTGTTGGTGTGGGCTATTTTGAGCAAATAATTGTGTATTCATGTGCAAATCCTTCAAAGAAGGTGAGGTTTATGTATACAATGATTTGTGAAGCAAAGGTTATTGTCACCACCCATTTCACGAAATTTAGGGTATGCAAATTGGGGTTGTTTTGGGAATTATGGATTTTTTGATTTGGGAATTAGAGATTGAAATAAGTGAAGGATTGTTTCATATTATGTGATTGGGGGCTTGGGTTGTGATTTTTGAAAGAGATTTCACGCTTTGAGGTTTTGATTTGAGAATTTAAGGTTTATGTATTTGAAAAGGTTGAACATGGTGTTTGAGCCGTTGGATTTGAATGATTAATTTATAGCCATTGGATATGAAATATAACCGTTGGAGAGGTTGGAAGGTGAGACGGTGGCTAAACGACGCCGTTTTGGCCACCATTATTGTTCACGTATGCACAAGTTAACTGTGGAGTAACATCGGGTACTAATGTGCTTGACGTCCTCTTATCCCAAGGACTAAATTGTTATTTCGCAAATCTCAAGGACTAAATTGGTCCATGACTACAAAGTCAGGGACCAATCTAATCAATTATTCAATACTAAACACATTCTTTGGAAGCCTAAAGAAGTACAATGTGCCAATGAAGATTAAAAATTTTATTTGGAGGTTGCTCAGTGATGGTCTTCCTGGGAAGCAAAAATTAGTAAGAAGAGGAGTTGATATCCCAAGTGAATTCACATTATGTGAAAAGGAGATAGAGACTCTAGATCATTTATTCCTTCATTGTGAGGCTGTCAAGCCGGTGTGGTTTGCATCACCATTATGTCTCCGTACGGATTCCATTACACAAATACAATCATGGCTAGCAGATAGCATCGAGGGCGATAAAAGAAGATATTGTGCTGTTACTATGTGCTTTATGTTGGAGCATTTGGAAGGGACGGAATGATGTTATCTACAATCATAAACCCTTCCAATAGGTCACTGTTATGTTGATAGCTTCATCAATGGTAACAGATTATCATAACGCAAATATGAAGCAGAGCAGGAGCGCTACTGAGAGGGCTGGTCAGAGTAGACACTTGTGGACATCGCCGGAGCATGGTTGGATTGCTCTGAACGTTGATGCAGCATGTCCAGTAAGTGGCGGTATTGGTCTGGGTGCTATACTGCGAGATAGTGAGGGCATGATAGTCACTGCTGCAAGTTCCTTAATTGAGGCTTCGTATGATCCTCTAGTGGCTGAAGGCATAGCTTTGAGATGGGGTCTTAAACTGGCCATAGATAATGGGCATACCAAGATTGCTTGCTATACGGATTCTTTGGTTCTGCACAGAGCACTGATGGTAGATAGAGCCAGCATTCCATATTCTATTGTTTCAATTGTTTATGATTGTCAATCTCTTTTTAGACAAGTTGCTGATTTTTCTTTAGCACATGTGTCCAGCTCATGCTTTAGCTGTAGGTGTTGTGGACTATCCTAATGGTTATGGGAGTAGGTGTGCTCCTCCTCATGTAATTCAGGCAGCCTTTGCTGACCTTTTGCGTTAATGAATTTGGCTTTCCATAAAAAAAAAAAAAAAAAAAAAAAGAATTTTAATTAAAAAAGTTATTTCCCAAAAAACAATCAAAACCAGCCATGTCTTTAGTATGAAAGAAAGACAGTAGTGATCAGATAGCATATGATTTTTTACTCTCTCAAAACCAATCAAAACCAACCATGTTGTATTTGTGCATAAAATTATAATTCCAAATCAAAGTTATACAGTGAATAAAGCAGCGAAAAATTATATTCTTTAAAAATACATTAAATGAAATGTTTTACAATTGGTTGATTTCATGGTAGGCCAGTTTCCACCAATGAAGTATGCAAATAAATCTATATATCAACCTTGACAATAATACATGAATTATATGAAACTAAAAGAAAACAAATATATATTCCAAATATGGTATCTTGAAAAACTTAAGATTATTGTAACTATAAAAAGATATTATTATCAAATGAAAGTTGAATCATTTCTTTTTCTCTGCGGAATGTTCATTTTTCAACAGATCAAACAAGCTTCCATCCAAAACGGACCGGATGGTTTCTTTTTGCAATAAGCCTTTCTTGTCTTTGGCAAGTTTGTAAAGGACATTCCATTCAACCCAGCTACCAATCCTGTACATCAAATGGTTGCAACATATTAATGGTTATTATAAATTTTGGACTGAACTTATACTACTTAATAGTGAACAATGTTAGACGACCATGAATAGATATCACAATTTCTACCTTCCTTTCAAATCTTTAGGCTCTCTGTTTGCCTTTATCATTTCCTGCAGCTCATCATATGTTAAGGCATTTGGCTGTGTATGTGCATGTTTCGCGAAAATTTCTTCAAATTTTGATGGAACAAACCTAAAGGGTCATGGTAAATTATAGTGAAGCAATAATGACAATAAAAAGAAGGGGATTGCTTTAGTGTCATTTTTTGTTTTAAAAGGCACCAGTGCCATTTTTAATTCACTCAATTACAAAGTGACATGTATGATTTTTTTTGCACAATGAGCGCTTAGCTATCTACTTATGTGTGTTTATGTGTCATATAATAAGGTTTTTTTTTTTTGCAAATCTTAAAAATTTGACTCAACTATGATTACAATTAAATTAACTTTTTATTTTTAATTATAAAAAAAAAAAACAAATTCATTCGCAGTGCCTAACTCAGTGCCTAATGCTGTGCCAAATTTGGAATATACTAATTTGTGAACTTTTATACTAACGCGGTGGGTGCATAATTAAGCAAGCAATACTATTTTGGAATATAATAATGTGTAAGAGGGTAGAGCCAACCAGCTTCCAGCCTGTTAACATAAACAGTGGTCCAACCAAGCATATGCATATATGGGCTTCTCTCTAATTGAGGGGAGGGAATTTGCTATTGGAAATATAACGGAATCCAAAGTTAAGTGTAGTGTAAAATTAGGATTAGATTTGAATTTTTGTTTTGTTTTAATTTTTGTTTTGTTTTGTTTGAATTTAATTTCTTAATTTTTTATTTGTAACCATGGTTAACTTAAAAGCTTAAAAGTTTGCAAATAAATCCTTGCGAATGACACATAAGAAATGATGACAACGATAAAAATAACATAAATGTTACTACCTCCGTCCCTAATTATAAGGTCCTCTTGGGAGATTTCACGTCCATTAAGAAAGTGGAATAATTTAGTTAATTGTATTGGAAACGTGAACTTTTGATGTGTATTTTCAAAATTACCCCTATTAATATTATTGGGAATCTAAAAAGTGTTAAATAAATAGGGGTGTTTGTGGAAAAAAATAATTAATACTCATTGAAAATTGGTAAAGGCCTTATAAATAGGGACAAAATAAAAGTGTTAAGAGAGCCTTATAATTAAGGACGGAGGGGGTAACATATAATTGATCTAATTGGGTTGGCATTAATGTCTTCCCTCGGTAGAAGACATGGAAACATTCACCTAAAATGAAATACTCTATTCATTCATTAACTTTTGGCCTTTTAGACTTAGACACATATATTAAGAAAGTATTGATCATTGTAAGTTTTATATATACTTTGTGTAAAATGTTCTTATTTAATCCTTATTGAAAATTATTTTAATTTTTATTAGGAATTGTGTCCATTAATGAATGTATAGTTAGGTGTATAGTGGTTATAGATGTTGGAAACCAGCAAGCGGCTCAATATAGTCTAGAGGGGGGGGTGAATAGAATATTGAAGCCTTATTATAGATTTTTCGTCCACCTAAGAGAATGGTTTTATGAAAAATAAGTTTTCTAAAAATTCAGTTCAGATTACTCGAGTAACTCAAGTCTTCACTCGAGTAATACGCAAGCAAAAATAATTTCACTCGAGTATTCAGCAAATCACTCGAGTATTACGAAATCTATTTTTTAAATCACTCAAGTAACAGAAAACCTACTCGAGTATTGTTCAAAAACTGAAAGCAGATTACTCGAGTGACAAGAACTTTACTCGAGTAAACTGGGTAAAATTCAATTAAAAACTGAGTTTTCAATGGAGTTCTTCAAGAATAACAATGCTATGATGATTCAACAAATTATGAATGATTAATATGAACAATTTCAAGTAATATTAACATGCAATTTTAGATCAATTGAGTAGAATTAAGAAACCCCCAATTCTAACCTAAAAAATGCAATTGTTAATGAATTAATGAAATACAAGGAATGAAAATAAAAGAGACACAAGGATTTATCCTGGTTCACTTTCACCCACTTGAAAGCTACTCCAGTCCCCTCTTAAATCAAGAGAGATTCTTCACTAGAAATCTTCAAATGTAGATTTTACAATGTTTTAAGATGCAACTAGATTCTTAGTTCTCCTATCTTAAAACCCAACTCAAAGTGTGTACCAAACACTTTGATCTAATCTACCCCTTTTGAGAATTCTAGATTTCCTTGCTAATTGATTGAAGATGCTTCCAACCAATCCTCTTTTCTTGCTTTGATTTGATCCTCAAAGTCTTCCTTGTGAGATTCTTCACTTGTGTTGAAACTTCAATAATGCAATCACAAATTGCAAATCTTCAACAACCACTAAGAACAAAAATATGATCTCAAGAATATTTGAACAATGATAGAAAATAGAGTGAAGAAGAAAAATTTCTTGTTGAATCTTGATAGCTCTTGAAAGATGTAAAATAGCTCTTGGATTGCTTTTGAAAAGTGTATTAGAAAATTGTAAGAATGAAAGTATATATTTATGAAAGAGAAAATTAAGTCCTTTTAAAATTTTCCCAACACTGATTGAATTACTCGAGTAAACCAAACAACGTCACTCGAGTGAAACATGTCAGATTAAGTTACTCGAGTGATGTGTAAACCATTACTCGATTAACCTGTCATGACATAAATTACTCGAGTGATCCAGTACTTATTACTCGAGTAAACTGATCAGAATCTGAATAAAAACAAAGTTTTTCTAAAATGATTTTCACAAGCTATTTAATCAAGATTTAAAGTATCTTCACTCTTAATCAAACATTATTTAAATATTCTTAAAATCACCTAAGCTACCCACACCAATGAGATGCATTGCATAAAATAAAGATTACATTGAAATAGAATTAATAAAAATCCTAATTCTAATCTTCATGTGGTGTAGCTTGCTTGTTGCCAATGTTGTTGCTTGGAGAGAGATTGTTAGCATCAAAACATGAGAATCCTACAAACTCCCCCTTTTTGATGATGACAAACCTCCTTTCAAATTAAGCACTAAGTTTTAACATACTCCCCCTAAATGTAAAACATCTAGGAAAAATATAATAAAACTAAACCTACAAGAACAACATCAACAAAAAATATTCTCCCCCTTTTGGCATCATTAAAAAGATAAAATTTTTGAGAAAAATCCTTTGCCAAAAGTTGAAGGTAAGTAGTTCACAATGGTATATAAAATATATAACAATAAAGACAATACCAAAATAAACCACAATAGTGCCACAACGAATATAAACAACGAATATAAACGCACAACAAATATAGCACCATAATATCAGAGTATCACACTATGCAGCAAATCATAGCAGATAAGCAAAACGAAACTAACCAAACGAGATCATACGCAAGGTCTGAAAAAAAATATAGTAGCAACAGAGTCAGAAACATGAAATGATGCAGATTTCAACAGTTCAGCTTTTAAAATCACGTAAGTTACTCGAGTAATGTTCATACGTCACTCGAGTGATTCGAGCAGTACTCGAGTGAAAAAGAATGTTACTCGAGTATGCCGAAAGATAAAAAAAATTACTCGAGTGATGGATGAACTTAATCGAGTGATACGAAAGTCATTTTAAAATTAATCGAGTGACAGACAGAATTACTCGAGTAATACGAAAGAGATTTTAAAATTACTCGAGTGAAAAAATCTGTTACTCGAGTGAATTGTCCAGATTTTTAAAAATTTCAATTTTTCATGCAAAAACATTTTTCATGCACAAACACAGAGAAACACTTAGCATTTTGCAAGAAACACATATACAAATAAAGCAATTAGCATATTATAGAACACATACACACATGACTACATATCAAAAAGTTAAGAAACACTTTAATAAGATACAACAACTCAAAATACAAATCACATTGAAATAGGCTTGAAGGTGATTTCAAAAAGCATCAAATACAATTAGCTAATAGTTGATTCATCAAAAATACCAAGTTCTCTTCGAATCTTATAAAATGTGTCCCTTGGTAATGGTTTTGTAAAAATATCAGCTAATTGATCTGAAGTTTGAACAAACTCAATAACACAATCACCTTTTTGAACATGATCTCTCAAAAAGTGATGCCTAATTTCAATATGCTTTGTCCTTGAGTGTAATACTGGATTTTTAGTCAAATTAATTGCCGAAGTGTTATCACACTTTATAGGGATTTTTGTCAAATTTAAACCAAAGTCAGATAATTGTTGCTTCATCCATAAAATTTGAGCACAACAACTACCTGCAGCTATGTATTTGGCCTCGGCGGTTGATAAAGCTACACAATTTTGCTTTTTGGAAAACCACGATACAAGTGAACTACCAATTAAATGGCATGTTCCGCTTGTACTTTTTCGCTCAACTTTACAACCGGCAAAGTCAGAGTCCGAATAACCTATAACTTTTAGAAAAGCATCCCTAGGATAATAAAGTCCAGTATTTGTTGTACCCTTTAAGTATTTCATTATTCTTTTGACAGCAGTTAGATGCGACTCTTTCGGTTTTGCTTGAAAACGTGCACACATACATACACTAAACATGATGTCAGGCCTAGATGCAGTTAAGTATAACAAACTACCAATAATACCACGATACTTCGTTACCTCTACCGCTTTTCCAGCCTCATCTTGATCTAGGTAGCATGCAACGCTCATTGGTGTAGAAGCGGATTTGCACGAATCCATTCCAAAACGTTTGATAAGCTCTCTACAATATTTACTTTGATGAATATAAATGCCATCATTAAGCTGCTTTATTTGAAGGCCAAGAAAGAATGTAAGCTCTCCCATCATTGACATCTCGAATTCACTTTGCATCAATTCTGAAAACTTTTTACACAAGTTATCGTTAGTAGCACCAAATATAATATCGTCAACATATATTTGAACCAATAAAATATCCTTACCGGAACGTTCAATAAAAAGAGTAGTGTCAACAGTGCCTCGTTTAAAACCTTTTTGTAATAAAAAATTGCTTAGTCGATCGTACCAAGCTCTAGGAGCTTGTTTCAAACCGTACAAAGCCTTTTTCAGTTTGAAAACGTAGTCCGGATGCTCAAAACTCTCGAATCCGGGAGGTTGTGACACATAAACTTCCTCTTGAATGTATCCGTTAAGAAAGGCGCTCTTAACATCCATTTGAAACAATTTAAAATTCATAATTGAAGCAAAAGCGAGAAGAATACGAATAGCTTCTAGTCTAGCAACGGGAGCATATGTCTCATCGTAATCGATTCCTTCTTCTTGACTATAACCTTGTGCTACCAACCTAGCTTTATTCCTAACAATAATACCCGATTCATCTAACTTATTCCTATAGACCCACCGAGTACCAATTTCAGGACGATCATCGGGTTTTGGCACAAGCTCCCAAACTTGGTTTCTTTCAAATTGATTTAATTCTTCTTGCATGGCCATAATCCAATGATCATCTTGAAGAGCCTCTTTGATATTCTTAGGTTCTATTTGAGATACAAAGGCAACATAATAACAAAAATTATTTAAAGTGCGTCGGGTTACCACTCCCTTTGCAATGTCACCTAAGATATTAGAAATCGGATGATTTTTGTTGGACTTCCAAGCTATTGGTAATTGAGGTTGAATCTCTTGTGCTAAGTCTTTATCTTGTGCTTGCACCTCTCTATCTTCATTTTGATTCTCTTCCATTTGTTGTGGTGTTGAATTCTCATGATCCAAAAATGTACCTATATTATCATCACAAGAAACAACACAATCTTCTTTCGAAGATTCATCAAATACAACATGCACGGATTCCTCAACGGTTAATGTTCTTTTATTGTAGACTCTATATGCTTTGCTATGAGTTGAATAACCTATGAATATGCCTTCGTCGGCTTTAGAGTCAAACTTGCCGACCGGTTCCTTTCCGTTATTTAAAACAAACACCTTACACCCAAAAACATGAAAATGTGAAATATTTGGTTTTCGCCCTTTTAAAAGTTCATAAGGTGTTTTAATTAAATGCGGACGAATAAGAACCCTATTAAGCACATAGCAAGCGGTGTTTACCGCATCGGCCCAAAAATATTTAGGAACATTTGATTCTTTCAACATAGTACGAGCAAGTTCCACTAACATTCTATTTTTCCTTTCTACAACTCCGTTTTGCTCCGGAGTCCTAGGGGCCGAAAATTGATGATCAATACCAAACTTATCACAAAACGCATCAATCCTAGTGTTTTCAAACTCACCTCCGTGGTCACTTCTAATAGACACAATTTTAAAACTTAGTTGATTTTGGATGAGTTTTGCAAATTTTTTAAAACATTTATAAACTTCACTTTTTGCGGATAAAAATAAAGTCCATGTGAATCTAGTAAAATCATCTACTAAAACAAATCCATAGTAATTGCCACCTAAACTTTTAATTTGTGAAGGTCCAAACAAATCCATATGGATTAACTCCAAAGGCTTTGTTGTGCTTATCACATTTTTAGGTTTAAAAGAACTTTTAACTTGCTTGCACTTTTGACAAGAGTCACAAATGCCATCAAGCTTAAAGTTTAGTTTAGGCAAACCAATCACTAAATCTTTTCGTAAAAGTTTGTTTAATTGATTCACATTCACATGAGCAATTCGTCTATGCCAAAGACGAATTTCATCATCAAAAGATTTGAAACATTTTGAAAATAGTGAAGTTATCTCATCCAAATCAATTAAGTAAGTGTTATTAGAGCGACGACCAACAAACTTAACACTATCATTTATAGAAGACTTAATGAAGCATAATTCCGGAGTAAAAGTTACATAATTGCCCATATCGCATAGTTGGCTTATACTAAGCAAGTTGTGTTCTAAGCCTTCTACGTATAGGACATTTTCTATGACAAGGTTAGATACATTACCGATCTTCCCAACTCCTAGAATTTTGCCCTTGTTGTTGTCGCCGTATGTCACAAATCCACCACTTTTCGGAGTAAGTTCCATGAAGTGCATTTTGTCTCCCGTCATGTGTCTCGAACAACCACTATCCAAGTACCATTTTCGCTCTTTTGTTCGAAGACACACCTCATTGACGTTCTCACTTGATTTAATGCTCGAAGATTCCTCTTCATCAAGCTTTGTCATTAAACATAGATTTGCAAGTTCTTCATCATCCGACGAGCTAGATGTTGATTGACTCTCTACTTCATCCCATACTATGTAAGCCCTTTTCCTTTAGATGAGTTGAACTTTGAGTTGTCACCTTCCGACTTCTTAGAATTAGTTGGACAATTCGATCGATAGTGACCAAGCTTTCCACACCCATGACACTTGATGTGATCCTTGTTAGTCTTATTTCTTGGTTGTGAGTCCTTAGAATCTCTTTGTCTATTTCTATTAAAGTTCCCCTTTTTCTTAAGGAACCTACCAAGCTTTTTAACTAGCAAGCCAAGGGTCTCATCATCTATATCGGAGTCCGAGTCATCCACTTGAAAGTTTTCCTCTTGTGTCTTAAGGGATTTTGAAGTTGATTTTAGAGCAATCCCCTTTTTCTTTCTATCGGCATCTTCATTCATGGATAACCGTCCAAGCTCCATTTCATGCTCTTGAAGCTTTCCGAATAGAGTTGCTAAGTCAATTTGATCCACGTCTCTAGCTTCCATAATGGCCGTCACCTTAGGTTGCCATTCCCTGCTAAGACATCTCAAAATCTTATTAACAACTTCACCATTAGTTATAACTTTTCCAAGTGCAGAAAGATGATTAATGATATGAGTGAACCGCTTTTGCATGTCACCTATATTTTCATTAGGTAACATACGAAAGAGTTCATATTCATGCATGAGTGTATTTAGCCTAGCCCTTCTAACCTCCGAAGTGCCCTCATGTGTGACTTGTAATGTGTCCCACATTTGTTTAGCATCAACACATTGAGATACTCGAAAGAACTCATCATAAGAAAGAGCGGACGTGATGATATTTTTAGCTTTTAAATCAAATGCAACTTTCTTCTTATCATCATTGTCCCAACTCGATTGAGGTTTAATCGAAACAACATCATTTACTTTCGTTTGAGGAACAAAAGGTCCATTCTCTATGGCGTTCCAAATTTCCATATCTATGGCTTGAATAAAAATTTTCATGCGGACCTTCCAATAAGCGTAACCCTCACCACTGAATAGTGGAGGACGATTAATGGAAGTTCCTTCACCACCAAAAGGATTTGAAATTGAGCCCATTGTTTCCAAGTAAAAAAGATCTTTTCGAAAAAGCTTTTTAAGGCTCGGATTTTTCGTCCAAGCTCTGATACCACTTGTTGGAAACCAGCAAGCGGCTCAATATAGTCTAGAGGGGGGGTGAATAGAATATTGAAGCCTTATTATAGATTTTTCGTCCACCTAAGAGAATGGTTTTATGAAAAATAAGTTTTCTAAAAATTCAGTTCAGATTACTCGAGTAACTCAAGTCTTCACTCGAGTAATACGCAAGCAAAAATAATTTCACTCGAGTATTCAGCAAATCACTCGAGTATTACGAAATCTATTTTTTAAATCACTCGAGTAACAGAAAACCTACTCGAGTATTGTTCAAAAACTGAAAGCAGATTACTCGAGTGACAAGAACTTTACTCGAGTAAACTGGGTAAAATTCAATTAAAAACTGAGTTTTCAATGGAGTTCTTCAAGAATAACAATGCTATGATGATTCAACAAATTATGAATGATTAATATGAACAATTTCAAGTAATATTAACATGCAATTTTAGATCAATTGAGTAGAATTAAGAAACCCCCAATTCTAACCTAAAAAATGCAATTGTTAATGAATTAATGAAATACAAGGAATGAAAATAAAAGAGACACAAGGATTTATCCTGGTTCACTTTCACCCACTTGAAAGCTACTCCAGTCCCCTCTTAAATCAAGAGAGATTCTTCACTAGAAATCTTCAAATGTAGATTTTACAATGTTTTAAGATGCAACTAGATTCTTAGTTCTCCTATCTTAAAACCCAACTCAAAGTGTGTACCAAACACTTTGATCTAATCTACCCCTTTTGAGAATTCTAGATTTCCTTGCTAATTGATTGAAGATGCTTCCAACCAATCCTCTTTTCTTGCTTTGATTTGATCCTCAAAGTCTTCCTTGTGAGATTCTTCACTTGTGTTGAAACTTCAATAATGCAATCACAAATTGCAAATCTTCAACAACCACTAAGAACAAAAATATGATCTCAAGAATATTTGAACAATGATAGAAAATAGAGTGAAGAAGAAAAATTTCTTGTTGAATCTTGATAGCTCTTGAAAGATGTAAAATAGCTCTTGGATTGCTTTTGAAAAGTGTATTAGAAAATTGTAAGAATGAAAGTATATATTTATGAAAGAGAAAATTAAGTCCTTTTAAAATTTTCCC
Source organism: Crotalaria pallida (assembly GCA_037953625.1). Lineage (NCBI taxonomy): Eukaryota > Viridiplantae > Streptophyta > Magnoliopsida > Fabales > Fabaceae > Crotalaria > Crotalaria pallida. Next base: position 78,033,599 of record CM075651.1, read on the forward strand.
AACACTGATTGAATTACTCGAGTAAACCAAACAACGTCACTCGAGTGAAACATGTCAGATTAAGTTACTCGAGTGATGTGTAAACCATTACTCGATTAACCTGTCATGACATAAATTACTCGAGTGATCCAGTACTTATTACTCGAGTAAACTGATCAGAATCTGAATAAAAACAAAGTTTTTCTAAAATGATTTTCACAAGCTATTTAATCAAGATTTAAAGTATCTTCACTCTTAATCAAACATTATTTAAATATTCTTAAAATCACCTAAGCTACCCACACCAATGAGATGCATTGCATAAAATAAAGATTACATTGAAATAGAATTAATAAAAATCCTAATTCTAATCTTCATGTGGTGTAGCTTGCTTGTTGCCAATGTTGTTGCTTGGAGAGAGATTGTTAGCATCAAAACATGAGAATCCTACAATAGATGGAAGAGATGATAAAAATAGAATTAATGACGAATAAAGAATGATGTTTTTTCAATTTTGTCAAAAAAGGGGCAAATGTACACTTCTTTGATAGAGTTTCCAAGCAACTATTTTATGTCTTTGAGCGCGAATAGATCATTTCATTATGTCTTGCCGAAAATCCTGCTGCTGTGAATTAAAGCCAATTCCTTTTTTTTCAGTATTATCAGCATCCTCATTAGTATTATTATAGGTATCATCATTCTCTGAGTTAATAGTATAAATAACTACACGTTTGGCTTTTCTGGAACGAATGCTATAATTATCGGCTTGGTTTTTTCTGTTCAGTTATCGCAATTCGTCTATTAATTTATATGACCATCGAGGAACTTTTTTACTTATTTCTTTTATTCCAATACATTTTTTTTTATTTACAACTGTTTTGTCGTTCAAATCAGTTCTTTGTGTAAAATGTTCTTATTTAATCACTATTGAAAATTATTTTAATTTTTATTAGGAAGTATGTTCATTAATGAATGTATAGTGGTTATAGATGAACGGAATGATAAAAGTAGAATTAATGAGGAATAAAAAAACGGTTTGTTTAACCTGAGCTGAGGATAAGAAGCCAAAATGGATAAAAGTGCATTGAAAAACTAAGTTTATTATTACTAAAGTATTAAATTTTTAGTTTTTCAATATACACATGCTTTTTTTAGTCTTTTATCCTCAGCCTTAAGAGTCGAAGTTAAGAAATTCCTAAAAAAAATTATTGAATGAAGAATTAAAGTTGAAAAGAAAAATATGTTTATACATTGTAAAAGGACAAAAGGTTGGAATAAGAAAAAAAAAAGCCTAAGCCAAAAGTTAAGCAACGGAAGAGTAGTTCATTGATTTTAGACTATTGAAACAAAAGAAATAATAATAAAAACAAATCTAAAGGAATGTGCAATCAACAATATACCTTCCTTCAGTATCATAGGTTCCAGTGTCACTGCCATGTTTGGCTAGTTGAATGTTCTTCACTTCAATTGGAAAGAGCAGAGATGGAAATTTTCCCTACATCACAAGAAAGTGCAGTCATTATTTTAATTTTTTATTACAAGGAGAAAATGCAATTAACTAGATTAGAATTGACAAATGTTATTTAATTATTACTATAGCATTTTTTTAACTTCAACCCTAAGAGCTGATGATAAGAACTCATAAGGGGATAAGTTTTATTGAAAAAATAAATATAAAGTCTTTTTTTTGGTAAATAAATTTTTTTTATTAATACCAACTTTCAAAATTCAGCACTTACAAAAAATCAATGCCACCTTCTAATGAAACTTATCCCTCTTTGGGTTCTTATTCACTGTCCTTAAAGGTGAAGTTAAGAAAACCCATTACTGTATATTTGTTAGAACAGTAATGTTATGAAAAGAAGGGATAGAGATGAGAGAGGTACAGGGCGAGTGCTCTGACTGAGAGCAACATTGATAAAAATTGCAAGCCCGATAGACAACAAGATCCCACTCCCAATTTCACGCATGCCTGTCATAAATCCAGAGCCATACATATGATACTGGCTAAACTAAAAAATTAATAAACAAAATAAAAAGGACTCTTTTATAATTTCTTTTTTTATTAACCTGTTTTATAATTTCTGCAGACATATATTGTGTAGATAACAAATAACCATCCAAAATAATACTCCTTCCATCCCTAATTATAAGGCCCTCTTAACACTTTTATTTTGTCCCTATTTATAAGGCTCTTTATCAATTTTTAATGAACATTAATTATTTTTTTCCACAAACAATCCTATTTATTTAACACTTTTTAAATTCCCAATAATATTAATAGGGGTAATTTTGAAAATACATATCAAAAGTTCACATTTCCAATACCATTAACTAAATTATTCCACTTTCTTAATGGACGTGAAATCTCGCAAGAGAGCCTTATAATTAAGGACGGAGCTAATAATAATAATAATAATAATAATAATAATAATAAGGGTCTTGCTAGTGAAGGTTTCTAGTATTGGAAAAACAATCATAGGTACACATTCTTTCATATCTCGAGAATACAAAAAATCACATTTTTTTCGTAAGTTTTTACTCCTTTTGCCTTATTAACAAGTGCACCAAGAGCACTTGTTAGCATATGCCTAATAATAACATATAGGGCTTAAATATGTCTCTCATTCTTAAATTTTGGAGCACTATCTAATTTTGCTTACGTGTCTAAATGGTATCGTAATTAAATCTAGGAATTAATCACTAAATGTCATATTAGTGAATAAGAGCTTTATATCCAATTTTTTTTAAACTAAAAATATAAAAAATATTTTTGTAATTAAAAAAAATATTTTTTCACGTGACTAACATTTTGTGTTTGACTTTGACTAGAATTTTGATGCAACATGTCAATAAAATTTGACCAAAATTAATACTTCATTCGTCCCTTAATATATGGCACCATTTTGATAGAATTGATGTCCCTTTTTATAAGTCGTTTTAGAATATCTAGGTAATATTAAAGAATTTATTCCAAATACACTTCTCATATTTGCATAGGGTAATAGAATAATAATTACAGTAGAGAAAGAAATGAATAGAGTTGTAAAGTTTTAAATAAGGGTAACCTTGAAATGACAACATATTTTTTATAAATTTGAAAATAATATCTTAATCTGCATGAATTAGATAAAAAGGAATTATATTAAGCCACAAAAAGAGTAACATAACAAATCTAAAAAAGTAACTCGGGAATAAGACTTTAAAAAAAACAAAATCTATGGCAAAATAACTCTTAAAAAATATGATCCATAACAAAATGATTCTGAAATTCAAGTAGAAGGCACATGCGGTTGATAAGATGATAAGAAGGATATTCAACTAATGACAATGACATTGGAGGGAAAGGAAACTAGGAAAGAATATAAAACTAATTAACCTTTGTAAGTCTCCCATGGGTAAAAAACACCATCTCCATTCAAATCAAAAAATTTAGCATGCTTCTGTAAAACGTTTTCTTGAAGTAGTGGAGTGGGTTTATCAACCAATCCTGCGTGCGTTCATTTTAAGAACATCAAATCTGGAAGTTAAAGAAACAAAAATACAGAGAAAAGAAAAGTAGAGAGACCAGATTGAATATCGACAACACTCTAATTATTATCGCATAGCCGCTAGTGTTTTGTTTTCTGAGGTAGGAGAAGAAGCCATATTGATATAAATAAAAAAGGAGCTTTATGGATGAAGCTATAAGAAGGTAGTATATCTATATATAGATAATAATGTATTAATAGTGCTGTCATTGTTTTAGGTGCAAGTACCGTTTCAACTTTCAAGGTGTCAATCTGGATCCTAGTGATACTGTATTATTAGAAGATCATTGCTTTCGAGACAGTTTATTTTTTTTGTTTAAATATTATTATTATTTTTTAGGGTTTGCTTAACCTCAGCCCTTAGGGCTGAGGATAAGAGTCCAAAAGTAGTTAAGTTTTATAGAAAATAGTGTATTTAGGAGAGATAAAACTTTATATTTTTATTTTTTCAAGAAAACAAGTCTAGATTAAGGTGCTTATCCTCAGCCCTTAGGGCTGAGGTTAAGAAAATCCTATTTTTTATAGGCAAATTGTTTTTGATTTTCTTTTTTCTACCGAGAATGGTATTTAAATCCATCAAACGGTGACATCCAAGATCGAACTCGGAACTTCCAACTCTCAAACCTTAAAACTTGGTACATGACTGTGATGGACTCGGCCTAGCCGAGCTCCACGTGGCCCCCACTCAGGACCTGAGGACCCTTCAGCAGGCCCTCTGTATGCTCGGCCGAGCTCAAGGCTCAACGGCCGAACAGACATCGGACACGGGCCGATATCATGCTCTCACCCTCTGTGCTTTGGGCCGAGCTCAAGGCTCAACGGCCGAACAGATACCAGATACAGGCCGACCTCATACTCCTACCCAGGTCCGACTTCCGAGTCCGACACCGCCCAGATATTCCGATACCAAGGACAGGATGACGCGTCTCACCTTATCCACAAGGACAGCTCATCCACTCATAGCTCATTACAGGCTGGCCCTACTTGGGCCTCAAGCAAGCCCATTAGGGCAACCAGCTCTCTCCTATATATATCCCCCTCTCCCTAGGGGCTAAGGTATGTCTCTCTAAACCTAAGAACTACGTGTGGCTTGATTCCCCTCTCATGGGATACGTAGGACCGGGGTCACCCTCGTCAGCTGCAACAACCCCCAAACACCTCGTGTGGTGCCTCCGACCTTGGACATCACATTGGCGCCGTCTGTGGGAAGTCGATAAATTTCAATTCCCATCCACAACAAAAAAAAAGATAGAGAGAACAACAATGGCGTGTTGGTGCTACGGTGGAAGAAGGGTGCCTCCTTCGTTGGCACTGCTTGCTGGTGCTGTTTAAAGCTAGGCACCGGTGCTGCTGCATCTCCGTCTCCTCGCGACCCGGTGCTCAACTCGAACACCAACACCGACGCCACCAGCTTCAACGTCCCTTCTTCTTCCGGGCCGCCGCCACCAGGCGTGCTGTTACCGTCGGCGTTGCTGCTCCTGGTGTTGTTCGAGGTGGAGCGGTCGTTTTATGAACCAGGAAGATGAGCATCACCACGGATCCCTTCTCTGATCTCTTGGCAGCAGTGGCTGCGCGTTCCTCTGCGGACCGAGGTAAACATCGATGGTGTCAATCCTCTTGCTCCAACACGGGTCCAGATCCTCTTGCCTCCGCCACCGCCGTTCGAAACCGAGGCCAGATCTCGGTGGTGTGAGAAGGCCACCATTCGGCGAACCAGTCATCATCGCGACACTTCAATGGCAGCGGAGAAAAGCGAACTTGACCATGGACGCCGCCACCATTGCAGAATCGCGAGCCACCGCGACTCCTCATCGTCCCTGCGTCTCTCCTTCGAGCACCATCAACCGTGAGGCTCCCCACCGTTCCCGCCACCACCATCATCTCCCTCCTCCATGGTCACCGCCGCTGTAAACGGTGACACTTGTTGTCCATGCCGTCACCGTCAAGAAGCTCCGGCATGCTCGCCGCCGCCTGCCCCTCCAAGCCTCATCGTGCTTGCCGCTGCTGCTGTGCATAGCAGTTCCTGCAGCAAGGTGTTAGGGTTTCAACCCTAACGGGCCAAAGGCCCAAATCAAAAAAAAAAAAAACTGCAAAAACTGGCAAATGGCCCAATTCAAGAAAAAAGGAAGAAAAAGCCAGCAGCATCTAAGGGAATAGAAAATGGGCCGACAAGCCCAATCAAAAAAAAAAAGAGGAAGGGAAACTACCTAACGTGTAACAGCCCAGCCCCAGCCAGCCATACGGTACTGGGCACGGGACCCAGCGCACCGCCACGTGGATATTGTCCGCTTTGGGCATCCTTCACCCTCACGGTTTTGCTCTTGGTCTCACACTAACAGTGAGCCCCAAAACGCGTCCACGTGAGGTAAGGTATCCACACCCTATATAAGGCATACTTCGTTCTTCTTACCAGCCGATGTGGGACTAAGGCTTCACCTTACATCCACCCCCCTTGGAGGCCCAACGTCCCCGTTGGCACACCGACCCGACCCTGGCTCTGATACCATAAATGTAACACCCTTATAATTTCTACCCTTAATTCCCAAGTATTAAAAATGTGTACTTAAAAATTCCTTTTTAATATAATAAAATCACCCGTCAAACGGACAGAGTTTTGCCTGTTTTTCGGACTTTTCCAAATTTTAACCTGTGAATAACATTATCAATATAAACAACCAACAGCCAACAGGGCTTCATCTCATGCACATATCATATAACATCCCCATGGGCATAAAATATAATATCCTGTATCAGTTATCAGAGTTTAAGCGGAAAATAAATACTAGTTGCAACTAGCATGATGCTCAACACATTGCTATGCCAAAAATAATATCCTAATCCCAATAATAACCCTACTCTCCCTGTGAGGGAGAGCACTCCTGCTCGGCCGGGGGCTGTGCTAACTCAATCTCTGTACCTGAAAAATGGTAAGGGAGTGAGCATTGCACATGAATTAGAAAAGCAGTTTCTAGATAAACATAACAACTAACCAGGCCAAACACAATTAGCAATTTAATTCACATAAGTACAATTTCATCGCAAGCATACCACATTTTCCAATTCCATCATTTTACAAGTGTCGGTTCCCTTTTATTTAATCCATTTTCAACTTATGATTCCCTTTTAATTATTTTCCCCATTTCCAAAGAAATCCCTTTTTAATCCCTACCCTTTTCCCTTATTCTTTTCCTTATATTTACGGTGTATGTATGTCTCCACCAAATCGAAGGCCTACATACATACACCAATTACGATGTATGTCTCCACCAAATCGAAGGCCTACATACATCGCTTTTCCATTACCATTATCTTATCCAATTATATCCCCTTTTTCCTGTATTCCTTTCCTTTTACTTTCGGTGTATGTATGTCTCCACCAAATTGAAGGCCTACATACATACACCAATCACGATGTATGTCTCCACCAAATCGAAGGCCTACATACATCGCTTGTCCATTACCATTATCTTAACCAATTTTATCCCCTTTTTCCTTTATTCATTTCCTTTTACTTTCGGTGTATGTATGTCTCCACCAAATCAAAGGCCTACATACATACACCAATCACGATGTATGTCTCCACCAAATCGAAGGCCTACATACATCGCTCTTCCGTTACCGATTACCTCATTTTATCCATTGTCATTTCCTTTTTCCTTTTACTTAGGGTGTATGTATGTCTCCACCAAATCGAAGGCCTACATACATACACCACCGACGATGTATGTCTCCACCAAATCGAAGGCCTACATACATCGCCCCAGTCACGTTGTATTGTCTCCCCCAAATCGAAGGCCTACAATACAACCCCCATTTACGATGTATTGTCTCCCCCAAATCGAAGGCCTACAATACATCACCATATTTATCCAATTTCAGTTATCCATATTATATGTCATTAATTAGTCGACCAAATCCATTTCTTTCCACTTAGTCCTTTCACACACAAGCATCATCACATATATAACCAAATAGCCACAATTCACTTTCATAATTCTCACCCTTCCAATATTAAAGTAATGCCTACTATAACACATAAATACAACCACCGTTATTCATGCATAACCACATTTTTCACATAAACAATTACTGCAAGTAACCACAAAATTCACCTTTTCATATAATCATGCATAACCACATTTTTCACATAAACGATTAGTGCAAGTAACCACAAAATTCACCTTTTCATATAATCATGCATAACCACATTTTTCACTTGTCCGATTTATTAATTCAAAATCCTAGCTTAGGGGTTCATGCCCTTTATTTTCCTCAATTACAACCTAACCTCATTCTCTACTTCTTAGAGTTCCATAATTAACAAATAAAGCCTATTTTTACCATTTTCCTTAGTTCTCAATTGGGGTTTCTAATTTCCTACCCTAACACATAACTCCTAGCCAATCATTATTTCTAAATACAAACCCTTTCCTAGAACAAGCCAATGCTCACAATATCCACCCCCTTACCTTAACCAAGGAGAGAGAGAGAGAGTGAACCCAAGCCCTAGCTTCTAGCCCCCAAAATCAAGAGCTCCAAAGGAATAAGAGGGATTTGAGTGGTCTTGAGCTTCCTTAAGTCACAAGAACAAAATAAACATGAGATTGTGGAGCTCCATTAAGTGAGGTTCAATATTTCAACAAGATGAGCAATTGAAAGGGGAAAACTCGTATGGATCTCAAAGAGAGAGAAGAAATTCGTGTGGGGGTATGAAGAGGGAAGGGAAACTTACCAAATGTGCTTGGGGATGATCACTTAAGGGTGAGAAGCTTGAGAAGAAGGAGAACATCAACTTGCTCTTGGAGACCTAGGAGAGAGACGAAATAGAGAGAGGATGGGAGATGGTGGTGTTGTGTTTGTTGTGTGGTGTGGAGGTGGTCACCCACTTTTATTTTTTTCAGCACCAGGAAGGAGCCATCGTGTGGCTGGGAGGAAAGAGCTTGGCCACCAAGCTTAAATCTGATGGCTGGGAGCTGCCCAGCAGATCGCGCGCCTGGGGCGAGTGCAGCGCGCGCCTGGGGCGAGGCTGGCACCAGCACCAGCGCTGGTGCGGTCAGACACAAATCTGGTGCGCTGGGGCGCGCTTGGGCGCATGAGGGGCGCGCTGGGGCGCAAATCTCCCTGGATTGGTGCATCAAGTGCACCCTGGTGCGCCTGGGCGTGCACCGGTGCGCCTGGGCGTGCACCAGAATTTCCAAACTTTGATTCGCCGTAACTTTTTCGTTAACCGTTGGATCTTCCTCAAATTTTAAAGCAAGCTTTCTCACCTATCCTACTTCACATCCAACGGTGGAATTTGTGTTTAGAGTTGTAAATCTTTTATTTTGAATTTCCTAATATAGGGTGTTTATAACACCAAAAACATCGCTTCTAACGCTCTTTTGTTCATCTTTCAACCTCCTTTTTTATGCCAATGCTTCTTGATTCCTTTATGGCATTCAAAGAACTCCTAATCCATCATTTTAAATCCTTTTTGGAATAATCCTTACTTCCAAATCTTATCGTTATTCTAATTATTATTTGAATTAAAATTCGGGATGTTACATTTCTCCCCCACTTATTAGAATTTCGTCCCTGAAATTCCGTTGAATTCCGTAATTGGAGAACCATCCCATTGGTAACGCTTCTGACCATGGTTTTCACTCCCCTGCGATTTTTATTTCCCGCTCCAGGTGTGGTTAGGGTCATGCCTATTTCAATGTTTGTCCTTTAATACAATGTATCTCCTCTATCTGGACAGGATCGTCAGTTTTTTTTTATTAAAGTTCCATCTCCCATTCCTTGGATTGAAATCCTACCCCACTTAGCATTGACATACTTGATTATATCCATGCTAGGGGGTATGCTCATTCGTTGCTCAGAATAGAGTACACATGTTCCCAACTGGTATCCAAAGCTGAAAAGAGGGCACGTGGATGACTATCTATTGGTGGGCATAGAACTATGTCGGGTTTCTACGACTTGGCAAATTCTCACCTATGCATCTTATATGCTTGAGGCTTGAAGAGAGTGAGGATGAAAAGAAGAAACATGAAGCACTCAAGAGTGAGTCTCATGGTCTTTGCAAGATGACCCAGGATGTACTGGATACATGTCAAGCAAGAAGGCAATGGAGGTTATCCCAAGGTGTGCATTTTCAGCAGAGAGCTGTCGAAGGATACGTTTTCTATGGATCTACGGTTAATTGATTGGTCTCGGTCCACCGTTGTCCTATCAAATGCACAGTCCCAAAAGACTTAGATTATCACTTGCGGTGTTCCGACTTAACATCTTGATTGAGATTCCACTTTGCGACCTCACTTTTATCCAGTTCACCTTTTACTCCTTCAAGTGAGTCTAGCAAGGTCACTCTTAAAATCAATCTCCACCATACTCGTAGTTCACTTCTATACTACTTCCTTCCCATTCATTTAATAATTTCAATTTTGTATAATAATTCCTAAAGATCGACTCCACTTGAGGTTCAAGATCAAGATCTAGTTGTTGTTTCTCGATTCGGTGTCATTTTGGGAAGGTCTTGTTTTATCTCTAGTTTAACCCTCATTCGATTCTCTGCGAAGTGTTTGGAATTATCTATTTAGTAGTCCTATGGCTTACAGTATGATTACGAGTTACTGTCGCTCGGATAGGGTCCAAATTGAGTCGTCACGTCTCCCCCACTTAGTATCAACATACCTGAGTAAGTCGAAGGCAGGGAGGAAACTGGGTTGATTCCAAGGATTGTTTAGCTAGGCTCTTCATACCTACGGATACGGCTAAGTTCTCATACAAGTTAGAGGCGTGGTTCGATCATTTAGTTGGATGTTCTCGGTGGAAATATAGAATATGAGTGTCTTGAATGGGGTTGGTTTGCGAATTACTGTTTACGAGTCTTAGTAAAGATCCTATGGGATTAACGTTCAATCGGGCTTTCGACAGAGATAGAATTCCTAGATGGTTTATTCGGATCTCAACTAGGTAATTGCAATAATATAACATGTCAATAAACGCGAAGACCGAGGTGGTCAGTCCCAATCTCACATTTATCAACTGTACATCACTGCGTTATTGAATGATAGCATTATCTTTTAACAGGTGCAAGAGAAAGGATGACCAATCCTGACCCTACACTCTATTAGAGAACGACACAATCACCAGGTTTTTGGTTAGGTCTCTTGTTACGGTCTTATAACTAAGTAAGGTTTTTCCTACGTGTTCCTTTAGATGGTACTCAAGATTGGATTGAAGACGAGTCTTTCATAGGTTTCACAACTTCTAGAAATACAGGATTAGGAATTTAAAATTCCAAGAGAATTGATTTAGGATGTTCTACACTAAAACTTAATAGAGATGCAGATTGAAAGTACCTAAAAGGTTTATCTAAATTTTTGATTGATTTAGGATGTAAGGTGAAGCCTTAGTCCCACATCGGCTGGTAAGGAGAATGAAGCATGCCTTATATAGGGTGTGGATACCTTACCTCACGTGGTCCGTTTTGGGGCTCACTGTTAGTGTGAGACCAAGAGCAAAACCGTGAGGGTGAAGGATGCCCAAAGCGGACAATATCCACGTGGCGGTGCGTTGGGTCCCGGTGCCCAGTACCGTACGACTGGCTGGGACTGGGCTGTTACATAACGGGTCAACAAGCCCAGGTATCTGTAAAGTAAAATTACTAAGACCTAACGGGCCAACAAGCCCAGGTACCAAAAAAAAAACATCAACAATTACCTAACGGGCCAATAAGCCCAGGTTAAAAAAAAATATATCGGCAGTGTCATCCCTCTTTATATCTCGTACATTTAGAATACCGGAAACTACTCACTACTCTTCTCTCCTAGGATTCACATGATTTCGAAAATCATAATCCGAGTTCACTCTTCTCTCCTCGGATTCACATGATTTCGAAAATCATAATCCGAGTTCACTCTTCTCTCCTCGGATTTACATGATTTCGAAAATCATAATCCGAGTTTACTCTTCTCTCCTCGGATTTACATGATTTCGAAAATCATAATCCGAGTTTACTCTTCTCTCCTCGGATTTTCAAGGTAATCTCGGAAGACTCGCACAGTGTTTCACACTCGAGCCGATCTCTTAATCCGAGTATGATGACTATTCTGCTAGTTTCCCTCGCTCGACATCACACTAAGGAAAACGGAGGTCGGACCTCAAAGATAGACAAAGCCCATTCGAAAAGGACGGACTGCATACTCCTAATCCGACATACTTCAATCCTAAAAACTTCAATCCGACATCCTTCTATTCGACATGCTTCACTCTGACATTCTTCTATCCGACATACTTCAATTCGACATTCTTCAATCCGACACTCCTCTCCTCACCTGAATCAGGGAAGAAATCCTAGTTCCCATATTATTTTCATATCTCATCGCTTTTCTATGTGTTTACTTTGCATGCTTCTTGATATTGGTTTACCTGGTGCACTATTTCTGACATATGCTTTTAATACTTGCTTCCTTATAATTTCTCTACTCGGTGCTTATTATTTGATATTCTACATGTTGCCACCCGACGTACTGCTGAACAAAATTGCTTATCTGGTCTTCTTGCTGTTAAATGTCCTTAAATCTCTGCCTCCCCCGTTGTGATAGTATGATAATAATTGATGTACATTGCCTCTCTGGTTGTCGTGTTTCATGTTTTAATGATCTCATCTGGTTTGCTGCCATGTTTATAACTGTCGTCTATTGTTGAATGCGATATACCTGAAATCATGCATCTTTTTGTGGACAATGCTGTTTGGTTGAACAATATCTTAAATTTCAGTATTTATATGTTGCGTATGACATGCTCAAATCAGCTTGCTCTTATGTCGGTGTTTTATTCTCGCCTGCCAACATTTTTCATTGTTGTTATTTAATTATCATGAATTATCATAAAATGTCAAAATTAATGCCGATCACTGATTATCATTATTTTACATGTAATGTAAGATTCAGGAGAATGATGGTCGAAAAAAGGAAGGCCGAGGTGTTACGGTTATCTCTATTTTGAACGAAGCCATCTTACGATCTCTATTCTCATCTCGGCTTGGATCTTTGTTGGACGAACTGTTATATTTGCCTCTATTATCTTACTGGCCCCACTTTTCATCTCAGCTTGGATCTTCTTTGGTTTTCACAGTACCACCACGGCTCCTCGAAGGTGAACAATTCCAAAGGCATACATTATTTCTTAGTTCATGCTTATTTTTGAGCTCGGAGATTCTCTATTTTAAATTGCGCGGTTTATCGGAAAGGGAGGCCGAGCTACTATTATTCTCTTTTTTTCATGTTTATATCTCACCTGCCGAGCTGCTATTATTCTCTCTTATTCATGTTTCTATCTGATCTGCCGAGCTACTATTATTCTCTTTAATTCATGTTTCTACCGAGCTGTTATCACCTCGACCCTACCTTTGCGGTAGAACGGTCAATTCATGTTTCTACTGAGCTGTTATCACCTCGACCCTACCTTTGCGGTAGAACGGTCAATTCATGTTTCTACTGAGCTGTTATCATCTCGACCCTACCTTTGTGGTAGAACGGTCCCCCCTGTCACCGCACTTACATGCATTCACGCATACAAGTCGGTGCTAGTGCTACAGACATTTGCGTACGTACTAGCTTCTCATTTAGCACTAGCCACCTAAATGTTGCATGGCGCTATGCACAGCCAACGTCTTCTAAATAAGATCGGCTCATATGCACAGTGTACAAGGGACACCCGATAAAGTACAGCTTGCTGTGAAATGTTCTCACATAACTTCACTCAGCAACCTCTTTCACATCGGGGCCGAGGACACCCACCTCGGCTAAGGTGGGTGGATCCGAGATCCCTACCGCATTCACTTATATACAGTACCTTTTTTCAGAGGAAAACTTATAAGTTACTGCACTGGTCATGGGAAGTCGTCCGAAGTCAAAGGTCTAGACAACCACATACTATGTGCAACAAGTTTAACCAAAATAACTTGCACTGAAAGATCACTGTACTCGGCACAAGCCTTTTCAGGCTTTACCGAGTGGGGGGCATGTGATGCAAGGGAAAGGATGCGAAGCCGACCTATATATCGACACTAGATGACTCCCGACTTTGTCTTCTTGTATGGGATGTCACAACGTCTCCGAATTCGGCATCCACCTCTCTCATTGAAGACTTACTCTAATCCATTTCATTTCACTCCGGATCATGTTCCTACACACTTGCCCACGATCTCGCGTTTAGCCATCGAGTAAACTCGGTTCGAGATGTTCCTCACCGAGCGAGCTCGGTTCGAGATGTGCCTCACCGAGCTGGTGGCGGATCCCCCCGCGCGAACTCGGTTCGAGATGTGCCTCACCGAGCGAGCTCGATTCGAGATGTTCCTCACCGAGCTGATGGCAGATCCCCCCGCGGGAACTCGGTTCGAGATGTTCCATTCCCTGGTCGAGATCGGGGAGGCTACAGGTGGAAATGGGGATTGCTACCCGATAACTCGGTCATCGGTCGAGTACGTTGTGGAACGAGTGTACACCTCGGTTGAGAGCATCTGGCCGACAGCGTCCCCGGGGAACGTTACGATCCAGTTGAGGTTTTACTCTCGGCATACCTCGATGAGAGAGGTGTAAGAATCCCTTATCGGGCTACTCTTTTACTGTCATCATTCGAGCATGAAGAACGCTATTATCGGAACTCTTCCGAGTAAGAGGCCTCGACTACGAGTATATTCCTACCTCGTCACCAACTCAGCACTGATTGGACCGACGCAGAAAGGACCTCAACTCGGCAGTCTTTACGAATCTTCCCGAGCTGGGGGGCTCATGTGGCGGATCGGCTTCTCCTAACCCGCCTTGCCATCCTTCGCTAGCCTTGAGCACATGATTGTGGACTAGTACTCAAACCCTTCCTAGAAGGTGGGGGGGTACTTAGTGCAATGATGCTTAGTGCTATGCCTTCTTTCTCCTAACTCGGCTCGAGACTCACAAAGTCTCACCGAGCTGGGGGGCTTATGTGGTGGACTTGGGAAAGGGACCCGAACCAAGACCTCGGAGCAAGGCTCAAATAGCCTTGACCGAGCTAGGGGGCTTATGTGATGGACTCGGCCTAGCCGAGCTCCACGTGGCCCCCACTCATGACCTGAGGACCCTTCAGCAGGCCCTCTGTATGCTCGGCCGAGCTCAAGGCTCAACGGCCGAACAGACATCGGACACGGGCCGATATCATGCTCTCACCCCTTTGTGCTCTGGGCCGAGCTCAAGGCTCAACGGTCGAACAGACACCAGATACGGGCCGACCTCATACTCCTACCCAGGTCCGACTTCCGAGTCCGACACCGCCCAGATATTCCGATACCAAGGACAGGATGACGCGTCTCACCTTATCCACAAGGACAGCTCATCCACTCATAGCTCATTACAGGCTGGCCCTACTTGGGCCTCAAACAAGCCCATTAGGGCAACCAGCTCTCTCCTATATATATCCCCCTCTCCCTAGGGGATAAGGTATGTCTCTCTAAACCTAAGAACTACGTGTGGCTTGATTCCCCTCTCATGGGATACGTAGGACCGGGGTCACCCTCGTCAGCTGCAACAACCCCCAAACACCTTGTGTGGTGCCTCCGACCTTGGACATCACAATGACCATATGGGCTACACTCACTTGTTAAATTTATTATTATTAATATTATTATTATTATTATTATTATTATTAGTAGTAGTAGTAGTAAAAAAAGAAGTTGACTTAAATAAATTAATGATACTTGAAAATATAGTAATATTTGGTTTTAATCTTCAATTTTTTTTTCAATTTATAGTCACAAATATACTAGTTTTAAATTTGATTCCACAGTTTAAAAAAATGTTAGTTTATGAGAAAGCTATAATGTAGTCATGAAACTATCACCGCAAGGGCCAACGAGGGATTTAAATTAAACTAATACTATCTCCATCCCTAATTATAAGGCCCTCTTGGGAGATTTCACGTTCATTAAGAAAGTGGAATAATTTAATTAATTATATTGGAAATGTGAACTTTTGATATGTATTTTCAAAATTACCCTATTAATATTATTGGGAATCTAAAAAGTGTTAAATAAATAGGGGTGTTTGTGGAAAAAAAATAATTAATGCTCATAGAAAATTTGTAAAGGGCTTTATAAATAAGGACAAAATAAAAGTGTTAAGAGAGATTTATAATTAAGGACGGAGGGTGTATTTATCATTTCAATTTAAAATATTTACTTTTAATTTTTTTAAAAAAAATTGTGTTAAGCACGGACAACAACAAATGTTGAAAAACATAAAAGAAGACATATTTTAGAATAAAGGTTCATTTTGGTCCCTGAAATTTTCTTGTGAGTCATTTTTAATCCCTGAAAAAATAAACACCCAAACCGGTCATTGAAAGTTTCAGATATGGGACAAGTTAGTCCTTCTATTCATCAATGTTCGTTGACCATTTGATTAAACGGTTTCTCCTACGTGTCTGTAAACGACGCCCACATGGCTGCTTTATCGGCTTCTAGCACGAAAAGAGGACAAAAGGGAATCAAAACACAATGTTTTGTGGGGTTGCAAATAAAAGGGGAGAAACGTGAAAGGTGAGCCCTTTTTCCCCAATTCAGTTTCATGAAAAACCCTAATTCTAAAAAAGAATAGTGATTGTTGGAGTTTGTTCTACACAAACCAAGATGACAGGCTATAGTGATGCAAAGAGTTCGAATTTCATATCCATAGGTGAGGTGAGTTGGGATGAGAGTGACAGTGCTTCAAATTTAGAAACTCTTAATAACTATGGTGTGCCAAGTTGTGAATGTAGGAGAAAGTCAAAGGCATTGGTGCACATCTCAAAAACCTCTAAGAATCCTTATAGAACTTTCTACGAGTGTAGTTATTATAAGGTAATTAACTTTCAATTTGTAGTTATTATTACATTTCATTAATTTTTTTTAAGGCTTATTATGGTTACTTTGATTAAAGGTAGGGAAGACCCATTGCAAATATTTTAAGTGGGTTGATGAACATATTGATGAAAGACTCGTTGAGTTGGAAGAAGGCAAACAAAATTTAGAAATGGATACGAAGGTCATTAAAGTTATGATGAAGGATATGCAAGTGAAGATGAAAGAGATCATGGGTTGGAAGAAAAAGATGAAAGTAATGATAGAGTTTGTGTTTGTCATTGTTATTATAGCTATGGTTAGTAGGAAGTAACTAAAACAAGTATTAAGGATATATAATTAAGTTGAAGCTAACTTTTATGGTGATTATGTAGTGTAACATTACTTTGATTTGTAAGAGTATTATGTTTCCACTAATGTAACATTATAGCTATGGTTAGTAGTGTTGTATGAATATTTGAAGACATCAATATCAACTCTAATATTTTGTATCATTTCATGTCAAATAGTGTATGATTTCATGCTTGTTTGCTCTAAATTTAACGTGTAGGTTGTATGTAGTAGCCTAATGAATATCATATTGGATAGTAGGATTTCAAAATCAATACATTTCATTGTCATAGTTAAAAATGCATTACATATCGTAAGGAATACTTGACAAAAAGACAACATTTCTTATGAAAGTATCCTTCTAAAAGGCATTACATATCATTGTACCAAAACAAAACAATTTTACAACAAAAAAAAAGTATCCTTCTAAAAGTCTTGGTTCCAAGTTTACATCATTTCTTGTTATAATTGTTTCCATAAGTTGGTGGTGGCTTGAATCCGGGTGTCGGAATGAATGTAAATTGCTTGGATGGTGTGCCACTACTAACATGTGCTGGAGGTCTAATGGATTGAGGAGAAACAGCTAAAGATGGGCGAAATGGTGGTGGTATTGCATGTCTTGTCTTGAAAGAAAGTGACCTGATAGGTGGCAGTCTAAATGTTCGTTGTGGAGGTGATTCAGGTGTTCCAATAATCTCATCAATATGAAATGCACAAAATATTATTAGATTAAATGGACCTAAACCGGTCCCTGTAACACCCCGATTTTGTTTATCAAAAACATTTCATTTATTTATTAAAATATTAGTAAAAATGAGGGTCGATTTTTTTTTAAACAATTATGTACACGCACTTTGCTTGGTTTGTTTTATTTATTTTCCAAAGAACCATTATTATTAATTATTTACAAAAGAGAACGTTGTCGATTTGTCGTACAAGACTTATCATCGCCATCCACAAAATCGAGTTGTTACGAAACACATCACATATCCACCAAACCATACACCAAAATACTTGTTTCGCATTTTTAACATCACCTGATGAAGTTCACAAGTACCATATAATTACATCAGTTTCAAAAGCAGTTACCAAAACAGGATAAAAGAGTTGTGGACACATAATCCCAAAATACATCGAAAGATAAAAGTAGTTACATCATTAGATATCCAGAGTACGACATTCCTCAGTTGAGACAAGACCCAGACTAAACAAAACATAACACCTAGACAACAATACCCACGAGACTCCCTACGCTGCCGGCTGATCCTCCTTATCCTCCGGTGCTATCTCCTCAACCTCCTCAGTCTTAACCTCTGCAGGCGGTGCTGGCTGCGCACGCCGTGCATAGTAAGTCTGAGGGCCACCATCCATGTAGTCTCTCAAGGTGATGCTACCAACGTGCAAGTCGATCCTTGCTCCTCTCAGCCTATGCTTAGGGTCTCTGATCTCCAACCGAGTCGGGCCTCTCCAGATCCATCCATCATGGGTAGCTACCCACACTCCCCCCCCGCTAGGGGCCACATTTGGATCTCGATGCTGTAAACCAACTGCCCGTTGCGTCGCCACGAAGAACGAAGGGAAACAATGAGACAGAAAAAAGAATAAGCTTTTCTGGACGCATGACACGTCGACAAAAGGGACGTACCACCAACATATCTCAAAGCAGGAATAAATAACAACACAAATGCACATGAATATGAATGAATGCATGATCATCATCATCATCCGTTAAATAATTCATTGATCTCTCATCATCACACTTATCATAATTTCACTGCCACCATCACATCATCACACTTTAATTCTTATAACACAATTAGCTTTATTGATGTATCTTATTAAGTCTTATTTGAATTCGCATCACCAATGATGTTGGGGAAAATAAAGCATCACTGGGAAATTTATCTAGTTAGCACACACGTCTACATCTCCTCCACATCCTCCCAAGCCTAATCGGAAGCAAACGGGACGTACAAGAACCTTAACCCACGCAGGTCGAACAGCCGAGAAAACAACACATACTGCACCCACTCGGGTCAGCTATAACTTACACACTGCACCCACGCGGGTCAGCTGTAATCTATTCTTTTCATGGCGATATCGCAGGGCCCAACAACCAATCGGTCTGCCCACCTCGTTCAGGTTCCCTCTCACCGTTTCGAATTTGATCAAGGGGGCGACAATACTTTTCTAGTTCGCGGTGCAGAACACGCTACGATCCCTTGGGTATTAATCCCCGATCACTTATAGACTAGTTCCGCCTAGAAAAACACTCTAGGTTTCTTGACGAGTAACCGTCATCACCCTCCCCTATCACAATCACACACCTGAATATCCGTAGATAGACAAGGTATCTTCCTCTCCACTACTTCATGCTCATCTCACCGCATTATAATTAATGTCTTTTAAATATTTTATTAAGATTTATTAACCTGATTGCGGACGAGTCACCCTTATCCACCCCTTCCGTGATCCTCGACCTCCAATTATCCATCCTTTCACAACATCTATTCTTTTTCAATAACACTTACTTAACAAATCAAGGCTCGGACCCACGACATACAACACACGTGGCTAGCACAAACTCAACCTGGAAAGCAGAAGAACTCATCTTGGTGCACATCAGGGAGATCCACTTCCTCATTTCCATCATATCCATAACAAATCATCACTTCTAAAATCCTTTCTTGTACAATTTCACGTTCATTCACTATTTTTCCGTTCAATAATTTCTCAAACTCTTGTCATTCAATCATCACTTTTACTTTCATTTTTTTCAATGTCATGCATCATGTTAAACGTAATAAAATATGATGAACATCATGCATGAGCAGGCATAATACTTGCATATTCTCATGTTCACATAAATCAATCGCATGACAATGCATAAGCATAATAGTGATCTCAGCCTTTCGTGCAAGGAGCCAAACAATCAAACAGACCAATTGCCCTCACGCTAGTTAACCTTTGTCCGATCACCGTTTTGATTTAAACAATCGAAACTAAATCATTTAACCATGGCATACATTCCATACATGCTATTATTCTCACCTTGATTGCGAACATAAGCTCTTTGAGGATCCACACAAACTTTGATTCCCACGATCATGCTCGAGAGCAATACCTTTTATTCCTCAAATTAAACATAACGTATTAATAGAAAATTCCAAATAATATATTCACTTGTTATCACTTGCACTTGCACTAAACTCCAAAACTTAAAATAAGTCCTTTCGGGTAAAACGAAAACACATTTCTTTTTCTCAAATCGTTCCAAAATAAAACGACAACTCAAATACTTTAAAATACATTGAAAATAATTCATAAATAAATTTTAAAAGCCAATACCGGCTGCTGGTCCGCCTTGGAAAGCACCTTACGTGACCCCGAAAACACCGAAAAATTCAACATTTTCAATCCGGCTTTTTCCTAAATCAAATACCACTTGAAATCTATACTCTAAACCAATTGAACACATTTTTAAAGTGGAAAAACCAATCAATTAAATTCTGGACAGCAAAGAGCTCGTCCCCAAAATCACTTTTAGAAAATCCAAAAATAACGTAAAAGTACTTTTACTTCAAAACATGCTTCAACACAAAATAAGCACTTAAACACTTTAAAATTCAAGCTTTTTAACACAAATAGGACAACCACTGTTCGGTCTCTAGCAAGTATACTAGATCGGATAGTAATATAGTCAGTTAAGATCAGTTAAGATCAGTTAAGAGTAATTATAAGTAAAATCTACTAAATTCAGATTTAAATAATTAAATAAAGAGGATGGTTTGATGCTGAAAATTAAATAAAAACTATTAAACAATGGTGGAAAGATGGTTAGGAACTTGTTTCATTAATTATTTCATTTATTTATTATGAATCAATGTTTTCCATTTAAATCAAGAACTAATTCAGAAAATTAGTAATTCTTAGATTCCTCTATGAAATTACTGTTTATTATTCAATTTGTTAAATCCTAATTCCTTAGATATCTAATCTATTGAATAACCATGATTAAGAACAGTGAATTATCAAAAGTTATATAAAAATCCAAAAGTATTCCTACAAGTTGAATCCTTATATTGTTTAATTGCATGGCCTATTTCAAATCCTAATTTTCCAATTCAGATCTAAAAATCCTTAACATGAGTTGATCAAGTTCATGCATAACAATAAAAACACAATTAAACACTTGATTTAAAAACTGAAAAACATTAATTCAAATAAATAAACTACATAATCAAATCCACATGTTCCTAACACAAGAGGGTTTAGTTACACATAATGGAGAAGAAAAACAAATAAGAATTAAAGTAATTCATTCCTAAATTACCACTAATCCTTGCTTTGAATCTTCAGCCTTCAATGGATTCCTCCTCCGAATGCTCTCCAGAGAATGCAATCTGTAACATCTCTGGCAGGAAAATGGATTGCGACTGTCCCCACATACCAACACGAGTCTTTTCAGCGTGCTTTGTCCTCACTCGCACACTTCCCGGGAAAACTTCCCAGGAGGTCACCCATCCCAGAATTACCCCAAGTCAAGCACGCTTAACCATGGAGTTCTTATGTGATGGGCTACCGAAAAGAAGATGCATCTTGTTGATATGGGTAGTACCAATCAATTCATTTAAGCCTTCCTGTACTATGTAGTCCCATTCCTACACAGTCTCAGGATCACCCTCTCATTCCGGTGTGTCGGTTCATCCATGTACCCCTCCCTTAGAAGCCTGCCAGGAGCCGCTCCTTGTCCGTGCCTCTTGCACCGGCGATCACTCCCCGCCCTCATCAGCCCGGGTCTTACATGCCCACCAGCTTCCGCCTGGTTCGTCCCCGAACCACACCGTACTGGGAGAGGAGCCGCTCTGATACCATTTGTAACATCCCTGGCAGGAAAATGGATTGCGACTGTCCCCACATACCAACACGAGTCTTTTCAGCGTGCTTTGTCCTCACTCGCACACTTCCCGGGAAAACTTCCCAGGAGGTCACCCATCCCAGAATTACCCCAAGTCAAACACGCTTAACCATGGAGTTCTTATGTGATGGGCTACCGAAAACAAGATGCATCTTCTTTTCGGTAGCCCATCACTTAAGAACTCCATAGTTAAGCGTGCTTGACTTGGGGTAATTCTTGGATGGGTGACCTCCTGGGACGTTTTTCCGGGAAGCGTGCGAGTGAGGACAAAGCACGCTGAAAAGACCCGTGTTGGTATGTGGGGATAGTCGCAATCCATTTGCCTGCCAGGGATGTTACAAATGTAACACCCCAATTTGGATCAAGAATTTTCACTAAAAATTTGCGCCAATTTTTTTTTTATAACATTATCAAAATCAATTCCGTTTAATTCTTCTACCAAAAGATTTTCATAAATACAATTTGATTCATTTGGTTTACAAAAAATGTTTGGTACTTAGACTCACGTCATAAAATTCTATTTCCAAAAAGAGATGTTATCATCCAACATATTTCCAAAAAACTCATTTTATCAATGTCATATTTATTCGATGGTTAACTTGCGGAAAAACATTTAATTAATTAACTTCATGAATATAATATATATAACAAAAGAAACTTCTTTTATTTCATTTCAAATAATCATTTATTACAAAAGGGGTTACATTCGGGATAGATTAATCATGTCCTAATCACCTTAAGATAGGATACAAAGCAAAGACTATCCTATCTTATACTATGAGTCTTCATTGCTATCTCCCATCACAAGCGCATAGAAGATGCCTTGATTGCTGCTTCCGCTTCCTCCTGGTACGGGCGTCATCTCATGATCCTCTTCCAACTTGAGCAACTACTACTCGAACTACTACTTGATCTGTCATCTGTGAACATTGTTCCCCAATGTTCACAGGAAAGGGAAACAGAGAGAGTAAGCACTTCCGAACGATATTATCGTCGACGGCGTGGGCTTACCATAGGGGAATATTAAGACCACACAAACATGTACATCATTATTATCATTATCGATCTTATTGCATTTGTTACCATAAAATCTTTTCCCACTAAATGTTATACCTCTTAAAAACTATAGCCGTTATATTATCTTTAGTCTCTAAGTTTCATACCATCGGTAAATCAAAAGGGGGTGCCATTACCAAGGTTCGAGGTATGGATATCACACACGTTACATCTCCTCCATAAGTCCAACCATATCCTAGTTCGGAAAGCAGATGGGACGCACAGGAACCTTAGCCACACTGGCATCGAAGTCGGTAAACGAAAAGGCTTTACCATTGCCAGTGGTCAGTAAGATATAAAAATTCATGTGACCAACACCGGCGGTCAACAAGATTCATTTCATAAAAGTTTCCAAAAACCCAACCGTTACCGAACTTCTAGCCCTGTTCAGGTTCCCTCTCACCATCTATGATTTGCTCAAGGGGGCGTCAGCACTATCTCCAGTTGGCCTGCAGTCCTCGCTACGACGAAAGCCCAGACTCCTGCGTGAACCTTGTCATTGTAGTCCCGTTCCGCCTAGAGAAGTACTTGAGGCTTCTTTGACGTTTCACCGTCCTTGCCCTCCCCTATTGCAATCATCACTTGAAGAACTCCTATCCCCAAGCATACCTGAGTATCCGTAGATAAACAGAGTGTCTTTCCTCTCCACTACTTCACTCTCAGCGCAAGGTTTAAAATAAAGGGTTCCTATGTCTTTTAAGTTATCGGAGAGTTTTTACAAAGTTTAACATTCCTAGTTGTGGTCGACCCATTCTAAACCTTGTTTCTAACGGGTCTCGACCTCTAAGGGATTAGCTTCTCATGGACACTTCCAGGTCACAGGGGATTCAACACTTAAAGATCAAGCATGTCGTCATAACAATGCGATCCGGGGGTAGTATTATAACTTTCATAAACCTCTGTAAATGTTCCACATTAATTCCTTAACCATAAAGCCTTTAATCAATTTCCAAAAATTATCCACCATGACATCTTATGAATCAATTATTTTTCAATAATAAGTTGATATATCATATTCACCAGACATGTTATCATTAATAATTATGATAGATCCAACATCATAATAAAACAAGATATACAACACATACAATTATATCCGAGGGATCGTGTTTTCGTATGAACGGCGGGACATACACACACAATTGCCGTTCTACTACTCACTCGATAGATCCCTAGTTCCGACCTTTGAGATGATACGGAACGTCCTAATATTACACTACATGCCACTATGTCTTAAGAAGGCTTCTCTCTCACCTGAGCTCCACGCTTACTCTGTTTTCAACACTTTTGCGTCTACAACTCCAGCAGCTCGTTCACTTTTGATTCCTTTATTCTTGAATGATGAAAGACATACAATTAATATCTAATTGAGTACCTTATACTACCTTTACGTAAAGACTAACCCAAAGTCCCTTAAAATAGAAATCCTCTTTAAAACATAAATCCTTTTTAAGACATCAAATATTCTTAAAATAATTCCTTTTTAAAATTCAAGAAATCCTTTTTACAAAACATAATTTAAAACTCACTTCAATATTTGAAAACCTTTAAGAATACATTTTTATTTTCATAAAAACCACACTACATTGCTTATATAACAACTACCATGTTCAAACTAGCATGACTTTAAGGTATTTTTCTTTTGATACAAATCTTAATCAGATCAAGCAGTAAAACAGTTTTGCAACAAACCATGTTATAAGCATATATACTAAATAAGAAAGTAAACTCAAGCATTCAAGGTTTAAAATACTTTTTCTATCATAAATTAGATTAAGTTACAAACCACAATCAGATTATAGAAAATTCACTCTCAAACATCAGTACATTAAAAATAACCTTTACAGATATTCACACCAACTTAACAGTAATTAACCAAATATATACTCTTTGAAAACATTAATTCCTCAAAGTCCTTGAAGTTTTGGGATCATGTAAATACCTAAAAAAAATCAATCATTCTTTACATTTTATACAAGTACAAACAATATTTCATTTAACACATACACCACCTTAATTATAATTATTCTAAATTTACTTTTAAAAATTCATTTTCTAATCCTAAGCACTTATATTTCCAGATTAACATAAAATCTACATATCTAATCATTCAAGAACAAGTCATAACATAAATACTACACATTTCTCATTTTTGGACAGCATGCATACACAAACTTAAAAATTCAATTTCTCTTAAACAGAACATCGAAAACACATGCCGATTCTTCCTAAATTCTTATTACAACTTCTACTATAATAAAATAACTAAAACTAAACAAAATAAAATAGTTGCATCTGCTGTACAACCACAGAAAAGTTGCATCAATTCAAAAAGTTCAAGTAACAATCCAAAACAATTTAGATACAATTCCTACTTATGCCAAAGACTTATAAATACAATTATTTCTAATAAAATATAACTTTTTCATTAATTCTAAATTCTGGACAGCAGCTTAATATTTTTAATTTAAGTTATCCTAATCACTCAAAATACTTATTTCTATTGATTTCTATATCACATTTGCACATATAAACAAGGTATCACTAACATTCTAAAAATAGTCATTTGGGATCTTAAATAAATAAATTTTTCAGATTTAAAAATAAATTTCCAGAATAAAAATGAAACTTTCAAAATTAATCTTTTCCATATAAACATGTAATATATTCCATAAACATACTAAAGCAATCATCAAATAAAATAGAAAAATTCAATAGATTTAATTTCTTTTTCTCCTAAAATTCGACTAACATATAGACAAATTATAAAAATATTTTCAATTCCTAAAGCATCTATATAATATAATTATATCATTTTGTATATTAAAAATAAGAGGTTTAATCATTAACAAAATATAAAATAAATCTCTTTTAGAAAATAATTCATTTTTTTCCAGCAACTAACATATACAAACATATCAACCACATACTCATAAAAATACATGTTCTTATAGGTTTATAACAACTACCATTTGTTCCTATTTCTTGTAAACAATTAACTATAATTTAACTACACATCAAACAATCAAACAAATTACAAAAAATAATTTCAAAACAACACAATAGACCTCACGGTCTATTCTTCTTATTTTTCCAGAAATTTAATTTTTGTTTATTTACTCATTGTTCTTATTTTAACTTAAATCAGACAAGAAGAAATAACATAAAATCAAACAATAACAATTAAACCAAATTCCTAGAAACTATAATTTCCTACACTTCAAGAACATCAAAATTTTCCAAAATTCATTTTATTTCCAAAAATCATTTTTTTGGCTTCTTTAAATCATTTTTATTTCATTTCTACTTTAAGGAAAAACACTCATTTGTTTTCATTCTTTTTAGAGACTTAATTATAACTCAATACACATGAAATAACAACAATTATCAGTCCATAAACATACATACATACACAGTCCAGGGAAAAAGAAAATAAAAACCAAAAAATCCATTTTAATATTTTATTCATTTCTATTTTCTTTTATTAAACAATCAACACAATTAAAATACACAAATCAATCCTCAATTTTCTTAATATATCACACGGCCTATATATATATATACCAGAAATAAAATTTTCCATTGTTATTTACTTGTTTCTTTTTCATTCCTTAAAACAAAGAACAAAACAATTAAAAGACAATGAATAAAAAAAAACATATTTGCTCATACAAAATTCTCCATAATCCTTATGTTTTAAGAATTAAAATAAACCCAGAAATAAAATTACTCAAACTCATCAAAACTATTAGTCATCTTAAGAATTTAAGAAAAGGGGAGATAAATCCCTTTAAACACCCTTTTTTGTGTCCCTTTTCTCATTCTTAATTCATATGACTTAAGAACAATTTCATATATTCAAAAATAACTTCAAAAATGAAAAGGAAAATTTAGAACTTGACCATAGAAGAAATTTAGAAGATTTAAACAAAATATAAACAAAACAATTTAAAAACAACTTAAATAAATAAGTGATTTTGGGTTACCTCTACTCCTTAAGCTTTTTAGAAGACTTCAAGCAACCAAACAACTTTTCCCTTCCTTCCTAGCTTACACGTCCCTCTCTCTCAATTTCTCTCTTAGAATTTTATTTTTTTCTCTTGTGAAACTATCAAGTTTTTGTGTGTGAAAAATGTGGGAACTAAGGCTATCTATTTATAGGTGTTGAGGATACATTTCCCCTCCATTTTCAGAGGCAAATTCGTCCCCCCCCCCCTTCATCAAGTCTTAGTAAAAAATTTTCAAACACTACTTGGAACATGAACTAGCATTAAATGGGATTTTGTTGATTCCTAAAGCATTTTAATTCATGGTTTCTTCTCACAAACTTCAGAACTATTCTTCCCTTCTTCCCACTTATTTTGGACGGTGCATATTATTAAAATAGAAGAGAAAATTTCTCATTGGTTCATTGTGGAGGTGCCTACATAATTATCCAATCATCTTAACTATCAAAATTTGGTTTTCTACCTACTGTACAAAAATTTTCGTAAATATCAAAATAAAAATTTTATTTTTACATATTAAGATTCTACATTTTAATACGATCGTTTTCATATAAAGTTTGTAATTTTTGGACTTAGGGTTTGAAAGTTATGAATTTTTGAAGTCCTAAGATCATTTCCTCCCAAAAATACATTTTCTAAGCTTTTCAAATATTTTAAAAAAATAAAATACGAAAATACATTTGATTTAAATGATAATACATTATAAAACTTGAGAAATGTATTTTCATTTTCAAAATAAAATATACTTGGGTCAAAAGGGTATTAAATGCATTAAAACCATACTTTGATTCTTAAAACTCAAAAATTCGTTCACTACTGTAGCAGTGATAAAATTTCGAAAACTCAAAAATAAAAATCAAAACTTTACATTTTCATAATCTACGTTTCGATACGATCGTTTTGACATATCATTTGTAATTTTTTGACGTACGGTTGAAAAAATATGAATTTCTAAAGATAGGGTACTCTAATTCATCAAAAATCATTTCATCTTTTAAAATCATTTAAATCAAATACTTTACCTTAAAATATTTCATTTAAATAGGCTAGGGAAAATATTGGTACATAATATATATATATATATATATATATATATATATATTTATTCATATATATATTAAATCCAGGCATCAAAATCAAGCATAATTTCCTAATTTCAATTATAAAGTCACAAATAATTTGGGTAAAATTGTGGGTCTCACACAATCTCCCTCAATAATTTTTGATTATGACTCTCTAATCTCTTCCTAAACTAATCCTAAAAACATAAAATAGAAGATAAAATCCTAATCTCATTAAAATCCTTCAAAACTGATCAGAAATTGGCCCAATTGGGCTTTCTCGGATTTCGCGCGACTGGGCGTGCAGACCAGCACGTCTGGGCGTGTTGTATCTGTAACCCAGAAATCACCGAAGCACGCACGCCTGGGTGTGCTAGGTAACTTTCGACTCCGTTTCTCTCCGTTCTTGTACCATTTTCAAGGTCTTCTTATGCTCTTTTCAGCTCCAATAATATCTTCTCCAATTAAGGCTGCGAAATACCTGAAACATACCCAAAACGGATCAAAATGTTCAAAGGATTCTAATAAACTACAAATTCCTAAAACTAATACAAAATACCTATATTTAAAAGAGAAACAAGCTAAAACCCAAGCAAAAGGAAGTGAAATTAAGCCTTAAAACATCATATATTAGACCTTCATCAACCACCCAACAAAGCCAATAATTCCAATTAAATCAAATCAAACTAACTTAAAATCAATTAATTTCAAAGCTAGTTACATATCCGAACATTTTCCAAACATCAACTAACACACAAACGACAAACAATACTTTAACAAATCAACTCACCTAATCCAGTAGCACATATTCTTTCATGACTTTAATTATTTGAGCAAGCATACATATACACTAATCAAGCAACACTTTTATAAATAATTCATTCAATTCTAAACTTAATCATTTGATTAAAAATAAACATTTACAACAACAAACTCTTAGATTTTATTTTCACCTAGGTCATACATGTTTGAAACATCAATTAGCATTTAGCAAAATAAATCCCTATATTCCTAATCATGCCTTGGCCGAATTATACCTCAAGGCCAAACAACATCCATAAATTTTTCTAGCATTTCATAAAACATCAAGACACCACTTTTCCAATTAAACTTAAACATATAATCAATTAACTAACACCAAATCACTTACACAACACATAATCACTTTAAAACAATTTCATTTTCATATTTACCTACTCATACACAAAGAGGCTGAATTGCTCCAAGTAAATAAACCAAAGATTACAAGTTTCAAACACTTTGAATCACTTAATCATTTCAAGGCATCATCATGCAAATTTATTTTCAAGAAGTAAAGATCACCTAAGCATATACACATACATAGCTGAGTCTAATCAAAGAAATAGGCCAAAAATACAAGCTTTACATGCTTCAAGCATCTTAATCATCTTCAAATACCAACTTGCAAATTTATTTTCAAGAGATAAAAATTTTCTAAGTACACATACAATGCATGGCCGAATATAGCAAGAAAATAAACTAAGCATCACAAATACAAACTCCTAAACCAACATAACTCATGTCAAGCTCTTAAACAAAATTGTTATTTTCACGAAACAAAATCATTTAATCACATTTCCCTACTTGGGCTGAATATACATGTTCAAGAACAAGAGCATACACATTTTTTTTATCAATAAACACATGCATGCGTCAAAACCAAAACCGTATAGCCCTAAAAATAACAAATCAAAGCAAAATATAATTCAATCGTTCATTTTTATTTAGAAACCGAAAAATACATCAAACATACATCAAGGATCATCAATCAATTACATGCATGTAAGAACAAAATCATTTTCCCCTTTTTCCAAACCCTAGCCGTGACATGCATTGAAGAAAAGAGAAAAATTTGTGCAAATCAACAACACATAGCTCATGAACAACACTAAATCAACTCATATTCAAGTGTTCTTCACACAAATCAAAGATCAAAAATTATTTTGAACAAAAGGTGTAACACCCCGATTTGGAACTTAGATTTTTCACCAAAAATTTGCGCCATTTTTATAATAAACATTTCCAAAGTCAGTTCATTTTAATTCTTTTACAAAAAAGGTTTTTATAAAACAATTTGATTCACTTGGTTTCAAATTATTTGATTTATAAACTTGCAACATGAAATTCCTTTCCAAAAAAAGATGTTACTAACTTATTTCCAAAAGCTCCTTTTTGCGATCCCAAATTTATTCGATGGTTAACTTGCGGAAAAACATTTAATTATTTTAAATGAACTTCATACATAATCAAAAAGAACTTCTTTTATTCCATTTAAAATAATCCATATTACAACTGGGGTTACATTCGGGACAGATTAATCATGTCCTAATCACCTTAAGATAGGATACAAAGCAAGGACTATCCTATCTTATACTACAAGTCTTCATTGCTATCTCCCATCACAAGTGTCTAGAAGATTCCTCAATTGCTTCTGCTTTCTCCTTGTATGTGCGTAATCTCATGATCCTCTTCCTGTCTTAAGCTACCACTCCTTCATCTGCCATCTGTGGACATTGTTCCCCAATGTCCACAGGAAAGGGAAATAGAGAGAGTAAGCACTTCCGAACGATATTATCATCGACGGCGTGGGCTTACCATAGGGGAATATTAAGACCACACAAACATGTACATCATTATTACCATTACCTTATTGCATTTGTTACCATAAACTCTTTTCCAAAAAGGGGTATACTTCTTAAAAACCATAGTCGTTATATTTAATTATCTTTAGTCTCTAAGTTTCATACCATCGGTAAATCAAAAGGGGGTACCTTTACCGAGGTTCAAGGTATGGATATCACACACGTTACATCTCCTCCACAAGTCCAACCATATCCTAGTTCGGAAATCAGATGGGACGCACAGGAACCCTAACCAAGTCGGTATCAAAGTCGGTAAACGAAAGGCGGTACCAGACGCCGGTGGTAAGTAAGATATCAAAATTCATGTGACCAGACGCCGGTGGTCAACAAGATTTATTCCACAAAAGTTTCCAAAAACCACACACCTACCGACTTCTAACCTCGTTCAGGTTCCCTCTCACCATCTAGGATTTGCTCAAGGGGGTGACAACACTTTCTCCAGTTGGCCTGCAGTCCTTGCTACGACGAAAGTCCAGACTCCAGTGAACCTTGTCAATGTAGTCCCGTCCCGCCTAGAGATGTACTCGAGGCTTCTTGACGTTTCACCGTCCTTGCCCTCCCCTATTGCAATCACCACTTGAAGGGACTCCAGCCTCCAAGCATACGGTATCTTTCCTCTCCACTACTTCACTCTCAACACAAGGTTTAGAAAAGGGTTCCTAAATCTTTTAAATTATTGAAATGTTTTACTAAGTTAACCATTCCTAATTGTGGTCGACCCATTCTATCCACACTTCTAACGGGTCTCGACCGCTAAGGGATTGACTTATCACAGGCGCTTCCAAATTACAGCGGATTTCAAACTGAGCTCATAACCACGGAGTTTCCAGTCACGTGGCCGGCAAAATTTAATGATCAAGCATGTCACTTTGACAGTGCGATCAGGGGATACATTTCAAACTTATAAATTTCCATAAAGATTCCGTATCAATTCCTTAACCATAAAGCCTTTAATCAATTCTCAAAATTATCCAATATAACATCATATCAACCCATTGACTTCCAATAACAAGATTTTTAACATATAAGCCACACATATTATCATTATGCATTTAACAATATATAAACCTCATAATAATAAAGCCAACATCATAATAAATCAGAATCCATAACATATACAATCATTATAAAGGGATCGTGTTTTCGTAAGAACGGCGGGACACACACACATTTGCCGTTCTACTACTTACCCGATAGATCCCTAGTTCCGACCTTTGAGATGATACGGAACGTCCTAATATTACCCTACATGCCACTATTAAGAAGGCTTCTCTCTCACCTTGAGTTGAAGCTACAAAATTAGTGTCCTCTTGAGTTGAAGTCACGTCACCCGAATCCGAACGAAAGCCTTTACCAAATAATATTTAAAAAATAATTCCATAAATAACTACATAACTCTAATTAAGCAAACCACATTTACAAAAATAGTTCTATAAATATCCATATCAATTAAAAATTGCTATAACTTTTGAACAAACACTATTTTCTTAAAAATCCTTGATGTCTTGAAAATAAAAACTCTTAGAAAATAAATTACTCCTTTAAAATCAAAACCTTTTTGAAAATCAAACACAGACTACTGTATCAGAAAGTTACTTTTTCTCTTTAGCTTTTAAATTATGAAAATCCTCTCCAATCATAATATAACTTTTAAAACATAATCATCATATCTTAAAAATAAATCTCAATTTTTTATTTACTATAAATCCTACTTAAAAACACCTTATAACAACTACCATGTCCAGACCATGCATACAACAAGAATTTAAAGTATTTTTCTTTTGATGCAAATTTTCAATCAGACCAAGCAGTAAACAAATTTTACAAAATCATGTTATAAACACATATAACTAAATGAGAGCATAGATTCAAGTATTCAAAGTTCAAAACAATTTTTCTCTATTGCTAATTAACTTAAATTACAGACTACAAACAGCTTACAGAAAATTACTTTTGATCATCAGCACAATCACAAAATCACAAAATCACATCTATACTTCCTTATTATTTTCAAATACTTATAATAAAGATTTTAGCATAAAGCACACATTACCAAATATTTCAAAATAATTTTTATCCCTGATGCAATTATTTTACAATTTTGGACAGCACATACACTATTTCTTAAAAATCCATTTTCTCCTAAAGGGTTTATCGAAAACACATGCCACTTTTTCCTAGATTTTCATTACAAGTCCTATTCTAATAAAATGATTAAATATGATTCAAATAAAGCATATTAGTTTGCTGGACAGACACCATAAGTCCAGTTGCATCACTTCGGGAACTTGAACTAACATATTCTAACATTCCTATATATATATATATATATATATATATATATTACTTACATATCAACAAGTTAAGCATAATAAACACAAAAAATCATTATTTGGGACCTTATACCTTATGAAAATAATAATTTTCAGAATTGAGAAAATTTCCAGATCAGAATACATAACACACACTAATAACCATTCATTCACATCAAACAATCATCAAATCAATTAAGAAAATTCTCAACATTGGTTTTCTTCTCTTTAAGTAATTTCGGCCATAATTATATATATAAGAAAATACTCTTTAAATTTTCAAATACATTTAATTACATAATTTCATATACTTAAAATAATTACTTTGACTATTAATAACATAAAAATAATCACTTCTTAAGGAAAATTACTTTTTGTACAGTAACTAGTTTACAATTCCTACTAACTACATAGTCAGACATTTTACACAATCACAAGATAAAATTACCTACTTACTCCTAAACTTACCAAACCAAACATTATAAACCATTTGTAACTTTTAATCAAAAACCAATTATACTTCACTGTTAACACCATAAAAATTCAGAAAGTTTTTCATAACACCAACATCATTTCATATTTGTGATGTCCTAGGGCGAGGAGAGCCTCTAAGGAGGGGGAATCTACCTTAGAGGAGACTCTGCCTAGGGTTTATGTGTGATGTTTGTTGGGAGTCCTCTAGTGGCCAAAAGGGGAAGCCAAAGAGATACCCTAATCACTGGTGTGTGAGGGTGGCGATTAGGGTAAGAGGACGTACCTTTGCCCCATGTAGTACTGAGCTACTTATAGAGGGGAGCTGGTTGCCCTAATGGGCCAACTTGGGACCCAAGTAGGGCCAGCCTGTAATGAGCTAGGAGTGGTGCGCTGTCCTTGCGGATGAGGATGGGGTGAGCTGTCCTAGCGGATAAGGATGGGATGAGCTGTCCTTGCGGATAAGGCTGGGGTGATGTCGGACCTGGGAAGACGTACGGAGATCGGACCTGAGCAGAGGCATGAGGTCGGCCTGTATCTGGCGCTTGTTCGGCCGTTGAGCCCTGAGCTCGGCCAAGCGTTCAGTGGGTCCCTTGTTAGGTCCTTGAGCTTTTAGTGGGGTTTATGGGGAGTTCGGCCTAGCCAGGTCCACCACATAAGCCCCCCAGCTCGGTCAAGGCTCTTTGAGGCTTGCTCCGAGGTCGTGGTTCGGGTATTCTTCCCGAGGTCCATCACTTTATGGCCGAGTTTACCACATAAGCCCCCTAGCTAGGTCAAGGCTATTTAAGGCTTGCTCCGAGGTCGTGATGTTCCGCCTCTGGTTGGCGCGTGTGAGCTGCAACCTTCTGGTTTGGCAGTGACGATGACATGAGCTTTGACAGCTGTCTAATTACTTAGACTTGGAATGACATTTACTTTTCTCAGGCATATGTCAGACATTCACGGTCTACGGAGCGTCATCATCATTGTGACGTTAATCGAGGTCCACGCTTTTGGCTGTTGCGCGCCACGTGTGTTGGTTCTTATGGCTCCTCACTGGGTTGGGCCTTTTGGGCTAAGCCCATTATTCAAAAAGAGAGGGAGGACGGTTACTCTTCCCTGTACTTTGACTAGCAAACTGTCTCTGTTGCATTTCCTATTGAACGGTTGGTTTATCTTCTCACTATACCCACGTTTCTTCTTCCCTGCGAATACGTTTCCAAGGCAAGGTTTGGTTTCAGCGAGACTTCCGTGACTTGTTCTTCCCTTCCTTCGACATATTCATTTCTTTTCTGCGATATACACAAGGTATTCTTCTTGCTTCTTCTTTCCTCATTCCTGGGTTTTGGTTTCTGCATTTGCGTGATTATTTGGGTGGGTTTTTTGTGGGTTTATCTGCGTAGCAATGGGTTAGTCATGCTTTTAAGGGGACGGTCTTTCTTGTGGACACACTGAATTTTCTGGGGAATCTTTGGTTTAAAAGGTATTTGGGGTATGGTGGGTAGTGCTAGGGGCGTTTGAGTAAGCGCTTGTTGGGGTGGGAGCCAGAGGAGTATTTTCGTTGTTATCCTATAGTAGCAAGGAAGAGGACGACCCTTCTGGTATCGGATCTTTTTTTTTTTTTTGGGGAACCAGGAGCAGTTCCTATTGAGGCTGTTCGGGGAGGAGCGCGGGGTACCTGTGGATGGGGGTTTTTTGTGGGGTTATTCTTCATGACCCATAGAACTGACATTCGAGCTTCCCTGTTCTTCCACAGGTACGATGCCTCCTCGGAAATGTGCCAGTCGTCCCGACTTGTACCCAGCTCCTACTGACGCCTCCCACTATCACTGGGTGGATGTTGAGCCGAAGGGGATCCGGTCTCAACTGGATTGTGATGGCTTACTCTTCAACGTGAAGGGGGCGATATTGCCCTGTTCCCAAGATCCTAGCGGGACTTCTTATGAAGTTTTGCCCTGTTCGGCCGACGACCGAATCTGCTCTCGAACCGACCCCGACTCTTTCTTCTTCTACGCCGACCTGATACATAAGCTTGGCATAACTCTTCCGTTTACGGAGTTTGAGATGGGCGTTCTGAACGAGCTAGGGGTGGCCCCTTCGCAACTGCATCCGAACACTTGGTCCTTCCTCAGGGCCTTTCAGAGGTATTGCGGGGCAAAGGGGCTGACATGTACCATTAAGCTCTTCCTTTGGATATACAACCCCTTCGTTGGAAACAAAGAGGGGGTGACTGGTCGGTTGTGGGTGTCCACCAAGGCTCGAGCTCACTATGGGCTTTTCGGATTATTCGCCGAGTCATGGAAACATTTTAAACACAGGTTCTTCAAATATAAATATGTCGATAACGGGCGACCTTGGTTCCGAGATGAAGCGGGGCCAAAATTTCCTTTGCAGTGGACCCAAGAGTTTTTTAATCGACATCGAGACACACCCCAACAATGGTCGGGAGTGACTCTTGATGCAGCCGAGGCGGAGGCGGCTTTGCATTTTCGTACTGAATACCTTAGTCGAAAATCCCAGCTCGACGTTGGGGTATTCATGACTTGTGCGGATGACGTGGTTTTAACTGAGATCGGTAATATTTCTTGATGTCTTGTCTTTGTCAAGTCCTTTCCATTTATTTAATGTGCTTCTTTTTCTTTTCGCAGAGAAATATTGGTCCACCATGTCGGCAAGGGCTTTGAAAGCGTCCCTGGAGGCCCGCAAGCGGAAGAGGGGAGAAAATGTTTCCCGAGCAGCTACGGAACCTGCTGCTCGGCCGACACTGCCCGACTCTACTCATCCGACCTTCAGTTTCCTCGCCCAATCGCCGGCGACGAGCGCGGAGGTCGATAGTGCCGCTGATGCTCCACCCCGGCCGCCTGTTGTCAAGAGGTCGGTCAAAGAAGCTGTTGTTAATCTTTCGGGGTATGAGCTAAAGATGATGACCGAGGGGTTAGCATTTCATCTGAAGAGGGCTACCAATCTCTTTAGCGTTCTATCCGAGTATGGAGATGAAGTAGCTGCAGGGATATCGGCCGATCAAAAAAGGAGTCGTGCCGAAATCCAAACTGAGGTGGTCGAGCTAAGGACCAGTACCAGGGCCGCTGAGCAAAAGTTGGCCGATCTGGAGGAAAAACACCGTCAACAGGTGGAGGAGCTTCTCAAGGATCACGAAGCCCGGTTTGTGCAAGCAAGGGTTGAGGTGAAAGAAGCTGGTCGAAAGGAAGGCTTGGCCGAGATGGGACAAGTGGAGGCGAAGCTTGAGAAATGGGTTGCTCAAGCTCTGAAGCATAAGGTAGCGGCGCATGAAGCTGATTTTAGTTTTGAGAAATTTGGTAACAAGATTTTTGTCGGAGCTGTGGAGCAACTTTTGCATTTAAATCTGGGCTTGAGGATCCGAGTTATTGGTGCCTCCGCTGGGTTCGGGGTTGAAGATGGGAAGCTGGTCGACTATAACAAGGACGGTGTGGAGGTCGATCTGAACCAACCCGAGGCGGATTTGCCGAACCCGTTGGAAGAGAAAACTGACGAGGAGTTTGATCCGAGTTCAGTTATACTGTCCGATGTGGAGGATGAGTTAGCGTAAGCCCCTTATGCTGGGCGGCTAATATTTTGTGCGAGTACTATGTTTTGTGTACAACAGCTTTTCATAGTGTAAACTTTGTTTGGATCATGCTTGTAGCACATTATAAATTTCAATGCAAGTTTTGTTTTTAACTTGTTGCATGCTTTATTTATTTTAAGCCTAAGGTTTAACTTGAAACCCTGTAAGGTACTATGAAATTTTGAAAATGTAAGTTGAATGTGAATTAAGAAGGAGTGAGTTTTAACTTGAATATCTCAGTAAGTGCAGTAGGCTTATAAGTGTCCTCTGAAAAGAGGCACTGTATATAAGGGAATACGGTGGGGAACTCGGATTACCCGTCTTGGCCGAGGTGGGTATCCTCAGCCCCGATGTAGAAGAGGTTGCTGAGTGAAGAGATGTGAAAACATTTCACTGCAAGCTGTACATCATCGGGTATCCCTTGTACATTGTGCATACAAGCCGGTCTCTTTTAAGAGATGTAAGCTGTTCGTAGCGCCATGCAACATTTAGGTGGCTAATGCTAAATGAGAAGCTAGTACGTACGTATGTAAGACTGTGGCACTTGAGAGAAAAAAAAAAGTTCTTTTCATTACTTAAAGGATCAGTACATCATTCCTTGCAAACAATGGCAATCTACCGAGGTGAGACTAACTGTAATATATCTTAAGTTTCGCGACGTTCCACGAGTTCTTAAGTTCGGAGCCTTCAAGAGTTTCTAGTCGGTACGCCCCAGAGTTTGTTTTTGAGATTACTCTGTAGGGGCCCTCCCAGTTTTGGGCGAACTTCCCGTCTCTTCGGTTCTTGAGGCCAATATCGGCCCTTCGGAGTACCAGATCTCCTACCTCGAACGACCTGGGCCGAACTTCTTTGTTGTGTTGCCTGGCTTGCCTTTCTTTTGCTTTCTTTTCTCGAACCGATGCCGCTTCTCGGACTTCTTCGGCCAGGATTAGATTTTCTTTGATCAAATTTTCGTTTTGCCCTGTGGGTCTCTCCCTCATCCTGAAGGTATGGATTCTTCGTTCAATGGGGATGACCGTGTCACAGCCATAGGTTAATCTGAACGGGGTTTCACCTGTAGAGGTCTGGACCGTGGTTCTGATTGACCAAAGGACCTCCGGTAAGAGCTCGGCCCATAATCCCTTAGCTTCCAAAATCCTCCTTTTTAGTCCGTCCACGATAACTCTGTTGGCGGCTTCAGCTTGTCCGTTGGTTTGGGGATGTTCAACTGAGGAAAAATGGTGGGAAATAACGAGGTTTTCTGCCAATATCTGGAAATTGTTGGCTGCAAACTGACTGCCATTATCGGTGATTAATGTTAGCGGGAGCCCGAAGCGAGAAACGACTTGCTTCATGAAGAATTTTTGGATTCTTGCCGATGTGATGGTGGCTAGTGGCTCAGCCTCGATCCACTTGGTAAAGTAGTCCACGGCTATCACTATGAACTTTAGTTGACCTGGTGCTGTTGGGAATGGTCCCACGATGTCCATTCCCCACATGCTGAAGGGCCAAGGTGATGCCAGGGAATGCAGCTCCTCAGACGGTTTCTAATGAATGTCACTGAAGAATTGGCATTTGGGACATCGGCGAACGTGGTCAATAGAATCTGCCACTAAGGTCGGCCAAAAATATCAAGCCCTTAGTATTTTTCGTGCCAAGGATTTGCCTCCGACGTGGTGGCTCCCAAACCCCCCATGAACTTCGTCCAATGCCTCCTGGGCTTCGTCAAGAGTGAGGCACCGCAGAAGAGGAGATGACATTCCTCTTCTGTAGAGGATCCCATCTATAACGACATACTCTGCCGCCTTCCGCATTAAGGCTCTTGCTTCTTTCTGATCAGCCGGGACGATATTGTGTTCCAAAAACGACCTTATTGGGTCCATCCAGGTTGCTGAGATCGAGATGGTCATCACCACGCTCGGGTTTGAAATTTGCTCCTGAATTAGGCTTTTGTTGTTCCCTCCGCCCTTGGTGCTTGCCAACTTGGAAAGAACGTCGGCACGGGAATTGGAGCTTCGGGGGATATGGTTAATGGAGAATTTTTCAAATTCTAGAACCAGGGTTTTGACTTTATCTAAGTACTTTTGCAGAATAGGTTCTTTTGCCTGGTAGTCTCCGGTGATCTGGGACACCACCAACTAGGAATCGCTCAAAATTTGGACTTCGGATGCGCCAAGCTCCTTGGCCATGCGAAGACCAGCGAGGACGGCTTCGTACTCTGCTTGGTTATTCGAGGCGAGGAACTTGAATTTTAGAGAATATTCAATGCTGATTCCCTCTGCATTTTCCAGAATTACTCCTGCGCCCGCTCCTTTCTAGTTGCTTGATCCGTCGACGTATATAACCCAAGTATCCGAGTTAGGGCTTGGATGAGGCTCTGTGAACTCGGACACAAAGTCTGCGAGCACTTGAGACTTAACCGCCTTTCTTGGTTCATAGGAAATATCAAACTCGGACAATTCTATCGCCCAAGCCATCATTCTCCCTGCGAGGTCCGGCTTCTGAAGGACTTGTTTTATAGGCTGGGCCGTTCCTACGACAATCGGATGGCTTTGAAAGTATTGCCGAAGACGCCGTGCAGCCAGGATAAGGCAAAATGCGAATTTTTCCACTTTAGTATAGCGGAGCTCGGGGCCTTGCAAAGCTCGGCTTATAAAGTAGATTGGCAACTCATTCTTACCCTCTTCTCGGATCAGCACCGAGCTAAGTGCCGAACTTCCTGCTGACAGGTAAATGAAGAGGGTTTCTCCTTGGGCGGGACTAGAGAGGATTGGGGGGGATGAAATATACTCTTTAAGTGCCAAGAAGGAGGCTTCGCACTCCTTGTCCCAATTAAAAGCTGCTCCTTTCTTTAGTAGCTGGTACCAAGGTAAGGCTTTTTTGGCAGCTTGGGGGAGGAATCTTGAAAGCGCGACCATCCTTCCTGCTAGTTGTTGCACTCCTATGAGGTCGGTGGGGCTTTTCATTTCCAAGATAGCTCGGCATTTATCGGGGTTGGCCTCAATCCCCCTTTCTGGTAACATAAAGCCGAGGAAGGCGCCTGCTGGAACGCCAAAAGTGCACTTTTCTGGGTTCAATCTCATATTGTGTGCTCTAACACGCTCTAGTACAGCAGCCAAGTCTTTGACATGGTCTTCTTTTTTTCTGCTCTTGGTAATCATATCGTCAATATACACCTCCATAATATCACCTTCAATGCCGTTGAAGACTTTGTTCATCATCCTTTGGTAGGTTGCTCCGGCATTCTTCAGTCCAAAGGGCATGACAATGTAGCAGTAGGTCGCCTTTCCGGTTGTAAAAGTAGTTTTGTCCTGGTCTGAGGGGTACATGGGGATTTGGTTGTAACCTGAGTAAGCGTCCATGAAAGATAACAGTTGGTAGCCCGCCGAGTTGTCGACGAGCTGATCGATGATCGGCAGTGGGTATTGGTCTTTTGGGCATGCCTCGTTGAGGTCAGTATAATCTACGCACATTCTCCAGCTGCCGTTTGCTTTCTTCACCAGGACGGTGTTTGCTACCCACTCAGCGTATGAGACTTCTTTGATGAACCCTGCCTGCAATAGGTCGGAAACTTTCTCCTGGATGACTTTCGCCTTCTCCGTCCCTACTCGCCTCATTTTTTGAGCTACTGGTTTGGCTTTCGGGTCTACACTCAGCTTGTGGCAGATGAAATTCGGGTCAATTCCTGGCATGTCAACTGAGGTCCAAGCAAATAAGTCCGAGTTGGTTCGCAGTAGGTCTATTATTGCTTCTCGGATTTCTGGGGAGAGGTCGGATCCCACCTTGAGGGTTTTACTAGAGTCGGAAGGGTTGATCTGGATAGCCGACCAATTTCCTTGTGGGGAGGGTCTCAAGTCGTCTTGCTCTGCCCGGACGTCCAGGTCGGCTAACAAGATTCTTCCTTTAGCCAACATTGGTCTGACGAGCTCCTCATTCTCTTTCTCCTTTACTTTTCCCCGTAGACTTGCATTGTAACAAAGTCGGGCTCTGACCTGATCTGCTCTGATCGTGACGAGTGCGTCGTCTGAGCCGATGAATTTTAACGCTAGATGAACTGTTGAAACTACTGCTCCGAAGGCCTGCAAACAGGTTCTTCCCAAGATAGCGTTGTAGGGGGAATCACAATTGACTACCAGGAATCTGACAATCTCCGTTCGGGCCGAAGGTTGTTCGCCTAGGGTTACCGGGAGGTGGATTGCTCCTACAGGACGGATCGCCTCGTTCGCAAATCCAAACAGCTTTCCTTCGAAGCTTCGGAGATCAGAGGTTTTCAACTTTAGCGCCTGGAAGGTCTGCATAAAGAGGATATCGGCTGAGCTGCCCTGGTCTACCAGGACCCGGGCGACCTTAAAGTTGGCGATCATGGCCGCAACCACCATTGGATCGTTGTGGTTAGGGACTATGCCTTCCAGGTCGTGATTAGAGAAACTAATGGGTACCCTTTGAGGTGGTCTCTTGTAGATCTGCTTGTGGCGAACGGCCAGGATTTGGTTGATGTACTTTTTCCTTTCCGCCTTGGTCTCACCACCACCGGCGAAACCTCCCGAGATATTACAAACTGGGAAGCTTGCGGTTGGATTAGGTGGGGGAGGCAAGGGAGGGGGATCTGGTGTCCTGTTGTCAGCAAACTGTAGAGGCTGAGCGGGGCTACGTTCCTCGCGGAACTCTTTCTTCTTTTTCTGGGTTGAGGTGTGTTTAGTCATGGTAGGTACTGGTGGGAGTGATTTTATCTGTTTCCCACAGATGGCGCCAATGTGATGTCCTAGGGCGAGGAGAGCCTCTAAGGAGGGGGAATCTACCTTAGAGGAGACTCTGCCTAGGGTTTATGTGTGATGTTTGTTGGGAGTCCTCTAGTGGCCAAAAGGGGAAACCAAAGAGATACCCTAATCACTGGTGTGTGAGGGTGGCGATTAGGGTAAGAGGACGTACCTTTGCCCCATGTAGTACTGAGCTACTTATAGGGGGGAGCTGGTTGCCCTAATGGGCCAACTTGGGACCCAAGTAGGGCCAGCCTGTAATGAGCTAGGAGTGGTGCGCTGTCCTTGCGGATGAGGATGGGGTGAGCTGTCCTAGCGGATAAGGATGGGGTGAGCTGTCCTAGCGGATAAGGATGGGGTGAGCTGTCCTTGCGGATAAGGCTGGGGTGATGTCGGACCTGGGAAGACGTACGGAGATCGGACCTGAGCAGAGGCATGAGGTCGGCCTGTATCTGGCGCTTGTTCGGCCGTTGAGCCCTGAGCTCGGCCAAGCGTTCAGTGGGTCCCTTGTTAGGTCCTTGAGCTTTTAGCGGGGTTTATGGGGAGTTCGGCCTAGCCAGGTCCACCACAATATTTGCATTAAAACATCAGAGATCAAAAACCATCCACTTATTCAAACCCTTTTTAATAAATGATACACATAACAATTTATACACATATTATCACAATTACTATCTAATATATATATATATATATATATATATCACGGCCTAAATAAAATAGGGCAAAAGGCTAAAATTTTTCTTTTCTTTTAATACTACATTTAAATCTTATAGTTTCAGGAACACAAATTTTACAGAATCTTATTTAGTTTCCATTCCTTGAACATTCCTCTTGAATCCAAACAAAAAAAAAGGAATAAAATAATTCAAACAGATACAAAATTGCTATAAAATATAAATCTCTATATGGTAAGAACACAAAAATTTCAGAGTACTATTTTCCCTTTTATGTTATAAAATTCGGTCATCTCAAGGTTAAAGATAAGGGGAGATCATTCTCTTTAAACAATTCATTTTGTCCCTTATTCCTCAAACCTTAATTCATTTGACCACAAATCAAAATGTTACCAATAAAACATAGTTCATTTTAATATAAAAATAAGAATTATAAGCTTTTTGTTCTTAATATCATAAAAAGAAGTAGAGATTCAAATAACAGTAGAAGAAGAGATTAAATGAATTAAAACAGAGACTTAGGGTTACCTTTCCTTGTAACATCCCTAATTTTCGTCTCCCGAATAATAGGAAATTAATAATAAACATCCCTAGTTTATTATTAATTTATAGAAATTTTCTAAGTTTATATTTTGTATTTAATTAGCCTTAAATATAAAAATAAGTTGAAATTTTTTTATAGGGCAAATAAATGCAAAATATAAGGATATTGCATTTTGGTCCCTGAATGAGGACTAAAAGGTAATATTGAAAAGGTTCTTGGAGGGAAAGATTTAAAAATATTAATTTTTAAATTTTGTACTAATCTAACCGGTTAGTATTGCCCTGTAACCGGTTAGACGATGAACCCAGAAACTGGGTTAGTGGAATTTGATGAGTAATCACTTGATTAACCCCGTAATCTCCACGATTACAGCCTTAGATTGAGTGGAAACCACGCGTCGCTCTGCATGCAAGCCCAATTCGTCTATAAATTGTGGAAATTCTGAGGATTTAGGGTTGATTTCTGGTTTTAGGGTTTAAGGTGGCTTAGTTAGGGTTTCGTTTTCGTTCTGGGAAATTCGTCTTGGTCTTTGAGAGTTAGAGAGCAAAACACACACTTCTGGAAAGCTTGAATCAAGGGCTTTCCATTGATATAAGATTTGAGAGCTGAGTGTTCGTGTGGAAGGAGAAATCAAGCTTGGAATCTAGGAGTTGGAAACTGAGTTCTCTGTCATTCCCTGTTCTGGAAGCTGAATTCCAGCTTTGAGTTTGGTAAGTATAGTCCACCATTTAGCCTCAAATCTCTTTGATTCTCTAGTGCATGTTACCTATTTTTGAGTCTTAACTGTTTTCCCCAATTTCTTTGGCCATTTGCTATGTCAAAACTTCTGGATTTTGGACCCTGTTGATGGAATTCGTGACTGGAAACAGAACTTTGGGTTTGTGAGGAGTCTGTGGAGTTTTCTTCAAATTCAGTGTTGATTATCATCAAACTCAGTCTTAAGGTATGGGTGAAGTCTACCTTATACTAGATTTAGACTAAAATTCAAGTGATTTAGGATTTGAGTTAACAAAACTCAAAAAGGGCATTATGTGCAATATGGCACAAAGGCTTGGAGGCCAAAGTTTTGCTCACTGTGGTTTTGAGCAACTTTATATTGATGCATGCAAAGTATATGGAGGCTGAATTCTGAGTTTGAATGCCTATTATAAGTTTTGTTGTATTAAATTGTGTTTATGTGAATTTTCATGCAATTTGATATCATAAACTTGATGCATGCAATTTGAATGTGTTTCTGGGTATAAACATGTTTATCTTAAGGCATATGAACTTTGTGAATATTGAGATCTGGTTAGACTTGAGAAAATAAGAAAATGAATTGTTAAAACTCTTGTTTTAATGGACTGACTGCATAATCTAACCAGTTACTCGATATTCGTAACCGGTTAGACACTGCAAAATTTCAAATAAAAATCAGTTCATTAATCAGTCCTGAAATTATAGTGGTTTCTGCTCAAATCTATGCTTTAATCTCATTATACATAATCTGAACATGAGTTGTTATAATGCCAAGGTTCAGATTTGAAAGATTAAAATTAATGCCTTAAGTTAATGAAATAATTTCAAGAGGAAATTATGTTCATTGGGAAATGAAAAGTGATTTAGACCTTTTGAATGATAAAACTGTAATTTTGAGGCATAAAACAATGTTTAACTTGTTTATGGATTGGGTATTAAATTCAAGAAAGAGGGTTTTTCTGAATTTCAATGGTAAACAGTTCATGTTTTGAGAAAAATTCAAATGAGAATTTTTATGCCAAAGATTATGC
The DNA here is from genome assembly GCA_037953625.1 of Crotalaria pallida. Classification (NCBI taxonomy): domain Eukaryota; kingdom Viridiplantae; phylum Streptophyta; class Magnoliopsida; order Fabales; family Fabaceae; genus Crotalaria; species Crotalaria pallida. The sequence continues at coordinate 78,078,076 of CM075651.1, forward strand.
CTCAAATCAATCTTTCAAAAAGGGAAATGGGAATATTTCTAAATCACATTAATGTAAAGATAAAACCAACCCTGGTATTTGTGCATCCATATAGACTGGAAGTCTGGTTGGTAGGAACGTTTATCATATTCTGGGAATATGAGGAGGGTACTCCGGGAGTACCAAATTATAACCTACTTGATGACACATTATAGATATGTGGCCAGTGTCCGGAACCTGGTTTTTATGCGTTCTGGGAACGTGGTGCACACTCCGGGAGTGATGCTTATTATCCAAGTATGGTTCGGCATTATGTTCTGGGAACAAATGTCGGTGTTTCGGGAACACAAGGGTGTATTGGATGGACGTCCAAGATGGACTTTTAGAGGCCTCAGTTGTGGATAGAAAATCATACATCATGCCACTTGCATTATAAGAGTTATAATGTTGAAAACTGGTGTGCTCATATGTATTTGCATTATGATCTGTCCATGATATACTTGTGATTGTAATTTTAGTCTTTATCAATTATGTATATGTGTATACTTACTCCCTGTGCCCTGTTTAGGTGATGGCCAGATACCTAGCTTGCATCGATATACGCCCTATCCCTAGCGGTATATGGACGTATGAGGAGCACCGTGCCACTTTTGAGGGGGAGGTTGAGATCACTCTCTACCACCCTAACCCTCTGGTGCGAGTGTGACCTCGTCGATTTAGGATTCCCTTAGTTTACACTATGCATGTTCCACCTTTTTATACATATAGAGGACCACCCCCGGCTCGACCTATGCGTCGTTTTCATAGTTTCCGTTTTAGAGCTGCCACTCGTTCCCATCCTTACTCCCATAGAGTTGTTACTGAGGAGACTCTTTCTCCTGGTCCGACTGACTTGGATAGGACTGCTTCTGTAGACCTTAGACCCAGTGGTGGGGTCTCTACACAGTCGGGCGAGGTCGAGGAGGACCCTGTGGAGGATGAGAGCGAGGAGGAGGTGCATGTTGAGCCGACTGTTTCAGCTAGAGGTGGACCCGCTGGTTCATAGGAGCTTGCATAGCGTAGATGTTTTGGATCCTAGATCCTAGGGATAGAGCTGTGGAGGATCTGAGGAGCTGCTGAGGACACGGATGACTTGCTCTAGGACTTCTATTTTGGATTTTGTTATATATATTGTATATATCTGGGAGGTCTTAGAGTGAGCTTTTATTTTATGCAGCTGGTCTGTATATGTTTTATCAAAACTTGCTATCTCGACTTTTTATCACTTGCTACTGATTGTACTGATGGGGTTATGTTATGACATATATATATATATATATATATATATATGATGTTTTTCTTTACCTCAGCAGTGCCCCATAAGTATTATTTTTCTTCTGCGAACTCTGATTTCTATTAAGAAAGGATTCGGCGATAAGTGTATGCTTTATATATTCAAATTCAACTCGAGAGGCAAATGGTGTGTTCTAATATTAACTATGAAGAGTATTTTCTATAGTTAAGGAAATGTTATCTCGAGAGCTTTTTTTTGAAATTAAGATATCATTAAGCCGAACTTTCAAAAATGGTTTATGTTCAAAAAGGGTTTATGAACGAGCAAGTACTGGTTCTAAAAAGGAAAAATTTTCTAGCCCAAATTTTGATAGCAAGTATTCAATTATTTGGAAATATTAATTATTTTCAAGTTAAAAAGAGAGCGTCACATTCCTCCTAAAGCTAAAAGACTACTTCAAGGTGAGAAAATTTTCTTCCTCCTCTTCCTTCAACTCGCCACCCTCCTCTTCCTCTTCTCTTGGAATAATTTTCTTTTTTTTCTCAAAGTAACAACTAGTAGTGTGTGAAATGGTGAGAGGAGTGATGGTCTATTTATAGGTGAAGAGAAGGCAATTTTCCCCCACTTTTCTGATCCAAATTCGTCCCCCCTTCCTAGTCTAGGTGAGTCATCAACTTAACTTCATCACTTGGAAACTCACAAGCATTAAATGAGATTTTTCTAAAAACTATAGCTTCTTAACTCAAGGTTTATTCCTCACAATTTTCAGAAATTATTCTCTTCTCTCCCTCCTAATATTTGGACGGTGCACACATATAAAAATCAGGAGAAAAATTTCCATTGGTCCATTTTGAATTTACCACAAAATTGACCAATCACCTAAAAGCTTTCATTTTAAATAATTCATAAATAATGAGAAAAATGCTAATATTTGGTCAGAGCAACCAGTAGGCATTTAGATAAATATTTACATATATAAATAAAAATTATTTTATACCCCAATAATTTATTTCATGCTCCATAATAAATTTTTTCTAAGTTAAAGATACCAAAAATTCGTTTATCCCTACTGTACAGTACTTTTTCGTAGATTTCAAAATAAAAATTTTATTTTCACATATTCAGATACTAAATTTCAATATGATCGTTTTCATATAAAGTTTATAATTTTTGGACTTACGGTTTGAAAGTTATGAATTTTTGAAGCTCTAAGATCATTTCCTTCAAAAATGCACTTCATAAGCTTTCAAATAATTTTATAATAAAAAATACGAAAATATATTTTATTTGAATGGTAGTCCAATAGAAAACCTCAGAAAATGTATTTTTGTTTTTAAAATAAAATACACTTGAGTCAAAGGATCATTTAATGCATTAAAACACACCTTTACACTTAAAACTCAAAAATTCGTTCAGTACTGTAGCAGTGATAAAATTTCAAAAACTCCAAAATAAAAATCAAAGCTTTACATTTTCATAATCTACGTTTCGATACGGTTGTTTTGACATATCATTTGTAATTTTTCGTAATACGGTTTAAAAGATATGAATTTCTGAAGATAGAATACCTTAATCCTTCTGTTGTGGGGTGTTATCCCACATGTACCGGCAAGCCGGTTTTGTTGATGTACGACGATGATAACGGGTTCTCGGTTAAAGAATACTGTCACCGAGTCGGGATATTTTGGGGGTGGTGTGTGTGCCGTGTGAAATGAGAGATGAGAGAGTGTTCTTTCATACCTTGACCATTACCTCTATTTATAGGGTGAAGGGTATGATGTCTCATGATGAGCCATTAAGGTGACGGTTTGTAACGGCTCCATGAATGTCATGATGGGCAGCAATAATAACTAACCGTTATAACGGTTACGTATTGATGGCTATTGATGCTGAATTGCCGGTATGCCGAATTGATGCTTGTTGGTCCGTGATACTGGTTATTATTTGTTCGTGATACCGGTCCATAACAGTAGCCCCCCAGCTCGATGTTGTGACGTAAGGAGGAGCGTCGAGGCATGAATAGGAAAGACCGGTATAAGCGTTGAATTTTTTTGTGACTATGAAACAGATCCTTATCTCCGAATAAATTCTTCAAATCTTTCAATTGATTTCAAAGGAGGGAAAACAATGCAATATTCTCAATGTCCGGAACCAGAGTTTGAAGGGGGGAACTCGGTGCAAGGTTTCTCGAGTCGTCTAGTGAGTTCGAAGGAAGAAATCTAGCATGAAGATTCCTTGCTTGTCGGATACAAGACCTAAGGGGGAAGCCCAATTGAGGGTTCCTCACTCTTGGCAAGAGTCCGGGAAGGGGAATTCAACATGAAGTTCTTCTCATTCTGACCCCTAAAGCGAATAGGGAAACTCGACACAAGGTTCCTCACTGTCAACAAATGAGTCCGGATAAGGGAATATAGCAACGTGTTCCTCATCTTTGGAAGCATATTGAATATTGAAGAAAATATCAGAGTAAGGAAACCTCATGGGCTAGAATAATCGTGATGGAGAATATTTTTATTCTCCTCTTGAAAAGTTTATTGTCCATTGACGAGAATCCCGTCTTTTAGACTAGCCTGAGAAAATTGAAGCATCATGTTTGTACCTTTAAATATAAAATAACAATTAAAATATTAAATAACAATTATCACATAATGACATCAAGGAGCAAAATTATTTTTGCTATTAATTGTAAATTTCATGTCAATAAAAACACGATCTTAATCACAAGCCATATAAAAATATGATGATGCATATGATATACGTTAGTGTTACTTAGGATAATACTGCTTAGGTGTAATAAAAATAATTACTAGCATTTAAATGATATTACAGCAATGAAAGGCATTTAATTAAATAAAATAAATTCAAAATGAATTTCTTCCCTGAAGTAGGATGCTCCCCGTATATTTTTTTCCTTGGTGCTAAAGTTCTTTTTGTTTTTGGCTATGGGCCTTGCTTGGGCCTCGTCTCTTTCTTCTTCCTCAAAGTGTTGCACTTGCAACTGTTTCTGATTTGTGTCCTCCATTGATGCTCAGCGTGAAACATCATTGGACTATGGCGGTTCTTCGTCCATCCGCATCCTCACCGGTTCGGTATCGCGGTGGCTGTTGCCAACTTGATCTATCATCATATTATTGGGTTTGAGAAGTGATTCTTCTTCTTTTGAGTTAATGGCGGATCTGCTTCCCTTTCCATCACTCTTTCTTTGTTGGCTTGATACGGTTGCTGGGCTTGATGGTGATCGGGGCGGCTTCGGGCGACACTGCGGCGGTGATTGTCCAGGTTCGTGGTGAGCCTCCGGTGATTGGTCGTGATGGTGGTGAGCAGGATCTCGCGCCTATTTCTTTGATTCCGTCCTCCATTATATAACTGTTTCCAATTTCCGTCGCATAGTGATATGCAAATGATTTATTTGCAATCAAACAGAATGAATGAATAAATTAAAGAAATAGAATATTTCTTCCCTGGTTTGTAATTTGTAACAGATACTAGTGTCCCTTTTTGCGTTTGGGCTTGTACAGGTGCTATTGCCCGCCATCAATTTTAGAGGTAGTTTGAAATATGATTTATTGATTTTCTTCCTATTTGTGAATCATCATCTTCAATCCTCGCCAAAGACTTCGAATCATACGGTGGTGGAAATTAGTTTGCCGTTCCCACTGTGGTCGCCAATGTTGTGGGGTGTTATCCCACATGTACCGGTAAACCGGTTTTGTTGATGTACGACGATGATAATGGGTTCTCGGTTAAAGAACACTGTCACCGAGTCGGGATATTTTGGGGGTGGTGTGTGTCGTGTGAAATGAGAGATGAGAGAGCGTTCTTTCATACCTTGACCATTACCTCTATTTATAGGGTGAAGAGTATGATGTCTCATGATGAGCCATTAAGATGGCGGTTTGTAACTGCTCCATGAATGTCATGATGGGCAGCAATAATAACTAACCGTTATAACGGTTATGTATTGATGGCTATTGATGCTGAATTACCGGTATGCCGAATTGATGCTTGTTGGTCCGTGATACCGGTTATTATTTGTTCGTGATACCGATCCATAACACCTTCAAAAGCATTTCATTTTCTAAGATCATTTAAATCAAATACTATACCTTAAAAATTTTTTTTTTAAATACATTAGAGAAACATTGGTATGCATATATATATATATAATATATATACCACGTGTATATATATATGTATATAATTCATACTATTTTAATTAAATCCAGGTATCACCATTTATCAAAAATCAAATATAATACTTTAAATTCAAATATGAATCCTCAAATAAATTGGGTAAAATTGTGGGTCTCACAAAAGGGGCCAAAATTGTGAGCTTCAAAGTCATGGTGCATGTTCATTTTTTTTATTTCAAACATCAATCCATATATATTCAAGTATAGAAAGTCACGAGAAAGCTTAAAAACATACTTGCAAAAGCTTATGGCCATCAAACACAATAACCCTTCTTGAAAGAGCTTGAAGAAAAAAAAAGAATAAAAAGAAAGAACACAAGCTAAGGGATCATTACCTAAGTGGAAGAATAAAAACAAGCAAGAAAAATCAAGTCTTACACTTCCTCTTCCTTCCTCTCCTTCGCGGTTTCCTCTTCTTCTTCTCACCTCTTCTCTTTTTTTTTTTGTTCTAAAGGTTATGAAACATATGGGTGGTCTTAAGACATTGGTGGGTATTTATAGATGTGAGTTAGGTTGGGGTTCATGGCAAAAAGAGGGGGTTCGAACATACCAAAAGTCATGGGGGTTTGTTTGCAATTTTGGTTAGTGTAGGCTTTAAGACAACTTAACTTAGTGGGGGACATAATTAAGTGGGGTAATTAATTCTTGTCTAAAGTGTTTTATGGAGAAGACAAAATAATTAAGGCACATTTGAATTTGAATTTTTGGCTCAAACCTTAAAATTTTTCCTCCTCCTCTAGGGCTTGACCGACATCACATTGGAGAGGGGATATAAAATCCACAAATTTTTCCTCCTTCTCTACTTTAAAGGAAGTACAAAATAAAAAGCTAATTTAAATAAAATAAATATACTCCCACATTTTTTAAATAAATAAAAACACAAAAATTCACAAATTTATAAATTCATGAAAAATCAAATCAAATACTAATTTAATTAAATTATGGAAATAAAATTTCATCCAATAAATCAAATAAATAAATTTCTACTTTATTTTTCAATAAAGAAAATGATTGAGAAAATTGCAAGTATTACAATCTCTAAAAAAACATGACTCAATTTAGTAACTTGCAACTTCAATTTACATAACTAATGGCCATTGTAGCCCCTAACCTATAAAATGCAACATATAATTTGAGCAACAACAGAATAGGTGGTATGCCAATTAAATTAAAGAATTCCTTTAAGCTTGGCACCACAAGTAAATCAATGTTTATACTATACTAAAATATATTAAAGACACACTAATCAACATATTATAAAATAGGAGAAGTTGAGGGCATTTTTGTCATTTTCATTTTCCCTCCTTCATCCTTGCTTTTTTCTCCAAATTTGTTTGTCCGTGCATCGCACGGGAATAAATATTTATCTTAAGTTATTTTTAGTAAATTTTTATTAGTACAATTTGGATTACACATAAATATAAAAATTGCCTGTAAACATACAATTTGCTTTTCGATATTATTACAATTTGCACGGGTTATTAGTGATCTTTTCAAAAGGAAATAATTTGAATCAAATATTGACATAAAAAAATATATAATGCCTAAACGACCCGTCATATGATAATTAACCAGCAAAAAAAAAACAAATATAATGTTGTAATTTCAGAAATTTTAATACAAACAAGTCATAATACAGGCAAATTGGTATTAAACATTTAAACAGAGCATCATTATAAATAATAAATTTTGGGTACAATGGAAAAAACGGATATATAAATATTAAAGATGAGCTATAATTTGGTATAATGATTTAGCTAATTCAATCAAATATTTACGCAGTCATGAATTCAAATTTAAAAAATCCAAAAATTTATACAATATGTTGCAATTTAAATTGTGAAAAATAATGATGCGTTATTTTATACTTTAAACAATATACTTATTTACAATTATGAAGTTCTAATACAAGCAAGTAATTTGAATGTTCGAATCTTATAAACAATATATTATAAAATAGGAGAAGTTGAGGACATTTTTGTCATTTTCATTTTCCCTCCTTCATCCTTGCTTTTCCCTCCAAATTTGTTTGTCCGTGCATCGCACGGGAATAAATATTTATCTTAAGTTATTTTTAGTAAATTTTTATTAGTACAATTTGGATTACACATAAATATAAAAATTGCCCGCAAACATACAATTTGCATTTCGATATTATTACAATTTGCACGGGTTATTAATGATCTTTTCAAAAGGAAATAATTTGAATCAAATATTGACATAAAAAATATATAATGCCTAAACGACCCGTCATATGATAATTAACCAGCAAAAAAAAACGAATATAATGTTGTACTTTCAAAAATTCTAATACAAACAAGTCATAATACTGACAAATTAGTATTAAACATTTAAACAGAGCATCATTATGAATAATAAATTTTGGGTACAACGGAAAAAACGGTTATATAAGTATTAAAGATGAACTATAATTTGGTATAATGATTTAGCTTAATACAATCAAATATTTACTCAGTCATGAATTCAAATTTTAAAAAATCCAAAAATTTATTCAATATGTTGCAATTTAAATTGTGAAAAATAATGATGTGTTATTTTATATTTTAGACAATATACTTATTTACAATTATGAAGTTCTAATACAAGCAAGTAATTTGAAAGTTCGAATCTTATAAACACGAATTAATTAAAAGTGTGAAAACAGGTCTTATATTTTGGGACAAATGTAATAATAATAATTATGATGAAGATATATATGGTAAAAAAAAAAGCTGCATTTGGACTTGCAAAACGAATTACTCACAAAATGCATTTGGAATGATGAATTAAATAAAACAAAAATAAAAATGAATTGGATTTTTTTTAATATAAGAAATTATGTTGTTAATTAAAATTAGAAATCGCATAGTTGATACATTATTAGTTAATTTTTATTAATGAAAAAGTTGGTAGCTGAAACTAGATTAAAAGGTTAATGTTTATGACTATTTATTTCTAAATACATGTAGATCATTTTTATAAAAAGTTCATATTAACTTATTATTTAAAAAGACATATTTCCAAAATCTATAATAATTTTTTTTTAAAAAAAAAAATTTGAACTCGTGCGGTGCACGGGTAAAATTACTAGTATACTTATAGATGCAGCATATGTAGTAGTTGCAGGTGCAGCAGTAGGTTCACCATCAGTTCTAGCAGTAGGTGCATTTCCAACAGTAGCAACAACAATTCCACCAGTTCTAGTAGCAGTTCCCCCAATTCCAGCAGTATGTTGAGCAGTTCCAGCCACAATTTCACCTCCAGTCGTTATGCCGGACCCGAATTGCTGCCAAATACAAGTATTATATGAAGTATATTATATACTTATTTTATATAAAACTAACTTATACAAATCAATTACCTCTTCAATTGTGTTTTTCGGTAGACGTGTCCTTGCCAGTTCTGGCAAAGGGACTCCAATGCATCTCTTTTCAATATAGCCCGTCTCCCTACACCTATAGCACATAACAATCCAAGTTTTTTTAACTTTGTGTTGGATGTAACACTCATTGGATACTCATTTTAATATGAAATAAAATGAATATTTTTATGATAATTGACTTGTCAAGTGGGAAAATCGTGGTATGAAAGTTCTTTCTATTGAAACTTAATTATGATATTAAGATTTAATCTTATATTCGTAAAACTGAGTTCGATATGTGTTTGAAAACCTTCATGATAACTCGAATAGAAAGTAGAAGTTTCTGAATCGTAAGAATACTTGGTAACTTGTCAAGAAAATAGATTTATCTTGAGAGGTTGTATTCATCAAAGTTTGGTTGATATCGAACTCAAATATTACAATCAGAGTTAGCGGAAAACAAAAAAGCTCATTTCATTATATGTATCTGAAAGAGTTAAGTACAATAAATCTGTAAATATCAGATGATGTATTAGCATAAAGAAACTTGAAATTTCATTCTTTATAACATCTCTCAGAGTATGTATAATATAAATACTATTAATATAGAGATGTTTCAGAGCTGATCACTGTCCTTTGTCCCACCATCCGTTCCGACAGATTTTTGATAGTTGTACACCCGGATAACAGTTCACCCTTTTCTATTTCTGTGTACACTTAAGGGTCTCCTACCCTCAATGGTCTTTTGAGCTATCGGGATGTTGGATTACAACCTAATAAGGGCACGGGAGTAAACATACACATTCACATAGTAAAATGAGACAGATATAAGGAAGGTTTAACAATCACAAGTATTCAATTATCAAACAGGAATGCATGTACATATGGGCACACCAATTTTCAACATTATATCTCTTATAATGTAGGTGGCATGATTCATGATTTCTATCCACAACCGAGGCCTCCATCATCTTTGATATCTATCAATAGATATCTCAGTGTTCCCAGAGCACTGGTACGTTCCCAGAACGTACTGCGGAATTGCTTTAAGTGAAACTTAACGCTCCCAGAGCGACTGTCAATTACCAAAATTGAGTAAGTGTATACATCACTTAACATAAAATATTGATCAACACACTCCCAGAGTTGTTATCAATATTGTTGGTCAAAGCGTTCCCAGAGCAATCCGCACAGTTTAGTACTCCCAGGTACAGGGTCATGTTCCCAGAACAACACCCAATCTCCAACCTAATCTCCATTCTCTATGAATGAATGCACACACAATTATTAAGGTTGGTTTTTATCTTTAATTTAATTATTGTGATTTAGAAATATCTCAAACTCTCCTTTGAATGATTGATTTGAGGTATAACCTTTAACATAAGAATTCATCCTTGAATTAACTTAAAAACATTCCATTAGACTTGGATTGGGAAAAACTTAACCATTGGTATCAAACTTTTCACTTAAAAGACTTAACTTTTATTTTTCAGTTTCAGGTACTAACCGGTTACAGTTTCAGACTAACCGGTTAGAATTACAGACCTGAACCTACTAACCATTGAAATTCAGAAAACCCTTTTCTTGAATTCTCTACCCAATCCATAAACAGAGTCTCAGCATTGTTATGTACCTCAAATCCAACTGATTTCATCATTCAAAAATCTAAATCACAATCCAATTCCAATTTAGCATAATTTCCACTTGAAATTATCTTTTAACATTAAGGCATTGACTCCTCAATTACAATCTGAAACAAACAGTGTTCATTGACATAATTTCAGATTGATTTCAAATGAAATTAGAGTATAGACTTGAGTACAAATGGTAAGAACACTGGGCCAATTTCAGAAAATCATTTTCTTTGAAAACTGACAATATCTAACCGGTTAGATTCTGCAGTATGTACACTGCAAAAAGAGATTTTTGCATACCATTTTCTACCATACTCAAATCTAACCAATTTCAGTCATAAACAGGGTTCACATACCTTAACATAAACATGTTTAATCACAGAAACATATTCATTTTGCATGCATTCAATTTAGAGCATCAAATTGCATATAACTCAACATAAACACAACTTGATATCACAAAACTCATAGTAAGCATTTAGATTCTGTTTCAACCATCAAAACCACTTGCATGAATAATACCAAACCTTCTCAAACAGATTTGAGCTGCAAAAATGGCCTCCAAGCCTTTGTTCTCTAAAGCCTATGCCCTTTATGAGTCTCATGGTGACTCAACCTATGGTTTCACCTAATCCAATCTCATTCAGCAAATGAAAGCTTCTCCCTTACCTCTAAGTTGCGCTTGTTGAGTATCAGCACTAGTTCCTTAAGGAAGAACACAAATTCCTTAAGCTCTGCCTTCATGCATGACAGTTTCAACAGGGTTCCTAAATCAAAGTTTTTGACATATGAAATGGACAAACAAATTGGGGAAAATGGTTAGACTTTATCCTATGCAACATGCACAAGCTTTAGAAACAAATTTGAGACTCAGGGAGTGCATGTACTCACCAAAATCAAACCCTAAAGAGAGTCCCACGAACTCAGTTCTGGTTCTCGACAGACTTGATCCTCAACTTTCAAAGCTCAAAACTTCTTCAATACTCACTCTCAATTCACATTCTATACATCAATACAAAGCTTGAAGATCAAGCTTTGTAATGGTGTATCACACTCGGTCTGATTCTCAAAGATTAAAGAGAATAGAACAGAACAAAGATGGAACCCTAATCAGAACACAACATCAACACTCAACATCAAAAACCCCCAATTTGATCCCCAAATCGTGTATTTATAGGAAAAATTGATGATCATGCAAGGTGACACGTATTCCCCACTACAAATCGAATTGTTTTCGTGACAAAACGTGGTTTAATCAAATGGTTACTCATCAAAATCCACTAACCAGGTTCTGAGTTCATCGTGTAACCGGTTACAAAGCCTTTCTAACCGGTTACATACTGATAACATTTCAAAATTAATAATTTAATAACTCTTTTCCCAAAACCTTTTTAACATTGAAATTAAGTCCCAACCCAAGGACTAAATTACATTATTCACATTTTTGTACAAAATACTCTTTATAAAAATATATCTTATATTTTTATATTTCCAAACACATAATGTATAGAAACTTAAACTTTTATAACTAATAAGAAAACAATTATAAAATCATTGTTATAATTTATTTTCTTTGTTATTTGAGAGACGAAAAATTAGGGGTGTTACATTGGACATTGCCTAGGTGTTGTTTTGACTGGCCATCCTTCCTCCTTTGTTTCTTGGGTCTTCCAATGGGTCTTTTCATTTTCGATAGGTCAGGTCTAGAGTTATTACTTTCTGTCCAAAACTCTTCACTGTGATAGGTCGAATGAAGTGAGCATATGTGGCACGCATTGCATCCACCGTGAGCTACTGATGTACATAATTTTTGGGCTTTTCATTCTTCTAGGCAATGACAGCAATGACATGAGCACATGGCATTCCAGTCAGCTGCCAAACATTGCAAGTACAAGAATGTGTTGTTAAGTTCACTGTTAGATGTTCTTTGTGCTTGCGCACCTCAAAGTACTCATTGTCTGTATCACCTGACAAATACAAAAATGCAACATGCATAATCAATGAACATATTCATAATTATTATTAATAAAAAGTTCATTTTTATCAATAAGCACCATAATACCTATAAAGGTAGGTCCCCATTGTAACATCCCAAATTTTAAACCCAGATACAAATGAATTAATAATAATCTGGGATAATAGGGATAATATAAATAAAGCCATAAATAGGTATTAAAATAAGTGCACAAGCTTTAGAAAAGATTAATAATAACAATAATGATTTAGAAAAGAAAGGAGCATTAAATTGGAGTTAGGAACAGGCCAGAAAAATAGATAATTCGGTGTTAAAACATAACGTAGGTTAGAAAATCAAAATAAAAGATTTAGGACTCAAAACAAAATTTCCACCGTTGGATATGAAGATATGATTTTTAGGAAGTTGCTCCTCAAATTTGAGCAAGATCCGACGGTGAACGAAAAAGTTACGGCTGTTTGAAGTTTGGAGAAAATAGCTGAAAAATAGAAAAAATGAAGTAGCAGTACCCGATGATTTCGCTTAAGCGAAAATTATTTCGCTTAAGCGAAAATGTCACAGTTTCAACACCTAAGGAGCTCGCTTAAGCGAGTAAATTTCGCTTAAGCGAGTAAATTTCGCTTAAGCGAAATAGGTCTCATGGCAACACTGTAAGGGCTTCGCTTAAGCGAAAATGCTGCGATCTGCAACACCGAGAACGCGTTTTTAAGGGTATTTTCGGTATTTCCACCCCCAAACCCCATTTTATCAACCCCAAACACTCCCTCACTCATTCATTCGAACCCCTCCCTTCCTCCGCTCATCTTCTTCTTCTCCATGGAGCAAGGTCTCCATTCTCTCCCCTCCCAACCTCCATTGATGTCCAAGCTTTAAGTTTCAAGCTTAGGGAGCATCATCAAACACCCATCCTCCTCTATTAATTGAATCCACCAACATCAACCCTCACTCTCCCTTTCTTTCCCATTTCAAGACCTAGGGCACCAAATCAAATTGTCCTTTTGTCTTCAAGGTTGATAACTCTCAACCCCATTAAGGCACCATCAAGCTCTCTACTTCTTTCTTCCAATTAGCAACATCATCATCATCAACTCTTACTTCTCTATTCTCTCTCCTCCAAGCATTTGGGGTAAGCAATAACCAAGCTTTCTCTCTCAATTTCATTTTTAATTTTAGTATTAGTTTTATTTTTACTTATTGTTACTCTCTTTGGCAATCCAAAACAAAAACATGGACTCCCTTGGCCCTTGAAGTTTTCGGCCAGCACAAGAGAGAAAAAGGGGAGTTCATCAACCCATTTCATTTCGAATCTTGACGAATTCCAGTACCCCTCGGAGTAGTGATTGTGGCCACTAAGCTCAATCGACAACCCTCCTGCATTAGGGCTCCCAACCCGGTTAAGGTTCATTCTATCTCATTTATTTTAAAGGTAAGGGGTTTCATTACCAGTCCTTAAGGGTGTAAGATCCATGAAGAATGTTTTGATAAATGCCAAAAGGTTTTGAACAAGCTACAAATGTGTTGATCAAGTTCAAGCTCAACAAGCAACAACAAACATCAAGTTATGAAGAGAGTACCAACTCATGAAGACTTAGTTTGGTAGTTTATGTTTTATTGTTTTATCTTTTGCCTCACAAGTCTTTTAGTTTATGAGTTTGGGTAGAATTTATTAGAGGGTAGTGAATCTCTTTTGATTGCATGATTATATCATATTTTGAGTATTCACTTTGCCTAAAATCAATAGGTGGCTTAAAGGTTTGAAAGAAAAGGTTTAGTTTTTGAGAAAACAAGTTTTAAGTGATTTTTAATGTTAATAATCGATTAACAGATTTTGATAATTGATTAGCAGTGTATTTTGAACTGATAATCGATTAACAAACTTTTGATAATCGATTATCTGAACTTTTACTCGAGTAAAACCTTTTTCACTCGAGTGAAATTTATGCAGCTTTCGTATTACTCGAGTAACACTTATTTTACTCGAGTAAACAGGGTCTGTAACTGTTTTAAATACGTTTTTCACTTCTCAAATGCTATTCTAAATTGCTTCAACTTTTGGGTATTTTATATAAACCTTTTCCTAATCATTTCTATCAATGAGAATCAACTAGAATCATTTTGATACACAATTTTACAAAGAATCAAAGCCACACTATTCTCTCTCACTCTCTCAAGATCAAAGCTCTCATTTTCATATTCTTTGATCAAGAACCTTGAATCTCTCATGTTGATATTTCATAGCTTTTGAAAGAGATTCATAGGATTGTTTTTGTTTTCTATTGAGTTGTAATCATTGCAAGAGGCAAACATTCTACAACAAAGGAAGCCTTGATTTTGTGAATCAAGCAAGTTTAGTTGAAAGTCTTGAAGAAGCATTTCATCAAGCATTTGGAAGGCACTTTGAAGAATCTCAAAGTACTTGGAAGTCTTGTGAGTGAAGCAAGCAAAGAAGACTTGTTGTGGGGTTATCAACAAGCAAGTAGAGGTTAGATTAGATATCAATAGGATTACAAGGCAAGGGTGTGGTATCTCTTGTAGGCTAGCAAGAAGGAAGTCTTGTGAGGCATTTACTTGTAATTTGAGAAACTCTAATTCCTCATAGTGAAGAATCTCTCTTGGTTGAAGAGGGGACTGGAGTAGCTTTCAAGTGGATGAAAGTGAACCAGGATAAATCACTGTGTCGTATCTCTAAACTCTCTACTCTTTACAATTCTTGTTATTAATTGTGTTCTTGATTGAAAACCTAGAAAAAGTGATTTTTCTATATTTGATTGAATTGAATCTTTATTGTGAAAAATTGATAAAGAGAAAATCATTTTCATAACCTAGGTGAATCAATAAGAATATTGATGTTGATTGTTTCCGCTTAATCTCTGATATAATATTTGTTAATTGATTGATTTTCATTGGTTTTAATCGTTTAGATTTGTTTCTTGCGAAAATCTTTCAAAGTTTCTTTAACACCTATTCAACCCCCCCTTCTAGGTGTTCTCCTAGTGTTCCTAGTTATTTCACCCACCGAGTGTAGTTTTCCAACAATTGGTATCAGAGCTCGGTCGAAAGACACGACCATAAAGCTTTTTCGTTAAGATCCTTGAGAAACTACAATGGGTTCTACGAATCCTTTTGGTGGTGAAGGTGCTTCAATAAATCGCCCTCCTATGTTTGGTGGAGAGGGTTATGCTTATTGGAAAATTAGGATGAGAATCTTTATAGAAGCCATAGATATGAACATTTGGGAAGCCATTGAAAATGGTCCTTATATTCCCTCAAAAGATGTAGAAGGTGTGCTTACACTTAATCCCAAAGATAAGTGGACCGATGATGATAAAAGGAAAATTCAATATGATTTAAAAGCAAAAAATATCATCACCTCCGCTCTATCTTATGATGAGTTCTTTAGAGTCTCCCAATGTAAAGATGCCAAAGATATGTGGGACACCTTGCAAGTCACACATGAAGGCACTAGTGAAGTTAGGCGTGCTAGATTAAATTCTTTGATGCATGAATATGAATTGTTTCGTATGTTGCCTAATGAATCTATATGTTTTATGCAAAAACGTTTTACTCATATTGTTAATCATCTCATTGCTCTTGGTAAAACTTTCGTGAATTGTGAACTTGTTAACAAAGTTTTAAGATGTCTAAGTAGGGAATGGCAACCTAAGGTTACCGCAATAGTTGAATCAAAGGACTTGGACACCATGGACTTAGCAACACTTTTCGGAAAGCTACAAGAACATGAAATGGAGCTTGGACGTTTGCATATACATGAAGAGTCGGATAAGTACAAAGAGAGAAAAGGAATTGCTCTTAAAGCTCAAAGGTCATATAAAAAGGAAGAGAGTTCCGTTGATGATGATGATGTTGATAATGAAGATTCCGATTCGGATATTGATGAAGAGGAGATGAAGCTTCTACTAAGAAAGTTCAATAAAATTCTAAGGAGAAAAGGAAGGTTGAACAAGGACAAAAGTAAAGAGAAGGATCCCCCACACTACAAGACCAAGACTTCAAAAGAAGGTATAGTTTGCCATGAATGTGGAAAGCCCGGTCATCTCAAGTACTCATGCTCTAAGTATCTCAAGAAGAAGGAGAAAGAGAAGAAAAATGCAAAACACAAAAGGGCGTACATAGTTTGGAATAGTGATGATGAACAAGACAAGAAAAGCACATCTAGTAGTTCTTCGGATGATGAAGATGCCGCTTGTCTCAACTTGATATCTCTAGTAAATGAAGAGGATAGTTCAAATGATGAATCAAGTGAGCAAAGCTATGAAAGCTATGTAAGTGAAACTAAATCCGAAATTTCTTCCAAATATGAAATGTTATATAATGCTTATGAAGAAATGCATAAACAATTTAAGAAACTAGCTTTGAAAAACATTGAAAGGAAGAAGCTCATTTTGAAACATCAACAAGAGATTTTAGATCTTCAAAAACAAGTTGATGAGCTTAATCTTCAAAATGAAACTCTTGATCTTATATATGCTAGTTCTTCTTGTGATTGTGCTAGTAGATTGAATAATGTGGTTGATTGTGAGAATTGCAAGTTGCTTAAAGATGAAAATGCTATTTTGAAAAATAAGCTTGCAAGTTTCACAAATGGTGATATTAGATTGCGAACATTGTTAAATTTTCAAAGAGAAAATTCAAACAAGTTTGGTTTGGGTTATACTAATGCTAAGAGTAAATCTCATAGAAATGTTGTTGATTTTTCAAAGGTTGATTTTTCAAATGCACCACATGTTTCTATTGTGGTACTCATGGACATACTTCAAATGTGTGTTATATTAAAGTGCATGGTATACCTAAAGGAGATTTTGTTTGGATGAAAAAGGGTGAGAGTCCCTACACTAACAAAAATGGATCCAAAACCATTTGGATACCAAAAAGCAAAGCATGATTGTTTTGTAGGTATGATTGAAGAGCAAAAGGACTTTCATGTGATATTCATTCATTTGCTACTTCAATTGGTATCAAGAAGAAAATCCTACAAATTGGTAACATTTGATATTTTACAATTGGTATCATGATATTGGTATACAATTTGTTATAATTGATATCATTGAGTAATCATTAGATGATTATCATGTTTTTGGTTGTTATATCTCCTAGTATTTCTCTATTTTGGCTTAGATCTTATATTTCAATTGGTATATATTTCTTTTTGATAATGCCAAAGGGGGAGAAATATGATGTTTTGAAAAAGAGGAGATTTGTATTTGAAAGTTTTTTAAAAAAAAGGGGAGAAATATTATCATTTTGGGGAGAAATAAAATAGTATGTTTGGAGAAAGGTTGTTTTGTTGTTTTTATATAGGTTGAGCAAAGTTGTTGGAGATAGGGGGAGAATCAAGCTTAACTCAATTGGATTCAAATGTCAAAAGCATAAATTGAGGGGGAGCAAGAGTCTCACCAAGTGATCAAATGGTTCAAGCATCAACAACTTCAATGAACTTCAAACGATTTCAAAACATGTTTGTCATTTTCAAAAAGGGGGAGATTGTAAGATCCATGAAGAATGTTTTGATAAATGCCAAAAGGTTTTGAACAAGCTACAAATGTGTTGATCAAGTTCAAGCTCAACAAGCAACAACAAACATCAAGTTATGAAGAGAGAACCAACTCATGAAGACTTAGTTTGGTAGTTTATGTTTTATTGTTTTATCTTTTGCCTCACAAGTCTTTTAGTTTATGAGTTTGGGTAGAATTTATTAGAGGGTAGTGAATCTCTTTTGATTGCATGATTATATCATATTTTGAGTATTCACTTTGCCTAAAATCAATAGGTGGCTTAAAGGTTTGAAAGAAAAGGTTTAGTTTTTGAGAAAACAAGTTTTAAGTGATTTTTAATGTTAATAATCGATTAACAGATTTTGATAATTGATTAGCAGTGTATTTTGAACTGATAATCGATTAACAAACTTTTGATAATCGATTATCTGAACTTTTACTCGAGTAAAACCTTTTTCACTCGAGTGAAATTTATGCAGCTTTCGTATTACTCGAGTAACACTTATTTTACTCGAGTAAACAGGGTCTGTAACTGTTTTAAATACGTTTTTCACTTCTCAAATGCTATTCTAAGTTGCTCCAACTTTTGGGTATTCTATATAAACCTTTTCCTAATCATTTCTATCAATGAGAATCAACTAGAATCATTTTGATACACAATTTTACAAAGAATCAAAGCCACACTATTCTCTCTCACTCTCTCAAGATCAAAGCTCTCATTTTCATATTCTTTGATCAAGAACCTTGAATCTCTCATGTTGATATTTCATAGCTTTTGAAAGAGATTCATAGGATTGTTTTTGTTTTCTATTGAGTTGTAATCATTGCAAGAGGCAAACATTCTACAACAAAGGAAGCCTTGATTTTGTGAATCAAGCAAGTTTAGTTGAAAGTCTTGAAGAAGCATTTCATCAAGCATTTGGAAGGCACTTTGAAGAATCTCAAAGTACTTGGAAGTCTTGTGAGTGAAGCAAGCAAAGAAGACTTGTTGTGGGGTTATCAACAAGCAAGTAGAGGTTAGATTAGATATCAATAGGATTACAAGGCAAGGGTGTGGTATCTCTTGTAGGCTAGCAAGAAGGAAGTCTTGTGAGGCATTTACTTGTAATTTGAGAAACTCTAATTCCTCATAGTGAAGAATCTCTCTTGGTTGAAGAGGGGACTGGAGTAGCTTTCAAGTGGATGAAAGTGAACCAGGATAAATCACTGTGTCGTATCTCTAAACTCTCTACTCTTTACAATTCTTGTTATTAATTGTGTTCTTGATTGAAAACCTAGAAAAAGTGATTTTTCTATATTTGATTGAATTGAATCTTTATTGTGCAAAATTGATAAAGAGAAAATCATTTTCATTACCTAGGTGAATCAATAAGAATATTGATGTTGATTGTTTCCGCTTAATCTCTGATATAATATTTGTTAATTGATTGATTTTCATTGGTTTTAATCGTTTAGATTTGTTTCTTGCGAAAATCTTTCAAAGTTTCTTTAACACCTATTCAACCCCCCCTTCTAGGTGTTCTCCTAGTGTTCCTAGTTATTTCACCCACCGAGTGTAGTTTTCCAACAAAGGGGTGTATTTCTGGGTAGTTATATCTATAGCTAGGACCGGGGGAAATATTAATTGTTAATGAACCTTAGGGTAACCCGCTAATAATGAAGAAAGATAGATGGAGTAAATAGGGGAAACAAATAGTGATGAATAAAAGATAGGTAATAGAATAACTAATCAATTAGATCGGTAGGGTGTGGCAAAAGAATAGAAATGGTGAATAGGGAAATATATTTAGAAATGAACAAATGAGAGTAAAGAGAATTTAGTGAGACTACTGAGTAGAATAGGACTAATGATGTAATAATAGGATATGTAATAAGGAAGATAATTAGGAAAAGAAAAGTTAGATAAAGAAGAGTTAAAGCAATTAGTAACGAAATAAACGGAATAACAAGAAAGAAATAAATAAACAGAATTATAAGGAAGAGAAGAAGAAAAAGAAAAGAAAAAGAATAGGTAAACAACTAAGAGTTAGTATGAGAGTAATTTATTAACGAAAAGTACTTAAGTATAAGATGGCAAGGAAATAATAATAAGTCGTTAAGGGAAGGCGTGAGCTAAGTGAGACGATAATAGAGGATAAGGAAGTGTTAGGAAATTAAAAGTATTAGATAGAATTAAGGAACTAAAAGTAAAGGGATAAAACTAATACGATAATAAAGAGATAATAAGAACGGTAAATGTCGCAAGTGGTTGTATTGACCCTGTGGCACGGCGCAGGTGGTTGTATTGACCCTGTGGCCCAATAAAAGTGGTATAGGTCACAGGTGGTTGTATTGACCCTGTGGCACGGCGCAGGTGGTTGTATTGACCCTGTGGCCAAATAAATATGGTACATGTCACAGGTGGTTGTATTGACCCTGTGGCACGGTGCAGGTGGTTGTATTGACCCTGTGGCCAAATAATAAAAAGGTAACGGAAGTTTATGTAGATCTCTGTTTGAGGTTACAAAAACGAGATGGGTGTATACAGATCGCTGTTTGTGGTTGTATACACGTATGCAGATCACTGTCTGTGGTTGCATAGTTTGCAGATCACTGTTTGTGGTTGCAGACACGGTGTGTAGATCTCTGATTGAGGTTACACATAATGGAAAATGAATGATGGAAATAAATAAAAAATGGAAAGCGGTAAAGGAATTAAAGGGAATGAATAATGGTCAAGGTAATGGAAAGAGTTAGGAAAAGGAAAAAGGGATAACGGAAACGGATAGGGACATATCATTGAATAAGGGAAAAGGGTAATGAAAATGGAATAAAAAGGGAATAAAAATGGAGAAGGAAATGAAAATGATAATGGAAAGGAAAAATGGCTAATAGAGTGGTTATGGGAAAAGAAGAAAAGAAATAGGTTAGCTAGAAAGAGGGGGAATAGGGAAATTAGGGTGATTAGGAAAAAGGAGTAAACAGGATAGAGCGAAAGTAATGAGGAATAAGAATAATTAGAGGTTAGGGATTATTTAAAAGGAAACAATTAAAAAGAAAAAGAATTGGGAAACAGTTAGGAAGTAAAGAGGAAAAGAAGAGCATGAATTAAGTAGTAGAGCATAGGCTTTAATGATCTTGGTGTGTCGTATATATCTGCTTAGAAATCTCTCTTTTAAGTTCTGTGTGATGCTTCCCCTGTGTGGTTAATATTTTTCAGGTACACAAGTGGAGCATACACCAGTGCCGGCCGAGTAGGATTTCAAGTTCCACTACGTGGAATGTATTTTACATATTTTGAGTGGAAAATTACTTTTTTTTGTAAATTATAATATGAATTAGTAGCTTGCCCCGCAACTTGTATTATTTGGGCGTTAGGATCTTTTATAACTATTAAACTGTTGTTGTGTATGTTTTTAAACAATTCTGGACTGACAGGTTTTAAGAAGGAATTTTGGGAAAGTCCGAAAAATAGAGGAAACTCTGCCGGATTTTCGTAAAACCTTCTAAAGAAATTTAGGTGTTTAAAAGAAATTTTCAAGTCCACTTTTTAATAAAACTTAATAACACTAAATAAAGTGAGAGTGTTACACCCATCCTAGACTTTAACCTTCAGTCTTTTCTGTTGGAAACCAACAAGCGGGCTAAGCAAATACTAGAGGGGGGGTGAATAGTATTTTGAAGCACTAATACCAAATATTTCGATTGATAGTTGAAGAATGGAGCTTAGACTGAATTTTCTGGAATCAGAAACAAAAGACTCGAGTCTTTTGTGAAATACTCGAGTTTTCCAGGATGAACAACTCGAGTCTTTTCTGAAATACTCGAGTTTTTACTATCAGATAGCAGAAAAACCAGAAACGAAAATTCAGCAATTTAACTCAAATCAATTCAATAATAAACAGGAACTTATCCAACAGAATAGCAAGTAATCTAAATAACTTTTAACACAAAGATTCCTTGAACTTGCTACCTAATTGTATAAATCCTAATTGATTGAAATGACTTAAGTCTATTGAGCTAGAAAGTAGATTAAAAGCAATAAACCAACACTCAAGCAATTTTATCCTGGTTCACTCCAACAATGAGCTACATCCAGTCCTCCTAATCACTTAGGAGTTTCTACTAATAATCAAATTGTTAGAAATTACAAAGGATTGCTTGAGAATGGCCTCACTCAACCTAACCCTTTCAAGAGTGTACCAAACTCTTGATTTCTACCCCAATTTGATTCCGGTGATTGAAGAACTCTTCACAAAGCTTCCTTGAACTCCCTTCAAGAAACTCCACCGGGCTAGGAACCTCCTAGTCTTGTGCTTGAGAACCTCTCAAGACTTCCAACACCCTAAGCCACTTAGGGTTTGCTTAGGAACAATCCAAGACTTTGAATAATCAAGCTTTTTGTATGTGTATTACTAATCTCACAATGGATTAGCACAAATAAGCACAGCTCAATGTAAGAATTGAGGCCTAAAACTCAACTTGGAATAAAATGACAATATGAGTGAGAAGTTGAGCTTTTTGGGAATTAACACTTGAGAAGAGGAAATTAAGAAAGCTTGAATCAATATGATCTTGTTGTCTTGTTTGTTCTTGCACAAATTCAAAGAGAAATTTTACAATAAGGTTCTGAATTGCTCTCTTGGGTTGGATGAGACTCAAATGCCCTCAATTGGGTTTTTGAGTTTCTCCAACGTTCATTTTTGCTGACTGGACAAAAATACTCGAGTCTTTTGGTAAATACTCGAGTCTTTTTGGTCGGTCACGAGTGAATTGGTGCACGAACAAGACTAACGGTCATAATTGCTGACCTGGCACAAATACTCGAGTTTTTCTATAAATACTCGAGTATATACTCGAGTCTTTATCAAAATACTCGAGTATTTTGATCAGATATGGGAAAAATTATTTTTCAATTTTATTTTTCCTCTCCAGTATTAATTTTTGGTCAATCTCAACTTAATAAACATATAAAAATTTATTCCTAGAAGAGACTAACTATTTCTACCCACTCTCAACCACTCTCAA
Source organism: Crotalaria pallida (assembly GCA_037953625.1). Lineage (NCBI taxonomy): Eukaryota > Viridiplantae > Streptophyta > Magnoliopsida > Fabales > Fabaceae > Crotalaria > Crotalaria pallida. The sequence goes on from CM075651.1 coordinate 78,101,011, forward strand.
CATAAATTAGAAATTTACAATTAATATTTGATTGAGAATGATTGGACACTTGTCTTCTTTTCTTGACTTCTTGTTGATGTTGATGTTGCAATATCTTCAAGGCATGATTTGTTAATTATTTTGTCATCATCAAAACATAATCCACATAATTAGGAGCATTGAATTCACAATCTCCCCCTTTTTGGTGATGACAAAATAATTAACACTTGATCCATTTGTTAAGTTTGATCCACTTGGAGATGCAACTCCCCCTCACTATATGATACTTTTCACCTATCTAAAAATTCAGCTTGAGCAAGATGTTATGACAATTTAATTTTAGCACCAAGCCTATGGTATTAGAGAATTTAACAATTATCAGAGTATATACCATAATTAGAGATTTTAGGTGCAACAATATCAAGACAAGACAAGTGTAATATCTCTCCCCCTTTTTGTCATACGCCAAAAAGATGTAACAATTTAGAAAAAGATCAAGGGAGGAGAGGTGCATAATCGGAAAACCCCATAACCAACTTATGCAAATAAAACGGAGATATAATAACGATAAAGAGCTCCCCCTGAAGCTTTGCACAAACATCATAATGAAGACCAAATTCATTAACATAAAAACATCATAAAAGGTCCAAATCAAAGGTGCAATAATAAACCCAAAGTCTCAAAACACCAAGTTCTCAAAATACAGAAAATGTAACAAAGACCAACATGATAAAAACAAAATGAAAACTAAGATAAAATCCAAAGGTCAACATCATCAAAACATCGAAGGAGCTGGAGCATCTGGAGGAGGATAAAACCGAGAGAAGAGTTTAGAGGATGAAAAACTAGTAAGTTTTGACAAAACTTTGAGGAAAATATGAGTTTTGAGGAGAGAGATATGAGAAAACCGAGAGAGAAGAGGGTCGCAAAAAACTTGAGTCTGAGAGTATATATAAACAGTTCAAAATACTCGAATATATTCATAAATACTAGAGTTGTTCTTTAGGATATACTCGAGTTTTTGAAAATATATTCGAGTCGGTCGTGACTCAGCCCAGATTTCCCCAGAAAAGTCGAGTAAAAATTGAAAAACTCGAGTTTGGTCCGAAAGTTCAAATTTCAGGAAAACGCAAAATACTCGAGTTTTTGGAAAATACTCGAGTTTGGTCTGAAAGTTCAAAAATTGGGGGTTTCGAAAGACTCGAGTGTTTTGAAAAACACTCGAGTATTTTAATAAAGACTCGAGTGTTTTGATAAACACTCGAGTATTTTTATCAGACCCTGATTAAAAACTTTTTCAATTTAAAACTGATTTAATTTTGAATTAAAATACTCGAGTGTTTTTGGAAAAACTCGAGTATTTTGACAGAACAGAAAGTAAAAACACAGTTTTAAAAGACCAAACACAAATCAAACACAAATGCTTCACTACCAACTTGGAATACAGTACAGAATCACACACAATTAACATATACAATTTCAAATATCATCAAGGACAATTTAACTAAGAATCAATAACACATTAGAGTAAGACTAATATGGTGATTTTCCAAAAATGACACACAATGCAATTAGCCTATATTAGCTTCATCTAAAATACCAAGTTCTCTCCTAATATGATAAAAGGTGTCCCTTGGTAGAGGTTTTGTAAAAATGTCGGCTAATTGATTTTTGGTACTAACAAATTCAATTGTGCAATCACCCTTTTGTACATGATCTCTTAAAAAAATGATGTCTTATTTCAATGTGTTTAGTTCTTGAGTGATACACCGGATTCTTAGTCAAATTGATTGCACTCGTGTTATCGCATCTAATCGGAATATTTTCAAGTTTCAAACCAAAATCCGATAATTGTTGTTTCATCCATAACAGTTGAGCACAACAACTACCGGCTGCGATATATTCCGCTTCGGCGGTAGAAAGAGCGACACAAGCTTGCTTTTTAGAAAACCATGACACCAATGAACTTCCCAAGAAATGGCAAGTACCACTGGTGCTTTTGCGATCAAGCTTGCATCCGGCGAAGTCGGAATCCGAGTAACCAACTAAACAAAGATTGGCATCAGCAGGATACCATAAACCAGTGTTAATTGTTCCTTTTAGATACTTAAATATATGTTTAACTGCGGATAGGTGAGATTCTTTAGGATTAGCTTGAAATCTAGCACACATGCATACACTAAACATAATATCCGGTCTAGATGCAGTGAGATATAGGAGACTACCTATCATACCCCTATACTTACTAACATCAACCGGTGTACCTTGTTCATCCTTGTCTAGGTAGCATGATGTGCTCATTGGAGTGTAGGCTTCCTTGCACTTGTCCAATCCGAATTTCTCAAGGAGCTCTTTGCAATATTTACCTTGATGCACAAATATCCCCTCCTTGACTTGCTTTATTTGTAAGCCTAGGAAGAACTTGAGTTCTCCCATAATTGACATTTCAAATTCCTTTTTCATCAAATTTGAAAACTTTCTACAAAGAGACACGTTAGTAGCACCGAAAATGATATCATCAACATAGATTTGTACTAACAAAATGTCATCCTTGGTTTTATAAATAAATAGTGTATTATCAACCTTCCCTCTTTGAAACTTGTTTTCTAATAGAAAGGAACTCAATCGATCATACCAAGCTCTAGGAGCTTGTTTCAATCCATAGAGTGCCTTTTTCAATTTATAAACATGGTTTGGAAATTCACTATTTTCAAAACCGGGGGGTTGTTTGACATACACTTCTTCATTTATAAACCCATTCAAGAAAGCACTTTTAACATCCATTTGATATAAAGTTAATTTCATGATTGAAGCATAAGCAAGTAAAATTCGGATTGCTTCAAGACGTGCAACCGGAGCAAAGGTCTCATCATAATCGATACCTTCCTCTTGGTTGTACCCTTGAGCTACTAGTCTAGCTTTGTTTCTTATAATCAACCCGGATTCATCAAGTTTGTTTCTATAAATCCATTTAGTACCAATTATGGTATGATCATCGGGTTTAGGGACTAGATCCCAAACTTCATTTCTTTCAAATTGGTTTAATTCTTCTTGCATAGCAAGAACCCAATGATCATCCTCAATGGCCTTTTTAATTGAATCGGGTTCAATTTGAGAAACAAATGAGACATAGTGGCAAATGTTTTGAATAGACCTACGAGTAAGTACTCCCTTTGACATATCTCCTATGACTTTGTCTATAGGATGAGCCTTGACCGATTTCCAAGTTGGAGGAAGTTCTTCCCTTACCTCTCCTTCATCAACTTTTGATTTCTCTCTCTCTTTTTCTTCTTTTGAAAAGTCAATGCCATCTTCACTAGCATCACATAAAACACTATCTTCTTTTGAAGACTCATTAAAAACCACATGAATTGATTCCTCAATAGTTAAAGTTCTTTTATTGAAAATTCTATAAGCTTTACTATGAGAAGAATAGCCTAAAAATATGCCTTCATCGGATTTGGAATCAAACTTGCCAAGGTGTTCTTTTCCATTATTTAAAACAAAAACTTGGCATCCGAAGACATGAAAATGAGATATATTTGGCTTTCTTCCCTCGTAAAGTTCATAGGGGGTTTTATCCAAAGAGGGCCTTATCAAAATACGATTTAAAACATAACAAGCCGTATTGACGGCATCGGCCCAAAAATATTGAGGTACTTGAGAATCATTTAACATGGTTCTAGCAAGTTCCTCTAGCACCCTATTTTTCCGCTCTACCACTCCGTTTTGTTCCGGAGTCCTTGGTGCGGAGAATTGATGCTCAATACCATTTTTAGCACAAAATCTATCAAATTTGTGGTTTTCGAATTCACCACCATGATCGGTTCGAATAATAATTACTTTTTGATTTACTTGGTTTTGCAAAAGTTTGACATGATGTTTAAAAGATTTGTAGGTCTCACTCTTAGTAGTTAAAAATAAAGTCCAAGTAAACCTAGAGAAGTCATCAACAATCACCAATGCATAATAGTTGCCACCAAAGCTTTTTACTTGTGATGGTCCAAACAAGTCCATATGAAGCATTTCTAATGGCCTTGATGTGGACATCACCATTTTTGATCCAAAGGTGTTTTTAGTTTGTTTACATTTCTTGCAAGGAGAACAAACACCTTCAATAGAAAAATTTAGCTTTGGTAAACCAACTACTAGATCTTTAGATTGTATTTTCTTCAATTGGTTTACATTAATATGAGCGGTCCTACGATGCCATAACCAAGTGTCATTTTCTTTGCTCACTAAACAAGTAGAGACCAAAGAAGTGACTTTGTTCAAATCAACTAAGTAAGTATTATTTGACCTTCTACCAACAAATTTGATTGATTCATCTTTGTCACTTTTAATGAGGCAATGGGTAGAGGTAAAAACTACATGATTACCAACATCACATAATTGGCTTATGCTCAAGAGATTATGTTCTAATCCTTGAACATAGAGCACATTATCAATAATCAAGTTTGAAGAGTTTCCGATTTTACCAATACCAAGGATTTTGCCTTTGTTGTTGTCCCCATAAGTGACATAACCCTTTTCCTTTGGAGTAAGCTCAATGAAGTGCCGCTTATCTCCCGTCATGTGCTTCGAACATCCACTATCAAGATACCACAATTGTTTTCCCGTTCGAAGGCACACCTACAATATGAAATCACTTGTTCACTTTGGGTACCCAAACAATGTTGGGTCCCTTAGGGTTAGTGTTGGGACTTTCTCCCTTCTTAATCCACATATAAGTGCCCTTTTTCATTTCAAACTTCTTAATGTGGCACTCAATGTTGATATGTCCAACCTTTCCACAATAAGTACAAGTTGGTCTCTTTGATGAATTTTTCTTAGAAAATGTTCCAACCACCTTGTACTTTTTGTTCGTTTTATGAACATATCCTAAACCGGTTTTGTTGTGATTATGTCTTTGAGAGTTCAACAACCGGTTGAGGTTTCTATCACTATGTGAGATTGTGAGTTTGTTTTTCAACTCTTTCACTTCTTTTTCAAGTTCATCACATCTCTCACATGGAGTGATAATCTCCTCATGATTTGCACAATCACTTTGATGACTAGAATTAATAAGTTCCAAGGATTCATTTTGAAGTTTCAACTCATTTATAGATTTTTGCAATTCATCAATTTCATGTTGAAACTCCAAAATTTTCTTTCCTTTTTCCTTATTAATTTTAGCAAGCCTTTTAAATTGAATTAACATTTCATTGTAGGCTTCTTGCAAATCATCATATGAAATGGAGTTTGAAGATGAACAAGAAGAGCTAGAGGTTACCTCATCATCACTTTCACTCATGCCATGATTAGCTCTTGATGAGGACTCATGATTGTTCTTGGCCATGAGACAAAGGTTTGCATTTTCATCACCGGAACTACTTGAAGATGATTCATTGCTCTTCTCCGGTGCATCCCAAACAATGTATGCACGCTTCCCTTTGGTCTCTTGGGTCTTCTTGTCATTCTTCTTCAAGAATGTGGCACATTCCATTCTTATGTGACCAACCCCTCCACATTCATGACACTTAACTCCATCATTGGTACTCTTTTCTCTTTGTTTGGAGTCTTTGGTTCTCTTGAAATTGGATGAAGATCCACCTTTCTTCCCTTTGAAAAATTTGTTGAATCTTTTCACAAACATCCCAAATTCTTCTTGATTTGGTTCACCATCGGAATCTCCACTTGTAGAGCATTCTTCAACTTCTTTTGTAGCTTTGGTTGAAGCTTTGAGTGCTATGCTCTTTTTCTTTTTGTCCGATTCCTCATGCATCCCAAGTCTTGTAAGCTCCATCTCATGCTCTTGGAGTTTGCCAAACAAAGTGGCTAAGTCCATGCTATTTATGTCTCTTGATTCCTTGATGGCGGTTACCTTGGGTTGCCAACTCCTATCAAGACATCTTAGAATTTTGTTAGTAGTTTCACCATTGCGAATTACTTTTCCCAAGGAAATCAAATGATTAACAATGTGAGAGAATCGCTTTTGCAAGTCACTAATGGATTCATTTGGCAACATGTGGAACAATTCATATTCGTGAGTTAGAGAATTCAATCTTGCATCTCTAACCTCACTTGTTCCCTCATGTGTGACTTGCAAAGTATCCCACATTTCTTTTGCCGATTTACATTGGGAAACTCTATAAAATTCATCATGGGATAGAGCCGAAAAGATGATGTTTTTAGCTTTTAAATCAAATGAGACTTTTCTCTTTTCATCATCATTCCAACTACTCCTTGGAATTTCAACAATTTCATCATTTATTTTCTTTTTGGGAATGAAAGGACCATTTTCAATTGCATCCCAAATATCCATATCAATTGCTTCAATAAAAACTTTCATGCGAGTTTTCCAATAAACATATCCTTCACCATTAAATAGTGGAGGACGGTTTATTGAAGCTCCTTCTCCACCAAAGTTATTGCTAGAGCCCATTAAGTTTCCAAAAGGATCTTTTTCGAAAAAGTTGTTACACTCGATCTTTCGACCGAGCTCTGATACCACTTGTTGGAAACCAACAAGCGGGCTAAGCAAATACTAGAGGGGGGGTGAATAGTATTTTGAAGCACTAATACCAAATATTTCGATTGATAATTGAAGAATGGAGCTTAGACTGAATTTTCTGGAATCAGAAACAAAAGACTCGAGTCTTTTGTGAAATACTCGAGTTTTTCAGGATGAACAACTCGAGTCTTTTCTGAAATACTCGAGTTTTTACTATCAGATAGCAGAAAAACCAGAAACGAAAATTCAGCAATTTAACTCAAATCAATTCAATAATAAACAGGAACTTATCCAACAGAATATCAAGTAATCTAAATAACTTTTAACACAAAGATTCCTTGAACTTGCTACCTAATTGTATAAATCCTAATTGATTGAAATGACTTAAGTCTATTGAGCTAGAAAGTAGATTAAAAGCAATAAACCAACACTCAAGCAATTTTATCCTGGTTCACTCCAACAATGAGCTACATCCAGTCCTCCTAATCACTTAGGAGTTTCTACTAATAATCAAATTGTTAGAAATTACAAAGGATTGCTTGAGAATGGCCTCACTCAACCTAACCCTTTCAAGAGTGTACCAAACTCTTGATTTCTACCCCAATTTGATTCCGGTGATTGAAGAACTCTTCACAAAGCTTCCTTGAACTCCCTTCAAGAAACTCCACCGGGCTAGGAACCTCCTAGTCTTGTGCTTGAGAACCTCTCAAGATTCCAACACCCTAAGCCACTTAGGGTTTGCTTGGGAACAATCCAAGACTTTGAATAATCAAGCTTTTTGTATGTGTATTACTAATCTCACAATGGATTAGCACAAATAAGCACAGCTCAATGTAAGAATTGAGGCCTAAAACTCAACTTGGAATAAAATGACAATATGAGTGAGAAGTTGAGCTTTTTGGGAATTAACACTTGAGAAGAGGAAATTAAGAAAGCTTGAATCAATATGATCTTGTTGTCTTGTTTGTTCTTTCACAAATTCAAAGAGAAATTTTAAAATAAGGTTCTGAATTGCTCTCTTGGGTTGGATGAGACTCAAATGCCCTCAATTGGGTTTTTGAGTTTCTCCAACGTTCATTTTTGCTGACTGGACAAAAATACTCGAGTCTTTTGATAAATACTCGAGTCTTTTTGGTCGGTCACGAGTGAATTGGTGCACGAACAAGACTAACGGTCATAATTGCTGACCTGGCACAAATACTCGAGTTTTTCTATAAATACTCGAGTATATACTCGAGTCTTTATCAAAATACTCGAGTATTTTGATCAGATATGGGAAAAATTATTTTTCAATTTTATTTTTCCTCTCCAGTATTAATTTTTGGTCAATCTCAACTTAATAAACATATAAAAATTTATTCCTAGAAGAGACTAACTATTTCTACCCACTCTCAACCACTCTCAACATAAATTAGAAATTTACAATTAATATTTGATTGAGAATGATTGGACACTTGTCTTCTTTTCTTGACTTCTTGTTGATGTTGATGTTGCAATATCTTCAAGGCATGATTTGTTAATTATTTTGTCATCATCAAAACATAATCCACATAATTAGGAGCATTGAATTCACATTTTCAATTTTCTTTGTTGTACCAGTGGTAGTTTGTTTCTCATTGTCAGCATCATTCTTGAATTACAACCATCCTTTTCATTGCATAACATCTCACCTCTTCAAGCATAGTCAATATAGGCTTTTCTCTATACTTTACAATTTTACCATTCCAAACTTCGCATTGGTTGTTAGTGATATTTTCAACCTTTGGACCATGGCTTAAAAATACTTTTACCCGTGCCTGTTTGTTAATGTTGCTGAGGAACTTCTAGGCATTTGGATACTTTATTTAAAATATTTTCAATGGGTATTCCCTTCCTTTAATCAAAATAACCATAATAAGCCTTCAAAAAAAAAGTTAATGAAATGTGATAATAACTACAAATTGAAAGTTAATTACCTTATAATAACGACACCCGTAAAAAGTTCTAAAAGGATTCTTAGAGGTTTTTGAGGTGTATACCGTGCCTTTGACTTTCTCCTACATTCAGAACTTGGCACACCATAGCTAATACGAGTTTCTAAATTTGAAGCACTATCATTCTCATCCCAACTTACCTCACCCATGGACATGAAATTCGAACTCTTTGCATCACTATAGCTTGCCATTTTGGTTTGTGTAGAACAAACTCCAACAATCCTTTTTGGGAATTTGGGTTTTTCATGAAACTGAATTGAGGAAGAAGGGCTCACCTTTCACGTTTCTCCCCTTTTATTTGCAACCCCACAAAACGTTGCATTTTGATTCCCTTTTTTTTTAATTTTTTTTCGTCTTAGAAGCTGATGAAGCCGCCATGTGGGCGTCATTTACAGCCACGCAAGAGAAACCGTTTAGTCAAACAGTCAATTATTAACGTTGATGGACGGAAGGACTAACTCGTCCCATATTTGAAACTTTTAGGGACTAGTTTGAGTGTTTATTTTTTCAGGGACTAAAAGTGATTTACAAGAAAATTTCAGGGACCAAAATGGGCCATTATTTTTTTTTTTTACATAAATTCATCATTTTCATTTTGTTCATCTCCTAATCAATCTATAATTTTAATAAAAATTACAAATCTTTTGAAAAAAAAAGAAAGGATCGACTTGAAACTTAAAAAATAATAAAGAACAAATTTATCTTATTAATTAATGGAACAAATTTAATTTTTTTATAAAAAAGTAAAAGATCAAAATAAAAAAAGATAAAATACCTATATGTATATCTTAAATAAAATGAAAAACTAAAAGTATAATTAAATCATGTTTTAATTAAATTATCACTTTCGTTTCCTATCGCTGATATTAACAAAATTACTCGATCATCTTTACATTGAAAAAAGGCTTATTTATGTCAGGTGTCCCGGTATTTTGCACCTATTTTATCAGACGCCCTTTAACATTATTTTTCAACAAATATACCCCTACAGTTTGCTCTGGTGAGCCATATACCCCTGCATGCCATTTCCGGCCACCGGTGCTGACGTGGACCGTCGAAATCAGCAAGTGGTAAAAATAGGAGCCCTTGTAGTTTAAGTCTTTTTTTTCAGATACCCCTATATATAACTTCAAAAATTCATATCTTTTAAACCGTAAGTCCAAAAATTACAAATTTTATGTCAAAACGATCATATTGAAATATAGAATTTTAAAATGTAATTATTTTATTTTTATGGATAGTTTTATAAAAAATTGTTTTTTGGCAATTTTCTATACGAATTTTGAATTTATGAATTATTAAAAATAATTTATGAATTGGATTGTACTAGTTTTTATTATAGTTTGAGGATCATAAAAATCATGAGTTTTGAGTTAGAAAATCATTTTTTGCCCTAAAATCACGTTAAAGTATAAACAACTGTTAGTAGCGTTGACATTTCAAAATTGATTCAAGTCTAACTCATCGCAAAACCAAACGTGCACTTAATCCATTTTTTTTTATATGCGTAAATTCATCCAAAAAAATATTTCATATAGTACGGAATAAATATTGAAGTTGTATCGGTACGAAAGAAGAAAGATATGATAAACGAAACTTGTAAGACACCACCGCACTAATGATTTGGAACGTGTACAACAACTGTACATACATAGATCTGCCACAATTGCCATGTTAGTTTTTCTTGGACTCAACCTACTTATAATGATTTTAATGATCTCTCAGAGTCTCAGTGTTATCACAGTTATCCTACCTTGCAGAAATGATTGACAATTTTTGGTTTGCTTTCTATTTGAAGGAAGCATATATATGTTTTGCGTAGAGAATTCCTCTTGGTTTTGCTGAAGTAACAAATCCGGCAACTTCAAATTCAAAATGAAACAAAAATGGAACTCACTTCTTAACTCAAAGTTTTTAATTTTATTTTCTTGTATGAATTTTGGTAAAATCCATGTTAGGATTTTTAATTTAATTTGTTTTTAATTTCTTCATTTAAAAATATTTCATTTATGTTTTAAAAGTATTTTTTTTCTTTCATAACTTTTTTAAAGCATTTTCATCCTAAACATATTTTTTGTTCTTAAATGAATCTTGTGACACCCTTGTTTTATATCTTGAAAATAATAAATATTTCCAAATGTAGAATACTTGCTATCAAAAAAATTGGGTCTAGAAAATTTTTCCTTCGTAATGTATACTTGCTCAATTATAAACACCTTTAACCTTGACGAATAATTTGAATTCGGCTTAATAATATCTTAATTACAAAAAGGCTCTCGAGACAATGTCTTTTTAACACAATGAAACATATTCGTAATGTTTATTAGAACACATTATTTGTCTCTTGAGTTTGATCGAACGTATAGAATATAAACTTATTGCCGAATCCTTTTTGTACCAAAATCAGAGTATGCGGAAGTAAAAATAATACTTGTGGGGCACTGCTGAGGTAAAGAAAAACATCATATATATATATATATATATATATATCATAATAAAACCCCCACCAGTATCATCATAGCAAGTAACAAAAGTCGAGATAGCAAGTTTTGATGAAACATATGTAACACCCCGATTCGGCAACTTGAAAACTTAACTTAAATATAGGGAAAATTAGGGGCATTTTTTTTAGAAGTGTTACACAATATGAGAACATTTTGGTTTTCAAAACATGATTACTTTTAAGACTCAGGTTCTCACATTGCATAAAACCTTTTCAAGTTCCAAACCGAGATGTCACAAGACACCGCACTTTGAAACTCATTTCCAAAACATCACTTTAAAACATAGCCCGTTTACTTGTTCCAAATCATCAGTATCAAATATAACCTTTGCCGGGGTACAGTATGATAGAGCTAAGGTGACTAAGAACTTACAATGGAATACATTCCGCCGGGGGATTTCCTAGCTTCTAGTCATGCACACCAAAACTATCTTTCAATCTTCGCATCTTGGCAGCCCACACTCTCGGTCCACCAGCAGAGTTGTCGCCTCCAACCATCTCAGGAGTCTCACTCAGAGAGTCGTCGGGTACTTGCCCTTCCTGGCACTACGCCATCTACCGGTTGCAATATCAGCATTTGCCAATACGACAACACGGTAGGAGAGAGTCAGTGTTCCGAACACCAACGGGTTGACCATGCGGTCTCAGGGTAGGTTAAATATAAAGATAGACAGAGGATATAATAAAACAACCTAACTATAGCATCATCAACATACATAACATGTAATGCACATAGTATATATGATTCATCTAGAACAAAACATATCAGAACATTCTAATCACATCAATACCATCATTGTTAACCAATTAATTCATTCACGCTCTTATAATCACATTCTCAGAATCTTTCTTGTGAACTTTCATAACTGTTCTCAATCCTTCTTCCATCACAATTTCCATACTTATCTCTTAATCCAAGAATTCTTTTGTATTCTGACTTATAAACTTTGTTCGATACTTGATGTTTTGGTATACTTTTCTTTGAAACTTCTTTGTCTATTAAGTTTTATTATCTCGGTTAGCATCAATGATGAGGGGGAAACATCATTGAGCTCACACACGTCTACATCTCCTCGGTCAACCACCCAACCTAGTCGGAAGCAAACAGGAGTACAGGACCTTTACCACGCGGGCACGACAACTGTCACACAAACAAATGGTCCCAGACCAGGAGGACTCAACCTCAAATCAATTCAATCACATCATCATATATAAACAGGCACGCTCTCAGTGGCAATCACAGATGCCCCGTTCCAGTCCCTCTCACTGCTCTCGATTTGCAATCAAGGGGGCGACAGTATATTTCTAGTCTGCAGTGCAGAACGTGCCACGACATTAGACCCAGTCCCTACCACGTTAGTACGCCACATGTGGAGTTGTTCCGCCTAGAAATATACTCTAGACTTCTTGACGTTTCACCGTCATCGTCCTCCCCTCATGCAATCTCCTCCTAAGTATCCGCAGATACCTATGGTTCCTTCCTCTCCACTACTTCGATACGACACTCATACCTCACCGCGTTTGTAAATGTCTTTTAAAGTCTTTTAAAGTTTTACAATTAATTAGCGGTTTAATCCTAACAGTCGGCTCGTCCTTGGTCCATCCCTTCAACGAAGCCCGACCACTAAACGCAATCCGTTCCCCCTAAATCTCAATGGCCCTTGGCCTCAAAATCAAATCTCATGCATCTCAGCATTATTCTCAACAACTCATACTCAACAGTATTCCTCGGCATCTTTCTCATCATCATCATCATCAGTATCTTTTCCTCGTCTTTCTCAAAATATCTTTTCGCAAAACTTTTCGAAAACATGATTTCACAAAACTTTACTTCACAAAACATTTTCAAAAACCTTATTTCATAAACCTTTTCGCAAAACTTTTTCAAAAGATAATATTTCCAAAAACTTTCACAAAATATCGTTTTCACAAAAACTTTTCAAAAATCTCTTTTCAAAAACCGTTTTCAAAAATCACATTTTTGGATGAGTGCTAATGGAGGAGCAAGCTCAACTCAACACTAGGCTTCTTTCCAAACACATGAACGAGGAATCACATCTCCATTCAACCACATCACACTTTCATAACCATGCTTCCGCTTGCCTCATCGGATGTTCCATTTCTCAAGTGGTAAAGGAAGTCTTGCAAGCCCATGGTATAGAAGAGAATGTGTCCATTGTGAAAGAATCACAGATAGAGAAGGAGGAAAGTACAGCTAATGAGGTGGAACAGGTGAGCAAGGAAAGGGAGGGGCAGTGGACACCAGTAGTAACCAGAAGGAAAGCCTTGGGAAAGTTTCAAAAGGGGGAATCATAAACCCTCCATCTAAATGGATAGTATAGGTGCTTGGAATACAAGGGGGCTTAACCAACCCTTGAAACAAAAAGAGGTTAAGCGTTTGATAAATAAATTTTCTATTGGTATTATGGCTATGCTAGAAAACAAGCTTAGAACTAATTCGTTTGATATGGTGAGGAATAGAATGTTTCTTGACTGGGGGAGCTTTATTAATCTGGATGATCATCCTATTTGCAGAATATGGGTGGTTTGGAAGAAGGATATGTTCAGAGTGGAGGTGATAAGACATTCTAGTCAATTTGTTCACTGCAGAGTAAACTATAAGCGTGATGATAGCTTATACTATGTAACTTTTGTGTATGCTCACAATGGTAGTGAAAGAAGAATTGAATTATGGGAGGACCTGATGGAGATAGGTGAGAGTATGATGGAAAAATGGATGTTATTGGGAGATTTTAATTGTAGCCTGAATGCCCAAGAAAAAATTGGGGGGCTTCCTCTTGAGCCTCACAATCTTCAGGAGTTCAGAGATATGGTCATTCACTGCCAGCTGGAGGACATGAATTATTATGGGAGCTTTTATACTTGGAATAACAATCAGGAAGATGGTGAAAGGATCCTAAGCAAACTTGATAGAGTTCTTGTCAACTATAATTGGTGAAGGGATTGGCCTGATGTCCAGGAAGAATTTGGGAATTGTGGTGTTTCGGATCATAGTCCTATGGTGATTCATTGGCCTAATTCTGAGAGGTGTAAAGGGCAAAGCTTTAAGTTTCTCAATCATCTCACTTTGGATCCTGAGTTTATTCAGATTGTCAGTCATAACTGGTCAAAGAGGAGGGAAGGTTGTGCAAGGCATAGAATCATGAGAAACCTAGAGCATATTAAAGATGGGCTGAAAGATTTAAATCAGAGGAAATTTAAAAGCATTGATGTTAAAGAGATTCAGGCCAGGGACAAGCTTGACTATATTCAGAACTTACTTCAATTAGATCCTATGAACAATCATTTGCTGAAGATGGAAAAAGAGGCAAAAGAGGAGCATTTTAAGGTGTATCAAGTGGCTGCTGTATTCTTGAAACAAAAAGCTAAGCAAGACTGGATATGTGAAGGGGATATGAATACCAAATTCTTTCATCAAACTATCAGGTTAAGAAGATATAGAAACAGAATTTTGAGGATCCAGGATAATAATGGAATTGTGCACACTGATCAGAATCAAATTGTGAATGCTTTTGAGGAATACTACAAAAGTCTTTTTGCTGATGGGAATAGGAACTGGTGCCTAAAGGATGAGGAGGTCCAGCAAGGGAAAGTTCTGAGAGTTGATCAACAATTGAAATTAATAAGGAGATTTGAGGATTCTGAAATCAAGCAATGCCTATTCCAGATTGGTAATGACAAGGCTCCAGGGCCTAATGGGTATGGTGCAGCCTTTTTTAAGGCTGCATGGCCAATTATAGGGGATGACATCATTGAAGCTGTCCAAGACTTTTTCTCTAATGGGAAGCTGCTTAGGGAAGCTAATCAAACTCTATTGGTCATGATTCCTAAGACAGATTGCCCTAATTATGTAAGTGATTTTTGACCTATTGCATGATGTAATGTTATCTACAAGGTTATTTCTAAGCTCCTTTGTAATCGACTGCAAGAATGCCTGCCTGATTTAATTCATGAGAATCAAGCTGTGTTTGTCAAGGATAGATCTATTCTTCACAATGTACTTATCACTCAGGATCTTTTGAGATTGTACAGAAGGAAGAGAGTATCCCCCAGATGTTTGATGAAGGTAGACTTAAAGAAGGCCTATGATAGTGTGAATTGGGAGTTTATCCAGAAAAGTCTAGAGGCAATGAAATTCCCAGAGAAGTTTGTGAAATGGATTATGGTGTGTGTGAAGACAGTGTCATTCAGACTGGTGATAAATGGCAATGTTCAGGGCAGGTTTAGGAGTTCTAGAGGGTTGAGGCAAGGAGACCCTATATCTCCTCTTCTGTTTGTTATTGTGATGGAAATGCTCACTAGGAAATTGTTGTATGCAGCTACTGAAAGAGGGTTCTTTTATCATCCTATGTGCAAGAGAGTGGGTTTGATCAATCTTGCCTTTGCAGATGACCTAATGATCTTTTGCAAAGCCAATGAAAGTAGTATAAAAATCCTAATGAAGGCTTTTTCTGAATTTGCTCAAAGTTCTGGACTGTGTGCAAATAAGACCAAGTCTCAAATCTACATTGCAGGTGTAGATGATAATTTAAAAGGAAGGTTGGAGATTCTTACTGGTTTTAGGAGGGGTTCCTTCCCCTTCACTTATTTGGGCATGCCTATGGTTGCTAAGAAATGGAATGTGGCTACTTGCAACTCATTGATAGATAGGATGACTAAAAGGCTTAACATGTGGACAACTAGGAATTTATCTTTTCAGGGTCGAGCTCAACTAATTCAATCTGTTTTGCTTACAATGCATGTTTATTGGGCAACTACCTTCATTATCCCTAAAGCTGTGATCAGGGAAGTGGAAAAGATGTGCAGGGGTTTTTATGGGGTAAAGACCAGAGTGGTAGAGAAAAGGCTCAGGTTGCTTGGAACATTGTGTGCAGAGAGAAGAAAAATGGTGGTCTGGGTTTCCACAATGTTTATGTGTGGAATGTGGCAGCTCTGGGTAAGCAGGCGTGGCAAATCATGGCAAATAAAATGTCTCTATGGCTCAAATGGATTCATGCTATCTACTTAAAAAGGGAGGCATTAATTCTTTGAGTGTGATTAAAAAGGGAGGCATTAATTCTTTGAGTGTGATTGGAGCAAGAAGCTTCTGAATTTAGCTATGAATTGGATTGGGGTGGAAGCTGTGCATTTCAAGTTTCAAAACTGGTTGAGATGGCTTCGGTATGGGTTTAAGGCTATAGGGCGGTGGTGGCTGCATGTGTGTACACCATTAGGTCGGAGAGGAACCGCAGGATCTTCAAGCATCAGAAACTTCATCCTCACCAGGCGATTCGTCTTCTTCAGACAGATTTAGGAGTAAAGCTTGTGAATAGCAATTGGGCCAAGACTAATGGGCCAACTAGTTTATTGATAGATAGAATAAGGACTGTCATTTAGTGTCCAGCTTATTTTGACTTATATTTTTTATTGTTTGGGATTTTCTAGCTCTTAGAACCCTTCCTAGAAGGTGGCTAGGGGTTAGATTATTGCCGTGATGTGTATTATTTGTTCGTTGGTAATGCAATTTTTCTTTACCAAAAAAAATTCTACTTTCTTTCTTACTTTATCTCTTTTGCATTCCATTCGCATCATGCTTTATCTTTTCTCAATCATTCCAACAACCTTTTCTTTAGTCTTACTTATCGCTCATTTTTCACTTAATTATGCTCATGACTCTTATTCGCATTCTTTTCTTTTTCCAGACTTATCTCATTATATTCACGGTTCCATTGTTCTCGTCTCGCTATCCAGATATAATCGCACAACTTCTAACAGAATAAGATATGCACAACTAATGAACATTTAACATGCAAATAAAACAAGTAAACATTTAGCACACATATCTATATTGCCTAGTTCGCAGTATAATCACAATCCATCTATTTGGATTGCGAGCAACCACGTTGCAGGATCACCGCACTCTCACTCACCTGGATGACGAATCATCAGAAAGCTTTCCAAGGTTCCCAGTCGCTAACCTTGCCACGTTTCCTTCGCGTCCGACACCCGAACTAGAACATTTTTCCCCGTGCGTTAGAACGTTTTAGATAATTTCTTAATCTCGTTTTGAAAATTCTTTGAAATAATTCTTTTCTCAAGAACTCATTATTAATATCCAAAGACTCCAAAACTAAATCGGATTTCAAATAAAAAGATTTTCAAGAAAACTTTGAAAACAAATCCATTTCTTCTTAACTCAAAAACACTTTATTTATAAAAATCATTTTCTTGAACCATTAACTCAAAAACAACTCTAGAGAATAAAGCTTTAAAACCATATTAAGTTGATTCATTAAATTTCCAAACTTCACAGCATCATTAAACATTGATCAAAGAATATCAGTTAAGAACTTCAAAGTAATTTAAGTTGCTTAGGTCATACTTTTTAAATAGAACATTTTCAATTTCTTTAAAATACAAACATAGATTTCAAACAAAGTTCACAAACACAGTTCAGGACAATCTCAATTTAGTACATTCAATTAGCACAAAACAGCATACACAAGTTTTAAAGCATACAAAGCACACATCATATAAATCACATTTTTAATCACTTAAAATCATTAGTTATATTATAATCTTAATAAATTAATTTAATTACACTTAAGAAAATAATTTAAACTCAATCCTCTAATTAATTTAACAAAACCGAATCACTCACATGGTTAACAACTTCTAATCACAAGTATTTTAAAACCAAAAATCATTAAATTAATATTACAAAATTTCTTTTCACATAATCAAATCAAACCAAAAGAATTAAAAGAAATATACATTACTTTCATCAAACACATAACACTAGGTATCTAGGAACATAGTTATCATCAAGGTTATTTTATGAAAATAATTTTCCTACCATTTAAACTCACATTGGCCGAATAATATACATACAATTTGCAAAGATTTAAGGCACAATTAAAAACATACAAACATGAAATCATTTTCTTTCTTTTATGATTGAAACCGTGAGCATACAGTATGAAAAATTAACAATTTTCAATTCATTTTCAAAACAAAATCAAGCAACAATTAGAATCACAATTCACATACAAATTTATTTATTTCATGCATGCACTTTTTAAACCTTAAAGTCAATTAGCATGTAACCTATATGAGGGACAAGTCTAGCTACCTATTTTTCCTAGGTTGGCCGAAACATCATCATGAAAAAGGGCATGGTTTTTCATTCATTTTCAACATGCAAGAATCATAAAATCAAATCATTTCATGGAAAACAACACATTACATTATTTATTCACATCAACCTTCACAAAATAGATTCAAGATCATCATTTTCTCAAAACAAAAATAAAGATTTAATTTTAACTTCATAAGAACAACATGCATGTGTCATAAATCATTAGATCTTCTCTTAAAATAAACATGCATTCAACTTTTCAAAACCAAAAAGCATAGATCCTAGCTTAATCTAATCATGGCAGAATGGCCTCCTAAAAAAAATAGTTCATGCACATAATCAATCACTCAATGAAAATCATGTTTATGCTTGAAAATCATTTTTAAGACTTAGTTTCTATAATCTTTTTAAAACCGAATCATATATATAAAAAAAAAGAAACACAATCTTTTCACTTGAAAATAACATGCAAGTCAAGGATCTAAACATTTTTAATTCAACTAAAAAAAATAATTACATGCACATACTCAAAACAACTAAGGTCAACACAAAATTAACATGCAAGACTAGATCATGAATTTATTTATCAAATAATCACATAAACACACATATAGATCACGGATCTAAACAAGAAAATAGACATGCAAGAAGGATTTACATGCAAGCCAAGAAATTTCACTTTATAAATGAATCAACTTAGATCATGGATTTTCATGTCAAATAATCATATAAACATACATATATAACAATTTAGAGCAAGAAAACTAAACATGCAAAGGGATTTATTTTAGTTTTCAAAAAAATCTTAGTTTTCTTTAGATCTTGAAGTTTTTAGTTAGAAAAATACTAGATCCATCAATAGGAACCTTAACCGAAGCATCACACATAAGGTCACACATATTACAAATTATTTAAGTCCTTAAAGTCCAAAATCAAAAGAGAACAACACATAAGTTCATCTTCCAACTTAGAAAAATCAACATGCAAAGAAGAAAAAGAAGATCTATAAACTAGAAAAGAAAAATCTATACTATTACAAATCTTCTCCAAACTCCTCAAGTCCTACCATGATAGAGGTTGGTCTTCTAGCTTTCCTACACTTAGATCCTCAAGGTTGTGGCTTGGTCAAGCTTCAACTTCCTTCTCCTTCTCCTCTAGGCCTCACGGCCAAACCCCCCCCCTCTCTCTCTATTTCTTTTCTTTTCTTTTCTCTAAGAGTTTGATGATTCTCTTAGAGTGTGTTTAATGTTGGTGGAAGAAATGAGAATGGGTGAAGATAAGTGAAATAGAAAGGGTGAACTAAGGCTCTACTTATTTATAAGCAAATTTATTTTCCCACTTGTGCCCTTGTTTAGTTGGTTCGGCCTTGACATAAAGGGGGGCGTTTTTTGGGCTTCCAAAAAGTTGCATGGGAGGTGTTCATCAAAGTCAAGGGGACAATGTAGCATGGGCTAGGTCTAGGGGTCATTCTAGGCTTAACTATTAGTTTGCATTTAGTTAGGGCTTTGGTTACTAGTTTAGTTTGGTTACTAACTTGGTTTCCTATTTGGTTTCTAATTTCTTAACCCCTAAGCTTCTAGAATTCCTACACCCTAACATACACACACACATACACGGTTATACATACACACATATTTATACGTAACATACTCACACACATACATACATTTTCATTTTATTTTTTTTCTTAATCTTATTTATTCAATTTCATCAATTCACATAACAAGGCAATTAATTCAAAAATCACACTTATACAATCATTTCCATGCATCATACAGCACACACACATTAAATCAAACACATTTCACATAAAAATTCAAATCAAATCAATAAGTTCACTTTCTTAAAACACAAATCCAAAAATTCGTATTTCTTAATTCTGAAAATAAATTTTTGTAAAACCACCCAAATCTACTTTTCAAGACGATCGTTTTGATATAAAGATTGCGAAAATCAGAGTTACGGTTGAAGAGTTACAAATTTTTCAAGTTAACAGACCCAAAACTCCATTTCAAACAAAAATCTCCTTTTTGAAAAAATCACAATTTTGCAAGTCATTTTCATCTCAACAAAATCATTCACTTCTCTTTTATAAAAACATTTTGTTTATAAAATTCCATGAAAATCAACTCTTTATTTCTTATTCTCGTAAAGCACTTTTCCAAAAATCTTTTTATAAAACAGAACTTCGGGGTTTATTTTAACAAATTTCGTTCTCGCACGTACGGGAAAAATGCGGGGTGTTACAACATATACATCACCAGCTGCTCAAAAATAAACCTCACTCTAAGACCTCTCACAATATATACAATATATGACAAGATCCAAAATAGAAGTTCCAGAGCAGGTCATCCATGTCCTCAGTAGCTCCTCTGATCCTCTGCAACTCTATCCCTAGTCCTAGGATCCAAAATATCTATGCTATGCAGGCTCCTAGGAACCAGCAAGTCCACCTCTAGCAGAAACAGTAGGCTCGACAGACACCTCCTCCTCCTCCTCATCCTCCACAGGATCCTCCTCGACCTCGCTTGACTGTGCCGAGACCCCACCACTGGGTCTAGGATCTGCAGAAGCAGTCCTCTCAAAGTCAGTCGAACCAGGAGAAGGAGTCTCCTCAGTAACAACTCTGTGGGAAGAAGGATGAGTACGAGTGGCAGCTCTAAAGCGAAAACTATGAAATTGACGCACTGGTCGAGCCGGGGGTGATCCTCTATATGTGTAAAAGGGTGGAACATGCATAGTATAGACTAAAGGGATCCTAAATCTACGAGGTCGCACCCGAACCAGAGGGTTAGGGTGGTAGAGAGTGATCTCCACCACCCCCTCAAAGGTGGCTCGGTGCTCCTCGTACGTCCATATACCACTAGGGATAGGGCGTATCTCGATGCAGGCTAGGTATCTGGCCATCACCTAAACAGGGCATAGGGAGTAAGTATACACATATACATAATCAACAAAGACTAAAATACAAACACAAGTATATCATGGACAGACAATAATGCAAGTACATATGAGCATACCAATTTTCAACATTATATCTCTTATAATGCAAGTGGCATGATGCATGATTTCTATCCACAACTGAGGCCTCCACTATTAGTCCATCTTGGACGTCCATCCAATACACCAATGTGTTCCCAGAACACTACCATACGTTCCCAGAACGATGGCAAACCATACTTGGAAAAACAAACATCACTCCCAGAGTGTGTATCACGTTCCCGGAACGCATAAAAACCATGTCCCAAACACCGGCCACATTCCCAGAATGTGTCATCAAGTAGGTTACAAATTTGGTACTCCCGGAGTACCCTCCTCATATTCCCAGAATATGATAATAGTTTCCTACCAACCTATTCTTCATCCTCTATGCATGAATGCACAAATATTACGGTTGGTTTTTATCTTTACTTATTTATTGTGATTTAGGAATATCTCAACTTCTCGTTTGAATGATTAATTTGAGGTATAATCTTTGGCATAACAAAAATTCATCCATGAATTAATTTAGAAACATGCCATTAGACTTGGATTGGGAAAACTTGACCAATGGTATCCACTTTTCACTTAAAAGACTTAACTTTTATTTTTCAGTTTCAAGTACTAACCGGTTACAGTCTCAGGCTAACCGGTTAGAATTACAGACCTGAACTTATTAACCATTGAAATTCAGAAAACCCTTTTTCTTGAATTCTTTACCCAATCCATAAACAGAGTTTTAACTTTTTTATATACCTCAAATCCCACTGATTTCATCATTCAAAAGTCTAAATCACAACTCATTCCCAATTAAGCATAATTTCCACTTGAAATTATCTCATAACATTAAGGCATTAACTCCTCCATTACAATCTGAAGCAAACAGTATT
The DNA here is from genome assembly GCA_037953625.1 of Crotalaria pallida. Lineage (NCBI taxonomy): Eukaryota > Viridiplantae > Streptophyta > Magnoliopsida > Fabales > Fabaceae > Crotalaria > Crotalaria pallida. Next base: position 78,122,966 of record CM075651.1, read on the forward strand.
TATCAACATGTTTTCAGATTGATTTCAAGTGAAATTAGAGTTTAGACTTGAGTGAAAATGGTAAGATCACAGGGCCAATTTCAGAAATTCATTTTCTTTGAAAATTTACAGTATCTAACTGGTTACAAATTTCGAATAACCGGTTAGATTATGCAGTCTGTACACTGCCAATTGAGGTTTGCATACCATTTTTTTCTAACACTCAAATCTAACCCATTTCAACAATCAATAGAGTTCACATACCTTAATTTAAACATGTTCAACCACAGAAACATATTTCATTTGCATGCACTCAATGTAGAGTATTAAATTGCATAAAAACCAACATAAACACAACTTAATACCACAAAACTCATAATAAGCATTTAGATTATGATTCAATCATCAAAATCACTTGCATGCAGATTGTTAAACTTGCTCAACAAGGATTGAGTTACAGAATTGGCCTCCAAGCCTTTTAACCCTTTTCACATAATACCCTTTTGAGTCTTTGTTGACTCAAATCCTAAAACACAAGATTTTAGTCTCAATCTAGTATAAGGTAAACTTCTCCCATACCTCTAAGTCGTGTTTGATGAGTATAATCACTGAGATTGAAGAAAATCCAAAAACTCCACAGAAATTCTAGGTTCTGCTCTCAACCACGTTTTTCAGCAACAGGGTCCAAACACCAGGGATTTTGACATAGAGATTGACCAAACTGTAGGTTTCTATGTTTTGATGATATCAAACGTATTTCAAGAAACAACATTTCAACAAGGAAGCTACACTCATGAAGATCAGAATTAGGATTTATTTTATTTCTTAATCAATGTAATATTTTATTTTATGCAATGCATATCATGAGAGTGGGTAGCTTTAGGTGATCTTAATTAAGCTTATAATATTGTTTGATTAAGAGTGAAGAAAACTTAATCTTGATTAAAATAGCTCAAATTAAAGTAATTGTCAAAGTACATTTGAAAAGCATTGTTTTTAATCAATGTCTGTACTGGTTACTCGATTAGCATGATAGGCCTACTCGAGTAGCACGTGTTAACATAGGTTAATCGAGTAATGAGATAATCATTAATCGATTAGTATGTTTTAACACTGGTTAATCGAGTAGTGTGTTAATCATTACTCGAGTAACACGTACTGTTTCAGAAAAATATAAAAAGATCTCATTTGTACTTGGACAAGGTTACAAACTCTTTCATAATTTTTCATATTGAGCAATATACTTTCATTTTCAAGAGCTATTACAAAACTTTCTTTGAGAAATCAAGATTCAACAATTCTCTCTATTCTTCACTCAAGATCAATTCAATATTCTAAGTTTGATTTAGATCAAGATCTTTCTAGTTTTCAAGTGTGTGTTGAAGCTATTTGCAACAAGAGGTTGCACAATCAAGGATTCAACAAAGGTGAAGAATTTCACAAGTAAAGTCTTTGAAGGTTGTCAAAGCAAATTGGAAAGGATTTGGTTGGAAGCATCTTCAACAAATCAAAAGAAGACGGACAAGGAATTCAATTGGGTTAGAACATCAAAGAGTTTGGTACACTCTTTGAGAGGGGTTAAGATAGGATAGCTTTGTGAGAAGTTGCATCTTAACATTGTAATTCTAACAATTGAATTGTCTAGTAGAAACTCTTTATCTTTTAGATAAAGGGGACTGGAGTAGCTCTTAGTGGTAGAGAGTGAACCAGGATAAATCATCGTCTTCATAGTTTTCTTTTCTAGTTTGTATTAATTCAAGAATAATTGAATTTAGGTTAGAATTGGGGTTTTTCATATCTTTGATTAATTGACCTAAATTGGTTGGTAAATTTACTTGTAAATTGTTCTAGTATTCATTCATAATTTGTTGAATCATCAAGGCATTGCGATTCTAAGAGAATTCTCATCAAAACTAAATCTGCATCAGTTTTCTACCCAGATTACTCGATTAATCTGTTCATTAATCGATTAATTTCAAAGTAGCTTGCGGCATTACTCGAGTAACATTTGTGTTAATCGAGTAGTTCAAAAGTGACTTGCGCAATTACTCGATTAAGCTTAGCATTAATCGATTAGTCAGTGTAATTTTTGAAGAAAAATTTATTTTCTTAAAACCATTCTCTACGGTGATCGAAATATTTGTACTAAGGCTTCAATACTCTATTCACCCCCCCTCTAGACTATTTTGAGCTGCTTGTTGGTTTCCAACAAGTGGTATAAGACCTCGGACGAAAAATCCGAGCCTTAACAAGCTTTTTCGAAAAGATCCTAATTTTTGGAAACAATGGGCTCAAATTTTCCTTTTGGTGGTGAAGGAGCTTCCATTAATCGCCCCCCACTATTCAATGGTGAGGGATACGCTTATTGGAAGGTCCGAATGAAAATTTTTATAGAAGCCATTGATATAGAAATTTGGAACGCTATAGAGAATGGACCTTTTGTTCCTCAAACTAAAGTAAATGATGCTGTTTCTGCAAAACCAAAATCGAGTTGGTCGGATGATGATAAAAAGAAAGTGCAATATGATTTAAAAGCGAAAAACATCATCACGTCCGCTCTTTCATATGATGAGTTCTTTAGGGTATCCCAATGCACTGATGCAAAACAAATGTGGGACACACTACAAGTCACACATGAGGGCACGACTGAGGTTAGAAGGGCTAGGCTTAACACTCTCATGCATGAATATGAGCTCTTTCGTATGTTGCCTAATGAAAATATAGGCGACATGCAAAAGCGCTTTACGCATATCATAAATCATCTTTCTTCTCTTGGAAAAATACTAACTAATGGTGAAGTTGTTAATAAAGTTTTAAGATGTCTTAGCAGGGAATGACAACCTAAGGTGACAGCCATCATGGAGGCTAAGGATCTAGACGAAATTGATTTAGCAACTCTATTCGGAAAGCTTCAAGAGCATGAAATGGAGCTTGGGAGATTATCCATGAATGAAGATGCCGATAGAAAGAAAAAGGGGATAGCTCTTAAATCAACTTCAAAATCCCTAAAGGCACATGAGGATCACTCTCAAATGGATGACTCGGACTCCGATATAGATGATGAGACTCTTGGCTTGTTAGTCAAAAAGCTTGGACGGTTCCTTAAGAAAAAGAGTAACTTCAATAGGAATAGATCAAGAGATTCTAAGGACACTCAACCAAGGAATAAGACTAACAAAGAAAATATCAAATGTCATGGGTGTGGGAAGCTTGGTCACTATAGATCAAATTGTCCAACTAACTCTAAAAAGTCCGAAGGTGACAATTGGAAGCCCAACTCATCTAAAGGAAAAAGGGCTTACATAGTGTGGGATGAACCGGAGAATCAATCATCATCTAGCTCATCAGAAGATGAAGAACTTGCAAACCTTTGTTTGATGACGAAGCTTGATGAAGAAGCATCTTCGAGCATGAAATCAAGTGACAACGTCAATGAGGTAGATTATCTTTCCGATGCTAGCTCTAGTTCTAATTCTCCCTCCTTCAATGAACTTTATAATGTGTATGTAGAAATGCATAAAGAGTTGAAGAAACTTGCAAAAATAAATGTTGAAAGAAAGAATTTCATCTTGAAGCAACAAGAAAAAATTTTGGAATTACAAAACTCCCTAGAGGAGCTTAAGCTTCAAAATGAAACACTTGAACTCATTTATGCAAATTCTACATGCAATTGTGATTTGAAAACAAATGATATCTTATCTTGTGATAATTGCAAATCTCTAGAAATAGAAGTTTTTAATTTGAATGATAGAATTGCAAGGCTCACAAGAGGAGACACATGCTTAGATCATTTGCTTTCTAATCAAAGAAATAATAGTAATAGAGCTGGACTTGGTTTTACCAAACCCAAAAATCAACATTTTCACAAAGTTGGAACTTTCTCTAAAATCAATTTTTCAAAAACTCCAACTTGTCATTATTGTGGGATTTTTGGGCATACCACGAATAAATGCAACATTAAAAGGTTTGGTATACCAAGTGGAGAGTATATTTGGATTGTTAAGGGGACTTCACCCCATGCTAACATCAAAGGACCCAAGACAACTTGGGTACCTAAGTCAACCAAATGATATTGTTTTTGTAGGTGTGTCTTCGAACCAAGGAACGTAGATGGTACTTGGATAGTGGGTGTTCGAGACACATGACGGGAGACAAAACGCATTTCATTGAGCTTACTTCTAAAAGTGGTGGTCACGTGACTTACGGCGACAACAACAAGGGCAAAATTCTAGGAGTTGGTAAGATTGGTAACGTATCTAACCTTGTCATTGAAAATGTCCTATACGTAGAAGGCTTAGAACACAACTTGCTTAGTATAAGCCAACTATGCGATATGGGCAACAATGTGACTTTTACTCCGGAACTATGCTTTATTAAGAGTAGTATAGATGATAGTGTTAAGTTTGTTGGTCGTCGCTCTAATAACACTTACTTAATTGATTTGGATGAGATAACTTCGTTATTTTCAAAATGTTTTAAATCTTTTGATGATGAAATTCGTCTTTGGCATCGACGAATTGCACATGTCAATGTGAATCAATTAAATAAACTTTTACGAAAAGACATAGTAATTGGTTTGCCTAAACTCAATTTCAAGCTTGATAGCATTTGCGACTCATGTCAAAAGTGCAAGCAAGTTAAAAGCTCTTTTAAACCTAAAAATGTGATAAGCACAACAAAGCCATTGGAGCTAATCCACATGGATTTGTTTGGCCCATCACAAGTTCGGAGTTTAGGTGGCAATTACTATGGATTTGTTTTAGTAGATGATTTCACTCGATTCACATGGACTTTGTTTTTATCCGCAAAAAGTGAATCATACAAAAGTTTTAAAAAGTTTGCCAAACTCATCCAAAATCAACTAAGTTTGAAAATAGTGTCTATTAGAAGTGACCATGGAGGTGAGTTTGAAAATGCTAAGTTTGATGCGTTTTGTGAAAAATTTGGTATTGACCATCAATTTTCAGCCCCTAGGACTCCAGAGCAAAACGGAGTTGTAGAAAGGAAAAATCGAGTTTTAGAGGAACTTGCTCGTACAATGCTTAAAGAATCTAGAGTTCCTTCATATTTTTGGGCTGATGCGGTAAACACCGCTTGTTATGTGATAAATAGGGTTCTTATTCGTCCTCATTTAAATAAAACACCTTATGAACTTTTAAAAGGGCGAAAGCCAAATATCTCATATTTTCATGCATTTGGATGTAAGGTGTTTATTTTAAATAACGGTAAGAATCCTGTCGGCAAGTTTGATTCCAAAGCCGACGAAGGTATATTCATAGGTTATTCAACCCATAGTAAAGCATATCGTGTCTATAACAAAAGAACTTTAACCGTTGAGGAATCCGTGCATGTTGTATTTGATGAATCTCCGAGAGGAGATTGTGTTGTTTCTTGTGATGATGATAATGTAGGTACTCATATGGATCATGAGAAGTCAACACCACAACAATTAGTGGAGACTCAAGTTGAGCATGGAGAGGTGCAAGCACATGATAAAGACTTAGCACAAGAAACACAACCTCAACTACCAATTGCTTGGAAGTCAAACAAAAATCATCCGGTTTCTAACATCTTAGGTGACATTGCTAAGGGGGTGGTAACCCGAAGCACATTAAATAATTTTTGTTATTATGTTGCATTTGTATCTCAAATAGAACCTAAGAATGTCAAAGAGGTTCTTCAAGATGATCATTGGATTATGGCCATGCAAGAAGAATTAAATCAATTTGAAAGAAACCAAGTTTGGGAGCTTGTGCCAAAACCTAATGATCGTCCTGAAATTGGCACTCGTTGGGTCTATAGGAATAAGTTAGATGAATCGGGTATTATTGTTAGGAATAAAGCTAGGTTGGTAGCACAAGGTTATAATCAAGAAGAAGGAATTGATTATGATGAGACTTATGCTCCCGTAGCTAGATTAGAAGCTATTCGTATTCTTCTCGCTTTTGCATCTATAATGAATTTTAAATTGTACCAAATGGATGTCAAAAGTGCTTTTCTTAATGGATACATTCAAGAGGAAGTTTATGTCTCACAACCTCTCGGATTTGAAAGTTTTGAACATCCGGACTACGTTTTTAAGTTGAAAAAGGCTTTGTATGGTCTTAAACAAGCTCCTAGAGCTTGGTACGATCGACTAAGCAATTTTTTATTAGAAAAAGGTTTTAAACGAGGTATTGTGGACACTACTCTTTTTATTGAACGTTCCGATAAGGATATACTTTTGGTTCAAATATACGTTGATGATATTATTTTTGGTGCTACTAATGATAACTTGTGTAAGAAGTTTTCAGATTTAATGCAAAGCGAATTTGAGATGTCGATGATGGGAGAGCTTACTTTCTTTCTTGGCCTTCAAATAAAGCAACTAAATGATGGCATTTATATACATCAAGGTAAATACTGTCGGGAACTTCTCAAGAGGTTTGGCATGGATTCGTGTAAGTCCGCTTCCACTCCAATGAGCGTTGCATGCTACCTAGATCAAGATGAGGTTGGAAAAGCTGTAGAGGTAACAAAGTATCGCAGAATTATAGGTAGTTTGTTATACTTAACTGCTTCTAGACCTGATATCATGTTTAGTGTTTGTATGTGTGCACGTTTTCAAGCCAATCCGAAAGAGTCACATTTAACTGCTGTTAAAAGAACAATGAAATACTTAAAAGGTACAACCAATACCGGTTTGTGGTATCCTAGGGATGTTTTTTTAAAACTAATACTTTATTCGGACTCCGATTTTGCTGGTTGTAAAGTTGAGCGAAAAAGTACAAGCGGAACATGCTATTTAATTGGTAGTTCACTTGTATCGTGGGTTTCTAAAAAGCAAAATTGTGTAGCTTTATCAACCGCGGAAGCCGAATACATAGCGGCCGGTAGTTGTTGTGCTCAAATCCTTTGGATTAAGCAACAATTATCGGATTTTGGTTTAAATTTGACGAAAATCCCTATAAAATGTGATAATACTTCCGCAATCAATTTGACTAAAAACCCGGTATTGCATTCAAGGACAAAACATATTGAAATTAGGCATCACTTTTTAAGAGATCATGTTCAAAAAGGTGATTGTGTTATTGAGTTTGTTCAAACTTCGGATCAATTAGCTGATATTTTTATAAAACCTCTACCAAGAGATACTTTCTATAAAATTAGAAGGGAACTTGGTATTTTTGATGAGTCTACCATTAGCTAATTGTATTTGAAATTTTTATTAATCACCTCAAGTGCCTATTTCATTATGTTTTTGAACTTGAGTAAGTTGTATGTTTAAAGTGTTCATTTAATTCTCTTGATATGTAGTTGTGTGTATATGTTTTCCCTATAATATGTTTACTTGCTTTATTGTATGTGTGCTAAATGCTAAGTGTTTCTATGTGTTTGTGTGTATGAAAAATATTTTTTGTTTAAGAAAAATTTGAAAATTTTTAAGTTTTAGTGCAGACTACTCGATTAACAGGATCCTTACTCGATTAATTTTAAAACTACTTTCGGCATTACTCGAGTAAAGACACTGTCACTCGATTAATTTTAAAACTACTTTCGGCATTACTCGATTAATTGGGTTGCTACTCGAGTTATTTTTAAATCACTTGCGCACTTAATCGAGTTACAGCTTTTTCACTCGATTAAGGCTCGAACTACTCGAGTAACGGCCAATCTACTCGAGTAACCCGATAGCTTATAAAACCTGCACTTCAGATTTTTACTCATTTTTTCATTTCTTTTTCTCTCTCCTCTCGCTCTTCTCTCTGTCTTCTCTCATGCATTCATCATCAAATCGAACCAAGGGCTACCAAATGATCCAAAATCACTAAATTTCTTCCCATATTTCTTCATTATAACACCAATACACCTTATATCCTCCATCAATTTAACCAATTTCTCACAAAATTTCAATTTCCCCCAAATTTCCAAACCCTAACCGAACCAAAACCAAATACCACGATTTTTCAGCCTTCAATTCAGAGGTTATGGCTTCTTCTTCAGCAGAACCTCCACGTAAGAAGGGCAAAAAGGTTTCTAGCTAGAATCACCCATGGTTTTCTGCAGCGGAGCCTGACTCACGTGCTCACAAGTTTGACCGTCGCACTTTTGGTATTCTACGGTATGTGAATTACGCTTGGCTAAGAAAAGAAAGGTTTAATTTCTATGATAATCTGGTATTTCAGAATGTGCAAAAGTTTTTGGAGTTCAATACTCACTATTACCCTAAGTTAGTTCAACAGTTTTATCAGAATTTTACAAAAATAGATGGTGAGTATCAAAGTCAGGTTAAGGGAGTACATTTTGTGATTAAACCTGATGATTTGAGGTTATTGTTTGGTTTAGAGGATGAGGGTACTTATATTGGCGATGATGACTGTCTTGATTTGGTTGTGGACCCTGGACTTGTTTATACTGAAGCACTTAGGGTGGTGAAACTTGGGAAAATAAAGCTACTAAGAATGTTTCTCCTTTGCATGCTGAAGATAGGATATTGATGTACATTATTAGTTACTGTTTTCTTCCAAAAGGTAACCAGAACTATGCTCAGGTTCAAGAAGATGATTTGAAATTGTTTCATGGTATTAAGAAGAAATATAAAATTAATTGGAATAAGACAGTACTTGCTAGGATGTATGATGCTGCTCAATCTCCTCCTACTCAATATTTACCCTATCCTATGCATGTTACTAAGTTGCTTAGGCACTATTGGGTTCCATTTGCTATTGATGAGTCATATGAGAATGATGCAAAGAAAAATTGGTGCCTGAATGCACATCACATAAATTACATGAAAATTGCTTATCATAAGCCATCAAGGGCTTGGTTGTGGAAATCTCAAATCAAAGCTTTATAGCAAGCTGCTCAAGCTCCTGCTGGTGACCAAGCTGGTCCTTCTGCTTCTGCTCAACCACTGGATCTCATGGAAACGGATCACGGACCACGTCTTGAAGATTACATTGACTTTGAAAATTTGGATACTCCTTTTGATGCAAAGGCTGCCCATGCTTCACTAGTTCAGCACTTTGATGAGCAGCTAGAGGCTTTGGAGATTCGTCAGGATGTTAAGAATGTGGCTATGGAGCAGAGGTTGATGGATCATATCTCGAATCTCTTTTCCCAGCACTTTCCTCCTCCACCAAACCCTTAGCCTTGTGGTTTCTTGATTGATGATTTTCATGTTGAGATTTCATTTTTTTTCTCTCACTCATTCACTAATTTTTGCACTGCTTCTCTGCTGGTTATGTTTATTTTGTTGCTGGTTTATGATGTTATGACTTAGATTATGACTTTGTTATGTTATGCCTTTTGGATGTTCTTAGGGCCTTGTGTATGGCCTAGTTTATCTTATGACTATGGTTGGCATCTTTTGGCTAAGTTCTGGACTATGTTTTGCTGCACCACCTGATGTCATTAAACTCTGATTATGGTTTATGGTGTATTTGAACTATGGTTATGGTGCTATGTCTTGACTTGTTTTTATTATGTATGATTTTAGCACTATTATGAGATTTTATATGTTTTTAGACTCTACTTTGATTTTTACATATTATTTTTATCTCCATATCATATTTTGTTACACTCACCTTCCACTTTTGGCAAAGGACTTTTCTAATTCAAATCTTTTTAATTCAAATCTTTGTTGACACAAATCCTAAAACAAAAGATTTTAGTCTCAATCTAGTATAAGGTAAACTTCTCCCATACCTCTAAGTCGTGTTTGATGAGTATAATCACTGAGATTGAAGAAAATCCAAAAACTCCACAGAAATTCTAGGTTCTGCTCTCAACCACGTTTTTCAGCAACAGGGTCCAAACACCAGGGATTTTGACATAGAGATTGACCAAACTGTAGGTTTATATGTTTTGATGATATCAAACGTATTTCAAGCAACAACATTTCAACAAGGAAGCTACACTCATGAAGATCAGAATTAGGATTTATTTTAATTCTTAATCAATGTAATATTTTATTTTATGCAATGCATATCATGAGAGTGGGTAGCTTTAGGTGATCTTAATTAAGCTTATAATATTGTTTGATTAAGAGTGAAGAAAACTTAATCTTGATTAAAATAGCTCAAATTAAAGTAATTGTCAAAGTACATTTGAAAAGCATTGTTTTTAATCAATGTCTGTACTGGTTACTCGATTAGCATGATAGGCCTACTCGAGTAGCACGTGTTAACATAGGTTAATCGAGTAATGAGATAATCATTAATCGATTAGTATGTTTTAACACTGGTTAATCGAGTAGTGTGTTAATCATTACTCGAGTAACACGTACTGTTTCAGAAAAATATAAAAAGATCTTATTTGTACTTGGACAAGGTTACAAACTCTTTCATAATTTTTCATATTGAGCAATATACTTTCATTTTCAAGAGCTATTACAAAACTTTCTTTGAGAAATCAAGATTCAACAATTCTCTCTATTCTTCACTCAAGATCAATTCAATATTCTAAGTTTGATTTAGATCAAGATCTTTCTAGTTTTCAAGTGTGTGTTGAAGCTATTTGCAACAAGAGGTTGCACAATCAAGGATTCAACAAAGGTGAAGAATTTCACAAGTAAAGTCTTTGAAGGTTGTCAAAGCAAATTGGAAAGGATTTGGTTGGAAGCATCTTCAACAAATCAAAAGAAGACGGACAAGGAATTCAATTGGGTTAGAACATCAAAGAGTTTGGTACACTCTTTGAGAGGGGTTAAGATAGGATAGCTTTGTGAGAAGTTGCATCTTAACATTGTAATTCTAACAATTGAATTGTCTAGTAGAAACTCTTTATCTTTTAGATAAAGGGGACTGGAGTAGCTCTCAGTGGTAGAGAGTGAACCAGGATAAATCATCGTCTTCATAGTTTTCTTTTCTAGTTTGTATTAATTCAAGAATAATTGAATTTAGGTTAGAATTGGGGTTTTTCATATCTTTGATTAATTGACCTAAATTGGTTGGTAAATTTACTTGTAAATTGTTCTAGTATTCATTCATAATTTGTTGAATCATCAAGGCATTGCGATTCTAAGAGAATTCTCATCAAAACTAAATCTGCATCAGTTTTCTACCCAGATTACTCGATTAATCTGTTCATTAATCGATTAATTTCAAAGTAGCTTGCGGCATTACTCGAGTAACATTTGTGTTAATCGTGTAGTTCAAAAGTGACTTGCGCAATTACTCGATTAAGCTTAGCATTAATCGATTAGTCAGTGTAATTTTTGAAGAAAAATTTATTTTCTTAAAACCATTCTCTACGGTGATCGAAATATTTGTACTAAGGCTTCAATACTCTATTCACCCCCCTCTAGACTATTTTGAGCTGCTTGTTGGTTTCCAACACAAACAAATTAGGGAAAACAATTAGGACTTGCTCTAGGTAACATGCACTAAAGAATCGAAGTGATTTGAGGCTTAAAAGTTACTTGTACTTACCAAAATCAAAGCTTAAACTCAGCTTCCAGAAACAAGAAGAACACAAAATCAACTTTCCAACTTCAACTTCTAAGATCGATTTCTCCTTCCACACACACTTTTGGCTTACAAATTTTGTATCAACACGAAGCTCTGGATGTAAGCTTCGTGTTCGTGTATCACTCACAGTCCCACTCCTCACACAGAAGAAGAATCAAGCCAGGCGAATCAAGAACCCTAGATAGAGCCTCCAACACTCAATTTCAGAAAATCAGCCCTAAATCCATCAACAACACTGGCTTATATAGAGGGATTTCATTTCCATGCATACCGACGCGTGTTTCCCACTAATCTTGGGCTGATTTCGTGGCGAATTCGTGGATTAATCAAGTGATTACTCATCAAAACGCACTAACCCAGTTTCTGGGTTCATCGTGTAACCGGTTACAGGGCATTACTAACCGGTTAGATTAGTGTAAAATTTAAAAATTAATACTTTTTAAACCTTTCCCTCCAAGGACTTTTCTAATATTACATTTAGGTCCTAATCCAAGGACTAAAATGCAATATCCATATTTTTGTATTTATTTGCCATATAAAAATACCTTCACCTATTTTTATATTTCAAGGCTAATTAAATACAAAACATAACTTGGAGAATTTATATAAATTAATAATAAAACTTTTATTATTAATTTTCTTGTTATCCGGGAGACGAAAATTAGGGGTGTTACAAATCTCACGCACTATTTTATTATTCTTTGCATTTTTCTATATTTTAGTAACGTTAACCAAATTTTCACCCCTCTTATAAATCTATTTTTCGTTCATAAATGGATCTCATTATCTACCCCATACTTCTAATATTTTATAATAATCATAAAACCACTGTCAGCTAAATAAGTTATGATAAGATAACATTGACAACGGTGGTGCCACATGCAATGGTACTTGGGATTATTTTGATTTTTATAGTAATTTCATGTGGGGTTTTTAATTAATTGTTGTTGATTTGAGTTTTTTTTCCTACCTTCTTCTTCTTGATTTGGATTGCGATTTAAACCCTAATTTTGGCAATTGAGATTTTTAATTGTTGTGTATTTTGGGCAATTTATAATTGTTCGTCCCTTAATTGGGATCTTTTTAATATTTTTAGGTAATTTTGATGATTATGCATTCTTCAATCTGCTTATGTTGTTGCGGTTAAATATAGTCGTTGTGTGTCTCTTGTAAGAGTTTTCATAAAACAACATGAACAGAGAACAACATGGATCTTAGAATTTCATGATTCTCACAATCATTCAGTAAAGGAAATAATGCGTACCTTTTTCCATTGCAATAATAATAGTCTTGACGCGAATCACTTGTTTGATAATTCAAAGACAAGATTTCTCTTCCTTGGCTTTTCCTCTTCTATGTTCTGATCATGAGTGATGGAGAAAAGAAAGAAAATTCAGAGCATAACAACTAATGCCAGGAAGAGGACCTTGTTCTTATTATAGCATCATTTCTGAACTGGTGCAACCATCAGGCAACAGTTGCTTTCAAAAACAAAACTTCTCTATTTTACACAATTTGTTATTTAGCCCTTCTTTACTTAATTATTTATTTATTGGTCCCTTTCATAATAAGTCACATGTTCCTCACATGAGACACTAAATTTCTTACATTCTCCCACCTGGCTCATGTGACATTAACCAACGTTATGAACTAATAAATAACTTAATTAAATTAAATTACATAATGCGCATTGATAGAGCTAAATAATTCTATACATTGAATACATCATAAATCATAATTAAGAATTATAACTAATGTGAGTCATGGCAATTGTACATCACTAAATCGACGTAGTCTCTTCCATGTACCACAAATTAGTCATTTTCCTCAACATGACCACTAATTGAGAAGTACTTAATTGGTCCAACAATAATGTATTTCTTATAAAGACAAAACCTGTTATCACAATAATCCAAACTCATTCATGTATACACTCGGAAAAAATGTTCATTCATAAGCTTAAGTGTCATAATACATAAACATAAACAAATTAAACATCGTCATAATATACACTAATGATACTTGTCAACAATGCCCATACTTTCCACATGTTCATTAAATATTTTGGGTGGTAATCCCTTTGTCAAAGGATCATCAATCATACAGTCGGTGCTAATATGATCTATCGACACTATTTGTTTCTGCACTTCTTCTTTAACGACAAGGTATTTCAATTCTATACTTTTAGCACCCTTGGAATACTTGTCGTTTTTAGAAAATAAAACAGCTGCGGAGTTATCACAATAAATTTTCAGCGGCTTGGCAATGCTGTTGACGATTCCAAGTCCTGAAATGAAGTTCCGCAACCATTTACCATGAACCATGGCCTCAAAGCATGCCACAAATTCATTCATGATATCGCTCATCCAGCTAAAAGATACACATAACCAGATGTAGACTTTCTTGTATCTACACAACCAGCAAAATCAGAATCTGTATATCCCACAACCTCAAGATGATTGGATCTCCTATAAGTAAGCATGTGATCCTTTTTTCCTTGCAAGTATCGTAAGACTTTCTTTGCAGCCTTCCAATGATCCAATCCTGGATTACTCTGATAACTCCCCAACATACCAACTGCAAAACTAATATCAGGTCTCGTACACATTTGAGCATACATTAAACTCCCAACGACAGATGTATAAGGAAGTTCTTCCATCTGTTTCCGTTCCAAATCATTCTTTGGACATTGCATGAGATTAAATTTATCTCCTTTCTGAATTGGAACAGGGGATGCAGAGCATTTGTCCATTCTAAATATTTCTAGAATTTTATTAATATAAGCCTTTTGTGACAAGCCTAATAGTCCCTGTGATCTATCACAGAATATTTCTATTCCAATCACATAGCTCGCCTCGCCCATATCCTTCATTTCAAAATTGCTAAATAGAAATTTCTTAGTCTCACTTAATAGACCAAGATCATTAGTTGCAAGCAAGATGTCATCAACATACAGAATTAGAAAGATAAATTTGCTCCCACTGACCTTCAGATATATACATCTATCAACGATGTTTTCCTTAAATCCAAAAGAGACAATAGTATCATTGAACTTGGATACCATTGTCGTGAAGCTTGCTTAAGTCCGTATATTGACTTCTTAAGTTTACACACCATATGTTCTTTCCCCTTAATTGAAAAACCCATTGGCTGATCCATATAAACATCTTCTTCTAAATTCCCATTAGGAAAGGCAGTTTTCACATCCATTTGGTGTAGCTCTAAATCATAATGACCTACCAATGCCATGATTATCCTGAGAGAATCTTTCTTGGAAACTGGTGAAAACGTTTCCTTATAATCAATGCCATCTCTTTGAGTAAAACCTTTGGCAACATGTCGGGCCTTGTAACGTTCGATATTGCCAAGAGAGTCGCGCTTAGTCTTAAAGACCCATTTACGTCCAACTTTCTTGCACCCTTCAGGCAATTCCACAAGGTCCCATACATTATTTTGTTCCATTGATTTAAGCTCATCTTTCATAGCATCTAAACATTTCTCAGAATTCTCACAATTAATGGCATTTGAAAATGAAACTGGATCACTATCAATTCCTAAGTTTTCTTCTGACTCTTGTAGATATACCACATAATCGTTCAAAATAGCAGGTCTTCGATCTCTTTGGGATCTTCTTAATGCTACTTCTTGTGGTTGTTCTACTAAAGGTTCATTGTTAACCTGAGGGTCAATAATTTGATGTTCTTCTTGATTGTTTTGCGGTTCAACAACATGAGGAACAACAATTGTGGAAGTCGAAGTTCGAGCTATAGGAACTTGCATTCTAATTTCCTTAATCTCCACATTTCTTGGAGTACCACTCCCACTGGTTTCACCATTCTCAATGAACCGAGTATTTCCAGATTCAACTATTCTTATACTATGGGTAGGACAATAAAATATGTACCCTTTAGACTTTTCTGGATAACCAATGAAAAATCCACTGATTGTTCTTGCATCCAATTTCTTTTCTTGCGGGTTATTCACTCTTACTTCTGCTTGGCAACCCCAAATGTGCAGGTGCCTTAAACTAGGTTTCCTATCTGTCCACAGTTCAAAAGGGGTCTTTGGAACTTCCTTACTAGGAACCCTATTCAATAAGTACATCACAGTTTTCAAAGCGTACATCCACAATGATTCAAGTACACAAGATTTATTTAACATGCTCCTAATCATATACAATAAGGTTCGATTACGCCTTTCTGATACACAATTTTGTTCCGGTGTACCTGGCATTGTGTATTGAGCACAAATACCACGCTTCTCAAGGAATTTAGCAAACGGACCAGGATGTTGTCCAGATTCATCATATCTTCCATAATACTCATCACCTCTATCTGATATGACAATCATCACTTTTCTTTCTAATTGTTTCTAAACTTCATTTACAAAAATTTCTAACACATTTACTACTTGAGATTTCTCATGCAATAAATAGATATATCCATAACGTGAATAGTCATCAATAAAAGTAATGAAATACCTTTCTTTATGGAAAGAACTAACATTAAAAGGTCCACATATATAAGTGTGTATGATTTAAAGAAGTTGGCTGCTTCTAGTGGCACCTTTCTTCGTGTGATTTGTTAACTTTCCTTTGATACATGGCACACAAATATTAAGATCAGTAAAATCCAAATATGGAAGAATACCATTATGTTAGAATTCAACGTGGAAGAACGTTGAAGAGTTTTGATGATGCCAAACAAGGACCTTTCAAAGTCAAGATGCAAGTCAAGTGTCAAGCAAGAAGCTTCAAGTGGTTTCCTCCTTCCCTCATTAGGAATCAATGTAAGGTTATGTAATTGCTTCATTTTAGTAATAGGCCTTATTTAGAGTTCTTGGAGAAGAAGCGTTTTAAATCTAAAAATGTTTTAAATTGCAATAAAATGTGTTTTCATGAAAAGTTGTTTTCTATCTTAGTCTTTGTGAAAATACTTGATGTTACAAAATTCTGTATATTTTTATGTATGCAAGAGAGAGTAATCGATTACTGCTCAAGATAATCGATTAACTTTGTTGCATCATAGAAAAATCAGAGAGGTTGTAATCGATTAAGTGATCTTTGCTAATCAATTACTTTCTCATGGGAGTAATCGATTACCTGGCTCAAGTAATCGATTATAATTGTTGCATCATATGTTTTTCATAGGCTTAGTAATCGATTACATGCTCTGTAGCAATCGATTACATGATGTTGCATCATATGCATAACAAAGGCTCAGTAATCGATTAATTGATTAGTGTTAATCGATTAAATGAGTTGCATCATATATTGACCAGGGGTGATGTAATCGATTAACTATTATTGGTCTAATCGATTACTAGTTTTTCAAAAGAATTTAAAAGTTTCTATTTTTAAAGGGATAATCGATTACCTCCCTGAAGTAATCGATTACCTTAAGTTTTATTGAAAAACGTGTCATAATCATTTTGATTTATTTCCAGATTTGTTTTTACTTAATTGATTCTGATTTATTTTCAAAATTCAAATATTCTTTTCACATCTTTTTAAATAGAAGTCTTTCTCTCTTTTTTCAAGAGAATGCTCCTGATAATACTTTTGAGAAAAACGCCTTTCACGTTCTATTCTTCTTCTTCTCCAAATTCTCCTAGACTTGGCCTATGCTATAGTGAAACCATTACCATAGCCATTAGATCTTTAATTGTTATATCAGTGTTTCTTAGAACACACCATTGTTAGAGAACCTTATATTGTTGTATCTGCACTAAGAAGAGTGCATTATAGTCATTGTACCCAATCACTCATACCGTAACCATTTGTGTAAGGGGTGTGTAACCCTTAGTGACTAGGGAGTGAATCTCCTAGTACGGACGTGCTGGGTTCGTGGTTGTAGGGTGAGGAACCCTTCTGTATTGGGTAGTGCTAGACGAACGGTGGGGCACCTAGTAGTTAGGCTATCTGGTTGTTGTTGAGGTCCCTAGCGAAAGGAGGTTCCTAGTAGCTTGCGGGACGCTCTGGTTGTATTTGGGGATGCAGGGGCGTCTTCGGTTTTTAGTGAAAAGCTCAAGCGGATTGCTTGGGGACTGGAGTAGGCTACTTTGCCGAACCAGGATAAAATCTCCGCTGCAATCTCTTCTATCTCTTATCTCTTTATTTTTGTTATTGTTGCATGTGCGTAAGTGTTATATTTATTCTTATTACAACGTAACGATTATTATTAATTTAATTATTTTAAATTTATCAACGTGCGTTAGACTTTTCGTTGTTATATTGTTGTTTATCTTCGCGCGTAATATTAATCGTTGTTATTATAGCTTGTGCATAATCGTTTTCAACATTTTAATTGTTTTCCGCTGAAAAATCTCTTTAAGTTTATTGAAAACGATTTAAATCGAATATTTTCCTATGTTTTCGTAAACACCCAATTCACCCCCCTCTTGGCTGACGGCTGCTAATCCTAACAATTGGTATCAGAGCTTCGTGCTCTGATAAAGGCCTAACAGCCTGAGTTAAAGATCCGTTGCAGATTGGCAGCATTGGGATAGTTTTAACTGCTTTTAGTATGGAGGGTTTTATATTCGATGATGCACCATTTTTTGATGGAAATAATTTTCTCTATTGGAGTGCTAGAATGAAAATATTTCTTCAATCTATTAGTTTTCGTTTATGGCATATTGTTCTTAATGGTTTTGATCAAAAACATGTTTTAAATGATTTTGATGAAAAATCTTTTTCATTCAATATTCAAGCTATGCATATTTTAAGAAATGCTTTAAATGTTGATGCATATGCTATAATTGAAAATTGTTTGAATGCCAAGGAAATTTGGGACACATTGAATACACACTATGCTACTAACGATCTTCATGGAAGTGTTAGTGTCCACAGGAAAAAGGAGGAGAAGGAACAAGAAGAAAATGATATTGAGCATGATATATCAAACTCCCTGGACGAAGATTATGATGATGAAACAGAAAGCGTGGGGAGTAGTTCATCATGCGATTAAGTTGAATTAGAGAGACTATTTGAAAGCTTCATGGACTCAATGGAGGATTCAAGGTTTTCGGATGAGGAATCAATGGCAGATGAACATGAAACATCCGATCACTTGGATCATGAGGACTATGAGGTAACTTCAATTATTCCCTATTCTAAATTTCTGCAATATTCATTTAATGAGTTACATGATGATTTGGCACATTTGGAAAATAGAAACTTGGACTCTTTACAAAAATTATCTCTAATTGAAAATGAAATCAATATTTTGAAAAATGGAGATATTTTTGATAAAGAGATGTTTGTGGAAAATAGTTTCTCAACCATTTTTGAAAAATGCATAAATCTTGAAAATCATGTTGAGAACGTATTTGTTGAGTGTGATGATATTGAAAAATCTATTTGCTCAACTTCTTTACTTGATGAAATTGAAAATAATGTGGATATCCAAAAATCAAGTAAAGTCGATGAAAATAATATTTTTCAATGTGAAATGAAAAATTCCAAGTTTCATAAAAATAATTTTGAAAAAGTCAAACGATCTTCTAAACCCATTACATGTAATTATTGTGGTTGTTTAGGACATATTTCTCATTTGTGCTTTTATCGTAAAAATTTTAGTTTGAGAAATAATTTGCAATGGGTTCCAAAGGCTTCTAAGGAACCTAAGACTAATCCCCTAGGACCCAAGTTGAAATGGGTACCAAAGTGTTCTCCTAGTGTGTCAAATGTGCAGAATTTTATTCAAAAGGATGAACCAAGTGGAGAAGAAAAGGGGAAAGTGTCAAGGGTGATTTCCAAGAGGCCAAGGAATAGATGGATTGGTCAAAGGAGAAAAGTACCTACAACCAAAGCTTCTCACATGCATAAAGGTGAAATCATAAGGTCTAGGACCTCAAGCAAGAAGCAATGGGTAAGGACAAACACCTCTTTGATCAACAAGTCCAAGGTATCATGTTCTCATTCCACCTATAACAACGACTACACAAAGGTATATCTGGACTACTCTATTTTTTGTGCATACCAAGGTGTATCATGAGTGCTGAAATCTTTTTGAAAATCTTTTATCTATCATGATCACTCCTTGGATAAAATAAATCATGTGTATCTTGCTTCATTTGAAAACCTTTTTTAAAAGCACATGATTATATTTTTTTTGTGCATTGCATTATTTTTCACCATATATTGAGTTGTATCATGTGTGTTAAAATATTTTTTAAAATTCCTTTTATCACATGAATACACTCTTTATGTGTTGATGTCATGTCAAGGCATACTAGAGATATATATTGATATTAACATGCATTTCTGTACATGAGCATTTTTTAAGTGCATTTGACTAAGTTGTCCTTCATGTGCTTCATTATTTGAAAAGTCAAAATGCCTATTTATGCCTGTGCTACTAACCTATATGGATCCAAGTTTTTGGATACCAAAAGAAATGTTCCTAAGTATTTTTTACAGGCAATGTCTCAAGTACAAGAGAAGGTATGCGCATTGAAATTAAATGAAAGAAATCCAAAGGAGGAATTAAGACTCTCCTTCATCATGATGCTTGATGAAAATTACTAAAGAAGGGGAACATATTAAAAAGTGCAAAGCATTGCAAGGGGAAATTCCTTCAAATACTGAATGTTGAATCTCAAATTGAAAGGAACTCCAAAGATAATTGTCCCTATTAAATGGGAAACATCACCATCGATAAGTATCATTGTCCCTTTATTATTATATTTATCATGTGATACTTGTTCATGTGAAATATGCTATATGACAATATGTGCTTAATTGAATATTTTTGTCATGGCATATATGATTATTAGATTTTGATGATGCTTCATTTAGTGAGCATTCACATGTTTTGATGATTCATTTTTTATCTCCCTTTTGTATTATGCTTGTTTTGAAAAATTCTTTTAGAAAGGGGGAGAAAAATAATTTTTGAATATTTGCATTGAAAACATGTTTTGTATTTCCACTCCGTTTTGACATCATGCGTTTTTTAAAATGTTTATTGGGAAAGAAATTTTTTATCCCATAATTCTTTTTGCTGATGTCAAATAGGGGGAGAAATATTATTATAGAAAATTATGAATATTGTGCTTATATGTTTGTTTGCTAATTGATTCATAATTTTTCTATAATGATTTGTCATCATCAAAAAGGGGGCGAATTGTGGAAATATGAATTTCCCTTATGCTTGTAGCATTGTGTTTTGATGATAACAAATCATGTTATTTGTTTTACCTTTATTCTGCCTATACTTTATGATGTGTATTTACAATTGCCCGTTATACATTATATTATGCTTTACTGACTTGGGCGTTGGAGATACCCTTTTGCAGGATATCGGAAACTCTAATTGATGCCTGAAGTTTAGTGTTTACCATCTTTTTTATGTGCATCAATTCAGGGGGAGACATTGGTATTCCTATGTGTGAGGGGGAGATATAATTTTATATATGCATACTGATTTAACCCTTGTCTTGTAGAGAATAGGTTTGACATCAACAAAAAGGGGGAGTGTTAGAATTCAACGTGGAAGAACGTTGAAGAGTTTTGATGATGCCAAACAAGGACCTTTCAAAGTCAAGATGCAAGTCAAGTGTCAAGCAAGAAGCTTCAAGTGGTTTCCTCCCTTCCCTCATTAGGAATCAATGTAAGGTTATGTAATTGCTTCATTTTAGTAATAGGCCTTATTTAGAGTTCCTGGAGAAGAAGCGTTTTAAATCTAAAAATGTTTTAAATTGCAATAAAATGTGTTTTCATGAAAAGTTGTTTTCTATCTTAGTCTTTGTGAAAATACTTGATGTTACAAAGCTCTTTATATTTTTATGTATGCAAGAGAGAGTAATCGATTCCTGCTCAAGATAATCGATTAACTTTTTTGCATCATAGAAAAATCAGAGAGGCTGTAATCGATTAAGTGATCTTTGCTAATCAATTACTTTCTCATGGGAGTAATCAATTACCTGACTCAAGTAATCGATTATAATTGTTGCATCATATGTTTTTCAGAGGCTTAGTAATCGATTACATGCTCTGTAGTAATTGATTACATGATGTTGCATCATATGCAAATCGATTAATTGATTAGTGTTAATCGACTAAAAGAGTTGCATCATATATTGACCAGTGGTGATGTAATCGATTAACTATTATTGGTCTAATCGATTACTAGTTTTTCAAAAGAATTTAAAAGTTTCTATTTTTAAAGGGATAATCGATTACCTCCCTGAAGTAATCGATTACCTTAAATTTTATTGAAAAACGTGTCAGAATCATTTTGATTTATTTCCAGATTTGTTTTTAATTAATTGATTCTGATTTATTTTCAAAATTCGAATTTGATTTTATTTTGAAAATATTCCTTTTTGATTTAAGTTTCAAATCTTTTATTTTATTCTTTAAATCTATTTGATTTGATTTTGATTTCAAAAATATTATTTTATTTTATTTCAGAAAATCAATTTTGAATATTTCTGGATTTGATTTCATTCTTATTTTGAATTTGATTTATTTCCAAAATAATAATTGATTTGATTCTGATTTTATTTTCAAATTCAAAATTCAAATATTCTTTTCAAATTTTTTTAAATAGAAGTCTTTCTCTCTTTTTTCAAGAGAACGCTCCTGATAATACTTTTGAGAAAAACGCTTTTCACGTTCTATTCTTCTTCTTCTCCAAATTCTCCTAGACTTGGCCTATGCTATAGTGAAACCATTACCATAGCCATTAGATCTTTAATTGTTGTATCAGTGTTGCTTAGAACACACCATTGTTAGAGAGCCTTATATTGTTGTATCTGCACTAAGAAGAGTGCATTATAGTCATTGTACCCAATCACTCATACCGTAACCATTTGTGTAAGGGGTGTGTAACCCATAGTGACTAGGGAGTGAATCTCCTAGTGCGGACGTGCTGCGTTCGTGGTTGTAGGGTGAGGAACCCTTTTGTATTGGGTAGGGCTAGACAAACGGTGGGGCACCTAGTAGTTAGGCTATCTGGTTGTTGTTGAGGTCCCTAGCGAAAGGAGGTACCTAGTAGCTTGCGGGGCGCTCTGGTTGTATTTGGGGACGCAGGGGCGTCTTCGGTTTTTTAGTGAAAAGCTCAAGCGGGTTGCTTAGGGACTGGAGTAGGCTGCTTTGCTGAACCAGGATAAAATCTCCGGTGCAATCTCTTCTATCCTTTATCTCTTTATTTTTGTTATTGTTGCATGTGCGTAAGTGTTATATTTATTCTTATTACAACGTAACGATTATTATTAATTTAATTATTTTAAATTAATCAACGCACATTAGACTTTTCGTTGGTATATTGTTGTTTATCTTCGCGCGTAATATTAATCGTTGTTATTATAGTTTGTGCATAATCGTGTTCAACGTTTTAATTGTTTTCCGCTGTAACACCCCGATTTGACAACCTGAAACCATAATTACTTTAAAGAAAATATGGTGAAAATTTGGGCCATTTTTTTTTTGTAAAACGCGCAGTATGGTTGAGTCGCATGAGTATGAGAACCAATAAGCTATTTTAAAAAAAAAACTCTTGCGCAATTAAAATAGTGTTCTCACACATCATGCTATGTTTCAAGTTCCAAACCGAAGTGTCACACGATACCGCACTTTGCAACTTGATTCTTCTCAACTTAGTTATCGTTGCCCATTTCTTTTTCATAAGAAAGATCAGTGGCGCCCAGTTAAATATAGCATTCATTAAAGTAAGTTCGGGGATTACACCAGGATATCGCAACTGTCTAGCTGAGTGAATACAAGGAAATAAAATACTTCGATTAAGGTAAAAAAACTACCAACGGGCTCACTAAGCTGAGGATGATGGATCCATGGGAGGTGCCTCACTCGGGTCGATCTCAATCTCATCCGCATCCGGAAATTCTTCCTCAATGTCCTCCTCCGGGTCCTCCTCTAGTTCACTCTCCTCCATGGCCTCGAATGCCTCGTCCGGAAGATCGTTCAAAGCTTCATCCAATTCCTCCAACTCCTCCGCCTCAGGATCAATCCTCGCTGGCAAAGGCATCGGATGCCCACCATGATAGTCTGCCGGTCCACCGGTCTGTAAATCCGAAAGCACAAAGCGACATGTGCGAGTATCGGGTGCCGTTCCTCGAAGGGTATGGTTGGGATCAAAGATGTGAACCTCGGTGACTCCACGCCACTCCCAACCTCGATAATTCACTTCCCATCTGCCTTCGTCTCGGATGTCGAACGTAAACTTGACCGGATCCATAGACTAAAGGGTTGACAACAAATACCAGATACATAGACACAGACAGAAGAATTTGAGAGAGTAAGTATTCCCAGACATGTGATGCCAACAGTGTGGAATTACAGTAGGTAAGATATTAAGATAGACAAACCATACAAACAGACAACACCTAAATATAATCACGTAGACTCATAGGAATACTTACTTCATTCCAATACCTTTCTTTCCTTACTACTTTATGCGTATTCTCATATCATTAATTACTTCTGCTGCGAAATCTCTGATTTCACTACCTTACAACTCATCGTCTTATCCATACTCATACACAAAGGTTACTCTTGACTACCTTGACATATATATATATATATATATATATAATTCTTTCTTGTCTTATTTAAGTTTTATGAATTCGAATTCATCAATGATGTAGGGGTTTTTAATCATCATTGAGGAAAAACGCTCTCAAGTTAGCACACACATCTACATCTCCTCGGTAATCCACCCCACCTATTCGGAAGCAAACAGGAGTACAGGACCTTTACCGTGCGGGCACGACAGCTGTCTCACAACAAATGGTCCCAGACCAGGAGGACTCAGCCTCAATAAATAATATCAATTCATAAATATTCATGGCACACTGTCTCACAGTGGCAAACAAATTGCCCCACTCCAGTCCCTCTCACCGTTCTAGATTTGCAATCTAGGGGGCAACAGTACTAATTCTAGTTTGCAAAGCAGAACTTGCCACGGCATTGGACCCAGTCCCCACCACGTTAGTGCGCCACTTGTGAAATTTGTTCCGCCTAGAATAGTACTCTAGACTTCTTGACGTATCACCGTCATTGTCCTCCCCTAATGCAATCTCCTCCTAAGTATCCGCAGATACTTATGGTTTCTTCCTCTCCACTACTTCGGGTCACTCATAACTCACCGCATTAATACATGTCTTTTAAAAAGTCTTTTAATGATATAATTCAAGGCTTAACCTATTGGTCGGCTCATCCTTCGTGCATCCCTTCAACGAGTCCCGACCACTAATCTCTTCAAAACATCTCTTATCTCAACTTAGCACAGAGCTGGGTTTTCCTTGACAGCCAATTTCCTCGTCTCACGATCCATCTCAAAAGAAATCTTATTTCTTCCTTTTCTTGAACATATATGTTCATACTTTTCTCAAAATAATTTTGCACAAACTCTTTCCAAAAATAATGTTTCACAACGGCGTTTCACCAAGTCTTTTCAAAATACTCTTTTCAAAAATAAGGTTTCATAAACTCTTTTCAAAATAGATCTTTCTCAAATTCTTTTCAAAAATAAAGCTTCGCAAATCCTTTTCAAAATTAATGCCTCACAATCGTTTCAAAAATAGTGTTTCACAAATCTCCTTCAAAAATAGGGTTTCATAAATTCTTTTCAAAAATACTGTTTCACAAATCTTTTTCATAAATGATGTTTCCAAACTCTTTCCAAAAAAAATCTTTTTCAAAAATTTCTTTTCCAAAAATCTTTTCAAAAATCTCTTTTTTCAAAAATCACATTTTTGCTGAGCGCTAATGGAGGAGCAGGCTCAACTCAACATTAGTCTCAGACTAAAACCAAAAACAATGGAGTCCATCTCCGATCAGATTCCATCCTGCTTCCACAATTTCATTTCCTTTCACCCATGGCTCAACCTCAGAAAGCATCCATATCATCAATGTTGCCCAAGCTCTGGCTCAACTCATCGCTTTCATCACTTATTCTTTTCCCGACAACGTCTTACATCTTTCATCTCTTATATTCTTGATCATTATTATTATTCACAGCGTTGTTACACTCCACATCAAACTAATCATAAGTAATAGATAAATAGGCAAATAAATAACATGCTAACATTTAGACGCCATCAAATACACTCATTATATACTCTTACCGACTCAAGACACTAAGTTTCGACTTTTGAGATGGTCGAAACACTTAATATGTTACCTAAATACCACGGTGTTTGGGTGAAACTGCTCTCTCACCTTCACTGACGATAACTCGTACGATACGCTCCTTGGTTCTCGACGCGACGTTCGTAACTGCTTCCCGATTGTTGCTGGAACTCAAATAATTCTTTCTTATTAAAAATCGTTCTTATAAAATTATTTAGAAAACAAAACATCATTACCCAAAAATCACTTTGACTTCAATTTATGATTAAGTAAAAACATTTGTTTGAAAACATCAATAATTCCTTGGCTCTTTAAAAGGCCACATTTATCTTAAGGTTTTCTTACGAAAATCATTTGTTAAATTAAAAACCATGAACTTCAGAAATCAATTGAAAAATCTTTTCAAAGCAATACTTTTCAATTAATCAAATCATTTGGTTCACTTTATTTTCCTTAAAACCGAATCAAAAGAAAATAATACAAGAAGTAAATTATTAAACACTTAAATCATTCAAACACACACATAAACAAATATAATATCACAAACCATTCATCATTCATGCACATAAAACAAAAAAAATCAAACACATACACCTAATTTCTATGCATGACCGAATCTACATCCTATATGAGGCAAAGTTTATATTTAAATCTAATGATTGCTAACACATACACATATGACAATTACATCATCCTACTTTTTAAACATCACACTCTAAATGATGACTTAAAGAAAAGAACACATTCACTTAAAATAATGCTAGCATGCTTCAAATCAACAAATCAATTTATCACTCAATACAAACATTTATCAAATCAACTTCCTTTTATTCAAAGCTAATTCAAATAATAGTGCAAAAATAAAAATAGCCTAAATAAGGTTTGTTCCTAAACCGAATGGGATCATGAAAAATTACTCTTAAGCTTGAAATAAAAAGGGTTTAAGTCCCATAGGTTTAGAAATCCCTAATCCTAACAATAAAACACACATGCAAAATAAAATGAACTATCTTCAACATTTACAAGCACAAACCGTGAGCTTCACAAGAAAATTCAACAAGTTTTAGTCAAATCACAATAACATCAAGAATCATGTCAAAGTCTTTGTTTTCCAAACCTCAAATAATTTCATGCATGCACCAAAAATCTTTGAATGGGACAAATTTCAACATGCATGTAAGTAAAATGATGATCTAGCATGGTTCCTATTCTCCCTAAACTTGACCGAATGGTGACATACATAAAGGCAAGGTCTTACAAATTTATTTTCACATGCAAAGATCAAATTCAAGATCAAATCATGCAAAACTTTTAAAGTACCATCCGAATCATCATCATCACACACAACATCTTGATTCACTTCTTTGTACACAAAAATTATTTCTAAAGCTTGTTAGGTTTTTTTTCTTTTGAAAACTGTGACATGCATATAAAGAAAATTAAGACTTGCACTCAAAATAAACATACAAACTCAAACTTTATGTTTTCTCAAGGATCAATCATAGATCAAGACATGCAAACAAAGATCAAAGCAAAAACATAAACTTAAATTCTAATCCTAGGCAAAACCGTGAAGAACAAGCCAAGAATCAAAGCATCCAAGCACAAACATTCAAGATCAAACCACAAAAATACATGCAAGGCATTTAAACTTCAAGATCATAAGAAAATAAACACATGCATCACAAAGATTACACTTAAACAAAGTCCATATAGAGTCCTTTACAAATCAATACCATTACATCAAAAACTCTTTAAATAGCTACCTTAAATCAAAACTTCTAACTAAATCTTCAAATCCTCCTCTTCTCCTCCTAGGGTTTTGCTTCGGCCTCTCCCTCTTAGGGTTGATGGGTGGATTTTCTCCTTGATCCTTGAAGAAGAGTGTGGTTGGGAAAGAATTCCAAGAAGTTTAGGTTATGAACTTAGAGGTGTCACTCTTCTTTCTCTCCTCTCCCTCACGGCCTCACTCTCTTTTCTCTCTAGAGTCTCAAGAGCTTGATGTACTCTTGGACTAGGTGTTTAGAATTTGTGAAGAAATGAGAATGAACTAGCCAACACTCACTCCTTCCTACGGTTTTAAGAGCAAACAAGGGTGGGTCATTTTCCTCTTTTATCCTCGGTTCATGGCTTGGTTCAAGGGCAATTTGGTCTACTCAAAAACTTGCATGGGAAGGATCTTTTCAATGGTGACACAAGGGTTGAAGAAAGTCTTCCTAGCATCATCACACTCACCACCCTACTTCTCCTATTTTCTATTTAATTTCTATTTTCTTAATGCATAAGAAAATGCATTATACTTGATCCCTTCTAATCCTATATAGCCGAACAACACATGCATACACATGTATATAATTTATTTTCATTTTTATCATCATAAGCATACAAGATTAATTCCTTTTCATTTATCATCATGGACACATAGCATGGAATCATGGTATAATGCACTTATTTGATTATGCACATAACATCATGTTTCCACTCAAAGCATACGGCACACATACACACACATCTCATTCACACAATTCATGCATTCATTCATTTAAATTTGCTAATTAAATTACATACACAATTTATTACACAAAAACATACATTCACAAATTCAAAATTCCAAAAATACAAACTTTAAGGAAAATCAATCCACCTTATCAATTATAAAATAATTTTAACTTTGAAATAAAACCATATTTTCACATAATTCAAAGATTTTCAAAAAGAACAATTTATTCACAACCTCAAATCATAAAAGAAAATTCCTGTCTTGAAGAAATCTTAAAAATCAAAATCAAACCTCAAATAAAAATCACTTGCTAAAACGCTTTAACTGAAAGGTCTTGCTTAAATTCTGAAAAATCCAATCTTAAATAAAATCTTATTGATTTATTTGAGTCCAGAAAATGCGGGATGTTACATCCGCTGCAAAATCTCTTTAAGTTTATTGAAAACGATTTAAATCGAATATTTTCCTATGTTTTCGTAAACACCCAATTCACCCCCCATCTTGGGTGACGGCTGCCAATCCTAACACATTACGTATCAATCTTTCCATTCTTGCTTTGGAAATATGACCTAAACGATTATGCCACAAGTAAGCAGAACGTTCATTCACTAAATTATGCTTAGTGCCAACATTATGATGCAAGGTCATAAGAGTTTCAGCATGCAAACTATCAAGATTTAATTTATATAAACAATCACAAAGTATACCAGATCCAATCATAAAGGTATTCTTATACAAACTGAAACAACCATTACCAAACCTAAAAGAGTATCCAGAAACATCAAGTTTAGATACAAAAATTAAATTCCTAGAAATATTAGGTACATAAAGAGTTTCAAACAAATCCAAATGATGTCTAGTGTCCAAGATTAAACGATAAGTCCCGACAGCTTCAACCGGAACCTTCACTCTATTCCCCATGAAAACAAACTTCTCATTTGGGCTTATGGTTTGGATCGTAAGAAATCCCTGCATCGTATTAGAAACATGAGTTGTGCATACGGAATCTATCCACCACGAATTATGTGGCACTTCAGTTAAATTTGATTCGAAAGATACATAATAAGCATTTAACTTACCTTTCTTTTCGAACCAACTCTTACGTTTTGGGCAATCCTTCTGGAAATATCCAGGCTTCCCACAGAAATGACATCTATCATTCCTTTTTTCTTTCTTCTGGATTTTGATAGACAAATCATTAATCTTTAGTTGTCCTTTGCCCTTTTCCTTTCCCTTTCCATGTTTCTTTCCTTCATTCTTTCCAGCTACATGATGATTGACATAGTGAATGGAGTGATTTCCTTGATTCTTAATCCGAGTTTCCTCCTGAACTAGCATACTATTCAATTCATGAACATTCCATTTATCTTTTATAGTATTATAGTTCATTTGGAAAGGACCATACTCAGACGGTAATGAGTTCAGAATGAACTGCACAAGGAAATTCTCATCAACCTCCATTCATAAAAACTTAAGTCTTGCTGCAATATTTGTCATTTCAATGACATGCTCATGCATGGTACGAGAACCATCAAACTTCATTGTGGTTAAGGTACTCATCAACGTCCCAGCAAGAGACTTATCAGCAGTTTGGGAGCGTGTAACATCCCATCTTAATATAATAAATGTATTTACAATATACTAAAAGTTTAATGTAAAATTTTAAAATTCATTTGGATGTACAACATGGAATCAATCAATTTGTGGTTGTAGTTCTTTTCCTTCGTCCTTCACCGTCTTGAAAACCCGGTTCTTGCTCCTCCAATGCTCAACCTAAAATGTTAAACCACAATGGAGTGAACATCTTTACACAATAGAATAGAAATTAAGAATAGAAATGAGTAAATGAAAGTCATAATACATGATTCTTATATTCATATAGTTACAAATTCCAACCACATGTAATTATAAATTATAGTTATACAATTCACAAGTGGATTGCTCTTGTTAAATTTTGGTTGATAATACTTTAATTAGTTTGTTATGGGGGTTGTAATCATTCATTTAATTATAAATTTATCATGCAGTAAACTATAGATTTAAACATATTTACTTTGCATTAATAATATTTCTTATTCTTATCGATTATCTTTACATCAGAATACTTAACAATTTCTTAAATCTTAGCATACTAATTTGTTTTAATCACATTAATCAATGTTCCATATGTATACTAATTTGTTCTATGTGTATGTTGATTAATATAATACTAATAGAGTTCATTTACAATTTACGGGCTACATTCCTTTATTAATAATTTCTATAGTGTATTAATACTAGCCATTGAGTTATTAGTACAATAACTTGTGTTTTGTAGTTTTAATTTACATAGCCATTGTTTTTAAGTATTCTAGTCATTCTTAAAAATTTTAGATTTCATCTAGGCATTTCATCGAGCACTTTATCTACATTAATTCACAATTAGGAAAATCATAAGTTTTTAATAATATTCAGCCCCACAAATATTTCATTCACCTACACAGGTAGGTGATAGAGCAGAGTCTCCTAACCTAGGGTTTAATATGTGAAATTTAATCATTTACAAATTCCAAAACCTAATCTCTATTCAAAAAGGAAAAGAGTCCCTCCCTTACCTCAAGGGAAGATAACTCAACTCCAAGTGCTAGACTTATGCTGTTTGGCTTCTACAACTCCTCACCTTTGGTTGAAATGGTAGAAATCCTCAAGAAAAGTGATTAATCTAAGCCATTGCAATGAGATTGAGGTGGGGTTGGATGGGAAATTAGAAAGCAACTGTTAGAATTAATGAAAAGGTGTTGGGTGTTGTTAATCTATGGAGTAGGGGTTTGATTTGGATGAGTTAAGGGTGGTTGGTGCATGAAAATTGGTTTTTGGTGCATGAGATTTGAAGCTGGTGCGTGCTGGATGGGTTCTGGTGCGTCTGGAGGGAGTCTGGTGCGTCTGGCTTGGAGGCTGGTGCATTTGGTCTGATTTCTGGTGCGGCCTGGTGCTTATTTATATGAACCTCGCGCTTGAGCGCGGGATCTGGCGCCTGAGCGCGAGCCAGATTTCTGGAATCTTCTGGCACCTGCGCGCGATTTCTGGTGTTGCGGCTTCGTGGCGCTTGAGCGCGCCTGGTGTTGCTTATTTCTGCACTGGTGCATCTGGGGCACACCGGCTCATGCCCCGGCGCACCGGTTCGCCCCGGAAAGTCGATTTTCGCATTTTTAGCTTATTTTAATGGATTTTAACCCTTTTTAACACTAAATCAAACTTGTATAACATTAATTTACATCTCTAATTATATTTTCCATGTTACTTTTTATCAAGCACCCAATTATAAAACTCCGAAAATTCCAAATGAACGGGTTTTCGGCCACATTGTTAATTCCTTCTTCTTAATTGTATGGTTTGGGGTACCCTTCCTACTCCTTTCTCCATTTGATTAATCTTTGAGAAGGGATTAATAGTCGGATTATATCCTAAGATTTTGGATTCTTGTTTGATTCTTAAGCGTTATTACACCTGATCGTAATAAATTCTGCCTTAACTAATACTTGCTCCTTTCTCCGGTTTTTAACCTACATTTGGTATTCTCTTTTCTAATTCCTAATTAGGGTCATGATCCACAGGACACACCCAATTCTTATATTCGTCTTATAAATCTTATTCGGGAAAATGACTACACTTTGTCCTAATTATTATTTATTCAGACTTCTATTTACTCGATTTCTCTTAACTTAACTTAAGTGTTATATCCCTTAAGTCTTTGCCAGTTTAATCGCCTTGAATAAGTTCTGATACTTTTCCGGATCGAAAGCTTGTTCAATTTCTTAATTCTTATTCCTTACTTACTCTTTTATGCTAACTTCCATCCATCTCCTGTTATCTAAGGTGTCCCTTAAATCCTTGTTCGCCTGCTTTTCTTGCTTAACCACTTGCACCATCTAAGTGTTCATTTAAGATTAATTCACATTACTCTTCCACATAATTTAAATTGATACATACATATATATATATAACTATAATTATTATGTAATGAAAATTAGATCGTTACAATACTCCCCCACTTGTAGGAATTTCGTCCTCGAAATTCGTTTTAAAAATTGGTGGGGTGAGGTGTTCAAAGAGATTTTCATCTTGAAGTTTTTCAAAGAAGTTCAAGTTACATACTTAACACGTATCATTGTAATTACAACACAAAATTATTTCTTACTCTATATGTTATAGCAATTATTACACACAGTCTTTCCTTCCTTTATTACGGCATTCCTTCACATAATGTCCTAGTCCTTTGCAATGATGGCAAATAGCCCTTAGTTTCCGACATTCCCTGAAGTGACTTCTTTGGCAAGTCTTGCACCGAGGCGTTTTGGTCAATTCATATTCTTCATGGCTTACTTTATTTTTGTTTCTAGCTTCATTTTGTTCAGTGGTTTGGGATTCATCTTGGGTTAAGGATCTTTTACCTTTCTCTTCAAATATCCTCTTGGCTTCCAAATCCTTTTCGTAGGTGAAACACATATTTACTAACAGTGGGAAACTTTGGCTCTTTTGGTATTCGATAGCTAGCTTGATTTCGGGATGCAGGCCATTCACAAATCTTGTGCATTTTGCTTCTTCTTCAGGGTTGGATTCATAGTATAGGGAATACCGAAAAAGTTCTTCGAACCGTGCCACGTATTCCTCTATACTCATATTTCCTTGTTTTAGTTCAAGAAATTCTATTTCTTTTTGAAGGCGAATATGTTCTGGAAAATATCTTTCCAGAAATTTTTCTTTGAACACTTCCCAAGTAATTTCTCTTGATTCTGTTTCCAAGAATCCTTTGGTGTTTTCCCACCAGCTGTCGACTTCTTCAGTTAATACATATGTTGCGAATAAGACTTTTTGGGCATCAGGACAATTCATTATTCTGAATATTTTCTCTATGCTACGGATCCATTTGTGTGCTTTGATCGGGTTGAATCCTCCTTCAAATTTAGGGGGGTCTACTTTGCAAAACTCTGTAAGTTTATGAAATTCTATTGCTTCAAGGGTTTGATTGGTTTGCGCCAAGTTTTCAGATATGTCAGCGTTCCGTGTGGTCATTTGGTTGAATCTGCAATTTCATTTTGATTAGAATTCTTCTACTTTTACTACGATAAGATTGCTCATGTCTACCAGGGGGTGTGGAGAGTGTCTACTCCCCCACTTAGTGTTTGGCTACTTTTTGTTTTACCATGCATAGAGTCTAGAATCATCTAATATTAGATTCTAAACCGATTAACATACATCTTATTCAGTTTACTTATTCGTCCTATGTTTAGATTGTCTAACAATTCATCCTAAGTTACTTCATATTCATTTAGACCCCCTTTTTATGCTTATCCTCATATACTTTCAACTAATATGTGTGTCCTTACTCCTCAATCGAACTTAAACTCATTTTCTAAATTTTCTTTTCTTTGTTATAGTTGGACTTAGAGAATTATATTTGATGGGTTTAATCTCATTCGATAGGTCATACACTCATATAAGTTTCCACTTATTGCCAGAGTCGTTAAAATTTGAAATTAGTTATGGAACCCATTAGAATTCACATCTCCCAATACTTCCACAAACTCCACTTTTCTTTTATGGTTCCCCAACTAATTCCCTCTTACTCGACTCTTATTTCTTTGATTTCATTCATACTTTTCTACATATTAAATATCACAAAACTCGGATGGTCAAAAGGACTAGCACCGCTTAATACCATGAAAATACTCCTTCTTTCATTTGAGGTACTTAACTTCTGGATTCTGATGGTATTATTCAATGAATGTAAGCATTGGGGTGATCAGTCCCAATCTTACCTTTTATTATTTATTGTTACACAAATTAAGTTTTCTCACTTGGCACTGTTCAATTCATGCTTTGAAACTCATAACACACATACATTCTTTTCATTATCAGTATTGTTGTATGAAACATTCACAATTCATTCAATTTCCTCACTTCACCCTCCACTCCAGGGAAAGACCAACCGGGAGTAAGTGTCCCTCTACCACTGCTTGCATGGTACTGGACACCCATTTTCAGTCCAATACAACTTGGGTTGAAGGCCCAAGTTGGCGAACCACCCTCAACCGGGCACGAAATGACTCTGTGACCGATAGAATTATCGTGGTTAACGCGAAACCAATCCCCCGACATAGGTGGCCAGTCTATGCCCTCCTAGGAGATCAAAGTTTCACCCTTCGACAATTCCCGCGGTTGTTTCATTAGCACAACCTAGTCACATATCATTCACGTGCCTCCGCGTATGTCTTTCCCAACTTCGTCACCGTCCACCTTATAACTTCCTGGCATTCGCTTCTATGTAAGGCAGCTTACATTTTCAATTTGGTTCAAATTCGACTTATAATTTTTTTTTTAAATTTTTAAATTTTTTTTTCAAATTGAATGACTCAATTGATTTAGAATCCAGCTGTTCATGGTTTTCATAAATCAAGTATTATTCACCGGCTTCCAAATCAATTGAGAAATTCCCAAGTTATTTCATTTTGATATTTCATTTACATTACATAACAAGTCAAATTGAGAATGTACTCTGTCTACATAGATTATTTTACCAAGATCATTGAAAAGGAAAATCACGCATCCGTTCTTGAACTTTTGAAAACACTTCACCTTTCTTAAAGAAAATATGTAGGTTGATGCAAAACATTTGTTTACAAGCATTTTCCTTCTCATTGGTCTTAGTAAGATATTCAATTATCTCTCATGTTGTGGTGCATAATGCATTTGATTCTCAAAAGGACTTGAATAATCTTTCTTTCTAAAAAAATTGAATCTTTTGCACTTTCAAAATCACTCTTTTCTTTATTCAAGTCCCATTGAGAACACAACACAATTTCTAACACAATTTTAATATCATACCGATTGGAAAGGAATCAGTTTCAAAACTCATCCACTTTTCAATTTAATTCTTCTGAATGGAAATTCATATATGACAAAAGATTGGAAATACATTAAATCACCAAAATGTTCTTTTCCTTTCCAATAACTTGAATATACTCATTATGCACCATTCAACATTTAATTCCCATATTTCACCCTCATTTGTATCATACAACAATATTGTGGCACTGGTCAGCTACGTTATCCTCGGCGGACCCCGACCCCACATCAGTCGGTAACATCCGAGGTGTCCCCCCACCATGCCCAGTAAATTTTTTCACTTTCATTTCCACTTTCTTTTGGTGACAAAGTATTTGTATTTTCCTTTATATCACTTAGTAATATACCCATTTGTTTCTTTTAAACCCTCAATATTAACCAAAATTTTCATTTTATTATGGTGCTATATCCTTTTGACTTCCTTATACCCATCAATCTATTATTTTATTTTACTGTACTTAATCATATATGTCACTCCCTATGTGTATGAAGAGCTAAGAACTGGAGTTTCAAGACGGATTCGAGACCATTTCCCCAGGCCGAAAGGAAAGAACTGCTCTGATACCATATTGTAACATCCCATCTTAATATAATAAATGTATTTACAATATACTAAAAGTTTAATGTAAAATTTTAAAATTCATTTGGATGTACAACATGGAATCAATCAATTTGTGGTTGTAGTTCTTTTCCTTCGTCCTTCACCATCTTGAAAACCTGGTTCTTGCTCCTCCAATGCTCAACCTAAAATGTTAAATCACAAGGGAGTGAACATCTTTTCACAATAGAATAGAAATTAAGAATTGAAATGAGTAAATGAAATTCATAATACATGATTCTTATATTCATATAGTTATAAATTCCAACCACATGTAATTATAAATTATAGTTATATAATTCACAAGTGGATTACTCTTGTTAACTTTTGGTTGATAATACTTTAATTAGTTTGTTATGGGGGTTGTAATCATTCATTTAATTATAAATTTACCATGTAGTAAACTATAGATTTAAACATATTTACTTTGCATTAATAATATTTCTTATTCTTATTGATTATCTTTACATTAGAATACTTAACAATTTCTTAAATCTTAGCATACTAATTTGTTTTAATCACTTTAATCAATGTTCCATATGTATACTAATTTGTTCTATGTGTATGTTGATTAATATAATACTAATAGAGTTCATTTACAATTTATGGGCTACATTCCTTTATTAATAATTTCTATAGTGTATTAATACTAGCCATTGAGTTATTAGTACAATAACTTGTGTTTTGTAGTTTTAATTTACATAGCCATTGTTTTTAAGTATTCTAGTCATTCTTAAAAATTTTAGATTTCATCTAGGCATTTCATCGAGCACTTTATCTACATTAATTCACAATTAGGAAAATCATAAGTTTTTAATAATATTCATCCCCACAAATATTTAGTTCACCGACACAGGTAGGTGATAGAGCAGAGTCTCCTAACCTAGGGTTTAATATGTGCAATTTAATCATTTAAAAATTCCAGAACCTAATCTCTATTCAAAAAGGAAAAGAGTCCTTCCCTTACCTCAAGGGAAGATAACTCAACTCCATGTGCTTGACTTATGCTGTTTGGCTTCTACAACTCCTCACCTTTGGTTGAAATGGTAGAAATCCTCAAGAAAAGTGATGAATCTTAGCCATTGCAATGAGATTGAGGTGGGGTTGGATGGGAAATTAGAAAGCAAGTGTTAGAATTAATGAAAAGGTGTTGGGTGTTGTTAATCTATGGAGTAGGGGTTTGATTTGGATGAGTTAAGGGTGGTTGGTGCATGAAAATTGTTTTTGGTGCATGAGATTTGAAGCTGGTGCGTTCTGGATGGGTTCTGGTGCGTCTGGAGGGAGTCTGGTGCGTCTGGCTTGGAGGCTGGTGCATTTGGTCTGATTTCTGGTGGGCCTGGTGCTTATTTATATGAACCTCGCGCTTGAGCGCGGGATCTGGCGCCTGAGTGCGAGCCAGATTTCTGGAATCTTCTGGCACCTGCGCGCGATTTCTGGTGTTGCGGCTCCGTGGCGCTTGGTGTTGCTGATTTCTGCACCGGTGCATCTGGGGCGCACCGGCTCACGCCCCGGCGCACCGGTTCGCCCCGGAAAGTCGATTTTCGCATTTTTAGCTTATTTTAATGGATTTTAACCCTTTTTAACACTAAATCAAACTTGTATAACATTAATTTACATCTCAAATTATATTTTCCATGTTACTTTTTATCAAGCACCCAATTATAAAACTCCGAAAATTCCAATGAACGGGTTTTCGACCACATTGTTAATTCCTTCTTCTTAATTGTATGGTTTGGGGTATCCTTCCTACTCCTTTCTCCATTTGATTGATCTTTGAGAAGGGATTAATAGTCGGATTATATCTTAAGCTTTTGGATTCTTGTTTGATTCTTAAGCGTTATTACACCTGATCGTAATAAATTCTGCCTTAACTAATACTTGCTCCTTTCTCCGGTTTTTAACCTATATTTGGTATTCTCTTTTCTAATTCCTAATTAGCGTCATGATCCACAGGACACACCCAATTCTTATATTCGTCTTATAAATCTTATTCGGCAAAATGACTACACTTTGTCCTAATTATTATTTATTCAGACTTCTCTTTACTCGATTTCTCTTAACTTAACTTAAGCGTTATATCCCTTAAGTCTTAGTCAGTTTAACCGCCTTGAATAAGTTCTGATACTTCTCCGGATCAAATGCTTGTTCAATTTCTTAATTCTTATTCCTTACTTACTCTTTTATGCTAACTTCCATCCATCTCCTGTAACACTCCTTGTATTATCATCTTACTTTATAAGAAAAGTAAGAAGTTTATGATTACATGGACTTGTCATTGTTGGAAAAAGATCTGAAAATAAAAATTTCCCTTTCCTTTGAAAATTCCTTTTACAACAATTTGTCTAATAATGAATTTAACTAATAAAATCAGAGTTTGCGGAAACATAGTAAAATTATCATATTATACTCTCAAAATATATCAAGTGTAACAAGTCCATGAATACCAAATAAGTATTATTATGAAACAAAATTCATCTTATGACACCTCTTTCAAAATGTGTATCATATAAATACTATTAAAAATAGAGATGTTATAGGTCCTCTGTCAAAACATCCATCTGGCCAGATCCTCGATATCTGCATAAAGGGTTCTCATCCCACACTATCTAAACTCTGCATGCGCATAAGGGAAATCTCCCTTCACTGACTTGCACAAGCTAGATATACGATCAACACCTAATAAGGGCATGAGGGTTAGCTATACATATTCGCATAATCAAATGAGAATAAAACTAACATACACAAGTAATCATGTAGCAAATCAGAATGCATAACCATATGAGCACACCCGGTTAATCATAATAAGTCTTTCAATGCAGGTGGCATGATGCATGCTTTCTATCACACAATTCTGAGGCCTCCAATACTAATCAATCTCGGACGTCCATCCAATACACCAATGTGTTCCCAGAACACTAACATACGTTCCCAGAACGTATATCAAACCATACTTGGAATATAAACAAGCACCACTCCTAGAGTGTGCATCACGTTCTCAGAACGTGTAGCAAACCATACTTGGAATATAAACAAGAACCACTCCCAGAATGTGTCTCACGTTCCTAGAACGTATCAAAGAAACCATGTCCCAGACACTGGCCACATTCCCAGAATGTGTCATCAAGTAGGTTGCACATCAATGTGTTCCCAGAACA
Organism: Crotalaria pallida; assembly: GCA_037953625.1. Taxonomy (NCBI): domain Eukaryota; kingdom Viridiplantae; phylum Streptophyta; class Magnoliopsida; order Fabales; family Fabaceae; genus Crotalaria; species Crotalaria pallida. The sequence goes on from CM075651.1 coordinate 78,161,631, forward strand.
CTAACATACGTTCCCAAAAAAAACCATGTCCTAGACACTGGCCACATTCCCAGAATGTGTCATCAAGTAGGTTGCATTAATTTGGGTACTCCCACAGTACCCTCCTCATGTTCCCAGAACATGACAAACGATCCTTGCCAACCTATTTCATCACCTTTCACCATGCATGATTGCACACATAATTATTAAGGTTGGTCTTTCCATTAATTCCATTATTATGACTTAGAAAACACTCTTTTGAATGGTATCTTGAGGTATAATTTTACTCATAAAATTCACCCTTGAATTTAAGTTAAACATATGCTCAAAGACCTGGATTGAAAGAATATAATCATTGATATTAACAATCCTTACTCAAAAGCTTAACTTTTATTTTTAAGTCTCAGGTACTAACCGGTTACATCATCACCTAACCGGTTAAAATTACAGACCTGAACATAAAACCACTGATTTTCAAAGAATCTTTTCTTGAATTCTCTACTCAATCCAATAACAAGGTCTTAGCATAACAGAATACCTCAAGTTCAACACATAATATCATTCAAAAGATATAAGTCATAATCCAATTTCATTTATACATAATTTCCTCTTGAAATTATCATTTAATATTAAGGTATTAACTCATCACCTCCAATCTAAACCAAACAGTGCTCAATCACATAGTTTTAGATTGGTTTTTATATGAAATTCTAGCTTAAACTTGAGCATAAATGGTATGAACACTTAGCCAATTTCAAAAACCTTTTTCTTTTGAAAACTGACAGTATCTAACCGGTTACAGCCTCAGACTAACTGTAACCGGTTAGATTATGCAGAAAACACACTGAAAAGTGAGGTTTTGCATACCATTCTTTTCAATACTCAAATCTAACCAATTTCAACCATACACAGAGTTACAATACCTTAATATTAATATGTTTACCCAATGAATCACATTCATCTTGCATCCATTAACATTATGAGCATCAAATTGCATATAACTTCACAATTTTCAATTGAATTTGTCATTCACTTTAAGGTATAAACCAATTATCACGTTTGGAATCCATATCCAACAATGCCGAGAATCATCCACTCTCTTTTAAAGAGAGCATAATTGTGATAGTGACCTTGTAGTCGCATCACGTTAGCAACCAGGCTATGATAATAGACCTTAAGTATCAATTAAAAATGGTGAAAATTAATTAACAAAACCAGAATTGTATATTTTCATTTTTGTCAGGTACTAACCGGTTATAGACAGGCTCTAACCGGTTAGATTATGCAGCACAGCATACTAAAACTGATTTTTCAGCACCATTTTCAATTGTACTCAAATCTAACATATTTTCATCATTACCCAAGGTTTAATACCTTAAAGTACACATGTTTAAACACTTAAACATATCACAAATTCATGCATGCAAAATCATCATACACCAAAAGTGCATAGTTCACATATTTCACAACTTAATGCATCAATTCACATAATATCCAAATAAGTCATGAAATTGTCATCACAATAGCTTGCATGCATCATATTATAATTGCTCAAAATCAGAAATGAGCTAAAGTTGGCCTCCAAGCCATAAAACTAATTCAAGCTATGCCCTTAGAGTCTCTTGGTGACTCATCCTATTTACCAAACATATTTATCCTCACTCTAGCAAATAGCAAGCTTCCCCCTTACCTTAGGATAGTGTTTGATGAGTAATAACACTGAGATTGAAGAAAAATCCACAGATTCCACAAAAATCCTTAGTTCTGCTCTTAACCACGATTTCAGCAACAGGGTCCAAATACCAGGGATTTTGACATATAGATTGACCAAACAAATTAGGGAAAATAATTAGGACTTACTCTAGGTAACATGCACTAAAGGATCGAAGTGATTTGAGGCTTAAAGGTTACCTGTACTTACCAAAATCAGAGATTAAACCTAGCTTCCAGAAACAAGAATAACACTAAACCAGTTTTCAAGCTTCAACTTCAGAGATTGATTTCTTCTTCCACACACACTTTTACCTTACAAATTTTATATCAACACGAAGCTCTGGAAGCAAGCTTCGTGTTCGTGTATCACTCAAAGTCTCACTCCCCACACAGAAGAAGAATCGAACAGAATGAAGCAAAAACCCTAGAACAGAGATTTCCCAAACCAACACTCACCAAACTCCCATTTTGATCTCAATCCAAGCTATTTATAGTGCAATTAGCTGCGACACGTCTAATTCGACTCAAAGAAGGAAGAAATCGTGGCAAGAACATGATCCACAGTTGGATTACTCATCAAACTCCACTATCTCAGTTTCTGGGTTCATCGTGTAACTGGTTACAGAGCCCTTCTAACCGGTTACATACTGATAAAACTTCAAAAATTTATAATTTAATTATTCTTTCTTCAAAAACCTTTCTAATATTGCAATTAGGTCCCAACCCAAGGACTAAATTACAATATTCATATTTTTGTACAAAATAACCATATAAAAATATATCTCATATTTTTATATATAAAAACACATAAGGTACAAAAACTAAAACTTTCAAAACTAATATAAATCAATTATAAAATAACTGTTATAACTAATTTCTTTGTTATTTGGGAGACGAAAATTAGGGGTGTTACATCTCCTGTTACCTAAGGTGTCCCTTATATCCTTGTTCGCCTGCTTTTCTTGCTTAACCACTTGCACAATCTAAGTGTTCATTTAAGATTAATTCACATTACTCTTCCACATAATTTAAATTGATACATACATATATATATATAACTATAATTATTATGTAATGAAAATTAGATCGTTACAGAGCGCTTTTCCACAAATTTCATGAATTCCTTTGCACTTTCAGTTTTGGGAAGAGCAGACTTGATATTATTTGCTACACTCATTCGCATAAACATTAGGCCTAATCTGTTTGACCTTTCCCAAGCTTTATAATAGGCTTTCTCTTTATTGCTACTCTCATCAGTAATAGTAGCAAGTTTCTCAGTTTGAAGTGCTTGATCAAGCTCCATTAGACCAAGATGAAAAAAAAACTTGCTCACTCCAATCAGAGAAATTAAGCCCATTAAATATTGGCACAGACATAGCAAACGAGTGCAACGAAGTAGGGACAGATACTGTAATTTAACACATGCATTTCATTAATACTTTGAGACATAAAATAACATAACATACATATTCTAATAACAAAATTACTTAACATTCTATGTATATTATTGTTCTCCTTTGGGTGACCATCAATATATAATAACAAAAAATTGATGCTAATTAATTTAACGTTATTAGGAATTGCATGTACACTAACTAGCAATATTCATATTCTTTGGATATATAAATAAAACTAATAATGCACATAAATTTCCAACAATTATGCTCATAGATTATAAAAACAATTAATCAACCTTTGGGTGATCCAGAAATGCTTTATAACAATGAACTTCACTTTACCCACAAACCAATAATTGTCATGTTTTGTTTAGCATCCATTCTATGGGTAATTGAAATAACACATCATAAATTTAGAATTAAAACTACTTAAAGATTTGACCACTTTGGTGATTAACTAATCTATCATACAATAATTCCAAATTTAAACAATTTATAATTTCAAATCATGATAGTATAGCATGAGTTTCTGGAAAAATCCACATAAAGCAATAATTCACATATAGCATGATAGTATAGCATGAGTTCTAGAATGTAACAGCCCGATTTTCGCAACACAAAAATATCTAACTTTTATTTCTTAAGTTGCAAAAATGAGGCAAATTTTTTTTTTTTGAAAACGTTATTGAGATGTCTTTGATGTACTTTGACATTCTTCCTTGAAAACCGAGTTGTTACTAAAACGAATACTTACTTACTTGAGTCTCCAAAAGCATTTATCAAGGAAAATGGTTTGGTTTCAAACTCAATGTAGTTCTTTGCATTATATCAAAAGAACTTACACAATTCTCACAAAGTTTCATCCTTACACATCTTTAAAAGTAGGGCATGTTCCAAAATAAGCTGAATTACATAATTAGTTCATCACTTAGGTAATCCTTGACTCAAAACACTCACAACAAACTTAAACTAATAACACTATCTTTAAACCTTCCTGTCGAAAACAATCGGATGAAGTTTCTTCTTCTTCTTGCTCCCTTTCTTCCTTCTCGACGAAGATGCCATCTCTGTCACTGCTTTCCCCTTGTCATTTGGCTCCAACTCTACCCCGCCTAGAGTGGTGGAGTTTCTCTGGGTCTCATACCGCACCTTTTCTTCGTAGCACCTATATCCTCGTACGGTGACTTGTCCCAAGTACGGCCCCAAATTAACTCCGCTCAATTGGTGTTCCGGGTCCGGAATCACTATCTGAGTGTAGCCGGTCCATACCCAGCCATATGGAGTGAGCTTCCAACCTTTTCCTTGCCTATTCCAAGTGGTGATCTCCATACGATGCTCCATATGCCCGTTGAGATACCAGCAGCACCGATATGCCAACGAACAGGAGAGAGTAAGCAATCCGAACGACGCATCGTCGACGGTGTGGGTTTACGATAGGCAAGATATCAAGACAATACAAACATAACAATAAAACATACACACAATTCAACATTCAAGTACATCGTCATCATCAATATCATTATCATTATATTCATCATCATCTTGCCAGCCTTGCTTTCACTTTACAACATAAACATTCTTTCTTTCTCAATTACTTTCTCAATCTCACTTGTAAACCTTTTACTTTCATTCCTTTCCCTCTTCATAGGGTTTCATTCATCTTTTCCACACTTTCCTTCTCAATTCGTTTCTCGTTATCAACATTCCAAAAGATTTTGCTCTTATAATTATAAGTCTTTTCTTATCAAGTTTTATTGGATCACAACCATCGATGATTGGGGAATTTGAAATATCATCGAGGTACTCATTCCTTTCGCAGTTAGCACACACGTCTAAAGTCTACATCTCCTCGGTCATCCATCCAACCTAGTCGGAAGCAAACAGGAGTACAGGACCTTTACCATGCGGGCACGACAGCTGTCTCAACATATGGATCCAAGCCAGGAGAACGGTAGAAAACTCGGGTACAGTCTCAAATCAAATCATATCATAATATATAATCAAGGCTCACGGTAGAAAATCGGGTACAGTGGCAAATCACAGAGCCCCGTTCCAGTCCCTCTCACTGTTCCTGAAATGCCATAGGGGTGACAGTACTATTCTAGTTTCGGGTGCAGAACTTACCACGGCATTAGGACCCAGTCCCCACCACGTCTGGTTACCACATATGGAGTTCGTTCCGCCCAGAATAGTACTGAAGGCAACATGACGTTTTACCGCCCTAGCCTACCCTATTGCATTCACAACCCGAATATCCCTGATATCAGGGGTACCTTCCTCTCCACTACTTCGATATCACACTCATGACTCACCGCGTTCGCACTCGTTAACGTCTTTTAAAGTTTTAGAGTTTTAGTTATTACCCTAAGGTCGGCTCATCCTTAATGCATCCCTTCAACGAGTCCCGACCACTAATCTCTCGATCTTTTCTCAACAGAGCACAGAGCTGGGATCACATCAACATACTTACATCTCATTTCACAATCTTTCTCAATACCTCATTTCATCATGTTTCTCAAAATCTCATATCATAAATTTTCGCAGAATCTCATTTCATAATCTTTCACAAAATCTCATTTCACAAACTTTTCACAATCTTTCCCAACAATTTCATTTCACAATCTTTTCTCAAAATAACCTTTCATAAGCTTTCTCAAAATATCGTTTCATAAACTTTCTCAAAAATCTTGCTTCAGATACTTTCCTCATAATACATTTTATAAGCTTCCTGAAAATCTCGTTTCGTAAACTTTCTCAAAATCTCGTTTCAAAAACTTTTCTCAAAATACATTTTATAAGTTTTCTCAGAATCTCATTTCATAAATTTTTTTCACAAAATCTCATTTCATAAATTTTCTAAAAAAAAATATCTCATTTCACAAAATTTCTAAAAATCTTATTTCACAAAATTTCTAAAAATAACCACACCACTCTTTTAGAACATCAGCCCCTCTGGCTTCGCTTTCTCAACTGAGGAGCCCAGCTCCAATCACATCACATCTCATTCCGATAACAATAACGACATTACTATCCCCAGCTCTGTCTCATCCGCGTCATTATCAGCACATCTTTCCACAATCTCAACTCTTTATCTCTTATCATTATCTCTTTTCTTAATGTCTTATCAGGGCTCCCTTATTTCATAAGGACTTAGGCCAAACAGGGGGTTACATCTTTCTCTTTGTGTCTTTTACTTTCACAGACTTATTCATTTCATTTTCATTTTCAGGACGTAACAGACGTCCATCAGCAGGTTATACTTATTAATTAATAACTCAATCATCATCATGCATAATTAACATTTTAAACATATAACATAAGCATGGTATTTCAAATCATCATCAATAAATTCATCACACAACAATATGTGGTCTTTGTCTCCTTCGTATAAGTGGTCACACAACACAAACAATTGCCACTATACTACTGACTCCGAACCACTAAGTTCCGATCTTTGAGATGATCCGGAACGTCCTAATAAATCACCTAAATACCACGGTGTCTTAGGAAAGCTTCTCTCTCACCTCAAGTCCAGCGATTAAATGCGCACGATCTCCTCGGACCCTTGTCGCTGCCAGCTGCCCCGATCCCTCGTCTTTAAAGTTCCTCGTATTAACAGAACACGTTTTTGTCATTAACTTATATAAGAAAATCGTCCCTCAAATCAAACACATTTCATTTCTCGTCGGAAGACTTAAAACATAATCGTTTTCTCAAAACAACTCTAACATTTTCCAGTACTTTAAGTGCTTTAAAACCGTTTGAAAACATCATGTAAAGTAATTTAAACCATTTGATTTGGTTGCTGGTCCGTCTTGGACAGCACCTTAACCGTGTTCGAAAACACCGAAAAATTCACCGTTTTTAATCCGGCTTTTTCCTAAATCAAATACCACTTGAAAACTATACTTTAAATCACATGAACACATTTTTAAATTTAAGAAACAAGTCCAAATGATCCTGGACATCAAAAGATTATTTCACAACATTTGCTTTAATAAAAATCCGAAAACATCGTAAAAGCACTTTGGTTTCAAATAATTCTTTAGCTCGAAATTAACACTTTAAAACTCAGGCTTTTGTCATAAAACAAATCTTGGACAGCCACCAAGTATAATTCAACAATCCCAAATAAATCAAATCGAGTTCTCTTAAAATCAATTAATTTCAAAACCAATTACGTACTCAAATATTTTTCAAGCATCAATTAGCACACAACCAACAACAACACTTGGATAAATCAAGTCATATAATCACTTAATCCAATGATAGACCAAACATTCATTTTTAAGTAAGCACTTTCATAATTAAACACTTATTCACTTACTCAACACATAATTACTCTCAAAACCATTTTATTTTCATATTTACCTACTTTATTTAAAAGGGGACCAAATTGAATATGCCAAAGTAAACCAAAATTGCAAGTTCACATACTTTAAATTAATTCAAATGATTTCACTTTCAAAGGATAAAATCACTTAATCGTTTATACATTCACAACCAAATTCAAATCAAGAGATAGGCTAGGAATACAACTTTACATGCTTCAAACGACCTAATCATGTTCAAGCATTAGCATGCAAATTTATTCTCAAGGAATCAAATTTATTTCATTACAATCACATGCATGGCCGAATGACCTTAATAGAGTAAGTCAAAGCAAAGATTTGTTCAAGATCAAAGACATCAAATCATGAAATTATTCACTCCTTTTTTATTCCAAAAACCGTGAGCCCTTCTTGAAAAATTAAACAAACTTTAATCCATTTTATTAACTTAAATCAATTTATTAAATCAAGTACCACATCAAAGTCTTATCTTTCATGCCTTAGAAATTTCATGCATACATATAAAATGAGAATCAAGTATAGATTCCTTTATTTTTAACCAAAACCGAATTGAAAGAAAATAGTTACAACACAATTTCAAACACATTGACTTAACATTAACCCATAAAACATACTCATTACTTCATGTCACTTCATGAAAAAGAATCCTAGTCTAGTTAGCATGCATTGGCCGAATCTCATCATAACTTAAGCAAGGTTTTTAACTTCAAATCTTATGCATGCACTTTAAAATCGTTGAATCAAGTAAAAATCAACATGCATGTGCCTTTTATGAAAATCAAAACATGATCTCTTGGTTTCCAAGTCTAGACCGAATACTTCATCACCAAAAATCAAGAGTTAACTTCAAATCTTTCACATGCAAGAACACAAGACATAGATCAAGTTAAAAATATTTTTTCAAAAACTTGTTTCCTTGGTTTCTTTGCAAAACCGTGACATGCACTAAGAAAAGATCAAAGCTTTTTGTTCAAAAACAATATGCATGACTTCAAGATCAAAACTTTTCATAGATCAAGACAAAATCAAAGCTTCATCAAAGGTCAAGTCTAAAATCAAGACATGCAAGACTAAAGATTTCAACTTTATCATTAACCAAGTTTAGATCACACATTTATTCATCAAATAATCTCTTAAATACATCATGGTTCACGGTCCAAGTAAGAAAATTTAACATGCAAAGAGATTTACCTTAAACTTCACAAAAATATTAAACAACTCTTTAGATCTTTAAGATTTCGTTTGAAAAGCATCAAGATCCATTATATAAGTCTCAACCGAATAATAAAGTCCATTGTTTAACTCATTACAGGTTTCTTTTAGTTTCAAAAGTTCATGATCATGTATAAACATCACATGCACTCATCTTTTGAGCCATAAAAATGAACATGCAAAGAAAGAAAAGAAGGGAAATCACAAGACCAAAAGGAAAAACCTAAACTAACACTTCTTCTCTAAGATCTTCGAATCACCCACCAAGGAAAGAAGATCTTCAAGCTTCCTCCACTTGATATTCAAGGGAAAAGTCTTGGATCTAACTTGAACTTCTTCTTCTTCCTTCTTCCTCTCCACGACCTCCTTCTCTCTCTCTCTCTCTCTCTCTCTCTCTCTCTCTCTCTCTTAGTCTAAGAGTTGATGAGCTCTTAAGACTTGTGTTTGGTTAAGAAAGGAAATGAAGTAATGGAAGTAAATGAATGGAAATGAACTAAGCTAACTCATATATATAGGCAAACCGTGAAGTCTCTCTTTTGCCCTTGGTTTGGTTTCGGTTTACACACAAATGGGAGGGGCAATTTTGGCACTTCAATAAGTTGCATGGGTGAATTTTATCAAGGGGACATCTAGGAGTAATTTTAGGGCTTTAGGTCACTTCATGCATGATTTATTTCTACTACTTCATTTTTCCTACCAACTTAATTTCTTATGGTTCTAATTATTCTATTAGCTCATTGTCTTAAAAATAAAATCCTAGGCTTACATACATACATACATACATACATACATACATATACACGTAGCACACATACACATATACATAGGAAATAAATTTTTCTCATGATATTACTCATGTATAAAAATAACCATCTCTTTGAAGCATAAAAATATTAAATACACAATCACTCCAAAAACTCAATTTCTAAAACTCATAATGTCATTCCATGAAAACCATTCCTTTTTAAAAATCGTTTATCACTTTAAAATCATGAAATAAGAAATCCATTCAAGGGAATACTCTTTCAAGAACACTTCTCAAAAATAAATCTCTTAAGTACTTAAAACAATACGGGGAATTTGCGGGTGCAATAATTCAATCTATATAAATATTAGGTAACATACTGAGCATTAAAGGTGTTAACATGTTTCGAATATATATATATATATATATATATATATGCATGCATGCTTGCGCATGAATAACTAAAACATGATGGTGGCTCAGTATATATACACGCACAGTATAGTAAAACACATTATATATAATTATATATAAAGAATGCGAGAGACACAAAAGTATAGTATATTTTTGTGTATAGGTACTTGTGCTTAAATTGCAATCAATATTGTAAAGCATAATACAGAACATGAAGGGATAGATAGATTGACTTGTGTAGCGGAAGTTAAAACAAACTTTCAATGGAAAATCATAAATTCCATAACCATGTGCTCTGATACCATATGTAAGAGTTTTCATAAAATAACATGAACAGAGAACGACATGGATTTTAGAATTTCATGATTCTCACAATCATTCAGTAAAGGAAATAATGCGTACCTTTTTCCATTGCAATAATAACAGTCTTGACGCGAATCACTTGTTTGATAATTCAGATACAAGATTTCTCTTCCTTGGCTCTTCCTCTTCTATGTTCTGATCATGAGTGATGGAGAAAAGAAAGAAAATTCAGAGCATAACAACTAATGCCAGGAAGAGGACCTTGTTCTTTTTATAGCATCCTTTCTGAACTGGTTGCTTTCAAAAACAAAACTTCTCTATTTTACACAATTTGTTATTTAGCCCTTCTTTACTTAATTATTTATTTATTGATCCCTTTCATAATAAGTCACATGTTCCTCGTATGAGACACTAAATTTCTTACATCTATCTCCTCCTATGCTATTTTTCCCATTATTCTAAGTCATAAAAAAAAGGGACGAACAAGTTGCTAATTAGAATATGGTGGTCAATAAAGAACAAACGTATCTTTTCTCCATGGGTGATGAATTTGATGAACCGTTCATCACCTCATGAACGAATGAAAAAAGAGACTTTTGAAGATGCTTTTAAATTACAACCAAAATTTATAATTTTGATGTCATTAAATTCAAAATAAAAAATTTACAAAACGCATCGTTAAGAATGATGTCCGCTACCGTTTTGTCATTGACTTTGCTGGCAACTTAGATAGTAACCTTTAGTTCGGATTTGATATCTTGATCAATTTGTTGTTTGAAAGGAGGAATGACAGTAATAAAGTGTATGGAATAAAAAAAATTTAGCGAACTAAGCTCTCAAGCTCAATGAAAAGAAATTTGGTTTATTTTATTTTTAAAATTTTTTTAATGTTCAAGTTGAAGTAAGTTCCAAATCAGATGAGAAAAAAAAATGCATTCATAATTTTTTTTAAAAATTTTACAATAAAAAAAATAATTTTTAAGACCTATTTAAAACAAAAATTTACTTTTAGAACAAAAAATTTAAAAGACAAAACTAAAAACCAAAAATAATTTGAAGAAACAAAACATAGATTTTGCCATAAATTTTTATGTTAAGATTCATTAACGAGAGATTTTAATCATTTTATAAACACCTTTGATTTTTTTTATACTCATAACTCATACATACTTATCATTTTTATAACATTTGAATCCAACTTTCAAAAAATTCCTTTCTCCATATTCTCATCCATATTTTATTTCGACTGAATTATGTATCGAGTTTTTGAATTTTAGGATAGTTTGTCATAAATTTCTGCTCTTTTCTTAATGTTTGGTTCATCGAAATTACTTCTGAATTTGTCATATACTTCTTTTATCAATTTTGGTCAAATTTTGCTGACATATCATATCGGAATCCTAGTCAGACGTAGGAATTTAGCCACATGGTATCACATGATGCCACGTGGGCGAAGACGACCTCTCGTTCCAATCCTTTATTTTCTTTCTTTTTTAAAAATAAAAAATAAAAACGTAAAAATAATTTTTTTAGATTTTTTAATTTTTTAAAAAAGAATCTTCGCCAATGTGGCATTATGTTACTAACCTCCTGCGTCTGATTAGGATTCCCGTGTGACATGTCAGTGAAATTTGAACGGAATTGATAATAGGGGTATATGAGAAACCTAGAAGTAATTTCGTTGAGACAGACATTAAAAATAAATATCATGTAACAAAACAACCCTAAATTTTAAACACGTAAAACATAATTAATAAGCTATATCTCCGATAAACTCCAAACCCACCCACCTTCCACATTTCAAACAGGGGATTTAATTTTATAACCTCCGCTTTTTGGATTTTTGACCCTCATTTTTTTCATTTATACCTAAAATACCCTCACTTACAGAAATATTTCCTTCCTTCTCCTTCTTTCTTAAACTTCTCTTCCATTTCTTCACCTTTCATCTTCTTCCTACATACACCCCTTTACTCTTACTTTTAAACCATACTCACATAAATTATTTCCTTTTTCATAGCATTCATTTGTCTCACTTTATCTTAAGTTTTTTGTATAAAATGTGCCTTATGCCCTGTCGAAGCGTATTGGAGCATATTAAATTTACCAGTAGGCTTCGGCAGGGGCATATATCAAAAAATGTACTCATATGCAACTGTCAAAGCGTATGAGCTTTTTTCCCATCATGGTATGTCCAGACGTATGTGTTAAATTTTTAAAAAGAAAAATTTAACACGTACTCCAAGGCCTTGGAGTACCACCAAAGGCCTTGAAGTATGTGTTAAATTTACGCCTACTCAAAGGCCCTGGAGTACCATGTATGCCAATGCCCTTGGTTATTGGGCAACAAAAGTCCATATCCTTTGACAGTGACGTATGAGGGATTTTTGGTCAATTTTTCACATGCGCCCTGTCGACACCCTCACATGAAAATTCATAATATACGTTGGTTTGTATTTCAAGTTAAAAATCGTCTTTTCAACTAATAACTTAAAAGATATTGAATAGGATAGGATGAGAAATTTTACGAAAAACCTTTTCCATTTTACAGTTTGTATTTATTTAATAAAATCTTTTCATTCCATTCCTATCCGCCGTTTTATTTTCAATTAAAAGTTGAGTATCTGCTTTGTTTAAAATTTTGCGGAAACGTTTTCAAAATCATAGATATGGTTGCCATAAAAGATTTATGAAAGACATCATAAAGATAGTGCAACCATAGTATATATACATCAAAAGTGTCATCAGGTAGATCGTCATCAGAGTCGAGATAGCAGTAAAAAAGTAGTACAAAAAGTAATAAATAAAGTCTAGAAAGTAAAACTGAGTCATCTCTCTCAAAACTATATACAATATAATACAACTCAAAATAAGAGAAAATGTCTCAAAGCCGCTCCATGATCCACATCCACTGATCGTTGATCCACTGGTCCAAAAAGCTGTATAACACTACCCTCCCCTCATGATCCAGGTCCTGCCCATACTCATGGGTCATCCACACGCCTCTGGCTACCGGTCGACTGATCCTCATGGGCTCTATCGTCGGATCCCTCGCCCAAGTCCTCAACTAGATACTCCTCCTCATCCTCGTTCGCCACTGGGGGTCCTGCAGTGCGAGGCACTGGCTCATGTGATGGAACAAAATGAACCCTCGTGGATGGACCAGGGCAAGGAGTGGTAGTGACATCGTCATGGGGTGGTACAAGACTCGTACGAGTAGCTGGACGGAACCTAAAGTTGTAAAACCTACGACCAGGATGGGGTGGTGGTGGTGGAGTACCACGACGATAACTGTACACAGGGGGTACGTGCAGGATATAGATCATGGGGAGACGGATCCTCCGAGATCTCACACGAGCAAGGGGGTTGGGGTGACGAAAGATGATATCAACGTCCCCCTCGAAAATGGCTCGATGACCCTCGAAGTCCCACACACCGCTATAGAGCAGCCTGATCTCCACGAATGCTAAGAAATGTGTCATCACCTACATATAGGGCTAAGGAGTAAGCAACTACAATCATATAATCAAATGGAAAATAATGGCACAAGCAGTTATAATTCAATTATACAATCATTAGATAACAGCTCATTGAATTTTGATCATCATCAATAATCATGTCACAATCATGCACATATCAAATGCATACTCAATACACGTACATGTTTAACAACGTTGGCCAACACTAAATCTCAGGCTCCCAGATTACCTCTACTAACATGCACCACATTCCTACAAACGCGTCTCAAACTCGGAACCACATAAATAATGTCACTCTTAGAGCTCATAGAGTGCCCACCCACATTCCTACGAACGTGTCTCGAGTTTGGCCATTCTAAGACATGCCCACGCTCCTCGAACGTGTCTTCACCATTGTGGGAAATCACAAGGTACACTCTGATTGCCGACATGTCCCACATTCCTACGAACGCGTCTCAAACTCGAATATTACTTAACGTCACTCATCAAGTGCCTGCCCACGTTCCTACGAATGTGTCTCGAGTTTGGCCATTCTAAAGCATGGCCACGTTTCACGAATGTGTCTCCACTCTCATGGGAAATCGTCAATCAACCTAATGTTCAATGCTTCTACCATGCATGAATACTTTCAATTCATTAGGTTGTCATTCACGTCATATCACAAGTTCACACATTTAAAAATTTCATCACCTTTAATAATGTTTGAGAGATTATGTTATTAATTTGGTACTTTAAAAATCCCTTTTTTCACATATATAATTGACAATTATTATTAATAATTAATTACTATATACTTTTCCAGTTTTATTTCAGTTTTCAGCTTGGTAATCGATTACTCAAGCCTAGTAATCGATTACTAAAGTGTATTTTCAAATCTATTTCATTTTGAACTGGGTGATTGATTACTCAAGCCTGGTAATCGATTACCACGACTGTAGAATACACCGAGAACTGGTTTTTAAGTACCAAAGTCAATAACACTCAATTTTCATCCATTTCAATCTCAAACACAGCTTAGAGGCAACAATTATAACTTGTCTAAATCATCAATTTCATACCAAACTCACTGAATCAAAGTGTGACACCCTTTTCCCATCCTAAGTAAATATTACAATAGTTACGTATTACTTGGTAAAATATATGGACTTGTGATTATATAAGAAAATATAGAAATAAAATTTTCTTTTCTTAGGCGGGTGCACAAATCCAAACATGAAATTCTTGGAGAAGAAATTCCATATCATTTTAAACAATTGTGTTGAATTCGGCATTCTCTAAAACCTTTTCACAAGCTGGATAGCGTTCGTATTTGAAATCGTATTTATATGATAGAAAGTAAGCGATGCCATCTTTTCTTTCTTTTATAAAACTATTACCATTTAATTCTTTTGTAGCCGAATTATTTAAATAGCTTTAATCAGAGTAAGCGGAAATAGTGGAACTATGCATACTTATAATATAAACATAATTCCCATATAGATATGTAAATAAGTCATGAAATACATAGTCCCATAGTCATAACTCCAAGATCCATAATACAAGTCCATAAAAGATCTATGCCAAAAATAAAACCATAACCCTAGAGCTCTCAAGAGCATATCTACAGCATATATACATATCAAAATATGAACTCTAGAGGTGGTCACATAGATCTGGCAGCATCAGTAGTAGTAGTGATGGTAGTAGCGTCTCCAGGTAGCAAAAGAAAACATCATCATCAACAGCAGCAGCAGAATCTCCTCCACGGCATCCCCACATCGGATCCCCTGATCCTCATCATACACCTTATACACATACCTAGGGATCATCATCCCTCCACTGACTCCCGGTGGAATGAACGACAGGATCGCCTCCGCTCTCATCCTCCACAGGACCCTCCTCGATCTCATCCGATGGAGAGTGTACCCTACCACTGGGTACGGGGTCAGGAGATGGTGTGACCCTAATTGGGCTCCTCGGATCAGAAGGGGGAGTATCCTCGTGGACGACTCTCGAGGAAAAAGGGTGTGAGCGGGTAGGTCTGAAACGAAAACTGTGATAAGAGCGAGCTGGCCGTGTGGGAGGTGGTCCATGATACGTGTAAAACGGGAGTACGTGCATAGTGTATATGATGGGAATCCTAAATCTATGAGGACGAAATCGAATCAACGGGTTCGGGTGGTAGAAGGTAACCTGCACCTCTCCCTCGAACACCGCGCGATGGTCCTCATAGATCCATGTGCCACTAGGAAGTGGCCGGATCTCGATGCAAGCGATGTAACGAGACATCACCTACAAGGGCATAGGGGTAAGCATTTCTATACACATAATCAATAGAGCATAAATGTATGTATAATGTGAAGGTATAAACATGCGACAATAAACAACAAACACATTTAGCATTTAGCAGAAATATGATCAAGTAGGATGCTCATACTTATTTCATTTATCAAACTTAGTTTAAATGAGTGCCATGATGTATGAATTTAGCTCTCAAGCCTATCTCCGTCAATCTATGTCACTCTCTGACGTCCGTCCTTGACTTCCCAGCACTCAACCGTGCGTTGTACTCCTAGGTGTACAACATTCGTACATTCACCAAGAATGTACACGACAAGCTTGGAATCCGTGTCACCCGAGCACATCCCGTCATCCAAACGGACCGTCATCCAAACGGTATAACCATATCGGCATCCACTAAGCCGACCACGTCGTCAACCACAACGTGTCATCAAGCAAGCGTCATTTGGCACTCCCAGAGGCCCTCCACATGTTACCAAAACATGATAAACGACCTACCATCCAAACTCCAAAATGAATGCATCATTTTTCGCTTAAAGGAATTGATTGATTTTTTTCTGGTTAATAATACTCGACGTGCCACCCGAGCAGCGTCTCATCATTCAAATGAAAACTTATCATATCATCAATCAGGTTCCTTTAAGTCTTAGATCACTTGGATTATTGTCATTTAAGTATTAATCAATGATTCAGAATTAAAAATGATATTTTAATTATTCTGGGTGAACTACTCGAGTATTCTTCAGACTACTCGAGTGTTCTACACTTGTTTCCAGATTACTCGGGTGTTCTACAGAATACTCGAGTGTTCATGTCTTTCTGCGGATTTGGGTTTCAGATTCATAAGAATACTCGAGTGATTCATGAGTTACTCGAGTGTTCTTCATCAATTCCAGAACACTCGAGTGACCCCTGCATTACTCGAGTGGTTTACCTTAAGAGATCCCCATGAATCAGCTTTTACTCGAGTCCTGGGCCCGATACTCGAGTGTTTTAACACCAAATACACTATTTTACCAAAATTTTAATCGAGTGTCAAGCCAAGTACTTGAGTCTTTTCTCACAGAACAGACTGGAAACTTGGTTTTAACCTACCATTTTCAATTCTAATCATTTTTAGTCCAATCCAATGATCAACAAAGTTCATATACCATATATTAAACATGTTATAACACTTAGCACATATCAAATTACAGATTTGACAGAGAATCGATCATTAATGCATAAAATATACAATTTCACAACTTAACACTTCAAATTGCAAAATAATCAACAAACTCATGAAATAACGTTCATTACAGCTTGCATGCATCACGTGAAACTTGCTCAAAACAACCATAGAGCATGAATTGGTCTCCAAACCAAAATTCATATTCAATCTAAGCCCTTAGAGCCTCTTGGTGGCTCTCTAATGAAAATAATGGAATTCAAACTCTATCTAGTGCACAAAACAACTTCCCCTTACCTCTCAGACGTGTACCAATAGGAGATTCCAAAGAAAAAGCCCTTCAACACCAAAAACAACTTTGAGCACCACATACAAGACAGTTTTGAGTGCAGCACCAAGATTGAATTGGTTGACATATGAAACAGAGATAAGATTTGGGGAAATTAGAATTTCTAAACTCTATGCAACATCTACTAACTATAGAAACGAATTTGGGACCCAATGAACACTTGAGCTTACCAGAATCAAGGCTCCAAGTAAGCTCCAGAGAATGGTTTGACAGAAAACAACTCCACTTTCAAGCTCCAATTCTTCCTCTACACTCACTCTCAACTCACGAATTTTATGTCTATACAAAGATCGTGATGTGAGCTTTGTATTGGTGTATGTTTTATGGTTTGAATCAGAACACAGAAGATGAATCGAAGGAAACGAGTTCGGAACCCTAACTCAGACAAACTTCACAATTCCATCAACAAAACCTTCAATCTCGTTGATGAATGGCTTAAATAGACTGGGAGGACGTTCATGCACAACGACACGACGATGGGAGACGTGTTTGAGAGGTGATTTCATGTCAACGGAGAAGAATCGGTGGTGGTGACTCACCAAACGCACTAACTCGTGCAACTCTGTCCAGAATACTCGAGTATTCCAGGAAATACTCGAGTATTTTGCCCAGTTTTTGAAAAATAATAATTTTATTTACTTTCCCTCCAAATTCTTTCCTATAATTGCTTCTAGGTCCCAATCCAGGGACTAATATGCAAAATACTTATTTCATGCATAATTATATTTATTAAATAAATTCACACACATTTCCTAACTACATAAATACAGATTTTAATCAAGGATTAAAATAGAAATCATTAATTATAATTAATTTTTATAATTAACATTCCATTAATCAGGGATTAAAATTTTGGGGTGTTACACAAAGTTTCACATTCAATTTGCATAATTTCATAATTATGAGAACTCCATACCAAATATTGATTCAGAGGTATTTGATGCAATTAATTCGTTCATACAACATCATTATACATATATAAACATGTTCAGATTCATTTATAACATTAGATTGGCCTCCAAGTCATTGAACCAATTCACTATGACCTTGAACCTCATGTTGGTACATCCTATATGTAAATACCCATTTTAATCCATTCTAGTGAAAGTAAAGCTTCTCCCTTACCTCAATGAAGCTTTCCAAATTGATCCAAAGTCAGAAAATACCCAAAATATCCAACACCAAATCTCTGTTTTTGAGTTCGTTTTCAGTTTCGGGTATGCATGTTCATCAGAGGATTTGACATAGCAAATGGGCATGAAAATAAACAACTAAGGTCAATAACGAATCTAGGTATGACAAACTTGAAATTAGAACAAGTTTGACAGAGATTGATAGCTAATGCTTATTGCAATCGTTGCCTAAAGTGAGCTATCCACGTCAGGTTCCTCTGTTTTCATATTATGGAGCCTGACTTTGAAAACCTCTAACTCACAGCTCAGGTCTCCAAATCTCACGAACTTAGTATCTATTTGAAGGTCTCGTTTCAAGCTTTAAAAAGATGTAAAGCTTGCAGGTTGTGTTTGGCTATGGAAGGAGAAAGAATGCGAAGAAGAAGGGCGATTGAAACTGATTCAAGAACAAAAGAATGGAGCTAGAAACTCCATTTCAGCCAACAACACCCAATTTATACTCTTTCTAGGGCACCATGCACGCCTACACGCTTCCCTCCACTCACTCAGGGCCAGGCTAGGTGTCAAGGATCGGTTTTGCCATGGTTTGAGTCATCAAACCCACTTTCTGGTGTTGCAGACGTCGTGGTAATCGATTACCACACCTTAATTTTCAAATAATAGTATTTTATTTACTTTCCCTCCAAATATCTTTTCAATATTGCACTTTAGGACCTTCCCAACGACCAAACTGCAAAAATGCCACTTTTCTTTACCAAAATATTTTTCCAATATTTTCCCTTTACTTATAACTTCAACAAAACACAATTAACATACAAAACTAATTAATTTCCATATAATTAATTTTGTTTATTACATTTCCTTTTTATTTGGGAATTAAAATTCGGGGTGTTACATTTCTCCCCCACTTAATAAAATTTCGTCCTCGAAATTCTGCCTAAACAAACAACTCAAGATAGTTCCTTCTCATACTATCTTCTAATTCCCAAGTTGCTTCTGATATATCAGCATTTTCCCAAATAAATTTAACCATAGGAATTTATTTTCCTCGTAGTTGATTAAGTCTTCGATCTTCGTTTCTGACTGGAGCGGTGTCGAACGTGAGATTTTCTCGCAGAGATAAATCATTAGGATGATTCTCAATGACTGAACTAGGATCCGGTACATACTTCCGCAGTTGTGACACGTGAAACACATTATGCAGATTAGCCAATGATGGAGGTAAAGTTAGCTGATATGCGACTAAACCAATCCGCTTAAGAATTTGATAAGGACCAATGAATTTTGGTGAGAGTTTCTTTGTCCTCAAAGCTCTTTCGACTCCAATTGTCAGTCTCACACGGATGAAAACATGATCACCTTCATCAAACTCCAAAGGTCTCCTTCTCTTGTCTGCATAACTCTTTTGTCGGCTTTGTACAATCTTCATCTTTTCTTTAATCATTCTGATTTTCTCTGTTGTTTCTTGTACAATCTCAGGTTCAATAATTGTACTCTCTCCCACTTGAAACCAACATAGAGGGGTGTGACACTTCCTACCATACAATGCTTCAAACGGTGCCATTCCAATACTTGTATGGTAGCTGTTATTGTATGTAAATTCCACAAGTGACAAAAGTTGCTCCCAACTTCCTTGATTTTCCAATACACAAGCTCTTAAAAATTCTTCTAAGGATTGAATTGTTCTTTCTGACTGGCCATCAGTTTGAGGATGATGATCAGAACTCATCCTTAGCTTTGTCCCCAGAGCTTGATACAGACTTTGCCAAAATCTTAAAGTAAATCTTGGATCACGATTCGAAATAATGCTAGAAGGTATTCCAAGCAAATGAACTATCTCTTTGATGTACAACTGGGTGAGTTTTTCCAAAGAATAGTGCATGTTGACTGGAACAAAATGCGCTGACTTTGTCAATCGATCCACAATTACCCAAATTGCATCATGTCCTCGAACAGTCTTTGGTAATCCAGACACAAAATCCATGGAGATACTGTCGCTCTTGCATTGGGGAACATCTAGAGATTGTAATTCTCCACCAGGCTTTTTGTGCTCAGCCTTCGTCTTTTGACATATCAAACATGAAGCTACATATGAAGCTACATCTCTTTTCAAACCAAACCACCAGAATAACTTCTTTAGATCTTGGTACATCTTAGTCGATCCTGGATGGATACTCATCCGGCTTTTATGTGCATCATCCAAAATTAATCTCCTTATCTCTTGATTTTTCGGAACACAAATTCTATCCTTAAAACGAAGGATTCCATCATCTCCAATCTGGAAGTTTTGCTCCTTTCCTTCAGTTGCCAACTTCTTTTTCTCTTGTAATTCCTCATCCACTTGTTGTAATTCCTTGATTTGGGACAAAAATTCATTAGTGATTTGTAGGTTGTCGAGTTTTATTCATTTCGGCTCCACCTAAACCATCAGACTCAAATCTCTAAACTTCTCGATTAGAGCAATCTCCTTAATCATCATAGCGCTCATGTGAAGGGTCTTTCGGCTTAAAGCATCAACCACCACATTTGCCTTGCCGGGATGATATTGGAGTTCAAAATCATAATACTTAAGAAACTCCATCCATCGTCGTTGCCTCACATTCAACTCTATTTGGTCAAACAAGTATTTCAAACTTTTATGGTAACTAAACACCCGGAACATAGTGCCATAAAGATAGTGCCTCCAAATCTTTAGAGCGAATACGATAACGGCAAGTTCCAAATCGTGCGTCGGGTAATTCACCTCGTGCACCTTTAATTGCCTTGAAGCATAAGCTACTACTTTTCCATCTTGCATTAATACGCATACAAGACCTTCTCTCGAAGCGTCACAATAGACATCAAATCTCTTTTGTGGGTTGGGTAAAACTAATACGGGTGAGGTTGTCAACTTCTCCTTTAATTTCTGAAAGCTTTCCTCACACTTGTTGTCCCACAAGAAAGGTTGATCCTTGCAAGTCAACTTGGTTAATGGTAGAGAAATCTTCGAAAATCCTTCAATGAATCTCCGATAGTATCTAGCCACTCCCAAGAAACTATGGACTTCGGTAACCATTTTGGGTTGCTCCCATCTCAACACTGCATCGACTTTAGTTGGATCCACAGCAATTCCTTCCGGAAATGACATGTCCTAGGAAATTTACTTTGTCCAACCAGATTTCACACTTAGACAGCTTAGCATACAATTGATTTTCTTTCAAGATTCCCAACACAATCTTTAGATGTTCACCATGTTCTTCTTGAATAAATCAAAATATTGTCTATGAGCACTACCACGAACAAATCTAAATATGGTCTGAAGATTCTGTTAATATAATCCATAAAGATAGCAGGAGCATTTGTCAATCCGAATGGCATCACTACATATTCATAGTGTCCGTATCGGGATCGAAAAGCTGTCTTTGGAATATCTTCCTCTTGGAAAACAACGAGGCTCCTCATACTTGATCCATAAGGTCACAATTCTTGGCAAAGGATACTTATTTTTAATAGTGACCTTATTCAATTGCCTATAATCAATACACATTTGCATAATACCATCTTTCTTGTTAACAAATAACACCGGAGCTCCTCAAGGAGAAACACTTGGCCTTTTCATTTGCTTCTGTAACAACTCTTCTACTTGCTTCTTTAACTCAGCCATCTTTGGCAGGGCCATCCTATACGGGGCAATGGAAATAGGGCTAAATCAATTCCAAACTCAATCTCGCGCTTCGGCGGTAAACCAAGAACTTCTTCCGAAAATACCTCAGGAAATTCTCTAACAACAGGAATCTCCTCAATCTTTTCCTCTTCCTTCTCTTCCACTGTTGCAGAGAACAGACACATATAACCTTTAGGTTCGAGACCCAAACGTTTATGGTCTTGGAAATGGATGGTTCTTTTATCACTATCAATGATGACTCGATTCTTGGCCATCCAATCCATTCCCAATATCACATCTATTTGTGATAAGGGTAGACAAATCAGATTCACCTTCGAAACATAGTCTAGAACTATTATTATAAAGTTTAGACAAACTTTTGAATCAATCAGAGGATGATTGGTAGGGGTTTCTATTTTATGATATTGAGGTGAATCAGTCACTGCCAACTTTAGATGATTCACACAATCATAGGACACAAAGGAATGAGTAGCTCCTTAATCAAACAGTACTACACAGGGTTGACCATTAAGAAGACTGTTGGTGAACTTGATACTAACAAGTATAATAGATCGTGCACAAGTAATAATGAGTAAGTAAATTATCGTTCCACTCAGGGATTGTGAGTTGTTTGATGAAGGTCTAATATATGATGTTTTAAGGCTTAATTTCACTTCTTTTTGCTTGGGTTTTAGCTTGTTTATCTTGTAAATATAGGTATTTTGTATTAGTTTTAGAAATTTTTAGTTTATTAGAATCCTTTGAACGTTTTGATCCATTTTGGGTATGTTTCAGGTGTTTTGGAGCTTTATTTGGAGAAAATATTATTGGAGCTGAAAAGAGCATAAGAAGACCTTGAAAATGGCACAAGAACAGAGAGAAACGGAGTTAAAAGTTGTTGAGCACGCCTAGGCGCGGGATTAGCGCGCTCAGGCGCGCATGCAGCGGTGAATTGTGGCAATCAGACATAGCGTGCCCAGGCGTGCTGGTCTGCATGCCCAGGTGTGCGAAGTGCGAAAAAGCCCAATTGGGCCCATTTCTGATCAGTTTTGAAGGATTTTGATAAGATTAGGATTTTATCTATTTATTTATGTTTTTAGGATTAGTTTTAGGCAGAGATTAGAGAGTCATAATCAGAAATCATTGAGGGAGATTGCATTCTCTGGAAAGCATTTGGAGGAGGAATCCATTGAAGGCTGGAGATTCAGATCAAGGATTAGTGGTAATTTAGGAATGAATTACTTCTGTTCTTATTTGTTTTTCTTCTGTATGATGTGTAACTAAACCCTCTTGTGTTAGGAACATGTGGATTTGATTATGTAGTTTATTTATATGAATTAATGTTTTCCGTTTCTAAATCATGTGTTTGATTATGTTTTATTTCCAATTCATAAATATGGCCAATTTATGTCTTGTTTTGGATCTCTAATTCTTTAATTAAGAGATTAGGAATTAGAATAGGTCATGCCTTCAAACAATATAGTTATTCAACAAGTAGGGATACAATTGGGTAATTATATAACATGATTAATTCCCTGTTCTTAATTAAGATTATTCAATAGTTTAATCTCTAAAGGAATTAAGGATTATCTAATTGAATAAGAAACGGTAATTATACAACAGGGATCTAATAGTTATCAATTTAGGAATTCGTTCATGATATAAGGAAAAACATTGATTTATGATAAATAAATGAAATAATTAATGAAACTAGTTCCGAACCACCATTCATTCATTAATTAATTGTTTTTATTTATTTTCCAGCAGCAAAACATCCTCTTAATTAATTTATTTAATTCTGAAATTTAATAGATTTTACTCTTAATTACTCTTAGGTAGAAATAAGTTAAATAATTCTTGGTCCCTGTAGGAACGATATCTGGTCTTAACCGACTATATTACTTTGCGATCTAGTATACTTGCTAGAGAGTGATCATTGTTTCCTATTAATTCTCACCAAAAGGTAATTAAAATAGAAATCTATAAACTTTTTATTATTTATTAAACAAACCATTAAAATAAATAAATTAAAATAGAGTTTGTGAGACAGATAGAAAAAGGCGTTAGGAACTAGTTTCATAGAAAAATTTATTTACTACTTATGAATTTCTATTTTTCATTAAACCCACGACATCCCAGAGGTAACAAAAACCAGAAGTCTCTGTGAATTTATGTTTCTTATTCAATATGAGACCCTCAGATGTCTCTTGTTGGATTTGACATATGAATAACCACAATTAAGCACACTGCAATATTAAAGTCATATAAGCCCTAGGTGTATGTCGACAAACTAGGCGGTTATAATGTTTGGAAGAACGACCTATTCTAACCCTCAGATGGCCACGTTGGATTAGAGATTCTAAACAAAACATAAAGTGGCCAATTTCATGAATTGGAATTAAAACACAACCAAACAATAGGTTTTGAATGAAAAACATCAATTCATAAATAAATAAACTCATCAATACAAATCCACATGTTCCTAACTACAAAGGGTTTAGTTACATATTACAAAAGAATAAATTAGAAGAAACATAATAAGATACCCTATCGTAGACAATAAGGATTACCTAAACTCTTATCCTTGAATGAATGCACAAAATATGTATGCTCCCTCTTTCTCTAAAAGCTACCTAAACCTAATACTAAGACTTAGAATATATAAAAAAACTAATCCTATAACTAATATATCAGAATCCTCAAAAGTGAAATAGATAAGCCCAACTCGTAGGTCCAATCAGGCGTCACACGCCTAGGCGCAGCTATCCCCACGCCCAGCTGAATTTGGTTGAGTTTTTCTCCAATAAAATCTGAATTTTTGCACCCCCAGCTCTTGACATTTAAACCCCAAACGTGAGCAACAATTAAGCACATCATTTCTCTCCATTCTAGCTCCAATCTTCAGGTCTTCAAAGCTCTTTTCCATTCCAAAACATAAATCAACAATTAAAAGCTCCAAATACCTGAAATCAAACCCAAAACGGATCAAAACATTCAAGGATTCTAATTTACCTAACTTAACTAAAAACATAACAAAAACCTATTATTTACTCAAGAAACAAACCAAATCCATAGTAAAAGGGAGTTAATTAATGCTCAAAAACACTATATATCAGACTCTTATCAAAGATAGATACCTTGAACTAAATCCGATGATTGAGTTGCTTCTGTTCCACTGAGAGCAAAAACTTTTCCCGGAACAGTAGGCTTGTTCATTGAACCCTTAGCATCTTTCTTTGATGGCTCCTTGCATTTGCGAGAGTAGTGTCCTTTCTTCCCACAATTGAAACCTAGTCCATGTTATGCAGCCCAACAGTTTTGTCCATAGTGAAAGCGATTACACTTTTCACACAGTCATGAGCCTGGATGAGAAGTGTTCTTGCCATCACTTGCCTCTTTGCCTTTGCCTTTGCCTTTCTGAAAATAAGGACCCTTGTTTCGATGATTGAAACCTTTTCGCCTCTGTGGTCCATAACCAGCCTGATTCTTTCTTTGTTGCAGCTGTGCCTCCTCTTCTTTCTTGTCATCTTCATACACTTTGCACATTTCCACTAGAGTAGGGAAACTTCGAATCTTTTGATATCCAAATGCTGACATTATCTCCTGCTTAAGGCCCCTTTCAAACTTTATACACTTAGACCTTTCGTCAGTGTTGAGTTGATAGTAAGGAGAACATTTATTAACTCCTCAAACTTGGCAGCGTATTCTCCGACGCTCAGATTTCCTTGCTTGATTTGCATGAACTCCATCTCCTTTATCCTTCTTAAATCTTTAGGAAAATATTTATTGAGAAACCTCTCAATAAACACTTCCCAAGTTGCATCTCTTCTCTCATAATTCAATAGTTGAACGGTATGATGTCACCAATTTCCAGCTTCTCTAGAAAGCATGAAACTGGCAAATTTCACCTTCTGTGCATCAGTGCATTCCAAAGCACGAAAAATTTTGTCGATTTCCTAAATCCAACGATTCTCTTCTTCGGGTTTATGTCCCCCTTCAAATCTTGGAGGGTTAAATTTATGAAACTTATAAAAATTCTTAGATTCCGGGGGCTCAACCGGACATGGCGGTGGCGGATTAGCTTGTTGCTGCTGTTGATGTTGTATACCATCTAGCACATCCGTCAATCTTTCCAAAATCTCTGCCATATGGTTGTTATTTTGGGTTGCCATAGCATAACTGCACTATGGGCTTACGATTAGGCTAATTTCTAATTAGACGTAAAAGCATACTTCAAACAAATTTCCTTATTACTAAATATTAAAGTCGTAGACTACACTTTTGGGATCATGGATCAGGATCAGTTCTCAGGATCATTGCTCTAATACCACCAAATGAAGACACCCTCGCATGAAAATTCATAATACACGTTGATTTGTATTTCAAGTTAAAAATCGTCTTTTCAACTAATAATTTAAAAGATATTGAATAGGATAGAATAAGAAATTTTACAAAAAAAAAACCTTTTCCATTTTACAGTTGTATTTATTTAATAAAATCTTTTCATTCCATTCCTATCCGTTTTATTTTCAATTAAAAGTTGAGTACCTGCTTTGTTTAAAATTTTTCGGAAATGTTTTCAAAATCATATATATGGTTGTCATAAAAGATTTATGAAAGACACCATATAAGATAGTGCAACCATAGTATATATACGTCAAAAGTGTCATCAAGTACATCGTCATCAGAGTCGAGATAGCAGTATAAAAGTAGTACAAAAAGTAATACATAAAGTCTAGAAAGTAAAACCCTGAGTCATCTCTCTCAAAACTATATACAATTTAATACAACTCATAATAAGAGAAGATATCTCAAAGCGGCTCCATGATCCACATCCACTGATTGTTGATCCACTGGTTCAAAAAGTGTTCATATTGGCAGCCGTTCCAAGAGGGGGGTGAATTGGGTTTTTACAAAATCATTGCTAAAAATTCGAATTAAATCGTTTTCAGTAAAACAAATATGATTTGCAGCGGAAAGCCAAAATAACGTTGAAAACAATTACGCGCAAGCAGATAATTATAATAATAATAATAATAATAATATAAAAAAATTACTACGCGCGGATACGAATAAATCAAAACGTATGAAAAGCGTTGTCGCGCAATAATTAATTTAAACGATTAAATTAATATATAGAGAAAATAATCGTTACTTGCAAGAATGATAAAAATAACAACTACGCACATGCAACAACGACAACGATAAATAAAGGAGATAAGGGATAGAGAGATTTCACTAGGGATTTTATACTGGTTCATCCTTTCCAGCGAAAGGCCTACGTCCAGTCCTCAAGCGGTCCACTTGAGATTTTATCAATTATAATCAAAGATGCCTCACGTCCCAATTACAACCAGAGGATGCCACACCCTCACACTAAGGTAGCCTATCTACTAGGTGCCCCATCGTTCGTCTAGCCACTACCCCAGAATACAACAAGGGTTCCTCACCCTACAAAACACGAACGTGCCACACGTCTGAACTAGGGAGCCACTCCCTAATAGCTAAGGGTCACACACCCCTTTACAACAACGGTTATGATATGAGAAATTGGTACAAGTAACAATGGTGCACTCTATGTAGTGTGGGTACAACAATATAATGGCCACTAACAAAAGTGTGTTCTAAACAACACGGATACAACAATAAAGCTCTAATGGCAAAGTAATAGTTTCACTTTAGCATAGACCAAGACTTAGAGTTAGAGAAGAAGAAGAAGAAGCAAAACTTTAAAGTGTTTCTCTCAACCTTTTTGGATTTTTAAAAGTGATCAGAATAAAAAATTTGGAAGAGAGAGATTTCTGTTTAAAAGGATTTGATTTTAAAATATTTGAATTTGAATTTCAAAAATAAAATCAGAATCAAATCAAAATCGATTTTGGAAATAATTCAAAAAGAGAATCAAATCAAAATCAAATCAGTAAATATATTAAGATTGATTTTCAAACTAAAAAGGAATATTTTCAAAAATAAAATCAGAAACAATTAAGTAAAAACAAATCTGGAAACAATTCAGATTGATTCTGACACGGATTTCAAAAATTGTTAAAAGTAATTGCTTACTTTTCCAAGGTAATCGATTATCCCTTTTTTGTGAAAACAGTGAAATCAACTTTTTAAGAAAGTAATCGATTATTAAAACAAAATAATCGATTATCAACTTTCTGTCATGAAGGTAATAAATTATTAAAACAAGGTAATCGATTATTTCCTTAATGAAAAACATAAAAAGCTACAAACATGTAATAATCGATTATCCCATCATAAGTAATCGATCATTACTACTCTGATCTCTCAGGTTACAACTCAGAGGCATGGTAATCGATTATCCAGGAAAGGTAATCGATTAATTCTGCTAATTTTGCACAAAATTGATTTTCTAAAGCAGAGTTTGTAACCAGAGGTTTTCACAAATAGTTTTCACTTAAAAACTATAAAACAACTTAAAACATTTTGTTTAAAACACTTTTAGATTTAAAAGGTTCTTCTCCAATAACTCTAAATATGACCTATTACTAAAATGAAGCAATTACATAACCTTACATTGATTCCTAACGAGGGAAGGAAGGAAATCACTTGAAGCTCTTGCTTGACATTTGACTTGCATCTTGACTTTCTTTGGTCCTTGTTTGGCATCTTCAAAACTTCAACGTACTTCCACGTTGACTTCTAACAAAAACTTGTAGAATACTTCCCTCCCCTCATGATCCAGGTCCTGCCCATACTCATGGGTCATCCACACGCCACTGGCTACCAATCGACTGATCTTTATGGGCTCTATCGTCGGCTCCCTCGTCCAAGTCCTCAACTGGGTCCTCCTCCTCCTCATCCTCGTCCGGCACTGGGGTCTTGCAGTTCGAGGCACTGGCTCAGGTGATGGAACAAAACAAACCCTCGTGGACGAACCAGGGAGAAGAGTGGCAGTGTCATCGTCACGGGGTGTTATAGGACTCATACGAGTAGTTAGACGAAACCTAAAGTTATAAAACCTACGATCAGGACGGGGTGGGGGTGGTAGTGGTGGAGTACTACGACGATAACTGTACACAGAGGGTACGTGCAGGATATTGATCATGGAGAGACGGATCTTCTGAGGTCTCACACGAGCAAGGGGGTTAGGGTGATGAAAGATGATATAAAGGTCCCACTCGAAAATGGCTCGGTGACCCTCGAAGTCCCACACACCGCTATGGAGCGGCCTGATCTCCATGAATACTAAGAAACGTGCCATCACCTACATATATGGCTAGGGAGTAAGCAACTACAATTACATAATCAAATGGAAAATAATGGCACAAGAAGTTATAATTCAATTATACAATCATTAGATAACAGCTCATTGAATTACAATCATCATCTATAATCATGTCACGATTATGCTCATATCAAATGCATAGTTAATACATGTACATGTTTAACAACATTGGCCAATACTAAATCTCAGGCTCCCAGAGTACCTCCACTAACATGCCCCACGTTCCTACGAACGCGTCTCAAAGTCGGAACCACATAAATAACGTCACTCTTAGAGCTCATAGAGTGCCCACCCACGTTCCTACGAACGTGTCTCGAGTTTGGTCATTCTAAGACATGCCCACGCCCCTCTAACGTGTATTCACCATTGTGGGAAATCACAAGGTACACTCTGGTTGCCGACATGCTCCACGTTCCTACGAACGCGTCTCAAACTCGGATATCACATAACGTCACTCATCAAGAGCTCGCCCACGTTCCTACGAACGTGTCTCGAGTTTGGCCATTCTAAAACATGCCCATGTTTCACGAACGTGTCTCCACTCTCGTGTGAAATCGTCAATCAACCAAATGTTCAATTCTTCTACCATGCATGAATACTGTCAATTCATTAGGTTGTCGTTCACGTCATATCATAAGTTCACACATTTACAAATTTAATCACCTTTAATAATGTTTGAGAGATTACGTTATTAATTTGGTACTTTAAAAATCCCCTTTTCACATATATATATATATAATTGACAATTATTATTAAGAATCAATTACTATATACTTTTCCATTTTTATTTCAGTTTTCAGCTTGGTAATCGATTACTCAAGCCTGGTAATCGATTACTAAAGTGTATTTTCAAATCTATTTCATTTTGAACTGGGTAATCGATTACTCAAGCCTGGCAATCGATTACCATGACTGCAGAATACAATGAGAACTGGTTTTTAAGTACCAAAGTCAATAACACTCAATTTCCATCCATTTCAATCTCAAACACAGCTTAAAGACAACAATTAGAACTTGTTTAAATCATCAATTTCATACCAAACTCACCGAATCAAAGTTTCACATTCAATTTGCATAATTTCATAATTATGAGAAATCAACATACCAAATTTTGACTCAGAGGTATTTGGTGCAATTAATTCGTTCATACATTATCATCATACATATATAGACATACATGTTCAGATTCATTTATAACATTAGATTGGCCTCCAAGCCATTGAACCAATTCACTATGCCCTTGAACCTCATGTTGGTTCATCCTATACGTAAATACCCATTTTAATATTCTAGTGAAAGTAAAGCTTCTCCCTTATCTCAATGAAGCTTTCCAAATTGATCCAAAGTCAAAAAATACCCAAAATCTCTAACACCAAATCTTTGTTTTTGGGTTCGTTTTTAGTTTCCGGTATGCATGTTCATCAGAGGATTTGACATAGCAAATGGGCATGAAAATAAAAAAATAAGGTCAATAACAAATCTAGGTATGACAAACTTGAAATTAGAACAAGTTTGACAAGGATTGATAACTCATGCTTACCGCAATCGTCGCCTAAAGTGAGCTATCCGCGTCAGGTTCCTCTATTTCCAGATTCTGGAGCCTGACTTTGAGAACCTCTAACTCACAGCTCAGGTCACCAAAACTCACGAAATTAGTATCTATTTGAAGGTCTCGTTGCAAGCTTTAAAAAGATGTAAAGGTTGCAGGTTGTGTTTGGCTATGGAAGGAGAAAGAATGCGAAGAAGAAAGGCGATTGAAACTGATTCAAGAATAGAAACATGGAGCTAGAAACTCCATTTCATCCAACAACACCCAATTTATACTCCTTTTAGGGCACCATGCATGCCTACACGCGTCCCTCCACTCACTCAGGGCCAGGAAAGGTGTCAAGGATCGGGTTTGCCATGGTTTGAGTCATCAAACCCACTTTCTGGTAGAGCTGTCAAAATGGGCCGGGCCAGCCGGGCCGGGCCAAAAAGCCCGAAAAATCATAGGGCTCGGGCTCCTTAATATGGCCTGTTTATTCAACCCGGGCTATTTAGCCCGGCCCGGTTCGGGTTCGTGTTCGGGCCGGGTAAACCCGGCCGGGTTCGGGCCGGGTAAACCCGGCCGGGTTCGGGCCGGCGCGACGGCCCAGAAAAAAATTCAATTTTTTTTTTAATTTTATATGTGTAAAAAGACACTTATAATAAAATTCTCTTAATTTTTATCAATATTCACATATCAAAAATGCACCTGAACAAATCAAAGCACAACATTAATTGTCCTATATGAGTTATACATACATTTTAATTTATGTAAGAATAGAAAATCAAATATATCCTCTAAAAAATGTGTAAAAGAATAAAACACTTATTATTGTTTAAAAAAATATGTGTAAAAAATAAAGGAAGTTTATTCATTAATTTTTTTGAAAAATAAATATATATTTTTTTGAAGGGGTTGAATTGTAAAAAAAAAAAAGAAGAAAAAGGTGATGCGGGCCGGCCCGCACCCGGCCCGAAGCCCGCTTAGGGCGGGTTTGGGTTTGATACTATGGTACTTAATTTATAACCGGGCTTTTTGGCCCGAGCCCGGTTTGGCCCGAACCCGAACCGGGCCGGCCCGAACCCGGCCCGCAGGCCCGTTTTGACAGCTCTACTTTCTGGTGCTGCAGACGTCGTGGTAATCGATTACTGCATCGTGCTAATCAATTACCACATCTTAATTTTCAAATAATAATATTTTATTCATTTTCCCTCCAAATATCTTTTCAATATTGCACTTTAGGACCTTCCCAAGGACCAAACTTCAAAAATGCCACTTTTCTTTACCAAAATATTTTTCCAATATTTTTCCTTTACTTATAACTTAAACACAAACGCAATTAACAAACAAAACTAATTAATTTCCATATAATTAATATTATTTATTACATTTCCTTTTTATTTGGGAATTAAAATTCGAGGTGTTACACGCCCCTGTCGAAGCGTACTAATTTACCAGGTTTCGACATTGGCATATGGTAAATTTATACGAAAAAAATGTCAAATTTGTTCCTTACTTTGTGGACACCGATCAAAATAGTCATTGAGTTTATTAAAATTTCAAATTAGTCCTCAAGATATAGGATTAGGTCAGTCATTTTAGTCCTTAACGTTAATGGTCCATAAAGTCTGGGACTTATTCAACCGATTTAGATAATCTTAGGAACTAAGTTGACCGATACTCAACGGTCTTTTTTTTATTGCCAAAACGATGTCGTTTTGGTCATTTCGTTATTCCACGTTAAGGACCACTGACGATCATTAATTTAATTTTAAGAACTAATATGACTAACGTCTTCTTATCTTAGGGACCAATCTAACATATTACTCGTATTTTAGGTATTAAAGTAAAAAAGGGGAAGGGGGGTCAAAAACCCAAAAGAGGAGATTAGAAAACCGACTCCTTTAAACAGACACATGTGTAAGTTCCATGATGAATGTTTTGATAATGACAAAGTGTTTTGAACAAGCTACAAAGATGTTGATCAAGTTTCAAGTTCAACAAGCAACAACAAACATCAAATGAAGAAGAGAGAAAACAAGCTCATGAAGACTTAGTTTGAGTGTAATTGTAATTGTTTTATCTTTTGCCTCTCAAGCTTCTTAGGTCTTTTATTTGGGTAGATTATTTAGAGGGTAGTGAATCTCTTTCATAAGTCATGATTAAATCATAATTTGAGTTTTCACTTAACCTAGAATCAATAGGTGGCTTAAAGGTTTTAAAGGAAAGGTTTGGTTTTGAGAAAACAAGTTTTAAACAAGTATCAGATATGTTTAATCGATTAAGAACATATTTAATCGATTAGTACTCGATTAAGGCAAGATTTAATCGATTAAACACTGCTGAACTGGTTTTTTTTTAAATACGATTTTCACTTCTCAAAATCAGTTTTCAAGTGCTACAACTTTTGGGTATTCTATATAAACCTTTTCCTAATCTTTGTGATTAATGAGAACACTTTCATAATCAATTTTACAAGAATCAAGCCATTCTATTCTCTCTCAATTTCAAAGATCAAAGCTTTCATATTTTCATATTCTTTGATCAAGAACCTTTGAATCTCTTATTGTGAATTGTCATAGCTATTGATTGAGATTCATAGGATTGTTATTGTGTATTCTATTGTGTTGTAATCTTTGCAAGAAGGCAAGCCAACTACAACAAACAAGAAGCCTTGGTGTGTCGATTATCATCAAGCAAATCTAATTGAAGAAGAAGAAAGTCTTGGTTGTGAATCAAGCAAGTGAAGCCTTGGTGTGTGGATTATCATCAAGCAATTGAAGACTTGTTGTGTCGATTATCAACAAGGGGTAGAGGTTAGATTAGAGAGAAGATCAATAGGATTACAAGGCAAGGGTGTGGTATCTCTTGTAGGCTAGCAAGAAGGGAGTCTTGTGAGGCACTTACTTGTAATTTGAGAACTGTAATTCCTCATAGTGAAGAATCTCTCTTGGTTGAAGAGGGGACTGGATGTAGCTTTCAAGCGGATGAAAGTGAACCAGGATAAATCACTGTGTCGTATCTCTAAACCCTTAACTCTTTACATTCAAGTCAATTCATTGTGTTCTTGGTTGAAAACCTAGAAAGATTGATTTTCATAATTGATTGAATTGAATTCTTTATTGTTCAAATTAACTTGGGGAAAATCATTTTCATAACCTAGGTAATCAATAAGAATATAGGTGTTAATTGTTTTCGCTGAATCTCTGATCTTACGTGTTAATTGATTGATTTTCGTATGCGATTGAAAAAGTGATTTTTCAATTTCTGTCAGATTTAATCGATTAAGCATATATTTAATCGATTAATACTCGATTAAATTGCAGGTTAATCGATTAAATGCTGTAGAATTTTCAAAAATCATTTGTTTTAATTGTTTCGATTTGTTTCTTTCGAAAATCTTTCAAGGTTTCTTTTACACCTATTCAACCCCCCCTTCTAGGTGTGTTCCTAGGGTTCCTTAGTTGTTTCAACCACCAATTGCGGTTTCCTCAATTTGTATCAGAGCTCGGTCGAAAGACACGAGCATAAGAGCTTTTTCGTAAAGATCCTTTAAGAAAATCGCAATGGGTTCTACGAATTCCTTTGGTGGTGAAGGTTATTCAATAAATCGTCCTCCATTGTTTGCCGGAGAAGGCTATGCATATTGGAAAGTTAGAATGAAAATCTTTATCCAAGCCATAGATAGTGAAATTTGGAAAGTAGTTGAAAAAGGCCCTCATATTCCCTTTAGTTTAGTTGAAGGTGTAGAACAATTGATCCCCGAGGACAAGTGGAAAGATGATGATAGAAAGAAAGTACAATATGATTATAAAGCAAAGAATATCATCACATCCGCTTTATCCTATGACGAGTTCTTTAGAGTTTCTCAATGTTCTAGTGCTAAGGAAATGTGGGACACTTTACAAGTGACTCATGAAGGAACTAGTGAGGTTAGGAGAGCTAGATTGAATGCTTTAATGCGTGATTATGAATTGTTTCAAATGCTTCCAAATGAATCTATTAATGATATGCAAAAGCGTTTTACTCATATTATTAACCATTTACTTGCTCTTGGTAAGACTTTCTTACAAGGTGAACTTTCTAACAAAGTGTTGAGATGTTTAGACAGGAATTGGCAACCAAAAGTAACGGCTATTGTTGAATCTAAGAATTTGGATGCTATGGATCTAGCAACACTTTTTGGAAAGCTTCAAGAACATGAAATGGAGCTTGGACGATTAAGTATCAATGAAGAGTCGGATAAGAACAAAGAAAGAAAGGGACTTGCTCTTAAAGTCAATAGATCATACAAAAAGAAAGAGAGTTCTGATGATGATGATGATGATGATAGTGAAGATTCCGATTCGGATGTTGATGAAAAAGAAATGAAACTTTTACTAAGGAAGTTTGACAAGTTTCTAAGGAGAAAAGGAAGGTTGAACAAAGACAAAGGTAAAGAGAAGGATTCCCCACACTTCAAGACCAAGACTTCAAAAGAAGGTGTAGTTTGTCATGAATGCGGAAAACCCGGACATCTCAAGTACTCATGCTCTAAGTATCTCAAGAAGAAGGAGAAAGACAAGAAAAATTCTAAATCCAAAAGAGCATACATAGTTTGGGATAGTGATGAAGATAACAAGAAAAGCACATCGAGTAGTTCATCGGATAATGAAGAAGCCGCTTGTCTCAACTTGATAGCTCTAGTTGATGAAGAACAAAGTTCAAATGATGAATCAAGTTATCAAAGCGAGGATAGCGATGTAAGTCATACTAAATCCGAAATTTCTTCTAAATATGAATTGTTATATAATGCTTATGAAGAAATGCATGAACAACTTGAAAAACTAGCTTTGAAAAATATTGAAAGGAAGAAGCTCATTTTGAAACTTCAACAAGAGATTTTAGAACTTCAAAAACAAGTTGATGAGCTTAATCTTGAAAATGAAACCCTTGATCTTATATATACTAGTTCTTCTTGTGATTGTGCTAGTAGAGTGAATATTGTGGTTGATTGTGAGAATTGCAAGTTGCTCAAAGATGAAAATGCTATTTTGAAAAATAAGCTTGCAAGTTTCACAAATGGTGATATTAGATTGCGCACATTGTTAAATTTTCAAAGAGAAAATTCAAACAAGTTTGGTTTGGGTTATACTAATGCTAAGAGTAATTCTCAGAGAAATGTTGTTGATTTTTCTAAAGTTGATTTTTCAAATGCACCAACATGTTTCTATTGTGGTACTCATGGACATACTTCAAATGTGTGTTATATTAAAGTGCATGGTATACCTAAAGGAGATTTTGTTTGGATGAAAAAGGGTGAAAGTCCCTACACTAACAAAAATAGATCCAAAACCATTTGGATACCAAAAAGCAAAGCATAATTGTTTTGTAGGTATGATTGAAGAGCAAAGGGCTTACAAGTGTTATTCATATTTGCATCTTCATTTGGTATTACTTTTGCATCTCAAAAGAAGTCCTACAAATTTGGTACAAGTGATATTGTTAGATATTGATGATTATAGTATCTTCTCAATTGGTATCTCCTCAATTACTTTTCTAAAGTTCAATTGGTATAATTGATATTGATCATTCAATGATACTAATTTTGATGATTAGATGATTATCATGCTATTTTTGTTGTTATTGAAGAAATATCAATATATCTTATTTCTTTACATTGATGATATCTCAATTGGTATTATGACTTCTTAGTATTTCTATTGGTTCATAATTCATTGTTATATTCTCTTGCCAATTGGTATCACATTTCAAAGTATAGTACTTGTTATATTTCAACATTGATAATGGTATATATTACTTTGAAGAAATGTTTGTTATAAAGAAATCATGATCATTTCTTTGTTTCTTCTATTTTGGCTTAGTATTTTATATTTCAATTGGTATATATATTACTTTTTGATAATGCCAAAGGGGGAGAAATAGTATGTTTTGAAGAAACGATATTTTTTTTTTTTTGAGAAATGGTATGTTTTGAAAAATTGGGATAAATGATATGTTTTTGGGAGAAAGGTTGTTTTGTTGTTTTTATGTAGGTTGAGCTAAGTTGTTGAAGATAGGGGGAGAATCAAGCTTCTATCAATTGGATTTCAAATATCAAATGCATTGATTGAGGGGGAGCTAAGTTCCATGATGAATGTTTTGATAATGACAAAGTGTTTTGAACAAGCTACAAAGATGTTGATCAAGTTTCAAGTTCAACAAGCAACAACAAACATCAAATGAAGAAGAGAGAAAACAAGCTCATGAAGACTTAGTTTGAGTGTAATTGTAATTGTTTTATCTTTTGCCTCTCAAGCTTCTTAGGTCTTTTATTTGGGTAGATTATTTAGAGGGTAGTGAATCTCTTTCATAAGTCATGATTAAATCATAATTTGAGTTTTCACTTAACCTAGAATCAATAGGTGGCTTAAAGGTTTTAAAGGAAAGGTTTGGTTTTGAGAAAACAAGTTTTAAACAAGTATCAGATATGTTTAATCCATTAAGAACATATTTAATCGATTAGTACTCGATTAAGGCAAGATTTAATCGATTAAACACTGCTGAACTGGTTTTTTTTTAAATACGATTTTCACTTCTCAAAATCAGTTTTCAAGTGCTACAACTTTTGGGTATTCTATATAAACCTTTTCCTAATATTTGTGATTAATGAGAACACTTTCATAATCAATTTTACAAGAATCAAGCCATTCTATTCTCTCTCAATTTCAAAGATCAAAGCTTTCATATTTTCATATTCTTTGATCAAGAACCTTTGAATCTCTTATTGTGAATTGTCATAGCTATTGATTGAGATTCATAGGATTGTTATTGTGTATTCTATTGTGTTGTAATCTTTTCAAGAAGGCAAGCCAACTACAACAAACAAGAAGCCTTGGTGTGTCGATTATCATCAAGCAAATCTAATTGAAGAAGAAGAAAGTCTTGGTTGTGAATCAAGCAAGTGAAGCCTTGATGTGTGGATTATCATCAAGCAATTGAAGACTTGTTGTGTCGATTATCAACAAGGGGTAGAGGTTAGATTAGAGAGAAGATCAATAGGATTACAAGGCAAGGGTGTGGTATCTCTTGTAGGCTAGCAAGAAGGGAGTCTTGTGAGGCACTTACTTGTAATTTGAGAACTCTAATTCCTCATAGTGAAGAATCTCTCTTGGTTGAAGAGGGGACTGGATGTAGCTTTCAAGCGGATGAAAGTGAACCAGGATAAATCACTGTGTCGTATCTCTAAACCCTTAACTCTTTACATTCAAGTCAATTCATTGTGTTCTTGGTTGAAAACCTAGAAAGATTGATTTTCATAATTGATTGAATTGAATTCTTTATTGTTCAAATTAACTTGGGGAAAATCATTTTCATAACCTAGGTAATCAATAAGAATATAGGTGTTAATTGTTTTCGCTGAATCTCTGATCTTACGTGTTAATTGATTGATTTTCGTATGCGATTGAAAAAGTGATTTTTCAGTTTCTGTCAGATTTAATCGATTAAGCATATATTTAATCGATTAATACTCGAGTAAATTGCAGGTTAATCGATTAAATGCTGTAGAATTTTCAAAAATCATTTGTTTTAATTGTTTCGATTTGTTTCTTTCGAAAATCTTTCAAGGTTTCTTTTACACCTATTCAACCCCCCCTTCTAGGTGTGTTCCTAGGGTTCCTTAGTTGTTTCAACCACCAATTGCGGTTTCCTCAACATACAGACGTACGTCTTTAATCCACGTATGCCCAACCCAATGGGTATGTGCAGCAAGTGCACAAGCATGCAACAACTGCATATGTATAGGGCTCAAAGCTGAAAGGGGCCTTAAAAAGTTTTTTTAATCGTGAGTAATGAATTTTTTTTTGGAATTCAATTTTTAATCCCCTTATTTCTTAGTTGAGCCCCTTTCAATTTTGATTTCCCAAATTACCTTGTTTTTATGTTTCGTTTCATTCCATTTCTTCCCTCCTCCCCCTGTAACATCCTAAACTTTGATTTTAATGAAATTATTGATTAAAAACCTTAGAAAAATTGGAATAATGACTTAATGAATTTTGGTAGGTAGGTGAGTGGTGATTATAAGTCCTAGGGGTTGTATAGAAGGCAGTTGTGGCTTTGGGCAAAGTCAAATAAGCGAAATCGGGAGTTAAATCGGCGTTTTAGATGTTAGAAATCGACCGAAAAGAGAAAATTAGGAATTTATCATGGGATGATAAGAAAATAAATTCCACCGTTGGATGTGAAGTTTATGGGGTGAAGAAGCATGTCTAAAAATTTGGACTCGATCCGACGGTTAACGAAAAAGTTACGGCGAATCGAAGGTTGGAAACCCAGATTTTCGCCCAGGCGCACGAGCCATGCGCCCAGGCGGGTGCACTATTCATGGTGCACCAAACCAGTGGAAAATACGCCCAGGCGAGGCGCCATTTCGCCCAGGCAAGCGGCCACACGCACCAGCATGCACCAGAATCCGTGTTGGCGCGCCAAAAACCTCATCTGACCGTGTAAACCATGCACCAGCTTGGTGCTGGTGCTGATCGCGCGCCCAGGCGAGCCTGGCATGCGCCCAGGCGCGTGGCGCAGATCAGGATCAATCTGGTCCCTTGATTTTGAGCTTGGTGGCTAAGCAATGAGCCACAACCACACGATTTTCCAGTCACCAAGGCAGAAAAATAAAACACTAAAAGCTCAACTCTCCACCACCTTTCATCACCTCAACAACTCCATCAACTTCACCCACTTTCTCTCCATCTTCATCACATTTCCATCACCAAACCACCATAAACACTTGATCTTGGGCACCCCAAACCCAAAATCAAACACACCTATCAAGCTTG
The DNA here is from genome assembly GCA_037953625.1 of Crotalaria pallida. Lineage (NCBI taxonomy): Eukaryota > Viridiplantae > Streptophyta > Magnoliopsida > Fabales > Fabaceae > Crotalaria > Crotalaria pallida. The sequence continues at coordinate 78,201,400 of CM075651.1, forward strand.
CATCATGGACTTTGGCTAGGGGCTCATCCCCTTCTCTTCTTTGGCTCACGAATCACTCCCTCCTCCATTCTCCTTGGCTTTTCAATTTTTCCACCATTGATTGGGTAAGTAGCTTCATGCCATGAGTTATTTTCCTTTCCATTCAAACTCTCCTTAATTCATGGATTTTGTTCTAAAACCCTTAGGGTTCTTGCACTCTTTGTTATATAGGGATTTTCTTTTCATGCTTTTCCAACTCAAACCAAGGCAAGGACAAGGATCCCTCATCTTGTTCTCTCTCAAATAGGCTTGACTATCATCATTTCATCATTTCCTTATTGAGGTGGCAAGCTAGACTTAGGAAGTTCAAAGTTTCCAAGATTTTGAGCTAGGGCTCACTAAGGTTCTATTTACTCTTTGCTAATTTAAGGTAAGGAGTGGGTTATAGTGAGTATTACCTTACTCTGGGGTTTAGTTTACAATATGCATATAATGGGTACTAATATTTTTGTGTTAGTTTAGGTTGACATGATATAGAATAATTGTTAGAATAGAATTTGTGACATAGGGAATTTATTTTGATGTTGATATATTGCATTTTGTGATATTAAGTTGAATTGTGCTAATTAAGTTTTAAAATATATTTGAGATCCTTGGATAGTGGAAATGTGTAATGTGGTGATTAATTTTGAGTAACGGAATTTGCTAAAGAATTGATAATGATAAAGGAACTAAATGAATTATACCCAGGCTCAGCCAGGGGAGATTATATTATACCCGGACGCAGTAAGTCGTTATCGCACGGTGGTGCGAACGCAGTAGGTCGTGACCAGGAGATTACCCGGACGCAGTAAGTCGTTATCGCGCGGTGGTGCGAACACAGTAGGTCGTGACCAGGGGATTGAGAAACACACCCGGACGCAGTAAGTCGTTATCGCGCGGTGGTGCGAACGCAGTAGGTCGTGACCAGGGGATTGAGAAACACACCCGGACGCAGTAAGTCGTGAGTGCACAGGAGTGCAGACGCAGTAGGTCGTGACCAGGGACAGATAAAAAGGAATATAAATATGATTAAAATACATGGAACGAAAGACTTAAGAAAATGCTAAATAAAAATCGATGTGAAAAACTAATGAATACTTGAAATTGAATTGTGATGAATTGACTCTTATTTATGATGTTGTGATTGAATTGTTATATGTGTATGGCTTAGTGTTGCATTACGTCTTATTTGGAAACTGCCTCCCCATTTTATGTGTAATACTCACTCCTTACTATCTCCACAGGTACTGAGGAAGAGTTTGCACAAGATCAAGCCGAGCAGGAGTACTCTCCCTCACAGGGAGAGTAGGTCACTTATTATTATGTAGGACATGGAAATGTCCTGGGCCCGATGATGTGAATCCTTTTTGTTGTAGATAAATGTAAATAGCTTTTGGGGGCCCAGGACGACTCCTTTTGGGAAAGGGGTCTATTTTGGGGAAAAACTGTTTTCCTAACTTGTTTATATTCCGCTAACTCTGATGACTAGATTCTGATGTTTTAAACTTGTTTCTGATGCGTGCACGAAGATGCACTAGCTGATATATATATATATATATATATATATATATATATATGTGTGTGTGTGTGTGTGTGTGTGTGAATAGCCCTGCTGGCTTTGAAATTTGAAAATATGTTATTTATCAGGTTGCAGGAAAACAGAAATTTTGGAAAAGTCTTAAAAACAAACGAAACTCCGTCCGTTTGACGGGAGATCTTCTTATGAATTAAAAATAACTAAGAGTTTTTATTAATCAATTTATAAGTTTAAAATGAAATTTTCAAGTTGCTATTTTTAATTAAGGGTATAAAAGGGTAAATAAACTTAGGTGTTACACCCCCCCTCCCCTCCCTTTTTTCTTCGGGAATTAGTCTACAAACCCCCACTTTATCCCCAAACCCCATTTTAATGGTGTAATGTCCCTTTTTCTTCTTCTTCTTCTTCTTCTTCTCTGCAACCCCCTCTCTCTCACTCATTTCCTTCTAGATCTATACCAACACAACAAACCCACATTGTCAACTTCCTCCATCAAACCATAGGTTTCAAACTTTACCCATACCTCACTTTTCTTTTCCATTCCTTATTTCCTTGTTTTCATCTTTAGGAGCTTTTCATACATTTGCCAACCAAAACCAAATTCCCTTTTTTTATTGCCAAATATTTTTTTTTCTTTTTTACGGGGAGAACGAGAAAGCGTTGTCACCAGGATTTGAACCTAGGTTCCGGCACTCTATGTTCCTCATCTCTACGAACTGACCTGGCTCTTGGAGACTCTATGAGCGGTATTATTTAAACCTTACAAATTGATATCGAACCAAATTTTAAGTGTGAAAATCTCAAAATGCTCCTCATATTTTTTTCCAATTCGAGGGTGTCGAAAAAATCTTTCTAATACCCTTTATTAAAAAAAACAAGCTTATTAGACAAGTGCATTTTTCCAACTAGACCCCGTCAATTAATTTTCTAACGGGTTATTATAAAAAATTGCAAATTGAGACAACTCATATATAACCTTATTAACACCGTATATCATGAACTCTCTCCACTATGAAAATGTGGGTTTTATTATTTGTTTGATGTGTTTTATAAACAAAATGGAACATAGCATCAGATTAAAGAGTTTAACATTTTTCATTCAATGTAAGGCTAGAGTCAAATCTCACTTGTCCATGAACCAAATACCAATCACTAGCGTGTATTCGAACTATCTTATTCAAGCGACTTATAATGATCATCTCATTCGTCCGCATCACCGTCCCCTCACCATTTTAGAGTTAAGGCTCCTCAACCTACATGGTTGGATACTCAAGAGAGATAGAGTCATCTAACCAAGGACATGGAGATTTCTACTAGTCACTCTTCTCTACAATTAGTTGTCGGACTCCACAATTCCATTGTCCCTGTACCCTAAGTCTTACATGGCTTCTCTAGACCTAACTATAGAAGCGAGAGTCAACGAGAGACGTCTTTCTTTGATTGTATGAGGAGACTGTGGAGAGTACCACAAGGCTTCCAAGTTTTTTTTTTTGGAGTTTTACCATGATCATCCACAACCTATGTTGCACCAATACGGGTACGATACCGGATACGGGTATAGTATTGGGTATGAGATACGACATTTTCTAAAAAACTGAGGTACAAGTACGACAATATAAATTCAAATTTTATAAATATATATATATATATATAAAGTGTAAATAAATGATTTTGGCATTGAAATTACATATGAGTATCCTAAATTAGAGATTGATGCTCAAAATAAGTCAAGATATAAGCACGAAAGATTGATTATGACATTAAAATATAAATTTTAAGACAAAAATAACATTATTGGTATGATCCACACCTTAAATATACTTCAACGTTCTATTTACAAGTACCCTAAAATACGATAAATGTACTAGTACCAAAGGACGTCACCAATTTAGGAGTACCATCTATCAAAATCCACAACACTGCAAGACATTGGGCCCTATCACATAAGTTGAGGCAAGCCTCACCTCTAGAAAGAAAAAATATTTCATGGGGACTCTAATGTGATGAACTCTAGAGATAGGACTACCCTCTACACCTTCTGAGTGCGAGGAAAGAGATCCTCCCACTAGTCGTTAGCCAATCATTCTAGGTAGCAGTTATAGAGAGTTTGAAAAGGATCCTTTGAAGCTTTCCGAATAGGGACAGTGGAAGCGGATGCCCTTGACTTCAGTAATGGACTAATGATGCTTGTAAGAAGTATGTGGTCCTTTTGTCTGCTCTAATAGTGATGACTCTACTCTTTTGATTTGTATATATGTTGTACATAGGGGTTTTTGTTATGCCATGTTATGTTATATTTAGAGTTAATAGTCACATAGGTCCCCAAAAGATACCTATGGAATCAGTTAGGTCCCCGAAAGATTTGTGGAATCTCTTAAACCCCAAAAATCAATTTAGCATCATGTTAGTACCCTAATGAGGGACCGAACGAAATCATGTAATACCCGTAATTTCATCAATTATTTTCTTTGTATAAAAATGAAATAGAAATTTATTTATTTGATTTATTGGATGAAATTTTATTTCCATAATTTAATTAAACTAGGTCCCAAGCCCGTGCGATGCACGGTGAAACACTCCTCTATCAACAGATGTTTAGTAGATAATCCAAGAATTTCATGAATAAATTGAATGTTTAGTAAATAATCCAAAAATTGTTAGGATTAAGCACACATTTATTTTCATTGGATAACTTAAGTGTTTGTTTCAAACATAGGATAGAACAGCTCGGTCTGAAAACTCTTACTCCCTTGGAAGCTTGTTCATGTCAAGCATTTTTTATTATTTCGAAAAAAAATGCATTCAACTAAGTGGGCAATGAAAATAAAACACACTTGCTGGTAATTATGGGCAATGTAATTATGACCAAAATTATATTGTAAGAAATATTTATTAATTTATGGTTATAAAAATTTCAATGTAAATCAAAAATTTGATGTTAAATTCTAAAAAGCATAAAATATGTTTTTCATTTATCTTATGATTCTAAATCATAACCCACTTGCTGCTAAAACAAATGGTTAAAACCAATGAAAGCAGGCTTGAGTGCATATTGTGTTTCCTAACGCATACATCATACCCACGAAAAGCAAATATTTGACAAAAGAAGCATAAATCCGTGTCTAGAAGATTTGACTCTAGAAGTAAATATATCCCCTTTCCTATATGGACAAATATACACGACTGTGTGATTTTCCATCACGGTACCCCTAACAACGACAGATTCATAGCAAGAGAATAAAACATGGGTGGTTGTTTTAGTTCAAATTCAATGCTTTTGCAAGATATTTGTCCAAATCAGCATCGAGATCTTCTGCAGATATCTTTTCAGCACGACCCCTTCCACGTCCTCGTCCCTTCGAATGCCTTGCTTTATACCTCCTGACTTTTTGAATTCCACACTCCTTAATTGTCGACTGTATGAAAGCCAGATCAATGATAGTTAGCTTTAGTGCGACAACAGCCCAACAGCTTAACAAATACAACCAAAAGGTCTACTTGATTCACACCTAAAAGTCATTGCTTGACATAAGTCAAATTCAAAAGAAATTGCAGTAATTCACTGATTAAAGGTCACTTTTTGCAAAAAGAAAATATAGACAAAGGATAATGATAATCATATCAACAGCAAGCATATCAAAAGGTATCACATGACAGTGTGACGATGCTACGTTGCTGTTATTAAAAGGCACACTTTTAAAATGAAATGATAATAAGAGGAAGAGGAAGAGTAAAATATGGACCATTCTTAGCAACATAAACTAACTTATAAGTTCTTGTTGTTTTTGCAACAAAAACTAACTAACTAACTTACTAACCAACAAAATTTAGACCTGCAATCAAGGAATAACTTCTCAAAGATTTTAGAACAGTTATGTCCCAATGTAGTAAACAAAATTACACATATCAATAAGAGTGGCCATCGTAAATCATTATGCTGATTTAACAACTAAATGGTCACTCTCATGGATGGAATAATATCAGACAAGGATACCCATCCACAAACGAACATGCCATATTCATATTGCTCACTATATGAAATCAATCAAATGCTAAATCAATAAAAACTGAGACAATTAAATCAGCTTATCATATAGAAGTGAGGATAGACCAAATAATTATAACACCATAATTCCAAGCAACAAAATGGTAACATAGCAAAAGCATTTTTTTAGTCTTTTGAAAGTAAACAAATGAGTTGAAACTTTAAACTACATATATAAATAGGTAATTTGCAGAGTAGCATAAAATAAGTATAAATGCAGATTAGGTGATATTTAGAAACCTTTTGGATGAATCACCCACCTTCCCTTGCTTAGTTGAAACACCAACACTTATTTTCCTTTTCTTCCATTGGTCCTGCAGATGGAAAAAAAAATGGCAATTAACTTAATGAGTTAGCTATGATAAACTTCTTTTTCAATGCAAAGGAACATGCTTAAAAATTAAAGAATATTGATCTAATCACAACTTCACGACTGTAGCAGCACAACAATAACCATAACAATGCCAGCAACTTCCACTCAATTAAATGAGATCATTTCTCCTCTCCAAATAATTATTATAACACCATAATTCCAAGCAACAAAAAGGTAACATAGCAAAAGCATTTTTTTAGTCTTTTGAAAGTAAACAAATGAGTTGAAACTTTAAACCACATATATAAAGAGGTAATCTGCAGAGAAGCATAGAATAAGTATATAAGGTATGAAATGCAGATTAGGTGATATTTAGAAACCTTTTGGATGAACCACCCACCTTCCCTTGCTTAGTTGAAACACCAACACTTATTTTCCTTTTCTTCCATGTCTGTTTCAATCCAAAAACTGCAAAACTGGAATATACCAAACATAGGATAGAACACATACATTTTGTTTTGGTCTTGCTATTACACTTCCTTCTACCAAACATACCTAAGTTGCTCTAATTTTAGATAAATAGACAAATATCATATTACTTGGCTTCACAATGCAGAGACCTCATCCTATATAGTCCTCATGATATGCAGGATTCTCTTTCATTATCTAAGTATTTGACCAAACCGTTGATTTAATTTCTTCCAATTCAAGTGAAGAGCAATTCAAGTTCTGCAGCCCCAAATCATACAGCTTGATTAAATTCAAGTACAATCCTAAAACAATAGCATATATTTAAACTAAGCCAAACCAGTAAATTTGTTTAAAATTAGCAAAAACTATTTCATGAACAAAGCACAAAAAAATTCAAACCATGTAAAGATCATTTCATAGATTGCAAGACAACATTCTCTTTACCTTATCGTCCTCTGACTGATAGGTGCTTGAGTCAGGTGTGAAATGCTTCAAGGGATTTTCTGCCAAGTTGAAGTGATTTTTCATGAGGTTCCACATCTTTTGTATATTCAATGAGTAAAAAAGGGGAAAAGAAGCAAAAATTACAATGAGTAATGGACATAGAACATTGTATAAGATTCAACAAAGAATGCCTTGAATTCCAGATCATTGTTATTTGCAATAATAAGTAATGGAAGTATAAGTTACCTCAACATTGAAAGCAATACCCAACCATACAGAGTCGACTGACCACTTCTAAATCACCATCATAACAACATGAGCCCCTGCTTGTGCCAATTGCCTGCATCATGAGCATAATAACAAAAAGGAAAAAAAATTATTAGCTCTTTTCTTTTCTTTTTTGTGAGAAAAACAAAAAGGTCGATTGCGTCACCCTCTATTAAATTGGTACCCTTGTAGGCTCAGCTTGACCACAACAATATCTTTAGCAGTCTTGTGAGACTTGTACATCAAATGAGCACAAAAATTTAATGTCATCCTTTTTCAATCAACAATAACATATGTCAATGCTCATAGGACTTTTCACAAACAGTTGGTGTGCTCAAAATTAAAAACTTGAACAATAGCATTCTCTGCATCTTCAATCTCCCTAGAAGTCCAAAAATACCTCAACCATACTAATTTTAAACATAATGTAAAAAAAAATTGTACACTGCATTACAAAATTATTTGCATATAAATGCTATAATAATCTCCCATTGCACAAATATAATATCAGTTTCACAAATCGAAACCTCTAACATCAAAAGCCCCAAATAATAAATTCTCAAAACCCTTAAAATTCAAAGTTCACCAAAATCAAATTAAACAACACTTTAGTATACCCAAAGCATAAGGATTGCGAATATGTAATCAATTTTTTGAAAGGGCAAACCAAGTATCTTCAATATCAAATCTAAGAATTATAAGAACTTCAAACAAATGCGAAAACGAATGAATAGGAGATAGAATCACCTCGAGGGATAGTTGGAAAAAATAGAGAGGAGGATGGAACGAAGCTAACGGTGGCAGCCCCATCGAATTCCGACGACCTTGCGGCGGCGGCTTGACGGTGGACAGTGGCGGTGGGGCGCGTGGTTGATGGCGCTGCGACCGGGAGAGTCGTGCGACCAAAACCCCGCCCTCGGTTTTGCGAATGCCGGTGGTTACGATGGGTGGCACGGTGGCGACAGTGACGGTTCACGATTCTCCCTGGCTCATCTTCTTTGTCTTGTCATACTCTATGATATTTGTGAAGTCACCATAAGGTTTTGATGGGTTTTGGTTGATGTTTGTAAGGAGAAATTTAAGGTGCGGTTATGGAGTGTAGGAGAAAAGAAGAAGATGAAGATGAGGAGAGAGAGGGGGGAACGCGTTTATGGGAATAGAAAAATGAAAAGGTTTGTTTTTGGTGGGATGTTGAGTAAAAAGAGGGGAGTTTTGGGCGGGATATTTTTGGAGGAATAGTAAATGGGAGGGAAATAGGGGTAATTTAATAGTATATAGACTAGTATTTGATTTGATTTTTCATGAATTTATAAATTTATGGATTTTTGTGTTTGATTTATATAAAAAACCGTGGGAGTATATTTATTTTATGTAAATTAGATTTTTGTTTTATACTTCCTTTCAAGTAGAGAAGGAAAATTTTATTTCCCCTCTCATTACTATGCCACGGCCAAACTAAGAGGGAGGAAGAAAAATTTTAAGCTTAGAGCCAAAAATTCAAATTCAAATATACCTTAATTATTTTGCCTTCTCCATAAAACACATTTAGACAAGCATTAATTACCCCACGTAATTATGTCTCCCACTAAACCAACTTGTCATAAAACCTAAACTAACCAAAAATTGCAAAAGAGCCCCCATGACCCTTAGCTTATTTCGACCCCCCTTTTTAGTTGAGGAACTCCACCCACATTAATCCTTATACATACCTACCCAATATCCCAAAGACCCACCTTTATGCTCTTAAGTTCTAAGACAAAAAAAAAAGAAAGAAGGAAGTTAGAAGAGAGGGAGACCGCGAGGGAGAAGAGGAAGGAGGAAGAGGAAGGCTTGAATTTTTGTTGCTCATTTTGTTCTTCTCTTAGGTATTCAACTTGATACTTCTTATTCTTTCTTCTTTTTCTCTTTTTTTTTCCGTTTCTTCAAGCTCTTACAAGAAGGGTTTTTGTTGTTTGAATGTCTTGAGCTCTTGCATGTGTATTTTTATAATTCCTTATGATTTTATACGCTTAATGATGTATGGATTGATGTTTAAAATAAAAAAAAATGGACATACAGCATCATTTGAAGCTCACGATTTTGGTCCCTCTTGGTTCAAATAAATTTTGTTCATTGATTTGTGTTAAGAATACTTGAATATGAGTAGATTTAGTGTTGTTCATGAGCTTTGTGTATTTGATTTGAAAAAGGATTCCTTTTTTCTTCTATGCATGTCACGGCCTAGGGTTTGAAAGAGGGAAAATGATTTTGTTCTTGAATTCATGTAATTGATTATTGATCCTTGATGTTTATTTGATTTATTTTTCGGTTCTTACATAAAAATGCATGACTAAATGAATTTTTGCCTTGATGTGTATATATGAGGGCTATTCGGTTTTGGCCTAGGATACAAGCATGTGTTTGTTTAATAAAAAAATTTATATGATCTTTGTTTATGTGGGGTATAATTCGGCCAAGGCATGATTAGGAATATAGGGATTTATTTTGTTAAATGCTAATTGATGTTTGAAACATGTATGATCTAGGTGAAAATAAAATCTAAGAGTTTGTTGTTGTAAATGTTTATTTTTAATCAAATGATTAAGTTTGGAATTGAATGAATTATTTATAAAAGTGTTGCTTGATTAGTGTATATGAATGCTTGCTTAAATGATTAAAGTCATGAAAGAATATGTGCTATTTGAACATATGAATTTATTTGCTAAGGTTTTGTGTGTCGTTAATGAAATTAAGTGATAATTGAAGGGTATTGGCTTACGTGCCAAACATGAAAGAAATTAAGTGATTTTGTGCTTGTTTGATTTGATTTATTTGAAATTGTGAGTCATGTTTGGTGGCTGTCCTAATGTTTATTTTGTGTTAAAAAGCTTGAATTTTAAAGTGCTTAAGTGTTTATTTTGTGTTGAAGCATGTTTTGAGGTAAAAGATACTTTTACGTTGTTTTTGGAATTTCTAAAAGTGATTTTTGTGGACAAGCTCTTTGCTGTCCAGAATTGGTTTAGTTTATTTTTCAACTTTAAAAATGTGTTCAAGTTATTTAAAGTATAGATTTTAAGTGGTATTTGATTTGGGAAAAAGCCGGAAGTGAAAACGTGAATTTTTAGGTGTTTTCGGAGTTGAGTAGGGTGCTGTCCAAGGCGGACCAGCAGCCCGTACATGCTTTTAAAAATTTATTCGTGGATTATGTTAATGTATTTTAAAGTATTTGAGTTGTCTCTTTACTTTGGAATGATTTGAGAAAAAGAATTGTGTTTTCGTTTTACCCAAGAGGACTTATTTTAAGTATTGGAGTTTAGTGCAAGCGATAATGAACAAATATATTATTTGAGGAACTAAAGGTATTGCTCTCGATCGTGATCGTGGGAATCAAAGCTTCGTGGATCCTCAAAGAGCTTTTGTTTTTAATCAAGGTGAGAATAATAGCTTGTCTAGAATGTATGTCATGATTAAATGATTTTAGTTTTGATTGTCTAAATCGGAACCGTGATCGGACAAAGGTCAAGTAGTGTGAGGGCAATTGGTCTGGTTGATTGTTTGGCTCCTCGCACGAAAGGCTAAGATCACTACTGTATTTATGTGCTGCTATTTGAATGATTTATGTGAACATGAGAACATGAATATATTATGTCTGCTCATGCATGATGTTCATCCTATTTCATTATGTTTAGCATGATGCATGACCGTTTAAAAATGAAAGTATACGTGATGAATTGATGGGCAGAGTTTGAGAAATTAATTAAAGGAAAGTGGTGAATTAAAGCGAAATTGTACATGAAGGAATTTTGGAAGTAATGAGTTGTTGTGGACATTATGGAATATGAAAGTGGATCTCCCTGTTGTGCATCAAGATGAATTCTTGTGCTTTCAAGGTTGAGTTTGTGTTGGCCACGTAAGTTGTGCCCCGTGGTTCCGAGCCCTGATTTGTTAAGCAAGTGTTGTTGGAAAAGAATGGAAGTTGTAAAAAAAAGATGGATAATTAGAGGTCGAGGATCACCGAAGGGATGTCCAAGGGTGACTCGTCCGCAATTAAGTTAATAAATCTTAATAAAACCTTTAAAAGACAAAGAATAATGCGGTGAGATGAGCGTGAAGTAGTGGAGAGGAAGATACCCTGTCTATCTGCGGATATTTAGGTGTGTGATTGTGATAGGGGAGGGTGATGACGGTTACTCGTCAAAAAACCTAGAGTGCTTTTCTAGGCGGAACTAGTCTATAAGTGATCGGGGATTAATACCCAAGGGATCGTAGTGTGTTCTGCACCGCGAACTAGAAAAATACTGTCTCCCCCTTTATCAACTTCGAAATGGTGAGAGGGAACCTGAATGAGGCGGGCAATCGATTGGTTGTTGGGCCCTGCGATATCTCAATAAAATGAATAAATCATAGCTGACCCGAGGGGGTGCAGTATGAAGATTTTAAACTGGCCCGAGTGGGTGCAGTACGTGTTGGTTTTCTCAGCTTTCGACCTACGTGGGTTAAGGTTCTCGTACGTTCCGTTTGCTTCCGATTAGGCTTGGGAGGATGTGGAGGAGATGTAGTCGTGTGTGCTAACCTGATAATTTTCCCAGTGATGTTTCATTTTCCCCGACATCATTGGTGATGCGAATTTCAATAAGACTTAACAAAATACACTAAGAAAACTAATTGTTTTATAAGGATTAAAGTGTGATGATGTGATGGTGGCAGTGAAAAGGTGACAAGTTATGATGATGCGAGATCAATGAATTATTTAGCTTATGATGATGATGATCATGCATTCATGTCATATCCATGTCCATTTGTGTTGTTATTTATTTTCTGCTTTGAGATATGTTGGCGACACAACGGGCAGATGGTTTACCGCATCGAGATCCAAATGTGGCTCCTAGCGGGGGGAGTGTGGGAAGCTACCCGTGATGGATGGATTTGGAGAGGCCCGACTCGGTTGGAGATTAGAGACCCTGAGCATAGGCTGAGAGGATCAAGGATCGACTTGCACCTTACTAGCATCACCTTGAGAGACTACATGGATGGTGGACCTCGGACTTACCATGCACGACGTGCGGAGCCCGCACCAACTGCTGTGGTAGAGCCAGAGGAGGATGAGGAGATAGAACCTGAGGATGAGGAGGAGGAGCCTGCAGCGAAGCCGGACAAGGATTATGTTCCGGAGGAATTCTGATTCGAATCTAGCGAGTGGATCGTAGGGTGTCTCGTCGGTGTTCTATTAGGTGTTTTGTTTTGTTTTAGTTTGGGTCTTGTCCGATTGAGGAATGTCATACTCTGGATAACTAATGATTTAACTACTTTTATCTTTTCATGTATTTTGGGACTATGCGTCCACAACTCTTTTATCCTGCTTTAGTAACTGCTTTTGGAAATGATGTAATTATGTGGTGTTGGTGAACTTTATCAGGTGTTATGTGGCAATGAAAAGTAAGTATTTTGAATGTGTGGTGTGTGACCGTAACAACTCGATTTTGTGAATAGCGCTGATACTTCTATTGCGACAAATCGAACAACGTTATCTTTTGTAAATAATTAATAATAATGGATCTTTTGGAAAACAAATAAAATGAACCAAGCTAATTGCGTATACATAAATGTTTTGAAAAAAATCGACCCTCATTTTTACTAATATTTCATAAATAAATAATGGAATGTTTTTGGTAAACAAAATCTGGGTGTTACAAATCCTATGTGGCACGTTAAATGCCTTGTTGGCTCAAATGTGACACCTTCTTAACATTCCAACATGGCATTGGGGCCAACAAAGCATTTAACGTGCCACGTAAGATTCCGTCAGGTCCCTCCTAAAGAAATTGGATGGAGGGGACTAACGTGACACCAAATTGATCTTTGGGGAGCTTAAGAGATTCCACAAATCTTTCAGGGACCTAACTGATTCCACGGGTATCTTTCGGGACCTATGTGATTATTAACTCTTATATTTATGTATGTATTGTGCAACTACTGGATCTTATATGCATTTTTTTTATCCTATGTTGTACTTTCCAATTCTTCGACGTTGATAAAGACCATAGGATAATAAGATCGACGTTGTAAGGATATCAAATACATGAATTTATAGTGAGATTTTATTGACTGATGTTTACCCTTCTGAGAATATGTCAAATTGGTCATTGACTTGGTGAGCACTGGTCAAATTAGTTCTTAAGATTATCAAAATTCCAAATTAGTTTCTAAAATAACAAAACGTGAGCTAAGTTAGTCCCTACCATTAGCGGTCCTTAATGGTCAACACATGTAGACTAATGGGTGGCCAAAACGACAACTATTTAAAAAAAAAACCTATTGAAGATGATGAGGAGGAGGCAACTCCTATTGTTGCAGATCATTTGGATAAAGTTCCCAAATAAATATTGAGATGGGATGAAAGTATCATATTGTGAGGATCTACATCTTATTGGCCCCTTACATTCCGTAGGAGTTGAAGTAGCAAGTTTTGGCTTCTTGTGTGCCATGGATCGGAGAAGTTTTTTTTATTTTTTTGTCATGAAGGCCACACTTGTTGTCAAATGTAAACTTCAACTCTTGCGGGGGGGTTTTTTCTTTTCTTTTTCTTCCTTCCTTTTTTAAGGAGTTACAGGACTTGTAACATAATATTGATTTTCAATTGTCCTTGTATACGCAACTCGTTGTAATAGGACATATAGCCTTTTTGGAATATTTTCTTGTAATGTCGGAAATAGCCGACTTCGAATATCCTGTTACGAATTATCAATGTAATGTAATGTAAAGTGATTTTTTCATTATTACATTGCTACTTTCGTTATTCGTTTGACTGAATCCTTACTATCTGGCATTGGTTACAAGCCGTTTATGCGTGCCCTTAGCCTGGGATGCATGTATCGAAATAGCATGTTATCTTCATTAGTAGATCAATTGCTTTTTTTTAGGTAAATAAAAATATTATTACCAAACGAACAAATTCAAAAACCATACAAAAACCTTAAAGCCCAAAGCCACCTTCTTGGAAGGGTTCATTGGGCTCCAAGATCACAAAGTCCTGAAAAAAGCCTATCCTAACAAAATAAGCTAGTCAACTATAACTCCTCTTGCATTCTAATTACAATTTGATAATGCAATTTATTGAAATCTAAAACTAAGCTATATCTCACAGTTAATTCCCTTTTAATAAATTTATAAATTTGATGCGTCGAACGCTCAGTATCCTGGAAGCACCTTCGATTCCTTTCTTGCCAAGTATAATAAATCAAAGCAACATAGGCAGCCGAAATCATTCTTCTGCGAACCTTATTTTTCTGAAAAGCATAAGTGATCCAATGAGTCCAGTTTGCATAATGGAACAGATAACAATCCACACCAAGCCAGTCCATAATCAAGGATAATAAAGTTTTTCTCCAGCTGCAATCGAAAAACAAATGCTTGACCGATTCCATGTTGTTGCTACAAAGCACACATGTTTGATCAATCTGCATATAATGAGCAATCATGTCTTTAGTTTTCATCCTGTTGTGTGCCATTAACCAAACAATGAAGCAATGCTTAGGAATTGACACAGGATTCCAGATGAAAGAATGCAATGTGAAGGTATCTTGAGGCCCAAGCAACCACCTATATCCCGATTTGATTGTGTAGATCAATTGCTTTCATTGTACATAGGTTAAGATCGATACTGCTCCTTAACACCTTCATCAATGGAGCTAAGGGGCGTTCCTGTACCCCATCTCTCCCCGAATCCCAATGGCAAGTTGGGAGTTCGGTTAATGTTTTACACAGTACTGTTTGTCATTTTAACAGTTGGGATTCAACGAATTTGAGCGAAATGTAACTTTATTAAATTTCAAAAGTATTCATGGGTGAATAAAAAACAATTTCTAACAAAGGGAGTGAATACTCCATCTATAAGTCAACTATGTCCAAAGTGGACTTACATAAATGAAAAGCAAAGAATACTAAAGTGGCAAACTGGGGGGGGGGGGGATTCTTGACTAGTTCTACCGACCTCGTTCCGAGTTGGTGACCTCTTTTACTTTTTTGCCTTTGTGAAATTGGAGGCTTTGGTAGTAGACCTATCTAGCCAATTTTTGATTTCCTTTCAAAGTTATAACATGTCCATTAGATGACAACATCATGGCTAGGTGTTGAGACCACGACTTTCAAGGCATTCAATGTGGGTCTACCTATGATCACATTATAAAATGAAGGAGCGTCAATGACTAAGAACCTGATGTGGTGTGTAGCACTCTTGTGTTCATCTTCAAAAGTCACCAATAGTTCTATGGAACCCAGTGGCTTTACTACCTCTCCCGTAAATCCGGAAAGTTGACCTTCATAAGGTTGTAGTCTATCTTCTTTTAATTGAAGGCCTTTGAACGTTTTCAAAAATATGGTGTCTGTCGAGCTCCCTTGGTCCACAAACACTTTGTGAACGTTAATGTTGGCAATGACCACCGTGATTAACAGGGGGTCATCATGGGCCCTTGTTATCTCACTGTAGTCTTCCTCTGAAAAAATGATGCCATGGTCCTATATTTAAAGACTGGCCGCTTTGGAGCTGACTTGTATCATGTTTTCCATATACTTTACATGCATTGATCGAGAGGTTCCTCCTGCGACAAATCCACCACTGATAACCTTGAAGTCTTCACGGTTACTATTGTTGCTAGTTCCTCCTTTTTTTCTTATTCTGTATTCTTCTTCTCTTTGGGGGGTTCACTATCTTTCATCTCTGGGGGGTTTTCTTTTGTTAGGGGTCTTTCAAATTTTCGTGAGGTGTTCATCTAGCCTCCCCTTATTTTCCAGATCCTGCAAAATGTCCAATAGTTGGAAGCACTCTTTAGTGATGTGCTCATTGATGTTATGCTACTTGCAAATTTTGTGCTTCACCTTATCTCAGACCACCTTCTGAGGTCTTGGTCTCCACACACTTTGGAGTTCAATGTTCATGATCTCCTTTATTATTTGTTCTTTTGGGACGTTAAACTCTTAGTAGCTGCTGAACCTAGGTTTGTACCTTCAGTCTTTCTTTTGTTCCTCTTCATGGTTGTCATCCCTCTTCTAATGGTTTTCGTCATGGTTTCCTTTCTATTCGGGTGTAGGTCCCAAGTAATCCTTGGCTGTGATTGGGGTCTAATATGTGATGTTTTTGTATCTTTCTTGCCTCCCTTTTACATAGTAAGTGGCTTATTTTTTGAGTAAATTGGAATAAAACCATGGAATTTTGTCATTATAAGATTTCTGGAACCTTTTGATGTGTTTGGTTTGTTTTCAGGTATTTAAACTCTTAAAACAGTGATTTTTTGCAAAGGAATGAAGAAGGAGAGCTTGGTACTTGAATTGGGAAGAAAAAGAGGAAAAAATGAAGAAAAGTTGACCGTGGGTCCCATGCGCTCAGGCGCGGGCTGGGGTCAACTGGCCAATAATGGGGTGCGTTTGGTTGATTTTTTTAGACAGATTCACGCCCAGGCGCAGAGGTTTCACGCCTGGGCGCGCAAAATGCGAGAAAGTGACACTGTTCGCTGTTTTGATCATAACTTAAGCTACGCTTATCCAAATGAGGCGATCTTGGTATCATTTTAAAGCTAAGGAAATAATCTACAACTTTTCCAGAAATAACCTTGTTCAAATTCGTCCATATTGGGGGTCAAAATCAGTGCCTAAGTTGCTGTCTTAAAACAGTGAGTTTTTGCAAAGGAATGAAGAAGGAGAGCTTGGTACTTGAATTGGGAAGAAAAGGAGGAAAAAATGAAGAAAAGTTGACCGTGACGCCCAGGCGCGGGTCCCACGCGCTCAGGTGCGGGCTGGGGTCAACTGGCCAATAATGGGGTGCATTTGGTTGATTTTTTCAGACAGATTCACGCCCAGACGCAGGGGTTTCACGCCTAGGCGAGCAAAATGCGAGAAAGTGACATTGTTCGCTATTTTGATCAGAACTTGAGCTACGCTTATCCAAATGAGGCAATCTTGGTATCATTTTAAAGCTAAGGAAAAGATCTACAACTTTTACAGAAATAACCTTGCTCAAATTCGTCCATCTTGTGGGTCAAAATCAGTGCCTAAGTTGCTGTCAGACACAAATACGGGATTCTAGAAGGATTTTAATGATAAATTCTATTTGTAGATAAGATTCTTAAAGATTAGCTTATTCTAATAGGATCTTATCATATTATATTCAGATTTAGGATTAGTTTTATTCAAATAAAAATCTTATCACATTAGATTGAAAATTAGGTTAGTTTTTATCTATATAATAAGGATTAGGATTTATTCTAGGAGGAGAGACACTCATACAACTCCATAGAATAATAGTAGATTAGGATTTGAGACTTGGAGAAGGAACAAGGATTTGAGGTTTTTGTGAAGAACACGGAGTTAGCTCAAGGTTTCATGGTAATTATTTTTATCAAGTTTATTGTGTTTTCTTTTGTAAGTATGAACTAATTCCATCCTTGGGATGTAAGAGTAGATGTATGGAACCTTTTCAATATTTCTAGTAATAAATTAATCTTGTTTCTCGTTATTGAATTCTGTGTTTGATTGTTCTTATTTGTTTCTCATGAAAGAAGCTGTTTCATGACTTTTGAAAAATCCTTTATGAATAGACATATGAACTTAGAATTTAGTCATTAATCAAACAACTCAATTGCATAGGCACATACATGTTTTCTATGAATCGGGTAATTTTATAAAAAGAGGTTTTGACTGAACTTAATGAAAGGGTTAGGTTTTAAGGCTCCCTTGAGACATCATTGGGAGATTAATCTCTAAAATATAGAAACAAGCTAAGACATTAGGTGTTATCTAATTTTGCAAAACCAATTCGGAATTCAAGGAAAATAAATTAATTTGTTATAGAATATTTAGGAACCTGCATCGAAACTATGTCCCGCCTTTCCCCTTGTCAAAGAGTCATTTATTTTAATTTCTGTTTTTATTTACAAATTCATAAATCCTTTGTCTCGTTCACTAAGTAATATTAATTAGGTGGGATTAATTAAACAGTCACTCCCTTGGGTACGATACTCGGACTTCATTGTCTATATTACTTGTACGATCCGGTGCACTTGCCGAAATCTCCCAACGAGTTTTTGGCACCGTTGCCGGGGAGTGATTTTGTTTTAATTAATTTTGGTACTAATTTAATTTTACTTAGTGTAACTAGGGTATATATTTTTATTTTTATTTTTATTTTTTTTAAATTATTATGTAACATGACTTATTCTCATGATGACATAGAATGTATCAAATTTATTTTGTCGTCACCTATTCCATCCTATTTTGCACAAAATATTTTGATGAGATTAAAGTTTTTGATGGTCTTTTAGAGGAGGTGATACAAAAATCTTCTATTACGGAAGACCAAAGTGCTTCCCTTTCTAAACCCATAGAAAAAGAAGAAATTGTGCATGATGAGATTGAGGAAATGAAACAAGATAAATTGAATAGTGGGATGAGTCTAGGGGTTGAATTAGGGTCCACTTTGCATGATGAAATTTCTGCTCTTTCTAAATGTATTGGATTGCATGAATATGTGGAACCCTCAAAAAATTTTCCTTCAATTTACCCCTTAAATTTTTATGACTTCCCTAATGCTCATGATGATGATAAGCCATTGTTCTCCTTTTCAGAGCCTGAAAAGGCAACCTTGCTAAGCCATGGAGTTTACACTTTCATAGACTCCATGCATGATGGAAAAGACAAGCACCATGTGATGATGCTTGGAGTGAAAAATGCATCATTTGACCCGGGAGGGCCTAAAACTATTTTTAAACATTTGCTCCAACATCATCCGTGCATATTTCCATGGGATCCAGGAATAACTTGTTATTGCTGCATAACATGGAAGTTGTGCTATAGGATTTGGGATCCTGGTGGATTCTCTTTAGTTTTGTAGTAGTGTAGGATTTAAATTTTTAATTAGGAGATTGAATAAAGAGTTTAGAGTTTTCTATATGTAACTACTAATAGGGTGTTTTCAGCACTATTTTTATCTGTTCATGTGACACAGGTGAATAAGTTTGGGGGATCTCCTCCATGGTGCATCAAGAGAGAATGCTGTGCTACAAAGGGAAGTCTCTAACTCCTTGCTTTTGTTTTTAGTTTTTGATTTTTATTTTGTAGTTTAGGATAGATTTGTTGCTTGAGGACAAACCACATTCTATGTTTGGGGGAGGGTAACAAAATAAAAATTTTTCTGAACTTGATTTCTCCCTTGGCTTTGTGTTGGTTTGTGTCCTGGCTTGAGTAGGCACTAATTCTAGGTGTTAGATTTGTTCCCTTGATAGGTGTAAATGCTTGATTGTGATTTCTGACTTGTTTTACCCAGATACTAATTAGATTTAGCTTTGAAATTAAATTTTTGGAAATTAGTTGTTTGGCAAACTTGTTGTGAATGATTGATTAGTGAATTGACCTTAACCAGTGAGATTTTGAGCCTACACACTTGAACGAGTAATGCTTAATGAAATTGTGATGAAACTCCTATTTCTTTCATGAGTGTTGTTCGCTTTGATTCTTTGTTCTAGAACTTGACTTATGACCTTTTCAAAATTGACAATTGATTGCATGCATGAACATGATTAAGGCACTTAGGTTTGTGTTTTTGTGGCCTTCAGCAAATTTTTGAGACATAATGATCCCTTAGTTGCCCACTTTGAGCCTTTGAGATTAGTGATTTTCTTTGGTTGAAATGAATATTTTGAGAAGTACCTTTGAAATTGTGAATGAGCAATTAAGTGTAATGTTAGAAATTGGTGAAAGTGTAAGTGCTGAAAAATTTGATGTTTCTATTTCTCTTCTTAAAAAAAGAGAAAGAAAAAAAGAACAACAAATGTGCTTAAAAAAATTGAAAAAAAAAAGAAGAGAATAGAAAAAGAAAAAGAAAGAAAGAAAAGGAAAGAAGATCAAGTGAATTGAGTTGAGATTGTGTAATTACTTTCCTTGCTCATTTCATAATTTAAAAGGGAAGTGTTGTGGTTTCATGATTAAACCATTTGTTTATCCTTTTATTCTTTTATCCCACCTGACACTTTTAGCCATGGCCCCGCTACAACCAAATAAAGGCCTTATGATTTGTGCATGCGGTCAATAAATTCAATGGAGATGTAGGTCTATAGTCAAGCTTATGGTAACATGCTCTCATTGTTTGAACTTGAGTGAATTGATAAATATTACCCTTACATATGAGAGATGTTGAGAGGTTGTGTGGTCACTAATCTTTTGTTCACTTTGATTTTGTTTTTCAACTGGTTTTCATTGAGGTGATTTGCTAGTGAAGAAAAGTATCTTGGGTAGGTGAGTTGGAATTTATGGTTAGGTTGCTATACCTTGGGAGGGGAGAATCTTAGGCTCTGAATTTTTGTTTTACTTTTGCCTGGGACATGCAAAATGCTAAGTTTGGGGGTGGCCGCAGTACTCCTTCCTTTCATGAATCTTCTCAAACCCTACCTGTTGATAAATTGATCCAATCTTCTGATGATCTATCCATAGATCGAGGAGGATTTCCCACCAAGTCGGCGGCGAACTCGCTGCATGGGTGGAGGCCCTGAATGAAGAGTTGCAACGCCACTAATGGGGGTAACTCCATGATCTGATTCTTTTCCCTTGTGAACCTGGTGATAAAGTCGCACCAACTTTTATCATGGGCCTGGGTTACTTTAGAGAGAAAGTGAACAGTCTTGGAACGAGCTCTACTGGTTGAAAGCTATAATTTAATGGCATCGGTGGGCTGTGTCCAACTGTTGATGGATCTGGATGCCAGAGCTTGGAACCATTCCGAAGCTGGTCTTGTCAGGCTTAGTGAGAAAGCCTTGCACATAATGTCAGGGCTTCTAAGTTGGAAGGCTATTTCGACTTAGAACTTTATGATGTGTTGCTCCGGATCCCTGTGCCATCATAACTGTAAAGGTTGAGGAGATGCTGAAAATTCTTTGGATTAAGGGCATCCATAATTCTTTCGCAAAAAGGTTCCAGCCCTAGATAGGACTCCTCGCAGTCGGGGGTCTCTTGGGTCATCGCTTCTCGGATTGCCTGTATACGAGCTCTCAAATCAACAGGTCCTAGGTACCTCTTCCCGGGGTTGCAGCGAGGTGTGCGTTGACGAGTTGATTTCCGAACTGCTCCACTGCTGGTGTTACTCCTTCGTGCTCCCTTGCCAGGTGAGGCTGCTCGTTCGGGACTCGTTGTTTGGGAGCAAGTCGACCTTCAGATTCCGAACGAATCCATGAAGGCTTTTTCGATTTTGCCGCCAATTAACTTATCCAACCTGGCTTGAAAAGATGATGCCAAGTTTACACTAACCTTGATCGGGTTCTCTTTCCTTGAGGTGATGCGGGTTCCTCTGGTGGAGGTATAGGGGCGTCGGGAGTCACAGACGTTGCAGCTCCATCCCTAGGGTCGTTTTCATTTTGTTGCTCCCAAGCGTTTTGTTCTATATCTCAGGAACTAATTTTGAAATTTCAATAATCACAAGGACTAATTTCACCATAACCCACTAAGTCAAGGACTAATTTGATATATTATTCCTTAAATATTCCTATTCATAATTATAATTAAAAGGACAACCATATTCTATCGAGACTAGTATGTGTTAGGTTAACGACTATAACTCATCAGTCGTGGATATTGAATATGAAGTCTTCAAATAGGTACACATTAGGAGTAATGGTGTAATGGATTAACCCTTTATAAGACTGCTATGTGAAGTTTTATGTGAATGTATGTCATAAGAAGTCCTTAGAGTGACAATGTTGTAAGTGGTCCTTCAAAGTCGCTATAGCTCCTAACATGAAGATCGAGTCATATCTTTTAACTCAGTTAATCGTCTTCTTTAACTAGTTGATCATAAAGGCAGTGATCAGATAGGTGACAAGTCATATGGAGGGATGTGAGTGATGAAGATTTATTTGCACCTTATATATAATAGGAGTTATATATTTGGGATGCTTGGTTGAGTGAGGTTGTGAAGTGTGTGACCATGCTTAAGCTTGATAATATGGGATATTGAAGAGACTTGCTTACCACGTTCACTCGGTGATCAAGAAACCATAGATTGTACTATACATAGTAAATCCATGTCATGTGTGTAACTAAAATATTTGAATAAATGGACAATCATAACTACACATGAACATTGGTTATTAGGAAAAGGTTATGTCGTCAAATCACAAACTTTACTATCACTTAATTGATAATGAATGTTCCTAGACACCACTCATTACTTTAAATGTTAAAATGTGATTTTCACATTACTACCAACATTATTGGAACTTAATTTCAAATTTAGATCATATCAATGGAAGATATCATAGTTTGGAATATATGTAGTTAGTTGTTGCATTTTTAGTTGACACGACGGTGCTAAATTAGTTAGCACAACCATGCAGCGAGGCATAACCGTGCTGAATCATGCCATGGTCATATTAAAAAGACTAGTCTATTAGTTTCAGCCTAATTGCCTAAAACTATTATGAGGAGTAATGTCAAGTCATTGTGATCACTACTGCACACCATATGTCAACCATAGCGGTGCTAAACTCTTAGAAAGTTATTGTGGGTGATTCCTCCTTCCATTGCTACCACATTGAAAAGATTGAGTTTCGATTGATGACGTCTATTCATGTGGTAATTTTGAATAGATGTACAATGATGACGTCTATGCACAATTATGATGATGCGCTTGTCATATACATACATTATATGATCATGATTCGTACGACAATCTTGATCAACCCCACAAGGGTTCTCCGTTTCCTCTTAAGAGGTAAAGATTTAGCAACACAAATCATGCTCATTTGGCATAGATTTGGCTTGGGAATTTTGAATTTAATATAATTTAATTTTACGCTGAGAGGGAGAGAGAGGTGCAACATTGGCATTTACTTTTGGCCTCAAAGCAAGACATATATACCTAAGAATTCATTCCTTGACATCGACGTTAAAAATTCACAACACATTTGCTAATAAAGATAAATAAAATTCAATTCACAACGAATTATAAAAACTCGAAATTCACAAATTAAGAAGCATAAGTCTCAAACTCATAACATAAGTTAAAGGTATTGCTAACAAGTATCCTTAATGTTCTAAGGCACTTGTTAAACTTCACGTAAAACGAAAAATCAATACAAATCCCTAAAAGATTGTAATCATGAGTATTTATTTATTTTTTTTCTTTTCGGTGTGTTCCTTTTCCATTCTTTCAAATAGACTCCCATCATAAACAGCTCGAACAGTTTCCTTTTGCAATAAACCATCCTTATCTTTTGCAAGAACATAAAGGATCTTCCACTCTGTGTAGCTAGCAAGCCTGAGTCACATGGTAACAATTTATGATTCATAAATTCATTAGTAAATAATCAACAGTAACAAATTTAACTCTGATTTATTACAAACTTACCATCCTTTGTAATCCTTAGGAACTCTATTTGCCTTTAACATCTCCATCAATTCATCAGATGTTAAAGCATTCGGGTGTTTTCGGGCATGCTTGCTGAAGATTTCTTCAAATTTTGAAGGAACGAACCTAAAAGTCACAACATTGAATAAGAATACAGATAGCACTAACATTATAACGACAACAGGGTGTAGCCCAAACAAAAATGTTTGTTAAACATATGTATTTGACATCAAAGTTTAATTGGGTAGGAATGATGAATTTTTCAAGAAAGGAAAATAGAAGAACCCATCACTTTTTATCAAAATGGTAGGTGTTAGATTTTGATGTCCAATATAGATGTACAAATAACTTCTATACTATTATATAAAAAAAACTCTGTTTTATAATTATTTTTTACTAAATAAACTAAAAAAATATACATAATTTAGTATTCCCAATTTTACCTTTAAAATGAACAATTATTAAACTACTAACTAGTCACTGATCACTGATAAAGGGAATAATGAGATGTACATAAATATCTACCTTCCTTCACTATCATAGGCACCAGAATCACTTCCATGTTTGCCCCTTTGGATGTTTTTAACTTCGATTGGAAGCAATATAGAAGGAAACTTTCCCTACAGTCACCACCATAACCAACAAGAACCGGATAAGTCGAGCGAGTAGTTGTAGCGGAAATAAAATTCTCTAAGTACAAAATTTCAATGAATATTTTCAAGAATAACAAAGCACTTACTACTTCAAAAAAATTGCATTGCAAATGAAATAAAAATTAAATAAGACAATTATTTTCTAAGAATATTTTTAAAATAATTGTATTAAAATTAAAAAATTAATTAACTTTTTCTTATATTCTAAGAATTTTTTCTTGTATTGCATTTTATCGGACATTTTCTTATATTTGGAGCGGAGGGAGTATTAGTTTGTAACAAAAGTTAATCTAAAATATTGTTCACCAAAAAAAAAGTTAATCTAAAATATTAACAAGAAGAAACAAAAAAACAACTTATTTGATGTCCGATGTGATTTTGCTAGAAATCAAAACGGCCAAACCCCTATCCGGTCTTCGTGCTAATCTACTTCGAGTGTCATTTTTTTTGGCCCGATATTTTGGTCTTTAATTAATTAATCAATATTTAAAAAAAAATTTCTTTGTGACTGATTACTGATTAGATAAAACATGCTCAGTGTATCTGATCCAAAAAAAAACCATGCTGAAGTGTAATGCACTTTCAAAAGCATAAAGTAGTCATCATCAAGGTTCTTTGAGGGAAAATATCGGAGCCCTGTGGGAGATGCCATGTACACCACAATTTCAAAAGCATAAAATAGTCATCAAGGTTCTGTTTACTTTTTATTTATATAAATAATCATATTCTCACATCTCAAAATGAGATGTAAGGGTGTAAAAAAAAAGAGAGAAATAGAAAAAAAATATATATTAATGATGTGGTGGAAATATATAAAAAAAAATCAAATATAAATGAAAGGGTCTAAAAAATAAAATAAAATAAGATTTGTATCTTTATTTTAATGTACTGTTATGCATTTGCTTTTACTCTTAATACATCCCATTAATTATTCTCCACTTTTAATGTATATATATGTGTGGAAAATGCTGAAAAGTATCACTAAGACATTGTTTAAAAGAACAAAAGAGACAATTTTATCTTAAGAAATGTTGAATTTAAAATATCGAGAACTAGTGCATTTGGATTTTTAATGCAAGTTTTTCTTTAATGTATTTCTTAACCATTATCCTTAGGACACTGATTAGCAAGACTATTTATATATATATATACTCCCTCTGTCCCTAAATATAAGACCCCTTTGGAAGATTTCACGTCCATTAAGAAAGTGGAATAATTTAGTTAATTGTATTGGAAATGTGAACTTTTGATATATATTTTCAAAATTATCCTTATTAATATTATTGGGAATCTAAAAAGTGGTAAATAAATAGGAGTGTTTATGGAAAAAAGTAATTAATGATCATTGAAAATTGGTAAATGGTCTTATAAATAGGGACGAATTAAAATAAAAGTGTCAAAAGGGTCGTATATTTAGGGACGGAGGAAGTATATATATACTCCTTCCGGTTCTATTTATAAGACATTTTTTGGGTTTTTCACTCTCATCAAGGAAAATGAATAAACTTATTAATGGCATTAGAAATGTAAAAATTTGATATATTTTTTCATAATTACCCATATAGTTATTATTAGAACTTTAAAAAGTGTTGACTTTATAAGAGTGTTAGTGAAAAGAAATAATTAAATGTTATTGAAAATTGGAAAGGGGTCTTATAAATATGTCCAAAACAAAAACCCCAAAAGGGTCTTATAAATATAACTGGAGGGAGTATATCTTAAGGCATTCATTAATACACTCAAAGTTAGGATCACACTTATTTATTTCCTTCCTTTGTTCTTAAATTAAGCAAATAAAAACATTTCATAAATGGTCTCAAATATAAGTAAAATTTAATTAATTTTCTATTCGTAATACAATTATTCTTAAAATATGTGGTTGTCATTTAATTTTTGTTCTAATACAAGTTTTGTAAAGAAGTTTAATTATGTCACAAATCCCTGAAGTTTGGGGTACTTTTGCTAAATACCCTTATACTTTTTGTTTTAAATATCTGACACCCCGAAGTTAATTTTGGGTTTGTCATATACCCCCACTACCAATTCTGACCAATTTTGATGACATTTAATATCAAAATCCTAATAAGACGCAGGAGGTTAGTCATGTGGTGCCGCATGATGTTACATGGGCGAAGACGACATCTCTCTTCAATTCTTTTATTTATTTATTTTATTTAACTAAAAATATAAAAATATTAAGTTTTTTAGTTTTTTAAATTAAAAAAGAAAAGGATCTTTGCCCACGGGGCACCAAGTGTTTAACCTCATGCGTCTGATCAGGATTTCGATATTACATGTCAGCAAAATGAGCCGGAATTGGTAGTAAGGGTATATGACAAACCCATAAGTAATTTCGGGGAGTCGGACATTGAAAAAAGAGAATAAGGGTAAAAGTAAGTCAAATTTCAGGAACTTGTGACATAATTTTGTATGAAATATAGAAGATTTAATGCATGCACTCAACTTTAATTTCTTAATTAGTATGAAATTAGTTTTTTTTATTATATATATTTGAGACCGAATGGAGTACTTCCTTTGTTATATTTTAAGTGTCTTTTTCAGGTATAACATTAGAATTAAGAGATGTAGTTAATGTATATTTTTTAATTAAATTATTATGGTATTTATCTAATTTGTATTTATCTCTCTTATAATTATATTTACTATATTTTTTCACTTATTTTGACTTTTCTAAATTAAGTGAAGATAAAATTATAAAAAGAGTAATTAATATTGTATTCATTTTGTAAAAAGATCAGACATTTATATAAGAACAAACTTTTTATATTAAAAATACAATTAACGTGAAAGGAAGGAAGTAATATTCTATTATTCTAATATACTAAATTGAAAAGGATAAACTATTCGAATATAAAAATATAAATATAAATTTGAAACTCATGTGATTGCATGTATAGTTTCCAAACAAAATTGTTGAAGCTAGTTTTAGTTAATTTTGGTGAGTAATTAAGAATAAAATGTTATCCCTAAAAAAATAGCATATATATATGGTGAATACTCGAATCTGATCAATCATCATGAGGTTGAGTTGATTTATACGACCACATATATTCTAGATATGATCAAACGGTTTACTGTAATCTCCTTTCGAAATATCATTTTAATCTTACGAGTGAAGATTTTTCACGGCTGGCATTTCCTATGAAAAACTGCAGCTGGATTTCAGTCCCAAAGGATAAACATGCCCATACCAAAACTTCACAAAACGTCAACCTCTGCCAATTATAGCAACTGTACTCCTATAGTGTCACGTAACATCATGCCGACATTGTTTTTCAAAAAGAGGTAGGACAAGGTTTTTATGACTTATTGGGTCACATAATAAGATGAGGAGTCATTTTTCTCCTAAGAGCATCCCCATCCGGGGTTCAATAGTCAGTTTATACCTTAGAAGAACAAGGATGGATGGGTTTAGGGATGGATTAATTTTTCTTAAAGAAGCTGCGGCTTATACAAGCCAAGTTTATAAGGTTAAAACGAGACCCAATTATACTATTTTTAGAAAATGTGGAAGAGATGAGAGGTGCTTAAAAGTTTTACATATATAGTATGAAATGTAAAAGTGTAAAATAAGTTGTGGAACCATTTATAAATAAAAATTGAGTTCGAGAATAGAGTGAAAAAATAATAAAAATTCTTATCGGTTAAGAAAGTATAAAAAATTTTAAAAAAATATTTTGAACCCACTCAAAAATGCAATTGGAGACCAAGAATGTGTATATGCTCTGAGTGGTCATATGATAAGGTTTTCTTTGGTGTACATGTGATATTTTTTGTTTAGTAAGTAAGCAAATTTTTATTTTCCTTTTTACAAGGATAGAAGGGACAAAAACACAATTATCATAATGTGAATCCAATTCCACATTTTTATGTTTCATGACCAAAACTTTTTGGGGTATTTCTATCATGCAATTCAAAATTGGATGGTTGCTATGCAACCTTTTCTTAAACCAATAAGAAGTTGCCACCTATGCCATGTCATTATTTGAAGTAGTTAAAATTAGTTTTTTGCAATTTAGTCCAACATAAAAAGTAAATTAAAAATTTAGTCCTTTGTCCCTATAGACAAATTATATCTTTTAATTTTAAATTTAGTCACTTGCATTAAACCTTTTTACAAAAGTGACTAATTTTAATTACTTTTAATTTTTTTTTAAATTAAAAGTTATAATTTGCCTATAGGTACAAAGGACTAAATTTTTAATTTACTTTTTATGTTGGACTAAATTGTAAAAACCTAATTTTAACTAGGTTTAAGAAAAAGTTGCATAGCAACCATCCAATTTTGGATTGCATGATAATAACTCCCAAGTTTTTAAGCTAATTTTTGGGACATATGAGATTACTATTTTATTTCAGGTATAGAAGTAAAGGAAGGTTATGGTATGCTTGTAAGCAAAAACATCATTGAATTTTGAATAGAACTCATCCGATTGTTGCGGGATTCCTTACAACAACTTTATATGGACTCAAACCTTTAAGATGGTTGAGACGCGTCAAAAGTAAAGAATTACGAGAAAGTTTTATATTCCTTCCGTATGTATGTATTTTAAGATCCATTATGTATAAGTTTTAAGAAACGATGAAATGATGTAATAATTTGTGATATTTTGATTATAATATTTTTATATAATCATTATTGAAGAGAGAAAGATATTAAAATTGAAAAAAAGATTATGATAAATAAGAGTATAATTAGGAAAAACAATATTAATTATGCATTGATTTTATTATAAAATATATATATATATATATATATATATGACATATGGGACAAAATCTCTGTAAACATTACATATGAAACAAAAATGGAAGAAGTATTTTCTTAACGTAGGTTTGTGTAAAGTGGAGAGAAAGAAAAAAAAGACAGAAAATGAGAAAGGAATTGGAAAATATTGATATTTTTTACAATAATTAAAAAAAAAGGATTTTTTAACTAATTGGTTGTTACGGTGGTTGACGTAAATTAGCCTCTTTCACCTCCACCTCTCATAAAAACAAAAAATTACAATTTTAACCATTCAATTCATCTTCTTTTCTCTATATTTGATTCTTTCCTTCCAAGATTGCACTAACAATTCTAATCCCACTAAAAAAATGTGGATTAACAAATATATTTATTTTTGACAAAAGCACGATAATAAGAATATGGATTGACATGCATGTCAAGATGCTAGTCAAAATAATTAAAATTCCTTATGCTATATACAAGATAAGAAATAATGATGTTTTAATGCTTCCTTTTTAGTTTTTTGTTTTAATTTCTTTTATAATATTATTGATTTAGTAATTAAAAAGTTTGATGATTGGGATTAAAAATTAAAATAATAATGATAAATGATAATATTAACCTTAAGATAAAATGAAAATGGCGATATTTACCATTTTTTTAAGGGTTAAGGACACGGCATATTCAATGGAATGACAATCAAAGATGAACGTGGATAAGGCAAGGAAAGTCGAACGGGGTAGGTGATGTTGGTCAAATTGCAATAAAATAAACGTAGATAAAGTTTGAAATTTAAAGCATAATAAAAAATAATTTTCATGAATAAAAATTAAAAAGGTACGTGTATATTATTGCAAAAGGGGAATATTAAAAAATTTTACCGGGCGGGTTTTCTGACTGAGTCCGAAATTGATGAAAATAGCAGCGACAGTGGACAGCAAAATCCCACAACCTATAGCTCTAAATCCTGCAATTAAGAAAGTATCACGTATAATATATATACGAAGAAAGCATCAGTTGTCCTACATTTTGAATCATTTCATATGTTAAAGTGTTGGTATTGATATAAAATAATAAGTTTAATTAAAAAGATTTTATTATATATTTTTTAATTACCAATTTTCACATTTAAATGTATGGAGTGGCAAAAATATGAGACATCTTTGTGTTCTATGATAAACATCCCATCCATTCCATTTAAATAATAAAATGATAAACATCCGATCAAATAAAATCTGATACTGTTGTTTTCTTAGCCGTATTTCCTTCTTTGCTCCGTTGTTTGCTTTAATGGCATGTTTCGATGGATTTTTTTTCTTTTTGTTTAAATTCTGGATGAAAAAAAAAAAAAACCTAAAGGCGGAAAGGAAAGAATATGTTTTATATTAATGGTACCAACAAAAGAAAAGAACGATTAATACTTTATAATTCTTAATTAAAGGATTATGAATTATGAGTTTTATTAATTTAAGATATTCACTAATGTAATATATGCATCCAGAATTGATATCTTAATATATACTCCCTCCGGTCCTATTTATAAGTCATATTCTAGAAGGATTTTTTGTCCTGTTTATAAGTCACTTTGTATTTTCTAGGAGCCATTTATTGCTATTTTCTTTTATTTGTCATTTGCCCATTAATGTGAAGTAATACATTGTGAAATTCCCAATGCAAGTTAAGAGGGTAAGATTGTAATGTTGAAGTATTTTTTTTAAAGTTTCAAGAAACCTAACTACCCTCCTTAATCTGTGTGATATGGTTAAGTATGCCCTATAAATAGGACCAGAGGGAGTATCTATTTGTCTTGTATGAATAAATAAATTGTTTCTACATATAAAATAAGCAAATATATATTCAAATGTCAATTTTAGATATACATGGAACACCACTCTAATGGATTGGCCCCAAAAGAAGCTAGATTAGTATAAGCCAGACTACCCTCCGTAATATATATATAACAGCGAATAGGGGTTAATATGTTAGCACCTGTCTTGATCCCTGAAATAACATTGCGACATGTAATCACATCAAGTGGACAAGTAACCTAACCAAATGGACACAGCCCTAACTTCACTATGAAGGAAGGCAATCCCAAAGTCCTCTAAATACTAATGATTAACCTAACTAAATGTTTGGTGGATATCTGTATGTCATACCGTATGGCATGACACTCATATGCATTCACTCTTTGGCCTTGCATAGAATTTTTAGGAGAAAGAAAAAATAATAATAGGTAAAGTATAAAATTAGGTGTTGATGTTAGAAGCACAAATAACACATCTCTTTTACAAGTATCCACCCGATGATTCGCTCCAAAGTTCGTTTCCTCTCGGTTCAAGCAATCAACAATCTATCCCTTCCAACATCACTTCTTCTATTGAAAAGTACAAAGTATAGAAGAAAAATTGTTCAAATACCAATGATTAAACTCATGTGCTCGTATTTTATATCTCGCAGCTCTATTAACTTCTTCTGTAATTTATTTATTGGGATCTGCACTTTTATGGTTGTAATAATAATAATAATAATAAGAATAATATTTTCTTCACCAATAGTACAAAATTTTGATCATTGTCCTCACCTCCAAGTTTAGCATGCAATAACCCATAAATAATTTATTCACGTAAATTTAATTTTTTTATATATGGGAAGTTTATTTAGAATAAAATATTCTTTCCTTACATGCAACAAAACGTTTTAACAAATGACATGAGCAAGGTGCACCAAAAAAAATGACATGAGCAAGGGAAAGGTGACGAAAAAAAAACCTTGGAAAGTCTCCCATGGGTAAACAATCCCATCATGGTTCCTGTCAAAGAATGCAGCGTGCTTTTGCAGAACGTTCTGATCATTTGCCATAATTGGATTCTCAGCAACAGTTCCTGTATATAGGCATGTATATAAGCAGCAAAATTAGGATTCAGTTGAAAGTGATGTGTACTATGTTGCTTAAATAGATTTTTTGTTTTAATAAAATTTGTTTGCTTATTATAAAAAACAATCAGTTGAAAGCATGAACACGAGAAAAAAATGAGGGTTTTAAATTGTAGCATTGTGGTTTCGAGAACCTCCGCAAGCGAGAAAAATTAGTTCTTACAACAGAAAATGAAGAAACAAACACAAAGGGAGTTTACCGGGAAAAAAACATAACACATGAGGGGTAAATATTTTAGATAGGTACCTTGTTGATTTTTGTTGTTGTCTAAGGTAGCCATGGATAATGTTTGATTGGCAAGAGAGAGAGAGAGAGGGAACAGTAGCTAGCGATTGTACGGACAAAGAGAAAGAGTAAAGAGAGAGATATGAAATTATGAATGGAAAAGAATAATGAAGGCAAATTAAAGAGCTTTACAGATGGTGAGTACTTTTCTGTTTGATTCCCTGTGATGGTGCTTGTTATATAAATAGGAAAAACTAACGTTTCGTTATTACTATTTGATAAAATAAAAGACACGCATTATTCAGGATTAGGCAAGTGTTTGATACATTAACAACACGTAATGCAGAAAATGACTTGGAAAGTATGGTCGCGTGCCCATAATTTATTTTCACATTTTCAGAAAATAAGATATAATTAATTTCGATATTACCATAACTTCGTTGCAAAAATATTCATGCATCACATTTATGTGGAATGCCATGTCGTATGTTAGTTGGACTGTTTTTTTTTCTTCTTCCTATTATTATACTCTCTCCGTTCATTATGTTTGATTTTTTTAACTTTTTTTTCTTGTTTCATATTGTTTGACTTTTTACATTTTCAATAAACAAATATATTTTTTTTTCAATTTTAACATTTCATTCAATCATTTCTTTTACTCCTCATTAATTATACTTTTATCATCTCTCATCTTAAAACTACTATACATTAATTAATGGATACACTTACTAATAAAAATTAAATACTACTACAATTTTCAATAAGAATTAATTAGAGACATTTTGGACAAACTATACATAATACTTATAATAATTAATACTTTCTTAATCTGTATACCCTAAAACGCCAAACATAATGAACAAGGAAGTACTTAGAGCATCCACACCGGTACATCCATAAAATATTAGGGACAATCCATAATTAATTTTACCGTTGTGGGAAAGTACTTCAATGTCCATAGTTATGCTTTGTCTATAATTAGGGACGAAAGGACACAGCAGCATTATTTTATTGGGAGAAATTGGAAAGGGGGCAGAGAGAGAAGACCAAGAGCAACAGCTCTTCATTGCAACAACAATAAAACACAATTTCTTAACAATAGTGTAAGTAGTGTGTAGGTCACAATTTTAAGGACAAAAGTGAATTTATGGGTATGGAAAAAATATGTATTTGCCCTTAAAAATGTAAAGAAAAATGTGAAAAATAATAAAATAATGTATAAGATCCATTTAAGAACAAAAATGAGGTTTATGGATGTGGACACTCTTATCAACGAAAGAGTCAAGAGCCGTCTACAGATGGGCCGTCAATAATTATTGGCGAGCATGTGAAAAGGAATTTTTATTATTATTATTATTATTATTATTAATTTTTTTTTTTGCACACCCGATTCCCTAAGTACCTAGGTACATTCGAATCTGACCCAGGTCACGTGCCTGACTATGACAGGTGAATCTAAATGTTAACATATATTTTTGATGCATTTTTTAAAAAGTCAAATATAATAAAAATTTAAAAAAATATTTTTTTTTATTTTTAAGACAAATAAAAATACACACTTGTAATTAATTTTACAATGTTAATATCTTTAATAAATAGCACTTGTTGACGAGTCTCATTATTATTATTATTATTATTATTATTATTTGTACTACTAAAGGAAAGAGTCGCCCACTACTAAGCCGTCACAAGGGACTTACTTACTCCCTCTGGTTCTATTTATAAGACCATTTTGAGGTTTTTGTTTTGGTCCTATTTATAAGACTCTTTCTTAATTTTCAATACTCTATAAAGTCAACATTTTTTAGAGTTCCAATAATAATTATAGGGGTAGTTTTGAAAAATTATATCAAATTTACACATTTCCAATGTCACTAACAAATTTATCCACTTTTCTTGATGGAAATAAAAAACCTCAAAAGGATCTTATAAATAGGATCGAAGGGAGTACTTATCTTGTACTCTTTCAAATCCTATATCTAAGATTGATTCGGAGAAATTCACGTTCACTATCAAAGTGGATTAATCTGTTTAGTGGTATTAGAAATGAAAATATTTAATACTCTCTTCGTCCCATAAGGATGGTAACAACAAATTGAAAAAGTCAATAACTTTAGGAGACATGCATTCAATGATTTGTCTAACACATCATCCAATTATCAAACACTTAGTTTAATGTATTTTACATTGATCAACCAATCACAATTCAAAGTTTACAATTTATGAACTTTTCATTAATTATTTTAACTTTAATTTGAGACAAAAAATTTTACTAATTTTTACCATCCTTATTGGACGGATGGAGTATATTTTTCAAAAATATTCCTATAATTGTTATTGAGATTTTAAAAAGTGTTGACTTAATAAGGATGTATTTAAAAAAATGTAATTAAATTTTATTGAAAATTAGAAAATAGTCTTACAAATAAGAATTTTTTTTCTAAAAGGGTCTTACAAATAAAACTAGAGGAAGTAACAATTTATTGCATTACATGCGACAAGCATGTCAATTAGAAGAAAATTTCAAAATTTATTTATTTTTATGTTTTTGGTTTCAACTTTCTTTGTTAATGTTATAACAATTTCAGCTTGCTATAACAATTTGGTTTTGATGTTGTTGAAATATCATACATTTTTATACATTGCAAGAAAAAAAAGCTTATTACTGACGAAAAAATACGTCATAAATAGTCAAAATTTGTCGGAAATACATGCTTTTTCGATGAATGATAATCTGTCATAATAAAAAGCATCGCAAAATGTTTTGATGGATAATAAAATTCGTCAAAAATAGCAAGGGACAGGTCCATTGAAAAATACGTCACTAAGATATATATTTCAACGGTTAATCCGTCGGAAAGCCAACCAAATTTTTTATTAGATTTATTGACGAACCATTTGCCGGAATACCCAAAAAAAATTAATGAATTACTTTTTATTTTATTTACTAATGGAGCAATCCGTCCAAAAATTAAATAAAAGAAATTGTTACAAGTGGAAAATCCACTGGAAAAGTTTTTTTTATTAATATTTATATTATGAAAAATTCATTCTAGATATTTTTACGTGTATTATTTATTTTCAAATGCTAAAATTTTTCTAAAAAAATTCAAAAACCGAAATTCGATAATTCTGTATTGAAATATCAACTAAAATTCCAAAATTTAAAGAAGGCTTATTTAATTGTTTAGCTCTTGAACTTAGATGCTCTTGTGAAATTGGTCCTTAAGCTTTTTTTTTTAATATTTAGGGTCCCTAAAGTTTACTCAAATTTTTGGAAATAGACTTAAATGATGATATGGCCGACGACATACCACATCACGTTCACCATGACGATAGGTAATGTGCTACGTGATGCCAGTTGGATTTTTTAAATTAAAAAAAATCAAATTTAATAAAATAATTAAAAAACATATTTTTAAAAGAAAATTGAACATTTTAATAATTTTTAAAAGAATTGATTTATTAATAAAAAAATCATGTAGTGCCACGTGACGCTACATAGCACGTCACTTGTCGATTTTGCGAAAGTGACGTGACTTGTCGTCGACCATATCATCACTTAAGTGACAAAAAGACCATTTCCAAAAATTTGAGCAAAATTTGGGGATACAAAGCATCGAAGAACACTTAAGTTCAAGGACTAAAAACTTAAATAAGCCTTTAAATAACTAATAAGTTCCTAATTCACAACTAATCTAAGTAAAATAAAATTAGGTCATCATAACCCATCAAAATAGCAATAAAATATAAGTCCTAATTAATAATTGAGGTAATAGTCATCTTTATCGCCATCAACATCACGCCGCTGCAGCTGATCAACATGATCGTCATGCTGAGGGGATCTTCCTGCATCTCCTTTGCGGGTAACACATCAGATGTGTAATGACTCACATAAGAGCATCGATCAACCTGTCCTATCGCATGATAAGACGCGCCACTTGGTGCCTCAAACTTTGTCTTTCTTCCTATTCTTTCTTCAAGGTTAGTCTATCTTCCTTGCTTTCCTCCAATTCTTTCTTCAGATTGTCAATCACCTCATTGTCTTGGTTCTATACACTAAAACAAGTGTCTCTTGAGGGTTGTGAAAGGCTAAGCCCTTTTATGATGTGGGGAGCGCATTGTCCAGTCCCATAATCATGGTTCTTGTAATTTCCATCGGCAACATCAACCCAACATTTAAGGTCTGTTCCGTAAAACTAACTTATAGCTATGAGCTTGTAACTTATAATTGTGAGCTTGTAGCTTGTAGCTGTGAAACTAGCTAAGAGCTGTGAGCTTGTAGTTGTGAGCTTATAGCTATTTAGCTGACTGTTTGAAATAGTGTTGTTCAGCAAAAGTAGCTTTTGAAGTAGCTAAAAGTTATTAAATGACCGAAAAGGACATGCAACATTATATTATTTATATTTTAGTATTTTAATTTATTCATTTTGTTCTTTATTTATTAAATAAATGATTAATATCTCATATTGGTCCTTGACTTTGTAGGCACCGGTCAATTTCGTCCTTGATATTATCAAAATTACAAATTAGTCCCTGAGATAGCAAGACGTGAGTCAAGTTAGTCCCTACCATTAGTGGTCCTTAAAGATCAACCCATGTTGACTAACGGGTCGCCAAAACAACGTTGTTTTGGTCTTAAAAATAATCCTAATCTCATGCACCAATTTGAATCATCTCATCCGACGGCTATAATCCCATCTCCCTTCATCCAACAGTAAAAACTTCGCCTTCAACCTCTAATCTCGGGGACCAATCTGACCTCTATTCTTTCTGTTTTTTGCTCCTCTAATATCACCTCTAATGCTTTTAAAAGTTTTTTGGGATAATCTGGTAAAGCTTATTTTCTTAATCTTCTCGATAAGCTTATTGAAATAAGCTAAAAAGAGCTTATGCCATGGTCATAAGCTATTTTCTTAAGTTTTTATCATAAGTCGAGCTAAGTTCTCTTAATTTCTTCCAAACACTCTGATAGGCTTATTGACATAAGCTAAAAGGAATATTTAAGAAGGTTATAAGCTATATTCATGATCTTTTTCAAGCATTTGGTTGAGTTTATATATGATAATTACCCAAATACTCCAAACACCCCAAAGTTGTTAAGATTATGGAATGTATATCATTCATTTGGCATTCATGTTTCAATTCTATGAAAAACACCTGTTATGGACCGCAAGTTTATACCTCCCCTTAGCGGTAAACTGGTTAACCAGCAAGAGGTCTTAGTGGCCCAACTCTTCACCTAACCGACTAACAGGAAAGAGGCCTTAGTGGCCCAACTCCTCAACTACCCTACTCAACGGATAACAACATGATTTGGGTTTGATATATAGTTTTTTCAAGTGATAATTAACTCCCTTTTGCTATGTACTTGGCTTATTTCTTGAGTAAATATTAGGTTTTTGTTATGTTTTTAGCAAAGTTAGGTAATTAAGAATCCTTGAATATTTTGATCAGTTTGGGTTTGATTTCAGGTATTTGAAGCTTTATCTGATGATTTATGCTTTGGAATGGAAAGGATCTTTGAAGACTTGGAGATTTGAGCTAGAATGGAGAGAAATGGTGTTCTTAAGTGTGGCCCAAGATGGGGTTTAAATGTCAAGAGATGGGGTGCAAAAAGCCAGAATTAATTGAAGAAAAACTCAGCCAAACTCATGAAAGTTCATGCCCAGGCGCGTGGTATGTCATGCCATAGGCGTGACTTGCACGAAGGAAGAGGAGCTGAGGAATTTTTGGACCCACGCCTAGTCGTGGGTGGGCTGCGCCTGGGCGCGTGTTTGACGAGTTGGGCCTGTCTATTTCGCTTTTGAGGATTCTGATAGATTTTAGATTGATTCGTTTTAGGATTATCTATTTCTATATATACTAGGACTTAACATTAGGTTAGGTACCTTTTAGAGAAAGAGCGAGATTACATATTTTGCACTTCATTGAAAGAGAAGAGTTTAGGTAATTTCTTATTGTCTATGATAGGGTATCCTATTCTATTTCTTCTATTTTATTCTTTTATAATGTGTAACTAAAACCCTTTTTGTAGTTAGGAACATGGGGAATTTGTATGGATGAGTTTATTTAATTTATGAATTAATGTTTTTCATTAAAACCTATTGTTTGGTTGTGTTTTAATTCTAATTCATGAAATTGTTTTAAATCTCTAATCCAACGAGAGGGATCTGAGGGTTAGAATTGGTCGTTCCTCCAAACTTTATAATCGCCTAGTGTGTAGGGATATAGCTAGGGCTTATATGACTTGTATGTTCCAGTGCGCTTAATTAATGGTTATTTGTATGTCAAAATCACTTAAGGATTAAGGGTTCTCATATGAATAAGAAACGTAAATTCATAGAGGGATATTCTTTTTACTACCTATGTGACATCGTGGGTTTAATGGAAAATAGAGATTCATAATTAATAAATAAGTCTTGCAATGAAACTAGTTGCTAACACCTTTCTCTATCTGTCTCACAAACCCTATTTTTAATTGGTCTATTTATTTAATTAGTTTGTTTATTTTATAAAAACCTTATAGATTTCTCTTTTAACTACGCCTTTGGTGAGAATTATTTGGAAACAACTCACAATCTCCGAGTGGAACGATAATTTACTTACTCTTTACTACTTGTGATCTAGTATACTTGCTAGTTCTCCAACACAACATACCCGTGACTGATGAGTAGGTTTACCGTTTAGTATAAGATACTGCTGATAATAACTCCTAACATAAAGCACCCACCATTAGAGGGAATCCCGCTAACCAGGAACCCCGCTAACCAATTAAGGACACGATACCACAACAAGGTGGCCAAAAAGCCTATAAAAAGCACCAGGTAGGAGAAGGTATGCATTTAACCTTTTACACACAAACACACACCCACGCAATAGATTGACAGGAAGAGTTATCTTGGTCACCAAGGTGCTTTTCTCACGTCTAACAGCAAATAGTAAAGGGTTTGGCCGCTTGACCACTTAGTTCAAGTCCAAGGTCTTTACGACAAAACATTGGTGACCATAGTGGGAGCGAGAAACTTATTCCCACCACCCTCTGAAGATAGAGAACTGGTCTAAAGGGAAGAATGCAGAGCCAAGCCATCACAGTGTGGTGGATTTGAGGGATCATCCGAGCAATGGCAGGGCACCCTCCCGTCATTCGGATTTGAGGGGTCAGTTAAACGAAGTAAGGAAGTTTTGGCAATTCGGCAAGTGTACCGATCGCACAAGTAATAAAGAGTAAGTAAAATTATCGTTCCACTCGGAGATTGCAAATTGTTTCTAATTTCTTTCACCTAATTGCGAGTACTATGTATAACTTGTATTGGTTTAGAGTTTAGAGATATGAGTGTAGAATTAAAGGAATGAAACAATTCAGGTAGAAGCAAATATGGAAAAGGTTAGGAACTTGGTTTCATTGTAGGATTAGGTTATTAATTATGAAAATATTTTTTCCAAAAAATCAAAAACCCCAGAAACAATAAAAGCTAGATCCCTCCAACAATTATGTTTCTTAATAAACTTTACCCCTTAATCCCTTAAGCGAGTTCTAATTTATAAGAGTTATACAATTACCCAAAAGTATTCCTACAAATTGAATAATTATATTGTTTGGTTGAAAGGCCTAATCTTAATCCTAATTTTCCAATTAAGGTTCAGTTTACCAAAGCAAATCATAAAGTCGTGATTTCTATGAATTGTAATTAAAACACAACCAAGCAATTGATTTAAAAGGAAAAACATTAATTCATGAATAAATAGCCAAATTAAGATCCATAAAAATCCACCCTATTCCTAACAAGAAGTTCAATTATACATATTGGAAGAAGAAGAGAAAGGAATGGAATAAGCTAATAATCATAGACAATAATTAATTTACCCCCAAGAAATCTTCAATCTTCAAGTGGATCCCTCCAACAATGTTGATCTCCAATCCTTGTGCCTTGCCTCTGTAACACCCTATATAATAATTATCCTTAATTACCCGAAGATTAGGATTTTAAAATTTCTTTTTCATTAATTCAAAATCACCAGAGTTATAAGCGGAAGACTTTAATACATCAAAATCAAAAGCACAAATTTAGTACACCCAGTTCGGTCATTCAAAATACAAAAGAGTTTTAGCTCGGCCCAACTGGCCGAGACTCAATACAAAACAATATTTTAGCTCGACCCAAATGGCCGAGACCCATCCACCTATCTGACTCTAAATATCTTACTCTCCCTCTGAGGGAGAGTGATCCTGCTCGGATGGGGACTGCGTCTGCTCGGGCTCAGTACCTAAAAAAAATGGTAAGGAGGTGAGCATTACACAGAACTTAAATAAGCAGTTTCTAAAATGCCATACCGAACTACCAAGCCAAACACAGGTAGTCAATTAACAAATAGTAACAAGTAATCAAACCATATGCATACATCATCATGTAATATTATTTAGCTCGGGTCACATCCTACCAATTTCCCTTATCCTCTTTCCATAAATCATACACTCGGCATCTCGGCCACTCTCCTCTTACCTCGGTAAACCATCTCCCTACCTCGGACTCATTACTCATTATTCCATTTTCACATAGTTTACAATCTTTTACTCTTCTCGAATGCATACACCCAGTGCATGTCTTACACCATTTAAGGTCGGATATCGGAGTGTCATCCATAACTGCGAGTACCCAGTACCCGTCTTACAGCTGCACATACCCGGTATGCGTCTGACGCGATCAATGCACGCACCCAGTACGGGTCTTCTATGACCAGGAGCACTACCGCCGATCATTCTATGGAGTAAGGAGTGTCCATAACTGCGAGCACCCAGTACTCGTCTTACAGCGGCGCATCTCGGCGACTTACGCGATCAATGCACGCACCCAGTACGCGTCTGCTATGACCAGGAACACATCCCACCGATTCCGTTCTCGGAATCCTGTGTGAATCATAACTGCGAGTACCCAGTACCCGTCTTACAGCTGCACATACCCAGTATGCGTCTGACGCGATCAATGCACACACCCGGTACGCGTCTGCTATGACCCGATTACACAGCCATTTCTCTTTTATTCCTCTTATCCTTTTAACCATTTTAGTTCGGCCTATCTCGGCTCAACCTCTTAGTCTTTTTAACCATTTATTTAGCTCGGCCTCTCTCGGCTCAACCCTTTAACCATTTCCTTATTCCATTATCTTTTCTCATTATCAGACTTTTTACTCTATCTCTCCTACTATCCATATTTACCATTTCCTCATACCCATTTCTCAACCTCACTCAGCTCGGTCCAGCTCGGCCACAGATATAAATAACAAATATCAATGCTCATAAACATTTATACACGAAGTTCATAAATACTTATAGATAAACAACAATAAGGATAGAAGCATTCAACCAATCCATCATGTAAATACCAACATATAGCACAAAACAATACTCTTGCCTACTTCAAACTCATGTTTCTAATTCATTTATTAGTTCCCTTTTACCCTTTTTACCATTTCCTTTCTAACATTAACCTAGATCCATTTCCCTAATCTAACACCCACTCTTAGTACCCTTTATGAACACCCTAGAAACCCAAACTCAAGTAGAGGTAACACTCACTCCTTACCTCAAACCGTGAGAGATAAGAGTTGAGAGCTTGAGAATGGTTTCCTGGATGCTTGACCTTGGAGCTTTACACCCTTGAATCTGTGTCCTCCTTTTTGCCGCCACCACACCACCACGGTCCAGCTCTTGGCTGCCACCACAACACTACGCCGGTCCAGGGACGCCGGAACAGAAGAGGACAGAGAGGAGGAGGGTTTCCGGTTGGGGTTGAACTTGGTGAAAGAGAAGAAGAAAGAATGTTGGTGCTGGGATTTTCAGAGAGAAAGAGAGAGATTCGAAGGAGGAAGAGAATGAGAAATGCAAAGTGTTGTGGGTGGGGCTCTTCTTTTATTCATTTAGGGGAAACATTTGTGTGGCTAGGATTCATTGGCTTCTTGTGGAAGCTAGATTATGTGGACAGGATTCATTGGCTTCTTAGGGAAGCCATGAATAGTACTTGAAAGGGACATAAAGCAATGATAATGACATAAAGTGAATGGCAAGGACAGTGTACGGATGGTACGAATCCCGAAGGGCTACAGCTCAACATGAGCTGACACGGAGGAGCTAGGATGTGTCGGCTCGGGTAAGTCGGCTAGGATACGTCGGCTCGGCATTTAGGAACAGCGATAGTTCGAGCTTCCCTCTCGGATAGGACGCTGAGGTCGGCTAATCCGGACTGGACAACAAGTTCCGCGTTTGATTCCCATTCAGCTCGGTTCATATGCATACCACCTTATCTAGCTCGGCCGGGATCAGACCGAGATCCTATACTTACATCCTAGGTCGGCCTATGCTCATACTACCCTTCTTACCTTGCACAATTTTCTAAGGCTTAATCCTATCCTTAAATAAATATTTATATACTAAAATTATATTATTTAATATTAATTTTCAGGATGTTACATTCCTCTCCCACTTACAGGAATTTCGTCCTCGAAATTTAGTCGGCATTGAACAGTTGCGGATATGACTGCTTCATCTTCTCCTCGAGTTCCCAAGTAGCTTCCTCCACATCATTCCGATTCCAGACGACCTTGACCAAGGAGATTTCTTTTCCTCTGAGTCGTCTGACTTGTTTGTCCTCAACTCGGACCGGTAGAACCTCGAAGGTCAGGTTGTCCCTTAGCGGCAGCTCATCCACTGCTATCACATGTGAAGGGTTGTGAATGTACCTCCTGAGTTGCGAGACATGGAACACATCATGGAGCTTAGACAAGTGCGGAGGTAGAGCAATTCTGTAAGCCACTGGTCTGACCTTCTCCAATATTTGGTATGGTCCGACAAACCTAGGGGTCAACTTCTTCGATTTGATAGCTCGGCCAATCCCAGTGACAGGGGACACTCGCAGGAATACATGATCCCCCTCGATGAAGTTCAAGGGTTTCCTTCTTTTATCGGCATAACTCTTCTATCGGTCTTGTGCTGCTTTCATCTTTCCTTGTATCATTCGGATCTTCTCGGTTGTCTCATGCACAATATCAGGGCCAATCAACAAGTTTTCTCCTATCTGGAACCAGCATAACGGCGTCCGACATTTCCGACCATACAATGCTTCGAAAGGAGCCATTCCAATACTTGAATGAAAGCTGTTGTTATAGGTGAATTCGACCAAGGGCAGAAGTGCTTCCCAACTTTCCGACTGTTTAAGCACACATGTTCTCAACAAGTCCTCAAGGGTCTGAATGGTGCGCTCGGATTGTCCGTCGGTCTGAGGATGATAAGCAGTGCTGAACCTCAACTTTGTGCCCATAGCTTGCTGCAAGCTCTGCCAGAACCGAGATAAAAAGCGAGGATCACGGTCCGACACGATACTGCTCGGAACACCATGGAGTCTAACAACATCCTTTATGTATAATTGTGTCAGCTTCTCCAAGCTGTACTTCATGCTGATTGGTAGGAAATGAGCACACTTCGTGAGTCGGTCCACCACAACCCAAATGGCTTCCTGCCCTGATCTTGTCCTTGGTAGACCCGACACAAAGTCCATCGAAATGCTGTCCCACTTCCATTGTGGAATCTCCAAGTATTTGAGTAATCCACCTGGTTTCTGATGCTTGATCTTGGCTTTTTGGCATGTCAAACATCGGGACACATAATCGGCCACATCGGTCTTCAACTTCGGCCACCAAAACAACCTCTTCAGATCCTTGTACATCTTTGTGGCCCCTGGGTGAAGACTCATCTTCGTCTTGTGGGCTTCTTCCATCAACTCTCTTCGGACTTCAAAATCCATGGGGATGCAAACTCTGCCTCGAAATCGTACGAGACCATCAGGTCCTTTAGTGAAGTCGGGCTCATCCTTGTCTCCGGCTCTTTCTAATAGCTTCTAGAGTTCTAAGTCGGCAGCCTGTATTTCCTTGATGAAACCCACGAAATCATTGGTTACTTGCAGCATTTCCAAGACAACACTGCTTTCCTTCTTCTGTATGCCGAGGTTAAGATCACTGAACTCCTACATCAACTGCATCTCTCGGACCATCATGTTGCTCAAATGAAGACTCTTCCTGCTCAGTGCGTCGACCACCACGTTGGCTTTTCCAGGGTGATAGTGCAAGTTGAAATCGTAATCTTTCAAAAATTCCACCCATCTGTGTTGCCTCATATTCAGTTCCTTCTGGTCGAACAGGTAGCCGAGACTCTTGTGGTCACTGAACACTTCAAACTTCGTGCCATACAGGTAATGTCTCCAAATCTTAAGGGTGAACACCACTGCTGCCAATTCGAGATCATGCGTAGGTTAGTTCTGCTCGTGTTGCCGAAGTTTCCAAGAGGCATAAGCCACCACTTTTCCCTGCTGCATCAACACACAGCCGAGACCCTGCTTCGAGGCGTCACAAAATACGTCAAAGGCTTTGGTTGGATTGGGAAAGATCAACACGAGCTCGTCAACCTTTTCTTTAGCTCTTGAAAGCTCTGGTCGCACATCTCAGACCATTGGTAGGGTGCATCCTTCCTAGTTAACGAAGTCAACGGTAGAGCTAGTTTAGAAAATCCTTCAATGAATCTCCTGTAGTACCCTGCCAGACTGAGGAACCTTCTGATCTCGGTCACCGAGTTGGGTCTCTCCCACTTAAGCACAGCTTCCACCTTGGAAGGATCAACTGCTACACCTTGCTCGGATATCACATGTCCGAGGAAGTGAACCTCTTTGAGCCAAAAACTGCACTTAGAAAGCTTGGCGTAGAGATTCTTATCCTTCAAAACCTGCAACACCGTTCTCAAGTGCTGCTCGTGTTCACTCGGACTTCGGGAGTAGATGAGGATATCGTCGATGAAGACTATCACAAA
Source organism: Crotalaria pallida (assembly GCA_037953625.1). Taxonomy (NCBI): domain Eukaryota; kingdom Viridiplantae; phylum Streptophyta; class Magnoliopsida; order Fabales; family Fabaceae; genus Crotalaria; species Crotalaria pallida. The sequence continues at coordinate 78,246,280 of CM075651.1, forward strand.
AGAGTCCAGGTAAGGTCGGAAGATCCTATTCATGTAGTCCATGAAGATAGCTGGGGCGTTGGTAAGTCCGAAGGGCATAACCACATACTCAAAATGCCCATACCTTGTCCTGAAGGCTGTCTTCGGAATGTCTTCTTCTCGGACCCGAATCTGGTGGTATCCAGATCGGAGGTCTATCTTTGAGAATACCGACGCTCCCTTGAGTTGGTCCAATAAGTCATCAATCCGAGGGAGGGGGTATTTGTTCTTCACCGTTACTGCGTTGAGCTTCCGATAATCAGTGCACATTCTGAGGCTACCATCTTTCTTTCTAACAAATAAAATCGGAGCTCCCCAAGGTGAGACACTTGGTTGGATTAGCTTTTTGGCCAAAAGTTCTTCCAGCTGCTTCTTAAGCTCTTCTAGCTCGGGAGGTGCCATTCGGTACGGAGCTATTGAGATCGGGCCAGTTCCCGGAAGAAGGTCTATACTGAACTCTACTTCCCTACTCGGCGGTAAGCCAGGCATTTCGTCCGAGAAAACCTATGGAAATTCTCCGACCACAGGAATTTGGTCTAAGGTCGGTTCCTCTGTCGTCTCTAACTTCGCAACAGAAGGGCCACTAAAGATTACGGTCTTTTCTCTGCAATCAAGCAGGACATGGTGTTGAGACATCCAGTCCATGCCGAGGATAATATCTAGCTTGGTTAAGGGTAGACAAATCAAATTGACTTTAAATTCTCTGCCTAATACTTGGATGGGACACTCTAGACACATTTTAGAAGTGATTACAGAAGAATTGGTTGGGGTAGAAATTGATAGTTTGTAAGGCATTTCTACTAGGGATAGTTTTAGTCTATTCATACAGTCAAGGGAAATGAAAGAATGTGTGGCTCCACAATCAAATAGCACGGCACATGGAATACTGTTTACTTGACAAGTACCTCGGATCAATTCGTCAGCATCAGTCACTTCTTCACCATCCATAGTGTAAACTTTGCCCCTCTGCATAGGTCGGTTAACACCAGTCTGATGAGCCTTGGTCACATTGACCTCTTCCTTCACAATATTCTCGGTACACCGAGCTGCAAAATGACCAGGCTTGCCACATCGGAAACAAGATCCTCTTGTTTTGCTCGGATCCAGACTTCAACATTCTCCCCGGTGCTGCCTTCCACAATGTTGGCATATCGGATACGGGCCAGGAACAACCACCATCTGACCACCACTCCGCGGAGCTGTTGACATTCTGGAGTTCGGATTCCCGTAAGGAGCAGATCTCTGAACAGCTTCCTTCCCCCTGATCGGCCCTACTACTTTCTGTGCCGACCTGCTCCTTTTTCCGTTAGCTTTCCTCTTGAGCCCCTTCTCATAAGTGCTAGCCATGTTCACCAATTGTGAGAGATTGGCCATGTTCTGATATTCGAAAACGAGCCGAATATCATCACGGATGCCAGACTCAAACTTGATGCACTTGGCACGCTCATCAGCATCTCGGTAGCTTCCTGAATAGCGAATCAAATCCTCGAACTGAGCGGCATACTCCCCGACACTCAAGTTCTTCTGCTCCAGTTTGAGAAAAGCGAGCTCCTTCTCTCTCCTGACATCCTCGGGAAAGTACTTTCCGAGAAAGCGAGCTCGGAACAAATCCCAAGTGATGACCTCATTAGCCGCTTCCAGTCCTCGGCTATGTTGGTCCCACCAGTGCTCGGCTTCACTAGCCAACACAAACTCGGCCAACCTCACTCTGTACTCATAGGGCGGTTGCAGAGATCGGAAAATCTTCTCAATGTCCTCGAGCCATCTCTGAGCTCCATCTGGATTATAACCCCCTTCGAACCGAGGTGGTTCGTGTAACACCCCATAAATCCCTCATATTAAATTAAAACACTAAAGGAACTTATTTTTAAGAAAAATGTGTAGGAAGAATATTTTCTTAATGGATTTTCTTAAAACTTACGTTTTAAGATGGTAAATGACCTTAAAGCAATGACTTTCTAAACTAATGAAATTCGATTTTGAGAAAATCTATATACTCAATGATTTTATAAAAATGTTGTGACCTATTTGTGATGAATTGGAATTATTTCTTAGGAATGTGTATATGCGGTTTTGACACACATGAATATACTTAAATTTTTGAGGGATTTAAGTATAGGAAAAATATAATGAATGTGTGAATGCATGTGAATATACATAGGCACATGTGTATCTAAGAATATATATATATGTATGCATGGACAATGAGTGATGCATGAATGAGTGAATATATGTGTATGTGCCGTGTTAATTGTGCATACTTATGTGTGTGTCAAATGTATGCATAAGTGCATGATTATGTGTTGATGAAAATGAACTTTGCATGTGTATGTGTATGTATGTGTTTCGGCCATGATAAGATAAAAGGGCCAAGAAGGGTGATTTTCCTTAAACATTAAGAAACCAAATTTAAATAGAAAAATAAGAGAAGGAGTAGGAGGGGTGAGTCATGACACTAGGATGGATGAGTCATGGACCAAGTGAAAGACTTTCTCCACCCTTGTCTCCCACGGCTTGAATTAAGCCATGCAACAAATGGGGCTGGATCGATTTGCCCTTCCTTCACACCTTGAACCAAGGCCAAAATAGGAAAATCCCACCCCATGTTTTGCTCTTAAACCGTGAGTGTGTGTTGCCTTTGGTTCATTTCCTTCCTTCATCTTCTTTTCGTACAAACCCAAACACTAAGTTTCAAGAGTAACATCAAACTCTTGAAACTCAGAGAAAAAGAGAGAAACCGTGAGAGGAGAAGAGAGAAAGAAGAGCCAAACCTCCAAGCTTCTAACCCAAACTTCACTAATTTCTTCCTCAACCATCTTGATCTTCAAAGATCAAGAGAAAACCCTATTAACCCTAGAAGAAGAGAGGAACCGAGGCAAAACCAAGAAGAGAAGAAGAAGAGATTAGAAGACCTAAGTTAAGATTAAGGTAGAAGGAGTTTTGATTTAATGATTTTGTTAAGGACTTTATTATGGACTTTGATTTAATTTTTGTGTTGCATGTAATTAATTTCAAGCGATCTTGACCTAAATGTATTGCATGTCATTTTTGTACTTTGATCTCTTGCTTGTGAATGCTCTCCACCACGGTTTTGTTGAGGTTATGTTTAGGTTCATACTTTTGTTTGATTTCCTCATGCATGTTGATTTTGTGGCCTTATAATCCTTGTTTGCTTTGCATGTTTTCCTTATGTTTTGATCTTGGATTTTTGGAACTAAATGAACTCATAAACCACCAAATCAAGAGCTAAATGATTCGGCCATAAGTAGAAAATTTAGGTCTTGATGTCTTAATTTGATTTAAGTGGTTTGATGCTATTTCTATACTTACAAAAATTAATTCTTCACGGTTGGTTTGGAAGTTTGAGTTTAAGTTTATGTTTTGTCTTGATTTATGGCTAATCTTAAGAAAACATGAAGCTTGAAATTTTTTTATGACAATTTTGAATAAGAAGTCTTGATTTATTGGGTATATGTCACGGTGTTCTAAAACAAATTCCCCTAATAAGCTTTGAAAATAATTTCAAATCGAAACAAGATTTTTGTGTGTGTGTGATGGTTATGATTCGGTTAGTAATTTTGAGAAGTAGGATGATACTTTTGGGTCTTGTATGATGTAATCTATGAAATTGGATGTTAGCATGTGGAAATAAATTGTAAGACTTTGTTTCCATGCATGACATCATTCGGTCTAGCTTAGGGAACTATATTAGATTATCATTTCACTTGCATGCATGTTGAAAATTGTTTCACCTAGAGATGTTGAAATATATGCATTAGTTTTCTTAGAAAAGGCTTTGATATAATTTTGATTTATAGTGTCAGGGAACTAGGTTTTTGATTGCCAAAAATTAATGTCATGCTCACGGTTTTAGAAAACCAGTTTTAGAGATGATCTTTGCATTAGTTTATGATCTATGTGCATGTAGGATGAATATTTGACCTTTGCTTTATCATAACATTATTCGGTTCTATACCTAGAAATAAAGGAAATAAGTAAATTAAATTAACTATAAAATGAAGGCATGTGTGAGTGTTGTGATGAAGATATCTGTGTGTGTGTTTGTATGTATACGGTTATGAGCAAAATAAACAATTTTAGTGCATGAAAAGGAACGTAGAATTAGAATGCCTAAAACAAAATAAATTGATGCATGTGCTTCAAATCATGATGTTTGATTTATTTTCCCTTGCTTGCATTCGGGTAAGTAGTTTAAATAGGGTTAGGAAGTTTAACCGCATAAAACAAGAGAGGCATGATGATTTTAGACACAATTATAAAAGTATTTAAGGTAAAGAAAATAAATGTAAATATAATCGGTTTGAAGTTTGACTCAAGTTGGTTTATGAATGATTGCATGCTTAAATGTTAGTGACTATTGTATGAGATGTGATTTGTTGTGGTTGTGTGTATGTGAAGGATTTTGAAATGAATTGTTTTAAGAAGATTTGATTGATTTACTTGAAAATTTTAAAATTTGAGTTCATGGTTGTCCAAATTGTTTTATAATGAGAATATGGATTTTCAAAGTATTAATTTTAAGAGCTACTCGAAGTAAAGAATGTTTTTACGACGTTTTCAAAGTTTTATTAAAGTAATCTTATAAAATCATTTTGCTGTCCAGAATTTCTTGGACGTGTCTTTTGAGTTAAAAATGTTTTCATATGATTTGGAACGGAGTTTTTAAGTGGAAATTGATATATCTTCAAAGTTTTCCAACAAAGAAAAGACGAGTATTGATTTAAGAAAAGGTTTTACTTAAATAAGTTAATAATTAAAGTATTCTATTTAATATGAGGAATGATAGAGAAAGGGGTTGGGCGTAGCTGGCAGATGGCAGCACAAGGTTGCAATGGAAGCACGCATTCAACAGCTGGACCTCAGGTGAGAGAGAAGCCTTCCCTAAGACATAGTGGTAGCTAGGTGATTTAGTAGGGCGTTCCGTATCATCTCAAAGATCGGAACTCGTGGTTAGCGTCAGTAGTATAAGCGACAATTGTTTGCCCTGTGTGGTCGCTTATACGAAGGTGACAAAAACCACAATTTTATTGTGTGATGTTGTGTGTTTATAGTATGCCTTGTATTGTTTATTGATTCACGTATCATGATGCTTATAATTATAATAAGTAAACGTCTTTTGGCTATGAGAGGGGGAAAACGAATTAAGAATAATGACAAGAAAATAAGAATGATGAAAGGATAAGAGTGATTAGAAAGAGAGATATGAGTTGATCGGAAAGGAAATTGAAAAAGAGGATGAAAATGAGCCAGAGCTGAGGAGTGTGATGTCGATTGTTGGGATGAGGGATGAACTGAGTTGAGTTGAGCTCCTCTGTTCTTGGTTTTAGTCTGGGAACTAGTGTTGAGCTGGGCTTGCTCCTCCACTAGCACCCAGCACAAAAGAGTTTTGAAAAAGAAGTTTTGAAGTTGTGAAGACAACTTTTGAAAAACGTTTGAAAAATGAAATTTTTCTTTTGAAAAGGTTTTTGAAATGGGATTTTGTAGAAGCTTGCGAAACCAAAATTTTAAAGGAATTTTATGACTAGATCTTTTGAAAAAGTTTTATGAAATAATATTCAGTAGAAACAATGTTTTTGGGAAAGTCTTTTGAAATGAGATTTGAAGAAAGTGATTGGAAATGGTATTTTGGTGAAAGATGATTTTGTGAGAATTATAGAAATAAGGTTTTTGGGAGAGTGATGAAATTGAGATTTTGAGAAGGACTATAAAAAGGAAGATTTGAGAAATGACGAGGCAACTAGAAGGAGTGTTTGCGAAATAAGATGTGATTTAATTGAGGAACTCCCAGCTCTGAGCTATGCGTGTTTTTGAAGATTGTGCCAAGTTAGTAGTCGGGCTCACTGAAGGGATGCACTAAGGGTGAGCTGACTGATAGGATAATTAAATAATTAAAAGACTTTAAAAGACGTTAACGCGAACGTGGTGAGTTATGAGAATTAACCTGAAGTAGTGGAGAGGAAGATACTATGGGTATCTTCGGATACTCAGGTGGGGATTGCAGGAGGGGAGGACGATGACGGTGAAACGTCAAGAAGTCTAAAGTATTGTTGTAGACAGAACGAATTCCATAAGTGGTGCACTAACGTGGTGGGGACTGGGTCCAATACCGTGGTAAGTTCTGTGTGCGCACTACAACAATACTGTCGCCCCCTCGATGCAAGTCTACAACAGTGGAGAGGGACTGGAACGGGGCAATGTATTTTGATTATATGATATGTTTTGAGGCTGAGACCTCCTGGCTTGGAGCCATTGTTGATACAGCTGTCATGCCCGCGTGGTAAAGGTCCTGTACTCCTGTTGGCTTCCGACTAGGTGGATGGTAGGCCGAGGAGATGTAGGCTTGGAATGCGAGTGCTAACTATGAAAAGAAACGTGCACCTCGATGATCCTTTAACTCCCCTGATCATCGATGGTTATAATCCAATAAAACATTATGAGAAAAGAGTTATATATGAGTAAGAGCTGAAAAACGGGGACATTGAGGGAGAGACTGTGAATGGATATGTGGAAAAGAAAGTAAGCCCCATGAGTGGGGGAAGAAACAAAAGTGAAGGAAGAAGGAAATAATAATACGAATAAACGGAATGAGTGCTGGTTGTTGTGTATGAGTATTGTATGTTGTTTGTGTGTATATATGTGTCTTATTATCTCGCCTACCGTAATTCCACACCGTCGACGCTACGCGTCCGGAATGCTTACTCTCTCCTGTTCGTTGGCACATCGGTGTCGCTGGTATTCCAACGGGCAGATGGATCGGCGCTTGGAAGTTTCTACATGGCTCCGTGAAGGGAAAGGATGGAGAGCTATACGTCACGGATGGGTATGGACCGGATATTCTCGGTTGGTGATCGCGGACCCGGAGCACAAGTTAGGCGAAGAAACGATGAGTTCGTGTTTGGGAAGTGTGTCCTTTTTAGGACATGATTCTGAACCACCACCCCAGTATAAGAAGATTGAGAATACCGTGAAACTATTTGGAGTAGAGTTGAGGCCAAATTCTGATGGAAGACCGAGGGATGTAGTCGCATCATCATCCAGCACCAAGGCACCCACAAAGAAGAGAAAGAAGCTGATTTCAATAGTCTTCAATAGGAGAAAAGAACCAATAGTAGAGTTAGAATAAGTTAATGTTTGTAATTGTATTCGGGATTACCTGAGTCATGAGCTATTACTGTACTGTAACTGTTTTGGAGCATGCCCGACCTTGAAGAAATGAATGAACCCTTCTTTCTATAAAATGTGTTTAATTTCGAGGAAATAAATGGAGTTGCTTAAGTGGAACTAAACTGAATTCTAAATAAAATGTTTTCGGAAAGTGGAGAAGATGAGTTTGGTTCCAAGTAACAACTCGGTTTTCGAAAGAGTGTGCTGAAGAGACTTATGCTATGTTTTTTAAAAAAAAATGGCCTCATTTTTAGCAACATTCTTAAATGAAAGTAATTGTTTTGGTTTTCGAAAATCGGGCTGTTACAGTTCGTTCTTCCGAAATCGGCTCATCCAGTCTATCTCGACCGGAGCCGGAGGTTGAGGCTGAAGGGCTGCAGCTGCAGCTGCTGCGGCTGCGGCGATGTTTTGAGCGAGGTTCTCAGCCTGGTTCTGCTGAGCCTGCGCTTGGTTCTACTGTAGTTGAACCAGAGTTTCCAACACAACAGCAATTCGGTTGTTATCAGCTCGTCTCTCAGCCATGCTGCTCGGTCATGGAGAAAAAGCCAATTAACTTCCGAATAATCAAGTGAATTATATATATATATATATATACATAAACATATATACATATGAGATCTATTGTCTAACTTAGACTTCTAAACTTTACTTATTTGTCACTCTCTTGGTGAGTAACCACTGGAGTCCTTTGCAACTCCAATAGGCCGAGGAGAAACTGCTCTGATACCAAAAATGTAACACCCTATATAATAATTACCCTTAATTACCTGAAGATTAGGATTTTAAAATTTCTTTTTCATTAATTCAAAATCACCAGAGTTATAAGCGGAAGACTTTAATACATCAAAATCAAAAGCACAAATTTATTACACCCAGTTCGGTCATTCAAAATACAAAAGAGTTTTAGCTCGGCCCAACTGGCCGAGACTCAATACAAAACAATATTTTAGCTCGACCCAAATGGCCGAGACCCATCCACCTATGTGACTCTAAATATCTTACTCTCCCTGTGAGGGAGAGTGATCCTGCTCGGCCGGGGACTGCGTCTGCTCGGGCTCAGTACCTAAAAAAAATGGTAAGGAGGTGAGCATTACACAGAACTTAAATAAGCAGTTTCTAAAATGCCATACCGAACTACCAAGCCAAACACAGGTAGTCAATTAACAAATAGTAACAAGTAATCAAACCATATGCATACATCATCATGTAAAGGGTTTGGCCGCTTGACCACTTAGTTCAAGTCCAAGGTCTTTATGACAAAACATTGGTGACCACAGTGGGAGCGAGAAACTTATTCCCACCACCCTTTGAAGATAGAGAACTGGTCTAAAGGGAAGAATGCAGAGCCAAGCCATCACAGTGTGGTGGATTTGAGGGATCATCCGAGCAATGGCAAGGCACCCTCCCGTCATTCGGATTTGAGGGGTCAGTTAAACGAAGTAAGGAAGTTTTGGCAATTCGGCAAGTGTACCAATCGCACAAGTAATAAAGAGTAAGTAAAATTATCGTTACACTCGGAGATTGCAAATTGTTTCTAATTTCTTTCACCTAATTGCGAGTACTATGTATAACTTGTATTGGTTTAGAGTTTAGAGATATGAGTGTAGAATTAAAGGAATGAAACAATTCAGGTAGAAGCAAATATGGAAAAGGTTAGGAACTTGGTTTCATTGTAGGATCAGGTTATTAATTATGAAAATATTTTTTCCAAAAAATCAAAAACCCCAGAAACAATAAAAGCTAGATCCCTCCAACAATTATGTTTCTTAATAAACTTTACCCCTTAATCCCTTAAGCGAGTTCTAATTTATAAGAGTTATACAATTACCCAAAAGTATTCCTACAAATTGAATAATTATATTGTTTGGTTGAAAGGTCTAATCTTAATCCTAATTTTCCAATTAAGGTTCAGTTTTTACCAAAGCAAATCATAAAGTCGTGAATTCTATGAATTGTAATTAAAACACAACCAAGCAATTGATTTAAAAGGAAAAACACTAATTCATGAATAAATAGCCAAATTAAGATCCATAAAAATCCACCCTATTCCTAACAAGAAGTTCAATTATACATATTGGAAGAAGAAGAGAAAGGAATGGAATAAGCTAATAATCATAGATAATAATTAATTTACCCCCAAGAAATCTTCAATCTTCAAGTGGATCCCTCCAACAATGTTGATCTCCAATCCTTGTGCCTTGCCTCTGTAACACCCTATATAATAATTACCCTTAATTACCCGAAGATTAGGATTTTAAAATTTCTTTTTCATTAATTCAAAATCACCAGAGTTATAAGCGGAAGACTTTAATACATCAAAATCAAAAGCACAAATTTAGTACACCCAGTTCGGTCATTCAAAATATAAAAGAGTTTTAGCTCGGCCCAACTGGCCGAGACTCAATACAAAACAATATTTTAGCTCGACCCAAATGGCCGAGACCCATCCACCTATCTGACTCTAAATATCTTACTCTCCCTCTGAGGGAGAGTGATCCTGCTTGGCTGGGGACTGCGTCTGCTCGGGCTCAGTACCTAAAAAAAATGGTAAGGAGGTGAGCATTACACAGAACTTAAATAAGCAGTTTCTAAAATGCCATACCGAACTACCAAGCCAAACACAGGTAGTCAATTAACAAATAGTAACAAGTAATCAAACCATATGCATACATCATCATGTAATATTATTTAGCTCGGCTCACATCCTACCAATTTCCCTTATCCTCTTTCCATAAATCATACACTCGGCATCTCGGCCACTCTCCTCTTACCTCGGTAAACCATCTCCCTACCTCGGACTCATTACTCATTATTCCATTTTCACATAGTTTACAATCTTTTACTCTTCTCGGATGCATACACCCAGTGCATGTCTTACACCATTTAAGGTCGGATATCGGAGTGTCATCCATAACTGCGAGTACCCAGTACCCGTCTTACAGCTGCACATACCCGGTATGCGTCTGACGCGATCAATGCACGCACCCAGTACGCGTCTTCTATGACCAGGAGCACTACCGCCGATCATTCTATGGAGTAAGGAGTGTCCATAACTGCGAGCACCCAGTACTCGTCTTACAGCGGCGCATCTCGGCGACTTACGCGATCAATGCACGCACCCAGTACGCGTCTGCTATGACCAGGAACATATCCCACCGATTCCGTTCTCGGAATCCTGTGTGAATCATAACTGCGAGTACCCAGTACTCGTCTTACAGCTGCACATACCCAGTATGCGTCTGACGCGATCAATGCACGCACCCGGTACGCGTCTGCTATGACCCGATTACACAGCCATTTCTCTTTTATTCCTCTTATCCTTTTAACCATTTTAGTTCGGCCTATCTCGGCTCAACCTCTTAGTCTTTTTAACCATTTATTTAGCTCGGCCTATCTCGGCTCAACCCTTTAACCATTTCCTTATTCCATTATCTTTTCTCATTATCAGACTTATTACTCTATCTCTCCTACTATCCATATTTACCATTTCCTCATACCCATTTCTCAACCTCACTTAGCTCGGTCCAGCTCGGCCACAGATATAAATAACAAATATCAATGCTCATAAACATTTATACACGAAGTTCATAAACACTTATACATAAACAACAATAAGGATAGAAGCATTCAACCAATCCATCATGTAAATACCAACATATAGCACAAAACAATACTCCTCCCTACTTCAAACTCATGTTTCTAATTCATTTATTAGTTCCCTTTTACCCTTTTTACCATTTCCTTTCAAACATTAACCTAGGTCCATTTCCCTAATCTAACACCCACTCTTAGTACCCTTTATGAACACCCTAGAAACCCAAACTCAAGTAGAGGTAACACTCGCTCCTTACCTCAAACAGTGAGAGATAAGAGTTGAGAGCTTGAGAATGGTTTCCTGGATGCTTGACCTTGGAGCTTTACACCCTTGAATCCGTGTCCTCCTTGTTGCCGCCACCACACCACCACGGTCCAGCTCTTGGCTGCCACCACAACACTACGCCGGTCCAGGGACGCCGGAACAGAAGAGGACAAAGAGGAGGATGGTTTCCGGTTGGGGTTGAACTTGGTGAAAGAGAAGAAGAAAGAATGTTGGTGCTGGGATTTTCAGAGAGAAAGAGAGAGATTCGAAGGAGGAAGAGAATGAGAAATGCAAAGTGTTGTGGGTGGGGCTCTTCTTTTATTCATTTAGGGGAAACATTTGTGTGGCTAGGATTCATTGGCTTCTTGTGGAAGCTATATTATGTGGACAGGATTCATTGGCTTCTTAGGGAAGCCATGAATAGTACTTGAAAGGGACATAAAGCAATGATAATGACATAAAGTGAATGGAAAAGACAGTGTACGGATGGTACGAATCCCGAAGGGCTACAGCTCAACATGAGCTGGCACGGAGGAGCTAGGATGTGTCGGCTCGGGTACGTCGGCTAGGATACGTCGGCTCGGCATTTAGGAACAGCGATAGTTCGAGCTTCCCTCTCGGATAGGACGCTGAGGTCGGCTAATCCGGACTAGACAACAAGTTCCGCGTTTGATTCCCATTCAGCTCGGTTCATATGCATACCACCTTATCTAGCTCGGCCGGGATCGGACCGAGATCCTATACTTACATCCTAGGTCGGCCTATGCTCATACTACCCTTCTAACCTTGCACAATTTTCTAAGGCTTAATCCTATCCTTAAATAAATATTTATATACTAAAATTATATTATTTAATATTAATTTTCAGGATGTTACAGCCTCCTTGCTCTCAATTTCATAACAGCTTCTCTTCTCTAATCCTAATTTTATTCTAATATCTTATTTGGCTCTGAAAAGTCTACCAAACCTAATGCTGAATCCTAGTATATATAGACAAAGCTAATCCTAAAATAAATCTCTAAATAAATCTATCTATAAATAAATCTTAAAGATAAATCTTAAATAAATCTAAAATAAATAATCTAGATTAAATCTAGAATTATTAATTTAGAATAAATCTAAAATAAATCTAAAAGATAAATCTATCAGAATCCTCAAAAGCGAAATAGATAGGCCCACTTGGGCTTTCTCGTATTTGACAGCAACTTTGGAACTGATCTTGACCTCAAAGATGAAAGAATTTGAGCAAGGCTATTTCTGGCAAAGTTGTAGATCTTTTCCTTAGCTTTAAAATGATATGAAGATCGCCTCATTTGGATAAGCATATCTCAAGTTATGATCAAAATAGCGAATAGTGTCAGGTTCTCACATTTTGCGCGCCTGGGCGTGTATCACCTTCTCCGGCTCCGTTTCGCTCCGCTCTTGCACCATTTTCAAGGTCTTTTCATCCTATTTCATGCTCCATATTTATTTTCTTCATTTAAGCTCCGAAAGTACTTGAAACATACACAAAACGGATCAAAACGTTCAAAGGATTCTAAATTACCTAACTTCCTAAAAACTATACAAAAAGTCCTAAATTTACAAGAGAAACAAGCCAAATCCATAGTAAAAGGGAGTCTAATTAATGCTCAAAACATCAAATTAATCCAGCCGAGGTTTGAAAAAAGTACATGGGCATTATTTTTAAAATGATGTTTTTGAAAACGGGTTCCTAAGTACGGTATCTTGTGACATCTAGGTTTGGAACTTGAAAGGTTTTACGCAACATGAGATTTGGCTTGTTTCCTGTATTAATTTGCTCAAACCTAGCGGCTGAACCTAGGTTTGTACCTTCAGTCTTTCTTTTGTTCCTCTTCATGGTTGTCATCCCTCTTCTAATGGTTTTCGTCATGGTTTCCTTTCTATTCGAGTGTAGGTCCCAAGCAATCCTTGGCTGTGATTGGGGTCTAATATGTGATGTTTTTGTACCTTTTTTGCCTCCCTTTTATATAGTAAGTGGCTTGTTTTTTGAGTAAATTGGAATAAAACAATGGAATTTTGTCATTATAAGATTTCTGGAACCTTTGATATGTTTGGTTTGTTTTCAGGTATTTAAACTCTTAAAACAGTGATTTTTTGCAAAGGAATGAAGAAGGAGAGCTTGGTACTTGATTTGGGAAGAAAAAGAGGAAAAAATGAAGAAAAGTTGACCGTGGCGCCCAGGCGTGGGTCCCATGCGCTCAGGCGCGGGCTGGGGTCAACTGGCCAATAATGGGATGCGTTTGGTTGATTTTTTTAGACAGATTCACGCCCAGGCGCAGGGGTTTCACGCCTGGGCGCGCAAAATGCGAGAAAGTGACACTGTTTGCTGTTTTGATCATAACTTGAGCTACGCTTATCCAAATGAGGCGATCTTAGTATCATTTTAAAGCTAAGGAAATAATCTACAACTTTGCCAGAAATAACCTTGCTCAAATTCGTCCATCTTGGGGGTCAAAATCAGTGCCGAAGTTTCTGTCTTAAAACAGTGAGTTTTTGCAAAGGAATGAAGAAGGAGAGCTTGGTACTTGAATTGAGAAGAAAAGGAGGAAAAAATGAAGAAAAGTTGACCGTGACGCCCAGGCGCGGGTCCCACACGCTCAGGCGCGGGCTGGGGTCAACTGGCCAATAATGGGGTGCATTTGGTTGATTTTTTTAGACAGATTCACGCCCAGACGCAGGGGTTTCACGCCTGGGCGCGCAAAATGCGAGAAAGTGACATTGTTCGCTATTTTGATCAGAACTTGAGCTACGCTTATCCAAATGAGGCGATCTTGGTATCATTTTAAAGATAAGGAAAAGATCTACAACTTTTACAGAAATAACCTTTCTCAAATTGTCCATCTTGTGGGTCAAAATCAGTGTCGGAGTTGCTGTCAGACACAAATACGGGATTCTAGAAGGATTTTAATGATAAATTCTATTTGTAGATAAGATTCTTAAAGATTAGCTTATTCTAATAGGATCTTATCATATTATATTCAGATTTAGGATTAGTTTTATTCAAATAAAAATCTTATCACATTAGATTGAAAATTAGGTTAGTTTTTATCTATATAATAAGGATTAGGATTTATTCTAGGAGGAGAGACACTCATACAACTCCATAGAATAATAGTAGATTATGATTTGAGACTTGGAGAAGGAACAAGGATTTGAGGTTTTTGTGAAGAACACGGAGTTAGCTCAAGGTTTCATGGTAATTATTTTTATCAAGTTTATTGTGTTTTCTTTTGTAAGTATGAACTAATTCCATCCTTGGGATGTAAGAGTAGATATGGAACCTTTTCAATATTTCTAGTAATAAATTAATCTTGTTTCCCGTTATTGAATTCTGTGTTTGATTGTTCTTATTTGTTTCTCATGAAAGAAGCTGTTTCATGACTTTTGAAAATCCTTTATGAATAGACATATGAACTTAGGATTTAGTCATTAATCAAACAACTCAATTGCATAGGCACAGACATGTTTTCTATGAATCGGGTAATTTTATAAAAAGAGGTTTTGACTGAACTTAATGAAAGGGTTAGGTTTTAAGGCTCCCTTGAGACATCATTGGGAGATTAATCTCTAAAATATAGAAACACGCTAAGACATTAGGTGTTATCTAATTTTGCAAAACCAATTCGAAATTCAAGGAAAATAAATTAATGGGAGTTACTATCATGCAATCCAAAATTGGATGGTTGCTATGCAACCTTTTCTTAAATCTAGTTAAAATTAGGTTTTTGCAATTTAGTCCAACATAAAAAGTAAATTAAAAATTTAGTCCTTTGTACCTATAGACAAATTATAACTTTTAATTTAAAAAAATTAAAAGTAGTTAAAATTAGTCACTTGTGAAAAAAGGCTTAATGCAAGTGACTAAATTTAAAATTAAAAGTTATAATTCGTCTATAGGTACAAATGACTAAATTTTTAATTTACTTTATATGTTGGACTAAATTGCAAAAAACTAATTTTAACTACTTCAAATAATGACATGGCATAGGTGTCAACTTCTTATTGGTTTAAGAAAAGGTTGCATAGCAACCATCCAATTTTGGATTGTATGATAGAAATACCCTAAATTAATTTGTTATAGAATATTTAGGAACCTGCATCGAAACTATGTCCCGCCTTTCCCCTTGTCAAAGAGTCATTTATTTTAATTTCTGTTTTTATTTACAAATTCATAAATCCTTTGTCTCGTTCACTAAGTAATATTAATTAGGTGGAATTAATTAAACAGTCACTCCCTTGGGTACGATACTCGGACTTCATTGTCTATATTACTTGTACGATCCGGTGCACTTGCCGAAATCTCCCAACGAGTTTTTGGCGCCGTTGCCGGGGAGTGATTTTGTTTTAATTAATTTTGGCACTAATTTAATTTTACTTAGTGTAACTTGGGTATATATTTTTATTTTTCTTTTTTTTTAATTATTATGTAACATGACTTATTCTCATGATGACATAGAATGTATCAAATTTATTTTGTCGTCACCTATTCCATCCTATTTTGCACAAAATATTTTTGATGAGATTAAAGTTTTTGATGGTCTTTTAGAGGAGGTGGTACAAAAATCTTCTATTACGGAAGACCAAAGTGCTTCCCTTTCTAAACCCATAGAAAAAGAAGAAATTGTGCATGATGAGATTGAGGAAATGAAACAAGATAAATTGAATAGTGGGATGAGTCTAGGGGTTGAATTAGGGTCCACTTTGCATGATGAAATTTCTGCTCTTTCTAAATGTATTGGATTGCATGAATATGTGGAACCCTCAAAATTTTTTCCTTCAATTTACCCCTTATATTTTTATGACTTCCCTGATGCTCATGATGATGATAAGCCATTGTTCTCCTTTTCAGAGCCTGAAAAGGCAACCTTGCTAAGCCATGGAGTTTACACTTTCATAGACTCCATGCATGATGGAAAAGACAAGCACCTTGTGATGATGCTTGTAGTGAAAAATGCATCATTTGACCCGGGAGGGCTTAAAACTATTTTTAAACATTTGCTCCAACATCATCCGTGCATATTTCCATGGGTTCCAAGAATAACTTGTTATTGCTGCATAACATGGAAGTTGTGCTATAGGATTTGGGATCCTGGTGGATTCTCTTTAGTTTTGTAGTAGTGTAGGATTTAAATTTTTAATTAGGAGATTGAATAAAGAGTTTAGAGTTTTCTATATGTAACTACTAATAGGGTGTTTTCAGCACTATTTTTATCTGTTCATGTGACACAGGTGAATAAGTTTGGGGGATCTCCTCCATGGTGCATCAAGAGAGAATGATGTGCTACAAAGGGAAGTCTCTAACTCCTTGCTTTTGTTTTTAGTTTTTGATTTTTATTTTGTAGTTTAGGATAGATTTGTTGCTTGAGGACAAACCACATTCTAAGTTTGGGGGAGGGTAACAAAATAAAAAATTTTCTGAACTTGGTTTCTCCCTTGGCTTTGTGTTGGTTTGTGTCCTGGCTTGAGTAGGCACTAATTCTAGGTGTTAGATTTGTTCCCTTGATAGGTGTAAATGCTTGATTGTGATTTCTGACTTGTTTTACCCAGATACTAATTGGATTTAGCTTTGAAATTAAATTTTTGGAAATTAGTTGTTTGGCAAACTTGTTGTGAATGATTGATTAGTGAATTGACCTTAACCAGTGAGATTTTGAGCCTACACACTTGAAGGAGTAATGCTTAATGAAATTGTGATGAAACTCCTATTTCTTTCATGAGTGTTGTTCGTTTTGATTCTTTGTTCTAGAACTTGACTTATGACCTTTTCAAAATTGACAATTGATTGCATGCATGAACATGATTAAGGCACTTAGGTTTGTGTTTTTGTGGCCTTCAGCAAATTTTTGAGACATAATGATCCCTTAGTTGCCCACTTTGAGCCTTTGAGATTAGTGATTTTCTTTGGTTGAAATGAATATTTTGAGAAGTACCTTTGAAATTGTGAATGAGCAATTAAGTGGAATGTTAGAAATTGGTGAAAGTGTAAGTGCTGAAAATTTGATGTTTCTATTTCTCTTCTTAAAAAAAGAGAAAAAAAAAACAACAAATGTGCTTAAAAAAATTGAAAAAAAGAAGAAGAGAATAGAAAAAGAAAAAAAAAGAAAGAAAAGGAAAGAAGATCAAGTGAATTGAGTTGAGATTGTGTAATTACTTTCCTTGCTCATTTCATAATTTAAAAGGGAAGTGTTGTGGTTTGATGATTAAACCCTTTGTTTATCCTTTTATTCTTTTATCCCACCTGACACTTTTAGCCATGGCTCCGCTACAACCAAATAAAGGCCTTATGATTTGTGCATGCGGTCAATAAATTCAATGGAGATGTAGGTCTATAGTCAAGCTTATGGTAACATGTGTAACACCCCGATTTGGAAATAGAATTTTCACTAAAAATTTGCGCCATTTTTTTTTTATAAACATTACAAGCGATCAGTATTTGGAGAAGAAGTTTCCATGTCAACTTTATTTCCAAAAATATTTCTCAACTTAGTTTTCGAAAAGGTTACATAACTAAATTAGTTTCTTAAATAACTTGGTTTCATAAAAAGGTTTTCCTAAATACAATTTGATTCATTTGATTTTTAATATTTGGTTCCTAAACTCGCAATATAAAATTCCTTTCCAAAAAGAGATGTCACTAACACTTTTCCAAAAAGCTCCTTTTCGTGATGCCAAAATTATTCGATGGTTAATTTGCGGAAAACATTTAATTATTTAAATTAACTTCATACATAATCAAAAAGAACTTCTTTTATTCCATTTAAACAATCTATATTACAACTGGGGTTACATTCGGGACAGATTAATCATGTCCTAATCACCTTAAGATAGGATACAAAGCAAAGACTATCCTATCTTATACTACAAGTCTTCATTGCTATCTCCCATCACAAGTGTCTATAAGATTCCTCGATTGCTGCTTCTGCTTCCTCCTTGTGTGTGCGTCATCTTGCGATCCTCTTCCGACTTGAGCAACCACTTCTCGTACTGCATATTCTGTCATCTGTGGACATTGTTTCCCCAATGTCCACAGGAAAGGGGAATAGAGAGAGTAAGCACTTCCGAACGATATCATCGTCGACGGCGCGGGCTTACTATAGGGGAATATTAAAACCATACAAACATGTACATTATTATTACCATTACCATATTCCATTTGTTACCATAAAGTCTTTTCCCAAGAAGGTTATACCTCTTAAAAACCATTGCCGTTATATTTAATTATCTTTAGTCTCTAAGTTTCATACCATCGGTAAATCGAAAAAGGGGTACCATTACCGAGGTTCAAGGTATGGATATCACACACGTTACATCTCCTCCACAAATCCAACCATATCCTAGTTCGGAAAGCAGATGGGACACACAGGAACCTTAGCCACACTGGCATCGAAGTCGGTAAACGAAAAGACTATACCATCGCCAGTGGTCAGTAAGATATAAAAATTCGTGTGACCAACACCGGCGGTCAACAAGATTCATTTCATAAAAGTTTCCAAAAACCCAGCCCTTACCGAACTTCTAGCCCCGTTCAGGTTCCCTCTCACCATCTATGATTTGCTCAAGGGGGCGACAGCACTATCTCCAGTTGGCCTGCAGTCCTCGCTACGATGAAAGCCCAGACTCCCGCGTGAACCTTGTCATTGTAGTCCCGTCCCGCCTAGAGAAGTACTCGAGGCTTCTTGACGTTTCACCATCCTTGCCCTCCCTTATTGCAATCATCACTTGAAGAACTCCTATCTCCAAGCATACCTGAGTATCTGTAGATAAACAGGGTGTCTTTCCTCTCCACTACTTCACTCTCAACGCAAGGTTTAAAATAAAGGGTTCCTATGTCTCTTAAGTCTTTTAAATCATCGAAGGGTTTTACTAAGTTGAACATTCCTAATTGTGGTCGACCCATTCTAAGCCACACTTCTAACGGGTCTCGACCTCTAAGGGATTAACCTATCACAAGCGCTTCCACATCACAGCGAATTCCAAACCGAGCTCACAACCACGGCGTTCCATTCACGTGGCCGGCAAAACTTAATGATCAAGCGCGTCACCCTGACAGTGCGATCAAGGGATAACATTATAAAGTTTCATAAATCTCCGTAACGATTCCATACCAATTTCTTAAATCATAAAGCCTTTTAATCATTCCCCAAAAATTTTCCAACATATCATCATATGAATCAATTATCCAATAACAGGTTTATATAACATATACGCCAGACATGTTATCATTAACAATTTAATATTATAATCGATTCAACATCATAATTAAACAGAATATCCAACATATACAATTATATTTGAGGGATCGTTGTTTTCGTATGAACGGCAGAACACACACACAATTGCCGTTTACTACTCACCCGATAGATCCCTAGTTCCGACCTTTGAGATGATACGGAACGTCCTAACATTACCCTACATGCCACTATGTCTTAAGAAGGCTTCTCTCTCACCTTGAGTTGAAGCTACAAAATTAGTGTCCTCTTGCTTTGAAACGTCACCCAAATCCGAACGAAAGCCTTTACCAAATAATATTTACAAAATAATTTCATAAATAATTACTCAATTACCATTAAGCAAACCACAAGACACATATCCTTAACAACAATTTCCTTTATCACTTTTTAGGAATCAAGAAGACTTGAACCAAAACTTCCAATACATAAAGTAAATCATACTTTACAGAATCAAAACCTTTAAAACGTCAATGGAAATTTTTTAGAACTAATTATTAAATCAAAAGAGATTATTTCATACTTTTCATTAACTCTGAAAATCAATA
This sequence comes from Crotalaria pallida, assembly GCA_037953625.1. NCBI lineage: Eukaryota > Viridiplantae > Streptophyta > Magnoliopsida > Fabales > Fabaceae > Crotalaria > Crotalaria pallida. The sequence goes on from CM075651.1 coordinate 78,266,142, forward strand.
ACAACTACCGCTCAAGGATTAACATAAAACAAATAACTTAAACTTGATGCAACCTTTTTTAATCATTTGGACAGCCCAGAAACACCTTCTTTAAAAATCCATTTTAACATTTACCAAAAACACCTAACACATCAACAATCATTCTAACATATAACTTTAAAAACATAATCATAACACCTTGAAAATAAATCTAAATTTTTCTTTTACTAATAATCTTACTTCTCAGCACCTTATAACAACTACCATGTTCAGACTATTCATACAGCATGACTTTAAGGTATTTTTCTTTTGATGCAAATCTTAATCAGATCAAGCAGTAAACAAGTTTTGCAAAAATCATGTTATAAGCATATATAATTAAATAAGAAAGTAAACTCAAGCATTCAAAATCTAAAATACTTTCTCTATCATTAATTAGATTAAGTTACAGGCCAAAATCAGATTACAGAAGATTCACTCTCAAACATCAGTACATTCACATAATTATTTTTATACAATAACCTTTGTAGATATTCACACCAACTTAACAGTAATTAATCAAATATAATATTTGAAAACATTAATTTCTCAAAGTCTTTGAAGTTTTGGAACCATGTAAATACTTAGAAAATAAATCATTTCTAAAATAAAAACTAACAAAACTTTAAAATTAAATATCAAATCAATATTTCTTTTTCAAGAACAACCTTCAATCATTTTATACATGTACAAATAATATTTCATTCAAACACACATTCAATATTACTTTAAAATTCATTTTCTAATCCTTTGCACTTATACTTCAAATTTAACATGAAATCTACATATCTAATCATTCAAGAACAAGTCATAACATAAATACTACACATTTCTCATTTTTGGACAGCATGCGTACACAAACTTAAAAATTTAATTTCTCTTAAACAGAACATCGAAAACATATGCCGAATTTTCCTAAATTCTTATTACAACTTCTAGTATAATAAAATGACTAAATTCAAACAAAATAAAATAGTTGCATCTGCTGTACAGTCACAGAAAAAGTTGCATCAATTTAAGAAGTTCAAGTAAACAATCCAAAACAATTATACACAATTCCTACTTATGCTACAAACTTTAAAAATACCAATATTTCAAATAAAATATTACTTTTCACTATTTAAAAATTCTGGACAGCAACTTAATTTTTTTTATACAATCAAAGTAATTAATCAAAAACACTTATTTTCTATTTGTTTCTACATTACATTTGTACATACAAACAAAGTATCACTAACACTCTTCAAAAATAATTACTTGGGGTATTAAATAAATAAATTTTTCAGAATAAAGATCAAATTTCCAGAATTAAAATAAAACTTTCAAGATTAATCTTTTCCATATAAACATATAATATTTTCCATAAACATACTAAAGCAATCATCAAGTCAATTAGAAAAATTCAATAAATTTAATTTCTTTTTCTCTAAAATTCGACTAGCATATAGACAACTTAGAAAAATATTTTTAATTCCTAAAGCATCTATATAATATAATCACATCATTACGTATACTAAAAAAAAAGATATTTAATCATTAATAAAATATAAAATAGATCTCTTTTAGAAAAATAATCACTTTTTCCAGCAAATAACATTTACAAACATATCAACCACATACTCATACAATTAATCAAAAATACATGTTCTTATGGGTTTATAACAACTATCATCTGTTCCTATTTCTTTTAAACAATCAACTATAATTTAACTACACATCAAACCACACACAAATTACAAAAAAATTATTTTAGAACAACACCATAGACCTCACGGTCTATAATTTTTTTATTTTTCCAGAAATTTATTTTTTTATTGTTCATTATTTTTACTCATTGTTCTTATTTAACTTAAATCAAACAAAAGGTAATAACATAAAATCAAACAATAACAAGTAAAAAAATTTCATAACATATAATTCCATATACTTCAAGAACATCAAAATTTTCCAGAATTAATTTTATTCTTAAAAATCATTTTTTGTTCCTTTAAATCATTTTCATTTCATTTCTACTTTAAAGAAAATACCTATTTGTTTTCATTCTTAACTATAACTCAAATACACATGAAATAACAACAATTATCATACAATATATATATATATATATATATATATATATATATATACATACACGTCCAGAAAAGAAAAGAAAATAAAAACCAAAAATAAAAATCCATTTTAATCTTTTATTCATTTCCATTCTCTTTTTATTTTATTAAACAACAATACAATCCATATTATAATCTTATTATGTGACACATAATAATCTTATTATGTGACACGGCCTATATATATATACCTATACCAGAAATTAATTTTTTTCCATTGTTATTTACTTATTGATTCTTATTCCTTATTATAAAGAAACAAAAACAATTAAAAGATAAAGAATAAAAACTTATTTAACCATACAAAATTTTTTATACTTCATATGATCTTAGAAATAAAATAAACCCAGAAAATAAATTGATCAAACTCATCAAAAACATTTAGCCATCTTAAGAATTAAAGAAAAGGGGAGATAAATCCCTTTAAACACTCTTTTTGTGTCCCTTTTCTCATTCTTAATTCATATGACTCAAGAAAAATATCACTTATTTAAAAATAACTTTAAAATGAAAATAAAAAATTTAGAACTTAGCTATAGAAGAAATTGAGAAAGTTTAAACAAAAATATAAACAAAACAACTTAAAAATAGCTTAAATAAATAAGTGATTTTGGGTTACCTCTACTCCTTAAGCTTTTTAGAAAACTTCAAGCAACAAAGCAACTCTTCCCTCCTTCCTTAGCTTACTCGTCCCTCTCTCTCTCTTTTCTCTTAGAATTTTTTTCTCTTGTAAAACTATCAAGTGTTTGTGTGTGAAAAATGTGGGAACTAAGGCTATCTATTTATAGGTGTTGAGGATGCATTTCCCCTCCATTTTTCAGAGAAAAATTCGTCCCCCCTTCATCAAGTCTCAGTCAAAAATTTTCAAACACTACTTGGAACATGAACTAGCATTAAATGGGATTTTGTTGATTCCTAAAGCCTTTTAATTCATGGTTTATTCTCACAAACTTCAGAACTATTCTTCCCCTCTTTCTACTATTTTTTTGGACGGTTTATATATATTAAAATAGAAGAGAAAATTTTTCATTGGTTCATTGTGGAGGTGCCTACATAATTTTCCCATCATATTAACTATCAAAATTTGATTTTCTACCTACTGTACAAAAATTTTCGTAAATATTAAAATAAAAATTTTATTTTTACATATTAAGATTCTACATTTTAATACGATCATTTTCATATAAAGTTTGTAATTTTTGGACTTACGGTTTGAAAGTTATGAATTTTTGAAGTCCTAAGATCATTTCCTTCAAAAATACACTTTCTAAGCTTTCAAATAATTTAAAAATAATAAAAATACGAAAATACACTTAATTTGAATAATAGTTCATTATACAACTTCAGAAATGTATTTTCATTTTCAAAATAAAATATTCTTTAGTCAAAAGGTTATTTAATGCATTAAAACCATACATTGGTTCTTAAAACTCAAAAATTCGTTCACTACTGTAGCAGTGATAAAATTTCGAAAACTCAAAAATAAAAATCAAAGCTTTACATTTTCATAATCTAGATTTCTATACGATCGTTTTGACATATCATTTGTAATTTTTCGACGTACGGTTGAAAAGATATGAATTTCTAAATATAGGGTACTCTAATTCATCAAAAATCATTTCATCTTTTAAAATCATTTAAATCAAATACTTTACCTTAAAATATTTCATTTAAATAGGCTAGGGAAAATATTGGTACATAATATATATATATATATATATGTCACGTATATATATATATAGGTATATATATATTTATTCATATATATATTAAATCCAAGCATCAAAATCAAGCATAATTTCCTAATTTCAATTATAAAGTCACAAATAATTTGGGTAAAATTGTGGGTCTCACAACATGCTCTCATTGTTTGAACTTGAGTGAATTGATAAATATTACCCTTACATATGAGAGATGTTGAGAGGTTGTGTGGTCACTAATCTTTTGTTCACTTTGATTTTGTTTTTCAACTGGTTTTCATTGAGGTGATTTGCTAGTGAAGAAAAGTATCTTGGGTAGGTGAGTTGTAATTTATGGTTAGGTTGCTATACCTTGGGAGGGGAGAATCTTAGGCTCTGAATTTATGTTTTACTTTTGCCTGGGACATGCAAAATGCTAAGTTTGGGGGTGGCCGCAGTACTCCTTCCTTTCATGAATCTTCTAAAACCCTACCTGTTGATAAATTGATCCAATCTTCTGATGATCTATCCATAGATCGAGGAAGATTTCCCACCAAGTCGGCGGCGAACTCGCTGCATGGGTGGAGGCCCTGAATGAAGAGTTGCAACGCCACTAATGAGGGTAACTCCATGATCTGATTCTTTTCCCTTGTGAACCTGGTGATAAAGTCGCACCAACTTTTATCATGGGCCTGGGTTACTTTAGAGAGAAAGTGAACAGTCTTGGAACGAGCTCTACTGGTTGAAAGCTATAATTTAATGGCATCGGTGGGCTGTGTCCAACTGTTGATGGATCTGGATGCCAGAGCTTGGAACCATTCCGAAGCTAGTCTTGTCAGGCTTAGTGAGAAAGCCTTGCACATAATGTCAGGGCTTCTAAGTTGGAAGGCTATTTCGACTTAGAACTTTATGATGTGTTGCTCCGGATCCCTGTGCCATCATAACTGTAAAGGTTGAGGAGATGCTGAAAATTCTTTGGATTAAGGGCATCCATAATTCTTTCGCAAAAAAGGTTCCAGCCCTAGATAGGACTCCTCGCAGTCGGGGGTCTCTTGGGTCATCGCTTCTCGGATTGCCTGTATACGAGCTCTCAAATCAACAGGTCCTAGGTACCTCTTCCCGGGGTTGCAGCGAGGTGTGCGTTGACGAGTTGATTTCCGAACTGCTCCACTGCTTGTGTTACTCCTTCGTGCTCCCTTGCCAGGTGAGGCTGCTCGTTCGGGACTCGTTGTTTGGGAGCAAGTCGACCTTCAGATTCCGAACGAATCCATGAAGGCTTTTTCGATTTTTCCGCTAATTAACTTATCCAACCTGGCTTGAAAAGATGATGCCAAGTTTACACTAACCTTGATCGGGTTCTCTTTCCTTGAGGTGATGTGGGTTCCTCTGGTGGAGGTATAGGGGCGTCGGGAGTCACAGACGTTGCAGCTCCATCCCTAGGGTCGTTTTCATTTTGTTGCTCCCAAGCGTTTTGTTCTATATCTCAGGAACTAATTTTGAAATTGCAATAATCTCAAGGACTAATTTCACGATAACCCACTAAGTCAAGGACTAATTTCATATATTATTCCTTAAATATTCCTATTCATAATTATAATTAAAAGGACAACCATATTCTATCGAGACTAGTATGTGTTAAGTTAACGACTATAACTCATCAGTCATGGATATTGAATATGAAGTCTTCAAATAGGTACACATTAGGAGTAATGGTGTAATGGATTAACCCTTTATAAGACTGCTATGTGGAGTTTTATGTGAATGTATGTCATAAGAAGTCCTTAGAGTGACAATGTTGTAAGTGGTCCTTCAAAGTCGCTATAGCTCCTAACATGAAGATCGAGTCATATCTTTTAACTCAGTTAATCGTCTTCTTTAACTAGTTGATCATAAAGGCAGTGATCAGATAGGTGACAAGTCATATGGAGGGATGTGAGTGATGAAGATTTATTTGCACCTTATATATAATAGGAGTTATATATTTGGGATGCTTGGTTGAGTGAGGTTGTGAAGTGTGTGACCATGCTTAAGCTTGATAATATGGGATATTGAAGAGACTTGCTTACCACGTTCACTCGGTGATCAAGAAACCATAGATTGTACTATACATAGTAAATCCATGTCATGTGTGTAACTAAAATATTTGAATAAATGGACAATCATAACTACACATGAACATTGGTTATTAGGAAAAGGTTATGTCGTCAAATCACAAACTTTACTATCACTTAATTGATAATGATATGTTCCTAGATACCACTCATTACTTTAAATGTTAAAATGTGATTTTCACATTACTACCAACATTATTGGAACTTAATTTCAAATTTAGATCATATCAATGGAAGATATCATAGTTTGGAATATATGTAGTTAGTTGTTGCATTTTTAGTTGACACGACGGTGCTAAATTAGTTAGCACAACCATGCAGCAAGGCGTAACCGTGCTGAATCATGCCATGGTCATATTTAAAAGACTAGTCTATTAGTTTCAGCCTAATTGCCTAAAACTATTATGAGGAGTAATGTCAAGTCATTGTGATCACTACTGCACACCATATGTCAACCATAGCGGTGCTAAACTCTTAGAAAGTTATTGTGGGTGATTCCTCCTTCCATTGCTACCACATTGAAAAGATTGAGTTTCGATTGATGACGTCTATTCATGTGGATATCAATAAATGCACAATTATGATGATGCGCTTGTCATATACATACATTATATGATCATGATTCGTACGACAATCTTGATCAACCCCACAAGGGTTCTCCGTTTCCTCTTTTAAGAGGTAAAGATTTAGCAACACAAATCATGCTCATTTGGCATAGATTTGGCTTGGGAATTTTGAATTTAATATTATTTAATTTTACGCTGAGAGGGAGAGAGAGGTGCAACATTGGCATTTACTTTTGGCCTCAAAGCAAGACATATATACCTAAGAATTCATTCCTTGACATCGACGTTAAAAATTCACAACACATTTGCTAATAAAAATAAATAAAATTCAATTCACAACGAATTATAAAAACTCGAAATTCACAAATTAAGAAGCATAAGTTTCAAACTCATAACATAAGTTAAAGGTATTGCTAACAAGTATCCTTAGTGTTCTAAGGCACTTGTTAAACTTCACATAAAATGAAAAATCAATACAAATCCCTAAAAGATTGTAATCATGAGTATTTATTTATTTTTTTTCTTTTCGGTGTGTTCCTTTTCCATTCTTTCAAATAGACTCCCATCATAAACAGCTCGAACAGTTTCCTTTTGCAATAAACCATCCTTATCTTTTGCAAGAACATAAAGGATCTTCCATTCTGTGTAGCTAGCAAGCCTGAGTCACATGGTAACAATTTATGATTCATAAATTCATTAGTAAATAATCAACAGTAACAAATTTAACTCTGTGATTTATTACAAACTTACCATCCTTTGTAATCCTTAGGAACTCTATTTGCCTTTAACATCTCCATCAATTCATCAGATGTTAAAGCATTCGGGTGTTTTCGGGCATGCTTGCTGAAGATTTCTTCAAATTTTGAAGGAACGAACCTAAAAGTCACAACATTGAATAAGAATACAGATAGCACTAACATTATAACGACAACAGGGTGTAGCCCAAACAAAAATGTTTGTTAACATATGTATTTGACATCAAAGTCTAATTGGGTAGGAATGATGAATTTTTCAAGAAAGAAAAATAGAAGGACCCACCACTTTTTATCAAAATAGTAGGTGTTAGATTTTGATGTCCAATATAGTTGTAAAAATAACTTCTATACTATTATATAAAAAAAACTCTGTTTTATAATTATTTTTTACTAAATAAACTAAAAAAATGTACATAATTTAGTATTCCCAATTTTACCTTTAAAATGAACAATTATTAAACTACTAACTAGTCACTGATCACTGATAAAGGGAATAATGAGATGTACATAAATATCTACCTTCCTTCACTATCATAGGCACCAGAATCACTTCCATGTTTGCCCCTTTGGATGTTTTTAACTTCGATTGGAAGCAATATAGAAGGAAACTTTCCCTACAGTCACCACCATAACCAACAAGAACCGGATAAGTCGAGCGAGTAGTTGTAGCGGAAATAAAATTCTCTAAGTACAAAATTTCAATGAATATTTTCAAGAATAACAAAGCACTCCTATGTTATAAGGGAAAAAGAAAATTAATTTCACATCTGTAAATTTCAATGAATACATTTAATTTTTTCTAATTGATAAAAATTAGAGCTATTTCAAAAAAATTGCATTGCAAATAAAATAAAAATTAAATAAGACAATTATTTTCTAAAAATATTTTTAAAATGATTGTATTAAAATTAAAAAATTAATTAACTTTTTCTTATATTCTAAGAATTTTTTCTTGTATTGCATTTTATCGGACATTTTCTTATATTTGGAGCGGATGGAGTATTAGTTTGTAACAAAAGTTAATCTAAAATATTGTTCACCAAAAAAAAAAAACAAAACAAAACAACGTGGGGTTGGTCAAGTGGTAGCTCACTTGGTCCCTTAACCAACTGGTCTCGAGTTCGAGCCTTGGGTATGGAGCAATCCCCGCTGGGAGACCTCTACCGCTTAGTGCGAGCTCAGTTGGGTCGGACCGGATGAGTCGGATTCTGGGTAAACCAGATCTGGGTACCGGTTGGTGTAAAAAAAAAAGAAGAAACAAAAAAACAACTTATCTGATTTCCGATGTGACTTTGCTAGAAATCAAAACGGCCAAACCCCTATCCGGTCTTCGTGCTAATCTATTTCGAGTGTCATTTTTTTTGGCCCGTTATTTTGGTCTTTAATTAATTAATCAATATTTAAAAAAAATTTCATTGTGACTGATTACTGATTAGATAAACCATGCTGAAGTGTAATGCACTTTCAAAAGCATAAAGTAGTCATCATCAAGGTTCTTTGAGGGAAAATATCGGAGCCCTGTGGGAGATGCCATGTACACTACAATTTCAAAAGCATAAAATAGTCATCAAGGTTCTGTTTACTTTTTATTTATATAAATAATCATATTCTCACATCTCAAAATGAGATGTAAGGGTGTAAAAAAAAGAGAAAAATAGAAAAAAAATATATTAATGATGTGGTGGAAATTTATAAAAAAAAAATCAAATATAAATGAAAGGGTCTAAAAAATAAAATAAAATAAGATTTGTATCTTTATTTTAATGTACTGTTATGCATTTGCTTTTACTCTTAATACATCCATTAATTATTATCCACTTTTAATGTTATATATATATATATATATATATATATATATGGAAAATGCTTAAAAGTATCACTACGACATTGTTTAAAAGAACAAAAGAGACAATTTTATCTTAAAAAATGTTGAATTTAAAATATCGAGAACTAGTGCACTTGGATTTTTAATGCAAGTTTTTCTTTAATGTATTTCTTAACCATTATCCTTAGGACACTGATTAGCAAGACTATTTATATATATATATATATATACTCCCTCTGTCCCTAAATATAAGACCCCTTTGGAAGATTTCACGTCCATTAAGAAAGTGGAATAATTTTGTTAATTGTATTGGAAATGTGAAATTTTGATATATATTTTCAAAATTACCCTTATTAATATTATTGGGAATCTAAAAAGTGGTAAATAAATAGGAGTGTTTATGGAAAAAAGTAATTAATGATCATTGAAAATTGGTAAATGGTCTTATAAATAGGGACGAATTAAAATAAAAGTGTCAAAAGGGTCGTATATTTAGGGACGGAGGAAGTATATATATACTCCTTCCGGTCCTATTTATAAGACATTTTTTGGGTTTTTCACTCTCACCAAGGAAAGTGAATAAACTTATTAATGACATTAGAAATGTAAAAATTTGATATATTTTTTCATAATTACCCATATAGTTATTATTAGAACTTTAAAAAGTGTTGACTTTATAAGAGTGTTAGTGAAAAGAAATAATTAAATGTTATTGAAAATTAGAAAGGGATCTTATAAATATGTCCAAAACAAAAACCCCAAAAGGGTCTTACAAATATAACCGGAGGGAGTATATCTTAAGACATTCATTAATACACTCAAAGTTAGGATCACACTTATTTATTTCCTTCCTTTGTTCTTAAATTAAGCAAATAAAAACATTTCATAAATGGTCTCAAATATAAGTAAAATTTAATTAATTTTCTATTCGTAATACAATTATTCTTAAAATATGTGGTTGTCATTTAATTTTTGTTCTAATACAAGTTTTGTAAAGAAGTTTAATTATGTCACAAATCCCTGAAGTTTGGGGTACTTTTGCTAAATATCCTTATACTTTTTTTTTAAATATCTGACACTCCGAAGTTAATTTTGGATTTGTCATATACCCACACTACCAATTCTGACCAATTTTGATGACATTTAATATCAAAATCCTAATAAGACGCAGGAGGTTGGTCATGTGGTGCCGCATGATGTTACATGGGCGAAGACGACATCTCTCTTCAATTCTTTTATTTATTTATTTTATTTAACTAAAAATATAAAAATATTAAGTTTTTTAGTTTTTTAAATTAAAAAAGAAAAGGATCTTTGCCCACGGGGCACCAAGTGTTTAACCTCATGCGTCTGATCAAGATTTCGATATTACACGTCAGCAAAATGAGCCGGAATTGGTAGTAGGGGTATATGACAAACCCATAGTAATTTCGGGGAGTCGGACATTGAAAAAGAGAATAAGGGTATCTGGTAAAAGTAAATCAAATTTCAGGAACTTGTGACATAATTTTTTATGAAATATAGAAGATTTAATGCATGCACTCAACTTTAATTTCTTAATTAGTATGAAATTAGTTTTTTTTTTATTATATATATTTGAGACCGAATGGAGTACTTCCTTTGTTATATTTTAAGTGTCTTTTTCAGGTATAACGTTAGGATTAAGAGATGTAGTTAATGTATATTTTTTAATTAAATTATTATGGTATTTATCTAATTTGTATTTATCTCTCTTATAATTATATTTACTATATTTTTTCACTTATTATGACTTTTCTAAATTAAGTGAAGATAAAATTATAAAAAGAGTAATTAATATAGTATTCATTTTGTAAAAAGATCAGACATTTATATAAGAACAAACTTTTTATATTAAAAATACAATTAACGTGAAAGGAAGGAAGTAATATTCTATTATTCTAATATACTAAATTGAAAAGGATAAACTATTCGAATATAAAAATATAAATATAAATTTGAAACTCATGTGATTGCATGTATAGTTTCCAAACAAAATTGTTGAAGCTAGTTTTAGTTAATTTTGGTGAGTAATTAAGAATAAAATGTTATCCCTAAAAAAATAGCATATATATATGGTGAATACTCGAATCTGATCAATCATCATGAGGTTGAGTTGATTTATACGACCACATATATTCTAGATATGATCAAACGGTTTACTGTAATCTCCTTTCGAAATATCATTTTAATCTTACGAGTGAAGATTTTTCACGGCTGGCATTTCCTATGAAAAACTGCAGCTGGATTTCAGTCCCAAAGGATAAACATGCCCATACCAAAACTTCACAAAACGTCAACCTCTGCCAATTATAGCAACTGTACTCCTATAGTGTCACGTAACATCATGCCGACATTGTTTTTCAAAAAGAGGTAGGACAAGGTTTTTATGACTTATTGGGTCACATAATAAGATGAGGAGTCATTTTTCTCCTAAGAGCATCCCCATCCGGGGTTCAATAGTCAGTTTATACCTTAGAAGAACAAGGATGGATGGGTTTAGGGATGGATTAATTTTTCTTAAAGAAGCTGCGGCTTATACAAGCCAAGTTTATAAGGTTAAAACGAGACCCAATTATACTATTTTTAGAAAATGTGGAAGAGATGAGAGGTGCTTAAAAGTTTTACATATATAGTATGAAATGTAAAAGTGTAAAATAAGTTGTGGAACCATTTATAAATAAAAATTGAGTTCGAGAATAGAGTGAAAAAATAATAAAAATTCTTATCGGTTAAGAAAGTATAAAAAATTTTAAAAAAATATTTTGAACCCACTCAAAAATGCAATTGGAGACCAAGAATGTGTATATGCTCTGAGTGGTCATATGATAAGGTTTTCTTTGGTGTACATGTGATATTTTTTGTTTAGTAAGTAAGCAAATTTTTATTTTCCTTTTTACAAGGATAGAAGGGACAAAAACACAATTATCATAATGTGAATCCAATTCCACATTTTTATGTTTCATGACCAAAACTTTTTGGGGTATTTCTATCATGCAATTCAAAATTGGATGGTTGCTATGCAACCTTTTCTTAAACCAATAAGAAGTTGCCACCTATGCCATGTCATTATTTGAAGTAGTTAAAATTAGTTTTTTGCAATTTAGTCCAACATAAAAAGTAAATTAAAAATTTAGTCCTTTGTCCCTATAGACAAATTATATCTTTTAATTTTAAATTTAGTCACTTGCATTAAACCTTTTTACAAAAGTGACTAATTTTAATTACTTTTAATTTTTTTTTAAATTAAAAGTTATAATTTGCCTATAGGTACAAAGGACTAAATTTTTAATTTACTTTTTATGTTGGACTAAATTGTAAAAACCTAATTTTAACTAGGTTTAAGAAAAAGTTGCATAACAACCATCCAATTTTGGATTGCATGATAATAACTCCCAAGTTTTTAAGCTAATTTTTGGGACATATGAGATTACTATTTTATTTCAGGTATAGAAGTAAAGGAAGGTTATGGTATGCTTGTAAGCAAAAACATCATTGAATTTTGAATAGAACTCATCCGATTGTTGCGGGATTCCTTACAACAACTTTATATGGACTCAAACCTTTAAGATGGTTGAGACGCGTCAAAAGTAAAGAATTACGAGAAAGTTTTATATTCCTTCCGTATGTATGTATTTTAAGATCCATTATGTATAAGTTTTAAGAAACGATGAAATGATGTAATAATTTGTGATATTTTGATTATAATATTTTTATATAATCATTATTGAAGAGAGAAAGATATTAAAATTGAAAAAAAGATTATGATAAATAAGAGTATAATTAGGAAAAACAATATTAATTATGCATTGATTTTATTATAAAATATATATATATATATATATATATATATGACATATGGGACAAAATCTCTGTAAACATTACATATGAAACAAAAATGGAAGAAGTATTTTCTTAACGTAGGTTTGTGTAAAGTGGAGAGAAAGAAAAAAAAGACAGAAAATGAGAAAGGAATTGGAAAATATTGATATTTTTTACAATAATTAAAAAAAAAGGATTTTTTAACTAATTGGTTGTTACGGTGGTTGACGTAAATTAGCCTCTTTCACCTCCACCTCTCATAAAAACAAAAAATTACAATTTTAACCATTCAATTCATCTTCTTTTCTCTATATTTGATTCTTTCCTTCCAAGATTGCACTAACAATTCTAATCCCACTAAAAAAATGTGGATTAACAAATATATTTATTTTTGACAAAAGCACGATAATAAGAATATGGATTGACATGCATGTCAAGATGCTAGTCAAAATAATTAAAATTCCTTATGCTATATACAAGATAAGAAATAATGATGTTTTAATGCTTCCTTTTTAGTTTTTTGTTTTAATTTCTTTTATAATATTATTGATTTAGTAATTAAAAAGTTTGATGATTGGGATTAAAAATTAAAATAATAATGATAAATGATAATATTAACCTTAAGATAAAATGAAAATGGCGATATTTACCATTTTTTTAAGGGTTAAGGACACGGCATATTCAATGGAATGACAATCAAAGATGAACGTGGATAAGGCAAGGAAAGTCGAACGGGGTAGGTGATGTTGGTCAAATTGCAATAAAATAAACGTAGATAAAGTTTGAAATTTAAAGCATAATAAAAAATAATTTTCATGAATAAAAATTAAAAAGGTACGTGTATATTATTGCAAAAGGGGAATATTAAAAAATTTTACCGGGCGGGTTTTCTGACTGAGTCCGAAATTGATGAAAATAGCAGCGACAGTGGACAGCAAAATCCCACAACCTATAGCTCTAAATCCTGCAATTAAGAAAGTATCACGTATAATATATATACGAAGAAAGCATCAGTTGTCCTACATTTTGAATCATTTCATATGTTAAAGTGTTGGTATTGATATAAAATAATAAGTTTAATTAAAAAGATTTTATTATATATTTTTTAATTACCAATTTTCACATTTAAATGTATGGAGTGGCAAAAATATGAGACATCTTTGTGTTCTATGATAAACATCCCATCCATTCCATTTAAATAATAAAATGATAAACATCCGATCAAATAAAATCTGATACTGTTGTTTTCTTAGCCGTATTTCCTTCTTTGCTCCGTTGTTTGCTTTAATGGCATGTTTCGATGGATTTTTTTTCTTTTTGTTTAAATTCTGGATGAAAAAAAAAAAAAACCTAAAGGCGGAAAGGAAAGAATATGTTTTATATTAATGGTACCAACAAAAGAAAAGAACGATTAATACTTTATAATTCTTAATTAAAGGATTATGAATTATGAGTTTTATTAATTTAAGATATTCACTAATGTAATATATGCATCCAGAATTGATATCTTAATATATACTCCCTCCGGTCCTATTTATAAGTCATATTCTAGAAGGATTTTTTGTCCTGTTTATAAGTCACTTTGTATTTTCTAGGAGCCATTTATTGCTATTTTCTTTTATTTGTCATTTGCCCATTAATGTGAAGTAATACATTGTGAAATTCCCAATGCAAGTTAAGAGGGTAAGATTGTAATGTTGAAGTATTTTTTTTAAAGTTTCAAGAAACCTAACTACCCTCCTTAATCTGTGTGATATGGTTAAGTATGCCCTATAAATAGGACCAGAGGGAGTATCTATTTGTCTTGTATGAATAAATAAATTGTTTCTACATATAAAATAAGCAAATATATATTCAAATGTCAATTTTAGATATACATGGAACACCACTCTAATGGATTGGCCCCAAAAGAAGCTAGATTAGTATAAGCCAGACTACCCTCCGTAATATATATATAACAGCGAATAGGGGTTAATATGTTAGCACCTGTCTTGATCCCTGAAATAACATTGCGACATGTAATCACATCAAGTGGACAAGTAACCTAACCAAATGGACACAGCCCTAACTTCACTATGAAGGAAGGCAATCCCAAAGTCCTCTAAATACTAATGATTAACCTAACTAAATGTTTGGTGGATATCTGTATGTCATACCGTATGGCATGACACTCATATGCATTCACTCTTTGGCCTTGCATAGAATTTTTAGGAGAAAGAAAAAATAATAATAGGTAAAGTATAAAATTAGGTGTTGATGTTAGAAGCACAAATAACACATCTCTTTTACAAGTATCCACCCGATGATTCGCTCCAAAGTTCGTTTCCTCTCGGTTCAAGCAATCAACAATCTATCCCTTCCAACATCACTTCTTCTATTGAAAAGTACAAAGTATAGAAGAAAAATTGTTCAAATACCAATGATTAAACTCATGTGCTCGTATTTTATATCTCGCAGCTCTATTAACTTCTTCTGTAATTTATTTATTGGGATCTGCACTTTTATGGTTGTAATAATAATAATAATAATAAGAATAATATTTTCTTCACCAATAGTACAAAATTTTGATCATTGTCCTCACCTCCAAGTTTAGCATGCAATAACCCATAAATAATTTATTCACGTAAATTTAATTTTTTTATATATGGGAAGTTTATTTAGAATAAAATATTCTTTCCTTACATGCAACAAAACGTTTTAACAAATGACATGAGCAAGGTGCACCAAAAAAAATGACATGAGCAAGGGAAAGGTGACGAAAAAAAAACCTTGGAAAGTCTCCCATGGGTAAACAATCCCATCATGGTTCCTGTCAAAGAATGCAGCGTGCTTTTGCAGAACGTTCTGATCATTTGCCATAATTGGATTCTCAGCAACAGTTCCTGTATATAGGCATGTATATAAGCAGCAAAATTAGGATTCAGTTGAAAGTGATGTGTACTATGTTGCTTAAATAGATTTTTTGTTTTAATAAAATTTGTTTGCTTATTATAAAAAACAATCAGTTGAAAGCATGAACACGAGAAAAAAATGAGGGTTTTAAATTGTAGCATTGTGGTTTCGAGAACCTCCGCAAGCGAGAAAAATTAGTTCTTACAACAGAAAATGAAGAAACAAACACAAAGGGAGTTTACCGGGAAAAAAACATAACACATGAGGGGTAAATATTTTAGATAGGTACCTTGTTGATTTTTGTTGTTGTCTAAGGTAGCCATGGATAATGTTTGATTGGCAAGAGAGAGAGAGAGAGGGAACAGTAGCTAGCGATTGTACGGACAAAGAGAAAGAGTAAAGAGAGAGATATGAAATTATGAATGGAAAAGAATAATGAAGGCAAATTAAAGAGCTTTACAGATGGTGAGTACTTTTCTGTTTGATTCCCTGTGATGGTGCTTGTTATATAAATAGGAAAAACTAACGTTTCGTTATTACTATTTGATAAAATAAAAGACACGCATTATTCAGGATTAGGCAAGTGTTTGATACATTAACAACACGTAATGCAGAAAATGACTTGGAAAGTATGGTCGCGTGCCCATAATTTATTTTCACATTTTCAGAAAATAAGATATAATTAATTTCGATATTACCATAACTTCGTTGCAAAAATATTCATGCATCACATTTATGTGGAATGCCATGTCGTATGTTAGTTGGACTGTTTTTTTTTTCTTCTTCCTATTATTATACTCTCTCCGTTCATTATGTTTGATTTTTTTAACTTTTTTTTCTTGTTTCATATTGTTTGACTTTTTACATTTTCAATAAACAAATATATTTTTTTTTCAATTTTAACATTTCATTCAATCATTTCTTTTACTCCTCATTAATTATACTTTTATCATCTCTCATCTTAAAACTACTATACATTAATTAATGGATACACTTACTAATAAAAATTAAATACTACTACAATTTTCAATAAGAATTAATTAGAGACATTTTGGACAAACTATACATAATACTTATAATAATTAATACTTTCTTAATCTGTATACCCTAAAACGCCAAACATAATGAACAAGGAAGTACTTAGAGCATCCACACCGGTACATCCATAAAATATTAGGGACAATCCATAATTAATTTTACCGTTGTGGGAAAGTACTTCAATGTCCATAGTTATGCTTTGTCTATAATTAGGGACGAAAGGACACAGCAGCATTATTTTATTGGGAGAAATTGGAAAGGGGGCAGAGAGAGAAGACCAAGAGCAACAGCTCTTCATTGCAACAACAATAAAACACAATTTCTTAACAATAGTGTAAGTAGTGTGTAGGTCACAATTTTAAGGACAAAAGTGAATTTATGGGTATGGAAAAAATATGTATTTGCCCTTAAAAATGTAAAGAAAAATGTGAAAAATAATAAAATAATGTATAAGATCCATTTAAGAACAAAAATGAGGTTTATGGATGTGGACACTCTTATCAACGAAAGAGTCAAGAGCCGTCTACAGATGGGCCGTCAATAATTATTGGCGAGCATGTGAAAAGGAATTTTTATTATTATTATTATTATTATTATTAATTTTTTTTTTTGCACACCCGATTCCCTAAGTACCTAGGTACATTCGAATCTGACCCAGGTCACGTGCCTGACTATGACAGGTGAATCTAAATGTTAACATATATTTTTGATGCATTTTTTAAAAAATCAAATATAATAAAAATTTAAAAAAATATTTTTTTTTATTTTTAAGACAAATAAAAATACACACTTGTAATTAATTTTACAATGTTAATATCTTTAATAAATAGCACTTGTTGACGAGTCTCATTATTATTATTATTATTATTATTATTTGTACTACTAAAGGAAAGAGTCGCCCACTACTAAGCCGTCACAAGGGACTTACTTACTCCCTCTGGTTCTATTTATAAGACCATTTTGAGGTTTTTGTTTTGGTCCTATTTATAAGACTCTTTCTTAATTTTCAATACTCTATAAAGTCAACATTTTTTAGAGTTCCAATAATAATTATAGGGGTAGTTTTGAAAAATTATATCAAATTTACACATTTCCAATGTCACTAACAAATTTATCCACTTTTCTTGATGGAAATAAAAAACCTCAAAAGGATCTTATAAATAGGATCGAAGGGAGTACTTATCTTGTACTCTTTCAAATCCTATATCTAAGATTGATTCGGAGAAATTCACGTTCACTATCAAAGTGGATTAATCTGTTTAGTGGTATTAGAAATGAAAATATTTAATACTCTCTTCGTCCCATAAGGATGGTAACAACAAATTGAAAAAGTCAATAACTTTAGGAGACATGCATTCAATGATTTGTCTAACACATCATCCAATTATCAAACACTTAGTTTAATGTATTTTACATTGATCAACCAATCACAATTCAAAGTTTACAATTTATGAACTTTTCATTAATTATTTTAACTTTAATTTGAGACAAAAAATTTTACTAATTTTTACCATCCTTATTGGACGGATGGAGTATATTTTTCAAAAATATTCCTATAATTGTTATTGAGATTTTAAAAAGTGTTGACTTAATAAGGATGTATTTAAAAAAATGTAATTAAATTTTATTGAAAATTAGAAAATAGTCTTACAAATAAGAATTTTTTTTCTAAAAGGGTCTTACAAATAAAACTAGAGGAAGTAACAATTTATTGCATTACATGCGACAAGCATGTCAATTAGAAGAAAATTTCAAAATTTATTTATTTTTATGTTTTTGGTTTCAACTTTCTTTGTTAATGTTATAACAATTTCAGCTTGCTATAACAATTTGGTTTTGATGTTGTTGAAATATCATACATTTTTATACATTGCAAGAAAAAAAAGCTTATTACTGACGAAAAAATACGTCATAAATAGTCAAAATTTGTCGGAAATACATGCTTTTTCGATGAATGATAATCTGTCATAATAAAAAGCATCGCAAAATGTTTTGATGGATAATAAAATTCGTCAAAAATAGCAAGGGACAGGTCCATTGAAAAATACGTCACTAAGATATATATTTCAACGGTTAATCCGTCGGAAAGCCAACCAAATTTTTTATTAGATTTATTGACGAACCATTTGCCGGAATACCCAAAAAAAATTAATGAATTACTTTTTATTTTATTTACTAATGGAGCAATCCGTCCAAAAATTAAATAAAAGGAATTGTTACAAGTGGAAAATCCACTGGAAAAGTTTTTTTTATTAATATTTATATTATGAAAAATTCATTCTAGATATTTTTACGTGTATTATTTATTTTCAAATGCTAAAATTTTTCTAAAAAAATTCAAAAACCGAAATTCGATAATTCTGTATTGAAATATCAACTAAAATTCCAAAATTTAAAGAAGGCTTATTTAATTGTTTAGCTCTTGAACTTAGATGCTCTTGTGAAATTGGTCCTTAAGCTTTTTTTTTTAATATTTAGGGTCCCTAAAGTTTACTCAAATTTTTGGAAATAGACTTAAATGATGATATGGCCGACGACATACCACATCACGTTCACCATGACGATAGGTAATGTGCTACGTGATGCCAGTTGGATTTTTTAAATTAAAAAAAATCAAATTTAATAAAATAATTAAAAAACATATTTTTAAAAGAAAATTGAACATTTTAATAATTTTTAAAAGAATTGATTTATTAATAAAAAAATCATGTAGTGCCACGTGACGCTACATAGCACGTCACTTGTCGATTTTGCGAAAGTGACGTGACTTGTCGTCGACCATATCATCACTTAAGTGACAAAAAGACCATTTCCAAAAATTTGAGCAAAATTTGGGGATACAAAGCATCGAAGAACACTTAAGTTCAAGGACTAAAAACTTAAATAAGCCTTTAAATAACTAATAAGTTCCTAATTCACAACTAATCTAAGTAAAATAAAATTAGGTCATCATAACCCATCAAAATAGCAATAAAATATAAGTCCTAATTAATAATTGAGGTAATAGTCATCTTTATCGCCATCAACATCACGCCGCTGCAGCTGATCAACATGATCGTCATGCTGAGGGGATCTTCCTGCATCTCCTTTGCGGGTAACACATCAGATGTGTAATGACTCACATAAGAGCATCGATCAACCTGTCCTATCGCATGATAAGACGCGCCACTTGGTGCCTCAAACTTTGTCTTTCTTCCTATTCTTTCTTCAAGGTTAGTCTATCTTCCTTGCTTTCCTCCAATTCTTTCTTCAGATTGTCAATCACCTCATTGTCTTGGTTCTATACACTAAAACAAGTGTCTCTTGAGGGTTGTGAAAGGCTAAGCCCTTTTATGATGTGGGGAGCGCATTGTCCAGTCCCATAATCATGGTTCTTGTAATTTCCATCGGCAACATCAACCCAACATTTAAGGTCTGTTCCGTAAAACTAACTTATAGCTATGAGCTTGTAACTTATAATTGTGAGCTTGTAGCTTGTAGCTGTGAAACTAGCTAAGAGCTGTGAGCTTGTAGTTGTGAGCTTATAGCTATTTAGCTGACTGTTTGAAATAGTGTTGTTCAGCAAAAGTAGCTTTTGAAGTAGCTAAAAGTTATTAAATGACCGAAAAGGACATGCAACATTATATTATTTATATTTTAGTATTTTAATTTATTCATTTTGTTCTTTATTTATTAAATAAATGATTAATATCTCATATTGGTCCTTGACTTTGTAGGCACCGGTCAATTTCGTCCTTGATATTATCAAAATTACAAATTAGTCCCTGAGATAGCAAGACGTGAGTCAAGTTAGTCCCTACCATTAGTGGTCCTTAAAGATCAACCCATGTTGACTAACGGGTCGCCAAAACAACGTTGTTTTGGTCTTAAAAATAATCCTAATCTCATGCACCAATTTGAATCATCTCATCCGACGGCTATAATCCCATCTCCCTTCATCCAACAGTAAAAACTTCGCCTTCAACCTCTAATCTCGGGGACCAATCTGACCTCTATTCTTTCTGTTTTTTGCTCCTCTAATATCACCTCTAATGCTTTTAAAAGTTTTTTGGGATAATCTGGTAAAGCTTATTTTCTTAATCTTCTCGATAAGCTTATTGAAATAAGCTAAAAAGAGCTTATGCCATGGTCATAAGCTATTTTCTTAAGTTTTTATCATAAGTCGAGCTAAGTTCTCTTAATTTCTTCCAAACACTCTGATAGGCTTATTGACATAAGCTAAAAGGAATATTTAAGAAGGTTATAAGCTATATTCATGATCTTTTTCAAGCATTTGGTTGAGTTTATATATGATAATTACCCAAATACTCCAAACACCCCAAAGTTGTTAAGATTATGGAATGTATATCATTCATTTGGCATTCATGTTTCAATTCTATGAAAAACACCTGTTATGGACCGCAAGTTTATACCTCCCCTTAGCGGTAAACTGGTTAACCAGCAAGAGGTCTTAGTGGCCCAACTCTTCACCTAACCGACTAACAGGAAAGAGGCCTTAGTGGCCCAACTCCTCAACTACCCTACTCAACGGATAACAACATGATTTGGGTTTGATATATAGTTTTTTCAAGTGATAATTAACTCCCTTTTGCTATGTACTTGGCTTATTTCTTGAGTAAATATTAGGTTTTTGTTATGTTTTTAGCAAAGTTAGGTAATTAAGAATCCTTGAATATTTTGATCAGTTTGGGTTTGATTTCAGGTATTTGAAGCTTTATCTGATGATTTATGCTTTGGAATGGAAAGGATCTTTGAAGACTTGGAGATTTGAGCTAGAATGGAGAGAAATGGTGTTCTTAAGTGTGGCCCAAGATGGGGTTTAAATGTCAAGAGATGGGGTGCAAAAAGCCAGAATTAATTGAAGAAAAACTCAGCCAAACTCATGAAAGTTCATGCCCAGGCGCGTGGTATGTCATGCCATAGGCGTGACTTGCACGAAGGAAGAGGAGCTGAGGAATTTTTGGACCCACGCCTAGTCGTGGGTGGGCTGCGCCTGGGCGCGTGTTTGACGAGTTGGGCCTGTCTATTTCGCTTTTGAGGATTCTGATAGATTTTAGATTGATTCGTTTTAGGATTATCTATTTCTATATATACTAGGACTTAACATTAGGTTAGGTACCTTTTAGAGAAAGAGCGAGATTACATATTTTGCACTTCATTGAAAGAGAAGAGTTTAGGTAATTTCTTATTGTCTATGATAGGGTATCCTATTCTATTTCTTCTATTTTATTCTTTTATAATGTGTAACTAAAACCCTTTTTGTAGTTAGGAACATGGGGAATTTGTATGGATGAGTTTATTTAATTTATGAATTAATGTTTTTCATTAAAACCTATTGTTTGGTTGTGTTTTAATTCTAATTCATGAAATTGTTTTAAATCTCTAATCCAACGAGAGGGATCTGAGGGTTAGAATTGGTCGTTCCTCCAAACTTTATAATCGCCTAGTGTGTAGGGATATAGCTAGGGCTTATATGACTTGTATGTTCCAGTGCGCTTAATTAATGGTTATTTGTATGTCAAAATCACTTAAGGATTAAGGGTTCTCATATGAATAAGAAACGTAAATTCATAGAGGGATATTCTTTTTACTACCTATGTGACATCGTGGGTTTAATGGAAAATAGAGATTCATAATTAATAAATAAGTCTTGCAATGAAACTAGTTGCTAACACCTTTCTCTATCTGTCTCACAAACCCTATTTTTAATTGGTCTATTTATTTAATTAGTTTGTTTATTTTATAAAAACCTTATAGATTTCTCTTTTAACTACGCCTTTGGTGAGAATTATTTGGAAACAACTCACAATCTCCGAGTGGAACGATAATTTACTTACTCTTTACTACTTGTGATCTAGTATACTTGCTAGTTCTCCAACACAACATACCCGTGACTGATGAGTAGGTTTACCGTTTAGTATAAGATACTGCTGATAATAACTCCTAACATAAAGCACCCACCATTAGAGGGAATCCCGCTAACCAGGAACCCCGCTAACCAATTAAGGACACGATACCACAACAAGGTGGCCAAAAAGCCTATAAAAAGCACCAGGTAGGAGAAGGTATGCATTTAACCTTTTACACACAAACACACACCCACGCAATAGATTGACAGGAAGAGTTATCTTGGTCACCAAGGTGCTTTTCTCACGTCTAACAGCAAATAGCAAAGAGTGAAGATTTTTCACGGCTGGCATTTCCTATGAAAAACTGCAGCTGGATTTCAGTCCCAAAGGATAAACATGCCCATACCAAAACTTCACAAAACGTCAACCTCTGCCAATTATAGCAACTGTACTCCTATAGTGTCACGTAACATCATGCCGACATTGTTTTTCAAAAAGAGGTAGGACAAGGTTTTTATGACTTATTGGGTCACATA
Organism: Crotalaria pallida; assembly: GCA_037953625.1. Taxonomy (NCBI): domain Eukaryota; kingdom Viridiplantae; phylum Streptophyta; class Magnoliopsida; order Fabales; family Fabaceae; genus Crotalaria; species Crotalaria pallida. The sequence continues at coordinate 78,289,359 of CM075651.1, forward strand.
ATAAGATGAGGAGTCATTTTTCTCCTAAGAGCATCCCCATCCGGGGTTCAATAGTCAGTTTATACCTTAGAAGAACAAGGATGGATGGGTTTAGGGATGGATTAATTTTTCTTAAAGAAGCTGCGGCTTATACAAGCCAAGTTTATAAGGTTAAAACGAGACCCAATTATACTATTTTTTAGAAAATGTGGAAGAGATGAGAGGTGCTTAAAAGTTTTACATATATAGTATGAAATGTAAAAGTGTAAAATAAGTTGTGGAACCATTTATAAATAAAAATTGAGTTCGAGAATAGAGTGAAAAAATAATAAAAATTCTTATCGGTTAAGAAAGTATAAAAAATTTTAAAAAAATATTTTGAACCCACTCAAAAATGCAATTGGAGACCAAGAATGTGTATATGCTCTGAGTGGTCATATGATAAGGTTTTCTTTGGTGTACATGTGATATTTTTTGTTTAGTAAGCAAATTTTTATTTTCCTTTTTACAAGGATAGAAGGGACAAAAACACAATTATCATAATGTGAATCCAATTCCACATTTTTATGTTTCATGACCAAAACTTTTTAAGCTAATTTTTGGGACACAGGAGATTACTATTTTATTTCAGGTATAGAAGTAAAGGAAGGTTATGGTATGCTTGTAAGCAAAAACATCATTGAATTTTGAATAGAACTCATCCGATTGTTGCGGGATTCCTTACAACAACTTTATATGGACTCAAACCTGTAAGATGAAATGTCAAAAGTAAAGAATTACGAGCAAGTTTTATATTCCTTCCGTATGTATGTATTTTAAGATCCATTATGTATAAGTTTTAAGAAATGATGTAATAATTTGTGATATTTTGATTATAATATTTTTATATAATCATTATTGAAGAGAGAAAAATATTAAAATTGAAAAAAAGATTATGATAAATAAGAGTATAATTAGGAAAAACAATATTAATTATGCATTGATTTTATTATAATATATATATATATATATATATGACATATGAGACAAAATCTCTGTAAACATTACATATGAAACAAAAATGGAAGAAGTATTTTCTTAACGTAGGTTTGTGTAAAGTGGAGAGAAAGAAAAAAGAAGACAGAAAATGAAAAAGGAATTGGAAAATATTGATATTTATTACAATAATTAAAAAAAAGGATTTTTTAACTAATTGGTTGTTACGGTGGTTGACGTAAATTAGCCTCTTTCACCTCCACCTCTCATAAAAACAAAAAATTACAATTTTAACCACTCAATTCATCTTCTTTACTCTATATTTGATTCTTTCCTTCCAAGATTGCACTAACAATTCTAATCCCACTAAAAAAATTGGATTAACAAATATATTTATTTTTGACAAAAGCACGATAATAAGAATATGGATTTACATGCATGTCAAGATGCTAGTCAAAATAATTAAAATTCCTTATGCTATATACAAGATAAGAAATAAGGATGATGTTTTAATGCTTCCTTTTTAGTTTTTTGTTTTAATTTCTTTTATAATATTATTGGTTTAGTAATTAAAAAGTTTGATGAATGGGATTAAAAATTAAAATAATAATGATAAATGATAATATTAACCTTAAGATAAATTGAAAATGGCGATATTTACCATTTTTTTAAGGATTAAGGACATGGCATATTCAATGGAATGACAATCAAAGATGAACGTGGATAAGGCAAGGAAAGTGGAATGGGGTAGGTGATGTTGGTCTAATTACAATAAAATAAAAGTAGATAAAGTTTGAAATTTAAAGCATAATAAAAAATAATTTTCATGAATAAAAATTAAAAAGGTACGTGTATATTATTGCAAAAGGGGAATATTAAAAAATTTTACCGGGCGGGTTTTCTGACTGAGTCCGAAATTGATGAAAATAGCAGCGACAGTGGACAGCAAAATCCCACAACCTATAGCTCTAAATCCTGCAATTAAGAAAGTATCACGTATAATATATATAAGAAAAGAACGCATCAGTTGTCCTACATTTTGAATCATTTCATATGTTAAAGTGTTGGTATTGATATAAAATAATAAGTTTAATTAAAAAGATTTTATTATATATTTTTTAATTACCAATTTTCACATTTAAATGTATGGAGTGGCAAAAATATGAGACATCTTTGTGTTCTATGATAAACATCCCATCCATTCCATTTAAATAATAAAATGATAAACATCCGATCAAATAAAATCTGATACTGTTGTTTTCTTAGCCGTATTTCCTTCCTTGCTCCGTTGTTTGCTTTAATGGCATGTTTCGATGGATTTTTTTTCTTTTTTTGTTTAAATTCTAGATGAAAAAAAAAAACCTGTTCTGTTGTAGAACGTCTGGTACTTGAGCTGAGCGGTCAAGTGTCCAATATTCTACTGTTTGCTTTCAGACTGCAGATAGGCACCCTGATTTCCAGGATACCAGCTCTATTGTCGTTCTCAATGATTTTGGGGGTGGTGTGTGTGTTTGTGTGGGATTGAAGGATGCATACCTGGTTACCCTCTGCCTGCTTATATAAGCTGATACCCTTACCGTTGGGTTTCCCTCCTCATCGATGGAGTGGCCGAATTACTGCTAACGACAAGTGATAATGGCAGGAGTAAAAGAGGTCATTATTGGAGAGTTGTTGCTCATCATGATAGTGGAATCCAAGGAATTCAGGCTTAATAGCCTTGTCAGAAGAGTAACCGTTAAACCGGTTTTGCGAGGTAAGGAATCCTAAGTTTTGCCAGCAAGAAGTCTTCTTCTTTGTCAATTGGGAGGAGGAGAGGATTTGGGCTCTTATTGGGCCACTCACTCCAGTAATCCGGTTTATAGGCGTCATGGGCCCTTAAGAAAGGCCTTTATGCCGGTAAGCCGATTTGCTTAAGACTAGGGCCCTTAAAGATCTTCTAATAATATTTAACCGGTTTCATGAAGTCAAAGATCCTAACTGGACCAAACCTTACAGATAATCCGGTTTACCGAAGTATAGGTCTACTTCTGGTCCATAACAGTTGCCCCCCAGACCATGGTTTATAATTATGAACCTTGGTTTTATTGTTTTCATGAGAAGTAGCTCAATTAGAAGCTTAACCGGTTTTGAGAAGCGTTCGAGCCTCATATCATCACACCGGTAATTCCTCTAAATATACCTCCTTGCCGGTTTAAGTTCGTCAAAAAAGGCTGGGTCCTGATGAACCTCTTCTCTTTTCGCATTACTGAAGGATTTAAGACAGATGCTCCGATACTCCGGTTAACCGGTTAACCGGTTTACCGCGGTATCTTTATGCTCTCTTGATTTTTTGGTAAGCCGATTTTCTATCGTTTTTGGAGGATCTCAATATCTGACACCGATTTAATTGGCCTCAAATAGGGCTTTGCAATACTCGTGCATTAAAGGGACAAACCGGTAAACCGGTTACATGATCTGAAAAGATTTTTCTTTAACCGGTTTATGTATTGTTAAGACGTCTTTCAACTGGTTTGCTGAATAATAGGTTAGTGTTCTTAACCGGTTTACCGCATAACCGGTTAGCATACGAATCTTGGTACCAACTCCTCACTGACAAAGATCAGTCTTCAAGAAGTTAACCTTTACCTTCCCCAAGCCTCATAATGTCAGAAACACGTCCTCCAAGAAATCACATTTTCAAACCTCATCTTGATATTTGCAGGGGAATCTCTTCCTTTGTTATCCGTGTCAGTGCTCATTCCCAAGAAACAATTCAAATTTTGAATTTCAAACACATGTTTTAGCTCCAAAATTTGGTAGCTTTTGAACAGTTGCAGTTAGTACCACGGTCGCAGGTGTTAGAGACGCTTATTTGCCGATTTTCTTACGCCACGAAAACGGGTTGTCTTCTAATTTGACCGATTTACTGGTTTAATGGAGAGCTTATTGACCCTCCTTTTTTCGTTCCTTCTGCCAATTTACCGGATAACCGATTTAGAGGGGAATCTCAAATCCTGCTATCATAATTCGGTCAAACGGTCTTATGGAGGAGAGTGACTGCTTTGCTGAGTCCAATATCAAACTTCTTATGCGCACAATTTCCAACAAGTCAAAGTGATTTGACCGAGGCACTTTCTTAGTCTGCCGTGCCTATCCGGCCATTCCCTAGGTGAAGTTTGAAATTGAAATTTGCTTTGGGTACTCCATCTTTGAGCACTTAAACTTAATATTTGCTGATGAAAACCGATTTTCTGACCACCATTAAATGCAAGTCATGCTTCATCTTTTCAACTGATGTAAAGTCACTTTTATCATAAAGGATAGGATTTATCACTGCATTTACTTTAAGAACTGATCTTTCCCAAGGAATCTGAAAAGATTCTCTGAAGAGCTATGAAGTATGCCTCACTTTATCAGTCTTTGACTTGTCAAATTTCCTCTTTTCCTTTGATTTCGAACTGACCAGTCCCCTAAGCTTCTTATACATTCAAAGTCTCAATAAATAATAGAAGTCCTTTCATTGGTCTTTGGGAATCCGAATTTGGCTATAAATAAGGGGGTTTGTTTCATTTCAAACTCACTCCTTCATCATTTGAGAACTTTAGAAATCAAAGAGTAGCAAGAGAATTCGTTCAACTCCTCTTATCTTCTGAAAAACGTGTTTTGCTTTTCTTCTTCTGGGAAATTCGTGTGACTTCTTTCCTCTACTAATCTTCTTAGTTCCAGCTTCTCCTTCACCTTCAGGTAATTTCTTGCTCTTCTCCAATGGATAATCTTCCACTTTCTGTCATTTATCCTACTGAGAGCTCTTCTTCTTCATCTTCTTCTTCTTCAAATAATTTAACAACTGATAGCATACCCCCTATTAAACCTTCCTATTCACACTTAGGAAGTACTTCAATTAATTCTTCTGATAGAATCATGCTGGACGAACTTGCTAGACAATTTGTAATAAAAAATTATTTTGTTGAAGTCGTTAGCAAACCAACTCCTCCTCCTAATGTTTCCTATCTTTCTCAGGAATCACAAATGGGAAACAAGAGGTCGGAAACTAATCCGGAGGAATTCGTTATACCGGACAATACTTCAGGTTATGAGAGGGTAGACTTAGATGCTTCAGGTAGACCTTCTAAACTTGTAGATTCGGCCAAACTTCGTTCTTACCACCTCCATTCCAATTTGGTGAAGCCCGGTATTACCCCAAACTTTTACGCTGTGGAAGCTCCTAATGACCAAGACCGGATATGTACAGTGGGGGATACTGATGAAAACTTTTTCTTTATGTACTGTGTCTTGTTTGACGTATGTGGCGTAAGAATCCCTTTCACCGATTTTGAAAATCAAGTTCTTACTCATTTAGAGGTTGCCCCTTCTCAACTTCATCCGAACGGTTGGTGCTATCTTAGAGCCTTTCAGCTTTTCTGCAACCATTTTAACCTTCAATGCACAATTCCTGTCTTCTTTTACATTTTTGGCCCCTTCCAATCCAGCAAAGTGAAGGGAAAATGGGCTTGGGTCACACTTAAATCCCGTAGTGGAATAAGGGTGTTTGAATCTTATTCTGAGACGTGGAAGAATTTTAAAGACACATATTTTAAAATAACTGGAGCACAGGACGTTTGGCCCTTCATGTTTGATCACGGGGGAAATCCTTATTTCCCTCTCTTCTGATCACCTCGTAATTCTCTTATTGCAGCTAAGCTATTTGCAACTCCTGAAAACCGGTTAACCGATTTAGAGAGGTCCACTGTTTCTTTCCTTATTTCCTTCTGTGATCGCTTTGGGCGCATAAGCACAAAGTCTATTGTGGACTCTTCCCCTGACAGTTTACAAACAACTTTTGGTAGGAACTTTTGCTTTATTAATTTGAAATATTTTGTACTGCATTTTTTCCTCTCTTCCTATTTTTGACACGATTTTTATGCAGCTGAAATGGCTTCTCCCTCCGATTTGGCAGTGCTTGCGGCAGCTCTTGGAAATGCTCCTCGCAATCTGCGTCCCCGAGTCAGCAAATCTACTGTTCCACGACCTCCTTCTTCATCAGCAACTGTGGAGGTTACGGGGACTGGTCCTGTTGGAACTCCCAAACGAAGGAGAAACGACAGTCCTTCTCACCCGAAAGCCGGTAGTTCGGCTAATCCACAGGGTGGAGGCTCTTCTCTTTGGCCTGATGACTTATCCGAGAGCTTCGATCGGATGCTTCTCACTGATTCAACTTCCCAACAATTGGGCAATATGAGCAGAAGGGAATTTGTTGCTCTGCTGAAATCCCTAAAAAGGGAACAAGTTAAGGCTGCCTCAACTATCCAATTTCTTGTTGAAAATGCTGAAAAGGTCTTGTTTGTTGGACAAGATGCTGTAGACCTAGCTGATCATGTTAAAAGAGAAGCAGAATTGGTTCAACAACTTGCTTCAGAGACTGCTAAATTTAACAAGGCCAAACAGGAGTTGTCCCAAGCTGAGGAGGAATATACTAGGAAGTTGAACTCCAAGATTACTGAAATGAATGAAGCCCATAATGCTGCTCTCACTACTTTGAGGGATGCATTGAGGGACATGGAGTCGGAAAGGGATATGTACAAGGGGAAGTGGATAGATTCAGTTCAATCTTCCTTCATGAATGCTGTCGAGCAAGCTAACTATCTGAATCCTACTTTCTCAGCCAAAGGGATGCATTATCTTCATCGTGTTGAAGATGGGATGCTATATAGCTATCTTCCTGATGGAAGTAGGGTGCCTGTGGATTTAGCTGACCCTGGTTGTCCCGATTTCTTGCCAACCGGAGGAGAAGAGGTCGATGATGATGATGACGAGGCCACTCCATAGGGGCTCGTTTGCTGATTTCTTACTGCGTTATCTGTTTTATGCTTTTTAACTTGTTGTCTTTGATTATCTTTTTCCTTTATTTCCAGCAAGTCTAGTTGTAATCTGCTTTTTATTAATGAAAAGTTTGCTTTTGTTCTCTAATGTCTTGTTTTCAAATTATATCCATACTTAGTAGACTTTAAGAATTTTCTATTCTAGCCAGCGAATGAAATTCTCTTAACCTTATCAGACTCTTATAGAATCTGAAAGTAGTCTTACTATCAGTACATGGGTGGTGCCTAATATTTAAAACATCTTCTAACCCATTTCACTCCTTGTAAGGTGGCTAGCCATACAAGTGGTGTACTCTAAGTTGGATCTTTATACGATTGAATACCTTTCAAAACCTGTAACCCGGTTTAGGAATTATAGGATTTTTGGTTTGTGGCATAATTAAACCATGAAACCAATCATTCTAATAGGTTAGATAAACCGATTTGTGATGTGAAGTAAATGAAGTAGTCTGTGGACGTGATTAATCCATAAAACCGGATATTCATAGTTATCAGCTGATAAACCGATTTGTTAATGTAAAGAAAATGAACCGGTTTGTGGACGTAATTAAATCATGTAACTGGATGTTCGAACTAATAAACCAATTTGCAGCTTAATGAACTGTTGAATCCATTCATGGATGTTAAATTGAATCGTGATCGTAGAAAACACTATCAAATCATAAAACCGAATTGATGTGTTATATGAGTAGTTAACCCATTTCATGGATTGTAGAAAGGTCATAATGCACTTCCAAACTGAAAATCCTGTTTAGTGTGCTTGAATAATTGAATATCGAAAGATAGAGTAATTATTACAAACTGAAATTTTTGATTAATGCAAAGAAAAACTTGTACAGGAGAAAGACTTCATTCTGCTAATAACAATGGCACAATGGCCTTATTGAAAAAGAAATGACTTAGTAAGCCTTATTCAAAGAAACATGTCCTAAAAGCCGCTTTCTCCTCTCTAGGGGATTTTTAACTGTAATAAATTCGGAGCTTTGCCGCATTCCACGGGTTCTTGATCTTGTTTCCAGTTATTGTTTCCAGAAAGTAAGCTCCATTATCTGTCTTTGCGCGGATCCGATACGGACCTTCCCAATTGGCAGCTAACTTCCCATGTGTTGGCTCTTTTCCATGCACATCTGACCTTCTTAGGACCAGGTCCCCTTCTTTGAACGAACGGCGGATAACCTTCAAGTTGTACTGCTTGGCTGATTGTTGCTGGATTGTTGCCATGCGAATAATGGCCATCTTCCTGGATTCCTGCAAAAGATCAAGATTCTCGCTTAGAAGTTTTACATTTGTGTCAGGGTCAAAGTATCTTGACCTCAAGTTGGTAGATCCTATTTCTAACGGGATCATAGCTTCACTTCCATAGGTTAATTTAAAAGGAGTTTCTCCAGTAGCAGAGTGAGGGGTGGTTCTATATGACCACAGCATGGACTCTATGATTTCCACCCACTTGCCTTTACTGTCTTCTAGCTTCCTTTTTAAACCTCTTAAGATGCACCTATTTGCCGCCTCTGCCTGTCCATTGGCCTATGGATGTTCTACAGAGGATAACCTTTGTTTGATTCCCAACTCACGGAGGAAATTTTGAAAGGCTTCGCTGATAAATTGGGGGCCGTTATCAGTAACAATTACTTTAGGAATGCCAAAACGTGGAATTATCTGATTGCTCAGGAATTTCTGGATTTGGGCTGAAGTGGTGGTGGCCACAGCCTTGGCTTCGATCCACTTGGTAAAATAATCTACTGCTACAATTAGGTGCGTCACTTGTCCAGCAGCTTGTGGAAAAGGGCCTAATAGGTCCATTCCCCATTGATAAAACGGCCATGGAGCAGCAATCGAGTGTAACTCTTCCGGAGGGGCCAAGTGGACATCTGCATGCTTTTGACACTTGTCACATTTTTTGACGTGATTCATGGAATCCTGCTGTATTGTTGGCCATTAAAATCCAGCTCTTAAGATTTTTCTTGCCAAACTCCTTCCCCCTAGGTGATGGCTGCATCTTCCTTCATGTATTTCTTTCATGGCTGCTTCCGCCTCTTTGCTGGATAAGCATCGGAGTAGAGGCGAGGAAAACCCTCTTCTGTACAACAATCCATCCTGAATGATAAAGTGTGGGGCCATTCTCCGTACCTTTCTGGAGGCCTCTTCTTCTTATGGAAGCGTGCCAAGGAGCAAATATGCCAAAATAGGGGAGGCCCACGAGTCTTCATCTTCCACTGCTAGTGTCGCACTAGGGTGGAATATAGTTTGTTGCACCACTGATCTGTAATTCCCCGGTTTTTTGGTGCTTGCCAATTTTGATAAGATGTCAGCACGAGAATTCTGCTCCCTTGGAATGTGCTCAAAATCTGCTTCCTCAAACGTTTCTGCCAGTTGTTTGCATTTCATGAGGTATTGCTGCAGCAGAGGCTCTTTTGCTTGAAAATTTCCTTTTATTTGGGAAATCACCAGTTGAGAGTCACTGTACAGGAGAATTGAGCGCGCTCCTAGATCTTTGGCCATAGTCATGCCAGCAAGGCATGCCTCATACTCGGCTTGGTTATTAGACGTTTGAAAATCAAATCTAAGAGAGTATTCAATGGAAATACCTTGAGCATTCTCCAGAATGATTCCAGCTCCTCCAGAGGGGTTAGAAGATCCGTCCACAAAGAGTGTCCAGCTTTTAGGGTCTGCTTTCGGCGTCAACTCTGCTACAAAATATGCCAGTACTTGCGATTTTATAGCTGTCCTCGCTTCATAGTTGATCCCATATTCAGAAAGTTCCACTGACCAGGCGATCATGCGACCTGCCAAATCAGGCTTTTGTAGTATTTGCCGGATGGGTTGATCAGTTCGTACCATCACCGGGTGGCACTGGAAATATTGCCTTAAACGTCTAGCAGTGACGACTAATGCGAACGCCATCTTCTCCACCTTCTGATATCTCTTTTCAGCTTCCTGTAATACTTTGCTTACGAAATATACAGGCTTTTGTCCTTCTTCTGTTTCCCTGACCAACACAGCACTTACAGCCTCATCATTAACAGATAAATACAAATACAGTGTTTCACCTGATTCGGGTTTACTGAGGATTGGAGGGTTTGAAAGGTAATGCTTGAGTTCCTGGAAAGCAGCCTCACATTCTCCAGACCACTTAAACTCCTTATCCTTCTTTAGTAACTTGAACAGGGGAAGCGACTTGTAGGCAGATTTGGACAGGAACCTTGTTAATGCAGCAATACGACCTGTAAGCTGTTGAACTTCTTTGATTGAACTTGGGCTCCTCATACGAGTGATTGCCTCGCATTTCTCTGGGTTAGCCTCTATCCCTCTGTTGGTGAGCATAAAACCTAAAAACTTTCCTGCCGTGACACCAAATGCACACTTTAGTGGATTAAGCCTCATATTGTGCTTACGTACCTTAGCAAGGACCGCTTCTAGATCTTGCTTGTGGTTCTCCTGTATCATGGACTTGACAATCATGTCATCCACGTAAACCTCCAAAGTAGGATCTATCAGTCCAGCAAAAACTTTGTCCATCATTCTTTGGTAAGTGGCACCTGCATTTTTCAAACCGAAGGGCATTACAGTATAGCAATAAGCTGCCCTATCGGTCATGAAAGCTGTTTTCTCCTGATCATCTTCAAACATTGGAATTTGATTATAACCAGAATAAGCGTCTAGAAATGAGAGTAGCTGGTAACCAGCTGAGCTGTCTACAAGTTTGTCAATATTGGGAAGTGGGTAGGTATCTTTGGGGCATGCCTTGTTAAGATCTGTATAATCGACGCACATGCGCCATTTTCCATTAGCTTTTTTCACCAAGACCACATTTTCCAGCCATGTAGTGTAGGGGACTTCACGAATGAAACCGGCCTGTAAAAGCTCCTCCACACTTGAAGCGATGACTTTCTGTCGTTCAGCACCCATCTTCCTCCTGCGCTGAGCCACTGGTCTGAATGTAGGATCTATAGACAGACGGTGGCATATAAATTCCGGATCCAAACCAGGCATGTCAGCAGCTGTCTATGCAAACAGATCTCTGTTCTCCCTTAACAAAGTAACCAGCTTCTCTTTCTCTTCTTTTGGCAAATCTTTTCCTACCTGCGTCCAGTGATCTGGTGTTTCACCTATCTGAACTTTTTCTAACTCTCCTTCAGGCTTGGGACGTTCTTCTTTAATGTCTTCCCTCATGTCTAAATCTACCATCATCACACCAGAAGAGGAAACGGGGGCTTTGCCTTTCTTTATCTGCATATGCTTCTTTGCATTTTCTTTAGTGGCCTTCAAGCTAGAAATATAGCAGGTTTTCGCCTGCATCTGATCCGCCCGTACTGTAATAACAGCGCCCTTCTCTCCTGGGAACTTCATTGCCATGTGAAGAGGGGAAGCGACCGCCTGGAATGCCTTCAGGGTGGGGCGCCCTAGAATCGCGTTATACGCTGATGGGCAATCTACCACCGCAAAAGATATCTTCTCAGTCCGACATCGAGGGGGTGTTCCCAATGTCAGCCTGATGTCAATATACCCTCTTGGTCTGATGGTGTTTCCAATGAAACCAATTAACTCTTTTTGGCATGGACGCAGATCCTGAGGCTTCAACTTCAAACGGTCAAAGAGCTCGGAATACATGATGTCGGAAGAACTCCCTTGATCTACCATCATTCTGCAAACTTTGAACCTATCAATTATTCCTGTTATCACCAGTGGGTCATTATGATGGGGAATGACTCCCTCCAGGTCTGCTTCAGTGAACATAATGGGAGGATGGAACACTTTTTGTCTGCTGGAGGAGGCAACAGCCATTGTTGCAAGTTTCAGCTGTCGCTTTTGAGACGTTATAGAATCATTTTCACCTGAAAATCCTCCTGCAATCGTAGAGATTAGTTCTAAATCTTCATTACTATTACCACTGTTACCTTCTTTTTTGTCGGGGGACTGCCTGGTATGCCTGGGAGTTCTATCTCTTTTTGCTGGTGATCGGGTTCTCCTCCGTACGGGACTCCTGGTTCTCCTCCTTACTGGGCTTCTGGCTCTCCTTCCAGAGTTGCGTTCATTAGATGATCCTCCCGGAGACCGGACATACCTTTTCAGCTTCCCCCTTCTTATCAGTGTTTCCAATGCGTCTCTAAGCTGGACACATTCCTCATCCGTATGGCCATATCCACCATGCCAACTGCATCTTTTACGCTGGTTCTCCTTGGTGGGTGGTCTTCTTAGCGGGGGAGGTCTGTCCACTTCCATCAGTTCTGCATTCATAACCTCTCTAAGGATTTGAGACCTTGAAGTGTTTAAGGGCGTGTACTCATCATATCTGCTCTCTGGCTTCCTTCCCCTTGGATCTCCTCTTCCAGTCCTTTCTCCTTCGCAATTACCTTTTCCTGATCCCTTTGGAAAAAACGCCTCCTTCTTCTTTCCTGTTCCTCCAATGACATAGTTATCCTGGGCCTTTTGATATTCTTCCAAATTGATATACTTTTCTGCTCTCTCCATCACTTCATCCATGGCTCTAATTCTGTGCATGACCAAATGATCAGTAAACTCACCGGGTTTCAGGGCTCTCATCAACAAGTGAAGGGCCACGGATGCTTCAATGTCACTGATCGACAAGTATTCAGAATTGAACCGGGTTAGGAAATCCCTTAGTGACTCATCCTTTCCTTGCTTAATTTGCGACAGGTGATGTTCGGATTTTGGCTGAGCCTTACTGGTAGTGAAATGGCCCAGGAATTTTGCAGCCAAATCCTTCCAGCACCTGATAGAGTTGGGCTCTAGTTTAGAGTACCACCGCAATGCTGCCTTTTTCAGAGTCAAGGGAAAAGTGCGACATTTATACGCATATTTAGCCCCCTGACAAGACATTGCCACCAAGAAACTGTCTATGTGCTCCTGAGGGTCTGAATTTCCGAAGTAAGAATCTACATTAGTTGGAGCCTTGAGATTCTCAGGCATCGGAAAGTTCATAATCTGATCGGAAAATGGATGATCTCTTTCTTCCGGTTCCTCATCCCTTATTAGGTCCTCCTCCATTTCTGGTGTGGAGAATGTTGTTCCTTTTTTCAGCTCTTTCATCAACTTATCTTGCGCGTCCAAACGCTTCCGGAGGCGTGCCAATTCTGTTTCTAAGTTCAACTTTCTTTGCGAACGTCCATCCGATGATCCTCTGCTCTCATGTTCAGAATGCGGGGGGCTGTCATCCTTAAAGGATTGCCTCTGCCGCGATTTTTCCTGATCAGTATGAGGGGGACTATCATGCTTGGACCGTTCTTCTTCCATTCGTCTCCTACCTTCGCTCAGGTGCTCCCTTAAATCTTTCTGCTGGGTGGGAGCTTTCCCTCCATTCAATCGGTTTCTCAGATCTCCGACACTATGGTGGTTGGGTTCGATTCGTTCTCCTTGTGACCGGTTATCCATCTTGTTCACAAAAGTGGTGGGAATAGGTTTCTCTCTCCCACTGTGGTCGCCAATGTTCTGTTGTAGAACGTCTGGTACTTGAGCTGAGCGGTCAAGTGTCCAATATTCTACTGTTTGCTTTCAGACTGCAGATAGGCACCCTGATTTCCAGGATACCAGCTCTATTGTCGTTCTCAATGATTTTGGGGGTGGTGTGTGTGTTTGTGTGGGATTGAAGGATGCATACCTGGTTACCCTCTGCCTGCTTATATAAGCTGATACCCTTACCGTTGGGTTTCCCTCCTCATCGATGGAGTGGCCGAATTACTGCTAACGGCAAGTGATAATGGCAGGAGTAAAAGAGGTCATTATTGGAGAGTTGTTGCTCATCATGATAGTGGAATCCAAGGAATTCAGGCTTAATAGCCTTGTCAGAAGAGTAACCGTTAAACCGGTTTTGCGAGGTAAGGAATCCTAAGTTTTGCCAGCAAGAAGTCTTCTTCTTTGTCAATTGGGAGGAGGAGAGGATTTGGGCTCTTATTGGACCACTCACTCCAGTAATCCGGTTTATAGGCGTCATGGGCCCTTAAGAAAGGCCTTTATGCCGGTAAGTCGATTTGCTTAAGACTAGGGCCCTTAAAGAGCTTCTAATAATATTTAACCGGTTTCATGAAGTCAAAGATCCTAACTGGACCAAACCTTACAGATAATCCGGTTTACCGAAGTATAGGTCTACTTCTGGTCCATAACAAAACCTAAAGGCGGAAAGGAAAGAATATGTTTTATATTAATGGTACCAACAAAAGAAAAGAACGATTAATACTTTATAATTCTTAATTAAAGGATTATGAATTATGAGTTTTATTAATTTAAGATATTCACTAATGTAATATATGCATCCAGAATTGATATTTTAATATATACTCCCTTCGGTCCTATTTATAAGTCATATTCTAGAAGGATTTTTTGTCCTATTTATAAGTCACTTTGTATTTTCTAGGAGTCATTTATTGCTATTTTATTTTATTTGCCCTTTGCCCATTAATGTGAAGTAATACATTGTGAAATTCCCAATGCAAGTTAAGAGGGTAAGATTGTAATGTTGAAGTATTTTTTTAAAGTTTCAAGAAACCTAACTACCCTCCTTAATCTGTGTGATATGATTAAGTATGCCCTATAAATAGGACCAGAGGGAGTATCTATTTGTCTTGTATGAATAAATAAATTGTTTCTACATATAAAATAAGCATATATACATTCAAATGTCAATTTTAGATATACATGCAACACCACTCTAATGGATTGGCCCCAAAAGAAGTTAGATTAGTATAAGCCAGACTACCCTCCGTAATATATATATAACAGCGAATAGGGGTTAATATGTTAGCACCTGTCTTGATCCCTGAAATAACATTGCGACATGTAATCACATCAAGTGGACAAGTAACCTAACCAAATGGACACAGCCCTTACTTCACTATGAAGGAAGGCAATCCCAAAGTCCTCTAAATACTAATGATTAACCTAACTAAATGTTTGGTGGATATCTGTATGTCATACCGTATGGCATGACACTCATATGCATTCACTCTTTGGCCTTGCATAGAATTTTTAGGAGAAAGAAAAAATAATAATAGGTAAAGTATAAAATTAGGTGTTGATGTTAGAAGCACAAATAACACATCTCTTTTACAAGTATCCACCCGATGATTCGATCCAAAGTTGGTTTCCTCTCGGTTCAAGCAATCAACAATCTATCCCTTCCAACGTCACTTCTTCTATTGAAAAGTACAAAGTATAGAAGAAAAATTGTTCAAATACCAATGATTAAACTCATGTGCTCGTATTTTATATCTCGCAGCTCTATTAACTTCTGTAATTTATTCATGGGCATTACTTTGGCGCCTTTAAAAATTGTAAGGTTTTTATACCATGCTTAAATGGACCAATAATTGAATGACAAATGTTATACATTGTCACATCATTTTTTTTAGTGATAAAATTTCTTTTATTGCATTATGGTCCTTTGATATGAGACATTTTTAATTATATTTCAATCTAATTCTATTCTTTTGCAGCAGAGCTAGGGTTGGAAGGTGGGAGTGATTGGAAAGGTGACATTTTGAGGAAGAGAGAGAGAGAGAGAGTAGTGGACGGGGTGAGCGACCAGGGAGTCAGAATGGTGAAGTTGCAGTTTTAAACAGAGGAAGGTGGAGTCGGAAGGGCAGTACATGAATACTTCTAAGTTGCATAGCTAACATGTTCTTCTCTTTCCTTTTCCCCTCCACCTTTGACCGCGACGGCAGCTTCCGACTTCATCGCCACCACTGTCTTGCCTCTCATATGTCATATGAGTGTGGTTGCCGTTGTTGTTATTTTTTATGTTGGGATCTGTTTTATCTTTATAAATCAGTTTTGCATAAATAATTTTTCTAAAATCACTGTTTCAGATCTTTTTGGGCTGAACAAAGGGGGTAATTCTGGATTAGTGCATGGTCTTATTTGCTTAGCTGCTATTGAAGAATGCTTTTTATACGTGGTTCCTGTTTGAAAACATATTACAAAAATGGAAGGGAAATGGAGAGCTTCAACCTTTAATGGAGTTTGATGATGACCAGAGAAATAAGAGAGGTGTTTTAGCAATAGTACAAAGGTTCAAATTGTAATAAAAAATTTTTGAACCGAAAAAGGAAGAACAAAATGATGTGGCAATTGAATACAGCTGTGAAAATTTTATTGAGCCACCTATCTAAGGTATTAAAACCTTGCAAATTTTCAATGTGCCTTAGAAATTGCCTTTATTTATTGGGATCTGCACTTTTGTGGTTGTAATAATAATAATAATAAGAATAATATTTTCTTCACCAATACAAAATTTTGATCTTTGTCCTCACCTCCAAGTTTAGCATGCAATAACCCATAAATAATTTATTCAAATAAATTTAATTTTTTTATATATGGGAAGTTTATTTAGAATAAAATATTCTTTCCTTACATGCAACAAAACGTTTTAACAAATGACATGAGCAAGGTGCACCAAAAAAAATGACATGAGCAAGGGAAAGGTGACGAAAAAAAAAACCTTGGAAAGTCTCCCATGGGTAAACAATCCCATCATGGTTCCTGTCAAAGAATGCAGCGTGCTTTTGCAGAACGTTCTCATCATTTGCCATAATTGGATTCTCAGCAACAGTTCCTGTATATAGGCATGTATATAAGCAGCAAAATTAGGATAAGTTGAAAGTGATGTGTACTATGTTGCTTAAATGGATTTTTTGTTTGGCTTATTTATGGTTTTGGTTCCTACAAGTTGATTTCGTTTTGAATTTAGTCCTTAAATATTTTTTTGACCTTGAATGGTCCTTAAATCATTTTAAATTTTGTTTTTAGTCCTTAAATCTTTTTTTGACCTTGAATGGTCCTTAAATCTTTTTAAATTTTGTTTTTAGTCCTTCTGTTTGTCTTCTTCCGTTATCTGCTGACATGGCAAAAACGGTATGCCATGTCAGCCCTTACATTGACTGTCAACGATG
This sequence comes from Crotalaria pallida, assembly GCA_037953625.1. NCBI lineage: Eukaryota > Viridiplantae > Streptophyta > Magnoliopsida > Fabales > Fabaceae > Crotalaria > Crotalaria pallida. Next base: position 78,306,073 of record CM075651.1, read on the forward strand.
CATCTGATGTGGACCTCCCACTCATGTGAGCAGGAACCGAGCATAAACCGAGCATGAGCCGAGCATTAACCGTGCATGAGATATCGACCGAGTACGATGCAATTGGTAACGACATAGCTTGGTTCGTGCTCAGTTCATCGTGCTCGGTTCGTGCTCGGTCGATATCTCCCCTCGGTTTGCATCGTGCTCGGTCGATATCTCCCCTCGGTTTGGCATGTCATGCTCGGTTAATGCTCGGCTCATGCTCGGTTAATGCTCGGTTCATCCGGATTTGACCCGGGTCACGTGCCTGACTATGACAGGTGAGTCTAAATGTTAACATGTATTTTTGATGCATTTTTTAAAAAGTCAAATATAATAAAAATTTAAAAAAAATTATTTTTTTTTATTTTTAAGACAAATAAAAATACACACTTATAATTAATTTTACAATGTTAATATCTTTAATAAATAGCACTTGTTGACGAGTCTCATTATTATTATTATTATTATTATTATTATTATTATTATTATTATTTGTACTACTAAAGGAAAGAGTCGCCCACTACTAAGCCGTCACAAGGGATTTACTCCCTCTAGTTCTATTTATAAGACCATTTTGAGGTTTTTGTTTTGATACTATTTATAAGACTCTTTCTTAATTTTCAATACTCTATAGAGTCAACACTTTTTAGAGTTCCAATAATAATTATAGGGGTAGTTTTGAAAAATTATATCAAATTTACACATTTCCAATGTCACTAACAAATTTATCCACTTTTCTTGATGGAAGTAAAAAACCTCAAAAGGGTCTTATAAATAGGATCGCAAGGAGTACTTATCTTGTACTCTTTCAAATCCTATATCTAAGATTGATTCGGAGAAATTCACGTTCACTATCAAAGTGGATTAATCTGTTTAGTGGTATTAGAAATGAAAATATTTAATACTCTCTTCGTCCCATAAGGATGGTAACAACAAATTGAAAAAGTCAATAACTTTAGGAGACATGCATTCAATGATTTGTCTAACACATCATCCAATTATCAAACACTTAGTTTAATGTATTTTACATTGATCAACCAATCACAATTCAAAGTTTACAATTTATGAACTTTTCATTAATTATTTTAACTTTAATTTGAGACAAAAATTTTTACTAATTTTTACCATCCTTATTGGACGGATGGAGTATATTTTTCAAAAATATCCCTATAATTGTTATTGAGATTTTAAAAAGTGTTGACTTAATAAGGATGTATTTAAAAAAATGTAATTAAATTTTATTGAAAATTAGAAAATAGTCTTACAAATAAGAATTTTTTTCTAAAAGGGTCTTACAAATAAAACTAGAGGAAGTAACAATTTATTGCATTACATGCGACAAGCATGTCAATTAGAAGAAAATTTCAAAATTTATTTATTTTTATGATTTTGGTTGCAACTTTCTTTGTTAATGTTATAACAATTTCAGCTTGCTATAACAATTTTGTTTTGATGTTGTTGAAATATCATACATTTTTATACATTGCAAGAAAAAAAAGCTTATTACTGACGAAAAAATACGTCATAAATAGTCAAAATTTGTCGGAAATACATGCTTTTTCGATGAATGATAATCTGTCATAATAAAAAGCATCGCAAAATGTTTTGATGGATAATAAAATTCGTCAAAAATAGCAAGGGACAGGTCCATTGAAAAATACGTCACTAAGATATATATTTCAACGGTTAATCCGTCGGAAAGCCAACCAAATTTTTTATTAGATTTATTGACGAACCATTTGTCGGAATACCCAAAAAAATTAATGAATTACTTTTTATTTTATTTACTAATGGAGCAATCCGTCGAAAAATTAAATAAAAGGAATTGTTACAAGTGGAAAATCCACTGGAAAAGTTTTTTTTATTAATATTTATATTATGCAAAATTCATTCTAGATATTTTTACGTGTATTATTTATTTTCAAATGCTAAAATTTTTCTAAAAAAATTCAAAAACCGAAATTCGATAATTCTGTATTGAAATATCAACTAAAATTCCAAAATTTAAATAAGGCTTATTTAATTGTTTATTTCTTGAACTTAGATGCTCTTGTGAAATTGGTCCTTAAGCTTTTTTTTTCTTAATATTTAGGGTCCCTAAAGTTTACTCAAATTTTTGGAAATAGACTTAAATGATGATATGGCCGACGACATACCACATCACGTTCACCATGACGATAGGTAATGTGCTACGTGATGCCAGTTGGATTTTTTAAATTAAAAAAAAAATTCAAATTTAATAAAAATAATTAAAAAACATATTTTTAAAAGAAAATCGAACATTTTAATAATTTTTAAAAGAATTGATTTATTAATAAAAAAATCATGTAGTGCCACGTGACGCTACATAGCACGTCACTTGTCGATTTTGCGAAAGTGACGTGACTTGTCGTCGATCATATCATCACTTAAGTGACAAAAAGACCATTTCCAAAAATTTGAGCAAAATTTGGGGATACAAAGCATCGAAGAACACTTAAGTTCAAGGACTAAAAACTTAAATAAGCCTTTAAATAACTAATAAGTTCCTAATTCACAACTAATCTAAGTAAAATAAAATTAGGTCATCATAATCCATCAAAATAGCAATAAAATATAAGTCCTAATTAATAATTGAGGTAATAGTCATCTTTATCGCCATCAACATCACGCCGCTGCAGCTGATCAACATGATCGTCGGGATCTTCCTGCATCTCCTTAAAGACGTGAGTCAAGTTAGTCCCTACCATTAGTGGTCCTTAAAGATCAACCCATGTTGACTAACGGGTCGCCAAAACAACGTTGTTTTGGTCTTAAAAATAATCCTAATCTCATGCACCAATTTGAATCATCTCATCCGACGGCTATAATCCCATCTCCCTTCATCCAACAGTAAAAACTTCGTCTTCAACCTCTAATCTCAGGGACCAATCTGACCTCTATTCTTTCTGTTTTTTGCTCCTCTAATCTCACCTCTAATGCTTTTAAAAGTTTTTTGGGATAATCTGGTAAAGCTTATTTTCTTAATCTTCTCGATAAGCTTATTGAAATAAGCTAAAAAGAGCTTATGCCATGGTCATAAGCTATTTTCTTAAGTTTTTATCATAAGTTGAGCTAAGTTCTCTTAATTTCTTCCAAACACTCTGATAGGCTTATTGACATAAGCTAAAAGGAAAATTTAAGAAGGTTATAAGCTATATTCATGATCTTTTTCAAGCATTTGGTTGAGTTTATATATGATAATTACCCAAATACTCCAAACACCCCAAAGTTGTTAAGATTATGGAATGTATATCATTCATTTGGCATTCATGTTTCAATTCTATGAAAAACACCTGTTATGGACCGCAAGTTTATACCTCCCCTTAGCGGTAAACTGGTTAACCAGCAAGAGGTCTTAGTGGCCCAACTCTTCACCTAACCGACTAACAGGAAAGAGGCCTTAGTGGCCCAACTCCTCAACTAACCTACTCAACGGATAACAACATGATTTGGGTTTGATATATAGTTTTTTCAAGTGATAATTAACTCCCTTTTGCTATGTACTTGGCTTGTTTCTTGAGTAAATATTAGGTTTTTGTTATGTTTTTAGGAAAGTTAGGTAATTAAGAATCCTTGAATATTTTGATCAGTTTGGGTTTGATTTCATGTATTTGAAGCTTTATTTGATGATTTATGCTTTGGAATGGAAAGGAGTTTTGAAGACTTGGAGATTTGAGCTAGAATGGAGAGAAATGGTGTTCTTAAGTGTGGCCCAAGATGGGGTTTAAATGTCAAGAGATGGGGTACAAAAAGCCAGAATTAATTGAAGAAAAACTCAGCCAAACTCATGAAAGTTCACGCCCAGGCGCGTGGTATGTCATGCCATAGGCGTGACTTGCACGAAGGAAGAGGAGCTGAGGAATTTTTGGACCCACGCCTAGTCGTGGGTGGGCTGCGCCTGGGCGCGTGTTTGACGAGTTGGGCCTGTCTATTTCGCTTTTGAGGATTCTGATAGATTTTAGATTGATTCGTTTTAGGATTATCTTTTTCTATATATACTAGGACTTAACATTAGGTTAGGTAGCTTTTAGAGAAAGAGCGAGATTACATATTTTGCACTTCATTGAAAGAGAAGAGTTTAGGTAATTTCTTATTGTCTATGATAGGGTATCCTATTCTATTTCTTCTATTTTATTCTTTTATAATGTGTAACTAAAACCCTTTTTGTAGTTAGGAACATGGTGAATTTGTATGGATGAGTTTATTTAATTTATGAATTAATGTTTTTCATTAAAACCTATTGTTTGGTTGTGTTTTAATTCTAATTCATGAAATTGTTTTAAATCTCTAATCCAACGAGAGGGATCAGAGGGTTAGAATTGGTCGTTCCTCCAAACTTTATAATCGCCTAGTGTGTAGGGATATAGCTAGGGCTTATGTGACTTGTATGTTCCAGTGCGCTTAATTAATGGTTATTTGTATGTCAAAATCACTTAAGGATTAAGGGTTCTCATATGAATAAGAAACGTAAATTCATAGAGGGATATTCTTTTTACTACCTCTGTGACATCGTGGGTTTAATGGAAAATAGAGATTCATAATTAATAAATAAGTCTTGCAATGAAACTAGTTGCTAACATCTTTCTCTATCTGTCTCACAAACCCTATTTTTAATTGGTCTATTTATTTAATTAGTTTGTTTATTTTATAAAAACCTTATAGATTTCTCTTTTAACTACGCCTTTGGTGAGAATTATTTGGAAACAACTCACAATCTCCGAGTGGAACGATAATTTACTTACTCTTTACTACTTGTGATCTAGTATACTTGCTAGTTCTCCAACACAACATACCCGTGACCGATGAGTAGGTTTACCGTTTAGTATAAGATACTGCTGATAATAACTCCTAACATAAAGCACCCACCATTAGCGGGAATCCCGCTAACCAGGAACCCCGCTAACCAATTAAGGACACGATACCACAACAAGGTGGCCAAAAAGCCTATAAAAAGCACCAGGTAGGAGAAGGTATGCATTTAACCTTCTACACACAAACACACACCCACGCAATAGATTGACAGGAAGAGTTATCTTGGTCACCAAGGTGCTTTTCTCACGTCTAACAGCAAATAGTAAAGGGTTTGGCCGCTTGACCACTTAGTTCAAGTCCAAGGTCTTTACGACAAAACATTGGTGACCACAGTGGGAGCGAGAAACTTATTCCCACCACCCTTTGAAGATAGAGAACTGGTCTAAAGGGAAGAATTCAGAGCCAAGCCATCACAGTGTGGTGGATTTGAGGGATCATCCGAGCAATGGCAGGGCACCCTCCCGTCATTCGGATTTGAGGGGTCAGTTAAACGAAGTAAGGAAGTGTTGGCAATTCGGCAAGTGTACCGATCGCACAAGTAATAAAGAGTAAGTAAAATTATCGTTCCACTCGGGGATTGCAAATTGTTTCTAATTTCTTTCACCTAATTGCGAGTACTATGTATAACTTGTATTGGTTTAGAGTTTAGAGATATGAGTGTAGAATTAAAGGAATGAAACAATTCAGGTAGAAGCAAATATGGAAAAGGTTAGGAACTTGGTTTCATTGTAGGATCAGGTTATTAATTATGAAAATATTTTTTCCAAAAAATCAAAAACCCCAGAAACAATAAAAGCTAGATCCCTCCAACAATTATGTTTCTTAATAAACTTTACCCTTAATCCCTTAAGTGAGTTCTAATTTATAAGAGTTATATAATTACCCAAAAGTATTCCTAAAAATTGAATAATTATATTGTTTGGTTGAAAGGCCTAATCTTAATCCTAATTTTCCAATTAAGGTTCAGTTTACCAAAGCAAATCATAAAGTCGTGAATTCTATGAATTGTAATTAAAACACAACCAAGCAATTGATTTAAAAGGAAAAACATTAATTCATGAATAAATAGCCAAATTAAGATCCATAAAAATCCACCCTATTCCTAACAAGAAGTTCAATTATACATATTGGAAGAAGAAGAGAAAGGAATGGAATAAGCTAATAATCATAGACAATAATTAATTTACCCCCAAGAAATCTTCAATCTTCAAGTTGATCCCTCCAACAATGTTGATCTCCAATCCTTGTGCCTTGCCTCCTTGCTCTCAATTTCATAACAGCTTCTCTTCTCTAATCCTAATTTTATTCTAATATCTTATTTGGCTCTGAAAAGTCTACCAAACCTAATGCTGAATCCTAGTATATATAGACAAAGCTAATCCTAAAATAAATCTCTAAATAAATCTATCTATAAATAAATCTATCTATAAATAAATCTTAAAGATAAATCTTAAATAAATCTAGAATAAATAATATAGATTAAATCTAGAATTATTAATCTAGAATAAATCTAAAATAAATCTAAAAGATAAATCTATCAGAATCCTCAAAAGCGAAATAGATAGGCCCACTTGGGCTTTCTCGTATCTGACAGCAACTTTGGAACTGATCTTGACCTCAAAGATGAAAGAATTTGAGCAAGGCTATTTCTGGCAAAGTTGTAGATCTTTTCCTTAGCTTTAAAATGATACCAAGATTGCCTCATTTGGATAAGCATATCTCAAGTTATGATCAAAATAGCGAATAGTGTCACGTTCTCACATTTTGCGCGCCTGGGCGTGTATCACCTGCTCCGGCTCCGTGTCGCTTCGTTCTTGTGCCATTTTCAAGATCTTTTCATCCTATTTCATGCTCCGTATTTATTTTCTTCATTTAAGCTCCGAAAGTACCTTAAACATACACAAAACGGATCAAAACGTTCAAAGGATTCTAAATTACCTAACTTCCTAAAAACTATACAAAAAGTCCTAAATTTACAAGAGAAACAAGCCAAATCCATAGTAAAAGGGAGTCTAATTAATGCTCAAAACATCATATATTGGACCCAAATCACCCCTCAAACTTAGTATTTTGCATGTCCCAGGAAAAAGTAAAATATAAACTCTAGAACACAGAACCAATTTCCTAAGTTAATATGCAAACACCTAATCTAAGACTTCAGACTCATGACTCAGACACTTTTATTCACAAGCATTAACTTCATCAAAAACTGGTTAGAAAAACAAACTCCAAAAGAACCAGAACTAGTGAACACTCTCAACCTCACTGTGTGTATCTCTCATGTCTATCAAAGGTTATAACAATTCACTCGAGTTCATCCAATGACAATGTGTTACCATATGCTTGACCATAAACCCAAATCTCCACTGAAATTATTGAATACATGCAAAAATCAAAAAGTCTTAATTTTGGTTGTAACATGGCCATGGCTAAAGATGAAAGGTGGGATAAAAGAAACAAAGGATAAGACTAAGGGCTAAAAATATGAAACCAAACAAATTTCCCTCTAAAAATTATGAATGAGCAATGAATACAATTAAGACTCACACTCAACTCCAAAATCATTATCATCCTTCTTTTCTTTTCACTTTTTATTCTTTTATTCTCTTCCAAATTTCTCTTTATTATTTTTATTATTTTTATTTTTTTTTGAAAGAGAAATAGAACTCATAACACTTTTCACCAATTACTTTAATTTTTTCTTTCGTCATTCCTCTCAATTGCTCATTCAAAATTTCAAGGGTACTCACAAAAATATTTCAATAGATGCAGGGTACCAAAGGAAAATCATAATATCTCATAAGGCTCAAAATGGGCAACTAAGGGACATTATCAATACAAATCAGTTGAAGGCTAAAAAAAACACAATCCTAAGTGCCTTAATCATTTTAATACATCCAATCAATTATCAATCTCAAAATGGTCACCGGTCAAGTTCTAGAACACAAAATCAAAGTGAACACACTCATGAAACAAATAGGGGTTTAAATCACAAAGATCAATATAAATTACATACCACTGTCAAGTGTATAGGCTCAAAAATCTCACAGGCTAAATAGTCAATTCATTAATAACTTGTTCCAAAACAGTTTATAAAAATAACCAGTTCTCAACAAACTTAAAACTCAATCCAAAACAGTGTCATACAATCAATGAGTCATCATCCTAAATCAAGTATTTACATATATAATCATAAAAATAGTCCTAAGCCTAGAATAATCATCTACTTCTACCCAAGACACAAACCAACACCAAAAACGGGAGGACAATTCAAATCAGAAAATTTTTTATTTTGTCCACTCCCCCAAACTTAGAGATTAGCTTGTCCTCAAGCAAACTAATCTAACCTATAAATACAAAATAAAAATTAAAAACTAAAACAAGGAGTTAGAGACTTCCCTTTGTAGCACAACATTCTCTCTTGATGCACCATGGAGGAGACTCCCCCAAACTTATTCACCTGTGTCACATGAAAAACTAAAAATAGTGCTAGAAGCACTTCATTAGTAGTTACGTAAAGAAAGATCTAAACTCTTTATTCACTGACTAACTAAAAAAAAATAAAAACCTACACTACCACATAATTACAAAGAATCCACCAGGATCCCAAATCCTATAGGTTAAATCCCATGTGATGCAACAATAACAAGTTATTCCCACATCCCATGGGACAAACCTTGGATGATGGTAGAGTAAGGAAGTTTCAAAAATAAGCTCAATCCCACCAGGGTCAAAAGGTGCATTCCTTACTCCATGCATCATCTCAGACAAGTTATTTCTTTTCCCATTCATGAAAGTGTTAATTCCATAAATAAGGAAAAATACCTTGTCAGGCTCTCTAATATTTAACAATGATTTATATTGTTTTTTAGATTTTTCTTGAAAGCACAGAGGTTGAATATAGTGGAAAATTTTTGAGTCATCCAAGCATGCAATAGATTTGACCAAATTTTTAATTGCTAGAAATTCATCATGCAAGGGTGGATCAAATTTTTCTACCATATTCAAACCTTCTATTGTTTTATTTCGGTCCACTTCCTCAAATTCATTATGCACAATTTCTTCTATTTGCTCCTCCATAGGAGTTTCATCATTGGTCACATCCATGACCACCACTTTTTCCTCTCTTTGAAGAGAGTCAAAAATTCTTGGTGATGCTTGTGACTCTTCATCTAATGGCTTTGAAATGTGTTCAACTTTGATTTCAAGGTTCCTTGAATTGGAACCTTGAATCGGGTAATAAGTTCTGACTTCTTCAACAAATTCTTTAGTGTTTTGAGCACATTTCTCTAAAGCTATTTCCCATAGAGCTTTCTCCACGGGAATTGGCTCCACATAAAATTTTTCATTAGCTGTAGCTTCTAATTTCTCTAAAGCTATTTCTAATAAAGTTTTCCTATTACTTATGTTTTGTGCATAATAGTATGGAGAATAGGGATCCGAAATAAATCTATCACAATCAGAATCATTATTAAAACTATAGTTATACATGAAAAGGGACAAGTTACACAAGTAATTACAAATAAGTACCGAAAAAAATTAGAATCGAATTTCAATCCCCAGCAACAGCGCCAAAAACTTGTTGGCAATTCGGCAAGTGTATCGATCGCACAAGTAATAAAGAGTAAGTAAAATTATCGTTCCACTCGGGGATTGCAAATTTTTTCTAATTTCTTTCACCTAATTGCGAGTACTATGTATAACTTGTATTGGTTTAGAGTTTAGAGATATGAGTGTAGGATTAAAGGAATGAAACAATTCCGGTAGAAGCAAATATGGAAAAGGTTAGGAACTTGGTTTCATTGTAGGATCAGGTTATTAATTATGAAAATATGTTATCCAATAAATCAAAAACCCCAAAAACAATAACAGCTAGATCCCTCCAACAATTATGTTTCTTACTAAACTTTACCCCTTAATCCCTTCAGTTAGTTCTAATTTATAAGAGTTATACAATTACCCAAAAGTATTCCTACAAATTGAATAATTATATTATTTGGTTGAAAGGCCTAATCTTAATCCTAATTTTCCAATTAAGGTTCAGATTACCAAAGCAAATCATAAAGTCACGAATTCTCTGAATTGTAATTAAAACACAACCAAGCAATTGATTTAAAAGGAAAAACATTAGTTCATGAATAAATAGCCAAATTAAGATCCATACAAATCCACCCTATTCCTAACAAGAGGTTCAATTATACATATTGGAAGAAGAAGAGAAAGGAATGGAATAAGCTAATAATCATAGACAATAATTAATTTACCCCCAAGAGATCTTCAATTTTCAAGTGGATCCCTCCAACAATGTTGATCTCCAATCCTTGTGCCTTGCCTCCTTGCTCTCAATTTCATAACAGCTTCTCTTCTCTAATCCTAATTTTATTCTAATATCCTATTTGGCTTTAAAAAGTCTACCAAACCTAATGCTGAATCCTAGTATATATAGACAAAGCTAATCCTAAAATAAATCTCTAAATAAATCTATCTATAAATAAATTTTAAAGATAAATCTTAAATAAATCTAGAATAAATAATTTAGATTAAATCTAGAATTATTAATCTAGAATAAATCTAAAAGATAAATCTATCAGAATCCTCAAAAGCGAAATAGATAGGCCCAATTGGGCTTTCTCGTATCTGACAGCAACTTCGGCACTGATTTTGACCCCAAAGATGAACAAAGTTGAGCAAGGATATTTCTGGAAACGTTGTAGATCTATTCCTTAGCTTTAAAATGATACCAAGATTGCCGCATTTGGATAAGCGTAGCTCAAGTTATGATCAAAATAGCGAACAGTGTCACTTTCTCGCATTTTGCGCGCCTGGGCGCCTAGGGCCTCACGCCTGGGCGTGCATCACCTGCTCCGGCTCCGTTTCGCTCCGTTCTTGCGCCATTTTAAAGGTCTTTTCATCCTCTTTCATGCTCCATATTTATTTTCTTCATTTAAGCTCCGAAAGTACCTGAAACGTACACAAAACAGATCTAAACGTTCAAAGGATTCTAAATTACCTAACTTCCTTAAAACTATACAAAAAGTCCTAAATTTACAAGAGAAACAAGCCAAATCCATAGTAAAAGGGAGTCTAATTAATGCTCCAAAGATCATATATTGGACCCAAATCAGGAAGCGTACAGAAGTTGAGCGCTTGAAGCAGAAAGATCCCCCTCAATGTGACCAAGAAATGTTGCAACAGCGGACTTCCCAAGGAGAGGGAGCCCCTCGCGATCTCGTCATGAGAGTAGAGGATCCTCTACGGACGTTCTAGGAGAAGACTGAACTTGGATGAGGAACTCATGCGATTAAGAAAGTTCCTAGACGCCCAAGACAAGTTGATCACTGAATTGAAGAAGGGAGCGGTTCCCCTGGGGCAAATGGAAGGAAGTAAGGAAGGTGATGATCACCCATTTACTGAAGCTATAATGGCCTATTCGATGTCTCAAAATCACAAAGCCCTAACAACTGTGCAGCCATATTATGGGGACACAGATCCACAAGAACACGTGGACAACTTCTTGGTAGCAATGACTTGACAGGGAGCCAATGATGCCTACGAGTGCAGGACGCTCCCGCTAACTCTAAAGATGACAACATTGCGATGGTATTCCAAGCTAGAGTCAAACTCGATCGGTTACAGGAAGGATTTGGAAGCCAAGTTCCTTGGACACTTCACGATCAACAAGGCAAAACCGAAGTCTAAACATCACCTTTCCTAGATAAAACAGGAGAAAGGAGAATCTTAGAGGGACTTCCTTAAACGGTTTGGTACCGAGTATTTGTTAATGAATGACATTGAACCATCGGTTGCGGTACATCTGCTCATGATGGCAACTCAAACCTGGGAAGTTCACCAACCATTAGGTGACACACAAGATAAAGACCATTGGTGATATCATGAAAAAGGCTGAAGCATATATAAACTTGGATGGATACCGAAGGACAGACTGGGAGGACGAGGTTAAGGGAAATGAGAGCAGGCAAATGAATTGGCTGCATTCCAGGAAAGGCACGACGAAGTTAGTATTTTATGTTTGAATAAACTATTCAAGCTATTTAGAAACAAAGGTCACGCAAAATAAATTGTAACTCAGTTATGTCCAAATAATGATAAAATGATCATATTCAACCCTTGGGAAAAATCCTAAGAGACTCTCGAGTAACAACAACCCGAATCAGCATCTCAACTACTCAAAATAAGTATACCCTTCACCCGACTAGCCATCGGGGGGATAGGCTAATGGGAAGTGATGACCCGCACAACGGTCACGACCCATGTACAAGAATTTATGACACCGTCTGAGTGGTATAAAGCAAATCGGTCAGCTCAAGAATACCACCTTGGTTAAGATAGAGTTATTCATGTCAAAATAAATATGTTGAGTTTTAATTAGAAGCAATCATATCGGGGAACATTTCTCAGGAGCTCAATCCTTCTAACCCATATACAAAGCATCACAACCCCCGCAATAGATCTTTTGTGAGCAGTGTATGAAAAACACAACCTGTTATGGACCGGTACCATGAACATAAGGATATCGGCTCAAAGCTACAAAAATCAAAGCTGGTCTTCAACAACCAACCTAGGCTTGGAGGGCTACTATTATGGACCTCGGTTTGTACCTCCACTTAACTGTAAACCGGCTAATAAGCAAGAGGCCTTAGTGGCCCAACTCCTCACCTAACCGGCTAACTGACAAGAGGCCTTAGTGGCAGAACTCCTGAACTAACCTGCTCAATGGATAAAAACATACGAGTGACTGTTGAGTAGGTTTACCGTTTAGTATAGGATACTTCTGATAATAACTCCTGACATAAAGCACACGCTGTTAGCTGGAATCCCGCTAACCAATTAAGGACATGATACCACAACAAGGTGGCCAAATAGCCTATAAAAAGCACCATGTAGGAGAAGGCATCTAACCTTCTACACACAAACACACTCCCATACAATAAATTGAAAGGAGGAGAGTTATCTTGGTCACCAAGGTTCTTTTCTCACGTCTAACAGCAAATAGTAAAGGGTTTGGCCACTTGTCCGCTTAATTCAAATCTAAGGTCTTTACGTAGAACAACACCCCATATTGAAAAAAGCTCAGTGACTCTATTCTTTGCACTATATAGGCTAATTATGATTCTGTATCTAGATGAATTAACCCGAAAGTTACATCACAGACTTGGTTATGTGAAGTTATGATTTGAGCACTTTTTTGAATTTTCTATGTATTTTAGGTGTTTTCTAAGTATTCAAGATGAGCAAATAAACAGAAAGAATTGAGGTCAGATTGGTCTATAAGATTAGAGGTTGAAGATCAAAATTTTACCGTTTGATGAAGGGAGGAGAGATTATAGCCGTTGGATGAGATGATTCAAATTGATCCATGAGATTAGGACTTTTTTTTTATAAAAAGGTCAAAACGACTTCTGTTAGTCAACGTGGGTTGATCGTTAAGGACCACTAACGGCATGGACTAACTTGACTCACGTCTTTATATCTCAGGGATTAATTTGTTATTTCAATAATTCCAGGGACAAAATTGACTCATGCCTACAAAGTTAGGGACCAATCTAACATATTACTTTCAACCCTAAGGGATGAAATTAAGAAAATTCTACTATAAATCACTTTCTAAAAAATTTCGATGATCTTTAACATAATAATTCATTTTAAAATTTTTAGGTAGTATTTATTTTTAATCTCATATTTGCCCTTATTAATTATCTCTACTTTTTAGGCCATTGATTAACAAACAACTAGTTAGATAAATCAAGAGTATCTAGATGGTAAGATTAAATTAAAGTTTATTAGCTCCAATTTTATCATTTGAAGGATACTTTGCGGATAAATATGTAAAGTTATACTCCTTTCGGTCCTATACTTAAGACCCTTTTGGGAAAATTCACTTCAATCAAGAAAGTGGATTAAGGTGGTTAGTGGTATTGGAAATGTAAACATTTAATTTAATTTTTTCAAAATTACCCCTATAATTTTTATTGAGATTATAAAAAGTTTTGAATTAATAGGAATGTTTTTTGAAAAAAGTAACTAAATCTTTTTGAAAATTGGAATAGGGTTTTACAAATAGGACCGAATTTTTTTTTTGTTAAAAGGGTTATAAATAGGACCAGAGGGAGTAGTATTTTCTTAAAAGCTCAAGACAATTAACTAATCTTGACTAATTTTATTGATCTTTGTGATTCGATTAAAAATGACTTATAATAAAGATGAGATATAGTATAAGCCTATTTTTGGAAGTTCGTAGAACTTAATTAATATTTTCAGTAATATTAAAATTGATAATATTTGATATATTTTTACAAAATTTCTCATATACTGGAATTATCATTGGCACTATAAAATGTGTATTTTTTTTAGGTAGTCTCTTTGTTCTTGTTAATGGTAGCCCAACAGGGAAGATATTTATCAAACATGGTCTTAAGCGAAGGATCCTCTTGCCCCCTTTCTTTTTTGTTAGTTGCTAAAGGCATGAATGGTTTTATGAGGAAAGCAGTGGTTGACGGCGCGTTCACTGGTTACAATCGTTTTTAACTTTAATGTGATGATATCCGAACCTCAAGTCGACCTTTGAATATCTTACAGCTCCACAAACTTGATCTATCAAAGCATCAATTCTTATCAGTGGATATTTATTTTTTATGGTAACCTTATTAAGTTGCCGATAAATCACGCACATTCTCATGCTCCCATCTTTCTTCTTGACGAACAACATTGATGCTCCCCATGGAGAAACATTGGGTCGGATAAATTGTTTATCCAACATATCTTCAACTTGTTTCTACAATTCTACTAGGTCCATTGGTGACATCCTATAAGATGCAATAGAGATTGGACCTGCTCCAGGAACTAAATCAATACTAAACTCTACTTCTCACTATGGTGGAAGACCAAGTACCTCCTACGGAAATACTTCAATAAAATTTTTGACTATTGAGATTTTCTCCATCTTTGTCTCTCCTTCAGCCATCGTAGAAAAATAAGCATACATATCCTTCAGGTTGAGAGTCTAAAGTTTTGGATCTTGAAAGACAATTGTCTTTGTATGCAATCAATAATAACATGGTTAGTAGACATCTAGTCAATCCCCAAGATCACATTTAATTGTGAAAAGGGTAAACAAATCAAGTTAATTTGGGTTGTGTAGTCTAATACCTTCACTAGATAATTTAAACAAGCTATCAAAGAAATAAATGGAGAGTTTGTAGGGGTTGATACCTTTACTCAATAAGATATATCAAATATAGTTAAATTTAATCTGCTAACACACTCATAAGAAATGAACGAGTGTGTGGCTCCATAGTCAAATAAAATACCACAAGGCATATTATTCAGAAGATATATACCATGAACCAGGTCTTCAGATTCCTCTGCTTCTACACCACTTAAAGTAAAAGCTCTTCCTCGAGTGGTTGGCTTTTCGGTTGTTCCGTTTTTCTCCTTTTTAACAGATTCAGGGCAAACTCTTACATTGTGCCCTGGCTTCACAAAAGTAAAATAGATCACTTATCTTGGACCCCAACAGTTCTACCCAAAATGAAAGCGTTTACACTTGTCACATTGAGAAGGACTGGTTGACGGCGCACCCCTTCCTTCAGTTCCAGGTCTAGCACTCCCCTTCAGGGATGGCAATGTGTAACGCCCCAAATTATTTAAGGAAAATAAAATGAGGAGTTAACAAAAACTTTTTTCATCATGAGTGTGAAAAGCAAAAACATTCTTGTTAAAATCATATTATTTTACAAAACAGTATGAGTCTAATTGTAAAATATAAAACTTCCCAAAATCCCCAATTTACACCTAGAGCATGGTCTTCACAACTCTATCCTTCAATAAGAGGATTCAGACAACAAGATGTCATCCTGTCTGTCTCTTCTAACGAACTCTCGCATCATTCCTTTTCAACAAGAGAACCTGTAACACCCGCAATTTTCCCCATTTTAATAAATTGATTTTCGGAGATTTCTGATTAGTTGATTCTTTTCAAATTGAGAAAAAATATTATTTGATTTATAAATGACACGTAGAATGAGGGAAATTATTTTAAATAAGTTGAGTATTTGATTATTGTGTTTTATTGATTTGAAGGATTTATTTTGTGTTTGGAGAAAAGATTATTTATTGATTTTTCTTTGATTTATTTAACTTTGAAAATTCATAACTTTTGACTGGTAGATCAGAATATGACGAATTTATAGTCAAAACGATCGTAATAAAATATAGAGTTTATTTTTGTAATGTTTGGAATTTTATTCTGCAGTCCACGAATTTTTGTATTTTTGTGGGAAATTATAATGTTTTATTACGTAAGGAAATTTAAGTATGATTTCTGAGTATTACGCACTGTACTGGAAAAATATTATTTTCTATTGTTTAAGTGTACTACACGGTTTTGAGTATAATTTTATGCATTTGAATTTTGAATTGTGAGACATTTATTTATTAGTACACAAGTCCCTAGAGCAACCCAATTAATACTCCTTATCTCTTAAACCACCCTAAACCCTAAAGGGACATGTAGTTAATGCTTGATTAATTATGTTCCCCACTAACTTAAACACCATTAAAGTCTAGGGTGGTTGTATTTAAAAACCTAAGCTATTGTGTCTTGAACCTAGATGACTAAGAATTGCAAATAAACCCTTGTTGCCTCTTGAAATATTCGAACCCCTGTTTTTAGTGATGAACCCCAATTAAAATTTTGCAACCAAACCCCTCTTGTCTTATTAGTTGTTCGACCCCCTCTTTTAGTTTCATGACCCCAACCTAAATTTTTCTATATAAACCCCCTTTGGTCCAAGACATACCCCCTTGTCATTTGCTTCATAAACATAAGAAAAGAAAAAGTGAGAGAGTGAGAAGAAGAGAGGGAGGCCGAAACTAGGAGGAAGGAGAGGAGGTTGAAGATTTGATTTTTCTTGCTCTTTCTCATTGATTCTTCATAGGTAATGACCCTAAGCTTCTTGTTCTTCACCTTTAATTTCTCATTTGTATTTTCAGTTTCTTCAAGGTTTTTCAAGATAAGATTTTTGTTTCATGAACCAAGCTTCATGCATGTTTGTTTTTAAGCTTTCTTATGCCTTTTCATACTTGTTTATACTTCTTTTTGAGATTGAAAACAAAAAATGGACATGCATCAACACCTAAGGAGCTCACGGTTTTTGGCTCCATTATGTCCAAATAATTTTTGATCTTTGATTTAAGTTTTTATGCTTTATAATGAATTGATTTATTTTGTTTTTGAAGTATTTGTTGTTGATTTATAAAAAATTTTCCAATTTCCCCTATGCATGTCACGGCTAGGGTTTGATTTCGGGGAAAACAATTTTGTTTTGTTTTGCATGCAATTGATTTGTGATTTGTGCAGTGACATTTAAATAGCATATTTTTATATTTTTAATTTGGTTTCATGAAAAATGAAATTTTTATTCAGTGCATGTAAAGAGGACCATACGGTTTGATCATTTTTAGTTGAGAAATAATTTGTGTTCTTTGATTCTTAAATTATAATGCTTGAGCATAAGAGTGTTAATGTTGTTTATGAGTTTTGTGTTTGATTTGCAAAAATTTCCTTTGTTTTCTTTATGCATGTCACGGCCTAAGGGCATAAATGAGGTAAATGAATTTGTTTCTACTTGCATGTCATGGATTGATGATTATTGGTATATATTAAGTGCATTTTTCGGTTTGTGCATGAAATACATGAAAAAATGAATTTTTGTTATGATTTGTTTTATTTTTGGGCTACACGGTTTTAAGGAGAAAATTATGCAAATAAATTTAATAAATATTTTTGTATAATTGTGCTTAAGAAAGTGATTGGTTGAGTGTGTTTATGTGTTTTGTAACATCCTGATTTTCTTTTGTATTATAAATTTTGAGTTTTATCCAATTAAGTAATTAATTCTTTTAATTAATAATTAAAGCGTTGAGTATTTTGTTAAAATATCCAATGGTATTTACTAAAGTATAGTATAATTATATATTTGAAAATAGATTCATATAAAGTAATTATTTATTTGAAATATAGACTTTCTATTCTTTTATTTTGGCATTTATAAAGATACAATAATAAATAAATTTTTGTTATTCCCTAATATCTAACCAATTTTTAATTTTATAGTTTTCCTATATGAAGCTATATGATTCTAAAATCCTATTATTAATATTTTTGGGCATAAATAAATAAATAAATATAAGTATATGTTTATAAAAAAAAAAGAAAGATGTAAAACGTGTGTGTGCGCAATGTGTGTATGGAACCCTAGGTCTCTATCTCCCTCCTCAGCGCCGCCCTCCCCCCTTCCATTCTTCTTCTTCATTTGGCCTTCTTGCCCTCTCTCTCATGGCTTTCTCGTCCGCCACGCAACCACCCAGCAGTCGCCGCCGCTCGCCATCGCAACGCGCATCTCTCTTTCGCGTGTTCTGTTCTCAGTGCAGTCGCGAACCGGGACTCCTCCTTCGAATCGAACCACCATCACCGGGGCGTCCCGAATCGCGAGCCCAGCCACGTCCCCACCTGCCATTGCAGCACACCTCTCTCTCTTCCTTGTTCGCGTCACTCTCTCCACTGGACTGGTGCCGTACGCGAATCGTGACTCGCCGGGGTCTCAAATCGCCACCGCCACTGCATGAAGCTTGAACCAGAACTTGTCTCTCTCCCTCTCTCCCTGAAACCGTGTCACCGCCGCGGCCTCTCTGCTGCCGAATGAGCCAGCGCCGCCTTGGTCCCTTCTTCCTTGCGAATTGGGATTACTCATACCGCCGTCACCGAGATCGATGCTCCCGGTGTGTTTCTTTGCTGGTTGAGAACCGAACCGTCGTCGAAAAAGGCGTCGTCTCAGTCCTTGTTGTTGCAGTGTTGAGGGTTCAGACCGGTTTAGACCCAATTGTGTGAACCGAATCTGGGTGGAGCTATAATACCGAACCGATCTTCCCACTTCTCCTTCACAATCGAAGTTGAGGGTAAATCTCTAATGCTCTCTTAATTGCTCTATGTTTCTTTTTATTGATAATTGATAATAATATTAATAGTAATAATGTTGGTAATGATTTTTATAGTGATAAATTGCTTTGGAACTTTAGTATTGTTTTTGGAATTAAATTGGTATTATACTTTACATTGATTTGAAAAATAATGCTATTGATGATGATTTTAATGGGTTAATATGGTTCGTAATTATATCGAATTAATTGTTATGTCGAATGATGAGTTTAAAGGGTATTTTAGTTAAATGTGCTGGGTCCCTAAGTAAGTGAGCTGTCGTTTAGCTTAGTGGGATTGTCCCTAGGATAAACTATACCTCAGTTAATTAGGAACCTGAGATATTCGGCATAACATTAATTCGAGTCAAAACGTTGAACATTAATTTCAAATTGAAGAGAAGTGCAATTATTTGAAAGTTATAATTGTGACTTGGACTTATTTTGAACCGTGGACACTTCTTTTTATTTCGGAATTAATAGTGTCAAGTACAGACATTTGATTTTGTGGCTTGAAGCTAAAACTACTCAACTTTAATGTATTTTTAACGATTATGTTAGTTTTTGAAAGTTAGCGTATTTTCAATAAAAAGCTATACTATATTATTGAGAAGACAATGATCTTAATTTGAAACTCTATGTTATTTTGGTTTGTGAATTATAATTAAATGAATTGCGTGATTTGGAAAACTTACGAAATACTCTGCTTTGAAATATTTTAACTATTGAGATTTCAAATTGAGTTGATGTTGGCGCATCCCATTGACTACTATCTGATTTAATAATGTAGATAGACGATGAAGAACTTTAGGATCAGCAGGGATGCGAACATTGAACCGCGTTATGTTTGGGCATCATTGCACGAAAAGAATCAGGTCTAAGGAAACGCAAGTAAGGGGTTCTTTACCTTGCTTTAGAGAGTATTTTCTGATTAGTATATAATACTTGTTAAGAGTATATGGGCGTGCTTGTGTTTGAACATCTAGGTAATTAATTAGACTAAAGAGTAAAGTAGGAAAAAGGTAGAAAGAGGTGTTTGTGATAAAATGACGTGTTTGATTGCTAAACCTGAAAATATAGGTGCTAAGGTGTATTTTGACTATGTGAATGTATATGTGATAATATTTGTTATGCTTTTATGTATGAATAGTGGGAGTCTAACCGTGGTGGAATGTTTATGGGAAATAGTATGAGTTGTCATGTATGCTCCGGTGGAAAATGTGGGGTTAATTGGTATATGTCTTTATGTATGTATTTTTGGGGAATGTGAGGCTATTATTTGTGAAAGAATAAATGTGTTAAAAATGTAAGCCTATATATAAGTAATTTGAATATCATGCTTTATGTTTAATTCTAATTGTTGATACTTGAACTATGTGGTTGATGTATTGCTAAATCATAATGAGCCCTAGAATGTATGAATGATGAAAAGAAAAAAATATGAATGTTCGGAATTAAACTAAGTGCGAAATGTGTATTGTGATGCTTTAATATTATTATCTATATTAATAACATATGTGGTGGTATGAGGTACCTTCCGGTGTGGAGGTGAAGTACAATGGTATGAGGTACCTTCCGGTGTGGAGATGAAGTACCCATAGGCCAAACCGTATGAGGTACCTTCCTGTGTGGAGGTGAAGTACAACGGTATGAGGTACCTTCCGGTGTGGAGGTGAAGTACAATGGTATGAGGTACAATGGCAAGGACGGTGACTCGTCAAGAAGCCTAAGAGCGCTTCCCTAGGCAGGACGAAGTTACAATGGTCAAGGTCACTTGCCGGGCGTTGATCGTAGCAAGGACTGCAACCGGAACTAGGGATAGAGCTATCGCCCCCTTGAGCAAATATTAGATGGTGTAGAGGGAATCTGAACAAGGCTAAAAGTCACTGATTTACTTACGACGATCATGGCGGTTGGCCATATTGATGGTTCCAACATGGCGGATGTCGAGTTGTTTACTATGTTTTCCTGGTTTGGTACATACCCTTTGACTTCGATGCCTGTGTGGTTAAAATTCCTGTGCGTCCCATCTGCTTTCCGAACTAGGTTGCGGTTGGATATTGGAGGAGGAGATGTATCGTGTGTGCTAATCTACCCTTACCTCAATGATTTCCCTCCCTAGATCATTGATGGTTGTGAAAATACTTAGTGGAAAGTTTATGAGTATGGAATATTTAAGATAAAGTCATGAATAAAAGTTGTAAAGAGGATAAAGTTGTAATAAGATGATATAATGATTTTTGGAAGAGAAGAGGTCGTAATGTTATATTGTATGTGCTTGGTTCTAGTGCGATCCATGGCATAAGTCCATGCCGTCGACGAACTTGTTCGTTTGATCGCTAACTCTCTCTCCCTTCTCTTCTATGTTCTTGTTTTTCTGGTTGTGGTAAACCTTAGATGGCAGATCACGTGCTACGGTTGGTGACGACCCCTTTGGCGGGAGGACAGTGGTTTAAAACTGCTAATTCGGGAGGAGTGAGCATATCTACAAAGAGGATGTAAAAGCAGCAACCGAAGAATCTTTCAAGACACTTGGGGTGAAGGATAGCAATGAAGACTAGTAGTCTAAGTTTGAATAGTTCTTGTTTTGTATTCCATCTTCAGATGAATAGGACATGATTACTCTATCCCGAATGTAACCCCTGTTGTAATAAAGGATTATGTGAAATGAAATAAAAGAAGTTTCTTTTGTCATATATCATGTTCATAAAGTAATTAAACTATTTTTCCGCAAGTTAACCATCGACTAAATATGACATTGAGAAAAGGAGTTTTTGGAAATGTGTTGGATGGTAACATCTCTTTTTGGAAATAGAATTTTTATGACGCGAGTCTAAGTACCAAAACATTTTTGTAAACCAAATTGTATCTATGAAAACCTTTTTGTAAAAGAATTAAACTAAATTGATTTTGATAATGTTATAAAAAAAAGGCGCAAATTTTTAGTGAAAATTCTGAGGTCAAATTGGGGTGTTAATAGGAATTTATATTTTATAGAAATTTTGTATCTGTTTGAAGTATTTTATTTCTTTTGTTTGGATTCAAGATGGATGTATAAGGAATGAGAACTAAATAAGATTCTGAAAATTTTGTGTTATTGAAACTATAAGATTTAATGTAGTATTAAAAAGAAAAGAAAAATTTTAGTCTTTTGCCTTGTTTTGTTTTGGCCGTGATATATATATATATATATATATATATATATATATATATATATTAGGTAATAGTTTTTGTTATTATGTGTATAAATGTTATGTGACTTATTTCTTAAAAAGAGTTTGAATAAATGGATGATTGTTTGATCTCTGATGTTGTAAAAGTGAAATGAAAATAGTTTATGAAAACAAATAGAATTATGGATATTTTTTTGGTGTTACTAGTGAGGTATAATTGATTTTTGAGTAAAAGTTACAAATGGTTTATATTATTTTGTTTGGTAATTTTAGGAGTAAGTAAGTAATTTTTATTTTGTGTTTGTGTAAATATATGACTATGTAGTTAGTAGCATTGTAAATTAGTTGCTGTACAAAAAGTAATTTTCCTTAAGAAATGATTATTTTTATGTTATTAATAGTCAAAGTAATTATTTTAAGTATATGAAATTATGGCCGAAAAAGTATTTGCCAGATATCATGCTTAACTTGTGTATATGTAATTAAAGTATGTATAGGAATGTTAGAGTCTGTTAGTTTAAATTTTTGGAGTAATGCAACTTTATTTTGTGTTGCTGTCCAGAAAAGATTTTTATATTGTAACGCTCTTTCATAACCTTCATATTTGAAAATAATTGAGTATGTTTAAAATATATTCTTATCGCCGTTCTAAAGATTTCGATGCCAAAAATTTTGCTTGTTATGAAAGCTTAACTCCACCGTTGAGGTTAAACAGAGTTCGAAATAAAAGTGGAGATTGGCAAAATTGTAAGGTACTTGATAAAATCAGAGTTGGTGGGAAATATTAAAATCAGCTCCTGACTTTGTATCTGTCGTGGAAAGATATTGCGACCAATACTTCCATTTTTATTAAAATAAGATGATAGTTTGAAAAACTGGAAAAACTTCTTCTTTTGATTACTTATCACAAAGTATACATAGACTTTATGATGAGAAAATAACTTAGAGCTGATCCAAGTTCTTGGTTTCCCCAACTATTCCATTTGATTTCCGACTGCTGTGCACGAAGATGCTAATTCCCTTTATTCTCTGTTCTCCATCGCACTCTATGGGTTCCCTACCCTCACTCATCTGTGAGGACATTGTGATGTTGATTGCTAACCTACAAGGGCACGGGAGTAAGCATATCTATTTGCATAATCAAATGAGATGGACATAAGAAATAGTATTATCAATCACACTTATTCAGTTAGCATACAAAATGCAACAACATATGAGCACACCCCTTTTTTTATATTCCAACTCTTGTAATGCAGGTGGCATGATGCATGGTTCCATCCACAACCGAGGCCTCCAACAATGTTTGATATCTGGCAAATGATATCCCGGTGTTCCCAGAACACCACCAAACGTTCCCAGAACAAGTGGTAAACCGTACTTGGAAAATAAACACAACTCCCAGAGTGTGCATCACGTTCCTAGAATGCCTACGTTCCCAGAACGCATAAAACCAGGTCCCGGACACTGGCCACATATCTATAATGTGTCATCAAGTAGGTTACAATTTCGGTACTCCCGGAGTACCCTTCTCATATTCCCAAAATATGAGAATTATTCCTTGCCAACCTATTCTCCATATCTCTATGAATGAATGCACCACTGCAAACGTTGGTTTTTATCTTTGATTTAGTCATTGTGATTTAGGTTCGCCTCGTACTTTCCTTGGAATGATTGGTTTGAGGTATAAACTTTGACATGATACGATATACCCAAAACAACTTTAATCATGCCAGTTAACTTGAATTGAGTAGACTTGACCAAAGGTAATCACTCCTTCATTAAAAGACTTATCTTTCAACTTTCAATTTCAAATACTAACCGGTTACAACCTCAGGATAACCGGTTAGAGTTACATATCTGAAACTGTTTTACCTTTTGAAATCCAAGAAGTCCCTCTTCTTGAACTTTCTACTCAGTTCATAAACAGGTTTCCACATTACTTTATACCTCAAACATCTTGTGCTCATCATTCACAGGCCTAAATTCACAATTTATTAACAATGAAGCATAGCTTAACTCTTAAGTTATGCCAAAACCTCAAGGTATTGATTTCTCAATCCGCAATCTAAGACAGCAGTAATGAATCACCTGCTTTCAGATTGATCTTCATTGAAATCAGAGTTTAGATTTTGAGTAGGAATAGGAGCACATTGTCAACTTTCCAAAAGCTTATTTTTCTTTTAAAATTACACAGCATCTAACCGGTTACGAATATCGTCTAACCGGTTAGATTAGACAGTATGTGCACTGAAAAATAGGATTTTACAAACATTTCCTTTCAATACTCAATTCTAACTCATTTCAATGATCATATACACCCATATACCTTGAGTATTTTCTGCTCAGCCACAAAAACACATTAAATCTTGCATACATGTCATTTAGAGCATCAACATTGCATATAACTAATTTTAATCACAATTAACATCACTTGTTAACACATAGCTCATGTCAATACATGTAATCTCCGATTAATGCTTCTATATCACTTGTATGTAATTCATAAATCTGTTGCAGACAGAATCAAATTGTCTAGTGGCCTTCAAGCCTTTATTCACTATACACTATGCCCTTTGTGAGTCTCATGGTGACTCAAACTAATATTCCATGAAATCTATTCCCATTCTAGCAAAAGAAAGCTTCTCCCTTACCTCAAGGTTGAGTTTGATAAAGATCAACACTGGAACTTGAAGAAAATCCACAATTTCCTCACAATTCCTATGTTCTGTTTCAGCCACGATTTCCATCAACAAGGTTCAAAAACCAGAAGATTTGACATATCAATGGGCCAAAGAAATTGGGGAAAACCATCAGAACTCAAACTAGGTAACATGCACTAGCTTTGGAAATAAATTTGAGGCTTAAAGAGTGCATGTACTTACCAAGATCATGCCCTAAAGAGAGCCTCACGAACTGGTTTCTGGTTCTAGACAGACTGATTCCTCAATATTCCAAGGCTAACAACTTCTTCAATACTCACTCTCAATTCACTCTCCATACCTCCATACAAAGCTGGAAGACTCAGCTTTAATATGGTGTATTTCACTTGGTTTGACTCTCAAAGATCAGAGAGAATTTGACAGTGTAACATAGAAACCCTAACTCAGCTTCAACACCAACACTTCATCAAAGAACCCTCAATTTGACTCTCAAATCATATATTTATAGAGAAATTGATGAGCATGCAGCTCGACACGTATCTCTCACTGGCAATCGAGTGGGTTTCGTGGCAATTCGTGGTGAAATTGGTTGATTACTCATCAAGATCCACTATCTGGGTTTTCCTGAGTTCATCGTGTAACCGGTTACAAAGCCTTTCTAACCGGTTACCTACTGGTAAATTTTAGAAAATTATTAATTTAATAATTCTTTTCCCATAAATCCTTTTAATATTACATTTAGGTCCTGGCTCAGGGACCAAAATGCAATACCAGTGTTTTTGGTCATTCACTTACCAAAAATTATCTTTACCTATATTTTGTATATCAATACGGAATATAAACTTGAAAGAATTTAATATCAAACCTTATTATTATTTTCTCATTATTCGGGAGACGAGAATTAGGGGTGTTACATATATAGTTGCATGATTGGAGTAATTAAGTTACAGGAAAAAGTAGCATGAGTTTTGAATAAACTAACTATAAGAAAAGTGATTTTGAGTTTGTATTATAATGCTGTCCAGAATTTTAGTTTGGGTTACATCAACTCTAGAACTTGTTTTGACTTGATAAGTGAATGAGTTCATATTTTAGAATGATTGTTGATGTGTTAAGTGTTTGTATTGATTTTAAAAAAAAATGTGTTTCTTGGCTGTCCAAATGATTAAAAGATTTCATCAAGTTTAAATTATTTGTTTAAGTGGTTTATGTTAATATTTGAATGGTAGTTGTTATATAAGCATTTGGAATTGATTTATGAATTGATGAAAGTATAAGTAGTCTCTTTTGATTTAATTGATTAATTTCTAAATTTTGTATTAAATTTATAGATCTTAGGATGTGTATATGGTTGTATATGAATGATAGAACATGTTTCTTCCAATTTTTAGAATTGATGCAACTAGATTTTAGTGGCTGTCCAGCAAGCAAAATTATTTGTTTAACTTATATAGAGTAAAAATAAATTATAAAAGTGATTTTGTGAAAGTATGATTTGATGTTATTTGTTTAAATAAAGTGTTGTTTTATTTGTATAAATGTGTGGATGATAATGGTTGTATGCCTTTGAAAAGTGATTTTGACTGGATGATTAATTTTAAAGATTTTATTTAGTAAATGTTTAAGAGGTCTTGATTTTCGGCGAAGGAATGATTTACTTTCCAAGTATTGTATATTCTAATACAAAATCTTTTGATTTCAAAGGTTATTTAAGAAAGTGGTATTTGTTAAAAGTATGTTTTCCAAAAAGGAATTATTTTAAGTTATCTAATGCCTTAAAAAGGGTTTCTGTTTTAAAAAGGGATTTCTGTTTTAAGGTACTTTGGTACTTTGGGTTTAGTCCTTACATTAGTGAATAGATAATATAAGGTACTTGCTTGACATTGATTGTATGTCATTCATCGTTTAAGACATAAAGGGAATTAAAAGTGAACGAGCTGTTGGAACTGTGGACACGAAGATTGAACAAAGTAAGCGTGGATCTCAGGTGAGAGAGCAACCTTCCTAAGACATAATGGCACTGAGGTAGCATTAGGGCATTCCGTATCATCTCAAAGGTCGGAACTAGGAATCTATAGGTTGAGTAGTAAGACGGCAAATGTGTGTGTGTTCCGCCGTCCTTACGAAAAATACGATTCCTCAATATTATGTCTGTTAATAATTGTTATATCATGTTGTATATTCTGAAGTTGTATTTGGTATATTGCCTTAATGATTTTGGAAATGGCAATATACCAAATACAACTTCAGAATATGTCTGCACGATGTTACAATGATCAAGGTCACCTGCTGGGCGTTGATTATAGCGAGGACTGCACGTACAACTAGGGATAGAGCTGTCGCCCCCTTGAGCAAATCTTAGATGGTGTAGAGGGAATCTGAACAAGGCTAAAAGTCACTGATTTTTTTATGACGATCATGGCGATTGGCCATATTGATGGTTCAAACATGGCGGATCTCGAGTTGTTTACTATGTTTTGTTTGCTGGCCAACATGCGTGGTTTCAGCTGGTACGTACCCTTTGACTTCGATGCCTGTGTGGTTAGGATTCCTGTGCATCCCATCTGTTTTCCGAACTAGGTTGTGGTCGGATATTGAAGGAGGAGATGTATCGTGTGTGCTAACCTACCCTTGCATCAATGATTTCCCTCCCTAAATCATTGATGGTTATGAAAAGACTTAGTGGAAAAGTTATGAGTATGGAACACTTGTATAATGAGATTTGTGGTGGACCTGGCTAGGCCGAGCTCCCCATAAACCCCGCTAAAAGCTCAAGGACCTAACAAGGGACCCACTGAACGCTTGGCCGAGCTCAGGGCTCAACGGCCGAACAAGCACCAGATACAGGCCGACCTCATGCCTCTGCTCAGGTCCGATCTCCGTACGTCTTCCCAGGTCCGACATCACCCCAAAGATTCCGACACCAAGGACATGATGACGTCCCCCAGCCTTATCCGCAAGGACAGCTCACCCCATCCTTATCCGGAAGGACAGCGCACCACTCCTAGCTCATTGCAGGCTGGCCCTACTTGGGCCCCAAGTTGGCCCATTAGGGCAACCAGCTCCCCCCTATAAGTAGCTCAGCACTACATGGGGCAAAGGCACGTCCTCTTACCCTAATCGCCACCCTCACACACCAGTGATTAGGGTATCTCTTTGGCTTCCCCTTTGGCCACTAGAGGACTCCCAACAAACATCACACATAAACCCTAGGCAGAGTCCCCTCTAAGGTAGATTTCCCCTCCTTAGAGGTTCTCCTCGCCCTAGGACATCACATTGGCGCCGTCTGTGGGGAAAAGATAAACATCAGCCCCACCAAGAATCTACCATGTCTGACGTTCCAACAGCTCAAAGGAGAGGAAGAGGGCGTCCCAGGAGGGCACGGTCTCCGGTGGACCTACGTAAGCATCTTGAAGCCAACAGGGCAGCAAGGCCGTCACCACCTCCGCCACCGCCCCCTCCACCG
Organism: Crotalaria pallida; assembly: GCA_037953625.1. NCBI lineage: Eukaryota > Viridiplantae > Streptophyta > Magnoliopsida > Fabales > Fabaceae > Crotalaria > Crotalaria pallida. The sequence goes on from CM075651.1 coordinate 78,334,224, forward strand.
CCTCCCCTTCCTCCTCCTCCACTACCTCCCCCACCGCCACCTCCTCCCCCAGAGTTTACCCATACACACAGTGGGCCTTATACCATCCACACTGATACCACCAACCCAGCTCAGTATGACAGAGGAGGTCGGCGCGTGCAGCTACGTTCTGAGCTTGGTGAGACCAACACTGAACAGCACCGCCCCCGCGGTGAGCGTGCTCAGTCTATCAGCACCACCCACCGCTCCCACTCACGTCACTCCTCCCTTTCACGAGATGCCGAACTCTTATCTCTAATGCGACAACAAATGAGAATAGTGGAGCAACAAGGAAAAGCTATCGCAGACCTACAACAGATAACCATGCACCGCCTTGCTGAACGAGTTATACCAGATCAAACCCCAGCCACAAATGAGCCAACACAACCTCTGACCATCCCAACAGACCAAGGTAACACTATACTCCCAACCCAAAACTTGGCATCTCCACAACTGTTGACACCACAAATGGTTACAACACCCCTTACTACTCTCAATCAGTTACCTCAGACACCACCTTTTGATGACCAACAAGCCGACCCCGACGATGTCCATCCAGGCCACCCCTTCACCCCAACAGTCATGTCCTACCAGGCACCACCTGGGTACCTCGGGCCAACCAACATCGCTAGGTACAACGGCCTGACCGACCCGCAGGAACACGTCCTCAATTATGAAGGCGCAATTAACTTTCATGGGGGAGGAGATCGGCTTAAGTGTCGGGCCTTCTCCATGACCCTCCAAGCTCCCGTCCTGCGTTGGTTTTCCACACTGCCAAGAAATTCCATCAATAACTGGAAAGAAATGAAGCAAGCATTCCTCAATAGGTACACCGCAAGTTGCATACAGCCAAGGTCGGATCACACCCTAGCAACAGTAACCCAGAAGCCAGATGAAACACTGCGTGCGTATTTGCACAGATTCCACACTGAATCCAGCTCGGTCCCTCACTTATCACCCGAGGTAGCCATACTCCTCCTTACTCAAGGATTGCTCGAAGGAGGATTCAAAGATTCCTTGGTTGGAAGACCGCCGAGGGACATGGCCGAGCTGAGACAGCGGTCAAATAAGTACATTAACTTAGAAGAATTCACCAAAGGACAGACTAATAGAATGGAAAACAGCCAAGCTACAGTTCAAAGTGCCCTTCCCCGAGGTCGCCCTTGAGGCAACAGGGACGAGAAAGGAGGAAGATCAGACCAAGGTGACCGAGGACGCCCCAACCCCGGGCACCAAGAGGACCGCCGACGTCCCTACACCACCAAGTATGATGTGTACACCCCCCTAACAGTCCCGAGATCTCAAGTCTGGAGAGAGACTATGCAAACCGACCTCAGGGGGGTAACTCGCCCCCCTTTCCTCAGGAATCAAAGTAATATCAGAGATAGGTCGAAATACTCTAATTTCCATGATGGGTATGGGCATCACATCGACCAATGCACTTGGCTTCGGGATGTGATCGAAGACATGATAAGGAAGGGAAAATTACAACAGTATGTAAGAGAAGCAGTAGAAAGGAAAGGCCGAAGAAGAACCCGCAGCCCGGATAATGATAAAGGCAAAGCAAAAGCGGAGCCATCCCCCGAGAAGAGAGATGAGGACCCACAACGAGTAAGCTTGGTCGCGATCCAAGACATGGATAAGTCACCAGAAAACCTACGGGTAGAAACTATCTCCGGAGGTTTCGCAGGTGGAGGAGAAATGAGAGCAGATAGGAAAAGGTACATCAACCAAATCCTGGCAGTACACCACAAGCCCATTTACAAAAAGCCGTCTCGAGATATTCCCATCGTTTTCTCCGACCTGGATATGGAAGATGTTGTCCCCGATCATAATGACCCCATGGTAATAACCGCGCTGATAGGAAATTTTGAAGTCGCCAGGGTTTTTGTCGATCAAGGGAGTTCGGCCGACATTCTCTTCCTGCACACTTTTCAAGCATTAAAACTCAGATCATCTGATCTCCTCAAGTTTGAAGGAAACCTCATCAGCTTTACAGGAGAAGCAATCCGCCCCCTCGGAGCTATCCATCTTCCGATAACCCTGGGTAAGCAACCTTCAGCCCGAACGGAGATTATAAAATTCTTGGTAGTAAACTCTGATTCCCCATACAACGCCATTCTGGGACGAACCTTCCTCCAAGCCTTTGGGGCGGTAGTTTCTACGGTCCACCTAGCAATGAAGTTTGTTGGTTCAGACGACAAGGTCGTCACGGTAAAGGCCGACCAAGTAAAAGCCCGAATTTGCTATAATGCAAGTCTACGGGAAGGAAAAAGGAAGCAGAAAGAATCCACTGATCCAACCTTGACCAAAGGACAAATTTTAGGCATCGAGGTCAGAAAAGAGAGTCCAGGACAACAAGACGACAACGGTACTACCGACCAAACCCGATCTGGGACCAACAGCTTTTTCATAATCAAAAAACACCTCCTTCTCCTCCTACAAACTCGGCAGCCCCCAAGTGGCTTCAAGCTGGTTAAGTATCCCAGGCATTCCTCCTCGGTTCAGAAGGAGGCAGCTAAGAAGAAAAAAGCAGAAACAAACACTGGAGCAAAATGTCCTGATCCTGCAAGCGCGGAAGATCAGCGCTCCAAAAGTGAAACCTGAGCCTCGGTCCCCGAAGGGTGTGAGCACGGTTCTAAGACAAGCAGACCCCAACAGAGGTGCTCACGAAGCACAGACTCTGGGACACTGTTTAAGGAGCCGAACTCAGTAAAGCCCTTAGATCACCACCCTACTGAGAACCTACATCGCCCAAACAGGTTTACCTCAGAAGCAAGTCACGGTTACCAAAAAGCTCTACTTAAATTCCTAATCAAAATGTTTGCCTATCAGTTTAGGCTTTTTTAATTCATGTTTGGCCAGCGTGCCTTTTCATTGTGAGATATCCACCTTTTTAAGTTCGGCCATAGCACCCTTTCATTGTGAGATATCCATCTTTCCAAGGTCGGCCAGAGTGCCACCACTATGAAATACCAAGTTTATTTTCAAAAGGCAATGTATTCTGACATCTAATCAATGAAATACAAACTTGCCCTTTACTCAAGTGCCACAGTTTTATATACGTACGTACTAGCTTCTCATTTAGCACTAGCCACCTAAATGTTGCATGACGCTATGCACAGCCTACATCTCCCAGAAGAGATCGGCTCATATGCACAATGTACAAGGGACACCCGATGATGTACAGCTTGCAGTGAAATGTTTTTACATCACTTCACTCAGCAACCTCTTCCACATCGGGGTAGAGGACACCCACCTCGGCCAAGATGGGATGTTCCGAGTTCCCTACCGTATGCCCTTATATACAGCACCTCTTTCCAGAGGAAACCTTATAAGATTACTGCACTTACTGAGTAACCCGATCTAAACTTAATAATTCGTTATACGTCACAAGTTAAACTTAATACTTGCATAAACAACGATGTAAAACCACGCAACAGATCTCACTATCTCGCGTTGCCCAAAAACTTTTTCATCGTATGCAACAAGTGACAAATAACTTGCACACAAATTTTTTATGCAACAAGTTAAGCAAAATATGAACTTGCATTAAGTTAAAAACAAACTGTTATCAGGTGACAGTCAGCATATCCAACAAAGTTGTTACAAAGAAAAATCATGCTGCCCAGCATAAGGGACTTACGCCATGTCAATCCTCTACGTCGGATAACACAACCGACCTCGGATCAAAATCTTCTTCCATTCTCTCGGCCAGGGGGTCAGGAAGATTCTCCTCAGGCTGGTCAAGATCAACTTCGGCCCTATCTCTCCCATAATCCACCATCTTGCCATCCTCTACCCCATAGGCGGCACTAGCCCCAACCACCCTAATTCGGAGACCAGGATTCAAGTGCAGAACCTGCTCCACCGCACTGGCGAAGATTTTGTTTCCAGCTTTCTCAAACTGGAAATCAGCTTCCTGTGCCGCCACTTTGTGCTTAAGTGCTTAGGCAGCCCTCCTTTTCAGCAGGGTCCTAACTTTCTCCACCTCGGCCAACCCCTCCTGCCGACCAGCCTCCCTAACCTCAGCCTTCATCTGAGCCATGGCCTCCTCATTCTGCTTTTGGAGCTCCGCGATATGTTGCCGATGTTTTTCTTCCAGCTCCGCCAGCTTCTCTTCAGCCGCTTTCTTCCTCTGTCTTAGATCCTCCACCTCCGCCGCAACCTCCAACCGAGCTTTCTTCTGAGCGGGTGATATACCCTCTACCACATCGTCAGCAACCTCGGATAGAACACTAAACATGGTACAGGCCCTTTTCATCTGAATAGCAAAGTCTTCGGCCTTCTTCTTCCACTCAGCCCCCGACATCTTCAGAATTCCCTCTCTAACTGAGGGACTGACGGTGACTACTGGAGGTCGGGAAGAACCTTCAGATCCCCAGCACTGAGCAGGCGAGCTCGGCGCGACAACCATCTCTACGTCCGAGCTAGCCACCGGTTGAGGAGCCTGCGCAAGGATAACGACAGGCGGAGTAGGTTGAAGAGGACCAGAACCTGTCGAGGTCGTATCAGCAGTGACCTCGGTGGCTGCCACCTCGGCGACGACGGCAACAACAGCAGGAGATGTGGAAGCCTTCTTTTTGCGCGCTTCCAAGGCAGCCCTCATCGCTTTAGAAGACATGTTGGCCCAATATTTCTCTGCAAAACACAAAGAAAAGAAACAAAGAAATCAGCAAAAGACAAAAAGAATAGATTACAAAGGCAAAAAAGTGAAAAGCTATCTACCAATGTTTGTTAATACTTCTCGGACTGGGCACGTCATGAACACTCCTATATCAAGCTGAGACTTGCGAGCTCGGTACTCAGTTTGAAAGTGGAAGGCTGTAACAGCCTCATCGGCATCCAAGGTCGTCCCTGACCACCGTTGAGGTGCCTCCGAATGTCGGATGAAAAATTCTTGTGTCCATTCTAAGGGAAATCTCGGTTTCGTTTCTCCCATAAACCAGGGGCGACCAGAACCCACATGTTGGTACTTAAAGAAGCGCGGTTTGAATTGTTTCCATGATTCAGAGAACATCCCAAAAAGCCCATAACGACCTCGAGCCTTGGTCGATACCCAAAGCCGACCTGAGACACCCTCCTTGTTACTAACGAACGGATTGTACACCCACAGGAAGAGCCGAGCTGTGCAAACCAGGTTCCTAGCGTTACAATATCTCTGAAAGGCTCGGAGAAAAGACCAAGTATTGGGATGGAGCTGAGAGGGAGCCAGGCCGAGTTCGTTCAATACCCTAATCTCTATGTCGGTGAAAGGCAAGCTCACCCCTAAATTTTGAATAAGGTCGGCGTAGAAGAAGAAAGAGCTATTGTCAGTCCGAGAACAAATCCTGTCATTGGCTGAGCAGGGTAGAATTTTGTAGTTATCACCAGCATCCCCCGAGCTGGGAAGCACGACCTCCCGCACTGCCATGAGCTGGTCATCTGAAACTAAGCTGGATTGGACTCCCTTGGGCTCCACGTCAACCCAAGTGTATAATTCGGCATCAAAGGGAGCAGGGTACAGTTCAGGTCGGACGATGCACTTCCGAGGAGCCATAGTACCTGCGGAAGGACAGGGGATCTCGAAGTTAGTTCTCCGGGTCGCGAAAAATAAACCACCCGAAAACCCCCTTGAGGTAGTCCCGAGGGGCGAGCATCTCCCCTCTTCCACAGGTACCCCCCGTTCAAACAATTTCTCCCTTTCCATCCTCTCGTAATCGGCACGCTCTCTGCCATCTACAAACTCAGCCCAAGCATACTCCTTAATCCATTTTCGTTTCTCTTCGGAGTTTCGAGGGTAGACGACTTCGACGGGGTCAACCTCCAGAACCCGCCGCTCGTACTTCCGCCCAAACTCCCTCCTGCGCCGCAGCATCTCATCCACCTCCGTGGACGAGCAGGAGGAAGAAGAGGAACCGTCCTCTTCCTCACTACTGCTTGACGAAAGAAGAACAATCCCAGCCCATTTCCTAAGCCATTCATTACTCATATTGAACCTAGTTTATACCTTGAACCCACTGTGAATAAACCCACAAAACAGCGAAATTAAAACCCCCAAAAGAAATCCTGAAATCCCTAAGAATTAGAAAGTGGGAAACCTATGAAATCCTGAAATCCTAACCCTACCCCTTGAGGAAAAACCAAAATATAGGATCAAAATCAGAAACTATGCACAAAAACCAGAAAAGGAAACCTATGAAGGCACCAAAACAGCAATTATTTCAAAAGAGGAAGAGACGAAGTAAGTACCTTGCAGAGTGCAGAAACGAATCAAATGCAGAAGCAACTCGCAAGCAGCGGAAGACACGCCCCTCCGTAAAGAAAAGGAAGAAATACAAGGGATCAAGCAAAGTCTAGAAGTAGCAAAGAAGAAACGAAATATAGGAGGAACCTTTGAGTATAGTGAGAGATCTGCAGAAGTGAAAAAAGAAGGGGAGCCTTGTCTAGTCGAAGAAGATAATGGTAAATGAGAGACAAATGAAGAGACGGGGACGGTGAAGTAGGAAAAAAGGACACTCTGGGTAAAACTGAAAAGAAGCGGTTTTCCCTCCAGTTTTGAATAATGGGCCTGACCCACATAAAACCCTATTCAATGCCTAACCCCTAGGATCGAGGCACGTGGCGCACGGCCACAAGATTCAAGGATCTCGAATAACGTCACAATGATAGTGACACTTCGAAAACAGAGCTTTCTGACACGTGTCAGGTACCACATCGGTACTAGATAAATGGGCAGCTGTCAAGTGTACTCTAACGTTAAGGTGGAGACAGCTGGAACCAGTCCTTCCACTTGACCAGATGGCCAAGTCCTGAAACCCTCCGGAACCTCGGAGCAAGCCCCAAAGAGCCTTGACCGAGCTGGGGGGCTTATGTGGTAAACTCAACCGTAAAATGATGGACTTCGGGAAGATATCTAAACCACGACCTCGGAGCAAGCCTCAAAGAGCCTTGACCGAGCTGGGGGGCTTATGTGGTGGACCTGGCTAGGCCGAGCTCCCCATAAACCCCGCTAAAAGCTCAAGGACCTAACAAGGAACCCACTGAACGCTTGGCCGAGCTCAGGGCTCAACGGCCGAACAAGCACCAGATACAGGCCGACCTCATGCCTCTGCTCAGGTCCGATCTCCGTACGTCTTCCCAGGTCCGACATCACCCCAAAGATTCCGACACCAAGGACATGATGACGTCCCCCAGCCTTATCCGCAAGGACAGCTCACCCCATCCTTATCCGGAAGGACAGCGCACCACTCCTAGCTCATTGCAGGCTGGCCCTACTTGGGCCCCAAGTTGGCCCATTAGGGCAACCAGCTCCCCCCTATAAGTAGCTCAGTACTACATGGGGCAAAGGTACGTCCTCTTACCCTAATCGCCACCCTCACACACCAGTGATTAGGGTATCTCTTTGGCTTCCCCTTTGGCCACTAGAGGACTCCCAACAAACATCACACATAAACCCTAGGCAGAGTCCCCTCTAAGGTAGATTTCCCCTCCTTAGAGGTTCTCCTCGCCCTAGGACATCACAAGATTAAATTTTGATGATATGATAAGGATAACGTAGTAACGTTATGATTATGGTGAACCCATGATAACTATGAGATGTTAATGGGATAATGTTATAATGTAAAGCTTATGCTTTGTTAAAGTTGTATGTGTGTGAGTTCTAATGTGATCCCTTAGAGTAAGTCCATAACGTCGACGACTATTTCGTCCGGATCGTTGACTCTCTCTTCTTTCCTTTCTCTGTGGATATTGGGGACAATGTTCATAGATGTCAGGTCATGTAGCATTTCAAGTGATGGTTGCTTAAGTTGGAAGATGATCGTGAGATGAAGTATATTTATAAGGAGGATGCAAAAGCGGCAAGCCGAGAAATCTTTCAGATACTTGTGATGGAGGATAGCAATGAAGAATAGTAGTCTAAGTTAGTAGATCCCTTATTTTGTATTCCATCTTTGGATGGGTAGGACATGATTACTCTATCCCGAATGTAACCCCTGTTGTATTAAATGATTCTTTGAAATGGAATAAAAGAAGTTTCCTTTGTTATATATCATGTTCATAAAGTAATCAAACTATTTTTCCGCAAGTTAACCATCGACTAAATATGACCTTGAGAAAATGAGTTTTTGGAAATGTATTGGATGGTAACATCTCTTTTTGGAAATGTAATTTTATGACGCGGTCTAAGTACCAAAACATTTTTGTAAACCAAATGAATCAAATTGTATTTATAAAAACCTTTTTGTAAAAGAATTAAACTGATTTGATTTTGATAATGTAATAAAAAAAATGGCGCAAATTTTTAGTGAAAATTCTAAGTCCAAATTGGGGTGTTACATTTAGTGGTATCAGAGCGATGGTTGTCCTTAGTGGCCTTAAGCGCCTTATATGCTTTCCTTGTGTGACTCTGGTTATGTTTGGTTTTAGTTTAGAGTAAACTAAGAGTTAGAGTTGATGGAAAAATGAAGATGCATGTATGTTTTGCAAGACTGGCTAGTCAAAGCAATAGAGGCGATGACGTGAATCCCGAACTCCTAAGAGGACTAAGGTTAAGATTAAAGTTAGCTTTCCCACATTTGGAGTTTCCGAAGAGTTGATCGAGACAAAGTGACTCATTGATAGGAGACCTTCCGACGGGAAAAGCAAAGGGAAAACCTGTTATTGGAAAAGGTGCATTATTATGAAGATTGTCATAGAAGAATTGAGCTCGAGTCAAGGCATTACCCTACATCATTCTCAGTTCTTGTGAAAACCCAATTACCCTTTCATCTAGTTTTTGAGCTTGATTTTCGCATTTTGACGATGATTGACCCTCCAAACTAAAAAGGCTTCCTGTTTATCAGAAAATACCCAGCCTAATAACCATATTTCAGTCAAATTATTCAACCAAATGCCAAATTTTAGTAAAATTCAAAGTTCTTTTCTCGAATTTTCGTGATTAAAACATAACCCTACCACATAAAGTTATGAAGGAAGTAACACTTGTATGCATAGCACATGAATTTTAGGAGGATGAAGGGACAAGGTGATGGTATGGTTGTGTGAAAAATAAGGAATTTTGGGAATAATGGTTTAGAGTCGGTCCCTAAGTGGTACTAAGTAGGCAAGGAAGTAAGTGAAAAGTCGGGTAGTTAGAAAGTAATCATAGTCTTAGGATGGACTTTGATGTAAGGTTGTGTAATAGATAGTATAAGCTTGATCAAAGTTGGGGAGAAAAAGGTTAAGTAGAGTTTATGTTAGTGACAAGTAACCGTGTAGCATAAGTAGTATGTAAGTAAGCAGTAACTCAGCCGATGATTATGGTTTTGATATGCATACAAGAAATTACTTCTGGATTGACACCGAGTTCAAAAATAACCAACTCTTCTTATCAAGTTTATTATGTAAATACCAATATCCCTTATGAACAATTCGTACCCACTGCTTCTAGTCTGGTCAAACAAAATTTTTGAGACACAATGATTGTTTGTTGCCTACCCTTGAGCTTGACTCAATTTGACTCACGCACGACGTTACGTCACGGACTGATCGGTAAAAGAGTATTGACCAACGAAGACATTGAAGGAAGGATATATCCTCGAAAGAAGTAAAAGACAAGTGAAGGATCGTGAGAATGTTTGAATAACCTTGTGTGTTTCCTTGCTTGTTCCTGTTTGTATTTCTCGGGGACGAGAAATCTTTAAGTTGGGGAGGATTGTGAGACCCACAATTTTGCTCCCAATTTAATTTAAATTTATGATAATTTATATGATAATATTTTCTAGATATTTTTTAAAATGAAAATTTTTATAGTGAACCATTGATTATATTCTTGGATTACATATTTAATTGTTCGAGCTATGTATAATATACATGTCTATATATACGTGGAAAATATACATAAATATATATATGATTGTATGTGATACATTGAAATATATTCTTGGTATGAAAATATTTTATAAGGTTATTGAATGATATTTTATTTAAAATATGAAAGGATTTTTGAAGAAGTATATATATAGTAATATAGCTTCAAAAATTCATATCTTTTTAACCGTAAATCATAAAATTACAAATGATATATCAAAACGGTCGTATCGAAGTGTAGATTATGAAAATATAAAGTTTTGATTTTTATTTTGGATTTTTCGAAATTTTATCACTGCTACAATGTTGGACGAATTTTTGAGTCTTAAGTGTGAAGGTATGGTTTTAATGCATTTAATGATTCTTTGACCCAAAAATGTTTTTTATATGAATAGAAAATATATTTTTAAAATCCATGGTTGACTACACCGTCCAAATAAAATATAATTTTCGTATTTTTGAATAATAAATTAATTTGAAAGCTTATGAAGTGTATTTTTGAAGGAAATGATCTTAGAACTTCAAAAATTCATAACTTTCAAACCGTAAGTCCAAAAATTATAAATTTTATATGAAAACGATCGTATTGAAATGTAGATTTCAAAAATATAAAATTTGTAATTTTATTTTGTGTGCTTCGAAAATTTTATATCTGTAGCAATAAAAAAACGAATTTATGTTTATAATATTGAAAGAAATTATTTTTGTACCTATAATTATTTATATGAACTAAGAATAAATTGTATTTGAAAAATATACATTTTTAGAGTCCTATGATAGGCTGCACCGTCCATATATTCATATTTTATTTTTATTTCTGATTTTTGATTAATTAAAGTCTTGTTTTGATTGGACCAAAGTGATATAAATTCAAGTGAGTAAATGCAAATTTCCTTCCCCCATGTTGACAAGTCTGCACCGTCCAAATACAAGGCTAAAAGGGAGATATTTTCTGAATTCAACTAATGGTGAATGTATTAGAATTAATTGCATAGGAGTTACAAAAAAATGCTTTAATAAGAGATGCATGTTACTAGACTCCATTAAGTGTAAAAATTGAAAATTGCTTGACCACACTCTTACTCATGGAACGTGAATATCATGGGCTTTTTGGGGGAAATTAGCTTTTTACTGAACCTATAAATAGAGGCCTTGAATCCTTGATACCTTCATACTTTTTCCACACAACATACACTTAGAAAAAAAAATGATGAAGCCTTGAGAAAAAGAGAGAGTGGGGCGTGACATAGGAAGGGAAGGAGGAAAATTGGCTTACTCACTATGAAGTTTATTTTGCTAAGGGAAGAGAGGTAACTCTATAATCTTATGTTAATTTCTTATTTTTAAGCTATTATTTTTTTATAACTGAAATGATAATACTCTTCTATGGCTATGAATCTCTTAAAAGTTAAATCTCAAATCTCTTCTTTGATATATTATTCTATAATAAAAAAATGAATTATGATATATGTATATAAGTTTTTGTTTTGTTGGTCAAATGAAAAAGGAATAAAAAGGGACAAAAATTGTTTAAAGAGAAGTAATCTCCCCTTTTTTTATCCTAGGATGGCCGAATATTTTAGAGAAGGAAGGAAGTAGTATTTAAATTTTATTTGATGGTAAATTATTCTTTTTATGTATTGTAAATATTTGTTATTGTTATGATCTTCTTTTTGGTTATGTAATTCACAAGTTTAAATCTGTAAATACTCTTTTGATATAGAATTTTAAATTGTGTATAGGAATGGTGTTTATTGGTCATATGAACAAGGAATGAAAGGGACTCAAAATGAGGTTTAAAGAAATTAAGATTTCCCCTTTTGTTTTATTGTGATGACCGAATTTATTGTATAAAAATAAATAAATAAATCTCTTAATCTCTTCTGTGATTATAAAATCATAGACTAAAAGTCTCAGATCTCTTCTTTGGTATTGAATTCAAAATTTCATTGCGATTATTGATATAACTTTGTTGGAAGTCAAATGAATGAGGTTTAAAAAAAAGGGACAAAGAAAAAAATTGTTTAAAGATAAAAATAATCTCCCCTTTTTCTTGGCCTTGATGACTGAATTTTTGAAGAGGAAACAATAAATAATATTTCGAATTTTTTTTTTACAATATAGGAATTTATATTTTATAGAAATTTTGTATCTGTTTGAAGTATTTTATTTCTTTTGTTTGGATTCAAGATGGATGTATAAGGAATGGTGTGAGACCCACAATTTTACCCAATTTATTTGTGATTTTATAATTGAAATTATTAAATTATGCTTGATTTTGATGTCTGGATTTAATATATATATATATATATAAATAAATATATGTATATCTATATACGTGACATATATATATATATATATATATATATATATATATATTATGTACCACTATTTTCCCTAGCCTATTTAAATGAAATATTTTAAGGTAAAGTATTTGATTTAAATGATTTTAAAAGATGAAATGATTTTTGATGAATTATAGTACCCTATCTTTAGAAATTCATACCTTTTCAACCGTACGTCGAAAAATTACAAATGATATGTCAAAACGATCGTATTGAAATCTAGATTATGAAAATGTAAAGCTTTGATTTTTATTTTTGAGTTTTCGAAATTTTATCACTGCTACAGTAATAACGAATTTTTGAGTTTTAAGAATCAAAGTATGGTTTTAATGCATTTAATAACCTTTTGACTAAAGAATATTTTATTTTGGAAAATGAAAATACATTTCTGAAGTTGTATAGTGTACTATTATTCAAATTAAGTGTATTTTCGTATTTTTATTATTTTAAAATATTTGAAAAGCTTAGAAAATATATTTTTGAAGGAAATAATCTTAGAACTTCAAAAATTCATAACTTTCAAACCGTAAGTCCAAAAATTATAAACTTTATATTAAAATGATCGTATGAAAATGTAGAATCTTAATATATAAAAATAAAATTTTTATTTTAATATTTACGAAAAATTTTGTACAGTAGGTAGAAAATCAAATTTTGATAGTTAATATGATTGGATAATTATGTAGGCACCTCCACAATGAACCAATGAAAAATTTTCTCTCCTATTTTAATATACATGTACAGTCCAAAAATAAGGTGGAAATAGGGGAAGAATAGTTCTGAAGTTTGTGAGAATAAACCATGAACTAAAATGCTTTAGGAATCAACAAAATCCCATTTAATGCTAGTTCATGTTCTAAGTAGTGTTTGAAAATTTTTGAATGAGACTTGATGAAGGGGGGACGAATTTGCTCTGAAAAATGGAGAGGAAATGCATCCTCAACACCTATAAATAGAGAGCTTTAGTTCCCACATTTTTCACACACAAAACCTTGATAGTTTCATAAGAGAAAAAAAAATAAAATTCCAAGAGAAAAATAGAGAGAGAGGGTCGAGTAAGCTAAGGAAGGAGGGAGGAAGTGCTTTGTTGCTTGAAGTTTTCTAAAAAGCTTAAGGGGTAGAGGTAACCCAAAATCACTTATTTATTTAAGTTATTTTTAAGTTGTTTTGTTGTTATTATTGAATAAAAACTTCTAACTTCTTCTATAGTCAAGTTCTAAATTTTCCTTTTCATTTTAAAGTTATTTTTGAATATATGAAATTGTTCTTAGGTCATATGAATTAAGAATGAGAAAAGGGACACAAAAAGAGTGTTTAAAGGGATTTATCTCCCCTTTTCTTAAATTCTTAAGATGGCTAATAGTTTTGATGAGTTTGAGTAATTTAATTTATGGGTTTATTTTAATTCTTAGAACATGAGAATTGTAGAGAATTTTGTGTGAACAAATAAGTTTTTATTCATTGTCTTTAATTGTTTTGTTCTTTGTTTTAAGGAATGAAAAAGAAATAAGTAAATAACAATGAAAAAAAAATAATTTCTAATATGTATATATAAACCGTGGCATATATTAAGAAATTTGAGGATTGATTTGTGTATTTTAATATGTGTATTGTGTTGTTGTTTAATATAATAAAAGAATAGAGATGAATAAAGGATTAAAATGAATTTTTATTTTGGTTTTTATTTTTCTTTCTTTTTCTGGACCGTGTGTATGTATGTATGTATATTGTGTGATAATTGTTGTTATTTCATGTATATTTGAGTTATAATTAAGTCTCTAAAAAGAATGAAAACAAATAAGTACTTTTCTTTAAAGTAGAAATGAAATGAAAATGATTTAAAGGAACTAAAATTGATTTTTGGAAATAAAGTGAATTCTGGAAATTAGGAATGTTCTTGAAGTGTATTGAATGGTAATTTATGGAATTTTTATGTAATTGTCATTGTTTGATTGTATCTGATTTTCTTTTGTTTGGATTTAAGTTACATAAGAACAATGAATTAGGTTAATGAATAAAAAATAAAATTTTCTGGAAATATAAAAAATATGAGTAGGCCGTGAGGCCTATGGTCCTTTTTTAAAAAAAATTATTTTTGGTAATTTGTTTGTTGTATGGTTTGTAGTTAAATTATATTAAATTGTTTAAAAGAAATAGGAAAAATGGTAGTTGTTATAAACTTATAAGAACATGTATTTTTGATTAATTGTATGAGTATGTGGTTGATATGTTTGTAAATGTTATTTGCTGGAAAAAGTGATTATTTTTCTAAAAGAAATCTATTTTATATTTTGCTAATGATTAAACCTCTAAATTTTTAGTATACCAAATGATGTAATTATATTATATAGATGCTTTAGGAATTGAAAATATTTTTCTGACTTTACTATATGCTAGTCGAATTTTAGAGAAAAAGGAATTAAAGTAATTAAATTGTTCTAATTGATTTGATGATTTCTTTAGTATGTTTAGGGGATATATTACATGTTTATATGGAAAAGATTAATTTTGAAAGTTTCATTTTTACTCTGGAAATTTAAGTTTTATTTTGGAAAATTTATTTATTCAAGATCCCAAATGATTATTTTTAAGAGTGTTAATGATACTTTGTTTATATGTGCAAATGTAATATAGAAACCAATAGAAATAAGTATTTTTGAGTGATTAAAGTAATTTAAATAAAAATATTAAGTTGCTGTCCAGAATTTAGAATTAATGAAAAAGTAATATTTTATTAGAAATAATAGTTTTTTAAAGTATTTGGCATGAGTAGGAATTGTGTATAATTGTTTTGGATTGTTCTACTTGAACTTCTTGAATTAATGCAACTTTTTCTGTGGCTGTACAGCAGATGCAACTATTTTATTTTGTTTTAATTTAGTCATTTTATTATAGTAGAAGTTGTAATAAGAATTTAGGAAGAAACGACATGTGTTTTCGATTTTCTGTTTAAGAGAAAATGAATTTTTAAGTTAGAATATGTATGCTGTCCAAAATTCTAAATTAGTTGCATCAATGATAGAAATTGTTTTGGATTAAATCAATATGTGAATTTTATGCTAAGACTTTTTATATATAGAGTTAAAAAGTAAATATAAAAGTGGCTTTGTAAATGTATGTCTTAATGTTCTAGTTGTTTACTGAATTGTTGTCTTACTGGTGCTTGTATGATAATTGTGGAATGTCTTGTAAAAGTGATTTTTAAGTTTGTATTACATGGTGTCCAAATTTGATAAATTGATTTAAGTAATTATAAAAATGATTTTAATGTATGTGTGTATGTTTGGGTATGGTTATCATATTTTTTGAATTTAGTAAATAAGAAGTGGGTTGTATCTTGATGTAAAAATATAATGTTTAGAGTTTTTAGGCAAGTTATAGTATTTCACTAGATAAGTAAATGCATGCTGTGAATATTGTTGTCTGATTGATACTATACTTCTCTAAATAATCTATATGTAACTATTTCTGTAAGTTATAAGTATTTTTAGTTATAATTCTTAGTTCTTTGAAAATAGAGATTAGAACTTTAATTTGATGAAAATTGTGAGTAAGTGCAATTTGTTTGAGTGGCTGTCCAGATTTGTTTTATATTGACCTTAGTAGTATGTCTGTAAGATTTAAGGTGAATTGAAATAATTTAAGTGTTGCCCATAAGTGAATAAGTGTGGAAAAATATTATTTTCTTAAGCTTAATTTCATTTTAGAATTTGGAGGTGAATCTTTTAGTAGGAAATTGAAAAGAATGAATTTTTGGGTAACTGTGAAGTAATGCAACTTTATTTCCTGTTGCTGTTCAGAGAAGATTTTTTTTTTTATATAGTTGCATGATATTTAGAATAGAACTTGTTTTGACTTGATAAGTGAATGAGTTCATAATTTAGAATGATTGTTGATGTGTTAAGTGTTTGTATTGATTTTAAAAAGGTGTTTCTTGGCTGTCCAAATGATTAAAAAGGTTGGTTATTTGTTTTAAAAGGTTTATGTTAATCCTGGAGTGGTAGTTGTTGTTGATTTTGAGTTAATAATCTCTTTTGATTTAATAATTAGTTCTAAAAAAATTTTCTATTGACATTTTAAAGGTTTTGATTTTGTAAAGTATGATTTATTTTAAGTATTGGAAGTTTTGGTTCAAGTCTTTTGGATTTCCTAAAAGTGATAAAGGAAATTGTTGTTAAGGACATAGGTCTTGTGGTTTGCTTACTTGTAATTGAGTAGTTATTTATGAAATTATTTTGTAAATATTATTTGGTAAAGGCTTTCGTTCGGATTTGGGTGACGTGACTTCAAAGCAAGAGGACACTAGTTGTGTAGCTTCAACTTCAGGTGAGAGAGAAGCCTTCTTAAGACATAGTGGCATGTAGGTTAATATTAGGACGTTCCGTATCATCTCAAAGGTCGGAACTAGGAATCTATCGGTCGAGTAGTAAAACGGCAATTGAGTGCGTATGCCGCCGTTTATACGAAAAACACGATTCCTCGATATTTATTGTATGTCGGTTGATAATTGATTACGCCATGTTGTATAATTCTGAATTGTATATTATATTTTGGAGATAATGGTTCATCTTATGGAAAGCTAATTAATGTTCGGTGGTTCTTATGAGAAGAGTTCTTTGTGTTTATCGACCGGTCGTTCCATGAGAATGATTTGGCATATCTTGGAAATACTATTATGAAAATATAAGAATGATTAAAGAATAATGTGGAATTGCGAAAGTGATAGTAGTGTACAGTGATGGTGCAAGCGGCACAAAATAACTTTGCTAAATATCCCCTTTAGGTGACTGGCCACGTGGATGACTGTGCCGTGGTCTAAGTCTTGTGGAATCCACTGTACTGTAGAGGGTGTTTGATGTTTCCCTTAGAGGTCGTGACCCGTTAGAAGCGAGGCTTAGAATGGGTCGACCAAAACTTAGGTTTAAGAAGAGACTTAAAAGACTTAAAAGACTTAAAAAAAACTTAAAAGACTTAGGAACCCCTCTCCTAAACCTACGCGTTGAGAGTGAAGTAGTGGAGAGGAAAGATACCGTATACTTGGAGGTAAGTGTCTCTTCAAGTGGTGATTGCAATAGGGGAAGGCGAGGACGGTGAACGTCAAGAAGTCTCGAGTGCTTCTCTAGGCGGGACAAGACTACAAGGACTTGCCTCTCGGTTGTAGACAATGTCGTAGCAAAGAACTGCACGATCAACTAGAGATAACACTGTCGCCCCCTTGAGCAAATCTTAGATGGTGAGAGGGAACCCGAATGGGGCTAGATGTCGCTGCATTTTTGAAACTGTATTGATGAAATGATTTTACTTCGGTTGTTGGATACTTTTGGTGCGTACCCTTCGACATTCGATGCCAGCATGGTTAGGGTTCCTGTGCATCCCATCTGCTTTCCGAACTAGGATGTGGTTGGAATGATGGAGGAGATGTAACGTGTGTGCTACCAAACCCTTGAGCCTCGGTGGTGGTACCCCTTCATGAATTTCCGGTGGTTACGATAATAAAACTTAGAACTTAAAGATAATTAATTATAACAGTTATGAGGTATACCCTTTTTGGAAAGGACTTTATGGTATTAAATGGAATAAGGTAATGATAATAATGATGTACGCTATGATATGCTTGTATGATCTTAATATTCCCCTATTGTAAGCCCGCGCCGTCGACAATCATATCGTTCGGAAGTGCTTACTCTCTCTATTTCCCTTTCCTGTGGACATTGGGGAACAATGTTCACAGATGACAGATCATGTACTATCTCGAGTAGCGGTTGCTCAAGTCAGAAGAGGATCACGAGACGACGTACATACGAGGAGGAAGCAGAAGCAGCAATCAAAGAATATTCTAGACAGTTGCGGTGTAGGAAATGATGAAGACTAATGGTCTAGGATAGTTTTTGTTTTATATTCCATCTTTGGATGGGTAGGACATGATTACTCTATCCCGAATGTAACCCCAGTTGTAATATGGATTATTTTAAATGAAATAAAAGAAGTTTCTTTTGTTCATAAAGTAATTAAACTATTTTTCCGCGAGTTAACCATCGACTAAATATGACATTGAGAAAATGAGTTTTTGGAAATATGTTGGATGGTAACATCTCTTTTTGGGAATAGAATTTTATGACACGAGTCTAAGTACCAAAACATTTTTGTAAACCAAATAAATCAAATTGTATTTATGAAAACCTTTTTGTAAAAGAATTAAAATGAACTGGCTTTGATAATGTTATAAAAAAAATGGCGCAAATTTTTAGTGAAAATTCTAAGTCCAAATTGGGGTGTTACAAATGGGAACTAAATAAGATTCTGAAAAATTTTGTGTTACTGAAACTATAAGATTTAATGTAGTATTAAAAAGAAAAGAAAAATTTTAGTCTTTTGCCTTGTTTTGTTTTGGCCGTGATATATATATATATATATATATATTAGGTAATAGTTGTTGTTATTATGTGTATAAATGTTATGTGACTTATTTCTTAAAAAGAGTTTGAATAAATGGATGATTGTTTGATCTCTGATGTTGTAAAAGTGAAATGAAAATAGTTTATGAAAACAAATAGAATTCTGGATTTTTTTTTTGGTGTTACTAGTGAGGTATAATTGATTTTTGAGTAAAAGTTACAAATGGTTTATATTATTTTGTTTGGTAATTTTAGGAGTAAGTGAGTAATTTTTATTTTGTGTTTGTGTAAATATATGACTATGTAGTTAGTAGCATTGTAAATTAGTTGCTGTACAAAAAGTAATTTTCCTTAAGAAATGATTATTTTTATGTTATTAATAGTCAAAGTAATTATTTTAAGTATATGAAATTATATAACTAAATATATTTGAAAATTTAAAAAGTATTTTCTTATATATATAATTATGGCCGAAATTTATTGAAGAGAAGAAAAACAATGTTTGATAATTTTCTTAATTGATTTGATGATTGTTTGTTATGAATGAATGGTTATTAGTGTGTGTTATGTATTCTGATCTGGAAATTTTCTCAATTCTGAAAATTATTATTTTCATAAGGTATAAGGCCCCAAATAATGATTTTTATATGTGTTTATCATGCTTAACTTGTTTATATGTAATTAAAGTATGTATAGGAATGTTAGAGTCTGTTAGTTTAAATTTTTGGAGTAATGCAACTTTATTTTGTGTTGCTGTCCAGAAAAGATTTTTATATAGTTGCATGATTAGAGTAATTAAGTTACAGGAAAAAGTAGCATGAGTTTTGAATAAACTAACTATAAGAAAAGTGATTTTGAGTTTGTATTATAATGCTGTCCAGAATTTTAGTTTGGGTTAAATCAACTCTAGAACTAGTTTTGACTTGATAAGTGAATGAGTTCATATTTTAGAATGATTGTTGATGTGTTAAGTGTTTGTATTGATTTAAAAAAAAATGTTTTTATTGGCTGTCCAAATGATTAAAAGATTTCATCAAGTTTAAATTATTTGTTTAAGTGGTTTATGTTAATATTTGAATGGTAGTTGTTATATAAGCATTTGGAATTGAATTATGAGTTGATGAAAGTACAAGTAGTCTCTTTTGATTTAATTGATTAAGTTCTAAATTTTGTATTAAATTTATAGATCTTAGGATGTGTATATGGTTGTATATGAATGATAGAACATGTTTATTCCAATTTTTAGAATTGATGCAACTAGATTTTAGTGGCTGTCCAGCAAGCAAAATTATTTGTTTAACTTATATAGAGTAAAAAGAAATTATAAAAGTGATTTTGTGAAAGTATGATTTGATGTTATTTGTTTAAATAAAGTGTTGTTTTATTTGTATAAATGTGTGGATGATAATGGTTGTATGCCTTTGAAAAGTGATTTTGACTGGATGATTGGTTTTAAAGATTTTATTTAGTAAATGTTTAAGAGGTCTTGATTTTCGGCGAAGGAATGATTTACTTTCCAAGTATTGTATATTCTAATACAAAATCTTTTGATTTCAAAGGTTATTTAAGAAAGTGGTATTTGTTAAAAGTATGTTTTCCAAAAAGGAATTATTTTAAGTTATCTAATGCCTTAAAAAGGGTTTCTGTTTTAAAAAGGGATTTCTGTTTTATGGTACTTTGGTACTTTGGGTTATAAGGTACTTGCTTGACATTTATTGTATGTCATTCATCGTTTAAGACATAAAGGGAATTAAAAGTGAACGAGCTGTTGGAACTGTGGACATGAAGATTGAATCAGAGTAAGCGTGGATCTCAGGTGAGAGAGCAACCTTCCTAAGACATAATGGCACTGAGGTAGCATTAGGGCGTTCCGTATCATCTCAAAGGTCGGAACTAGGAATCTATAGGTTGAGTAGTAAGACGGCAATTGTGTGTGTGTTCCGCCGTCCTTACGAAAAATACGATTCCTCAATATTATGTCTGTTAATAATTGTTATATCATGTTGTATATTTTGAAGTTGTATTTGGTATATTGCCTTAATGATTTTGGAAATGATAAAATGATTGTGATGAGATCATAAATATGTTGGGATTATTTTTGAAATAATAATTTATCCTAAGAAAGGATGCTCAATGTATAATGAATTGTTGTTCCTATGAAAAGAAATTATGAGAAATGATTCTTTGAATCTTGTGGAAATTTGATGATCGTTGTTAGTGTACAGTGATGGTGCAAGCGGCACAATGACTTCATTATATCCCCTAAAGTGACTGGCCACGTGAATGATTTGGCCGTGGTTTCATGTCTTGTGGAATCCACTGTACTATAGGGAGGTGTTTGCTGTGGTCCCTTAGAGGTCGAGACCTGTTAGAAGCGCGGCTTAGAATGGGTCGACCAACTTAGGATAATAAAAGACTTAAAAGACTCTAAGCTTAAAGTCCTTTCTAACTACGTTGAGAGAGAAGTAGTGGAGAGGAAAGATACCGTATACTTGGAGGTCGTGCATCCCTCCAAGTGGTGATTGTGATAGGGGAGGGCAATGACGGTGACTCGTCAAGAAGCCTATGAGCGCTTCCCTAGGCGGGACGATGTTACAATGATCAAGGTCACCTGCTGGGCGTTGATTGTAGCGAGGACTGCACGTACAACTAGGGATAGAGCTGTCGCCCCCTTGAGCAAATCTTAGATGGTGTAGAGGGAATCTGAACAAGGCTAAAAGTCACTGATTTTTTTACGACGATCATGGCGGTTGGCCATATTGATGGTTCCAACATGGCGGATCTCGAGTTGTTTACTATGTTTTGTTTGCTAGCCAACATGCGTGGTTTCAACTGGTACGTACCCTTTGACTTCGATGCTGTGTGGTTAGGATTCCTGTGCGTCCCATCTGCTTTCCGAACTAGGTTGTGGTTGGATATTGAAGGAGGAGATGTATCGTGTGTGCTAACCTACCCTTGCCTCAATGATTTCCCTCCCTAAATCATTGATGGTTATGAAAAGACTTAGTGGAAAAGTTATGAGTATGGAACACTTGAATAATGAGATTAAATTTTGATGATATGATAAGGATAACGTAGTAACGTTATGATTATGGTGAACCCATGATAACTATGATATGTTAATGGGATAATGTTATAATGTAAAGCTTATGCTTTGTTAAAGTTGTATGTGTGTGAGTTCTAATGTGATCCCTTAGAGTAAGTCCATACCGTCGACGACTATTTCGTCCGGATCGTTGACTCTCTCTCTTCTTTCCTTTCTCTGTGGATATTGGGGACAATGTTCATAGATGTCAGATCATGTAGCATTTCAAGTGATGGTTGCTTAAGTTGGAAGATGATCGTGAGATGAAGTATATTTATAAGGAGGATGCAAAAGCGGCAAGCCGAGATATCTTTCAGATACTTGTGATGGAGGATAGCAATGAAGAATAGTAGTCTAAGTTAGTAGATCCCTTATTTTGTATTCCATCTTTGGATGGGTAGGACATGATTACTCTACCCCGAATGTAACCCCTGTTGTAATAAATGATTCTTTGAAATGGAATAAAAGAAGTTTCCTTTGTTATATATCATGTTCATAAAGTAATCAAACTATTTTTCCGCAAGTTAACCATCGACTAAATATGACCTTGAGAAAATGAGTTTTTGGAAATGTATTGGATGGTAACATCTCTTTTTGGAAATGGAATTTTATGACGCGAGTCTAAGTACCAAAAAAATGTTGTAAACCAAATGAATCAAATTGTATTTATAAAAACCTTTTTGTAAAAGAATTAAACTGATTTGATTTTGATAATGTAATAAAAAAAATGGCGCAAATTTTTAGTGAAAATTCTAAGTCCAAATTGGGGTGTTACAGAAGTACCCAATGGCCAATTTGTATGAGGTACCTTCCGGTGTGGAGGTTAAGTACAATGGTATGAGGTACCTACCGGTGTGGAGGTGAAGTACCCATAGGCCAAACCGTATGAGGTACCTTTCTGTGTGGAGGTGAAGTACAACGGTATGAGGTACCTTCCGGTGTGGAGGTGAAGTACCCAATGGCCAATTTGTATGAGGTACCTTCCGGTGTGGAGGTGAAGTACAATGGTATGAGGTACCTTCCGGTGTGGAGGTGAAGTACCCATAGGCCCAATCGTATGAGGTACCTTCCGGTGTGGAGGAGAAGTACAATGCTAAGAGATATATCTTAAAAATGAAATGGAAAATGAATTATAATAATGATACAGAACTTGAAATGATGTTTTAGGATTATCTGCAAAGACTAAATAATTATGAAGTACAATGGTATGAGATACATCTTAAAAATGAAATGGAAATATAAATGGAACTGTATGTTGGGAAATTAGAACGTGAATGGTAAATGAAGAAGAGAATGTGAAATATAAAAGTAAATAAGTGATGTGTTTGGAATAGGTGAAATTTGTAATTAGATGATAACTGATCATGTGCGTGAGAGGGTTATACACTATTTAGTTGATAGGAGGATGATATTAAAGAGACAAATATGGAAAAGCTAATATGGACATAATTAACAAGAGATAAAGAAATGAGATTATTGTGTGTGTTTGAGCATGCTGGTTTGACTAAATGGAAATATTTGTGCTATGTGCTAATTGTGTTTGACTTGGTAGGTCATTATGTCTAGTTTGAAACTACTTTCTATTTCATATGTAAAGCTCACCCTTGCAACCATTTTTACAGGTTCAAAGTTTGAGCAGTCACCGTTGTTGGCCGAGCAGGAGTACACTCCACACCGTGAGTTTTGTTGTTGTTGTGGGTATTGAAACAATTCGTTGTAATCCCTGAGTTTTGTTTTACTTTGTTAGCAGGGCCTGAAAATCAAATTAGTATATTTATAAATATTATCTGGACTGTGCTGGTTTGACAGGTTATAAAATGTAATTTTTGGGAAATCCGAAAAACAGAGGAAGCTCTGTCCGTTTTTCCGGAAAAATATTCTTAAGTATTTTAATTTAAAAAGAAATTTTCAAGTACCATTTTATTAAAATCCAAAATTAACTAAATAATTGTGAGGGTGTTACATTATGGTATCAGAGCAGTTTTTCCTCGGCCTTGGAGTTTGGACTCACAACTCCTATGGTTCACTCACCAAGCGAGTAGCCAATAGACAATTAAATGTCTACGTTAGTTAGATTAGGAATTTGGACTTAGTGGATTTAGAATAATATCGCGTAATTCATAGTTGATTTCTTGGTGGTTGTTTCAAACTTCACAAAGTGTTCAAATCCAATTTGGCCATTTGTTATATTGTCATACTTGGAAAACGTGTAATTGTCAAGACTAAGGGCAGTGAAAGACCCCAACGGGCTAGGGCATGCTAGCTGCCACCCCAACGGGAAGGATTAACCCTTGGTATTGAATTAAGAGCACGAATTCCAATTGTGACAATTTAGACAAAATAATTCCGATGGCATTCCTATACATTTAAAACCATGATTTAAGTCGTGCCACTCTCCTCAATGGGAATACAAGTTGCCTACCGTATGGTAAAATTCGATCATACGGAAATGACTTCACCACCAATGGAATGTAAGGTTGGACTTGCTCACTCCAATGTTACACCATTGAAGTTTCTGGGTTTAGGAGTACGAATTGATAATTTGAAATCCCCCGTAGATTGGAAATTCTCTAAAATCAGAATGCGTAGCAGAAATACCTGGAAGATCATCCTACAGAATCCTATAGGTCTTTCGTTCCTCTTCACGTATCAAATCTACGTATGGTGTCCCGAATTTGGAGCGTTGATTTTGTTGTGCAGAACCTTAATATTGGCTTAGCATCTTGAACCTTTATTTCTTCGTTTAACTCTTGACATCTTAGATGTTAATTGTAGAATATAGATTTCATTCTGCTATGAATATCAATTGACTGAGAATGGTTTTTATTAATTCGTGATACATTCAATAATGCACAACTTCTTGAGTACATTGCATCCATTATTCTCAGTTCCATGCAAACATTTGAATTCAGAACAAAAAGTTACATATTCTTGATTTTGCATGGGGTGAATCTTACATACACCCATGGCTTTTTGATATCGAAGAAGACTTCCCTCTTGTCATTGACAATTGAATTCTTATTTCAAATGAATGGAATTCCTTGTGGCTTAAACATAATAGGAGAATTGTTAGTCTTTCCTTTAATCACGTTTCGGTTCTTGGAGGCAGCATACACTTACGACTTGATAAGTCGACACCTGAATTTATACTTGTTTTATAATCCTTGCTATTCCTTTTATGCCAAGAAGTTTGATTGTTCGGTAATTCTTTCGATTCCAATTGTTTATTGGCGGTCATAGACTTTAATTATCTCTCGCAGTGTTTGAATACCTACGTGCCAATTTGAGTCATGCCAATTGTCAGGAAACCATGTTAGTGTAACCTAGGATTGAATGGCCATGCTTATTCTACGTAGAACTCGCACTCAATGACAGTAGTAACTTTTGAAACCTTGTCCCCTATTTCTTGTTCAATACTAAAACTCATCCCGCGACAATGTTCTGAATTGTCTTATTTTTAGATTTAGATTGGAGTAACATTTTTATGAGTTCATCATATTGAACTTCTTTGATGTTTAGTTAGCAAAATCTCCTATCCTACTTAGAACGGTGCTAACATCCAAGAGAATCTTAATTCCGCTAACTGTCATCCAATAATATTGTGCTATTGTGAAATTGACAATCCTTGAGTCAATCATATTGTCATTGATGGTTTCCCTTACTAGGTTAGCTATTCTATGCCTTGCGAAGAGTTTAGCAAACTCATGGAGTTTGTCATCGGGATGAAGTTTGCCTCTTCGATTATGAGTTAGACGAAGACCCTTATATGTCGCGTTTGTTTGTTTATGGTTGTATTTATCTACGCTTAATGGAATGATGGTCAAGGATTCTTGAACTCTAACCTTACGATTTTCCTTAATCAAATTTCGAGGACGAAATTTCTTTTTGGGGGGAAGGATTGTAACATCCTGATTTTCTTTTGTATTATAAATTTTGAGTTTTATCGAATTAAGTAATTAATTCTTTTAATTAATAATTAAAGCGTTGAGTATTTTGTTAAAATATCCAATGGTATTTACTAAAGTATAGTATAATTATATATTTGAAAATAGAGTCATATAAAGTAATTATCCTATTTGAAATATAGACTTTCTATTCTTTTATTTTGGCATTTATAAAGATACAATAATAAATAAATTTTTGTTATTCCCTAATTCTAACCAATTTTTAATTTTATAGTTTTCCTATATGAAGCTATATGATGCTAAAATCCTATTATTAATATTTTTGGGCATAAATAAATAAATATAAGTATATGTTTATAAAAAAAAAGATGTAAAACGTGTGTGTGTGCAATGTGTGTATGGAACCCTAGGTCTCTATCTCCCTCCTCAGCGCCGCCCTCCCCCCTTCCATTCTTCTTCTTCATTTGGCCTTCTTGCGCTCTCTCTCATGGCTTTCTCGTCCGCCACGCAACCACCCAGCAGTCGCCGCCGCTCGCCATCGCAACGCGCATCTCTCTTTCGCGCGTTCTGTTCTCAGTGCAGTCGCGAACCGGGACTCCTCCTTCGAATCGAACCACCATCACCGGGGCATCCCGAATCGCGAGCCCAGCCACGTCCCCACCCGCCATTGCAGCACACCTCTCTCTCTCTCTTCCTTGTTCGCGTCTCTCTCTCCACTGGACTGGCGCCGTACACGAATCGTGACTCGCCGGGGTCTCAAATCGCCACCGCCACTGCACGAAGCTTGAACCAGAACTTGTCTCTCTCCCTCTCTCCCTGAAACCGTGTCACCGCCGCGGCCTCTCTGCTGCCGAATGAGCAAGCGCCCTTGGTCCCTTCTTCCTTGTGAATTGGGATTACTCATACCGCCGTCACCGAGATCGATGCTCCCGGTGTGTTTCTTTGCTGGTTGAGAACCGAACCGTCGTCGGAAAAGGCGTCGTCTCAGTCCTTGTTGCTGCAGTGTTGAGGGTTCAGACCGGTTTAGACCCAATTGTGTGAACCGAATCTGGGTGGAGCTATAATACCGAACCGATCTTCCCACTGCTCCTTCACAATCGAAGTTGAGGGTAAATCTCTAATTCTCTCTTAATTGCTCTATGTTTCTTTTTATTGATAATTGATAATAATATTAATAGTAATAATGTTGGTAATGATTTTTATAGTGATAAATTGCTTTGGAACTTTAGTATTGTTTTTGGAATTAAATTGGTATTATACTTTACATTGATTTGAAAAATAATGCTATTGATGATGATTTTAATGGGTTAATATGGTTCGTAATTATATCGAATTAATTGTTATGTCGAATGATGAGTTTAAAGGGTATTTTAGTTAAATGTGCTGGGTCCCTAAGTAAGTGAGCTGTCGTTTAGCTTAGTGGGATTGTCCCTAGGATAAACTATACCTCAGTTAATTAGGAACCTGAGATATTCGGCATAACATTAATTCGAGTCAAAACATTTAACATTAATTTCAAATTGAAGAGAAGTGCAATTATTTGAAAGTTATAATTTTGACTTGGACTTATTTTGAACCGTGGACACTTCTTTTTAATTCGGAATTAATAGTGTCAAGTACCGACATTAGATTTTGTGGCTTGAAGCTAAAACTACTCAACTTTAATGTATTTTTAACGATTATGTTAGTTTTTGAAAGTTAGCGTATTTTCAATAAAAAGCTATACTATATTATTGAGAAGACAATGATCTTAATTTGAAACTCTATGTTATTTTGGTTTGTGAATTATAATTAAATGAATTGCGTGATTTGGAAAACTTACGAAATACTCTGCTTTGAAATATTTTAACTATTGAGATTTCAAATTGAGTCGATGTTGGCACATCCCATTGACTACTATCTGATTTAATAATGTAGATAGACGATGAAGAACTTTAGGATCAGCAGGGATGCGAACATTGAACCGCGTTATGTTTGGGCATCATTGCACGAAAAGAATCAGGTCTAAGGAAACGCAAGTAAGGGGTTCTTTACCTTGCTTTAGAGAGTATTTTCTTATTAGTATATAATACTTGTTAAGAGTATATGGGCGTGCTTGTGTTTGAACATCTAGGTAATTAATTAGACTAAAGAGTAAAGTAGGAAAAAGGTAGAAAGAGGTGTTTGTGATAAAATGACGTGTTTGATTGCTAAACCTGAAAATATAGGTGCTAAGGTGTATTTTGACTATGTGAATGTATATGTGATAATATTTGTTATGCTTTTATGTATGAATAATGGGAGTCTAACCGTGGTGGAATGTTTATGGGAAATAGTATAAGTTGTCATGTATGCTCCGGTGGAAAATGTGGGGTTAATTGGTATATGTCTTTATGTATGTATGTTTGGGGAATGTGAGGCTATTATTTGTGAAAGAATAAATGTGTTAAAAATGTAAGCCTATATATAAGTAATTTGAATATCATGCTTTATGTTTAATTCTAATTGTTGATACTTGAACTATGTGGTTGATGTATTGCTAAATCATAATGAGCCCTAGAATGTATGAATGATGAAAAGAAAAAAATATGAATGTTCGGAATTAAACTAAGTGCGAAATGTGTATTATGATGCTTTAATATTATTATCTATATGAATAACATATGTGGTGGTATGAGGTACCTTCCGGTGTGGAGGTGAAGTACTATCAGGCCAATTTGTATGAGGTACCTTCCGGTGTGGAGGTGAAGTACAATGGTATGAGGTACCTTTCGGTGTGGAGGTGAAGTACCCATAGGCCAAACCATATGAGGTACCTTCCTGTGTGGAGGTGAAGTACAACGGTATGAGGTACCTTCCGGTGTGGAGGTGAAGTACCCAATGGCCAATTTGTATGAGGTACCTTCCGGTGTAGAGGTGAAGTACAATGGTATGAGGTACCTTCCGGTGTGGAGGTGAAGTACCCATAGGCCAAACCGTATGAGGTACCTTCCTGTGTGGAGGTGAAGTACAACGGTATGAGGTACCTTCCGGTGTGGAGGTGAAGTACCCAATGGCCAATTTGTATGAGGTACCTTCCGGTGTGGAGGTGAAGTACAATGGTATGAGGTACCTTCCGGTGTGGAGGTGAAGTACCCATAGGCCCAATCGTATGAGGTACCTTCCGGTGTGGAGGAGAAGTACAATGCTAAGAGATATATCTTAAAAATGAAATGGAAAATGAATTATAATAATGATACAGAACTTGAAATGATGTTTTAGGATTATCTGCAACGAGTAAATAATTATGAAGTACAATGGTATGAGATACATCTTAAAAATGAAATGGAAATATAAATGGAACTGTATGTTGGGAAATTAGAACGTGAAAGGTAAATGAAGAAGAGAATGTGAAATATAAAAGTAAATAAGTGATGTATTTGGAATAGGTGAAATTTGTAATTAGATGATAACTGATCATGTGTGTGAGAGGGTTATACACTAGATAGTTGATAGGAGGATGAGATTAAAGAGACAAATATGGAAAAGCTAATATGGACATAATTAACAAGAGATAAAGAAATGAGATTATTGTGTGTGTTTGAGCATGCTGGTTTGACTAAATAGAAATATTTGTGCTATGTGCTAATTGTGTTTGACTTGGTAGGTCATTATGTCTACTTAGAAACTACTTTCTATTTCATGTGTAAAGCTCACCCTTGCAACCATTTTTACAGGTTCAAAGTTTGAGCAATCACCGTTGTTGGTCGAGCAGGAGTACACTCCACACCGTGGAGTGCAATTTAGCGTAGAGGGAATTGTATTCTTTTTATTATAATTAATTTAATTGGGTATTGAAACAATTCGTTGTAAGCCCTGAGTTTTGTTTTACTTTGTTAGCAGGGCCTGAAAATCAAATTAGTATATTTATAAATATTTTCTGGACTGTGCTGGTTTGACAGGTTATAAAATGGAATTTTTGGGAAATCCGAAAAACAGAGGAAGCTCTGTCCGTTTTTCCGGAAAAATATTCTTAAGTATTTTAATTTAAAAAGAAATTTTCAAGTACCATTTTATTAAAATCCAAAATTAACTAAATAATTGTGAGGGTGTTACATGTTTGTTGACAAAAAAAATGTATATGCTTTTATATGTGCAATTCGGCAAAAACAAGAGAAAATGAGTAAAATGATTGTTGATTTTCAAAAGTTTAAGTTTTGTTCTTGCATGTGTATGTATATTCGGTTTTAACATGAACAATTGGGTGAATGGGTTTGTTTTGTGCATGTGTTGATAATTTGTCAAGTTTAGTAAATTTTCTTAATTAATTCTTGATTTTTACCAAGGAAATGAATGAATGGAATTGATTGGAAAAGTTTTATGCTTAAATGTGAATATGTATGTGTATCCGGTCAAGAGAGAAAAGAAGAATAAATGATTTTGTTTCATGAAAAAGAAAGTGGAGTTTAAGTGTTTGGATTGAATTAAGATGGTTTATGTGTTTTAGGTTTGAAATCTTTGGCTTGTTTTCTGTGGTGGACCTGGCTAGGCCGAGCTCCCCATAAACCCCGCTAAAAGCTCAAGGACCTAACAAGGGACCCATTGAACGCTTGGCCGAGCTCAGGGCTCAACGCCGAACAAGCGCCAGATACAGGCCGACCTCATGCCTTTGCTCAGGTCCGATCTCCGTACGTCTTCCCAGGTCCGACATCACCCCAAAGATTCTGACACCAAGGACATGATGACGTCCCCCAGCCTTATCCGCAAGGACAGCTCATCCCATCCTTATCCGGAAGGACAGCGCACCACTCCTAGCTCATTGCAGGCAGGCCCTACTTGGGCCCCAAGTTGGCCCATTAGGGCAACCAGCTCCCCCCTATAAGTAGCTCAGTACTACATGGGGCAAAGGTACGTCCTCTTACCCTAATCGCCACCCTCACACACCAGTGATTAGGGTATCTCTTTGGCTTCCCCTTTGGCCACTAGAGGACTCCCAACAAACATCATACATAAACCCTAGGCAGAGTCCCCTCTAAGATAGATTTCCCCTCCTTAGAGGTTCTCCTCGCCCTAGGACATCACATTGGTGCCGTCTGTGGGAAAAAGATAAACATCAGCCCCACCAAGAATCTACCATGTCTGACGTTCCAACAGCTCAGAGGAGAGGAAGAGGGCGTCCCAGGAGGCACGGTCTCCGGAGGACCTACGTGAGCATCTTGAAGCCAACAGGGCAGCAAGGCTGTCACCACCTCCGCCACCGCCCCCTCCACCGCCTCCCCTTCCTCCTCCCCCACTACCTCCCCCACCGCCACCTCCTCCCCCAGAGTTTACCCATACACACAGTGGGCCTTATACCATCCACACTGATACCACCAACCCAGCTCAGTATGACAGAGGAGGTCGGCGCGTGCAGCTACGTTCTGAGCTTGGTGAGACCAACACTGAACAGCACCGCCCCCGTGGTGAGCGTGCTCAGTCTATCAGCACCACCCACCGCTCCCACTCACGTCACTCCTCCCTTTCACGAGATGCCGAACTCTTATATCTAATGCGACAACAAATGAGAATAGTGGAGCAACAAGGAAAAGCTATCGCAGACCTACAACAGATAACCATGCACCGCCTTGCTGAACGAGTTATACCAGATCAAACCCCAGCCACAAATGAGCCAACACAACCTCTGACCATCCCAACAGACCAAGGTAACACTATACTCCCAACCCAAAACTTGGCATCTCCACAACTGTTGACACCACAAATGGTTACAACACCCCTTACTACTCTCAATCAGTTACCTCAGACACCACCTTTTGATGACCAACAAGCCGACCCCGACGATGTCCATCCAGGCCACCCCTTCACCCCAGTAGTCATGTCCTACCAGCCACCACCTGGGTACCTCGGGCCAACCAACATCGCTAGGTACAACGGCCTGACCGACCCGCAGGAACACGTCCTCAATTATGAAGGCGCAATTAACTTTCATGGGGGAGGAGATCGGCTTAAGTGTCGGGCCTTCTCCATGACCCTCCAAGCTCCCGTCCTGCATTGGTTTTCCACACTGCCAAGAAATTCCATCAATAACTGGAAAGAAATGAAGCAAGCATTCCTCAATAGGTACACCGCAAGTTGCATACAGCCAAGGTCGGATCACACCCTAGCAACAGTAACCCAGAAGCCAGATGAAACACTGCGTGCGTATTTGCACAGATTCCACACTGAATCCAGCTCGGTCCCTCACTTATCACCCGAGGTAGCCATACTCCTCCTTACTCAAGGATTGCTCGAAGGAGGATTCAAAGATTCCTTGGTTGGAAGACCGCCGAGGGACATGGTCGAGCTGAGACAGCGGTCAAATAAGTACATTAACTTAGAAGAATTCACCAAAGGACAGACTAATAGAATGGAAAACAGCCAAGCTACAGTTCAAAGTGCCCTTCCCCGAGGTCGCCCTCGAGGCAACAGGGACGAGAAAGGAGGAAGATCAGACCAAGGTGACCGAGGACGCCCCAACCCCGGGCACCAAGAGGACCGCCGACGTCCCTACACCACCAAGTATGATGTGTACACCCCCCTAACAGTCTCGAGATCTCAAGTCTGGAGAGAGACTATGCAAACCGACCTCAGGGGGGTAACTCGCCCCCCTTTCCTCATGAATCAAAGTAATATCAGAGATAGGTCGAAATACTGTAATTTCCATGATGGGTATGGGCATCACACCGACCAATGCACTTGGCTTCGGGATGTGATCGAAGACATGATAAGGAAGGGAAAATTACAACAGTATGTAAGAGAAGCAGTAGAAAGGAAAGGCCGAAGAAGAACCCGCAGCCCGGATAATGATAAAGGCAAAGCAAAAGCGGAGCCATCCCCCGAGAAGAGAGATGAGGACCCACAACGAGTAAGCTTGGTCGTGATCCAAGACATGGATAAGTCACCAGAAAACCTACGGGTAGAAACTATCTCCGAAGGTTTCGCAGGTGGAGGAGAAATGAGAGCAGATAGGAAAAGGTACATCAACCAAATCCTGGCAGTACACCACAAGCCCATTTACAAAAAGCCGTCTCGAGATATTCCCATCGTTTTCTCCGACCTGGATATGGAAGATGTTGTCCCCGATCATAATGACCCCATGGTAATAACCGCGCTGATAGGAAATTTTGAAGTCGCCAGGGTTTTTGTCGATCAAGGGAGTTCGGCCGACATTCTCTTCCTGCACACTTTTCAAGCATTAAAACTCAGATCATCTGATCTCCTTAAGTTTGAAGGAAACCTCATCAGCTTTACAGGAGAAGCAATCCGCCCCCTCGGAGCTATCCATCTTCCGATAACCCTGGGTAAGTAACCTTCAGCCCGGACGGAGATTATAAAATTCTTGGTAGTAAACTCTGATTCCCCATACAATGCCATTCTGGGACGAACCTTCCTCCAAGCCTTTGGGGCGGTAGTTTCTACGGTCCACCTAGCAATGAAGTTTGTTGGTTCAGACGACAAGGTCGTCACGGTAAAGGCCGACCAAGTAAAAGCCCGAATTTGCTATAATGCAAGTCTACGGGAAGGAAAAAGGAAGCAGAAAGAATCCACTGATCCAACCTTGACCAAAGGACAAATTTTAGGCATCGAGGTCAGAAAAGAGAGTCCAGGACAACAAGACGACAACGGTCCTACCGACCAAACCCGATCTGGGATCAACAGCTTTTTCATAATAAAAAAACACCTCCTTCTCCTCCTACAAACTCGGCAGCCCCCAAGTGGCTTCAAGTTGGTTAAGTATCCCAGGCATTCCTCCTCGGTTCAGAAGGAGGCAGCTAAGAAGAAAAAAGCAGAAACAAACACTGGAGCAAAATGTCCTGATCCTGCAAGCGCGGAAGATCAGCGCTCCAAAAGTGAAACCTGAGCCTCGGTCCCCGAAGGGTGTGAGCACGGTTCTAAGACAAGCAGACCCCAACAGAGGTGCTCACGAAGCACAGACTCTGGGACACTGTCTAAGGAGCCGAAATCAGTAAAGCCCTTAGATCACCACCCTACTGAGAACCTACATCGCCCAAACAGGTTTACCTCAGAAGCAAGTCACGGTTACCAAAAAGCTCTACTTAAATTCCTAATCAAAATGTTTGCCTATCAGTTTAGGCTTTTTAATTCATGTTTGGCCAGCGTGCCTTTTCATTGTGAGATATCCACCTTTTTAAGTTCGGCCATAGCACCCTTTCATTGTGAGATATCCATCTTTCCAAGGTCGGCCAGAGTGCCACCACTATGAAATACCAAGTTTATTTTCAAAAGGCAATGTATTCTGACATCTAATCAATGAAATACAAACTTGCCCTTTACTCAAGTGCCACAGTTTTATATACGTACGTACTAGCTTCTCATTTAGCACTAGCCACCTAAATGTTGCATGGTGCTATGCACAGCCTACATCTCCCAGAAGAGATCGGCTCATATGCACAATGTACAAGGGACACCCGATGATGTACAGCTTGCAGTGAAATGTTTTTACATCACTTCACTCAGCAACCTCTTCCACATCGGGGTAGAGGACACCCACCTCGGCCAAGACGGGATGTTCCGAGTTCCCTACCGTATGCCCTTATATACAGCACCTCTTTCCAGAGGAAACCTTATAAGATTACTGCACTTACTGAGTAACCCGATCTAAACTTAATAATTCATTATACGTCACAAGTTAAACTTAATACTTGCGTAAACAACGATGTAAAACCACGCAACAGATCTCACTATCTCGCGTTGTCCAAAAACTTTTTCAACGTATGCAACAAGTGACAAATAACTTGCACACAAATTTTTTATGCAACAAGTTAAGCAAAATATGAACTTGCATTAAGTTAAAAACAAACTGTTATCAGGTGACAGTCAGCATATCCAACAAAGTTGTTACAAAGAAAAATTATGCTGCCCAGCATAAGGGACTTATGCCATGTCAATCCTCTACGTCGGATAACACAACCGACCTCGGATCAAAATCTTCTTCCATTCTCTCGGCCAGGGGGTCAGGAAGATTCTCCTTAGGCTGGTCAAGATCAACTTCGGCCCTATCTCTCCCATAATCCACCATCTTGCCATCCTCTACCCCATAGGCGGCACTAGCCCCAACCACCCTAATTCGGAGACCAGGATTCAAGTGCAGAACCTGCTCCACCGCACTGGCGAAGATTTTGTTTCCAGCTTTCTCAAACTGGAAATCAGCTTCCTGTGCCGCCACTTTGTGCTTAAGTGCTTGGGCAGCCCTCCTTTTCAGCAGGGTCCTAACTTTCTCCACCTCGGCCAACCCCTCCTGCCGACCAGCCTCCCTAACCTCAGCCTTCATCTGAGCCATGGCCTCCTCATTCTGCTTTTGGAGCTCCGCGATATGTTGCCGATGTTTTTCTTCCAGCTCCGCCAGCTTCTCTTCGGCCGCTTTCTTCCTCTGTCTTAGATCCTCCACCTCCGCCGCAGCCTCCAACCGAGCTTTCTTCTGAGCGGGTGATATACCCTTTGCCACATCGTCAGCAACCTCGGATAGAACACTAAACATGGTACAGGCCCTTTTCATCTGAATAGCAAAGTCTTCGGCCTTCTTCTTCCACTCAGCCCCCGACATCTTCAGAATTCCCTCTCTAACTGAGGGACTGACGGTGACTACTGGAGGTCGGGAAGAACCTTCAGATCCCCGGCCCTGAGAAGGCGAGCTCGGCGCGACAACCATCTCTACGTCCGAGCTAGCCGCCGGTTGAGGAGCCTGCGCAAGGATAACGGCAGGCGGAGTAGGTTGAAGAGGACCAGAACCTGTCGAGGTCGTATCAGCAGTGACCTCGGTGGCTGCCACCTCGGCGACGACGGAAACAACAGCAGGAGATGTGGAAGCCTTCTTTTTGCGCGCTTCCAAGGCAGCCCTCATCGCTTTAGAAGACATGTTGGCCCAATATTTCTCTGCAAAACACAAAGAAAAGAAACAAAGAAATCAGCAAAAGACAAAAAGAATAGATTACAAAGGCAAAAAAGTGAAAAGCTATCTACCAATGTTTGTTAAGACTTCTCGGACTGGGCACGTCATGAACACTCCTATATCAAGCTGAGACTTGCGAGCTCGGTACTCAGTTTGAAAGTGGAAGGCTGTAACAGCCTCATCGACATCCAAGGTCGTCCCTGACCACCGTTGAGGTGCCTCCGAATGTCGGATGAAAAATTCTTGTGTCCATTCTAAGGGAAATCTCGGTTTCGTTTCTCCCATAAACCAGGGGCGACCAGAACCCACATGTTGGTACTTAAAGAAGCGCGGTTTGAATTGTTTCTATGATTCAGAGAACATCCCAAAAATCCCATAACGACCTCGAGCCTTGGTCGATACCCAAAGCCGACCTGAGACACCCTCCTTGTTACTAACGAACGGATTGTACACCCACAGGAAGAGCCGAGCTGTGCAAACCAGGTTCCTAGCGTTACAATATCTCTGAAAGGCTCGGAGAAAAGACCAAGTATTGGGATGGAGCTGAGAGGGAGCCAGGCCGAGTTCGTTCAATACCCTAATCTCTATGTCGGTGAAAGGCAAGCTCACCCCTAAATTTTGAATAAGGTCGGCGTAGAAGAAGAAAGAGCTATTGTCAGTCCGAGAACAAATCCTGTCATTGGCTGAGCAGGGTAGAATTTTGTAGTTATCACCAGCATCCCCCGAGCTGGGAAGCACGACCTCTCGCACTGCCATGAGCTGGTCATCTGAAACTAAGCTGGATTGGACTCCCTTGGGCTCCACGTCAACCCAAGTGTATAATTCGGCATCAAAGGGAGCAGGGTACAGTTCAGGTCGGACGATGCACTTCCGAGGAGCCATAGTACCTGCGGAAGGACAGGGGATCTCGAAGTTAGTTCTCCGGGTCGCGAAAAATAAACCACCCGAAAACCCCCTCGAGGTAGTCCCGAGGGGCGAGCATCTCCCCTCTTCCACAAGTACCCCCCGTTCAAACAATTTCTCCCTTTCCATCCTCTCATAATCGGCACGCTCTCTGCCATCTACAAACTTAGACCAAGCATACTCCTTAATCCATTTTCGTTTCTCTTCGGAGTTCCGAGGGTAGACGACTTCGACGGGGTCAACCTCCAGAACCCGCCGCTCGTACTTCCGCCCAAACTCCCTCCTGCGCCGCAGCATCTCATCCACCTCCGTGGACGAGCAGGAGGAAGAAGAGGAACCGTCCTCTTCCTCACTACTGCTTGACGAAAGAAGAACCATCCCAGCCCATTTCCTAAGCCATTCATTACTCATATTGAACCTAGTTTATACCTTGAACCCACTGTGAATAAACCCACAAAACAGCGAAATTAAAACCCCCAAAAGAAATCCTGAAATCCCTAAGAATTAGAAAGTGGGAAACCTATGAAATCCTGAAATCCTAACCCTACCCCTTGAGGAAAAACCAAAATATAGGATCAAAATCAGAAACTATGCACAAAAACCAGAAAAGGAAACCTATGAAGGCACCAAAACAGCAATTATTTCAAAAGAGGAAGAGACGAAGTAAGTACCTTGCAGAGTGCAGAAACGAATCAAATGCAGAAGCAACTCGCAAGCAGCGGAAGACACGCCCCTCCGTAAAGAAAAGGAAGAAATACAAGGGATCAAGCAAAGTCTAGAAGTAGCAAAGAAGAAACGAAATATAGGAGGAACCTTTGAGTATAGTGAGAGATCTGCAGAAGTGAAAAAAGAAGGGGAGCCTTGTCTAGTCGAAGAAGATAATGGTAAATGAGAGACAAATGAAGAGACGGGGACGGTGAAGGAGGAAAAAAGGACACTCTGGGTAAAACTGAAAAGAAGCGGTTTTCCCTCCAGTTTTGAATAATGGGCCTGGCCCACATAAAACCCTATTCAATGCCTAACCCCTAGGATCGAGGCACGTGGCGCACGGCTACAAGATTCGAGGATCTCGAATAACGTCACAATGATAGTGACACTTCGAAAACAGAGCTTTCTGACACGTGTCAGGTACCACATCGGTACTAGATAAATGGGCAGCTGTCAAGTGTACTCTAACGTTAAGGTGGAGACAGCTGGAACCAGTCCTTCCACTTGACCAGATGGCCAAGTCCTGAAACCCTCCGGAACCTCGGAGCAAGCCCCAAAGAGCCTTGACCGAGCTGGGGGGCTTATGTGGTAAACTCGACCGTAAAATGATGGACTTCGGGAAGATATCTAAACCACGACCTCGGAGCAAGCCTCAAAGAGCCTTGACCGAGCTGGGGGGCTTATGTGGTGGACCTGGCTAGGCCGAGCTCCCCATAAACCCGCTAAAAGCTCAAGGACCTAACAAGGGACCCACTGAACGCTTGGCCGAGCTCAGGGCCGTTGAGCCGAACAAGCGCCAGATACAGGCCGACCTCATGCCTCTGCTCAGGTCCGATCTCCGTACGTCTTCCCAGGTCCGACATCACCCCAAAGATTCCGAAACCAAGGACATGATGACGTCCCCCAGCCTTATCCGCAAGGACAGCTCACCCCATCCTTATCCGGAAGGACAGCGCACCACTCCTAGCTCATTGCAGGCTGGCCCTACTTGGGCCCCAAGTTGGCCCATTAGGGCAACCAGCTCCCCCCTATAAGTAGCTCAGTACTACATGGGGCAAAGGTACGTCCTCTTACCCTAATCGCCACCCTCACACACCAGTGATTAGGGTATCTCTTTGGCTTCCCCTTTGGCCACTAGAGGACTCCCAACAAACATCACACATAAACCCTAGGCAGAGTCCCCTCTAAGATGGATTTCCCCTCCTTAGAGGTTCTCCTCGCCCTAGGACATCACATTTTCTTTGATTCCATTCGGTCATGTAGTATAAATGTACTTAGCAAGTTTTGTCACATGAAAACAAATTTGTATAATGGTTCTTGAAAAGAATTAAGTTGTTTGAAGAGAGAAGAACAAAATGTGTTTGGTATTATTTCTTTGGTTCAATTCGGCTTGAAAGTATATGTATGTCTAATTGGTTCTGTTTTGGTAAAAAAAAAATTGCACGTTAATGTCTTGAATTGATTAAGTTGATTTAAAATGATTGAACTTGTAATCTTGATTTGTTTGGTTAAGTACAATTCGGTTTTATTGTGTACGAGTAAGTAAATATGAAAATGAAATTATTTTGAGAATGACTATGTGATGTATGATTAAATTGAAGTTATTCAAGTAATTGTATGTTGAGATATTAATTGAAAAATATGTATTTGAATGTCTTAGGGAGTGTTATGAATCAAATTGATTTTGGTTTGTTTCAATGC
This sequence comes from Crotalaria pallida, assembly GCA_037953625.1. Classification (NCBI taxonomy): domain Eukaryota; kingdom Viridiplantae; phylum Streptophyta; class Magnoliopsida; order Fabales; family Fabaceae; genus Crotalaria; species Crotalaria pallida. Next base: position 78,373,019 of record CM075651.1, read on the forward strand.
ATCATTCGGTTCCTTGCATTATCATTAGGGCAAGAGTTTATTTTTCTACATGATAAATGCTAATACACTTTGGTGATCTTGAACTAGTTTGGTTTTGTGTAGGTACTTTGATGCATTTGGATTGGTTGATAATTAAGTAATTTTATTTGAAAAAGGTTTTACACGAAAAGTAATTGTGTATGTTTGTTTTAAAATTTTGCCACTGTTTTGATGAGACTAACTAGAGTACCTTTGGATTTTTGGTATGATTTTTGGAATTGATTTACTAATTTTTCAAGAATTGCTTTTAAGAAAACGATTTCGGAAAAACAAGGTTTTCGGGTTAAATGCAAACAGAATTTTTGAACTTATACTATTCTGATGGACTTGAAATTTTTATGGTACAGCCTTACATATATAATGATACCCTCTGTAAAATTTGAAGTTATTTGGAGTTGAATTGATATTTTATTTCTTATAAAACAGTGAGCTAATCTAGTTCAGGAATTTCAGAGTTTAAGATAAATTTAATTAGAAAAGTGTTACTTCCAAAACTCCAAATAATCTGAAAATTTTATGAGATGTTCCTAACTATATGAGGATGTCCTGTACTAAATTTCGTGACTATTGGACTTGATTTTCTATTTTAAATAAATATGAAATTGCCTCTGTCTGCAACAGTCCAGAATTAACTTTTAAGGCAAAATTGGATAGAAACTTAGGTTCTGGGTGGTAGAATGACTTGGAAATTTTACGTGAAGTATTATAATATATCATTAATTGTGTTTCAAAACTTGGGATTGAAATGATTTGATTTGATTAAGTCTTGGAGTTTTATTTCGTTATGTTCTCCGTATTCTGTTTAACTCGTGTTCGATGTTTTGGTGGATGCAATGCCTTGTGTGTGTTTCTAGATATGGCTGGAGTTTTATCTTGATTATGATATGTGAAAGTAAATCAATAGAGGTAGGAAGTTGGTTTATTTTTTATAAGATGGGTGCATGCTAAAAGGTGTAATTAGGTTTACAGTTTTAATTCGTGTGCCCTAATAGTGTTGTTCTATGTTCCGGTTTGGTGAAAATAAATATGTGGTTGTGAACATCTATTTAAATTGAGTAGTTGGTGGCTATTATATGGTGTCTGTAAGTGCATGAGATTTAATTGATGTATTCGTCCTTGCTTTAAATGATAACGTGCTAAGTGTTTAACTTAGTAAATTGCTTTTGAAAATAAATTGGTTTTAAATTATTTGATTTTAATTCATTTCTGGATATTGGAACTTTTCATGGCTGTCCAAGTTTTATTTAAAGTAATATGATTTGAAAACAAATTGTTTTGGAAGTATTTAGGTTTATTTAAAAAGTCTTGTGAGTTAACGTACGAATTTACGATGATTTCGGATTTTTGGAAAGTGATTTTATAAAACTAAGAGTGGCTGTCCAGTACTTTAAATGATGTATTTTCAAGTGAAAAGTATTTATAAGTGTTTAAAAGCATAACTTTTAAGTGTTTTAAGTTACATTAAAAGTTAGATTTCGTAATTGAGGTTTTTCGATGTTTTCGGGTTCGGGTGAGCTGTTGTCTGAGACGGACCAGCCACTGACTTATTTATTTAAAGTGATTTTGCTAATTGTCCTATAATGATTTGAAGAATTTAAAAGTATTTAAGAGTTTTGGATGATTTCGGAGAAAAAGGTTTATGTTTTGATTTTGACCAAAGGATTTCAAATTAAGTTCCAGACAATGATTTTAAATTTGGGATGAAAATTTGGAGTGGAGTATATTATTAATGTATGATGTCTGCTTTGAGGATTAGAGGGTGTCAGCTGTGGACGCGTGTCGGAGGATCGCATCGGTAAAAGCTTTTTGGAATTATCAACTGACAAGGTGAGAGAGCAGCTTTCCTAAGACACCGTGGTCTATAGGTAACATGTTGAGTTGTTCTTGGCTATCTCAAAAGCCAGAACGTGGGGTCTACGAGTCAGTCGTTGTTTCGGATCTTTTTTATTGAAAAGATATGCTTATTAAGAGATTACTGAGGGTTCGTAAACTTGATGAAGTTTGGCTCCAATGAAGTGGAAATGCCGATATTATTTCTATAGACGGGGGGGGGGGCACCTTTGAATAACCCCGTTTTGCGGGGACGCCCATTACAAGGATACAAGTACTATAGATGATATAAATAAATGGGTGCTATCAGTATTGTTTTTACTGTTGTACGACGCACTTTGGCTTCCGCCCCTTCTTTTGTTCGCCTTTCTCACCCTTGCTCTTTCAGGTGGTCCTTCCTCAAGTTTGGAGGGTGAGACCGGTATTTCCTCTAGTTTTGGTGTTTCATGGCGTTGACGGAGTCGACTATCTTCTTCCAGTTGGCTCCGTTGCCTCAAGTGAATTTATGGGGAACGGAAGGCGTACACTCTGCTGCTCGCCCTCGGGACCTCCTTGTTCTTGAGTACTCTTTTCTTTTTCTCGTATTCCTCCTCCGGATTGTAGGGGAGAGAAATTTGTGCTTTACTCTAGTGTATTATCGTCACTGAGGTGCTGGTTGGAGATGTGCGCTTTCTAGTGCATCTTCCTCACTTGTGTTTTCTCTCGAATTTTATTCTTGAGCTCTTGGAGGAGCCATACGTGTTTCTGGTTGCTTTTGTCGCTCTTCTAAGCTGATCACCCCTTTCTTTTTTTTCTTCCTTTTTCTCTCTCTCTCTCTGCTTGCGCCCTCTTTTTTGAGGATGGAGCTTCCTCTTCTTATAGTGTGCCCTTTGCCCACCGGTCACTGCTTCTTCTTACTTTATCCTTTGGTCCGTGGCACTTTTCCTCCTTGGTAGCTGTAGATTCCTTCTTTATTAGGTCCCTTTTGTTTGTTTCCTCTTTTTGGCTTTGTCATTTAATGGCTGCAAAAGGGGAGTGGTGCAAGTCTTGCTATTCTTGGCTTTGCCTTGGAAAGGGCCGAATGAGGTAAGCGAAGATTCCTTCCAACAGCTGGCTACCTTCGTTTGGACATATGTGTGCGCCCTGGGCTGGGTGCGCCTTTACCCGTAACTTCGGTGCTTTTGACGCCTTCTCCTTGCCACAGCTATTTCTTTTGAGCTTTGCGACTACTACAATGTTGCCAGTTATTCTCTCTTTCCCTCCTGGCTATGTTAATGAGGTACTTCATACTTCCTTAGGAAGGCGCACAGAGGAGGACGCCTTTGCACTGCAGGTGCTTGTCACGTGCTTCCTCTTGGCTCATTATTTGTTTGGTAACTTTTAGCCCCTATGATGGTCTTGGGCCTTGCACTTTGGGCCTTGCACTTTGGGCCTTGTTAATGGACCACTCATTTTTGGGTATCAACAATTGCCCCCTTTGCAATGAAAAGAGAAATTTTCTTTTCAGTGCAAATTCCTTTCAATCTTTCTCTTCTCTTATTCTTCTACTGCATTCCACATGTCAACAGGGGGAGGAGGCAACACCTTTTAGTTCTTGGCAGTTGCACGCTTCCCCACGTTCCCTCCTTTCCACATACCGTCCCTCTTTCAAAACTTCCCCAAACCCTTCAGTTACTTCTGACCAGCCTCCTACCTCCACTTACTCTCTTTCTTCCTTTACTACCTGAGACATCTCCTTTCACTTCTTACCTATCTCAAAACAGAAACCCTTCCTGTTGCCTCTCTGTTCTTCGTTTTCTTCCTCTCTCAATCTCCCCTGTCTCTTGCCTTCTTCTGCATTCGCTGTTACCATGTCAAGGTCCAAAGCTACTGCTCCCTCCGAAGTCGAAGATGTCTCTTCGAGTTCTGAAGAAGAGGTTCAACTTCCTGGCCCTATCTCCTATTGCTTCTTACAGCGACTCCCTTGTCCTCGTTCTTACCCCCTCGAGCCAGGTCACCGCCGTTGGGCAGCGGGGGTGAAGGTAGATTCGCCTTTTGGTCCAGACTCGGGCGATCTCCTTACTGGCCCACCTACCAAAGCCATGGTGGTTCCCGAAGATGTCGCCGAACTCGTTTCTCTGCCGTCTTACCACAAGGATCATTGTGCATTGGGCTCTTCACTACTCCGTTCTTGTCTTTGCCGCTCAGAGTTTCCTTGGGTGGATTTGAATTTCAATGTCCGTGTTGGAGGCACCAGCGGCTGGCAGGAGTGGGTTGATCACATGTTCTCTACTGATGCTGCATTTGCGGCCATTTTGGAGAGGGTAGGCGTTGCTGCTGCGATCAAGGCGTCCCCTCGACTCGGCGCCAACCGCAAGCCTGACGATTTGCTGGTTCTGATGCAACGTTGGTGCTCCTCTACCCACACTTTCTTGACATCATGGGGGGAGTTTACTCCGACCCTTGAGGATGTGGTTGTACTTCTTAATCTTCCATCCTTTGGAGATAGAGGCTTCGATGTAGAAGGTGTTGACGAACGCCTTTCCGAATTGTCAGTGGAGTTGAAGGCTGCTTCGGCTCTCAGCGCCAAGTACTCGCGAGATCTTTTCAAGCAAAGGCGTGCTTCTTACGCGAGAGGTTCCTCTTCTCAGAGAGTGAGGGGTACTAGAAACTTGGTTCCGAGAGGTCAGAGGGCGAGCCAACGCTCTTCTCTTAAATATACCTTCGCCAGTTGGGTTAGATACTTTTTCGGTGACTTTCACGATGGTAGGTTTCAAGCTGGACCCGTCAAAGATCAGCGCCTTTGTCGTGCTGCTTTTGTTGCTTTTTGGATAAGTAGGTACCTATTTCCTGGTCCTCTGTGGGAATCGGTGAGCCCATGTGTTTTTCTTTTCGCTTGCTCCTTGGCGGAAGGTATCCGCCTTCCTCTTGCTTCATTCTATTTAGGCGGCCTGTATGCTCGCCTCGACCAGGTAGCTGAACAGATGCGGATTTCTCATGGACGCTTTGCGATTAATTCCTATATTGACTTGACTTTTCTTCAGTATTTCTTGTTTGAACGCTTTCCTGACTATGGTCCTGTTAGACTCTCTCCTTCGGGTAACGCTGCTGATTTGGAGCCTCGCTCTTGGTGTTGGACAAGAGGCTTCCCAAGAGAACCTTTGATTTCTCTTATTGATTTGGAAGATAAATTTGTCTTTCGTCCTTACTTGGGCAATGTTATGGATGGTGGTGACCCCTTGCATCCCTTGTACGATGAGGAAGAGTTTCCTACAGGGAACGATTCTGCTGCCCTCTTTGAGGGAATTTATGATTTATGGAAGTTGATTTTGACTGCTCATTGTCTGCCTGGTTTTGTTCCTCTCGACAGTAAGAGCGCCCACGGTGGAGCTCTTTGGCCTTGCGCCTACCGTCCTGATCGTGTGGCTAGGCAATTTGGTCGTAAGCTCCTTGCGTTCTCCATATCGAACAGGCTCCGGTAGAAGGCTTGGTCAAAGTGCTCCTTTTCGGTGCAACTCCTGATGTTTCTGAAATCCCTCGTGTTCATGTTTCTCCCTTCTGTGTTGGGGGTGTTTTGCGTAGTTGGATCACATCTCATGAGGATATTCTCCAGCACTTGCGTGATTTCGAGGCCTCTTCACAACATTCGGCCCCCTCTCTGTTGCCCATAGTATACAATGACCCTTACTTCTGCACCTCCATGAAGAAAGTTAAAGGTGAATATCTCGACCATTTTTCTGTTCTTGTTGCTTCCCCTTTTTTTGTTTTGTACCGATTCCTTTGTTTTGTTCCGTTTTCAGATGAGGAGGACTCGCCTAGACGCAAGGCTACTGCGTCTTCCCCTGTTGTATCCAGATGGGGCAAGAGGAAAATCACCTCTCAAGGTCCCTCCATTTCCAAGTCTCCTGCTAAAGGTGGTGGCAGTGGCGTTGCCTCGTCCCGGAAAAAGAAAAAGGCAGATGCAGTCGTACCCGCCCGCCGATCAAGTCGATTGCGGGCTTTTGGTATTCACATTGCTCATTCTTCTCCTACTCATATAGACTTGGTCTAGGATGATGCTAATGAGATTGGCTCGGATGACTCTCTTTTGGCCTACTATGATGATTCTACCGTGGCGGCGCTGAGGAGGAATACCTCCCAGGTTTCATTTCTTGCCTTCTTTCTTTCCTTTCTCCTATTGCAGCTCTTTGAGTTTTCTTCGTTCTTTCTTTGGCTTCTTTATTTTTAGTACGCTTTGCTTAGGCAACTTCATGGCATTACTGATTCTTTTCATTTCCTTCTGGATGTAGGCGGTTCTGGTGGTCATTTTTCGGCGTCGCCTTTGCCTCAAGTTTCTGGAGGTGGCCATATTCCGGTTAGCCCTTCGACAATTCCATCCGTTCCTGATCGTGAAGACCCCATGGATTTCTGCCATCATCCTTCCATTGGTGGGGATGCTACCCCTTCTGTCCCTCTTGATGTTGCTGCTTGTGAAGATATTGATTCTTTTATGCCCCCGGTTGGTGTTTTAAAAAGTGTTTCCGTTACCTCCAAGGGTGTGCCTTCAGAGGCCCCTTCAAGTATTGCTGATGCTGTTGAGGAAGTTATCGCTGAGAATCAAAGATTTGAAGACGTATTCAGCGGGGGAGACACTATGCTTGACAGGATGGATGTTGAGGTAGATGCCTCCGCTCCCAAGGAGAGCCAAGCTGCTGTTACTACTGAGATTCCGGTTGGAGTGCCTTCTGCCTCCATGGCTTTTATCCCCTCTGCTGATAAGGGCCTAGCTTCAACCAGCACAGTTGAAGTTCCTAGGAGTGTTGCCGCTCCTCTTCATGAGCGCTCTATGCATGAGGTTTCTCATTTCCAGACTCCTTCCGTGAGGGCGGGTCACGTTTCTGCTTCTCCAGGGTCTTCTTCGATTTGTAAGTATCCCTCTCTTTGCTTGATCGAAGTTGGGCTCTTTCCTTTTCTTTGCTTTACTTTCTTGCCTCATTATCTTTGTGCGTGTCGTTGTGTGCTTTTTGCAGCTGCACTTTCCGCTAGGTCCCGCGGTTCGCTGGATGCGGATGATCAGTCCTTGGTTGATTCATTCCTTCTTTCTCACCATGCCCTGATACCGCCTCGTGCCTTGCTTCCTCGCCTTTTCAGGGAGTCCGCTTCAGGTATCTTACTGGAGATGTTGTTGTTGGTTCGCTCAGTTGACGTGGATGCCTTGCCATGGGAGGACAAAGCTGAGATTTTGGATTGCTTGTATTCTCTCAAGTTTCAGCACTATTATGGTGCTTGGCTTGAGAATGTTATTGCTGGTTTTGAGAGTTTGCACCCTCCGTTTGATGATGCTGATTTGGCTGAGGCTGAGCGCTCCTTGCAAGAACGCCGTGCTCCGCTGGTGTCCCGTATTAAAGAACTTTCTTCCCAGCTTGACCAAACAACTTCAGAGTTGGAGCGACTTGATGAGGAGATTAATGATTTCGCCATCCGGAAGCACACCTATGAGGAAGCTTGTAGGGACACCTCTTTGAATTCCCTTTTTAGCATGTAGGCTCTATTTTCACTGCACATGCTGCTACCCTTTTTATTCTGCTCCTTGAATCATGGCTTAAGTTACTGCCTTTCTTTTGGCTTTTCGTTTTGTATAACTTTGACTGGATTTGACTCTTGTTGCTTTACTGCTACTAGATTTTGTTGCTGGACTTTGATTCCTTGTATGAACCGGCCTTCTCAATTTCTTGGTATTTCTCGACTTTGTTAGCACTTCGGCATAAGCTGCATAGATTTTGATGCTTCTTCAGGTGCTTTACATACGTGCACTTTTGCTTACGGAGTGTTTATTTACTGCATGCTTTCTAGACATATGCACACCTCTCCTTTTTTTTTGTTGTTTTCTTTTCGAATAATGGCCCCTCATGTCATTGGTGCCAAATTTTTTCAAGGTACACATTGGGCACGCTTTTCTCTCTTTAGGGTGCACATTGGGCACGCCTCTTTCTCTTTTCTTTTTAAATAATGGCCCCTCATGTCATTGGTGCCAAAGTTTCTTCAAGGTGCACATTGGGCACGCTTTTCTCTCTTTTTTTTAGGGTGCACATTGGGCACGCTTTCTCTTTTTTTTTTGAACAATGGCCCCTCATGTCATCGGTGCCAAATTTTCTTTCAAGGTGCACGTTGGGCACGCTTTCTCTTTTTTTTTGAACAATGGCCCCTCATGTCATCGGTGCCAAATTTTATTTCAAGGTGCACGTTGGGCACGCTTTCTCTTTTTTTTTGAACAATGGCCCCTCATGTCATCGGCGCCAAATTTTCTTTCAAGGTGCACGTTGGGCACGCTTTCTCTTTTTTTGAACAATGGCCCCTCATGTTATTGGTGCCAAAATTTTTTCTCAGGGTGCACGTTGGGCACATTCTACAGGTTTTGCCGCTTTGGGCTTTTTCTGATTTAAAAAACTAACGGATCGCCTTGGATCTTACGTTAGCCAACATCTTTTTCTACAGTTTTTTCCGCCCGCGTTTAAGACTAGCGCCCTTGTTTCCTGGGAACTTTTCTAGCCTCGCGATATGGCGTACTTCGCTCGCGTCTGATCCCGGAAATTTGTTTTCAGGGAGGTCTATCCGGGTACCGCGATAAGGCGTCTTGTGCCAGCGGTACGGTCCAACACTGTTCATTTGTTTTCTTTTCTCTTCTTTTTTCTTCTTCTCTTCTTTTTCTTTTCTCTCTTTTTTTTGAAGTGTTGAACCTCGCGTTCTGGCATTATTGACTCTGTTTGAGGGCATTTGCTATAGCGATACCTCATGTCATCAGTATCATTTGTACTCTTTCTGGGGAGACCTCATGTTATTGGTGTCGCCTTAGGCTTTGCTATTAGCACCTCTTGTCATAGGCGCTGCCTTTCTTCTGATTGATTGCTTGATTGCTCATGCTTCGTAACACCTCTTGTTGCCGATGCTACTTTTCTTTCTGCTTTTCTTGATATTATCAATCAGTAAACACTTGTGTTTCCGAATTATTCTGGCTCCTTGGCTTTGTACTCATGCCCACTTTCGTGTAGTCTGTTTTGACGTACGGATGAGCTCAGATGCACCTTACTTCAGAGGCTTGTTTATTACCATAGATTTATGTGTCAGGGTGCTTTGGCTTGCTCATGAGAGCAGACTGGGCTGCATTCTTGATTTTAACAAGTATTCTGAATTCGTCTTTGCTTCTGAACAGCTCTCTACTCCAATCACTTGTATGCCTTTTCATGTACGCCTTGCAGTTGTGATCACAGCCGCCTTTAAGGTTCACCTTTGACTTCTGGCTGGCTGTTTTTCTTGGAAATATCTTCCGCTTCATCCTCATTTACTCTTGGGTTTAGTTGTGTCAGCTTTTGCATATGTGCTTGCTCTTGCTCTCCATTTACTTCTCTTGCACGCTTTTGCTTCGAAGTCGCCTTCGTCGATCTGGTTTGAATTCATTGTCAGCTTTTGCTTTCAGCTTTAGATATAACTTGTTTTAGATTTTTGGCTGTAACATTCTGTTTTTGGTTTACTTCAGGATTTCTAGCTTCAACATTGTTTTTTTTATGCGCCTCGGATTTCATCTCGGCGATTCAACTTCACATGAGGCTTCGATTCGACTTTACTTTTCTCGCCTTCGCTTGTTCCACCTTTCATCTTGTCCTTCAGTCTATACAAAATGCACGATTACTTCTGTTTGTAAGGCGGACATGCGCCTTACCACCATGACTCTACGTTCACCTTCTGGTTCCGAATCTCTTATTATCTGCTTCAGGGTTCGCCTTCTGGCATGATTTTGTCATTTCCCTTTATCTGATCTAGTTTTTGCTTGATTTTCACCGATCTTTTCTACTCGTGTGTTATGCTTTTGGTACTTTGCTCTTACTCCCTTGCTCGCTCTCTGATACTTCACTTTTGGTCGCCTGGCCTTCTCTTTTACTGGGTGATGTGTGGAACACTTTTCTGGTGTAGATATATCAGGCGTTTATTGTCCGAGATGGAGGAGATGATCCTCTCATGGCATTGAGCGTCTCATCAAAACACGGCGATTCATGACCAGAGAGCGTGCTAATAGCTTTTCGAATCTTAGGAAGTGACTCCTACATAAACAATTTTTATTTTCCGGATATTCTCATGCCACGCATGTCCGTTTTATCTGTCAGATCATGTATGAAATCGATTATGCACCGTTATGTAACATTGCCAAGACCGTGTTTTCATGTAACGCTTTTCTAAAGCATGCCTTTTCAACATCTTAATCGTACAGCTTATAATATTGAACATTGTAGTTGCATGCTAGAATCAGGGAAAACAGTTTATTCACATCATGTGATGGTTGAGTAAAGAATGCTTGACAAGGTCATGACATAATGACTAGTATGATGTATTGATTTTAATTCTATGGCAAACATTCATGTGTACAAAGTCATCTAATTACTGCCTTTCTAGTCAAAAACTCGACTCATATCAGAGCGACAACATTCCTGAAAGCGGTCATACACATACGGTCTTTGGACATGACAAACACAGAGTCTAAAAATCAGGCAATCTTCATATCATATCATGTTACGATAATGCTATACTAGACAAAGTAAGAATAAATTATTGTTATCACCACAGTGTCGTGAATGAGACCATGTTATCATATGAGAGCGGTCATACCAAGTTGTCATGTATGCATTCGCAAGCTAACAAGATGACAAGTACATGCATACCGGGACTATTTCCTTCAGTTTCTCATAAAATAATTGAGATGCATCTGACACAACACATTTCCTATTTCATCATAATTTGTATTTACTATAATCAGATTTGTTGAAAGGCTTACTGGCATACGAATGATAGATTGAACTGAGTCTAGGATTGTATGTACTTAGCTTATATGAAGCATTTCTCTATGTAGATTCTCTGGCTGCGCCTTTGTTCCTGAGTTTCCACTTTCCGCAACATGGCGCCTTTCTTGGCGAGAGCGTACCTCCGCCTTCCTCCGGTTGCGTGACCGCTTGGCCGCCTTCTGCAAGCGCGCCTTCTGGGGGACTGCCCCCTGGGAAGCGGACCGCCTATCGAGAAAGGTCTTTTTTTATCAGCTGAGAGACAACCTCCTCGTTGCAACACTTCCTCAGTTGAGGGCCTTCGGGAGCTATCCTTCGGACGGCTCTTCCAAGGACATTTTCCTTCATCGTTTGAAGCCATAACTTCCCCAGTGGAGTCGCCAAATTGTTTCGGATCTTTTTTATTGAAAAGATATGCTTATTAAGAGATTACTGAGGGTTCGTAAACTTGATGAAGTTTGGCTCCAATGAAGTGGAAATGCCGATATTATTTCCACAGACGGGGGGGGGGGGGGGGCGCCTTTGATTAACCCGGTTTTGCGGGGACGCCCATTACAAGGATACAAGTACTACAGATGATATAAATAAATGGGCGCTATCAGTATTGTTTCTACTGTTGTACGGTGCACTTTGGCTTCCGCCCCTTCTTTTGTTCGCCTTTCTCACCCTTGCTTTTTCGGGTGGTCCTTCCTCAAGTTTGGAGGGTGAGACCGGTATTTCCTCTAGTTTTGGTGTTTCATGGAGTTGACGGAGTCGACTATCTTCTTCCAGTTGGCTCCGTTGCCTCAAGTGAATTTATGGGGAACGGAAGGCGTACACTCTGCTGCTCGTCCTCGGGACCTCCTTGTTCTTGAGTACTCTTTTCTTTTTCTCGTATTCCTCCTCCGGATTGTAGGGAGAGAAATTTGTTCTTTACTCCAGTGTATTATCGTCACTGAGGTGTTGGTTGGAGGTGTGCGCTTTCTAGTGCATCTTCCTCACTTGTGTTTTCTCTCGAATTTTATTCTTGAGCTCTTGGAGGAGCCATACGTGTTTCTGGTTGCTTTTGTTGCTCTTCTGAGCTGATCACCCCTTTCTTTTTTTCTTCCTTTTTCTCTCTCTCTCTGCTTGCGCCCCCTTTTTTGAGGATGGAGCTTCCTCTTCTTATAGTGTGCCCTTTGCCCACCGGTCACTGCTTCTTCTTACTTTATCCTTTGGTCCGTGGCACTTTTCCTCCTTGGTAGCTGTAGATTCCTTCTTTATCATATCCCTTTTGTTTGTTTCCTCTTTTTGGCTTTGTCATTTAATGGCTGCAGAAGAGGAGTGGTGCAAGCCTTGCTATTCTTGGCTTTGCCTTGGAAAGGGCCGAATGAGGTAAGCGAAAATTCCTTCTGACAGCTGGCTACCTTCGTTTGGACATATGTGTGCGCCCTGGGCTGGGTGCGCCTTTACCCGTAACTTCGGTGCTTCTGACGCCATCTCCTTGCCACAACTATTTCTTTTGAGCTTTGCGACTACTGCAACGTTGCCAGTTATTCTCTCTTTCCCTCCTGGCTATGTTAATGAGGTACTTCATACTTCCTTAGGAAGGCGCACAGAGGAGGACGCCTTTGCACTACTGGTGCTTGTCACGTGCTTCCTCTTGGCTCGTTATTTGTTTGGTAACTTTTAGCCCCTATGATGGTCTTGGGCCTTGCACTTTGGGCCTTGTTAATGGACCACTCATTTTTGGGTATCAACAGTCGTATAGTGGCAATTGATTGTGTATGTTTGGCCACATATATGCAGGACTAAGACATCCCTTTTTGGTTATGATTTTATGACATGATGCTATTGATTTATGATGATGAAATATTATGATATGCTTTATGCCTGCTGAACTTTTATCTGAAATTGAAGTAATCATGTTATATGAAATAATGCCATGCTTTGATTATGGGGGTAAATTAATGTCGTTGATGGGAATAATGTGATGATGTTAAGAGTACGTGATGAAAAGACTGGTAATTTTAGAAATAATAAAAGTAAAGTGGAAAGACTGAGTTACTATGGATATGATGGAAACGTTATGATGTGCGGATAATGAAAGAAATGATAAAGAGAAGTGCGAGCGGAAATCAATGATGTATACGTGGGAGCAGTGAAAAAGGTATCGTAACTTGTACCAGGTTGAGGAAGGATATGCTAAGTAAGGAGCTTCTTAATATGCTAAGCTGTTTGACGATCATGAAACGATGAGGAAACGTTAATGCGAAAGATGCGATTAGAGGTCGAGGTTCACCGAAGGGATAAACAAGGGTGACTCGCCGAACCTAGAAATAATAAAATATTTAAAGATATTAATTATAATACGGCGAGTTGAGTGTGAAGTAGTGGAGAGGAAGATACACTGTTTATCTGCGTGATTGTGATAAGGGAGGGTGATGACGGTGATACGTGAAGTAACCTAGAGTACTATTTTAGGTGGAACGAGTCTATATGTGATCGGGGATTAATACCCAAGGGATCGTAGCGTGTTCCACACTGTAGACTAAAATAGTACTGTCACCCCCTTGATCAAATTCGAAGCGGTGAGAGGGAACCTGAACGAGGCGGGCAGTCGATGGTTTTGGGCCCTTGCGGTATCGCGTAAAATATTAATTGTCATAGAGACCGGCCTGTACGGTTGTGGTCCTGACAACGATATTATATGCTGTTGGATTTTCTCAGCTGTTCGACCTGCGTGGGTTAAGGTTCCTGTACATCCTGTTTGCTTCCAACTAAGCTTGGATGGATTGGAGGAGATGTATGTGTGCTAACCAAACTCCACGATGACTTATCTTAAATCCCCCGTCATCGATGGATGCGCTTCAATAAAACTTAATAAGAAAGATGTACTAAAAGATTCAAGTATGATCCCTGATAAGCGAAACGATAATTATGAAGTTATGTGGTATCGAAAGAGCCTTTGGGCAGGAAGAAAGCTTGGAACTATGACTAAAGTAAGAATTGAGAATTGTGGCTGGCCTTGGCAAGTGCGATAATGGAAGTATGATAATGATAAATGTTGATAAGGACAAATGATGATAGTGGAGATAATAAATGAGAACGATGAATTGTGAATGTGTACTTGATATGTTGTTATTTAATTGTTTATCTTAATATGTTTGCCTGCTGTAATTCCACACCGTCGGCTTTCCGCCCGGAAACGTTGACTCTCTCTTTGTCTTTTGGTTTTATGTTATATTGGTCCTGTGTCGACCGATTAGATGGAGGATCTGCGGACTAAGGAGGACTTGAGCGGAGGATCTTTCTGGTGGAGTGTTCGGGCACGGACAATGGGAGTACGATCCGGAAGAAGTGTCTATTGCAGCATCTAGTGATGAAGATCAGTAGTTAACTTATTTCAGTAATGTATTATGAGTCATGTATGTCATTGGACTTTAATAATTCTACTGGATACCATGTAGCTCCTGTATTTGTAATAATGTTTTCTTGGCTTGACAATTGAAATAATAGGGTGATGATTTAATAAGGGATTTCAAAGCGTGGTGTTGGTAACATCTCGATTTGGAAACCCGATGGATGACGTGGAACATGTTTGTATAATTTCGTAACAAAATGTTTTTGAAAAGGAAACGTATTTGCAAGAAAGGACTCATGTCCATGTCATCAGTCAAAAAAAAAAATTGACCCATATTTTTATGAATTAGAAGTTTCTAAATCGGGGTGTTACAGAACCTACCACCATGGCATGGTAGTATGGGAGTAAGTCACTTGTCATATCGCATAAGCAGATTAAGGGTTGGACAAACACAATCGTCACAAATATTATTCAAATATATATATATATATATATATATATATATATATATATAAATGCCCAATTGTCTTATCAAACAATATCATGTATAATCATTAATCTTTCATGCTATGCATGCAATCTTACTCTGTGCGATTCCTGTATCACCTTGCATGAAATGCACTTTCTATATATTAATTATCCACATATTCATTATCAAGAGGAATTATCATCATCATATACATACATACACGTATCATCGTCAAATAATAATCTATCAGAACTAGAGATGACAATCACAAATAATCAAGTAATCAGAGGATAATGCATATACAAATGCACACCCAACTTATCAATACAATTCTCTTGTAATTAAGTAGCATGATGCATGTTAATCTCATTTCAGTAATAACTCGGGTAACTAGGATGTGAGCTACCTTCGCTTAACATTCATGATACGAGCTTCCTTTGCTCAGCGTAACTAGTATGCGAGCTACCTTCGCTCAGCTTAATTAGTATGCGAGCTGCCTTCGCTCAGCATTCATGATACAAGTTGCCTTCGCTCAGTATGTGAGCTTCCTTCGCTCAACATCTAGGGATACGACCTTCCTTCGCTCAGCGTAATTAGTATGCGAGCTTCCTTCGCTCAGTATCCTTAATGCAAATGCATGCACTTTATCATTCAATATCATCTCATCATATACTCATCACAATCCAATGACATTACTTCATAATCATCATTCTCGAATCATTATCGATAAGTATTATTCTCAATTCATAATCAAATCATTATCGATAATTATCATCTTCAAATCATAGTCAAATCATCATCAATCATTATCATTCTCAAATCATAACCAAAGTATCATTTATAATTATCATTCTCAACTCATAATCAAATTATCATTTATAATTATCATTCTCACATCATAATAGATTCATCATTTATAATTATCTTTCACAATTCATTACAGTCCAGTTTTCATCCTTCATGATCATCATTCTTAATTAATTCATCATATTCAAATCATTATACATAATCATCATGTATACCAATCATCATATTCAAATCGTCATCAAATCATCATCAATAAGCATGATTTGCACTTCATGATATTCTCATCATAATCTATTCATATAAACAAATACATTCAATTCATAAGATTATTATTATCAAATCGTCAAGGCATACAAAATTATACTACTAATCCAAAAATATTACTAATTGATTAGCTTTTAGACGCTGTATCAATTACTTTTTAGTTTAATTTATTTTCAGTCTGGGTAATTACCAGCAGACCTGAGAGCATGTTAAACCCTTCTCTCAATTCAATTTACTTCAAGACTTGATTCAACCTTCTTATCTCTATTATGCAGCGTACATACACTACTTAAGGTAACATTTCAAATTATTAAGGTAGCATTTCAATTCACATTCAATCCATTCACATAGTTTCATCATAAAAGAAAGCATATTCAATGCATTCAACATATATCATTAGTAACCAATGAAAGTTATTGACCTAATATATTCCTTTTAGTCTTCTTTCATGTCTTGGAAGTCTAATCATAAGTCTAAGTTCAATTATGATCAATAAAGAACTGATTTGCTTCTGTAGGAGTCAGGGTAATCGATTACTCACTCGTGGTAATCGACTACCACGACACACCTGAGACTAAAAAGCCTAAGTTTCATGCAATTTATTCATTCCAATCATCAATCTAAGCATCATGCAACATCCTGCAGTATAATATTCACCATATCAAGGCTTAAATAGTAACCAAGTGGTTGTCTTGGTCTCCAAACTAAGCAACCATGTCTTGGTTTTTCATTCAATCCATGTCATATCATCAAACTTTCACAACAAATAACCCTAGCGATATGAATGAGATCTCCCATACCTTAGATATTTAGGACAGGTTTAGACATGTTTCGTTCGGCCACAACGTAAAACGCAACGCTGTGCACAAAAACTTGCACCAACCAGCAACTTCGTGCACCGACCAGCACCAGAATTAGCACCAGCTACACCAGCACCAACATCGGCCGTAACAGTACCAGCACTGGCCACACCAGGGGCATGCACCAGGTTTCAGAATCGGTGCATCAGTGACATGCACCAGACTTCAGCATCGGTGCATCGGGAACGTGCACCAGACTTCAGCATCGGTGCATCAGGGACATGCACCAGACTTTAGCATCGGTACATCAGGGAACATGCACCAGACTTCAACATCGGCGCATCGGGGACATGCACCAGACTTCAGCATCGGTGCATCAGGGAACGTGCACCAAACTTCAGCATCGGTGCATCAGGGATATGCTCCACGGATCAGCACCAGATGCACCAGGGGCGTGCATAAGGGAAACAGCACCGGTGCATCAGGAACGTTGCACTAGGTGCAACAGAAGACAGAACCGGTGCGCCAGAGAACTAGCACCAGCAGCACCACCATGCACCATGGGTCAGCACCAGATGCACGAGGGGCGTGCACCATAAAACAGCACCGGTGCACCAGAAAACAGCACCGGAGCACCAGGAAACTAGCATCGGCAACACCGCCACGCACCGAAACGTGCACCGATCGCACCGAAAGCCCGAACCATGTATATTACACCCAAGATTCAGCACCGATCGAACCGGAAACAACCCCACGCAGCATCAACAACAACCACAGCCCCAAACTCCCCTCAACCCAAGGATTACACTTACTTCCACTCACTAATTCTCACCAAAACTTAAATGCTATGTGCACCAGCCCAAGGCAAGCCAAGTGCACGAATTTGAGAGGAGATTTGGACAGAGTTTGGGCAAGGAAAACTCAAGAAAACTTGCAAGAATTCAACCCCAACACATGTTATTTATGGAAGAGAAAAAGATAGGAAATGATATAAGTTGATGAAGTAATCCATGACTTCATCATTAACCTACGCCACACAATGGTCCTAGACCATCTAGGAACCAGACAATGGCCTTTAGAAGTGAAAATATCTGAGTTTTCCACGAGTTTCTAGCCTCCACCGCCTTAAAACTACATCAGATACAGATTGGTAATCGATTACCCCGACATGGTAATCGATTACCACGACTTAAATTTGCCCAAAATTTAAATTTTGACCTGGGTAATCAATTACTGGATATGGTAATCAATTACCTAGACTTTTTGACCTCCAAATGAAAATTCCATCATTGGATTTGAAGACAAGAGGGTTGGGAAGCTTGTCTCCAAATTTGGGCACGATCCGACGGTTAACGAATGAGATACGACCAAATCTTTGGATGATGTTTTTACTAAAATATCATTTTCATACATTTTCTACTTAAATCTTTCTTGCCCAAAACTATTTTATTTTCAAAATGTGTTTCTTCTTGGTTTATTTCAAAAATAATTCTCTTAAAATAATTTTCAATAATAAATTATTATTTATTCTTTTTTTAAAAATGAGGGGTATTATATTACACAATGGGTTCGGGTGAATCTGGGTACTGCATTACCCGGTCTCGCCCCGATAATGTAAATTTGGATCCAGACCCATCCCAAACCCTTGTGTGTACCCATCGCGGACAAGTCTTGAGATATCCAATTGGTTTGCGGTTACCCATTCGGTCTTGAGCAGCACGGAGATAACGTATAAGGTGAAAGATGGACACTGAACAAAACGAAAATAAAAGTGAGCAAAACTAAATAAAAGGAAAAAAAAGTGAATAAAAGTGAGCAATACACCTCATATAATATTATAATATAAATAAAAAACCAAGACTGTGCTTTAATTCAGAACATACTATATATACACAAGTTATCTTTCCAATTTAACAAGCGGGTCCAAGTACCCACAAGTCTGGGTACCCCCTTACCTGGACCCTCCCCATTTTAATAACGGGTATTTAAAGACCCATTCTCATCCCCCAACGGGTCCAAATTTGCAGACCCATACCCGACCCGTTGCGGGTATTATTAGGGGGTACCCGCGGGTCTGGGTATAATTGTCATCCCTACTCCCCTTACCCTTCTGCAGATAAGGTCCTTTCCCACGGTGGTCCTTTCCTTTATGGCATTGAGGGCCATAATTTTGCTAATTCTGAATGTTCTTCTCATAAGCTGCCTTTGCTTTCATATCTTCTTCATATATTCTGCACATATTTACTAAGGTAGGAAAATTTCGAACACCTTGATAACTGATTGCTGGTTTCAAATCCGACCTTAATCCATTTTCAAATTTCACACATTTTGATCTCTCGTTCGAATTGAATTGATAGTATGACGAGTAATCAATTAATTCTTCAAACTTGACTACATATTCCCCAACACTCATCTCCTTGCTTCAATTCCAAAAATTCTACTTCCTTTCTTCTCCTTATATCCTAAGGAAAGTATTTCTCAAGAAAATTTTCTATGAAAGTTACCCAAGTAATAACTCTCCGTTATACTTCCAATAGTTGCCTCTTATGGTTCCACTAATTTCCAGCTTCGCCAACTAACATATAGCTTGCATATGTAACCCTTTGTGAATCAATACAAAACGTTGTTCTAAACAAATTTCTATAGCCCTTGAAGCCATCGTTGTGCGCCTTCGGAGTCATATCCTCCTCCAAACTTCGATAGATTGCTCTTTCGAAATTCCGACAATACTTGATATTCAGTTGGTCCGAGATTGCTCTGTTGGTTCATGTTCTCCAATACTGCGATGATCCTCTCCAGTACTTCAGCTATGTTATTACTAGTTCTTGTAGTCATCTTATACATGCATAATCAATTAGGTCAGAGTTGCATCATCGATTAGTATGTAAGGCCATACTCCAGCGCCAAGAGTTAGAACCATTGCTTTGATAGTACTAAGGTGCTAAGTGTAACACCCCTAAATATAATCCTTATTTAATTCAAAATTTTAGCAAAGTATATTTTTTTATTCACATATCATTGATAAAGAAAGATGATATATTTATTGATAATACATTTCATAATTTACATTATATCTAGAGAGGAAATAAGTTCTACATTCCTTCTATACAACCATTATGGATACTACTCTGAGTTAATTAAATTCTTATTTAATTACAATCATTTATTGACCCAAAGAAAGGTACTAAATAACTCTTATTTAACTATATTTACGTACATATTTACACCTATTACGTAACAGTTAGGCTCACCTTTTTATACTAGCTGCTACATACCCATCAGTCAGTTCTCCACTAACTTCCAGTAGACATCTTCATCGAATCTCCGTCCTTTACTTGATCCTCATCTTCTACATACAGGATCCTCTTCCTTCATAGGATCATCCTCCTCATAGCGAGATGGTACCCTTCCACTAAATACATTATCAGGTGATGGGGCAAACCTAGCTCTATGAGAGGGACTAAGAGTTGGAGATACTTCTCTAATAATTCTTTCTTGGGGTGGAGGACTAAGATCTCTTTTGAATCGAGCAGATCAACAGAAGGATGGAGTTGGAGAACTGCGATGGTATATATAACCAGGCAATAAAAGTTGAGTATAAATCTTTGGTAATCTAATCCTCCTTGGTCTCATCTGAGATCAGGGATTCGAGTGACGCGGAATTATCTCTATGTTACCTACATATGCGGCTCTATGTTCTTCATAGTCCCATTACCCAATTGGAAGTAGTCAGACCTCCACATATAGGAGGTTCCTTGTCATCGAGATTACGTAACAAACATGTAAGGGTAGGGAGTAAGTCATTGTCATTTGCTATATGGATTAATAATTAAATAAACTAAAAGTTAGCAATCACAAGTGACATGTATAATATCCAATTACATATGATCACACCATAATTTGATCATATAATATCCATATTGTATTTATATCATGGCATGATTTACATATTCTTCAAATTTTTACTCCTTTGGATCCAAAAATCATTTCTTCTTCATTTGATCACATTCATTTACTAATAGGAAAAACAATCGGAAGTAAATGCCTTGCCATCATGTATGCCATTACAACACAAATGTAAATCCCCTCAAGATTAAGGCCATATTAAGGATCATCCTCGAGTAGTCATAATATGCCAAAGAGGTTGATAGAATATATTATAGTTAATGCAAAACTATCCAAGGCGAGGTTTGGAGGACCGACAAATCTTAGAACCATTCTACCCGTAATAATTCTCAGGGGTCATTTGACAAATTACTGCCACAGATCTACCCTCTAAATCATTTTTAATCCAATTCCTAGAATCTTTCATGTATCTTTTCCTATTTCCCTACCATATCACCATTATCTCCATGTATAAATGCAAAACTATTTATCCAATTTAATATTATCCTTAATTGAATAATTATATATTAAACATGATCTCATTTCCACATCCTTTCATTCTCTTTATTCCATTAAAATCAATATTCTAAACAAAAATTCAACAATTAACTTAATAGGTTTTATAAATAATCAATTTGTGTATCCAAAGTGTGAAATTTTACAAGTTTAAGGTCAATAATCGGTTAACCATTATCCTTAACTGATTACTCAAGTAATTTACTCAATGATCGTAAATTTTCCTAGGATAACTGGTTATCATATTTTTTATAATCGGTTATCGTAGTTAAATTTGTACCTGATTCTTGCCAAATTTTGCTCGATAACTAGTTATCTCCTTTGTTAGTCGGTTAACTGACAATAAACTAGTGTTATAACTTTGGAAAACAACATTAATTCTTTATAAAATTTTATAACCCTTCCTGAGACCTAATACTCAACTTAACTCTATAAGTTGTAGTTTAATTTACTCGTTACAACTAAAATAATAAGGATCTTGAAATTACATGACTTTCACATAT
Organism: Crotalaria pallida; assembly: GCA_037953625.1. Taxonomy (NCBI): domain Eukaryota; kingdom Viridiplantae; phylum Streptophyta; class Magnoliopsida; order Fabales; family Fabaceae; genus Crotalaria; species Crotalaria pallida. Next base: position 78,394,219 of record CM075651.1, read on the forward strand.
TATAGAAACAATAAGGAAAACGATTACTAACCTCTATCCATTTCTAGAGTTGAAAGAGAGTTATCCAAACACCCTTTGATCAAAAGCCACGAAACACGTTTCTATTCCTTTGCCTCCTATGCTATTCTTTTCTATGTTGTTTGTTTAGCCGTTTTGTGATGGAGAGAGAAAAGAATACCTTATGGCCAGGAACAGGACATGTTTCCTATAAATAGGTAAAAACCCTAACTATTATTCATTAGCTTTCATCAAGCTAATGGGCCTTCAGAACCAACCTCCCTTATATCTAATTATGATTAAGCCCATTAATATTTAATTATTTATTTACTAAACACGTATCAATACATGTCACATGCACAACACATGAGACATACTAAGATATTAAAATCTTACATTCTCCCACTTGGCTCATGTGACATAATTCAACATTATGCTTTAATAAACAAAATAATTAAATAAACAATTAATGCGCACTTATATAGCTAAATAATTGTATACTTAGATACTCTATTAATCATGATTAAAGATAAGAACAAATTCGGGTCATGGCGATTATACATCATTTGTTCGACATAGCTCCTTCCATGTACCACAAATAGTATTTTCCTTAACACAATCTATAATTGGGAAATACATAATTGACCCATAATGTTTTTATTCAAGACAATATCTGTTTACATTACTCTAATACAATAATGCATGTTGTTCTAGAGAACAGGTGATCAGAAACATATCAAACATATCATAAATGAGTTCAGAGTGTCAATTACGTCATACAATGTCAACATCAAATTCAGTTTTACCTAATAACAGTAATGCCTATACTTTCAATATGTTCAATAAATGTTTAGGTAGTAACCCTTCTTTCAAGGGATTAGCAATCATAAGATTGGTGCTAACATGCTCTATTGACAATCTTTGTTTCTGATCACATTCTTTAGAGACAAAGTACTTCATTCACATACTTTTAGCATCTTTATAGTACTTGTCATTGCTGCAAAACACCACAGTACGTTTTCAGCGGCTAAGCAATATTGTTGACAACTTTAAGCCCCAAAATATAATTTTGCAGTCAATTAGTCTGAATTGTAACCTCAAAAACTTGCTACAAATTCAACATTCTGATCATCTTAATTTGATCATTCATTACATAAGTAAGCATGCATTTATTCGTTCCACGCTAATACCTCAAGACTTTATGAGTATAATTAATACTTCCTTAATGTAAATTTTATTCATTCTAAATCATTCTAGTACTTTAATAATATAAGCTTTTTGAGATAAGCTTAACAATTCATGTGACTTATTCTAGAATATTCATTTTCTAATCACATGGATCAACTCACCTATATCTTCCATTCAAAATTACTAGAAAAAACTTCTTAGTTTAGTGTAAAAGACCAAGATAATAAGTTGCAAGCAAGATATAATAACATACAAAATCAACATAATAAACTCACTCTCATTGACCTTTAGATACTTACACAACTTAATTGTGTTTCCTTAAATATAAAAGAAACAATAGTATCATTGACTTTCTTTTAGATACTATCGGTGGGACGTTTGTTTTAATTTGTATATTAATTTCCTCAAATCTGCACATTATGTGTTCATTCTTTTCAATTGATAACCACATCACTGGGTCATCCATGTAAACATCCTCCTCTAAAATTCATAAAGGTTGTTTTCACATTCTTCTACTGCAGTTCCAAATCATTACGGATTACACGTGTCATGATGATAATGCTGAATAAATCTTTCACGAAATTGGTTAAATACCTTATTTATAGTTAATGTCAACATTGTGAGGGAAATCTTTCACAAAAAAATGGGACTTGTAACGTTCAAGGTTGTCACGAGAGTTATATTTGGTCTAAAAGACTCACTTACCCCCCAACTCTCGTGCAACCTTTAGGTAATTCTACAAGGTCCCAAATAAAAAAAATATTTAATAGTTATTAATACTTTTATGACATCTAACTATTTATCAGTATTATCACAACTTACGGTTTGTGAAAACAACACATTATTATCATTAATGACTAAGTCAAATTCATATCCTTGTAGATAAACCACTCAAATGTTCGAAATAGCAAATTTCTTTTTCAATACTATTTCTCATGGTTCTTCTACGATAAAATCATTGTGAATAGTGAATTCATTTAAATGTTTTCGTACTTTATTATTATACGATTCAACAATAAAATAAACAATTACTGTTGAGGTTGAATAACAAATTACAGGAACTTGCACCCTAACTCCGTTAATTTCCACATTATGTAGAACTATACTCCCACTAATTTCACCATTCTCAATGAACCTGTCATTCCCAATTTCAATAGTTCTTGTACTATGGTTAGAACGATAAGGTATATACCTTTTGATTTATCTGGATATTCAGTAAATTATCACTGATGTTTTATATCCATTTTCTTTTATTGCGGATTTCAATCCTTGTTTCTGCCCGACAACCGCAAATATGTGGGTGCCTTAAATTGGGTATCTTATAAGTACACAGTTTAAAATTGTCTTTGGCGCTATCTTACTAGGAACACTGTTCAATAGACAAATGACAGTTTCAAGACATACATTCAGAATTGCGGGTAAAGACTAAATATCATACCCCTAACCATATTCATTAATGTTCTATTATGCCCTATGTACACCATTTTGTTGCAGTGTAACTGGCATTGTGTATTACACACAAATAACTTATTTCTTGAGGAGTTTAACAAACAATCTTGTCCATTTTAACCACTTCTTTTATGGCAGTTATCATCTCTATCATACCTGACAACATTCACCCATAGGTCTAAATAACTTTCTACTTTGTTCAAGTAAATTTCCAAGGCATCTTCTACTTGAGATTTCTCACGATACTAGTAGGCATATAACTATAACATGAATAGTTATCAATAAAGAAGATGACATACATTTTCCTTTCTAAAAGAAAGTTAACATTAGAGGTTTACAAGTTTTGACGAACACATTTTCAAGAAGTTTGGTACTTCTTGTGACTCATTTTTTTGTGTGTTTGTTTTTCTTTCCTTTAATACAATCTACACAAATAACTTGGACAATAAAATCCTAATCTGGAAAGACTTTGTTCCTTATAAAGCTTTCCATTCTTTCCTTGGCTTTATGACTCAAACACTTATGCTACAAATTAGCCAAAATCATTTAAAATTCAATTTATATAACTATCACAATGATACAAATACCAATGTGATGATTATACTTAAATAAATTGAAACATCCATAACCGAACATAAAAGAGTATCTAGGAACATCAATCCTAGATAATGAACCAAACTCGTAGAAAAACTAGTCTCCAATGAGTCTAGGTGATGCCCAATGTCTAGGATTAAACATTAAATCCTGACAAGTTCTACTAGAGCCTTCACTTTATTCCCACAAACACGTGCTTTACATGTAGGTTTATGGTATGGATTAAACAAAATTCATTATGCTAGAAATATGTTTCGATTAATCGAGGATTAATCCACCAAATTTTATGTGGATCTTTGATTAAGTTTGACTCAAACATACATAAGTTTTAAACTTATCTTTTATAGAATCAAGATTTTCATTTTATGTACTTTTCTTGAATTCAACATTTTTGCACAAAATGACATTTATGATAATGAGGTTCTTTCATATGAGTTTTCACATATGCCTCATTAATTATAAGTGATCCTTTGCCCTTATCATGTTTCTTCACAAATTTATTTCCAGCTACTTGATGTCCTTAAAGCTGGACCAAGACACTTCTTATAATCTTAAGTCTAGTTTCCTCTTGAACTAACAAATTGTGCAATTCATGCACAACCCATTATACTTCATGGCATTATAGTTCATTCAAAAAAATCACACTCAATCAGTAATGAGGGAAAATAAACTATACTAAGAAGTTCTCATCCACAACTATTCCTAAGGACTCAAACTTAAATCTTATGGAAATAATTTTCGTTTTAATTATAAGTTCATAAATAGTACACAAATCACTAATCTTATTGGGATTAGAGTACTCATTAATGTCCCAAAAAGAGACTCACAAAAAATATTGGGCACTCTCTCACAAAATTCACTTAATTTTTTTAATCACTTTCAATTTTGGAGAGAATTATTTTAATGTTATCTGCAACATTTATCCTCATGAATATTGTCAAATCTTTCTCAAATTTTATAATAAACTTTATCTTTATTTAATAGCAACAATATTTTCTTTAACTGATGAGAAAGACTTGCAAACTCTAGTCAGAAAGTTTAACAAATAACACTGACACATACAAGTCATGAGAATGCAGAAAATTAAGAACATGTATTACATAACATAAATGTTTTGAGACATAAGGTACATGTTACTTAAACAATTAATGTACACTAACGCTCTCCTTTGGGTTACACATTAGTACACGACATTCAAATATAATTATGCTAATAAAATTAATAATCAATAATTGGCAATGATATATGCACCAATTAGTATTATCTATTGTCTTTGGATATATAAATAAACTAATAGCACAAACATATTGCCTACAGTCATGTCCATTAATTATAAGAACAACTAATCAAACCTTTGGGCGATCCATAAATGCCTTATAACAATGAACTACAATATAGCCATAGAACATCAAACCATTATGTCATTCATATAGCATCAAATCTATGAGTAATTGAAAAATCATCATATGATTTGAAATTAATTTACTTACTGATTTGACCACTTTGGTGATTAACAAAATCAACATACAATTAACTTCAAATCAAATTCATTATTATGATAAAAATTGTACAATCGAAATTAATATCTTTATGATTTGACAACTTTAATGATGATCAAATCATCATACATTAATATCAAATCATGCAATGTCAATTCAAAAAAATTTCTTTTGCTAATAAAAAAATCATATTAATCTCAAATATATATATATATATATAAATGTAAATTGTCCATGACATACTGGACTTATTATATATATTCATTATTATACAAAAGGAATATGTAATTATTCTTCATTCACTGTGATGTGCTTTTATACAGTAAAACGAATCATAAATAGTGATGAAAGCAATACCTAATGCTTTTCACATATATCAATTAATAGTTTTACCCCAATTAGAAAAAAATTTGATGAACTTTAAAAATATATAATTGAAACATTGGGTATATGTTATACCCAATTAGAAAACAACTTTGATGGGTAAAACAAATTGATAAACAATCAAGTTTCAAATAATCTTATTATTTCATTTAACAATAATGCAGAAGCGTAAAAGTCTAAATTTCATAATAAGGATTCATACTGAAACAAAGCCCTAAATTTCATAATTAGGGTTTAAATTTCCTAAATTTCATGATTTGGATTTATGCAAAAATTCATTCCCTAAACACCATAATTAGGATTCAATCCAAATCCTAAATCTTAATTGGAAAGTCATGAATTTCTTAACGTGGCTCTGATACCACATATAAGTTGTAGTTTAATTTATTCGTTACAACTACAATAATAAGGATCTTGAAATTACATGACTTTCACATATTATAGAGACAATAAGGAATATTATTATTAACCTCTATGCATTGCTAGAGTTGAAAGAAAGTTATCGAAACACCCTTTTATCAAAAGCCACGAAACCCGTTTCTACTCATTTGCCTCCTATGCTATTTTTTCTATGTTGTTTGTTTTGCCGTATTGTGATGGGGAGAGAAAAGAATACCTTATGGCCAAGAACACGACCTGTTTCCTATAAATAGGTAAAAACCCTAACTATTATCCATTTGTTTCCATCAAACTAATGGGCTTTCAGAAACAACCACCCTTATATCTAATTATGATTAAGCCCATTAATATTTAATTATTTATTTACTAAACATGCATCAATACATGTCATATGCACATCACATGAGACATACTAAGATATTAAAATCTTACAAACTCAACTCAACATACATTTTTACACATGTTACAACACAATTAACAGGTTTAAAAGAAAGAATCCAAATAAACACATATTCATAAGCATAAAGACATAATTCATAACTTCATGCATCAATTCTTAAATTAAGCATAGAACTCCTATTTTCCTTCATTGTTCTTGGTCAGATTTATCAATTAAAACATGTTAGAGTCTCGTATTCATTAAATTCATAACTCAAAGTCATTAGTTCTTTTTAGATTTTTTTCATATAGTTACCCTTGAGCTTATGGAAGCTCTTGCAACAGCTATGCACCAGAATTAGGAATCAGGTTTTCTTAGCTTCTTTCCAGCCAAATTGTAGCACGAATTTGCAACAAAAATCAAAGGGGTTGATTAGAATCAAACATAAGTTGTCCTATGTTGATAACAGAATTGAATTTAAATGATTGGCACAGGCTTTCGTTACTTAATTTCATCAAGAAGTAAGATAAGAGAATCAAAGGCCTTTTTTGAACCTTTTTGGGTTGAAGTATTTTGAGACAACTTCATCAATGATTTAGAGTTTTTAAGAGGGATTTATGTGCCTAACTCAATGAGAGTATAGTGCACGAGATTTTTGTGTATAACTCAAAACACCTGAGCCATTTACCCTTATTTATAGATGAGATTGGAAGAGGTAAAGAGATGAAAAATCAATGGGAATCCCTCTTCAAACACCAACACATCATGTTGATTCACCCCAGCATCCAATTACCGCTCCAAGGCAAGCAGGAGGTGTCAACAACTGGTGAATTTCGAGAAAATATATTGATTCGCGTGCAAATGCTAAAATCGATGCTGCTGCTGTGACACCCTTCTCATTATACAGTAATTAATATACTAATTAATACTATTATATCGGATAATATATGGACTTGTAAGTATTTATTGAAAAGGTAGAAATAAAATTTTCTTTCAAAGCGGGTGCACAAATCAAAATATGGAGCTCTTGGAGAGGATAATTCGTATAATTTGAAATATTGTATTGAATTCGGCATTTGCTAAAATAAGAAAATCTTTTCATAACCCGGATAGCATCGGTGCTTTTGAAAACGTATTGACATGGTAAAATTAAACGATGCATATCCATTCTTTCTTTCGCGGAATTGATACCATTTAAATAACATAACCGAATCCGTTAATTAATCTTTATCAGAGTGAGCGGAAAGGGTAGGACTATGCACAGTTGTAATATGAACATAAGTTATATATATATATATATAAGTCATGTAATACATAGTCCCAGTAGTCATGTCTCCAAGATCCAACTACAAGTCCATAACAGATCTATATCAATATAAAACCATAGCCCTAGAGCTCTCAAAAGCATATCTACAAAATATACATATCAAAATAGGAACTCTAGAGGTGGTCACATAGATCTGGCAGCAGTTGTAGTGATAGTAGTAGCAGTTTCCAGGTAGCAGAACTAAACATCATCATCAACAACAGCAGCAGCAGAATCTCCTCCACAACATCCCTACATCGGATCCCCTGATCCTCATCATGTACCATACGCACATACCTAGGGATCATCGTCCCTCCACTAACTCCTGGTAGAATGAATGACTGGCTCGCCTCCGCTCTCGTCCTCCACGGGATCCTCCTCGATCTCATCCGATGGAGAGGGTACCCTACCACTGGGTACAGGGTCAGGAGATGGCGTGACCCTAATTGGGCTCCTCGGATCAGAAGGGGGAGTCTCCTCGCGGACGACTCTCGAAGAAAAAGGGTGTGAGCGGGTAGGTCTAAAACGAAAACTGTGATAAGAGCGAGCTGGTCGTGTGGGAGGTGGTCCATGATATGTGTAAAAAGGGGGTACGTGCATAGTGTATATGATGGGAATCCTAAACCTACGAGGACGAAATCGAATCAGCGGGTTTGGGTGGTAGAAGGTAACCTCTACCTCTCCCTAGAACACCGCGCGATGGTCCTCGTAGATCCATGTACCACTAGGAAGTGGGCGGATCTCGATGCAAGCGATGTAACGTGACATCACCTACAAGGGCATAGGGGTAAGCATTTCTATACACATAATCAATAGAGCATGAATGTATGTACAATGTAAAGGTATAAACATGCAACAATAAACAACAATCACACTTAGCATTTAGCAGATATAAGATGCAAGTAAGATGCTCATACTTATTTCATTTATCAATCTTAGTTTAAATGAGTGGCATGATGAATGAACTTAGCTCTCAAACCTATCTCCATCATTCTATGTCACTCTTTAACGTCCATCATTTACTTCGTCCAGCACTCAACCGTGCGTTGTACTCCTAGGTGTACAAAATTCGTACATTCATCAAGAATGTACACGACAAGCTTGGAATCCATACCACCCGAGCACATCCCGTCATCCAAACGGCCCGTCATCCAAACGGTATAACCATATCGGCATCTCTCTAAGCCGACCACGTCGTCAACCATAACATGTCATCAAGCGAGCCGTCAATTGGCACTCCCAGAGGCCCTCCAAATGTTACCAAAACATGATAAACGATCTATCATCCAAACTCCAAAATGAATGCATTATTTTTCGCTTAAAGGAATTGATTGATGTTTTTCTTGTTAATAATACCCGACGTGCCACCCGAGCAGCGTCTCGTCCTTCAAACGAAAATTTATCATATCATCAATTAGTTTCCTTTAGGTCTTAGATCACTTGGATTATTGTCATTTAAGTATTAATCAATGATTCAAAATTAAAAATGGTATTTTTAATCATCTGGGTAAAATACTCGAGTGTTCCTCAGAATACTCGAGTGTTCTTCAGTTATTTCCAGATTACTCGAGTAATCCTCAGTTACTCGAGTTGTTCATGCCTTTCTGGGGATTTGGGTTTCAGATTCATAAAAATACTCAAGTGATTCCTGAGTTACTCGAGTGTTCTTCATCAATTCCAGAACACTCGAATGACTCCTGCATTACTCGAGGGATTTACCATAATATATCCCCATGCATCAATCGATACTCGAGTTCTGGGCATGGTACTCGAGTGTTCTAACACAAAATACACTGTTTTATCAAAAATTTACTCGAGTATCAAGCCAAGTACTCGAGTCTTTTCTTGCAGAACAGACTGGAAACTTGGTTTTAACATGCCATTTTCAATTCTAATCATTTCTAGTCCAATCCAATGATCAGCAGAGTTTATACAACACATATTGAACATGTCTAAACCCTTAGAACACATCAAATAACAGATTTGACAGGGAGTCACAAGATTATGCATAAAACATACAATTTCACAACTTAACATATCAATTAACAGAATACTCAATAAACTTGTGATTTTATGTTCAAAATAGCTTGCATGCAACATATGAGACTTGCTCAACACAGCCATAGAGCATCATTTGGTCTCCAAACCATATTCCCTATTCAATCTAAGCCCTTAGAGCCTCTTGGTGGCTCTCTAATGAAAATCATGGAATTTAAACTCTATCTAGTGAATAGAAAGACTTCCCCTTACCTTACAGACGTGAATCAACAAGAGAATTTGCAAGAAAAAGCTCCACAGCACCAAAACCTCTTCAAGCATCACATGCAAGACAGTTTTGAGTGGAGGTCCAAAATGGAATTGATTGACATATGAAACAGAGATAAAAATTGGGGAAATTAGAATTTCTAAACTCTATGCAACACGTTCTAACTATAGAAATCAAATTGAGACTCAAAGAACTCGTGAGCTTACCAAAAATCGAAATCAAAGTAAGCTCCAGACAAGGTTTGACAGGAACAAGCTCCACTTCAAAGCTTCAAATCTACCAACACACTCACACTCAGCTCACAAATTTTATGTCTATACAAAGCTCGAGATGTGAGCTTTGTGTTGGTGTATAGTTTGTGGTTTGAATCAGAACACAGAAGGAGAATCGACAGAAACGAATCAAGAACCCTAACTCACTAACTCTTCAACAATTTGGCCAAAATGCTTCACCATTCGAGTTGATCGGCTTTTATAGACATTGGAAGCGTTCATGCAAGTCGACACGACGGCTATGAACGTGGAAGGGTGGTGATTTCGTGTCAACGAAACGAAATCGTTGATGGTGACTCACCAAACGCACTAACTCGTGCAACTCTGTCCAGAATACTCGAGTATTTTCAGAAATACTCGAGTGTTTTGTCCAGTTTTTGAAAAATAATAATTTTATTTACTTTCCCTCCAAAATCTTTCCTATAATTACCTCTAGGTCCCAATTCAGGGACTAATATGCAAAATATTTATTTTATGCATACATACACTTAATAAATAAATTCACACACATTCCATAAATGTATAAATACAGATTTTAATCGAAGATTAAGAATGGAAATAATTAATTATAATAAACTTTATAATTAACATTTCATTAATCAGGGATTAAAATTTTGGGGTGTTACAGCTGCAACACAGGGTTAATCCGTTATCGGATTTTGATAACCAGTTAACATATTTAAAAATTTAAAATTCAAAATATTATATGTTATTCTTTTCCCTCTAAAATATTATAGCTTTAATTTCAGAATTTCATTTAAATAAAAATACTCTAAATTCCTCAATAATAATTCACATAGCCAAATTACATTTCCTTTATTTATTTTATAAATAATATTTACATATAAACTAGGGATTAAAATTAGTGGGTGTTACACAAACCATTTAATAATCACCAAAGCACATCAAAACAAATATATATGTGATTATGTGCTTGGTTGGTTGACTTCATTGGGCAATTATCCCCAAGTTTTTTATTGCATATTATGCGCAAGAAGTATGAAAGACAAATAGAGCTTCAGAAAAGGGTGGGAGCTTGCACACAAGTGGAAGAAAGACTGCTTTAGACCATACAAAAACAATGGTGCAGTCAGTAGTTAATTCTTATAACATTTTAGTTTATTATTTAAAGTATCTGCATACGTGAGGGCAGGTAAAATATGTGATTGGCTTCATATATGTGTGTGTGTGTGTGTGTGATTGGGTGTATTATGTAACGTCCTGAAAATTAATATCAATATAATAAATTTCATATATAAATATATATATATATACATAGATGTTTATTTAAGAATAGGATTAAGCCGTAGTTATACAAGGGTCGTGAGTTAATAGGGAACCTAGGCCGACCAGAGAGGTAGATGTAGGACCTCGGACCGATCCCTGCCGAGTTAAACGGAACGCGAGCTAAAGAGTTAAGTGGGAACGGAACGTGAAATCTGTTGTCAGCTCGGATTAGCCGACCTCAACGCATCTCACATTATTATCCGAGAAGGAGGCTCGGACTACTGTTGTTCCTCTACTACCGAGCCGACGTATCCTTGCTCCTCCGTGACAGCTCGTGTTGAGCTGTTGGTTCTTTGGGTTTCGTGCCATCCGTACGGTTGTCGCTGTCATGGCTTTATGTCCTTTTCAAGTCACTGTTCATGGCTTCCTTTAGAAGCCAATGAATCCTATCCACATATTTTGACTTCTCAAAGAAGCCTCCAATGAGAACCACACAAATATTTCCCCTGAATGAATACAAGAAAATCCAATATACAACATAACATACTTCTCATTCTCTTTCTCATCCGTATCTCTCTCTTTTCTCTCTAAAGCTTCAACATACAACTCCCATATTCTCTCTTCTCATTCACGGAAATCCCTCTTTTTCACCATCAACAACACACAAATTAGAGGCTACTTTCCTTCATCTCTCCATCTCATCACACGTCCCTGGAGCATTTCGGTGCTGGGTGTGCAGCTAGGAGGACAAAGATTCAAGGGGAAAGCCATTCTCAGCTCTCAACTCTTATCTCCCACGGTTTGAGGTAAGGAGTGAGCGTTATCTCTACTTGAGTTTGGGTTTCTAGCGTGTTCATAACGGGTGCTAAGAGTGGGTGTTAGATTAGGGAATGAACATATGATAATATTAGAGAGTAAAGGTAAAAGGGTAATGGGAACCAATGAATGAATTAGTAACATGAGTTTTGAGGTAGGAAAGACCATTGTTCTCTGCTATATGTTTCGTTTAAATGATATGTTGGCTAAGTGTTTATTCATACTGTTACTGCTGTATAAATGTTGTTGTCATTGTATAAATGTTTATGAGTTTTGGTATTTATTATCTATATCTGTGGCCGAGTTACGAGAGGATGAGAATGGGTATTGAGAAAATGGTAAATAGGGAGAAATGAAGAGATAAAAATTAATAGGTTAGATAACGAGAAGGACTAGGGGAATAAGGGAATGGTTACAGGGTTGAGCCGAGAGATGCTGAGCTAAAAGAAATGGTTAAAAAGATAAGAGGAAATGAAGAAAATGGTTGTGTGATCGGGTCATAGCAGACGCGTACTGGGTGCGTGCATTGATCGCGTCAGACGCATACTGGGTATGCGCAGCTGTAAGACGGGTACTGGGTGCTCGCAGTTATGATTCACACAAGGTTCCGAGTAACGGAATTGGTGGGATGTGTTCCTGGTCATAGCAGACGCGTACTGGGTGCGTGCATTGATCGCGTAAGACGCCGAGATGCGCAGCTGTAAGACGGGTACTGGGTACTCGCAGTTATGGACACTCCTTACTCCATAGAATGATCGGCGGTAGTGCTCCTGATCATAGAAGATGCGTACTGGGTGCGTGCATTGATCGCGTCAGACGCATACTGGGTATGTGCAGCTGTAAGACGGGTACTGGGTACTCGCAATTATGGACACTCCGACATCCGACCCCAAATGGTGTAAGACATGCACTGGGTGTATGCATCCGAGAAGAGTAAAAGATTGTAATCTATGTAAAAGATGATAAAGGAGTAATGCGATCGAGATAGAGATAGATTACCGAGGTAAGAGAGTAGTGGCCGAGAAACCGAGTGTAGGAATTAAGAAAGAGTATAAGGGGAATTAATCGGTTGAGCCGAGGTATAATTGGTAGGTAATGTATATAAGGGATAATAACATGGACCGAGCTAAATGATATTGTATGCATGTGATATTGTTTGATTACTTGTTATTTATATGCTAATTGACTACTTGTGTTTGGCTTGGTAGTTCGATATGTCATGTTAGAAACTGCTTACTTAAGTTCTGTGTAATGCTCACCTCCTTACCATTTTTCAGGTACTGAGCCCGAGCAAACGCAGTCCCCGGCCGAGCAGGTTCACTCTCCCTCACAGGGAGAGTAAGTTATAGAGTCGGAGAATTAGTCGGGTCTTGGCCAGTTGGGCCGAGCTAAAACACTGCTTTGTACTTTTTGTATCTGGCTTAGTGGACCGAATGTAATTAAACTATGCTTTTAGGCTTTTGATGTACTAGGTCTTCCGCCTTTAACTCTGATGATTTTGTATTAATGGAAAGAAATATTATGTTGGCAGTTATCACAATTGTTTTAAAAAAAAGAAACTTTCAAGTCCTAATTTATGGCTTAAGGGTAATTATTATGTAGGGTGTTACATATTATATTTTGTCGCCAGAGAAGCTTGGTCGACCCATCTATCTGAATGAGGTTTTCGCTCAAACCCACATAGAGAAGTCGGGCGAATGGGTCGATAGTCGCTCTAGGAATACACATGTGAGTATCAAGATATGCAACAGAAACCTTCTTTGTATGATGAGTAAATTAAAATTGTAATATGATGTTAATGCTATCATTGATTTTGTTGTTGTCAAGATTAGTTTTAGCTTGTATGAGAAGTAATTGATATTGCTAAAATGCATATTTGGGTCATTGGATGGATTAAATGTTTTTTACTAGCTTGAGCTTGTTAACTATTATCTTAAAGGAAGGAAAAAGGATTGTTATAATGAAATTAAAATATCTATTTTGTGACACTTCTTGAATAAAGACTTGGTAATGTTTTACAGTAGTTTAAGAATAGAAGACGCCTAAAAGTAATAAGTCGTGACATTTGACATTTGAATTGTTTCTGTAATCGGAAAATTTTCAAAACAAACTCCTTGAGCTCGGGGAATCCAACAATACTTCGAATTCAGCTCATACCACGGCTTCGTTCGACATGTCTAGCTAGGAGTTTTTTAGGTAGCTAGGAGATTTTAGATTCAGTCAATAAGTTACTGTAAATTCAATGCTCCGAGTACTTATGTGGATATGATTTTGATGATGACAAAGTAATTAAGATCAAGCTTTGAAGTCAATGCTGCAACAACAACAAGAAATCAAGAAATTAGTCAAGTGCTTACTCATTCTCAATTTGGTTGTAATTGTAATTTATCATTTATGTTGAGAGTGGGTAGAAATAGTTAATCTCTTCTAAGAGTACAATAAGTAATATGATTATTAGGTTGAGATTAACATAAATTAATACTTGAGAAGAAAAACAAAATGGCAAATCAATTTTTATCATGTCTGATCAAAATACTCGAGTATTTTGAAGAAGACTCGAGTCTCCACTCGAGTATTTTGAAAAAGACTCGAGTGTTGATGCCAGATCAGCAAATATAGCGGTTAGTCTTGTTCGTGCAACGGATCTTTCCAGCCTGGCCAAAAGACTCGAGTATTGGCCAAAAAGACTTGAGTCTTTCGGTACAGTCAGCAAAAATAAAGTCGTTGGAAAGACTCAAAAACCCATCTTAGGGCACTTGAGTCTTTCCCAACTCTTCTGATCTTCATTGTAAAATTGCTCTCTGTTTTGCACAAGAACAAACATGACAACAAAACAAGAACTATTACAAGCTTACTCTGATTCTTCTTCTCAAGTGTTAATTTCACAAAAACTCAACTTTGCTTTCATATTGTTATTTTCCTCTCAAGTTGAGTTTAGGTCTCAATTCATTATTGAGCTGTGCTTATTTGTGCGAATCCATTGTGAGATTCGTAATACACATTCAAAATAGCTTGTTGATTCAAGTCTTGGATTGTTCCCAAGCAAACCCTAGGAGGACTTAGGGTATTGGAGTCTTGAGAGTTCTCAAGCACAAAGATTAAGAGGTTCTTAGCCCGGTGGAGTTTCTTGAAGGGTGTTCAAGGAAGCTTTGGAAGAGTTCTTCATCACCGGAATCAAATTGGGGTACAAATCAAGAGTTTGGTACACTGTTGAAGGGTTAGGTTGAGTGAGGCTATCTCAATTAATCCTTGTAACTTATAACAATTTGATTTATAGAAAAATCTCCTAAGGTAGTTAGGAGGACTAGATGTAACTCATTGTTGGAGTGAACCAGGATAAAATTGCTTGAGTGTTGATTTATAGCTTTCAATTTATATTCTTGCTCAAACAACCTAAAGCTTTTCAAAGAAATCGATTTGTCTAATTGGGTAGTAAGTTCACGCCAATTAAGTGTTATTCAATTGTTAAAATTCATCTTAATTGCTTGCTATTCTGTTGGATAAGTCTTTGTTTTGTATTGGATTAATTAGAAGTGAATTGCTGATTTTTCAGAACTGGTTTAGTGCACCTCTGTACAAAAGACTAGAGTATTTCTCAGAATACTCGAGTTGTTCTTGCTCCAAGACTTGATTAGATTTTAAAAGACTCGAGTGGTTCATCCTGAAACACTTGAGTACTTCAAGAAAGACTCGAGTATTTCGAGTTATTTCCAGAAAAATCAGTTTCTGCTTAATTCTTTTAATATCATTCGAAATATTTGGTATTGCTGCTTCAAATTATTATTCACCCCCTCTAGTAATTGCCAAGCCCGCTTGTTGGTTTCCAACAGTTACTAGTTCCGTTCGTTGAACAGAAACTAGAGGGAGCTTATAGCTTTTAAAACAAGAGCTCGTAGCTTTTGAAAGTTAGTTTTTAGAAAGCTACTTGCAAGAAACCAAACTAGTTTTCAATAATTCATATATCAATTATACCCTTAAAAAAATTTCAAAATTATTGACTTGCGCTGGTGATAATTTAATTTTTGATTAATTGTGTATTTAGTTAATTATTAATTATTATTTAATAATTTTTTTTATAATTAACTATTAACAACATAAATAATAAATAAATAAATAAAATAATTAATTATAATTAAATAATTAACTAGAGTTATTAGTCACTTTCGTCCCCAAAATATGCACTGGTAATCAATTTAGTCCTCAAAACTCAGAAAAAATTTCTTACATCAATTTAGTCCCCAAAGATCATTATGGCACCGCATTGGTCCTTATAGAAACTTATTTGATAATCACATGAATTTTTCAGGGACCAAAATTTACACTACTTGATGCCATGTTGATATTTGGGGGACTAAATTGATGACCAGTGAGTCTTTTGGGGACTAAAGTGACTATTAACTTAAGATAAAATATACTTCCTCCGTTCTTATATATAATCCCCTGAAATTGACTTGCGCATCGATTAAGGAAGTTAGTTTTAGTGACATTGAAAATTAATAATATTTCGTTTACTTTTTCAAAATTATCCCTTTAATTATTATTAAGACTTTAAAAAATATTGCGTAAATATGAATATTTATGAAAAAGAAGTAAGTAATATCATTGAAAATTCAATAAAATTCTTATAAAAAGAATCAAAACACTTCCATTATCTAATGCTTATATAAAGAAACAAATGGAGTAAAAAAATACTTTAAACATAATAAACTTAATATATGTTCCTTATTATCTGTTGTTTTTTTAGAGATTTTTTGTTTCTTTTTATCTATCGTATTGAGGATTTCAAGAGTGTAATAAATAATGTTGTTTTCCATGTTTGCCCCTATTTAATATGTCTTGGTTTATGTAAATAGTGGAGAAAAATTAATGATTATAGAGATAGAAAGGGTATAGTGGGAAAAAAAACATAATTAATGTATTGGAAATCTGAGCAACAATGAGATTTCTTAAAAGGTGTGTTTTGTTTGAAATATGACAGATAAAAAGGTCGGAGGGAGTAGCAGTTAAGCTTAAGATTGAAAAAACCCTTTATAATAATAAAGACAAAGGATACTGCCTCCGGTCCTTATTATAAGGAAAAAATAACTGAAATCATACATATTAAGAAAATTAGTTGAATGTATTTAATTTTGTCAAAAACATAAAAAAAAAGGTAATTGCTTTGATGCCATTTTTATTTTAAAAGGCACCAATGCCATCTTATATTCTACCAATCATGGAATGCCATTTAGGATTCTTTTGCACAATCAACCCTTAGTTGTCTACTTATGTGTCTGCTTATGTGTCATATAATAAAGTCTTTTTTTGTAAATTTTTAAAAATTTAACTTAACCATAGTTACAATTAAATTAATTTTTTATTTTTAATTATAAAAAAAAATCACCCTCATCCTTTTTGGTTTCTATATCATGTTCATAACTATATTTATATCTTTGCTTGTTTCTGGAAGAAAAAAAAAAAACAACAACAACAACAAAATTTAATCTTCATGTTTACCACCGAGATTTCTTGAAAGCCAAAATGTCAAAGGCTAGCAACATGTAATTCTTCATCTCCTTGATGATAATAACTCGGCTCACAAGACCTCATTACCAACCAAAATTAATTCCTTGTTAATTAAGTTTTCATTTTTCGTAGGGCTAGGGTAGAGAGACATAGTAACAAAAAAAAAACATAAGTAGGGGCTGCCGAAAAACATAACATATAACAAGGAATAGATAGGAAAATGGAACGGCGGGGACAGGACGGCGGGCTCGGGCGACGGGGATGGGACGGCAGCGGGGCTGCTTCTCTTGCGATGACTAGAGCAACTGCGACGGCGACATTGGAGCGAGAGGACCTCTCGACGACAGCGAAGGCTGGGTTTTCTCACTCGCAGACTGCCTTTCCGCTTGCAGCATTGAAGTCTGAATGGAGTTGTGGAATTGAGAGTGAGAGTGAATTAGGATTAGGTTAGAATTAATTTTGTTTTCTTTTAATTTTTTATTGGAACCATGGTTAAGTTAAAAATTTGAAAATTTACAAATTAATCCTTAATTATGACACATAGGTTGACACATAAGATGATAATTGTGTAAAAGTAATACAAATGTCAATATACAATTGGTCCAATTAGGTTGGTATTGATGCATTCCCTCACTAGAAGGCATAGAAGCATTCACCTAAAAAAAAGTATTACTACTTTAGGAAATTTGTATTGTAATGAAACAAAAATTAAATGAGATCATTATTTTCTAAAAATATTTTAAGAATAATTGTATTGAGAATAAAAATTTAGTTAACTTTTTTTATATTAAAGATCAAGGAAAATATGTTTGAATTTTCGAATATTAGAGACCAATTACAACTTTTTTGAATATCACTGTCGGCAAGAGGATGATAGAACCTATTATAAAGCCACAAAAGGAGGATTATTGCTCATTCCATGATTCTCAAACTAAACCCCATGGAAAACTTGAAGGTTCTAAGCTTAGAAATGAAAACCTCCATGAGAGGGAGGAGAGAGAGAACTCGAATTAGAGAGAGAGGGAAGAAATCAAAGGCTTGAATACTCACTTGGAGCAACAAGGAAGGACTTGAGGATGGATTTGGTGTGATTCCCTTGAGGATTGATCACTTAGAATGAATGAATTTGTGCCCTAGGAGAAGGAAGATTCGAATTTGGCATGAAAGAAGGGAATGAACGCCTTTATTTTTTTTTCTGCATCAACAGGTCTTAATCGATTATTAATCGATTAGGCCTTTCCCCATTTTCTGACCTTAATCGATTAAGCTGTATAGTTTTGCAATACCCAGACTTTGAAAGGCCATAACTCCTTCGTTACCCGTTGGATCTTCCTCAAATTTTAAAGCAAGCTTTCCTACATACCAATCTTCATATCCAACGGTGGAATTTGTGTTTAGAGTTGCAAATCTTTTATTCTAAATTTCCTAAGGTTCTATGTTTTTAACCCTAGTTCTACATGTATTTTTGGCTAGATTCTAACTTATATCTCCATTTCTTCTACCCTAAGACCATCTCAACATAGATTATACTTGGAATTAAATTTGGGATGTTACAGAGAGAGTATTAACTTTTATTCTATTTTAATTTTCTTTAATATTATTTGTTATTATTTATATAAATCTTAGGTAATTACTAATATTATTAAAATTATATTATAAAAGCATTATTGAAATGAAATTGTGTCGAAAAATAATGCTGATGCAAGAGTTTAGCAAATCTGTGTCAAGACTATGCTGTTGTGAAAAATATAAAAAATATGAAATTTTAAGTCGTATACATGTAGAACTAGGGTTAAAAACATAGAACCTTAGTAAATTTTGAATAAAATATTGGCAACTCCAAACACAAATTCCACCGTTGGATGTGAAGATTGGTATGTAGGGAAGCTTGCTTTAAAATTTGAGGAAGATCCAACGGGTAACGAAGGAGTTATGGCCTTTCAAAGTCTGGGTATTGCAAAACTGTGCAGCTTAATCGATTAAGCTACACCTTAATCGATTAAGGTCAGAAAATGGGGAAAGGCCTAATCGATTAATAATCGATTAAGACCTGTTGATGCAGAAAAAAAATAAAGGCGTTCATTCCCTTCTTTCATGCCAAATTCGAATCTTCCTTCTCCTAGGGCACAAATTCATTCATTCTAAGTGATCAATCCTCAAGGGAATCACACCAAATCCATCCTCAAGTCCTTCCTTGTTGCTCCAAGTAAGTATTCAAGCCTTTGATTTCTTCCCTCTCTCTCTCTAATTCGAGTTCTCTCTCTCCTCCCTCTCATGAAGGTTTTCATTTCTAAGCTTAGAACCTTCAAGTTTTCCATGGGGTTTAGTTTGAGAATCATGGAATGAGCAATAATCCTCCTTTTGTGGCTTTATAATAGGTTCTATCATCCTCTTGTGGATTTTGAGCTCTTGGTGGGCAAACTCAAGCATAGGACACTTGGAATCTCCTTATCCTTAAGTGTTTGAGGTAAGGGGGTGGATATTGTGAGCATTGCCTTGTTCTAGGGAGTTGGTTCTAATTAGTATATAATGATTTGTTAGGGTTATGTGTTAGGGGAGAAAATTAGATTATAAAACCCTAGGTTATTGAATATAAAATTCTAATTAATTAAATATGCATGATGATTGGATGTTAAGACTAGGAAAAGGAAACCCAATAATATGAAATTGAATTATTTAATAAATGAAACTTGGATAATGATTATAATGAAGTATGAGGGGATTTTGGTAACATGATAGTGAAGTGGCCGTAAATGATTTCTATGATAATTGATTTTAATTGTCAAGTTTTGTATAAAATGATAAATGATTGATGTTGCAAATATATGTAGGTATTATGGAGTAAATTGATATAGAAAGAAAATGGAATGGAAATGATTATTTGTGATGAATATGCGTATTTGCACCTAAATTCTAAATGAGTATACATGTTAGGTATTATCAATTGTGAACAAAGGACATGGCTTATGAAATTGAACTTGTGAATATAGGAAATGGAAGTAAAATGATTATGTGTAAACAAAAGTAAAAGGTGATATATGTAAATTGAAAAGAAGGGCAATCTGAATGTTGGGCTATAAAAGAGAATACTACTTGGTATGATTGTGATTACTGAGAAAGGAAATGAATAAGGAAATTACATGAATGGTTAGATGTTGTATGTGTGTTGTTTAATTGAAATGTTTTATAATTGATTGGACAAGAATGTGGTATATATATGTTGGCCTCTGTTTGAGGTGACGATTTTTAAAATTGTAATGAATTGTTTATAATGAAAATGATGTTTATGTATAATCTAGGTGGTTGTATGAGGTACCTTCCGGTGTGGAGTTGAAGTACCCACCGGCCAAATTGTATGAGGTACCTTCCGGTGTGGTGGTGAAGTACAATGGTATGAGGTACCTTCTAGTGTGGAGGTGAAGTACCCATAGGCCAAGTGTATGAGGTACCTTCCTGCATGGAGGTGAAGTACGATAGTGTGTTGACCTCTGACCTGAGGGACGCAGAATGAATTATAATGAAAGGGTGTTGACCTCTGACCTGAGGAACACTAAATGAAATAAATTATTAATGTGTTGACCTCTGACCTGAGGGACACGAAATGAAATAAAGTGAATATTGTGTTGACCTCTTACCTAAGGGACACTAAATGAAATAAATTATTGAAGTGTTGACCTCTGACCTGAGAGACACATAATTTAAATATGGAAAAGTATAAGGGCCTCTGTTTTGAGGTGATAAATGCGTTGAATGAAAATTGTTCATTGGCCTCTGATTTGAGGTGATGTATTGAAATGAAATGAGTATGTGAAATGAATAAATTAATAATGGAAATGGATGTTGAAATGAATAATGAAAATGGAAATTTGGAATGAATAACGAATATGGAAATAATGAAATGAGTATGGTGTGCAATATGTGAATATATGCTTATTTGCTAATTGTGTTTGACCTAGTGGGTTATTATGTCTAGTTAGAAACTTCTTTCTATTTCATGTGCAAAGCTCACTCCCTTACATTTTTCAGGTATGGAGATTGAGTTGGCACAGCCCCGGCCGAGCAGGAGTACTTTCCCTTACAGGGAGAGTAGGGTGTTATGGGTTTAGAGTATAGTATGGACCTAAGCCTCTTATCTTATTTTGATGTAAATCTAATATGCACATTTTAAATGAGGCTTAGGATGTTTTGTTTTGGCAAAGTTATATGTTTTGATTACGACACTCAAACTTATTATTTTCCGCTGAAAACTCTGAATATTTGATTATCTTATGCACTCTGATATATTTGGAGCCCATAGGGCCTTGTTATGAATTAGATATATATATATTCTGAAGCCCTGCTGGCTACTTGATGTTTAATTGAAATTATTTATCACAGGTTAAATTTTGGAAAAGTTCTTAAATCAAACAAAACTCCGTCCGTTTGACGGGTGATTTTTATCAGATTAAAATGAAATTTCAAATTCATATTTTTAATAGCGGGGTTTTAAGGGTAAAAATCATAGGGTGTTACACTCTCCGTTTCATAAGTATGGTTAAAAAAATTCAAAAATCAAAAGTTAAAGAAACATGCATTTAATGGTTTCTCTAATATAGTATCAACTAATTATTAAACAACTAATCTAATGCATTTTTCCAATCACAATTCAAAGTTTACAATTTCCAAACTTTTCATTAATTATTTTAACTATAGTTTGGGATAAAAAAATCAGTTATTTTTAACATCCTTATGGGGCGGAAGGGAGTATTACAATAATTAAAGTTAATGATACCTATTAAAAGGTGACATTACAGTAAATATTTGAACCTCAACCCTTAGGGCTAAGGATAAGAATCTAAAATTCGATAAATTTTATTGGGAAGTATTGTAATGTAAGAATCAAAAGACTTTGTATTTATTTTTTCAATAAAACTTATCCCCATATGAGTTTTTCTCCTCAGCCCTCAGAGGAGGGTTGAGGTTGAGAAAACTCGTGAATAAATGAGATGAGATGAGACAATATTTTTTTTTTGGTAGAAGAAAAAACTCTATTACCACAAACCAAAAGAAAACATCAACCACACTTTTAGGTATTCCTGCCACCTTCTAGGAAGGGTTCAGAAAAACCTAAAAGGCAAAAAGTTCATAGATTAAAGGCCACCTTCTACGAAGGGTTCCCCTAATCCACAAACTAATGAAGTTCATTACATATTTTTTGGACCAATAAGATGAGACAATATTTGGTAGAGAAGAAGAGTGTGTAGTTTTGTGTTCTTGTGGTATAGTCATTTTTATATAAAAAATAATAATGAATAATGTAATAGAACGTTATTTATTTATTGGAATATAAAAATATGTATTTTTATTTATTTATTTATTTTTCTATAACAAGACGATATATTTAAGAATAAAAGACAAAAAAACATATATATAAGAATATTATTTTTATTATCTAAAAAGGAATATTATTGTTATTTGTAATTATTATTTATTATTAATTTATTGTTATTATTATTTATTATTATTACTATTATTATTTATTTATTTGGTATTATAAAGTAAAAAGAGAGAAAAAGACAAAAAAATTGTGTCCCACATAGTCTTAAGTTGAGTCTTTAAAATAAAGACTCAACTTAAGACTCTCCACCAGATTTTGAAGAATTATCTGATAGAAAATCTAATACTAAGACTCACCACCATACTCTCTCAAGACTCTGCTGTGGTTGCTCTCAGATTAGAGTCGGGAAAAAAATTTGGGTTGATTGGGTCGATCCGAACAAACCTGATATATAAAAGACTTTCAACTCTTTAAATACAACTCAAATAAATTTTATTAAAGTAATCCGCTGAGCTTTTAACTGACTTGCTAATATCGATCACCTAAAAAAATGGTCCGACCTAATTAAAAAAAGTGACCAGCTACCGAGTTTAGTTAGATATTTTTTTACCCAAATTTCATCCGGGCCTTTTAGCCCCGGCTCGATCATAGTCCAAGACCGAAGCGGGCAGACCCGAACTCGATCGGGTAATCCGAATTACCACCTCTAAATCAGATGTAGTTAAAAAGACTCACATTGATAATTAATTGATAAGTTGAAGTGTGTATTGTGACACCCTCAATATAATACAAGTAATTAATACAATAAATGTACTATTACTCGTAATAGTTATGGACTTGTTAGTATTTAGAAAATGTAGGAAATAAAATTTTCTTTATATTTTCTATAAAGGCGGGTGCACAAACCAAAACATGGAGTTCTTGGAGATTATATTTTATATCATTTTAAACTTTATATTAAATTCGGCATTTGCTAAGTTAAGAAAATCTCTTCACAATCCAGATAGCATCGGTACTTTGAAATCATATTTACATAGTAAAAATTAAGCATGCCATCCATTCATTCGTTTTGTGGAACTAATCCCATTTTCAAATATCGTAGCCGAATCCTTTAAATAATCTTTATCAGAGTAAGCGGAAATAATAGGACTATGCACAGTGGTAATATAAACATAAGATATATATATATATATATATATAAGTCAAGAAATACATAGTCCAAGGTCATGACTCCAAGATCCCATACAAGTCCATAATAAAAGATCTATATCAAAAGAAAACCATAACTCTAGAGCTCTCAAAATCATATCTACAATATATATACATCTCAAAATATAACACTCTAGAGCTGGTCACATAGATCAGGTAGCAGCAGTAGTCATCAGCCAACATCATCATCAGCAGCAATATCTCCTCCACAGCATCCATCACACCGGATCCCCTGATCCTCATCATCTACCATATGCACATACCTAGGGATCATCGTCCCTCCATTAACTCTCGGTAGAGTGCACGACAGGCTCGCCTCCGCTCTCGTCCTCCACAGGATCCTCCTCGATCTTATCCGATGGAGTGGGTACCCTACCACTGGGTACAGGGTCAGGTGATGGCGAGACCCTAACAGGGCTCCTCGGATCAGATAGGGGAGTCTCCTCGCGGACGACTCTCGAAGAAAAAGGGTGTGAGCGGGTGGGTCGAAAGCGAAAACTGTGATATGAGCGAGCTGGTCGTGAGGGAGGTGGTCCATGGTAAGTGTAAAAGGGTGGTGCGTGCATAGTGTATATGATGGGAATCCTAAACCTACGAGGACGAAACCGGATCAGCGGGTTGGGGTGTTAGAAGGTAACCTCTACCTCTCCCTCGAACACCGCTCGGTGATCCTCGTAGATCCATATGCCACTAGGAAGTGGCCGGATCTCGATGCAAGCGATGTAACGTGACATCACCTACAAGGGCATAGGGGTAAGCAATTCTATACACATAATAAATAGAGCATAAGTAGATGCGCATTATGAATATGTAAACATGCAGCAATAATCAACATCCATATTTAGCACTTAGCAACTATTTAATGCAAGTAAGATGCTCATAATTATTTCATTTATCAACTTTAGGTTAAATGAGTGGCATAATGTATGAATCTAGCTCTCAATCCTATCTTCATTAATCTATGTCACTCTCTGACGTCCATCCTTTACTTCATATCAGCACTCAACAGTGCGTTGTACTCCTAGGTGTACAACATTCGTACATTCACCAAGAATGTACACGACAAGCTTGGTAATGGTACATAACGTGCTTCTCGAGCAACGTCCCGTCGTCTTAACGGAATAACCATATCATCAATATCTCACTATGCTGGCCACGTCGTCAACCATAACGTGTCATCAAGCAAGCCGTCAGTTGGCCCTCCTAGAGGCCCTCCTCATGTTACCAAAACATGATAAACGATCTATCATCCGAACTCCAGAATGAATGCAATTTCTTAACTTAAAAGAATTGATTGGTATATCTCAATTAATAATATCTCACATTATTAATTCAATAATTTCATACCATCATCAATCAATTTATTTTAAGTCTTAGATCACATGGATTATTATCATTTAAATATTAACAAAATGATTCAGAATTAAAAATGGTATTTTTAATTTTCTGGGCAGAAATACTCGAGTGTTCTTCAGAATACTCGAGTAGTTCTTCAGCCTTTCCAGATTACTCGAGCAGTTCGTGGCTACTCGAGTCGTTCATGCTTTTCAGAAAAGTCAGGTTTCATATCTTATAAAAATACTCGAGTAGTTCATGAATACTCGAGTGTTCTTCATCAATTCCAGAATACTCGAGTGGTTCATGCATTACTCGAGTGGTTCATCAGAAAGTGCTCTTGTTACATTAGTCAATACTCGAGTTCTGGTCCTAATACTCGAGTGTTTGAGCAAAAAGACACACTGTTTTATCACAAAATACTCGAGTGTCAAGCCAAGTACTCGAGTCTTTTCATACAGAACAGACTGAAAACTTGATTTTAATATACCATTTTCAATTCTAACCATTTCTAATCCAATCCAATGATCAACAAAGTTCATATACCTTATATTAAACATGTTCAAGCACTTAGAACACATCAAATTACAGATTCAACAGAGAATCACAAGATTATGCATAAAACTTAAAATTTCACAACTCAACATACTAAATTGCAATATACTCAATAACCTTGTGAATTTAAGTTCAAAACAGTTTGCATGCATCATATGAGACTTGCTCACAGCAACTTTAGAGCACAAGTTGGTCTCCAAACCAATTTCCCTATTCAATCTAAGCCCTTAGAGCCTCTTGGTGGCTCTCTAATCAAATTTGTAACATCCCGCTATTTATAATACCTTTAGTAAAATAATTAAATGATTTAATATGATGATTTTAATACTTGAGTGTTGTAATAAAATTTTGATTTCATCATTATAATTGAAATATGTTTTCTAGTCAAAATAAGTATAAATTTGTTATAATATGTTTTTCAGAAATAAAATAGTACTTTTATTTAGTTTAAATTAAC
Organism: Crotalaria pallida; assembly: GCA_037953625.1. NCBI lineage: Eukaryota > Viridiplantae > Streptophyta > Magnoliopsida > Fabales > Fabaceae > Crotalaria > Crotalaria pallida. The sequence continues at coordinate 78,420,373 of CM075651.1, forward strand.
ATTTTGACAGGGAGCTCAAGTGGCAAACCTTAGAGGCATTTTTATAAATAGTTTCTTTAAAAAAATATATTTAACTTAATATGTTGAGCGTCCCTGTAAATTTTCACAGTGTTCGGAGGCTATTTTACTTTTAGCTTCTGGACTGGTTTAATAAATTATCGGTTTAAGTTATATATAATAATCTTCTACTTCAAAATTTTAAATATTATATATTATCAAGCTTAATATCAAGATTGAGAAAATATATTTACTTTTGAATTTCGATAATTTTTCTTACGCAATAGTTGTCCGGAGGGACCGGTAACTTTATTATTTTTCAATCAGTTTTGAGCAATTCAAAATACAATATTATTTTACCTAAATGTATTTTATTATTTGGATCGTCAAACTTTTAGCTATAATCCAAAATACCTACACACATTAATCCACAAATTAGAATATATTGTTAAAATATATATTTAATTCCTAAATCTACCCCAAGTCCCCACCGCCCACTACTCCTATTTTCTACCCAAGCCCATATAACTATATAGGCAAGTACCCAGCCCCTATAATAGAAAAGAACGAAAAAGGAAGAATCAGAATGAAAGATAAAAAAAAAAGCTTAATTGCATAATTGGTCTTTTATCTTATTTATTAGATTCACTTTGGTCCTTTATCTTTTTTTTTGCAATTTACTCGTCCTTTTTTTTTTTAAAAGATTCAGTTTGGTCCTTCCGTTAAAATAAAGTTAAATGAGAAGGAATATTCCAAGAATATTCCCCCTTCTAGACTTAAATGCATAATTGGTCCTTTATCTTATTTATTAGATTCACTTTGGTCCTTTATCTTAATATTCCAAGAATATTCCCTCTTCTTCTTCCTCTTCCTCTGCTCTCTTCTTACAACGGCGACAACCACCATGTGCTCACACCCTCTTCCCTCGAAAATCATCATATTTCTTCAAATTTCTTCAACATTCTTCAATTTTTCACGGTTTTTAAGCATTATTTTCATTATTCCTCAAACAAATTCGTGTTTTTCGTTCTTTTTTCCTCAAAATCCGAATTCTAGGGTCCCTTTTCTAAAATCTTGGTTATCAACAATGGTCTCTTCCTCTGAACCTGCTGGAAAACGTGTGAAAACACGTGCAAAACGCTTCAACAACTCCGATTAATTTCTAAAAATAGCGGCGACAGTGGCATGGGCGGTGGCGACTACGCCCATGGTGGCTGCCGCCGCTGTAAGGAGAGAGCAGAGGAAGAGGAAGAAGAAGAAGAAGAAGAAGAAGAAGAAGAAGAAGAGGGAATATTCTTGGAATATTAAGATAAAGGACCAAAATGAATCTAATAAATAAGATAAAGGACCAATTATGCAATTAAGCCTAGAAGAGGGAATATTCTTGGAATATTCCTTCTCATTTAACTTTATTTTAACGGAAGGACCAAACTGAATCTTTAAAAAAAAAATAAAGGACCAGTAAATTGCAAAAAAAAAATAAAGGACCAAAGTGAATCTAATAAATAAGATAAAGGGCTAATTATGCAATTAAGCCAAAAAAAAAAAAGTAAAGTCGTGGAAGAGTGTAGAAATGAGAACTGAGAGAGGGCTCGACAGAGAAGAGGGATTTTAAGGATTTCTTATCTTCCCGGTCCAATAACTCAAGATCCAACCGTTCAATCTCAAATCCTTCTTAGGTATATAACCTCCTCAACTCCCTCTATCCATCTACCTAATTTATTCGACGATCCGTCAATATTTTTATTATCGCTATATTTTCAAATAAAGATATGTTTTAGGGAAAAGTGATATATTTTTATTGTATAATGATATATATTTATTATTTTGACAAAAATGAATTTATTTCATATATATATATATTTTAATGTTATAATTAGTTTTATCATATGTCCTTATTTAGATCCAACACGCTTTTGACCTTGACCCTGGAGCAAGTCGCGGATGTAAACGTGGCTCTGTCGTTATTGCTAGGATCTCCAAGGTAAGGGGAGTCTCTTTTCCACACCTTGAGTTAGGGATAGTTGGGGTATATAATGGGACTTGGGCTAAGTAGTTGAATTGGGTTGTGGGTAGCAAAATAGCACCGGAATAGAATTGGTTTAATGATGTTGAATGTATCTTTGTCTTAATTTAAATATTTAATTGATTTAATTTTGGTAAAATCACTTATGAATGTTGGTAATGAAGGAAGTGAAGAACCCTATGGAGTTGACTTATATTAAAGTACTCTGAGGCATACCTGAGTATGTCGACTGAATTGTATTGATTGTTAAACTAAACCATGTGATGAATGTGCGTATTTGTAATCTAAATGCTAAATGAGTATAAAGGTCAAGTAATAACAATTGTGAACAAAGGACATGACTTATGAAACGAACTTGTGAATATGGGAAATGGAAGTAAAATGATTATGTTTAAAAAAAAGTAAAAGGTGATTTTAATATGTGGTGTTAAAGCAAAAATGTGAGAAGGTGAAATATGTAAATTGAAATGAAGTATAATATAAATGCTGGGCTATGAATGAGAATGCTATTTGGTATGATTGTGATAACTGAGAAAGGAAATGAATAAGAAAATTACATGAATGATTAGGCGTTGAATGTGTGTCGTTGTATTTTAATGTGTTATAATAGACTGATCGAGAAAGTGAATAATTCATGGCCTCTGAATTGAGGTGCCAAACATTGAGAATGTAAGGATTATGTGTAAACTAAAAGTAAAATGTGATGTTAAATATGCGATAAGTATGTATGGATGGTATATAATTGTATCTCAATAATTATTATGTGCGAATGTGAAATTTATGCGTTGGCCTCTGATTTGAGGTGACGATTAATGGAAAGATTTGATAATTGATAGAGGGAATGAGTATGGATAAAGAATGAATGGGAAAGGTGTGTAAGTGAAATTGTGATTATATGTGCTAAGTTGTTTGAGTAAAGATGAAAGTATGATTTGGCCTCTGATTTGAGGAAATGTGTAACGAAAGTGTAATAAGTGCGTTGGCCTCTGATTTGAGGTGACGATTAATGGAAAGTGATGAATTTGCTGACCTCTGTTATGAGGGGCCCAAAATGAAATAAAGTAATGAAGTGTTGACCTCTGACCTGAGGGACACAAGATGAAATGAATGTTAATGTGTTGACCTCTGACCTGAGGGACACAAAATGAATTAAAGTAAAGGAGTGTTGACCTCTGACCTGAGGGACACAAGATGAAATGAATGTTAAGGTGTTGACCTCTGACCTGAGGGACACCAAATGAATTGAAGTGTTTGCGTGTTGACCTGACACAAAATGAAATAAAGTAAAAAGGGGTGCTGACCTCTGACCTGAGGGGCACATAATTTAAATAAGGAAAATTTGTAGGCCTCTGTTTTGAGGTGCCAATTTTGATGATTAAGTTTGTTTCATTGGCCGTTGGTTTGAGGTGATGTTCAGAATAAATGGAAAATGTGTTATTACTGAATAATATGTTAATGCGAAGCATTTTGTTATTCATGGCTTGGTTTGATTATGATACTTGAGTTATTATTATGTGCCTTTTTACTATCTTATGATTCAATGTGTTGTGAAAAGGTCTCACCCTTAGTGGTTAACATTTTAGGTGAAAGTCAAGGAGCTTGAGGATCAGAGTGTCGCAGTGGAAGAATTGGAAAGAAGGAAACTTTATGTTTGTGCACACTTGTATTGTAAATGGATGCCCAAATTTTATTTGTAAACTTGAATTGGAAAAAGGAATTTTTAAGTACACTATTTTAATTATAATTTTTTACTCACTATTTTTGCATATAAATTAAGGGTGTTACAAAATTCATGCAATTTAAACTCTATCTAGTGAATAGAAAGCTTTCCCCTTACCTCACAGTTGAGATTCAACAGAAAATTCGCAAGAAAAACTCCTCCAACACCAAAAACGACTTCAAGCATCAACATGCAGAGCAGTTTGAGTGGAGCACCAAAATTGAATTGGTTGACATAGAAGACAGAGATAACAATTGGGGAAATTAGTATTTCTAAACTCTATGCAACACATACTAACTATAGAAATCAATTTGAGACTCAAAAGATGCATGAGCTTACCACAATCAGTGATCAAAGTAAGCTCCAGAACCAACTTGACAGCACCCAAGCTCCAACTTTCGAGATCCAATTCTTCCACCACACACACTCTCAACTCACGATTTTGATATCTATACAAAGCTCGTGATGTGAGCTTTGTATTGGTGTATAATTTGTAACTTAATTCAACTCAAGGAAAGAGAATCGAAGTGAAGAACTCAGAAACCCTAAACACATGCAATCTTCAACAAATTGGCCAAATGCCTCACAATCTGAGTTCAATTGGTTTATAAAGGCAAAGAACAGGTCCATGCACGTCGACACGACGACTGGGAAAGTGGTTGGAGGGTGTTTTCGTGTCAACACGGCGGAATCGTTGGTGGTGACTCACCAAAACGCACTAACTCGTGCAACTCTGACAAGAACACTCGAGTCTTTTCAGAAACACTCGAGTATTTTGGTCAGTTTTTGGAAAATATTAATTTTATTTACTTTCCCTCCAAAACCTTTCCTATAATCACTTCTAGGTCCCAAGTCAGGGACAAATATGCAAAATACTTATTTTAGGCATAAATATAATTACCAAATTAAATTCACACAATCACCAAAACATGAACACAAATTTTAATCAAAGATTAAAATAGAAATAATTAATTATAATAAATTTTATAATTAACATTTCATTAATCAAGGATTAAAATTTTGGGATGTTACGTGTATAAGTGACAAGGTCGATTGACCTAATACTTTAATGAAGGTTTTTGGCAAAATGTGGTGTTAAATCTTGTCTTGGTCCACAAAAAATTGGATCTCTTTCAGTCCTACACATCAATTGCAATTAACTCTTGGAACTCAAGACTATATAGTCCTCGTTTCCAGTTTGTGTTGATGCTTTCGCAAGAAATATGGGTTCACTATCATTTGATATCCCATTTCAAGTTCATTATTGATGATTCGTCTTGATTGTTAAGGTAATGGTTCCTCTTTTGCCTATGAGCAATGTGGCATCATTCACAACATGGTGATCTTTGAGAGCTCTGTCTAATTTGCTCCCTCCTTAAAGTGGAACATGCAATGCTCGCCCTCGAAAACATGTTTTGTTAAAATGCTCCTCCCTATTATAACCGTTGGATGATGTTTACAAATCATCAACGGACCATATTAATTCATGGATAACTGAAGAACAGGTAAAAGAGCATATTTGCATCAAGCCTTACGTCTTATCAAGACGTAGGCGTTAAATTTATATACAAAAGCTACGTCTTGGTTGAGACGTAAGTGCTAAAAATTAACACTTACATCTTAGTTGAGACGTAGGGGTTTAAAAAAAATTAATATCTATGTCAAAACTTAGACGTAGGTGTTAAAAATATATACAAAAGATATGTCTTGGTAGAGACGTAAGGGCTAAAAATTAATACTTAAGTCTTGGTTGAGACGTAGGGGTTTAAAAAAAATTAATACCTACGTCAAAGGTTAGACGTAGGTGTTAAAATTATATACAAAAGCTACGTCTTGGTTGAGACGTAAAGGCTAAAAATTAATACTTACGTCTTGGTTGAGACGTAAGAGTGTAAAAAAAATTAATACATACGTCAAAGCTTAGACGTAGGAGTTTAAATTATATTAAAAAGCGTACGTCTCAGGTGGAACGTAGGGTGTTTAAAAAAAATTAATCCATACGTCTTAGTTGAAACGTAGGATATTAGATTGGACCATGTTACAACTAACGCTATACGTCTCAGTTAAGACGTATAATAGCTTTATTTACCGATGAAAAATCACCAGTTACCGATTTTAACATAAGGGGAGCATTTTAAGAAAAAACATAAGGGGAGCAAATTAGCATCTGCCATATTTGAGTATTGATAATGTGTTGTAAACAAACAATAAGAATTTGGCAACCGATCTTACGTGCAATAACGGTACTTGAAGAATTGATGTCTTGGAAATTGTATGAGAACATGTGTGTTGGTCACCCTTTAAGGCTGTATTTATAGTGTTGTAAAATACAATTATTTGTTAATTGTTATTTATTTATTTTTATTTCAAAAAACATTTATTCAATTTAATTTTGTATCATAAAAAAAGTTCAGTACTTCTTATTTGTTTTACAAAACAGTTCTATTTAGTACTTTAAATTTACTTTCAATATGTTGTATTACCATTTGAATTTAAGGGTTGCACTGGTTGGAAAAATTAAACTCAACTGAAAAGAATTTTCAACTATTTGGCAAATTCTAAACCAATAAACACATTGTTTCGGTCTTTGTTGTTATATAACAACTACTACTCCTGTACTGCATGAAGAGGGACATATATAACAATAAGAAAAGAGAACTAGTGCTCAGTGCAAAATTCAATTCATCCTTTTGTGCACATTGAAATTCTTTTACACAGTTCATTGTTCTTTCACTTTCAAGTTCTAAATACTCATCTTCTATTCTGGGTTATATCATTTCATAAGACACTGCTAGTTCTGTTTTCCTGATATTTATATCAGAAGGATCTGTTGAATCCTGGGGAATCGTCGCAGTGCGCGAATAGATTGTTAAGGACAGTGTCTTCGACAAGCCTCAGATTATATTGTTATTTTTGTGTTTTTCGGTGTATCTTTCTCCTAATTTTCTAATAATCTTAAGAATCTATGACATCCTCACGGAATCACACTAACACCACTGTTACTAACAATGGTGTATTTAAAACCGAAACCAACCTTCAAACCACCACTACTTTCATACACCATGTTGTTCCTTCTTTAGTATCATATGCAAAACCATTTCCAGACATATCAAAAATTGAAATGTTCGATGGCAAGAATTTTAGGCGCGGGCAAGAACGTGTTTTCTCTGTACTGGACATGCATGGTGTTACTACAACACTCACATATGACCAACCAATATCTCCTGCTGACCCAAAGGCACTCGAGACATGGACTTATGCCAATAAGGTATGTCGTCACACTATAATTAGTACTTTCTCTAATGATCTGTTCGATGTGTACTGTTCTTATAAGGAAACGAAGGAAATTTGGAACTCTCTCAATTTAAAGTACATGACCGAGGACGCTGGAAAGCAGAAATTTGTTATTGGGAATTACTACAAATGGGAGATGTTGGAGGAAAAGGATATCAAGCAACAAATTAATGAATGTCACAAGTCGTTGGAGGATCTTAAAGGAGAAAATATCACTCTTCCTGAAGCTTTCGTAGCTAGTTTATTGATAGAAAAATTGTCTGAATCATGGAAGGATTACAAACAACAACTAAAGCACAAACACAAGCAATTGTCGTCGGCGGACTTGATTGCGCACATTATTATTGAGGACACAAACAGAAAAAAACTCAAAGTTGCAAGGGCAAAAGCAATGGGTGCAAAAGAAAACATGGTACAAAATAAGAAAAGGTACGCACATAATAACTATTTTGGTCATAGTACCTTTGTTCCTACAGTTGCTTCTAACCCCTCTTTTAAGAAAAAAGGCAAAGGTCATTGTTTTGTTTGTGGAAATCCTGGGCACTATGCATTAGTTTGTAGACACCGTAAAAGAAATGAGAATCCTTCTAAGCCTAATGCAAATTTGGTTCAAGGAGATGATATTATTGCTGCTGTAGTTTCCCAAGCCCTGATGATTGCTAATGTGAGACAATGGGTGGTAGACTCTGGGGCTACCAGACATATATGTGCGGATAGAAGTGCTTTTACCACCTACACATCTATGGGTGAAGGAGAAGAACAAGTTTATCTAGGAGATTCTCGAACTGCTTCAGTTCTTGGAAAAGGAAAGGTTTTATTAAAACTCACATCTGGCAAGACATTATCTTTGAGTGAAGTGCTTCACGTGCCTAGTATTAGGGCCAATTTAGTTTTTGTAGCACTACTGGGAAAAGTGAGGGTTAAAGTGACTTTTGAGTCAGACAAAATTGTTATGACAAAGAACAACGCTTTTGTAGGGAAAGGGTACTGTGACCAAGGATTGTTTGTACTGAATGTTGATAACAAGAATGAAATTGCATCCTCTTATGCATACTTGATTGATTCATATGATATGTGGCATGCTAGATTAGGACATGTTAGTCTTAATTATATTAAGAAAATGCAATCTCTTGGTTTAATTTCTGGTGTTAGTAATGCATGCTTAAATAAATGTGATATATGTCTTGAATCAAAGTCGACAAAAAAGTCGCATAATAATAATTTTCAAAGAGAAACTGAATTACTTAATTTAATTCATACCGATTTAGGAGATTTGAAACAGACAATTACTAGAGGTGGTAAAAAAATATTATGTGACTTTTATCGATGATTTCTCAAGATATGTTAAAGTATATTTGCTCAAGAATAAAGATGAGGCATTTGATATGTTTTTGTTATATAAGGCAGAGGTAGAAAATCAATTAGGAAAAATGATTAAAAGAGTTAGATCAGATAGAGGTGGAGAGTATATTTTGTTTAATGATTATTGTGAAAAAGAAGGAATAATCCATGAAGTTACTCCCCCTTATTCACCAGAATCTAATGGTGTTGATGAAAGAAAAAATAGAACCTTAAAAGATATGGTAAATGCTATGCTAATTAGTTCTGGTGCACCTAACAACTTATGGGGTGATGCAATTTTAAGTGCATGTCATTTGCAAAATAGGATACCCTATAAGAAAACTGGAGTGACACCCTACGAGTTATGGAAAGGATATGCACCTAACTTAAAATATTTAAAAGTGTGGGGGTGTCTTGCTAAAGTGTTACTACCTGACCCTAAGAAAAGAAAATTAGAATCAAAGACATCTGATTGTATGTTTATTGGGTATGCTGAACATAGTGCTGCATATAGATTTTTAGTTTTAAAAAGTGATGTTCTTGATTGCAATACTATAATAGAGACTAAAAATGCTGATTTCTTAGAAAATGTTTTTCCTATGAAATGTGAACGTCTTCTCATGCATCTTTAGAAAGTAGTGAGACATATAATGAGGAAAACCAACATGAGGATTTGAGAAGGAGTAAAAGAGAAAGAAAAGCAACTTCTTTTGGAAATGATTTTTACATGTATTTAGTTGAAAACGACCCTGTTTCTTTTTCTGAAGCCGTTAACTCTTCTGATGCCCAATTATGGAAAGAAGCTATTAAAAATGAAATTGATTCTCTTGTAAAAAATAATACATGGACATTAGTTGATTTACCACAAGGAGCAAAACCCATTGGTTACAAAGGTGACCCTGTAGCCCAAACTAAGTATGCACAAATTATAGGAAGTCTGTTAAATTTGATGAACTTTGTAACACTCCAATTTGGACTTAGAATTTTCACTAAAAATTTGCGCCATTTTTTTTATAAACATTTCCAAAATCAGTTTATTTTAATCCTTTTACAAAAAGATTTTCATAAAAAAATTTGATTCATTTATTTACAAAATAATTGGTTTATAAACTTACAACATAAAATTCCTTTCCAAAAAGAGATGTCACTAACACTTTTCCAAAAAGCTCCTTTTCGTGATGCCAAAAGTATTCGATGGTTAACTGTAACACCCTGATTCGGCAACTTGAAACTCAAAATAAAAATAGTGAAAATTAGGGCCATTTTTTTTAAAAAAAAAACATATGTTACACAAGATGAGAACATTTAACTTTTCAAAATATAGTTACATTTAAAACTCATGTTCTCATTTGCACAACCCTTTCAAGTTCCAAACCGAGATGTCACAAGGCACCGCACTTTGAAACCGTTTTCAAATCATCATTTAATATACATAGCCCATTGACTTGTTTCAGAAACATCAATATCAAACAAAACTTGTGCCGGGGTACAGTATGATAGAGCAAGGGCAACTAAGAACTTACAATGGAATACATTTCGCCAGGGGAATTCCTAGCTTCTAGTCTTGCTTCCTAATACTTGCCGTCTAACTCCGGACCTTGGTCGATGAAGCCCATCACGCTTCCGTTGCACCATCTACCAGTTGCAATATCAGCAAGTGCCGATACGACAACATGGTAGGAGAGAGTCAGTGTTCCGAACACCAACGGGTTGACCTTGCGGTCTCAGGGTAGACTTAATATAAAAGTAAATAGATAATAAAACTAGAACATCGGAACATAAACACTTATCCTAATGCAATCACATCATCATCAACATATGCAACATGTCATGCACTTAACATGTATGAATCATATAAAACCATGCATACGGAAATATTCTTAACACACCAATATCCTCACTCAAAGCCAAAATCTTCATCACACTTGCCTCACACTTCCTTTCCCATTCAAATTGTTGCCTCATGATTTCTTACGTCATGAATCACTTTCTCATGCTCAACTCATAACTCTTGTTCAACACTTGATATCTTTTGACATACTCCTCTCTGAATCATGTTTGTCTTTTAAGTTTTATTATTTCGGTTAGCATCAACGATGAGGGGGAAACATCATTGAGCTCACACACGTCTACATCTCCTCGGTCAACCACCCAACCTAGTCGGAAGCAAACAGGAGTACAAGACCTTTACCACGCGGGCACGACAGCTGTCACACAACAAATGGTCCCAGACCAGGAGGACTCAGCCTCAAATCATATCAATTCAATTCATATCAAGGCACGCTCTCAGCGGCAAACACAAATGCCCCGTTCCAGTCCCTCTCACTATTCTAGACTTGCATCGAGGGGGCGACAGTATAATTCTAGTTGGCCTGCAGAGCTTACCACGGTATTAGACCCAGTCCCCACCATGTTAGTGCACCACATGTGGAGTTCGCTCTGCCTAGAAAATATACTCTAGACTTCTTGACGTTTCATCGTCATCGTCCTCCTCTCCTGCAATCCCCACCTGAGTATCCGCAGATACCCATAGTATCTTCCTCTCCACTACTTCGATACGACACTCATACCTCACCGCATTCGTAAATGTCTTTTAAGTCTTTTAAGGTTTCGTGTTTTAATTAACGGCTTATTCCTAACGGTCGGCTCATCCTTGGTACATCCCTTCAACGAAGACCGACCACTAATCGCAAACTATTCCCCCTAAATCTCATTGGCCCCAGGCCACAAATTACTTTCTCATCTCATCATCAACATTCTCAAAACTTATTGTCAACAAAATTCTCGTTCACATCATCAACAGATTTTCCTCGTCTTTCCCAAAACATCTTTCGCAAAACTTTTTCGAAAACACGATTTCACAAACTTTTTCAAAAATAATATTTCCAAAAACTTTCACAGAAATATCATTTTCACAAAAGCTTTTAAAAAATTTCTTTTCAAATCTTTTTCAAAAATCACATTTTTGGGTGAGTGTTAATGGAGGAGCAAGCTCAACTCAACACTAAGCTTCTTCCCAAAAACATGTACGAGGAATCACATCTCTACTCAACCACTTTCTCACTTTCATAATCACATCCTCTTTCGAATCTTAACTCTTCATATCTTTTCCAATCTCATTCGCATCACGTTTCATTTCTCTCTCAATCGTTCCCATACTTTCTCATTATTCTTAGCTCATTGCTTATTTCTTTCTCAGTTATTTCTCATGTTTCTTATTTATTTCTCTTTACTCTTTTTGATCTTATCTTATTACTTCCACAGTTCCCTCATCACTATTTCGCTTTCCAGACAAAATCAAACAATATCTAAACAAAATACAGTATGCACAACAGATAAACATCTAGTGATGCATAGCAAATAAACATCTAGTAATGCATGATAGATAACACTTGGCATGAATATCTACGTTGCCTATTTCGCAGTACTCTCGCAATTCGTCTATTCGAATTGTGAGCAACCACGTTACGGGGGCACAGCACTCTCACTCACCTGGATGACGACACATCCAGAAACTTTCCGAAATTTCCAGTCGTTATCCTTGCCACGCTTCCTTCGCGTCCGACACCTGAACTAAACATTTTTCCCCGTGCTTTAGAAACGATTTACGTGAATTCTCAATTTCGTTTTAAAACACTTTAAAATAATCCCCTTTTTAAAAGCACATTGCCAATATCCAAAGGACTTTAAATCCAAATCATTCTTTTATAAAATGTTTCCAAGAAAAACTTCTTAGAACAATTCCTTTTCCAAAACAGAATCTATTTCTCTTAGTTTAAAACACTTTGGGGTTAAAAATCATTTTCTCTAAACATTGAAGGAAAACAATTCTTTAAAAACCTTTATTAAATCAAACACAGAATTCAAGAAAATAAAACTTCAAAACCAATCAATTGATTTATTTAATTTCAAATCTTCACAATATCGTTAAACACTGATCAATTAAGGATTTCAAATTAATTTAAGTTTTTTAAATCATTCTTTTCAAATAAATTTCACAAACAATATTTAACACAATTCCAATACATTCAAGCAGTACAAAGAACAGACACACACACAGATTCCAAGTATTCACAACATATACACAGTATATCACATTTTTACTTACTTACATTCATTAATTAAATTATAACTTTAATATATTAATCCAATTATTCTTAAGAAAATAATTTAATTTAACAAAACCGAATCACACATAGTCATTATTTTCTAATCACAATTTAGTTTTAAAACTAAAAATCCTTTCTCATAATCAAATCAATTTATTTATTTTCTAAAGTTAAAAGATAAAAGCAAGCAAACATCACTTTCATGAAAACACCTAGTATCATGCACCTAGAACATAATTATTTTCATGTGGTTATAGATTTTTTCTTATACCAAAAACATAATTATTTTCAAAAGCCATTTCATGAAAACAATTTTCCAATTGCATGCACATGCTTGGCCGAATCCTATCTATATGGTTTTGCAAAGATTTTAATGCACAAATAAAACATGGAATCATGAAATCATTTTCCTTATTCTAGAGCCAAAAACCGTGAACATCCAGAAAAGAAAACCAACAAGTTTAATTTCATTTTTTTTTGACAATCACAACAATTTTAATCACAATCAGCACACATAATCCCTTTTAAATTTAACTACTTCTTGCATGTGCTTTTAAAATCTTTAAATTCAAATAACCTCATGATGCGTGTAGCCTAAGAAGGGACAACATAGTCTCCTACCTAATACCTAGAATAGCTTAAAGTCAACATGCAAAAAGGCAATGTCTTTCCTTCACATACAAAAGTCACAATATCAACATGCATCCATATATTTAAAACAAAAATCCTTTTTCAATCATGCATAAAAATAAACTTAAGATCATGACTTTTCTTAAGTCAAAAATAAAGATTTACTTTTATTTTCATGAAAATAACATGCATGTTCATAAAATCACTAGATCTAATTCTAAAACAAAAATGTACCAACTTTTACAAAATAAAAGCATGGATCCTAGTTTAATTAAATATGGCCGAATGGCCTCTAAAAAAAATATAACATATACAAAATAATCACTTAATAGAATTATAGTTACACTTTGAAAAATTATTTTAACACTTGGTTTCTTTAATTCTTTTCTCTAAAACCGAAACATACACAAAAGGAAAACATGATTTTTTTCTTAGAAATTAACATGCAAATAAAGATCTAAACATTTTTCATATATTAAACAAAGATAATCACAAACTTAACATGCAAGAATAAAAACCTCAACTTCTTCACTGATCAAGTTGTGATCATAAATTTATTCAACAAATAAACATGAAAATACATATAGATCATGATTTAACAAAAAGATTTAACATGCAACAACCAAAAATCACACTTTATAAACACACAAGTTAGATCATGGGTTTATTTACCAAATCATCAAATAAACACAAATAGTCCACGGTTTAGAGAAGGAAAAATAGACATGCAAGGGATTTGTTTTAGGTTTCATAAAAATCTTAGTTGTTCTTTAGATCTTTGAAGATTTAGTTAAGAAAACTTTAGATCTAACAAGAACACTATGAACCGAAAACATCAAGCACAAGTTTAGCATTTTACAAATTATTTAGAGTCCTTAAAGTCCATGATTAAAGAAGATCAACACAAAAGATCATCTCTCAATCATAAAAATGAACATGCAAAGAAAGAAAATGGAGAAAATCTACAAACTAAGAAAAGAAAACTAAGCTATTACAAATTCTTCTTCTTGAGCTTTGGTTCCTACCATAAAATGAATTGGCCTTCTAGCTCCTAGGGCTCTTGATCTACAAGGGAAAAGCTTGGGTGAACTTGGATCTCCTTCTTCTTACTTCCTCCATGTCCACGGTTCCTCTCTCTTCTCTCCCTCTCTTTTCTTTTCTTTTTCTTTCTCTAAGAGTAAAATGGACTCTTAGAGATGTGTTTCTAGTGTTGGTACGGTGGAATAAGAAGTGAAATGGTGAAGGGAAGTGAAATGGGAAATGAATTAAGGCTCCACTAAATTATAAGCCATTCACAAATTCCCCTTGTGCCCTTAAGCTTAGATGTTGGTTATGCACACAAGGAGGGGTGGTTTTGGGCTTCTAAAAATATGCATGGATGAGGGTCATCAAAGTCAAGGAGACAAGGTTGCATGGCTAGGCTTTTTAGGGGTCACCTTAGGCTTACAACTAGTTAGGGTTTTGACATTAGTTTGGTTTGATTCTAACTTAGTTGGCTTGGTTTGATTCCTTTAGTTTCCAATTTCTTAACCTATAAGCTTCTTGAAATTCTACTCCTAACATATATACACACACACATACTCGTAGAGTATACACATACGTATACACAAGTACATACCGTAGCACACACATCACACATACATACTTCACATTTTTATTTTCTTAATCTTGTTCAATTACAATTACACACAAGGCAATTAATTCTAACAAATTACATTCACATAATCATTTCCACATATCACACAGTACACACACATTAAATCAAGCACATAACACATAAAAATTTATGCCAAATCAATAAATTCATTTTCTTGAAAACACAATTCTCTAAACTCGTATTTCACTGTTCTGAAATTAAACTTTTTCAAAACAACCCAGAAAATTCCAAAAATTATATTTTCAAAATCTACGTTTCGAGACGGTCGTTTTGATATAAAGTTCGTAAAAATTCGAGTTACGGTTAAAAAGTTACGAATTTTTTCAAGTTAACAGTTCAAAAACTTTATTTCAAACAAAAATCACTTTCTAGAAAAATCACAATCCATTCCTTAAAAATCAAATCAACAAAATCCTTCACTTCTCTTTTATGAAAACATTTTGGTTTATAAAAACCCATGAAAATCATCATTTCATTTCTTTCTCACATAAAATACTTTTCTGAAAATTTCTTATAAAACAAAACTTTGAGGTTTATTTCGACGAAATCGTTTACGCACGTATGGGAAAAATGCGGGGTGTTACATTAACTAGCGGAAAAACATTTAATTATTTAATGAACTTGATACATACCAAAAGAACTTCTTTTATTTCATTTAAAATAATTCATATTACAACTGGGGCTACATTCGGGATAGAGTAATCATGTCCTACCCATCCAAAGATGGAATACAGGACAAAAACTATCCTAGACTATTAGTCTTCATCATTTCCTCCACCACAATTGTCTGGAGGATTCCTTGATTGCTGCTTTTGCTTCCTCCTCGTACGTGCGTCGCTTCGCGATCCTCTTCCGACTAGAGCAACCACTACTCGATATATTACATGATCTGCCATCTGTGAACATTGTTCCCCAATGCCCACAGGAAAGGAAAATAGAGAGAGTAAGCACTCCAAACGATATGATTGTCGACGACGCGGGCTTACCATAGGGGAATATTAAGACCATACAAGCATATCATAAAACAATATATACATCATTATTACCAATCCCTTATAAACAACTTCAGCTAAATACCATAGGGTCCTTCCCACCAAAAGGATAATCTTCATGAAACCATATCCATTATATTTAATTATCTTTAGGCTCTAAGTTTCATTGTCATAACCACTGGAAATTCAAGAGGGGGTACCACACCGAGGCTCAAGGGTTTGGTAGCACACACGTTACATCTCCTCCATCATTCCAACCACATCCTAGTTCGGAAAGCAGATGGGACGCACAGGAACCCTAACCATGCTGGCATCGATGTGAAGGGTACGCACCAAGTATCCAACAAACAAAGTAAAATCATTTCATCAATACAGTTTCAAAAGTACAGCGACATGTAGCCCCATTCGGGTTCCCTCTCACCATCTAAGATTTGCTCAAGGGGGCGACAACACTTTCTCTAGTTGATCGTGCAGTTCCTTGCTACGACATTGCCTACAACCGAAAGACAAGTCCTTGTAGTCTTGTCCCGCCTAGAGAAGCACTCGAGGCTTCTTGACGTTCACCATCCTTGCCCTCCCCTATCACAATCACCACTTGAAGAGACACCAACCTCCAAGCATGCGGTATCTTCCCTCTCCACTACTTCACTCTCAACGCAAGGTTTAGAAAAGGGGTTCCTAAGTCTTTTATGTCTTTTAAGTCTGTCATTAATCCTAGTTTTGGTCGACCCATTCTAAGCCTCGCTTCTAACGGGCCTCGACCTCTAAGGGATACATCAAACACCTTTTTACAGTACAGTGGATTCCACAAGACTTAGACCACGACACAGTCATCCACGTGGCCAGTCACTTAAAGGGGATATTTACAAAGTTATCGTGCCGTTTGCACTATCACTGTACACTAGTATCGTTTTCGAATTTCCACAAGGTTCATTGATCATTCTCATAAATTCAAAAATATGCCAAATGTAACATCCCTAATTTAATTTTCAAGTCTAATTAGTGATTTAATATGTTTAGAGTGTAGAAAATGGGTAGATTGATCGCTTAAAGAATTTTGGGAACAAGGTGAGAAGCCATTTTAAGTACTAGGGGTTGTATAAGAGGCATTTGTAGCAACGGGCAAAATTATCTAAGCGAAATCGGGGGTTAAATCGGCGTTTTAGATGTTATAAATCAACCGAAAAGAGAAAATTAGTAATTTATTATAGGATACTAAGAAATTAAATTCCACCGTTGGATATGAAGTTTAAGGGGTTAAGAAGCTTGTCTAAAAATTTGGACCCGATCCGACGGTTAACGAAAAAGTTACGGCGAATCGAAGTTTCAAGATTCTGGTGCACACCCAGGCGCACCAGGGTGCAAATCATGCACCAGATCAGTGGGAAAACCGCCCAGGCGCACGCTACTCCCGCCCAGGCGCGCTGCGCGCATCAGATCCCCATCAGGCGCACCAGACGCGCGCGCCAAATTGTTAGAAATTGCAAAGGATTTCTTGAGAATGGCCTCACTCAACCTAACCCTTTCAAGAGTGTACCAAACTCTTGATTTCTACCCCAATTTGATTCCGGTGATTGAAGAACTCTTCACAAAGCTTCCTTGAACTCCCTTCAAGAAACTCCACCGGGCTAGGAACCTCCTAGTCTTGTGCTTGAGAACCTCTCAAGACTTCCAACACCCTAAGCCACTTAGGGTTTGCTTAGGAACAATCCAAGACTTTGAATAATCAAGATTTTTGTATGTGTATTACTAATCTCACAATGGATTAGCACAAATAAGCACAGCTCAATGTAAGAATTGAGGCCTAAAACTCAACTTGGAATAAAATGACAATATGAGTGAGAAGTTGAGCTTTTTGGGAATTAACACTTGAGAAAAGGAAATTATGAAAGCTTGTGATCAATAATGTGTTGTTGTCTTGTTTGTTCTTGCACAAATTCAAAGAGCAATTTTACAATAAGGTTCAGAATACTCTCTTGGGGTTGGATGAGACTCAAATGCCCTCAATTGGGTTTTTGAGTCTCTCCAACGTTCATTTTTGCTGACTGGACAAAAATACTCGAGTCTTTTGGTAAATACTCGAGTCTTTTTGGTCGGTCACGAGTGAATTGGTGCACGAACCAGACTAATGGTCATATTTGCTGACCTGGCACAAATACTCGAGTTTTTCTATAAATACTCGAGTATATACTCGAGTCTTTATCAAAATACTCGAGTATTTTGATCAGATATGGGAAAAATTATTTTTCAATTTTATTTTTCCTCTCAAGTATTAATTTTTGGTCAATCTCAACTTAATAAACATATAAAAATTTATTCCTAGAAGAGACTAACTATTTCTACCCACTCTCAACCACTCTCAACCACTCTCAACATAAATTAGAAATTTACAATTAATATTTGATTGAGAATGATTGGGCACTTGTCTTATTTTCTTGACTTCTTGTTGATGTTGATGTTGCAATATCTTCAAGGCATGATATGTTAATTATTTTGTCATCATCAAAACATAATCCACCTAATTAGGAGCATTGAATTCACAGGACGTACCTGAGCCCCATGTAGTACGGAGCTACTTATAGGGGGGAGCTGGTTGCCCTAATGGGCTTGCTTTAGGCCCAAGTAGGGCCAGCCTGTACTGAGCTAAGAGTGGATAGGCTGTCCTTGTGGATAAGGTGGTGAGCTGTCCTTGTGGATAAGGTAGTGAGCTGTCCTTGTGGATAAGGAAGGGGGACGTCATCAGGTCCTAGGTGTCGGACTTGGGAAGGTGTCGGACTTGGGAAGGTGTCGGACCTAGACGTCGGACCTGAGTGGGAACACGAGGTCGGCCTGTATTTGGCATCTGTTCGGCCGTTGAGCATTGAGCTCGACCAAGCGCTCAGAAGGCTTCCTGAAGGGTCCTCAAAAACCGACAGCAATCTACTCTCCTTCTCATTCATTCTTCACGGTTGCATATTCAAGGTATCCTCTCGCTCCTTTTCTCCTTTTGTTTTTGCCTCTTCTTCTTCCCTGTTCTGGTTCGTCTGGGTAGGATTTAGGATTCTAAAGGCTCTGTTTCTACAGGGGTGGTTTTTTTTGCTTGTTGGGTTTCGTGTTAATCTTGGGGAAAGAAATTGGTGGCTTACAATGTTTCTGGGTTTGGGGCGTTTTAGGACTTGTTGGAGGGTTGTTGCTTTCACTTTTCGAGAAATCAAGGGGATATACTGGGTTTATTACGAGTAGGGAACAGGTTGGGGAATGGTCTGTAGTGATCTCCCTATCCTGTAGCAGTAACGAGGAAGAGGACGGCTCCTCTTCCTCATCCTGTTCCTCCCTGGAGGTCGACGAGGGATATGAGGGATAGGTTTTAGAGGTTGATCCCGTTAAGGTAGTCCACCCTCGGGATTGGGAGCGGAGGAAAGAGTGGGTTTGGCCATACGCCTGGGCCGAGTTTATTGGTGGTAGGGGCTATGTCGATTTCGAAAATATGGGGGAGTGAAGAGGATATGGACGGGGGGTACCTATGGTGGAGGGGAGTTGCTCGCCCCTCGGGACAACTTTGAGGGGGGGTTTTCTGGGGGGTTATCCTTTGTAACCCGTAGGACTAACGTCGAGCTCCCCTGTTCTTCCACAGGTACCATGCCGCCCCGGAAATGCGTCAGCCGACCGGATCTGTATCCTGCGCCCACCGATGCCAACCAATATCAATGGGTCGACGTGGAGCCGAAGGGAGTGCGATCTAATCTAGATTCCGAGGATAAACTCTCCGACGTGAAGAGAGTTATACTACCCTGTTCGGGAGATGCCGCTGGTACTTCTTACGAAGTTCTTCCTTGTTCGGCGAATGACCGAATCTGCACCAAGACTGATGACAACTCCTTCTTTTTTTATGCTGACTTAATTCACAACCTCGGCGTGACTTTGCCGTTTACTGACCTCGAGATGAGGGTTCTGAAAGAGCTCGGACTGGCTCCTTCGCAACTTCACCCCAACACCTGGTCGTTCTTGAGGGCGTTTCAAAAGTATTGTCGGGCCAAGGGGTTGGTATGCACAGTCCGGCTCTTTCTGTGGATGTACAACCCGTTCGTCAATAACAAAGACGGGGTTACTGGGCGACTTTGGGTATCGGCCAAAGCCCGAGCTCGCTGTGGGCTTTTCAGAATGTTTACGGAATCTTGGAAGCACTTTAAGCCCAGATTCTTCAAGTATAAATTCGTGGGTGCTGGCCGACCTTGGTTCCGGGACGAGACGGGTCCGAGGTTTCCCTTAGAGTGGACCCCGGAGTTCTTCGACCGCCACCTCGGTACGCCACAAAGGTGGTCGGGCGCGACTCTTGATGCCGACGAGGCCGCCACAGTCCATCATTTTCAAAATGAATATCAAGCTCGGAAAGTCCAACTTGATATTGGAGTTTTCATGAAGTGTTCTGACAATGACGTGTTAGCCAAAATAGGTAGTTAACCTCGCACTTATAGCCTTAAAAATTATTATTATTATTATTATTATTTTTTTGTTGATTTACCTTCGTCTTTTTTGTTTGCAGAGGAATATTGGTCAGCGATGTCGTCTAAGGCATTGAAGGTTGCTCTGAATCGCAAAAGGAAGAAGTCGGAGAGCACTTCCAATGATGCCGCAACTGCCGAGACGACGTCAGCCGACTCCGCTCTGCCGCACTCTACTCCGCCTGTGGTGATCCCTACCTCGCCTCCTCCTCAGTCTCCATCTCCTAGTACCGAGCACGTCCGTGCTACCAGTACCCCAAGGCCGACGACTCCCACTACTAGGGCCTCAGTTAAAGAGTCACTTGTGAAGATGTCGGGGGCCGAATGGAAGAAGATGGCCGAAGGGTTGGCTTATCACTTAAAAAGGTCGACGAATATTTTCAATGTGTTGGCCGATGTTGCCGATGACATTGCGGAAGGCGTGTCGCCGGCCAGGAAGAAGGCCCGATCTGATATGGCGGCGGAGCTGAGGGATAATAAAGACTCTGCTGAGCAAAAGTTGGCCGAGTTAAAGGAGGAGCACCGTCGGAAGCTGGAGGAGCTTCGGAAAAGTCAGGAGGAGGCCCTGACCCGGGCGACGGCGGATGCAAAGGAGGCTGGACGGCAAGAAGGGCTAGCCGAGGTGGAGAAGGTGAGAACATTGTTGAAGAGACGAGCCGCTCAAGCTCTTAAACACAAAGTAGCCGCACGTGAAGCAGATTTCAATCTTGAAAGGGCGGCGGGTAAAGTTTTTACCAGCGCAATAGAGCAGATTCTGCACCTGAACCAAGAGCTCCGAATACGGTACATCGGCGCCTCTGTTGGGTTCGGGGTGGAGGATGGGAAGATGGTCGACTATGACCAGGACGGGCTCGAAGTCGACCTTAACCAACCTGAGGAGAACCTGCCCAATCCTTTGGTGGAGAAACCGGATGAGGAGTTCAACCCAAACTCGGTCTTCCTGTCCGATGTTGAAGATGAGGCAGCGTAAGTCCCTTATGCTGGGCAGCTTGCGATCTGTCAATGTTTTTTGTAACATGTTTGACAACGTTGGATTGTATTTTGCTTTATTGTGTACAACAGTTTATTCTTATGCAAGTTCTTTCCTGTTTTAATTTGTTGCATGCTGTTGTATTTATGCAAGTTTTTAACTATAACTTGTTGTGTATGTGTTATGTCCGAGATCGTTTCTAAAAACTACTTGTGAGAATGCAAGTCTTTTTGGCTTGTTGTATTCGGATTAGATCGGATTTACAACTTAATAATGTTAAGCTCGGACGACTCAGTAAGTGCAGTAATCTTATAAGTTTTCCTCTGAATAAAGGTACTGTGTATAAGTGCATACGGTAGGGAAATCGGATCTACCCACCTTAGCCGAGGTGGGTGTCCTCGGCCCCGATGTAAAAGAGAGTGCTGAGTGAAGCTATGTGCAAACATTTCACAGCAGACTGTTCTTTATCGGGTGTCCCTTGTACACTATGCATATGAGCCGATCTTATGTGGAAGACATTGGCTGTGCATAGCGCCATGCAACATTTAGGTGGCTAGTGCTAAATGAGAAGCTAGTACGTACATATATAAAACTGTGGCACTTGAGTATGAGCAAGTTTGTACTTTTCATTAATAACCATGAGTACATTGCTTATAAATTGAGAAGGTGGGTATGTCCCAACGTGGAAAATGAGAGAATGATTAGGAAAAGTAAGTGTAAAATATTAACAGAAATGAAGATAAAACTTAAACTTTTAACTGGGGCGGCCGATAACATCTGAGGTAAACCTAGCTGAAGTAGGTTCTCGGTTTTGCCACGTTCCAAGAATTTTTGAGTTCGCCCCCTTCAAGGGTCTCTAGTTTGTATGCCTTAGCGTGTGTTTTTGAGATGACTCTGTAGGGGCCTTCCCAGTTTTGAGCAAATTTCCCATCTCTTCGGTTTTTAAGACCGATGTCAGCTCTCCTGAGAACGAGATCACTGACCTCAAAAGACCTGGGTTGTACCGTTTTGTTATACTGCTTGGCTTGCCTTTCTTTTGCTTTCTTTTCCCGAGCAGAAGCGGCGTCCCGGATCTCTTCGGCCAGTATCAAGTTTTCTTTGATCAAATTTCCGTTTTCCTCCTCGGGTCTGTCCCTCATTCGGAAGGTATGAATCCTTCGTTCGATGGGGATGACCGCATCACAACCATAGGTGAGTCTGAAGGGGGTTTCTCCGGTTGAGGACTGGACCGTGGTCCTGATTAACCAGAGGACCTCGGGTAGAAGATCGGCCCATGCTCCTTTGGCCTGTGTAATTCTCTTCTTGAGGCCGTCAACGATAGTTCGGTTGACGGCCTCGGCTTGGCCATTAGTCTGGGGGTGCTCAACCGAAGAGAACCGATGAGAGATCCCAAGACTCTCAGCTAATATCTGGAAGTTGTTGGCGGCGAATTGACTGCCATTGTCGGTGATCAATGTGAGAGGAAGGCCGAAACTGGAGATGACTTGTTTCATAGAAAGCTTCTGGATCCTTGCCGAAGTGATGGTTGCTAGGGGCTCAGCTTCGATCCATTTTGTGAAGTAGTCTACTGCTACCACAATGAATTTTAGCTGGCCTGGAGCCGTTGGGAACTGTCCCATAATGTCCATCCCCCACATGCTGAAAGGCCAGGGGGAGGCTAGAGAGTGGAGCTCCTCGGACGGTTTCTGGTAAACGTCGCTGAAGAATTGACATTGAGGACATCATCGAACATGGTCAATGGAGTCCATAACTAAGGTTGGCCAGAAATATCCAGCCCTTAGTATCTTCCTCGCCAAGGATTTTCCTCCGACGTGGTGGCTCCCCATTCCTCCATGGACCTTGTTCAAGGTCTCCTGAGTTTCCTCGGAGGTAAGACATCGGAGGAGTGGAGATGACATTCCTCTTCTATAAAGGACTCCGTCCATAATAACATACTCAGCTGCCTTTCTCTTAAGTTTCTTTGCTTCCTTTTGGTCGGCAGGGAGTATTCCATGTTCGAGGTATGCCCTAATCGGGTGCATCCAATTCAGGGATACCGAAATGGCCATTACTACGCTTGGAGTCGCGATTTGCTCTTGAATGAGGCTTTTATTATTCACTCCGCCTTTCGTGCTTGCCAACTTGGAAAGCACATCGGCTCGGGAGTTTGAACTGCGGGGGATATGGGTGATGGAAAATTTGGCAAACTCAAGAGCTAGGGATTTGACTTTGTCAAGGTATTTCTGCAGGATGGGCTCTTTGGCTTGGTAGTCTCCAACAACTTGGGAAACCACCAACTAGGAATCGCTCATAATTTGGACTTCGGTTGCACCGAGCTCTTTGGCCATGCGGAGGCCGGCAATGACTGCTTCGTACTCGGCCTGATTATTCGAAGTTAAAAACTCGAATTTCAGGGAGTATTCGATGCTGAGTCCTTCCGCATTTTCCAAAATAGCACCAGCTCCTGCACCCTTTTGATTGCTCGAACCATCAACATATATTACCCAAATATCCGAGCTAGAGCTTTGGTGGGGCTCTGTAAACTCGGACACAAAATCTGCTAATACTTGTGACTTGATTGCCTTCCTCGGTTCATAGGAGATGTCGAACTCGGACAGTTCGATTGCCCAAGCCATCATTCTCCCCGCGAGGTCGGGCTTTTGCAGAACTTGTTTAATGGGCTGGGCAGTTGTTACGACAATAGGGTGGCTTTGGAAATATTGTCGTAACCGCCGTGCAGCCAGGATGAGACAGAATGCGAATTTCTCAATCTTGGAATACCGAAGCTCGGGACCCTGGAGAGCTCGACTTATGAAATAGACGGGGAATTCACTTCGACCCTCGTCTCGAACCAAAACCGAGCTGAGGGCTGACTCCCCAACGGAAAGATAAATAAAAAGGTTCTCCCCCTCACGAGGGCTGGAGAGTACTGGAGGGGAAGAGAGATATTCCTTAAGTGCAAGGAAAAAGGCTTCACAGTCCTGATC
The DNA here is from genome assembly GCA_037953625.1 of Crotalaria pallida. Classification (NCBI taxonomy): domain Eukaryota; kingdom Viridiplantae; phylum Streptophyta; class Magnoliopsida; order Fabales; family Fabaceae; genus Crotalaria; species Crotalaria pallida. Next base: position 78,444,556 of record CM075651.1, read on the forward strand.
CCAGTTAAAATTTGTACCTTTTTCAAAAGTTGGTACCAGGGTAAGGCCTTTTTAGCAGCTTGAGGAAGAAATCTAGACAGTGTCGCCACCCTGCCAGTTAATTGTTGCACTCCTCTGAGGTCGGCAGGGCTCTTCATTTCTAGTATAGCACGACATTTGTCGGGGTTTGCTTCGATTCCTCTCTCGGAGAGCATGAACCCGAGGAAAGCACCAGCGGGGACTCCGAAGGTACACTTCTCCGGATTCAACCTCATCCTATGTGCTCTTACCCTCTCCAGAACCGTGGTTAGGTCTCGGGCATGGTCTTCCCTTTTTTTGCTCTTTGTAATCATGTCGTCGATGTAGACCTCCATGGTTGTGCCAATAATCCCATCAAAAACTTTGTTCATCATCCTCTGATAGGTTGCACCAGCATTCTTCAGGCCGAAAGGCATGACAGTGTAACAGTAAGTTGCCTTTCCGGTCGTGAATGTGGTCTTGTCTTGATCAGGGGGATACATAGGGATCTGATTGTATCCCGAATATGCATCAGTGAATGACAATAATTGGTAGCCTGCCGAGTTGTCGACGAGCTGGTCGATAATCGGCAGCGGATATTGGTCCTTGGGGCAGGCTTTGTTGAGGTCGGTGTAATCCACACACATCCTCCAACTGCCGTTTGCCTTTTTAACCAAGACCGTGTTTGCCACCCATTCGGCATATGGGACTTCTTTTATAAACCCGGCTTCGAGCAACTCGGACACCTTTTCCTGGATAACTCTTGCTTTCTCGGTCCCAACCCGTCTCATCTTCTGCGCTACTGGCCTTGCCTTCGGATCTACACTGAGCTTGTGACAGACAAAGTTCGGGTCGATCCCCGGCATGTCGGCCGAGGTCCAGGCAAACAGATCCAAATTAGCTCGCAACAGTGCGATGATCTCATCCTGGATCTCCTTGGGGAGGTCGGCACCCACTCTGACCGTTCTGCTGGGGTCAGCAGGATCGATAGGAATTACCAACCATTCTCCTTGAGGAGACGGTCTGAGATCATCCTGTTCAGCTCGGACATCCAATTCGGCCAAAAGGACCTTCCCTTTGGCTAATGTCGGACCCGAGAGTTCTTCTTGCTTTTTCTTATTTTCCCGTAAACTCGCATTATAACAGAGTCGGGCTTTGAGCTGGTCAGCTTTGACGGTGACAAGGTTGTCGTCAGAACCAACGAATTTCATTGCTAAGTGAACTGTTGAGACCACTGCCCCAAAGGCTTGAAGGCAGGTTCGTCCCAATATCACACTGTAAGGGGATTCAAAGTCAACCACCAAAAACTTGATAAACTCCGTTCGGGCCGAGGGCAGTTTGCCCAAGGTCACCGGGAGGAGGATGGCTCCAAGGGGGCGTATTGCCTCGCCCGTGAAGCTGATAAGATGCCCTTCAAAATGTACGAGGTCGGCGGACCTTAATTTCAATGCTTGAAATGTGTGGAGAAAAAGAACGTCGACCGAGCTTCCTTGGTCGACGAGAACTCGGGCGATTTCGAAGTTGCTGATCATTGCCGCGATCACCATTGGATCATTGTGATCCGGGATGATATCTCTTAGATCTTCATCAGAAAAACTGATAGGGATGTTCCGGGATGGTTTTTACAAATAGGCTTGTGGCGGACAGCTAATACTTGCTGAACGTACTTTTTCCTTTCCCCCTTCTTCTCACCGCCACCGGCGAAACATCCAGAGATGGTTTCCACCCGCAAATTTTCCGGCTTTTCAACCAGATCTGGTACAACAAAGTTTCTTGGTTGTTGTTGTTGGGGTCCATCGGGAGCTGAGGCTTGGAAAGTGGCTCGTTTGGCGGGATGCGGCGCTGGCCACCTCTGATGGGATGGTAGTGACGGTGGAGGAGGAGGTGGGGGTGGCGGGGGCCTAGCTGCCCTGTTAGCCTCCAGGTGCGATTGCAGGTCCCCGGATGACGGGATTCTCCCTGGGTGCTCCCTCCTCCTCTTCTGATCTGGCTGTGCTTCAGACATGGTAGAATCTTCTGGGTAGGGGTGAGGTTTATCTGTTCCCCACAGACGGCGCCAATGTGATGTCCTAGACGGTGAGGACCTCCAAGGGTAGGAGAAGACCTCTGAAGGTGCCTCTGTCCAGGGTTGATATGTGATGTTTGGTGGGAGTCCTCAAGTGGCCAAGGGAAAGAGCCAGGAAGTAACCCTAATCACTGGTGTGTGAAGGTGACAATTAGGGTTAGAGGACGTACCTGAGCCCCATGTAGTACGGAGCTACTTATAGGGGGGAGCTGGTTGCCCTAATGGGCTTGCTTTAGGCCCAAGTAGGGCCAGCCTGTACTGATCTAAGAGTGGATAGGCTGTCCTTGTGGATAAGGTGGTGAGCTGTCCTTATGGATAAGGTAGTGAGCTGTCCTTGTGGATAAGGAAGGGGGACGTCATCAGGTCCTAGGTGTCGGACTTGGGAAGGTGTCGGACTTGGGAAGGTGTCGGACCTAGACGTCGGACCTGAGTGGGAACACGAGGTCGGCCTGTATTTGGCATCTGTTCGGCCGTTGAGCATTGAGCTCGACCAAGCGCTCAGAAGGCTTCCTGAAGGGTCCTCAGGTCTTTGGCGAGGAGTCTAAGGACCTCGGCTAGGCCGAGTCCACCACATAAGCCCCCCAGCTCGGTCAAGGCTATCTGAGCCTTGTTCCGAGGTTCTGGTTTAGGTCCCTTTCCCAAATCCACCTCATAAGGTCCGAGTTCACCACAAGGACGTTCCGTATCATCTCAAAGGTCGGAACTAGGAATCTATCGGTCGAGTAGTAAAACGGAAATTGAGTGTGTGTTCCGCCGTTTATATGAAAAACACGATTCCTCGATATTAATTGTATGTCGGTTGATAATTGATTATACCATGTTATATATCTTTATTGTATATTATATGGAAATGAGTTATATGATGAGATAACAAGAAGATTGGGAATATATTTTGGAAATAATGGTTTATCCTATAGTAAGATAATTAATGTTTTTGAACGATTGTTCCTATGAAAAGATTTCTTAGTATTTTTCGAACGGTCGTTCCATGAAAAGGATTTGGCATATTTTTGAATTTATGAGAATGATCAATGAACCTTGTGGAAATTCGAAAACGATACTAGTGTACAGTGATAGTGCAAACGGCACGATAACTTTGTAAATATCCCCTTTAAGTGACTGACCACGTGGATGACTGTGTCGTGGTCTAAGTCTTGTGGAATCCACTGTACTGTAAAAAGGTGTTTGATGTTTCCCTTAGAGGTCGAGGCCCGTTAGAAGCGAGGCTTAGAATGGGTCGACCAAAACTAGGATTAATGACAGACTTAAAAGATTTAAAAGACTTAGGAACCCCTTTTCTAAACCTTGCGTTGAGAGTGAAGTAGTGGAGAGGAAAGATACCGCATGCTTCGAGGTTGGTGTCTCTTCAAGTGGTGATTGTGATAGGGGAGGGCAAGGACGGTGAATGTCAAGAAGCCTCGAGTGCTTCTCTAGGCGGGACAAGACTACAAGGACTTGTCTTTCGGTTGTAGGCAATGTCGTAGCAAGGAACTGCACGATCAACTAGAGAAAGTGATGTCGCCCCCTTGAGCAAATCTTAGATGGTGAGAGGGAACCCGAATGGGGCTAGATGTCGCTGTACTTTTGAAACTGTATTGATGAAATGATTTTACTTCGGTTGTTGATACTTGTTGGTGCGTACCCTTCGACATCGATGCCAGCATGGTTAGGGTTCCTGTGCGTCCCATCTGCTTTCTGAACTAGGATGTGGTTGGAATGATGGAGGAGATGTAACGTGTGTGCTACCAAACCCTTGAGCCTCAGTGTGGTACCCCCTCTTGAATTTCCGGTGGTTATGACAATGAAACTTAGAGCCTAAAGATAATTAAATATAATGGATATGGTTTCATGAAGATTATCCTTTTGGTGAGAAGGACCCTATGGTATTTAGCTGAAGTTGTTTATAAGGGATTGGTAATAATGATGTATATATTGTTTTATGATATGCTTGTATGGTCTTAATATTCCCCTATGGTAAGCCCGCGCCGTCGACGATCATATCGTTTGGAGTGCTTACTCTCTCTATTTTCCTTTCTTGTGGGCATTGGGGAACAATGTTCACAGATGGTAGATCATGTAATATATCGAGTAGTGGCTGCTCTAGTCGGAAGAGGATCGTGAAGCGACACACGTACGAGGAGGAAGCAGAAGCAACAATCAAGGAATCCTCCAGACAATTGTGGTGGAGGAAATGATGAAGACTAATAGTCTAGGATAGTTTTTGTCCTGTATTCCATCTTTGGATGGGTAGGACATGATTACTCTATCCCGAATGTAACCCCAGTTGTAATATGGATTATTTTAAATGAAATAAAAGAAGTTCTTTTGGTATGTATCAAGTTCATTAAATAATTAAATGTTTTTCCGCTAGTTAACCATCGAATACTTTTGGCATCACGAAAAGGAGCTTTTTGGAAAAGTGTTAGTGACATCTCTTTTTGGAAAGGAATTTTATGTTGCGAGTTTATAAACCAATTATTTTGTAAATAAATGAATCACATTGTTTTATGAAAATCTTTTTGTAAAAGGATTAAAATAAACTGATTTTGGAAATGTTTATAAAAAAAAATGGCGCAAATTTTTAGTGAAAATTCTAAGTCCAAATTGGGGTGTTACATTTAGTGGTATCAGAGCGATGGTTGTCCTTAGTGGCCTTAAGCATAGCCTTTATATGCTTTCCTTGTGTGACTCTGGTTGTGTTTGTTTGTGTCTGAGTTGTAACGGTTTAGTCTTAGAGTAAACTAAGGTTTAGAGTTGGTACAGAAATGAAGATGCTAATGCTGCTAGTCGTTATTAGGATTGATGAATTGTTTAAACGGTGTGGAGTTATCCACTACTAGTGTGTTTGCTTCTCTTGTTGGATTTAACTTTTGCTTCTTGACTGATTATGCTTTTCCTATGATATAATAACGTTGAAATTTTTGTGAGATCGATGAATGTGTGTGCTTAAGTATGCTGTATAGAACTCCTTGTGAAAATGTGGAAACCAATTCTTGGGAAAAGTGTGGTATCTTAAAAGACTGCCAGAGGAGAATTGAGTTCAAGTCAAGGCATTACCGTACTTCATTTCGATTTTTGAGAAGACCCAATCACCCTTTCGTCTGATTATTGAGCTTGAATTCCGCATTTTTGCGATAATTCGACCCTTTCGAATTAAAAAGACTTCCTTTTTGTCAGAAAATACTCAATCTAATGATCGCCTGCCATCAAACTATTCAACCAAATACCAAAAATTCAGTAAATTCAAAGTTCTTTTCTCGAATTCTTGCGGCTAAAACATAACCCTACCACATAAAGGTATGAAGGAAGTAACACTTGTATGCATAGCACATGAATGTTAGGAGGCTGAAGGGACAAGGTGATGGTACGGTTGTGTGAAAACTTAGGAATTATGAGAATATTAGTTTAGAGTCGGTCCCTAAGTGGTACTAAGAAGAAATTAGTGAGTCAAAAGTCGGGTAGTTAGAAAGTAATCATAGTCTTAGGATGAACTTTGATGTAAGGTTGTGTAATAGATGATATAAGCTTGATCAAAGTTGGGGAACAAAAGGTTAAGTAGAATTTATGTTAGTGACAAGTACCCGGGTAGCATAAGTAGTATGGAAGTAAGCAGTAACTCAGCCGATGATTATGGTTTCGATATGCATACAAGAAATTACTTATGGATTGACACCGAGTTAAAAAATAACAAGCTCTTCTTATCAAGTCTATTATGTACATACCAATATCCCTTATGAACAATTCGTACCCACTTACCTTTAATACTTCTGGTCTGACCAAAAATTACTATGAAGATGAGACACAATTGATATCTATTGCCTACCTTTGAACTTGACTCAATTCGACTCCCGCACGACGCTACCAGTAAAAGAGTAGTAATCGACAAGAACATCGAGGGAAAAAAATACTCTTGAAGAAAGAAAAGGTGGTAACTTTGTTTGTTTCCTTGCTTGTCTCTGTGCATATTTCTCGGGGACGAGAAATCTCTAAGTTGGGGAGGATTGCGAGACCCCCAATTTTACCCAATTTATTTGAGAATTTATATTTAAATTTAAAATATTATATTTGATTTTTGATAAATTGTGATACCTGGGTTTAATTAAAATCGTATGATTATACCTATATATATATACACGTGGTATATATATATAGTAGATGCAAACCAATGTTTTCTCTAATGTATTTAATTTATATTCTTAAGATGAAATATTTTAAGGTATAGTATTTGATTTAAATGATCTTAGAAAATGAAATGCTTTTTGAAGGATTAAGGTGTTCTATCTTCAGAAATTCATATCTTTTAAACCGTACGTCGAAAAATTACAAATGATATGTCAAAACGATCGTATCGAAGTGTAGATTATGAAAATGTAAAGTTTTGATTTTTATTTTGGAGTTTTAGAAATTTTATCACTGCTACAGTACTGAACGAATTTTTGAGTTTTAAGTGTAAAGGTGTGATTTTAATGCATTAAATGACCTTTTGACTCAAGTGTATATTATTTTGAAAACAAAAATAAATTTCTGAGGTTTCCTATTGGACACCGTCCAAATAAATTATATTTTCGTATTTTTCTTATTGTAAAATTATTTGAAAGCTTATGAAGTGCATTTTTGAAGGAAATGATCTTAGAGCTTCAAAAATCCATAATTTTCAAACCGTAAGTCCAAAAATTATAAATTTTATATGAAAACGATCATATTGAAATTTAGTATCTGAATATATTAAAATAAAATTTTTATTTTGAAATATACGAAAAATTACTGTACAGTAGGGAAAAACGAATTTTTGGTATTTTTAACTTAGAAAAATTATTTTGGAGTATAAAATAAATTATTGGACTATAAAAAATTTTATTTATATATATATATATATATATAAATATTTATCTAAATGCCTACTGGTTGCACAGTCCAAATATTAGCATTTTCCTAATTATTTCTGAATTATTAAAAATGAACGTTTTTATGTGATTGGTCAATTATGTGGTGAATTCAAAATGGACCAATGAAAATTTTTCTCCTTATTTTTTTGGTGTGCTGTTGGAAACCAACAAGCGGCTCAATATAGACTAGAGGGGGGGTGAATAGAATATTGAAGCCTTATTACAGATTTTTCGTCCGCCTAAGAGAATGGTTTTATGAAAATAAATTTTCTTAAGAATTCAGTTCAGATTACTCGAGTAACTCAAGTCTTCACTCGAGTAATACGCAACCAAAAATAATTTCACTCGAGTATTCAGCAAATCACTCGAGTATTACGAAAGCAAATTTTAAATCACTCGAGTATCAGAAAACCTACTCGAGTAATGTTTATAAACTGAAAGCAGATTACTCGAGTGACAAGAACTTTACTCGAGTAAACTGGGTAAAATTCAATTTAAAACTTAGTTTTCAATGGAGTTCTTCAAGAATAACAATGCTATGATGATTCAACAAATTATGAATGATTGATATGAACAATTTCAAGTAATATTAACAAGCAATTTTAGATCAATTATATTGAATTAAGAAAACCCCAATTCTAACCTAAAAATGCAATTGTTAATGAATTAATGCAATACAAGGAATGAAAATAAAAGAGACACAAGGATTTATCCTGGTTCACTTTCACCCACTTGAAAGCTACTCCAGTCCCCTCTTAAATCAAGAGAGATTCTTCACTAGAAATCTTCAAATGTAGATTTTACAATGTTTTAAGATGCAACTAGATTCTTAGTTCTCCTATCTTAAAACCCAACTCAAAGTGTGTACCAAACACTTTGATCTAATCTACCCCTTTTGAGAATTCTAGATTTCCTTGCTAATTGATTGAAGATGCTTCCAACCAATCCTCTTTTCTTGCTTTGATTTGATCCTCAAAGTCTTCCTTGTGAGATTCTTCACTTGTGTTGAAACTTCAATAATGCAATCACAAATTGCAAATCTTCAACAATCACTAAGAACAAAATTATGATCTCAAGAATATTTGAACAATGAAAGAAATAGAGTGAAGAATGAAAAGTTTCTTGTTGAATCTTGATAGCTCTTGAAAGATGTAAAAATAGCTCTTGAATTGCTTTTCAAAGTCTATTAGAAAAATTGTAAGAATGAAAGTATATTTCTATGAAAGAGAAAATTAAGTCCTTTTAAAATTTTTCCAACACTGATTGAATTACTCGAGTAAACCAAACAACGTCACTCGAGTGAAACATGTCAGATTAAATTACTCGAGTGATGTGTAAACCATTACTCGATTAACCTGTCAGGACATAAATTACTCGAGTGAACCAATACTCATTACTCGAGTAAACTGATCAGAATCTGAATAAAAACAAAGTTTTTCTAAAATGATTTTCACAAGCTATTTAATCAAGATTTAAAGTATCTTCACTCTTAATCAGACATTATTTAAATATTCTTAAAATCACCTCAGCTACCCACACCAATGAGATGCATTGCATAAAATAAAGATTACATTGAAATAGAATTAATAAAAATCCTAATTCTAATCTTCATGTGGTGTAGCTTGCTTGTTGCCAATGTTGTTGCTTGGAGAGAAATTGTTAGCATCAAAACATGAGAATCCTACAAACTCCCCCTTTTTGATGATGACAAACCTCCTTTCAAATTAAGCACTAAGTTTTAACATACTCCCCCTAAATGTAAAACATCTAGGAAAAATGTAATAAAACTTAACCTACAAGAACAACATCAACAAAATATTCTCCCCCTTTTGGCATCATGAAAAAGATAAAACTTTTGAGAAAAGTCCTTTGCCAAAAGTTGAAGGTAAGTAGTTCACAATGGTATATAAAATATATAACAATAAAGACAATACCAAAATAAACCATAATAGTGCCACAACGAATATAAACAAACAATGAATATAGCACCATAATATCAGAATATCACACTATGCAGCAAATTATAGCAGATAGTCAAAACGAAATTAAACAAACTAGACCATACACAAGGTCCTAAAGTCATAGTAACAACAGAGTCAGAAACATGAAACAGAAACATAAACAGAAAATATGCAAATGAAACATGCAACAGAAATCAACAGCAAACATCATCAGCATCCACAGGTCTAGGAATCAGGTGGAGGAGGAGGAAAATGGTGAGAAAATAATCCAGACATGTAATCCATCAAACGATGCTCCATGGCAATATTCTTCACATCCTGTCTCATCTCCAACTGAGTGAATTGAGCATTGATGTGCTCAACCAATGACTCATGAGCAGCTTGTGCATCAAATGGAGTACCAAGATTATCCAAATCGATATAGTCCTCAACACGATCGGTATCCATCGGATCAGTAGAAGAAGGAGGAGCAGAAGAAGATGCACCAGCCCTATCACCAAGTAAATTCCTTTTCCTAGAACCTGAAGCCCTTGCAGTCTTTGCAGCTTCAGCCATTTCCTTAATCTGTGATTTCCATAACCAAGTGCGACTTTCCCTATGCCAAGCAATTTTCATATAACTAATGTGCGAATCATTAAGACACCAGGTATTTTTCTTTTCCTTTTCAGCTGGCTCATCATCAGGGATTGGAACACGATAAAACCTCATGATCTTGGTGACATGCATAGGATATGGCAAGAATTGGGTAGGAGGAGATTGAGCAGCAGCTTCCATACGAGCTAAAAACATTTTATTCCAATTCATCTCATACCTCTTTTTAATCCCATGAAACAAAGTAAGATCATCATCTCCCAATTGAGCATAATTTTGATTGCATTTAGGAATCAAACAATAAGAGATAATGTACATGAGCACCCTATCCACAGCATGCAAAGGTGATACAGTTCTAGTAGACCTATCACCCCAAGATTCACCAGTACGCAACAAATCAGTATAAATCTTATTAGTATCCACATCCAAATCCAGACATTCAGTATCACCAATAAAAGTTCCCTTGTTTTCTAAACCAAACATCATAGTCAAATCCGCAGGCTTTATAACAAAATGATGTCCTCTAACCATTGTTTGATACTCACCATCTAGCTTAGTAAAATTCTGATAAAATTGTCTGACAAGCCTAGGGTAATAATGAGTCTCAAATTCCAAAAACCTCTTCAAATTCTGAAATTCTAAATCCTCTACAAACGAAAATTGCTCCTTACGCAACCAAGCAAACTTAACATACCTTGTAAGACCAAAAGAGCGATTGATAAATGCCGGTTCCCGCAAATCTCGGTTGATTCCAGAAAACCAAGGATCATTACGACCTGCTCCTTGCTTTGCTTTCTTTTGAGGAGGTTGATAGTGAGAGGAAGAAGCCATTGATTCAGAAAGAGCAAATTCGGTTTTGGGGGTTAGGGTTTTGGTTTGGGATTTTCGGATTTTTGGTTTAAAATTGGTGAAATTGATGAATGAAATGAGTAGAAATGATGATATAATGAGAAAATATGGAAAAAATTTGTATGATTTGTGAGTTTTTGTGGCTGAAAGATGATGATTTGATGAAGACCCGTATGAGAGAGAAGAGAGAAAGACGAACAAGAGAGAGAAAAAGTCGTGAAAATGATGCAGATTTCAACAGTTCAGCTTTTAAAATCACGTAAGTTACTCGAGTAATGTTCATACGTCACTCGAGTGATTCGAGCAGTACTCGAGTGAAAGAGTATGTTACTCGAGTATGCCGAAAGATAAAAAGGTTTTACTCGAGTGATGGATGAACTTAATCGAGTGATACGAAAGTCATTTTAAAATTAATCGAGTGACAGACAGAATTACTCGAGTAATACGAAAGAGTTTTTAAAATTACTCGAGTGAAATTTCTGTTACTCGAGTGAACTGTCCAGAATTTCAAAAATTTCAATTTTTCATGCAAAATCATTTTTCATGCACAAATACATAGCAACACTTAGCATGTAGCAAGTAACACACATACAAATAAAGCAATTAGCATATTATAGAAAACATACACACATAACTACATATAAAAAATTAAGAAACACTTTAATAAGATACAACAACTCAAAACACAAATCACATTGAAATAGGCTTGAAGGTGATTTTTAAAAGCATCAAATACAATTAGCTAATAGTTGATTCATCAAAAATACCAAGTTCTCTTCGAATTTTATAAAATGTGTCCCTTGGTAAAGGTTTTGTAAAGATATCAGCTAATTGATCCGAAGTTTGAACAAACTCAATAATACAATCACCTTTTTGAACATGATCTCTCAAAAAATGATGCCTAATTTCAATATGCTTTGTCCTTGAGTGTAATACTGGATTTTTAGTCAAATTAATTGCCGAAGTGTTATCACACTTTATAGGGATTTTTGTCAAATTTAAACCAAAGTCAGATAATTGTTGCTTCATCCATAAAATTTGAGCACAACAGCTACCTGCTGCTATGTATTCGGCCTCCGCGGTTGATAAAGCTACACAATTTTGTTTTTTAGAAAACCACGATACAAGTGAATTACCAATTAAATGGCATGTTCCGCTTGTACTTTTTCGCTCAACTTTACAACCGGCAAAGTCAGAGTCCGAATAACCTATAAGTTTTAGAAAAGCATCCCTAGGATAATAAAGTCCAGTATTTGTTGTACCCTTTAAGTATTTCATTATTCTTTTGACAGCAGTTAGATGCGACTCTTTCGGTTTTGCTTGAAAACGTGCACACATACATACACTAAACATGATATCAGGCCTAGATGCAGTTAAGTATAACAAACTACCAATAATACCACGATACTTCGTTACCTCTACCGCTTTTCCAGCCTCATCTTGATCTAGGTAGCATGCAACGCTCATTGGTGTAGAAGCGGATTTGCACGAATCCATTCCAAAACGTTTGAGAAGCTCTCTACAATATTTACTTTGATGAATATAAATGCCATCATTAAGCTGCTTTATTTGAAGACCAAGAAAGAATGTAAGCTCTCCCATCATCGACATCTCGAATTCGCTTTGCATCAAGTCTGAAAACTTCTTACACAAGTTATCGTTAGTAGCACCAAATATAATATCGTCAACATATATTTGAACCAATAAAATATCCTTACCGGAACGTTCAATAAAAAGGTGTAGTGTCAACAGTGCCTCGTTTAAAACCTTTTTGTAATAAAAAATTGCTTAGTCGGTCGTACCAAGCTCTAGGAGCTTGTTTCAAACCGTACAAAGCCTTTTTCAGTTTGAAAACGTAGTCCGGATGCTCAAAATTCTCGAATCCGGGAGGTTGTGACACATAAACTTCCTCTTGAATGTATCCGTTAAGAAAGGCGCTCTTAACATCCATTTGAAACAATTTAAAATTCATAATTGAAGCAAAAGCGAGAAGAATACGAATAGCTTCTAATCTAGCAACGGGAGCATATGTCTCATCGTAATCGATTCCTTCTTCTTGACTATAACCTTGTGCTACCAACCTAGCTTTATTCCTAACAATAATACCCGATTCATCTAACTTATTCCTATAGACCCACCGAGTACCAATTTCAGGACGATCATCGGGTTTTGGCACAAGCTCCCAAACTTGGTTTCTTTCAAATTGATTTAATTCTTCTTGCATGGCCATAATCCAATGATCATCTTGAAGAGCCTCTTTGATATTCTTAGGTTCTATTTGAGATACAAAGGCAACGTAATAACAAAAATTATTTAAAGTGCGTCGGGTTACCACTCCCTTCGCTATGTCACCTAAAATGTTAGAAATCGGATGATTTTTGTTGGACTTCCAAGCTATTGGTAATTGAGGTTGAATCTCTTGTGCTAAGTCTTTATCTTGTGCTTGCACCTCTCTATCTTCAATTTGATTCTCTTCCATTTGTTGTGGTGTTGAATTCTCATGATCCAAAAATGTACCTATATTATCATCACAAGAAACAACACAATCTCCTTTCGAAGATTCATCAAATACAACATGCACGGATTCCTCAATGGTTAATGTTCTTTTATTGTAGACTCTATATGCTTTGCTATGAGTTGAATAACCTATGAATATGCCTTCGTCGGCTTTGGAGTCAAACTTGCCGACCGGTTCCTTTCCGTTATTTAAAACAAACACCTTACACCCAAAAACATGAAAATGTGAGATATTTGGCTTTCGCCCTTTTAAAAGTTCATAAGGTGTTTTATTTAAATGCGGACGAATAAGAACCCTATTAAGCACATAGCAAGCGGTGCTTACTGCATCAGCCCAAAAATATTTAGGAACATTTGATTCTATCAACATAGTACGAGCAAGTTTCACTAATATTCTATTTTTCCTTTCTACAACTCCGTTTTGCTCCGGAGTCCTAGGGGCTGAAAATTGATGATCAATACCAAACTTATCACAAAACGCATCAATCCTAGTGTTTTCAAACTCACCTCCGTGATCACTTCTAATAGACACAATTTTCAAACTTAGTTGATTTTGGATGAGTTTGGCAAATTTTTTAAAACATTTATAAACTTCACTTTTTGCGGATAAGAATAAAGTCCATGTGAATCTAGTAAAATCGTCTACTAAAACAAATCCATAGTAATTGCCACCTAAACTTTTAATTTGTGAAGGGCCAAACAAATCCATATGGATTAGCTCCAAAGGCTTTGTTGTGCTTATCACATTTTTAGGTTTAAAAGAACTTTTAACTTGCTTGCACTTTTGACAAGAGTCACAAATGCCATCAAGCTTAAAATTTAGTTTAGGCAAACCAATTACTAAATCTTTTCGCAAAAGTTTGTTTAATTGATTCACATTCACATGAGCAATTCGTCTATGCCAAAGACGAATTTCATCATCAAAAGATTTGAAACATTTTGAAAATAGTGAAGTTATCTCATCCAAATCAATTAAGTAAGTGTTATTAGAGCGACGACCAACAAACTTAACACTATCATCTATAGAAGACTTAATGAAACATAATTCCGGAGTAAAAGTCACATAATTGCCTATATCGCATAGTTGGCTTATACTAAGCAAGTTGTGTTCTAAGCCTTCTACATATAGGACATTTTCTATGACAAGGTTAGATACGTTACCGATCTTCCCGACTCCTAGAATTTTGCCCTTGTTGTTGTCGCCGTATATCACAAATCCATCACTTTTCGGAGTAAGTTCCATGAAGTGCGTTTTGTCTCCCGTCATGTGTCTCGAACAACCACTATCCAAATACCATTTGCGCTCTTTGGTTCGAAGACACACCTACAAAAAATATCATTTGGTTGATTTAGGTACCCAAGTGGTCTTGGGTCCTTTGTTGTTAGCATGGGGAGAAGTCCCCTTAACAATCCAAATATATTCACCGCTTGGTATACCAAATTTCTTTATATTACATTTATTCGTGGTATGCCCAAAGATCCCACAATAATGGCAAGTTGGGTTTTTAGAAATTTTATTCTTTGAAAATCCATCAACTTTGCGATAATTGCGTTTCTTAGGTTTGGTATAGCCAAGACCGGATCTATTGCTATTGTTCCTTTGAGTTGAAAGCAAATGATCTAAAGAAGTATCTCCTTTCATGAGCCTTGCAAGTCGATCATTCAAATTAAAAACTTCTTTTTCCAAAGACTTGCAATTTTCACAAGATGGAGTCTCATTTGATTTCAATTCACAATTGCATGTAGAGTTTGCATAAATGAGTTCAAGAGTTTCATTTTGAAGCTTAAGTTCTTCTAAATCTTTTTGAAGTTCAATTATCTTTTCATGTTGCTTCATTATGAAATTCTTTCTTTCAACATTTATTTTAGCAAGTTTCTTCAACTCTTTATGCATCTCTACATACACATTGTACAATTCATTAAAAGAAGGAGAATTAGAACTTGAGCTAGCATCGGAAAGATAACCTACCTCATTGACGTTCTCACTTGATTTAATGCTCGAAGATTCCTCTTCATCAAGCTTTGTCATTAAACATAGATTTGCAAGTTCTTCATCATCCGACGTGCTAGATGTTGATTGACTCTCTACTTCATCCCATACTATGTAAGCCCTTTTTCCTTTAGATGAATTGAACTTTGAGTTGTCACCTTCCGACTTCTTAGAATGATTTGGGCATTTTGATCGATAGTGACCAAGCTTTCCACACCCATGACACTTGATGTGATCCTTGTTAGTCTTATTTCTTGGTTGTGAATCCTTAGAATCTCTTTGTCTATTCTTATTAAAGTTTCCCTTACTCTTAAAGAACCTACCAAGCTTTTTAACTAGCAAGCCAAGGGTCTCATCATCTATATCGGAGTCCGAGTCATCCACTTGAGAATTTTCCTCTTGTGCCTTAAGAGATTTTGAAGTTGATTTAAGAGCAATCCCCTTTTTCTTTCTATCGGCATCTTCATTCATGGATAACCGTCCAAGCTCCATTTCATGCTCTTGAAGCTTTCCGAATAGAGTTGCTAAATCAATTTGATCCACGTCTCTAGCTTGCATAATGGCCGTCACCTTAGGTTGCCATTCCCTGCTAAGACATCTCAAAATCTTATTAACAACTTCACCATTAGTTATAACTTTTCCAAGTGCAGAAAGATGATTAATGATATGAGTGAACCGCTTTTGCATGTCACCTATGTTTTCATTAGGTAACATACGAAAGAGTTCATATTCATGCATGAGTGTATTTAGCCTAGCCCTTCTAACCTCCGAAGTGCCCTCATGTGTGACTTGTAATGTGTCCCACATTTGTTTAGCATCAACACATTGAGATACTCGAAAGAACTCATCATAAGAAAGAGCGGACGTGATGATATTTTTAGCTTTTAAATCAAATGCAACTTTCTTCTTATCATCATTGTCCCAACTCGATTGAGGTTTAATTGAAACAACATCATTTACTTTCGTTTGAGGAACAAAAGGTCCATTCTCTATGGCGTTCCAAATTTCCATATCTATGGCTTGAATAAAAATTTTCATGCGGACCTTCCAATAAGCGTAACCCTCACCACTGAATAGTGGAGGACGATTAATGGAAATTCCTTCACCACCAAAAGGATTTGAAATTGAGCCCATTGTTTCCAAGTAAAAAGGATCTTTTCGAAAAAGCTTTTTAAGGCTCGGATTTTTCGTCCGAGCTCTGATACCACTTGTTGGAAACCAACAAGCGGCTCAATATAGACTAGAGGGGGGGTGAATAGAATATTGAAGCCTTATTACAGATTTTTCGTCCGCCTAAGAGAATGGTTTTATGAAAATAAATTTTCTTAAGAATTCAGTTCAGATTACTCGAGTAACTCAAGTCTTCACTCGAGTAATACGCAACCAAAAATAATTTCACTCGAGTATTCAGCAAATCACTCGAGTATTACGAAAGCAAATTTTAAATCACTCGAGTATCAGAAAACCTACTCGAGTAATGTTTATAAACTGAAAGCAGATTACTCGAGTGACAAGAACTTTACTCGAGTAAACTGGGTAAAATTCAATTTAAAACTTAGTTTTCAATGGAGTTCTTCAAGAATAACAATGCTATGATGATTCAACAAATTATGAATGATTGATATGAACAATTTCAAGTAATATTAACAAGCAATTTTAGATCAATTATATTGAATTAAGAAAACCTCAATTCTAACCTAAAAATGCAATTGTTAATGAATTAATGCAATACAAGGAATGAAAATAAAAGAGACACAAGGATTTATCCTGGTTCACTTTCACCCACTTGAAAGCTACTCCAGTCCCCTCTTAAATCAAGAGAGATTCTTCACTAGAAATCTTCAAATGTAGATTTTACAATGTTTTAAGATGCAACTAGATTCTTAGTTCTCCTATCTTAAAACCCAACTCAAAGTGTGTACCAAACACTTTGATCTAATCTACCCCTTTTGAGAATTCTAGATTTCCTTGCTAATTGATTGAAGATGCTTCCAACCAATCCTCTTTTCTTGCTTTGATTTGATCCTCAAAGTCTTCCTTGTGAGATTCTTCACTTGTGTTGAAACTTCAATAATGCAATCACAAATTGCAAATCTTCAACAATCACTAAGAACAAAATTATGATCTCAAGAATATTTGAACAATGAAAGAAATAGAGTGAAGAATGAAAAGTTTCTTGTTGAATCTTGATAGCTCTTGAAAGATGTAAAAATAGCTCTTGAATTGCTTTTCAAAGTCTATTAGAAAAATTGTAAGAATGAAAGTATATTTCTATGAAAGAGAAAATTAAGTCCTTTTAAAATTTTTCCAACACTGATTGAATTACTCGAGTAAACCAAACAACGTCACTCGAGTGAAACATGTCAGATTAAATTACTCGAGTGATGTGTAAACCATTACTCGATTAACCTGTCAGGACATAAATTACTCGAGTGAACCAATACTCATTACTCGAGTAAACTGATCAGAATCTGAATAAAAACAAAGTTTTTCTAAAATGATTTTCACAAGCTATTTAATCAAGATTTAAAGTATCTTCACTCTTAATCAGACATTATTTAAATATTCTTAAAATCACCTAAGCTACCCACACCAATGAGATGCATTGCATAAAATAAAGATTACATTGAAATAGAATTAATAAAAATCCTAATTCTAATCTTCATGTGGTGTAGCTTGCTTGTTGCCAATGTTGTTGCTTGGAGAGAAATTGTTAGCATCAAAACATGAGAATCCTACATGTGCATCGTCCAAATATATTAGGAGGGAGAGAGGAGAATTTTCTGAAAATTGTGAGGAATCATTCTTAAGTTAATAAGCCATCGTCCAAGTGATGAAGTTAAGTTGATGACTCATCTTTGACTAGGTGTAACACCCCAAAATTTTTATCCCCGATTAATGAAATGTTAATTATAATTTAATTATAATTAATAGTTTCTAAATTAATCCTTGATTAAAATTTGTGTTCATATAACTAGTTGATGTGTGGAAATTATTTAATAAATAACTTCAATGCATAAAATAAGAGTTTTGCATATTAGTCCCTGGGTTGGGACCTAGAAGCAATTATAGGAAAGGTTTTGGAGGGAAAGTAAATAAAATAATTATTTTTCAAAATCTGGGTAAAACACTCGAGTATTTTCTGGAATACTCGAGTATTCTGGGTCAAACTACACGAGTTAGTGCGTTTGATGAGTCACAGCCAACGAGTTCGCTTTGTTGACACGATTACACCATCTTCAACAGCTCAAGGATGTCGTGTCGCACTGCATGAACCTTCTCCATGTCTATATAAGCTTATCAACCACGAATTCGTGGGAATTTTGCTCAATCTTGCTTGTGTTGACATAGTTAGGGTTTCGAATTCGTCTCGTTCGATTCTCTTTTGATTCTAAGTGTTAGGCTTCGAGTGATACACCAATACAAAGCTCACATCACGAGCTTTGTATAGACACCAAAGTTGTGAGGTTTGAGTGTGTGGATTGAGAGAATCGAAGGCTTGAAGTGAAGCTGTCCTTGCTTGAGTTGGTGTCTGGAGCTTACTTTGATCATCGATTTCGGTAAGCTCGTGAATCCCTGAGTCTCAAACTCAATTCCTTTAGTTAGATGATGTTGCATAGAGCTTAGAAACCTAATTTTCCCCAATCTAATTCTCTGTTTCATGTACGAACCAATTCCATTTTGGTATGGTACTCAAAACTGTCATGCATGAGAAGTTCAAGTGGATTTCTGGGTTTGGAGAGCTTTCGTTGGATTTCTTTCTGTTGATTCACATCTGAGAGGTAAGGGGAAGTAATTATATTCACTAGATAGAGTTTGAAATCCATTAAATGTGTTAGAGAGCCACCAAGAGGCTCTAAGGGCTTAGATTCTATAGGAACTTTGGTTTGGAGACCAATCCATGCTCTAAATCCGTATTGATCAAGTTTGTTATCATGCATGTGAACTTAAATGAGCTTTGTTTCATGAATATTATGCTTATTGTGTGATTTGAAGTGTTGAGTTGCTAAATTGTATATTTAATGCATAATGGATTGAATCTCTGTCAAATTTGTTATTTGATATGAAATGAGTATGTTAACATGTTCAATATGTGGTATATGAACTATTGTGATCACTGCTTTGGGTTAAAAATGTTTAGAAATTGAAATGGTATGTAAAAACCAAGTTTCACTCTGTTCAGTCTGCAGATACTCGAGTATTTGTTTTAAAACTCGAGTATTTCGTGGTGCACCAGAGTGAAAATTGGCGCACCAACTTGGGAATCAGATTGAACACTCGAGTAATGTATGAACTACTCGAGTATTCTGGGAAATGGAATACTCGAGTATCTCATCAATTACTCGAGTATATTTATGAAGACCTGAAACCCTAAATCTCTGAAAAGACATGAACGACTCGAGTATAATTATGAACAACTCGAGTAGAATCTGGAAAATGATTAACTACTCGAGTATTTTGGGAAAAAACTCGAGTATTTTTAGTCAGATACTTAAAAATACCATTTTCAATTCTAAGTCATTTTGTAACTCTTAGAGGACAATAAACCAAGTGATCCTGGACTTAGAGGAAATTGATTGACGTTATGATGTTTTCATTTGAATAATGATACGTTGCTCGGGAGGCACATAATGTATTAATAAAAGGATAAAACATCAATCAATCTCTTATAAGTAAGGTAATGCATTCATTCTGGAGTTTGGTTGGTAGGACGTATATCATGTTTTTGGTAAACATGTGGATGGCCTCTGGGAGTGCCAATACGCTTGCTTGATGACACGTCGTTGACGTGGTCGGCTGAGGGAATGCCGATATGGTTATACCGTTTGGATGACGGTCCGTTTGGATGACGGGATATGCTCGGGTGGCATGTATACCAAGCTTGTCGTGTACATTCTAGGTGAATGTACGAATTGTTGTATACCTAGGAATACAACGCACTGTTGAGTGCTGGGTTGTCAGGGATGGACGTCAGAGAGTGACTTAGAAATGTGGAGATAAGTTGAGAGCTAAAATCATGCATCATGTCATTCACTTAATGCAATTGATATACCTGGATTAAGTGTGAGCATCCTATGTGCATCTGATACTTGCTAAATGCTAATTGTGATTGTTATTAATGGATGCATTATTATCTTTCATATATTGCATGATTTATTCTCTATTGATTATGTGAGTAGAATTGCTTACCCCTATGACCTTGTAGGTGATGTCTCGTTACATTGCTTGCATCGAGATCCGGCCACTTCCTAGTGGCGTATGGATCTATGAGGACCATCGCGCGGTGTATGAGGGGGAGGTAGAGTTCACATTCTACCACCCTAACCCGCTGATGTGATTCCGTCCTCGTAGGTTTAGGATTCCCATTATATACACAATGCATGTACCCCCGTTTTATACTTATCATGGACCACCTCCCATGCGACCAGCTCGCTCTTACCATAGTTTTCATTTTCGACCTACCCGCTCTCACCCTTTTACTTCGAGAGTTGTCCGCGAGGAGACTCCCCCTTCTTATCCGAGGGGCCCCGTCAAGGTTTCACCATCACCTGACCCGGTACCCAGTGGTGGGGTACACTCTCCTTCGGATGAGATCGAGGAGGATCCGGTGGAGGACGAGAGTGGGAGCGAGCCTGTCGTGCATTCTACTGGGAGTGACTGGAGGGACGATGATCCCTAGGTACATGTATATGGTGTATGATGTGGATCCGAGGATCCGGTATGTGGAGGAGATGTGCTGCTGCTGCTGTGATGATGATGCTACTACCTTATTACCTATGTTTTTGGGAGACTACTGCTGCTACTACTACTGCATCTGATGTTGATGGATCTACGTGTCTATCCCCGGGGTTGTATTTTGATGATGTATATATTGTACATATGTTTTACTTTAGGGTTATAGTATCATAGTGATGTAGATCTGTTTATATGGACTTGTTATATTTTGGAACACGGTGACTTATCTCATGGACTATGTATGTATGACTCTTTCGTATATATGAAAATCTATGTTTATATTATATCAGTTGCATAGTCCAGTAATTTCCGCTTACTCTGATTTAACTTATAAATGAGCTCGGCTATAAGTATTAATTGACGGTATCAGTTTTATTGAACAAAGTATGGGTAGCTTCAATTGATTGTAAAATGTAAAGAAATTTCTAAAGAACGAATGTTATCCTGCTTGAGAAAAGGTTTTAGAAATCGCCGAACTCGATACAAGTGTTTTAAAGGATTTTAGAATTTATTCTCCAAGAGTTCCATTAGATGAATTGTGCACCCGCTTTAAAGAAAATTTTATTTACCATATTTTCTTAGCTCACAAGTCCATATATTATCCAATATAAAGCATAAATACTATATTATATTTGGGTAATCCGGAAGGGTGTCACACTTAGTGGTATCAGAGCAAAAGTCAGATCCTGTAGTAATAGAAGTGGTTCCAGAAAGGTAGCCATCAACATCAAGCAGGTATCTCAAAAGCACTTATTACCTTGAATGTTGTTATTTTGATTGTTAAAGGTTTAAATACCCTTGATTTGTTTGTATCTTGTCTCTTTGAGTACAAGATGCAATTGATTGTAGATTCAATAAGTTTAAGATAGAGCCTTAGTATAGGTAGTGTAATGGAAGTTTCTTTAGTTCAACATATGTGACCATAAGTCCATAGCGCAGGTCTAATATGGCAACTAGAAACCAAAATCACACTAATACGATGTTAGAAAGGATCACCACGGTATTGGAAGCCATGCAAAGGCAGTCTCAGCAACCATCTCAACCGGCTAACCCGCCTCATCAGTGTAATATGGGAAACACTGAGGTGAAGACTCTGGCTGATTTTAGGAGCTGCAATCCGCCAAAGTTTGAAGGAGGATTTAAACTGGAGGAAGCCAACAAATGGATTCATACTATGGACAAGATTTTGAGGACTTTGGAGAGTTCTGATGTTCAGAAGGTGGCGTATGCAACCTATATGTTGGAGGATGAAGCGGAGAATTGGTGGAATCACACCATGCAGCTTCTGCAATATGAAGGAAGAGATGTAAGCTGGGGAGTATTTATGGAGAAGTTTTTTCAGAAATATTTTCCTGAGGATCTAAGGAGGAAAAAGGAAGTGGAATTCTTGCAGTTGAAGCAAGGTAACATGAGTGTGGGTGAGTACGCGGCAAAGTTTGAAGAGCTGATGAAGTACTCTCCATACTACCAGAACAATCCAGACGAGAGGAGCAAGTGCATCAAGTTTGAAGGTGGATTGAGGCCAAAGTTGAAGTCAATTTTCAGCTATCAGCGGATTCAAAATTTCCCTGCATTGGTAGATATGTGTAGGATGTATGAAGATGATACCAAGGCTGAGGAGGTGCAAGTTGTGGAAAAGAAGGACAATCAAGGATATGGACCACAGAGACGAAAGGGTTTCAATAATAGAGGTAAAGGTCCATATGATCGTAGAGGGAAAGGCAAGGGTAAAGCGGGTAGTTCTGAAGGAAGGAACTATAGGAACGGAGCTCCATTCTGTGACAAGTGCAAGCGCAACCATTATGGTCGTGTTTGCTGGGGAACAAGTGGATGTTTCAACTGTGGGAAGCCAGGGCATTTTGCAAGAGATTGCAAGGAACCAGCCAAGGCCAACTCAAGAGGAACTGCGGATAGATCAATGGCTCAAGGAAGGGTCTTCACCCTTAGTGGTGTGGAAGCGAATCGATCTTCTGATCTGGTGCAAGGTAAATACTTGCTTAATGGTCAGTTTTGCCATGTTTTGTTTGACTCCGGTGCAACGCATTCATTTGTTTCATATGAATGTGTAAACCGTTTAGGCTTGCTCATGTCTGAAATGCCTTATGTTCTTAAAGTAGAAACCCCTACCAATGCTCCAGTAGTTGTTTCTAGAGCATGTCTTAACTGTTGTATAGAAGTGTTGGGACAAACCTCTAAAGTAGACTTGATCTGCTTACCCTTGGCACAATTGGATGTGATCTTGGGAATGGACTGGTTAAGTCAAAACCAAGTGATCATTGATTGTGATAGAAGACTCGTGACCTATAGAAACCCAAAACCCTCTGGTTACATATGTCTGTTCAACACTGAGGTGGGGGAGAGTGGTCCGATGATGGAAGAGATCCCTATTGTCAGAGATTTCCCGGAAGTTTTTGCTGATGAGATTCCTGGTCTGCCACCAAGAAGAGAGATAGAATTTGGCATCGATCTAGTTCCGGGAGCTGGTCCTATTTCTATCGCTCCCTATAGAATGGCACCACTGGAAATGGCAGAGATGAAGAAGCAGATTGAAGAGTTGCTGCAGAAACAGATGATCCGACCAAGCGTCTCACCTTGGGGAGCTCCTGTCTTATTTGTCAAGAAGAAAGATGGTAGCATGAGGATGTGCATAGACTATCGGCAGCTGAATAAGGTCACCATCAAGAACAAGTATCCGTTGCCGCGGATAGATGACCTTATGGACCAAGTGCATGGGGCTTCGGTATTTTCTAAGATTGATTTGAGGTCGGGGTACCATCAGATCAGGATTAGAGAGGAGGATATCTCTAGGACTGCATTTCGATCTCGATACGGACATTATGAATATGTCGCAATGACGTTCGGATTGACTAATGCACCAGCTATCTTCATGGACTACATGAATCGAATCTTTAGACCTTATTTAGATTCATTCGTGGTTGTGTTCATTGACGATATTCTGATATACTCTAAGAGCCCCAAAGAGCATGCTGAACATTTGAGGGCAGTTTTGAGCATCCTGAAGGAGAAGCAATTGTACGCCAAACTTACAAAATGTGAGTTCTGGCTGAAGGAGGTTAAGTTCTTGGGGCATGTGATTTCAGACAAAGGAATAGCCGTTGATCCGACGAAGGTAAGTTCGGTTTTGCAATGGGAGCAACCAAAGTCGGTCACGGAAGTCAGAAGTTTTCTTGGTTTGGCTGGGTATTATAGAAGGTTCATCGAAGGTTTCTCGAAGATTGCACTGCCTCTGACGAAGTTGACTAGGAAAGATCAACCATTTCTATGGGATGAGAAATGTGAAAGTAGTTTTCAAAAGCTGAAGGAAAGGTTGACATCGTCTCCTGTATTGGTGTTGCCCGATACACAGAAGAGTTTTGATGTGTATTGTGACGCGTCGAAACAAGGTCTTGGGTGTGTTTTGATGCAAGAGGGGCAAGTTGTCGCCTACGCCTCGAGACAGCTAAAAGTTCATGAGATGAACTATCCAACTCACGATCTGGAGTTGGCAGCTGTGGTGTTTGCCTTAAAGATTTGGAGGCACTATCTCTATGGCACTACGTTCCGGGTGTTTAGTGACCATAAGAGTTTAAAATACCTCTTTGATCAAAAGGAGTTGAATATGAGGCAACACCGATGGATGAAGTTTTTGAAGGATTATGAGTTTGAGCTCCATTATCATCCTGGGAAGGCAAACGTTGTAGCGGATGCATTGAGTAGAAAGGCAATGCACATCAGTGCGATGATGGTCAGAGAAGCTGCACTGATAGAGGAATTTCGAGATTTGAGTCTGACGATGCAAGTGGAGCCGACAAGTATCAAGTTGGGGATGCTGCAGATTGCTAACGAGTTTCTACAAAGGATACGGGAATTGCAACACAAGGATGGGAAACTCATGGAAAAGAGGAAGTTGATGCAAGAAGGTAAGGAGTTGGAATTTCAAGAAGGGAAGGATGGAATCCTTCGCTTTAAAACGAGGATTTGTGTGCCTGATGATTTGGAAGTAAGAAGGATGATTTTGGATGAAGCGCATAAGAGTAAGATGAGTATGCATCCGGGAGCTACTAAAATGTACCAGGACTTAAAGAAGCTATTTTGGTGGCCTGGTTTGAAGAGAGATGTAGCTGAATATGTGGCATGTTGTTTAGTATGTCAAAAGGCCAAGGTGGAACATCAAAGGCCAGGAGGAGAGTTACTCCCTTTAGAGATCCCGTTGTGGAAATGGGATAGCATCTCGATGGATTTTGTGTCAGGATTGCCAAAGACATCTACTGGTCATGATGCAATTTGGGTGATCGTGGACCGTTTGACCAAGTCAGCGCATTTCATTCCCGTAAATATGCGCTACTCATTGGAAAAGCTCACTCAGTTGTACATCAAGGAAGTTGTTCGTCTGCACGGAGTACCATCAAGCATTGTGTCTGATCGCGATCCAAGGTTTACATCAAAGTTTTGGGAAGATCTGCATAGAGCCTTGGGTTCAAGATTGAAGCTAAGTTCTGCATATCACCCTCAGACTGATGGTCAAACGGAACGAACTATTCAGTCATTGGAGGACATTCTACGAGCCTGTGCTTTGGAAGGACAAGGGAATTGGGAACAAATGTTGCCACTTGTGGAATTCACGTACAACAACAGCTATCACGCGAGTATTGGAATGGCACCATTTGAAGCTCTGTATGGACGAAAGCGTCAGACGCCGTTATGCTGGTTTCAAGTGGGGGAGAGTTCTTTGATTGGACCAGATATTGTGCAAGAGACCACGGAGCAGATCAAGATGATCCAAGCGAAGATGAAGACGGCTCAGAGTAGGCAGAAAAGCTATGCTGATAGGAGAAGGAAACCTTTAGAGTTTGCTGAAGGAGACCACGTGTTCATTAGAATAGTACCAACCAAAGGTGTTAGTAGAGCCTTGAAAACCCAGAAACTGTCACCTAAGTTCATTGGTCCCTATCAAATTCTCAAAAAAATCGGCCCTGTAGCTTATCAGTTAGCCCTGCCTCCATCATTAGCTAACCTCCACAATGTGTTCCATGTGTCTCAGTTGAAGAAATATGTCCATGACCCCACCATTGTCTTTAGAATCCAACCTGATAACTTAGAAGTTCATAAGAACCTAACCTTCAAAGCTGTGCCAGTTCGCATCGAAGATCGAAGAATCAAGGAGCTGAGAGGGAAGGATATCCATCTGGTCAAGGTTGTCTGGGTCTGCGGAGATGTAATAGAAGCATCATGGGAGTTAGAGGATAAGATGCGTCAGGATTATCCTGACTTGTTTGTATGAGTTGAATTTCGGGGACGAAATTCCTTGTAAGTGGGGGAGTAGTGTAACACCCCAAAATTTTAATCCCCGATTAATGAAATGTTAATTATAATTTAATTATAATTAATAGTTTCTAAATTAATCCTTGATTAAAATTTGTGTTCATATAACTAGTTGATGTGTGGAAATTATTTAATAAATAACTTTAATGCATAAAATAAGAGTTTTGCATATTAGTCCCTGGGTTGGGACCTAGAAGCAATTATAGGAAAGGTTTTGGAGGGAAAGTAAATAAAATAATTATTTTTCAAAATCTGGGTAAAACACTCGAGTATTTTCTGGAATACTCGAGTATTCTGGGTCAAACTGCACGAGTTAGTGCGTTTGATGAGTCACAGCCAACGAGTTTGCTTTGTTGACACGATTACACCATCTTCAACAGCTCAAGGATGTCGTGTCGCACTGCATGAACCTTCTCCATGTCTATATAAGCTTATCAACCACGAATTCGTGGGAATTTTGCTCAATCTTGCTTGTGTTGACATAGTTAGGGTTTCGAATTCGTCTCGTTCGATTCTCTTTTGATTCTAAGTGTTAGGCTTCGAGTGATACACCAATACAAAGCTCACATCACGAGCTTTGTATAGACACCAAAGTTGTGAGGTTTGAGTGTGTGGATTGAGAGAATCGAAGGCTTGAAGTGAAGCTGTCCTTGCTTGAGTTGGTGTCTGGAGCTTACTTTGATCATCGATTTCGGTAAGCTCGTGAATCCCTGAGTCTCAAACTCAATGGTACTCAAAACTGTCATGCATGAGAAGTTCAAGTGGATTTCTGGGTTTGGAGAGCTTTCGTTGGATTTCTTTCTGTTGATTCACATCTGAGAGGTAAGGGGAAGTAATTATATTCACTAGATAGAGTTTGAAATCCATTAAATGTGTTAGAGAGCCACCAAGAGGCTCTAAGGGCTTAGATTCTATAGGAACTTTGGTTTGGAGACCAATCCATGCTCTAAATCCGTATTGAGCAAGTTTGTTATCATGCATGTGAACTTAAATGAGCTTTGTTTCATGAATATTATGCTTATTGTGTGATTTGAAGTGTTGAGTTGCTAAATTGTATATTTAATGCATAATGGATTGAATCTCTATCAAATTTGTTATTTCATATGAAATGAGTATGTTAACATGTTCAATATGTGGTATATGAACTATTGTGATCACTGCTTTGGGTTAAAAATGTTTAGAAATTGAAATGGTATGTAAAAACCAAGTTTCACTCTGTTCAGTCTGCAGATACTCGAGTATTTGTTTTAAAACTCGAGTATTTCGTGGTGCACCAGAGTGAAAATTGGCGCACCAACTTGGGAATCAGATTGAACACTCGAGTAATGTATGAACTACTCGAGTATTCTGGGAAATGGAATACTCGAGTATCTCATCAATTACTCGAGTATATTTATGAAGACCTGAAACCCTAAATCTCTGAAAAGACATGAACGACTCGAGTATAATTATGAACAACTCGAGTAGAATCTGGAAAATGATTAACTACTCGAGTATTTTGGGAAAAAACTCGAGTATTTTTAGTCAGATACTTAAAAATACCATTTTCAATTCTAAGTCATTTTGTAACTCTTAGAGGACAATAAACCAAGTGATCCTGGACTTAGAGGAAATTGATTGACGTTATGATGTTTTCATTTGAATAATGATACGTTGCTCGGGAGGCACGTAATGTATTAATAAAAGGATAAAACATCAATCAATCTCTTTTAAGTAAGGTAATGCATTCATTCTGGAGTTTGGTTGGTAGGACGTATATCATGTTTTTGGTAAACATGTGGATGGCCTCTGGGAGTGCCAATACGCTTGCTTGATGACACGTCGTTGATGTGGTCGGCTGAGGGAATGCCGATATGGTTATACCGTTTGGATGACGGTCCGTTTGGATGACGGGATATGCTCGGGTGGCATGGATACCAAGCTTGTCGTGTACATTCTAGGTGAATGTACGAATTGTTGTATACCTAGGAATACAACGCACTGTTGAGTGCTGGGTTGTCAGGGATGGACGTTAGAGAGTGACTTAGAAATGTGGAGATAAGTTGAGAGCTAAAATCATGCATCATGTCATTCACTTAATGCAATTGATATACCTGGATTAAGTGTGAGCATCCTATGTGCATCTGATACTTGCTAAATGCTAATTGTGATTGTTATTAATGGATGCATTATTATCTTTCATATGTTGCATGATTTATTCTCTATTGATTATGTGAGTAGAATTGCTTACCCCTATGCCCTTGTACGTGATGTCTCGTTACATTGCTTGCATCGAGATCCGGCCACTTCCTAGTGGCGTATGGATCTATGAGGACCATCGCGCGGTGTATGAGGGGGAGGTAGAGTTCACATTCTACCACCCTAACCCGCTGATGCGATTCCGTCCTCGTAGGTTTAGGATTCCCGTTATATACACTATGCATGTACCCCCGTTTTATACTTATCATGGACCACCTCCCATGCGACCAGCTCGCTCTTACCATAGTTTTCATTTTCGACCTACCCGCTCTCACCCTTTTACTTCGAGAGTTGTCCGCGAGGAGACTCCCCCTTCTTATCCGAGGGGCCCCGTCAGGGTTTCACCATCACCTAACCCGGTACCCAGTGGTAGGGTACACTCTCCTTCGGATGAGATCGAGGAGGATCCGGTGGAGGACGAGAGTGGGAGCGAGCCTGTCGTGCATTCTACTGGGAGTGACTGGAGGGACGATGATCCCTAGGTACATGTATATGGTGTATGATGTGGATCCGAGGATCCGGTGTGTGGAGGAGATGTGCTGCTGCTGCTGTGATGATGATGCTACTACCTTATTACCTATGTTTTTGGGAGACTACTGCTGCTACTTCTACTGCATCTGATGCTGATGGATCTACGTGTCTATCCCTGGGGTTGTATTTTGATGATGTATATATTGTACATATGTTTTACTCTAGGGTTATAGTATCATAGTGATGTAGATCTGTTTATATGGACTTGTTATATTTTGGAATTTGGTGACTTATCTCATGGACTATGTATGTATGACTCTTTCGTATATATGAAAATCTATGTTTATATTATATCAGTTGCATAGTCCAGTAATATCCGCTTACTCTGATTTAACTTATAAATGAGCTCGGCTATAAGTATTAATTGACGGTATCAGTTTTATTAAACAAAGTATGGGTAGCTTCAATTGATTGTAAAATGTAAAGAAATTTCTAAAGAACGAATGTTATCCTGCTTGAGAAAAGGTTTTATAAATCGCCGAACTCGATACAAGTGTTTTAAAGGATTTTAGAATTTATTCTCCAAGAGTTCCATTAGATGAATTGTGCACCCGCTTTAAAGAAAATTTTATTTACCATATTTTCTTAGCTCACAAGTCCATATATTATCCAATATAAAGCATAAATACTATATTATATTTGGGTAATCCGGAAGGGTGTCACACTAGGAGGGGGGATGAATTTTGATCAGAATGAGAGGGAAAATTTGACTCCTCTTCACCTATAAATAGACCATCACACCTCTCACTATTTCACACACTACTTGTTGTTGCTTTGAGAAAAAAAAATTATTCCAAGAGAAAAGAGAGAGGAAGGTGGCGAGTTGAAGGTAGGAAGAGGAGGAAAATTTTCTCACCTTGGGGAAGTCTTTTAGCTTTAGGAGGAGAGGTAACTCTAAGTCTATATTTTAATTTATTTCATCTCTTCTTCTACTGTTATTAGAATCCCTAATTCTTTTTATATATAGTAAGAACTAAAAGTTTCTACTTCTTCTTTTTTTTATTAGAATGAACTATGTATTTGTTGGTGGTATTTTGTTTTCATGGTCAAATGAATAAAGGTTTAAAGGAAAGGGACAAAATGAATTGTTTAAAGAGAATAATCTCCCCTTTTCTTTGGCCTTGAGATGACCAAATTTTGTAGCACAAAAGGAAAAATTATATTCTGAAATTTTTGTGTTCTCACAATACAGACATTTATATTTTATAGAAATTTTGTATCTGTTTGAAGTATTTTAGTTCTTTTTGTTTGGATTCAAAATGGAAACTTCTAAAAATTCTGTGTTACTGAAACTATAAGATTTAATGTAGCATTAAAAGAAAAGAAGAATTTTAGTCTTTTGCCTTGTGTTATTGTTTGGTCGTGATATATATATGGGGTGGTAGTTGTTATTATTATATGTGACTTATTGGATGATTATTTGATCTCCGATGTTGTAATAGTGAAATGAAATTAGTTTTATGAAAACAAATGAAATTCTGGATTTTATGGTGTTAACAGTGAAGTATAATTGATTTTTGATTAAGAGTTACACATGGTTTATAATATTTGGTTTGGTAAATTTTGGAGTAAGTAGGTAATTTTTATATTGTGATTGTGTAAATGTCTGACTATGTAGTTAGTATGAATTGTAAACTAGTTACTGTACAGAAGTAATTTTTCTTAAAAGGTGATTATCTTTGTGTCAAATTGATTATTTTGAGTATATGAAATTATGTGACTAAAGTACATATGTGTGTTTGAAAATTTAAAAAGTACTCTTTTATGTATATAATGTTGACCGAATTTATTGAAGAGAAAAACAAAAATATTTGATTATTTTTAATTGATTTTTTTTTAATAAATGGTTATCAGTGTGTATTATGTATTATGATAAAAATATATTTAGATCTGGAAATTTTCTTAATGCTGAGAAGTATTATTTTCATAATGTATAAGGCTCCAAATAATAATTTTTATAGGTATATACTATGCTTAACTTGTTTATATGTAATTAAAGTATAAATAGGAATGTTAATTATGTTAGTTCAAATTCTTGAAGTGATGCAACTGGATTTATGGTGTCTGTCCAGCAAACTAATATGCTTTATTTGAATCATATTCAATCATTTTATTAGAATAGGACTTGTAATGAAAATTTAGGAAAAAGTGGCATGTGTTTTCGATAATCTGTTTAGTAGAAAATTGATTTTTTTTAGGAATAGTATATGTGCTGTCCAAGATTGTAAAATAGTTGCATCAAGGATAAAAATCATTTTGAAATAATTGGTAATGTGTGATTTATGCTAAGATCTTTATTATAAGTATTTAAAAATTTAAAAGGAAGTATAAGAGTGATTTTGGGAATGTACTGATGCTTAAAAGTGATTTTTCTGTGTTCTGTTGATAGTCTGTAATTTAATTTCATTAATAATAGAAAAAGTATTTTGAACTTTGAATACTTGAATCTATGCTCTCATTTAGTTATATGTGTTTATAACATGATTTGGCAAAATTTGTTTACTGCTTGGTCTGATTGAAAATTTACATCAAAAGAAAAATACTTTAAAGTCATGCTGTATGAATGGCCTGGACATGGTAGTTGTTATAAGGTGCTTAAGAGTAGGGTTTGTAGTAAATAAAAAATTAAGATTTATTCTTAAGATGTTATGATTGTGTTTTAAAAGTTATATTATGATTGGAGATGATTTTCATAATTTAAAAGCTAAAAAGAAGAAATGATTTTTGCAAGACTTGTAGGGTATGCTGTCCTAAATTCTAAATTGGTTGCATCAACTATAAAAATTGTTTTGGAATGAATTAGTATGAGGATTTTTATGATAGGACCTTTAATATAAGCGTATGGAGTAAAAAGAAATTATAAAAGTGAAATTGTGAAAGTATGATTGGATGTTATTTGTTGAAATAAATTGTTGTTTTTACTGGTATAAGTGTGTGCATGTGGTAGTTGTTATATAAGTGATATAGTATGGCATTGTAGAAATAAAAATATATTCTAAATAGTTTTCAAAGTATTGGAGTGAGTTTTAAATTATGTTTTGCAAAAAAAGGATTTCTTGAATTTTAAAAGGAATTGTTTTAAGTTATTTAATGCCCTTAAAAAGACCTCTGTTTTAAAAAGGATTTCTGTTTTAAGGTGCTTTGGTACCTTGGATTTAGTCTTTACCTAAGTAAATAGATAGTATAAGGTATTTGCTAGATATTGATTGTATACCGTTTATGGTTTAAGAATAAAAAGAATCAAAAGTGAGCGAGCTGCTGGAGCTGCAGACACAAAGGTTGAAACAGAGTAAGCATGGATCAGATGAGAGAGAAGCCTTCTTAAGACATAGTGGCATGTAGGGTAATATTACGACGTTCCGTATCATCTCAAAGGTCAGAACTAGGAATCTATCGGTCGAGTAGTAAAACGGCAATTGAGTGTGTGTTCCGCCGTTTATACGAAAAACACGATTCCTCGATATTAATTGTATGTCGGTTGATAATTTTTTTTTGGTAAACGAAAAATTCATTAACCAAACAAAGCACAATTATACATCAATCCATGAGCATCTACCTAATCTTCCCACCTACTATGTAGGGTTTAAGATTAAGTAAACCTCGAAAAAGAAACAAAACTTAAAGTTCTAATAGAATTCTATGTGCTATTACATTATCAAAATAATTATTAATAGAATCAAAAACCACATAAAAACGAGTAGCAATCTCCTTCTTCAATAAAGTGAAAACATGCTGAGGTAGCCTTTCTTTTCCCACAAAAATCCGATGATTCCTTTCCAACCAGATGAAATAAACACAAGCAGCCATTGTAGCATATACCGGCGCGCGTCTTTTTTTGTGCTTAAAACCAAATGCCAGCCAGTGGAGCCAAGACTGGAAGCTGGTGCGCCAATTCGCAACACCAATCCAGGATGCGGTCAGGTCCAGCAGCTCCCTACTCCACACACAATCAAAGAACAAATGATCACGATCTTCAAAATTGTCATTGCATAAAACACATGTAGGATCTGAATCATCAAACACAGCTAAGTTGGCCTTTGTTTTCAGCTTATTATGAACCGCCAACCAAAGAATGAAACAGTGTTTGGGGATTGATGCAGAATTCCACACCACCTTGTGCCAAAATACAGTTGCTTGTTGCCCAAGGAGAAGCTGATAACCTTGCTTAACTGTATAAATGTCACCTCCTCTCCACAATCCATTAATGTAAGCTGACCTAAGCCTGTCCCTGAGTTTTATAAGTTGTTTCCAATGCCAACTAGATTGGCTGCTGATACTGTAAAGCCAAAAATCTTGATCTTTTAAGTAAACCGAGCCAATCCATTTAACCCATAGAGTATCCTTCTTCATAGCAAGCTGCCAAACCTATTTGCCAAGAGAAGCATAATTCCAAA
Source organism: Crotalaria pallida (assembly GCA_037953625.1). NCBI lineage: Eukaryota > Viridiplantae > Streptophyta > Magnoliopsida > Fabales > Fabaceae > Crotalaria > Crotalaria pallida. Next base: position 78,477,633 of record CM075651.1, read on the forward strand.
GAGCAGTGTTCTTAAAGCCCAAACCACCACACTTTTTTGGTCTACAACATCTGTCCCAAGCAATAACTGAATGAGCTCTCCCCAATTGATTTTCACCCCATAAGAAAAGCCTACATTTTTGATCAATCTTGTGCAGCACAGATTTGGGAATGACAAAAAAACTGGCCCAGTATACATGAAGAGATAGGAGGACAGAATTCACCAACTGAGCTTTACCTTGATAAGAAAGGTGTCTAGTCTTCCAAGTTTGGATCCTCTTTGTCACTTTATCCACTAGAATCTGACATGTATGAGTAGATCATTTCCTCACAGAAATTGGCAGACCCAAATATCTAAAAGGGAAAGATCCTTTAGAGAATCTAGTCAAAGCCTGCAGCCTTGCTTCCTGATCAGTGCTAGTACCAGCCAAGTAAATATCTGATTTTGATAGGTTAGCATAAAGGCCAGAATTTTCAGAAAAGCTATGAAAGGCATCCACCAGAATCTTGACACTATTTTCATTTCCTTTGCAAAAAAGCATTATGTCATCAGCAAATGCCAAGTTCACAAGCTTAGAGGATTTGCAAAGGGGATGAAATCTGAATTGTCTGTCCTCAGTTGCAGCTTGCAGTCTTCTTGTTAACATCTCAATAACCAGCACAAAGAGCAAAGGGGACATAGGGTCTCCCTGTCTCAAACCTCTATGACTCTTAATTCTGCCATAAGTAGAACCATTAACAACAAGAGTAAAGGATACAGAAGAGATACATGTCATTATCCACTTAACAAACTTGGAAGGGAAATTGAGGGATTGAAGAGTATTCTGAATAAACTCCCAACTGACTACATCATATGCCTTTCTTAGATCAATCTTCATAAGGCATCTTGGGGATACATGCTTCCTGCCATAAAGCCTGAGTAATTCTTGAGTTATAAGAATGTTCTGGACTATGTTCCTTCCACTTACAAAAGCAGATTGATTTCCCTGAACAATCTCTGGAAGAACCAACTGCATTCTATTGGCCAGAATTTTTGCAATACATTTGTATATTGAGTTACAACAAGCAATAGGCCTGATGTCAGGAGCCATATTTGGACACTCCACCTTTGGAACAAGGATCAAAGAGGTTGCATTAATCTCCTTCAGAAGTTGACCAGAAGTAAAGAACTCTTTCACAGCTTTGCACACATCACTACCAATAACAGGCCAAGCAACCTTATAGAATTCAGCCCCATAGCCATCAGGACCAGGGGTCTTATTATTTCCCATACTCAGAAAGCTTTCTTTAATTTCAGAATCAGAAATAGGCTTTATAAGGGATAGTTGCTGCTCAAGAGATAAAATCTTACCTTGCCTGATCTCATTCTCAGAATAGTTCCAAACAGTAGCTGAAGGTTTGAACATATCCTGAAAATAGTCCTCAAATACTCTACAAATATCATTATGAGAAGTTTGAATATTGCCATTTGCATCCGTAATTGACAAAATTCTGTTCCTGTATCTTCTAGCTTTAATTGAGTCAGGGAAGAATTTAGTATTTTGATCAGCTTCTTTCATCCAATTTTCTTTTGCTTTTTGCTATAAAAAACTCAAGGCAGCCTTAGCAATGGTCATGTAGTCATGTCTAGCCTCCTTCTCCAATTTCTGGAGATGAATATTACTTGGATCATCAGAGAGAAGATTCTGAATCCTATCCAAATTTTGCCTATGAACCAGCTCCTTCTTATCAATATCAGCAAATTTATTTTTGTTCAGCTCTTTTAGAGGACCTTGCAGCATCTTCTGTTTCTGAACTAGCTTAAACATCTCATAGCCAATCACCTCCAAATTCCAAACCTCTTGAACAATGTTCAAGAAATCATTTTCTCTAGTCAGCATGTTAAAGAATTTGAAAGAGGGAGCTCTCTGAACACAATGCTCTCTCCAATCAATCAGCATGGGGGAGTGATCCGAAATACCCTCATTCAAGAAAATAGTTTCAGCATTAGGCCATAAGGATATCCAAGCAGAGTTCACTAATACCCTGTCCAATTTGCAAAAGATCCTATTATTAGGCTCTTGCTTATTAGTCCAAGTGTAGTAGCAACCTGAAAATTTCATGTCCTCTACAAGAGAAGTCTGCACACAATTCCTGAAATCCATAAGCTGGTCAGGATAAACTGGGAGACCTCCAAGCTTCTCCTGAGGCTCAAGCACAGTGTTAAAATCACCAGCAATGCACCAAGGAATGTTAATACCCTGACTAACATACATCATGAAATTCCATAATTCCACCCTTGCCTCTGAGTCATTGCTAGCATAGACCACAGTAACAACAAATTCCTGCTGATTCTGAATTGATTGAACAAGACAATGAATGTATTGGGGATTTGAGTTAAGCACTGTCACTTTAAACATATCTAGTTTCCATACTACCCAGATTCTTCCAATTTGACAGACATCAAGATTAATTATTGAACCCCAACCAGGGAATAGTTTCTGCCTCAGATAATCATAAGAAGAAGACCTAACTTTATTTTCAAGAATAGATAAAAACCCAACCTTATACTTACATATCAACCTTTGCAATTCTTTCTGCTTTTGGGGCTGGTTGATACCCCTTATATTCCAGATGGCCAGACTATCCAATAGAGGATTTAGGAATCTCTCCCTCATCCCCTTTATTTATAACACCAGCTCCATCTTTCTTCAATTGAGAAGCTTTTCTTCTTGTCATCACTGTCTGCCATTCACCATCCTTCTGAGAACCAGAATGTTGTGAATTATCCATCACAGTCCTTGGCTCAACACCATCAGACCCCTCAATAAGCTGATGTGACTGTATGTTCCCTATTTCTCCAGCCACTAAAGGATGCAGTTCAGATTCCTCCACCCTATCTGCAGGGATAAACCCCTTCTCAACTTGATCCAGGACACGAAAGGAGTCTACCACCTGATTGACTTCTTTTTGAGTTGGTTTGTTCTTGACCACCCACTCCTTTCTGATAATTTTAGCATCTTTCCTACACATCTTTTTATCATGGCCAAATTTTTCACAATTCTCACAAAACTGTGGTTTCCATTCATAGGTTATGGGCTGAGTAATAAGTCTACCTTTCTCATCTTCAAAGAAGACCTCATCAGGCAAGGTGTCTGGATTCACTTCCACTAGAATTCTAGCATAGTTAATTCTATCCCTCGCCTGAGTCATACTATCAACCATAATAGGCACACCAATTAAGCTAGCAATTTTGCTAAGTGAAACTGCACCCCAGTACTTAACATCAAGATTATGTAACTGTATCCATATTGGAATTTGATCAGAGTACCTCTTTCCAACATGTTTCTCATGCCATGGCCTGATGAAAAGTGGCTTCTTGTCAAAATGGTAGACTCCAATCTCCAGAACAGTATTTCTGGCTTCTATAGTTGTGAAACGAACAATCACATTTCCTTCTGAGTCCATGACAATTTTATCAATACCATGCTGACCCCATATTCTTTTTAGATATCCACTAATTACAGGGAAAGGCGGGTTTGCTCCCAAGACAAAACATACCACCGGAGTTTCCCAGAATTTCAACTCATCTTTGATGTCCTCCACATCAATCTTCCCAACAGATATGCCATCTTTCACCACAGGGGCCTTATAAGAGAGCTTCTCCCCTGAGTTCCTCAATTTTGATATATCAAAAGAGTCCCAGACTGAAGCTCTTTTGGTATACTTGTCATTAGGGTTTGAGTCACTAGGGTTTGGCGCAACTTTATCACTGCTAGGGTTCGAAATTTCATGCATGACATGCATGGGTTGCTTGCCTTTCAGTTTTTCACGAATTTTGTCCAGTTTCTCCAGAACCGACGAGGCTTGATTACTATCCAAGGAGTCAATGCTTTGAACCAAGTCATCAAACTCAGTTTCTTGGTCATCAAGCAAGTTAATGTTTATAGGGGATTTGGCAACTTTTCCATCATGCGATTTGCTATCAGGGGTAGAAGAAGGTTTAGATGAAGAAGGTTTCGAAGGAGAAGGTTTAGAGGGTATTTGTTGCTTTCCTCGTTTCTTTGCCATCATGGCACGATGGTTAAATCGAGAAGAAACCAAGGAAAACGACGGCAGAGGGAGAGAAGGTTTACATTAGGTTTTTACTCATTTCGGTTGATAATTGATTATACCATGTTATATATCTTTATTGTATATTATATGGAAATGAGTTATATGATGAGATAACAAGAAGATTGGGAATATATTTTGGAAATGATGGTTTATCCTATAGTAAGATAATTAATGTTTTTGAACGGTTGTTCTTATGAAAAGATTTCTTAGTATTTTTCGAACGGTCGTTCCATGAAAAGGATTTGGTGTAACACCCGGGCTGATGAGGGCGGGGAGTGATTGCCGGTGCAAGAGGCACGGAAAAGGAGCGGCTCCTGGCAAGGCTTCTAAGGGAGGGGTACATGGATGAACCGACACACCGGAATGAGAGGGTGATCCTGAGACTATGTAGGAATGGGACTACATAGTACAGGAAGGCTTAAATGAATTGATTGGTACTACCCATATCAACAAGATGCATCTTCTTTTCGGTAGCCCACCACTTAAGAACTCCATAGTTAAGCGTGCTTGACTTGGGGTAATTCTGGGATGGGTGACCTCCTGGGAAGTTTTCCCGGGAAGTGTGCGAGTGAGGACAAAGCAAGCTGAAAAGACCCGTGTTGGTACGTGGGGACAGTCGCAATCCATCTGCCTGCTAGGGATGTTACAAATGGTATCAGAGCGGCTCCTCTCCTAGTATGGTGTGGTTCGGGGATGAACCAGGCGGAAGCTGGTGGGCATGTAACACCCGGGCTGATGAGGGCGGGGAGTGATCGCCTGTGCAAGAGGCACGGACAAGGAGCGGCTCCTGGCAAGGCTTCTAAGGGAGGGGTACATGGATGAACCGACACACCGGAATTAGAGGGTGATCCTGAGACTATGTAGGAATGAGACTACATAGTACAGGAAGGCTTAAATGAATTGATTGGTACTACCCATATCAACAAGATGCATCTTCTTTTCGGTAGCCCACCACTTAAGAACTCCATAGTTAAGCGTGCTTGACTTGGGGTAATTCTGGGATGGGTGACCTCCTGGGAAGTTTTCCCGGGAAGTTTGCGAGTGAGGACAAAGCACGCTGAAAAGACCCGTGTTGGTACGTGGGGACAGTCGCAATCCATCTGCCTGCCAGGGATGTTACAGATTCTATGCAACACCAACTAACTAAAGAAACAAGATTTAGACTCGTAGAATGCGTGAGCTTACCAAAATTAGGAATCAAAGTAAGCTCCAGAGCTAGATGACAGCAAACGGATTCCAACTTCCAAGTTTCGATTCTTCCAATCTATGAACTCTCAGCTCACAATCTTGGTATCTATACAAAGCTCGTGATGTGAGATTTGTATTGGTGTATAGTTTGTGGCTTAACTCTAAACACAGAGGAAGAATCGATTGCTCAAACTCAGGAACCCTAACACTCAACTCCTTCAATAATTTGCCAAAATACTCGATTTTCAGAAGAAATTGAGCTTAAATACAAGTGTTGGAGGTCCATGCAGGGCTACACGAAGCCATTGAGGTGTTGAGGGTGGTGTTTTCGTGTCACACGGCGAGAATCGCTGGTGGTGACTCACCAAAATGCACTAACTCGTTCAACTCTGACCAGAATACTCGAGTACTCTCAGAAATACTCGAGTATTTCGACCAGTTTTTGAAAAATAATAATTTTATTTTCTTTTCTTCCAAAACCTTTCCTATAATTGCTTCTAGGTACCAAATCAGGGACTAATATGCAAAATATTTATTTATGCATAAAATAATTACCAAAATGAATTCTAACAATATAAACTCAGGTTTTGAGCAAAGATTAAAAATAGAAATAATTTATTATAATAAACTTTATAATTAATATTCCATTAATTGGGGATTAAATTTTTGGGGTGTTACAATTTTCGTAAAAATTTGCACCATTTTTTTTAAAAACAAACATTCATTTCCAATTTATTTATCATACAACTTACGTAAAACATTACCTACATTGATGCAACATATTTAAAACATTTAGGCAGTAAAGAAAACTTCCTCAAAATCACTTTTTCAACATTCATACACACATAACATTCACATAAAAGTCTTAACACAAAAACTCATACACATTCTCATTCCAAAACAATTTCTACGGTTAATGCAACTAAGTTAAAATTCTGGACAGCATGTGTTATAATTCTTAAAAATCACTTTTCTCTTAAATGGCTTATCCAAAAAGCATGCCACTTTTTCCTATGGTTTACTTACAAATTCTATTACAAAATATGATTAAATTTGATTCAAATTAAAAGTTTATGCTTTCTGGGCAGCCACCCAAACAAAGTTGCATCACCCTTAAACTCACTATTTTTCAAGTTCTATAATTTATACAAAAAAGTTTATAGTCTAAAAGCTAAAAATGAAACTTAACTTGAAAAAAAAATCATGTTTCCCTGTTTAATTCAATTCTAGACAGAAGCACCATTTTTTTTTTAGAAAATCATTTTTATTCAATTTAAAACACATACTTTTACTCTATACCTTATACTATATACTTATACACAATTAAACATCACAAACACAAATAAAAATTAAACTCATGGGACCTACGGTCATATTAAAATATTATTTTAAAAATAAAAATTTATTTTTTCAGAATAATTATTTTTACCGAAAAGTAATTAATTTAACTCTTATTTCATGCAATTACGTCAAATAAATAAAATACAATTATCGTACAACATTTAGACACTTAGAAAAATCTAAAAATTTACCTAACTGCCTAATAAAATTTCGGCCTAATGTGATGTCCTGGATGGTGAGGTCCTCCAAGGGTAGGAGAAGACCTTCAAAGGAGCCTCTATCTAGGGTTGATATGTGATGTTTGGTGGGAGTCCTCAAGTGGCTAAGGAAGAGAGCCAGGAAGTAACCCTAATCACTGGTGTGTGAGAGTGACAATTAGGGTTAGAGGACGTACCTGAGCCCCATGTAGTACGGAGCTACTTATAGGGGGGAGCTGGTTGCCCTAATGGGCTTGCTTTAGGCCCAAGTAGGGCCAGCCTGTACTAAGCTATGAGTGGATGAGCTGTCCTTGTGGATAAGGTGATGAGCTGTCCTTGTGGATAAGATGGGAAGACGTCATCATGTCCTTGGTGTCGGACTTAAGGTGTCAGACTTGGGAAGATGGCGGACTTGGGAAGGGGCACGAGGTCGGCCTGTATCTGGCATCTGTTCGGCCGTTGAGCTTTGAGCTCGGCCGAGCGTTTAGAAGGCTTCCAGAAGGGTCCTTAGGTCTTGGGTAGTGGTTCTGAGGACCTCGGCTAGGCCGAGTCCGCCACATAAGCCCCCCAGCTCGGTCAAGGCTATCTGAGCCTTGTTCCAAGGTTCTGGTTTAGGTCCTTTTCCCGAATCCACCACATAAGGGCCGAGTTCACCACATATAAGCCCCCCAGTTCGGTCAAGGCTATCTGAGCCTTGTTCCGAGGTTCTAGGGAGTTCGGACGATAAATCTGTCAATAGCTGGATCCAGCTATCTCTGACGTCTTCTCATTATGACGGAGCGGGTTTGACAGCTGTCTACTCATCAGTACCGAAGTGACGTTTGCTTTTACCGGATCTGACATGTGTCAGAAATCACGACCTACGAAGTGTCACCATCATTGTGACGTTGCTCGAGGTCCATTATTTCAGCTGTTGCGTGCCACGTGTCCCAGTTGATATGACTGCATGCTGGGTTGGGCCTTTTGGGCCAAGCCCAAATTTCGAAAATGGAGGGAAGATGGTTCCTCTTCTCCTATTTTGACAAAAACCGCTCCTCTTCTTCTCTCTACCAAACAGTTGCTCTTTCACTCACTCACACCAGTCCCATTCTCCCTCTTCCCTTCGAAACTGCACTTTGAAACTGTGCTCCTCTTACCTTCCTTCTCGCAAGAAGATCAACAGCAAGTTACTTTCTCCCTCCCATTCATTCTTTACGGTCGCATACTCGAGGTATTCTCTTACTCCTTTTTTCTTTTTGTTTTTGCCTTTTCTTCTTCTCTGTTCTGGTTTGCCTGGGCAGGATTTAGGATTTTAAAGGTTTTGTTTCTATAGTGAGGGGTGGTTTTTTCTGCCTGTTGGATTTTGTGTTAGTCTTGGGGAATGAAATTGGTGGCTTATAATGTTTCTGGGTTTGGAGAATTTTAGGACTTGTTGGAGGGTTTTTGCTTTCATTTTTCAAGAAATCAAAGGGATATACTGGGTTCAATATGAGTAGGGAACGGGTTAGGGAATGGTCTATAGTGATCTCCCTATCTTGTAGCAGTAACGAGGAAGAGGACGGCTCCTTTTCCTCATCCTGTTCCTCCCTGGAGGTCGACGAGGAATATGAGGAACAGGTTCTAGAGGTTGATCCCATTGAGGTAGTCTATCCTCGGGATTGGGAGCAGAGGAAAGAGTGGGTTTAGCAATACGCCTGGGCCGAGTTTATTGGTGGTGGGGACTATGCTGATCTCGAGAATATGGGGGAGGGAACAGGATACGAATGGGGGGTGCCTATGGTAGAGGGGGGGTGCTCGCCCCTCGGAACGACTTCGAGGGGGGTTTTCTGGGGGGTTATTCTTTGTAACCCGTAGGACTAACATCGAGCTCCCCTGTTCTTCCACAGGTACCATGCCGCCCAGGAAATGCGTCAGCCGACCCGAGCTGTACCCTGCGCCCACCGATGCCGACCAATATCAATGGGTCGACGTGGAGCCAAAGGGAGTGCAATCTAGTTTAGATTCCGAGGATAAGCTCTCCGACGTGAAGAGAGCTGTACTACCCTGTTCGGGAGATGCCATTGGTACTTCTTATGAGGTTCTTGCTTGTTCGGCAAATGACAGGATATGCACCAAGACTGATGACAACTCCTTCTTTTTTTATGCCGACTTGATTCACAACCTCGGCGTGACCTTGCTGTTCACCGACCTCGAGATGAGGGTTCTGAAAGAGCTCGGACTGGCCCCTTCGCAACTTCATCCCAACACCTGGTCGTTCCTGAGGGCGTTTCAAAAGTATTGCGGGGCCAAAGGGTTGGTATGCACAGTTCGGCTCTTTCTGTGGATGTACAACCCGTTCGTCAGTAACAAAGACGGGGTTACTGGTCGACTTTGGGTATCGGCCAAAGCCCGAGCTCGCTGTGGGCTGTTCGGAATGTTTACGGAATCTTGGAAGCACTTTAAGCCCAGATTCTTCAAGTACAGGTTCGTAGGCACTGGCCGACCTTGGTTCCGGGACGAGACGGGTCCGAGGTTTCCCTTGGAGTGGACCCCGGAGTTCTTTGATCACCACCTCGGTACGCCACAAAGGTGGTCGGGCGCGACTCTTGATGCCGACGAGGCCGCCACAGTCCACCATTTCCAAAATGAATATCATGCTCGGAAATTCCAACTTGATGTTGGAGTTTTCATGAAGTGTTCTGACAACGAAGTTTTAGCCAAAATTGGTAGTTAACCTTGCACTTATACTCTTGTAAAATTTTCTTTTTTTTTTTTACTGATTTTTCTTTATCTTTTTGTTTCCAGAGGAATATTGGTCGGCAATGTCGTCTAAGGCATTGAAGGCTGCGTTGGGCCGCAAAAGAAAGAGGTCGAAGAGTACTTCCAATGAGGCCGCGACCGCTGACACGACGTCAACCGATTCCGCTCTTCCGCACTCTACTCCACCTGCGGTGATCACTACCCCACCTCCTCCTCACTCTCCATCCCCAAGCACCGAGCTTGTCAATGTTGCCAGTACCCCAAGGTCGACGACCCCCACTACTAGGGCCTCAGTCAAAGAGGCACTTGTGAAGATGTCGGGAGCCGAGTGGAAGAAGATGGCCGAAGGGTTGGCCTATCACTTGAAAAGGTCAACAAATATTTTCAATGTGTTGGCCGATGTTGCTGATGACGTTGCGGAAGGCGTGTCGCCAGCCAGGAAGAGGGCCTGATCTGATATGGCGGCAGAGGTGGCGGAGCTGAGGAATAGTAAAAACTCCGCCGAGCAAAAGTTGGCCGAGTTAGAGGAGAAGCACCGTCAGCAGATGGAGGAGCTTCGGAAAAGTCAAGAGGAGGCCCTGGCCCAAGCGACGACGGATGCAAAGGAGGCTGGTCGGCAGGAAGGGCTGGCCGAGGTGGAGAAGGTGAGGACATTGCTGAAGAGAAGAGCCGCTCAAGCTCTTAAACACAAAGTAGCCGCATATGAATCAGATTTCAATCTTGAGAGGGCGGCAAGTAAAATATTACCATTGCAATAGAGCAGATTCTTCACCTGAACCAAGGACTCCGAATTCGGTATATCGGCGCCTCTGCTGGGTTCGGGGTGGAGGAGGGGAAGATGGTCGATTACGATAAGGATGGGCTCGAGGTTGACCTTGACCAACCCGAGGAGAATCTTCCCAATCCTTTGGTGGAGAAACCGGATGAGGAGTTCAACCCAAACTCGGTTGTCTTGTCCGATGTTGAAGACGAAGCAGCATAAGTCCCTTATGCTGGGCAGCTTGCGATTTGTCAATGTTTTTTGTAACATGTTTGACAATGTTGGATTGTATTTTGCTTTATTGTGTATAACATTTTATTCTTATGCAAGTTCTTTCCAGTTTTAACTTGTTGCATGCTGTTATATTTATGCAAGTTTTTATTCTAACTTGTTGCATACGTACTATGTCCGAGGTCGTTTCTAAGTAAAACTACTTGTGAGAATACAAGTCCCTTACCAACTTGTTGTATTTCGGCCTGATCGGACCTAAAAAATTTGTACCCAAGACCTTGGTGTTTAAAATCTAGTGTAAATAATTCGGATAAACTCGGATGACTCAGTGAGTGCAGTAATCTTATAAGTTTTCCTCTGAATAAAGGTATTGTATATAAGTGCATACGGTAGGGAACTCGGATCTACCAGCCTTAGTCGAGGTGGGTGTCCTCGTCCCCGATGTAAAAGAGAATGCTGAGTGAAGCTATGTGGAGACATTTCACAACAGTCTGTTCTTTATCGGGTGTCCCTTGTACATTGTGCATATGAGCCGATCTTATCTAGAAGACGTTGGCTGTGCATAGCGCCATGCAACATTTTGGTGGCTAGTGCTAAATGAGAAGCTAGTACGTACGTATATAAAATTGTGGCACTTGAGTAATGGGCAAGTTTGTACTTTTTTATTAATTATAAACATGAGTACATTGCCTATGAATTAAAAAGGTGGGTATATCCCAAAGTGGAAAATAAGAGCATGACTAGGGGAAGTAAGTGTAAAATGTTAACAGAAATGAAGATAGAACTTAAACTTTTAGCTGAGGCGGCTGATAACATCTGAGGTAAACCTAGCTGAAGTAGGTTCTCAGTTTTGCAACGTTCCAAGAATTTTTGAGTTCGGCCCCGTCAAGAGTCTCCAGTCTGTATGCCCCAGAGTGTGTTTTTGAAATGACTCCGTAGGGGCCTTCCAAATTTTGAGCAAATTTCCCATCTCTTCGGTTTTTAAGACCGATGTCAGCTCTCCTGAGAACGAGATCACCGACCTCAAAAGACCTGGGTTGTACCGTTTTGTTATGCTGCTTGGCTTGCCTTTCTTTTGCTTTCTTTTCCCGAGCAGAGGCGGCGTCCCAGATCTCTTCGGCCAGTATCAAGTTTTCTTTGATCAAATTTCCGTTTTCCTCCTCGGGTCTGTCCCTCATTCGGAAGGTATGAATCCTTCGTTCGATGGGGATGACCGCATCACAACCATAGGTGAGTCTGAAGGGGGTTTCTCCGGTCGAGGACTGAACTGTGGTCCTGATTGACCAAAGGACCTCGGGTAGAAGATCGGCCCATGCTCCTTTGGCCTATGTAATTCTCTTCTTGAGGCCGTCAACGATAGCTCGGTTTGCGGCCTCGGCTTGGCCATTAGTCTGGGGGTGCTCTACTGAAGAAAACCGATGAGAGATCCCGAGATTCTCAACTAATATCCGGAAGTTGTTGGCAGCGAATTGACTACCATTGTCGATGATTAATGTGAGAGGAAGGCCGAAACGGGAGATGACTAGTTTCATAAAAAATTTCTGGATCCTTGTCGAAGTGATGGTTGCTAGGGGCTCAGCTTCGATCCATTTGGTGAAGTAGTCTATTGCTACCACGATGAATTTTAGCTGGCCTGGAGCCGTTGGGAACTGTCCCACAATGTCCATTCCCCACATGCTGAAAGGCCAGGGAGAAGCTAGAGAGTGGAGCTCCTCGGAGGTTTTCTGATAAACATCGCTGAAGAATTGGCATTGAGGACATCGTCGAACATGGTCAATGGAATCCATAACTAAGGTCGGCCAGAAATATCCAGCCCTTAGTATCTTCCTTGCCAAGGATTTACCTCCGACGTGGTGGCTCCCCATTCCTCCATGGACCTCGTTCAAGGTCTCTTGAGCCTCCTCGGAGGTAAGACATCGGAGGAGTGGGGAAGACATTCCTCTTCTATAAAGGACTCCATCCATAATGACATACTCAGCTGCCTTTCTCTTAAGTTTCTTTGCTTCCTTTTGATCGGCAGGGAGTATTCCATGTTCGAGGTATGCCCTAATCGGATGCATCCAGTTCGGCAGTACTGAAATGGCCATTACTACGCTTGGGGTCGCGATTTGTTCTTGAATGAGGCTTTTATTGTTCCCTCCGCCTTTCGTGCTTGTGAACTTGGAAAGCACATCGGCTCGGGAGTTTGAACTGCGGGGGATATGGGTGATGGAAAATTTGGCAAAATCAAGAGCCTGGGATTTAACTTTATCAAGGTATTTCTGTAGGATAGGATCTTTGGCTTGGTAGTCTCCAACGACTTGGGAAACCACCAACTGGGAATCGCTCATAATTTGGACTTCAGTTGCACTGAGCTCCTTGGCCATGCGGAGGCCGGCAATGACTGCTTCGTACTCGGCCTGATTGTTCGAGGTTAAAAACTCGAATTTCAGGGAGTATTCGATGCTGAGCCCTTCCGCATTTTCCAAAATAACACCAGCTCCTGCACCCTTTTGATTGCTCGAACCATCAACATATATTACCCAAATATCCGAGCTAGAGCTTTGGTGGGGCTCTGTGAACTCGGACACAAAATCTGCCAACACTTGTGACTTGATTGCCTTCCTCGGTTCATAGGAGATGTCGAACTCGGACAGTTCGATTGCCCAGGCCATCATTCTCCCTGCGAGGTCGGGCTTTTGCAGAACTTGTTTAATGGGCTGGGCGGTTCTTACGACAATAGGGTGGCTTTGGAAATATTGTCGTAGCCGCCGTGCAGCCAGGATGAGACAGAATGCGAATTTCTCAATCTTAGAATACCGAAGCTCGGGACCTTGGAGAGCTCGGCTTATGAAATAAACGGGGAACTCACTTCGGCCCTTGTCTCGGACTAACACCGAGCTGAGGGCGGAATCCCCTACGGAAAGATAAATGAAAAGATTCTCCCCCTCTCGAGGGCTGGAGAGAACTGGAGGGGAAGAGAGATATTCCTTAAGCGCAAGGAAAGAGGCTTCACAGTTCTGATTCCAGTTAAAAGTTGTGCCTTTTTTCAAAAGTTGGTACCAGGGTAAGGCCTTCTTCGCAGCTTGAGGAAGGAATCTGGACAGTGCCGCCATCCTGCCAGTTAATTGTTGCACCCCTCTGAGGTCGGCAGGGCTTTTCATTTATAATATAGCACGGCATTTGTCGGGGTTTGCTTCGATTCCTCTCTCGGAGAGCATGAATCCGAGGAAGGCACCAGCGGGGACCCCGAAGGTACACTTCTCCGGATTCAATCTCATCCTATGTGCTCTTACCTTCTCCAGAACCATGGTTAGATCTCGGACATGGTCTTCCCTTTTCTTGCTCTTTGTAATCATGTCATCGATATAGACCTCCATGGTGGTACCAATGATCCCATCAAAAACTTTATTCATCATCCTTTGATAGGTTGCGCCAGCATTCTTTAGGCCGAAAGGCATGACAGTGTAACAATAAGTTGCCTTTCCGGTCGTGAATGTGGTTTTGTCTTGATCAGGGGGATACATAGGGATCTGATTGTATCCCGAATATGCATCAGTGAATGACAACAATTGGTAGCCTGCTGAATTATCGACGAGCTGGTCGATAATCGGCAGCGGATACTGGTCCTTGGGGCAGGCTTTGTTGAGGTCGGTGTAATCCACACACATCCTCCAACTGCCGTTTGCCTTTTTAACCAACACAGTGTTTGCAACCCATTCGGCGTATGGGACTTCTTTTATAAACCTGGCTTCGAGCAACTCGGACACCTTTTCCTGGATGACTTTTTCTTTCTCGGTCCAAACCCGTCTCATCTTCTGCGCTACTGGCCTTGCCTTCGGGTCTACACTGAGCTTGTGACAGATAAATTTCGGGTCGATCCCCGGCATATCGGCCGAGGTCCAAGCAAACAGATCCAAATTAGCCCGCAACAGCGCGATGATCTCATCCTGGATCTCCTTAGGGAGGTCGGCACCCACTTTGACAGTTCTGCTGGAGTTAGCAGGATCGATGGGAATTACCAACCATTCTCCTTGAGGAGACGGTCTGAGATCATCCTGTTCGGCCCGGACATCCAATTCAGCCAAAAGGACCTTCCCTTTGGCTAATGTCGGACCAGAGAGTTCTTCTTGCTTTTTCTTATTTTTCCGTAGACTCGCATTATAGCAGAGTCGGGCTTTGAGCTGGTCGGCTTTGACGGTGACAAGGTTGTCGTCAGAACCGACGAATTTCATCGCTAAGTGAACTGTTGAGACCACTGCCCCGAAGGCTTGCAGGGGATGCCGCATGGTCTAAAGGTGTGATCGCAGAGGCTTGAAGGGTGGCTCGTTCGGCGGGATGCCGCATGGGCCATCTCTGATGCGACGATAGTGACGGTGGGTGAGGAGGGGGGGTGGTGGGCACCTTGCTGCCCTGTTAGCCTCAAGGTGTGATCGCAGGTCCTCAGTTGACGGGATTCTCCCTGGTCGCTCCCTCCTCCTCTTCCGATCTGGCTGTGCTTCAGACATGGTAGTGTCTTCTGGATGGGGATGAAGTTTATCTCTTCCCACAGACGGCGCCAATGTGATGTCCTAGACGGTGAGGTCCTCCAAGGGTAGGAGAAGACCTTCAAAGGAGCCTCTGTCTAGGGTTGATATGTGATGTTTGGTGGGAGTCCTCACGTGGCTAAGGAAGAGAGCCAGGAAGTAACCCTAATAACTGGTGTGTGAGAGTGACAATTAGGGTTAGAGGATGTACCTGAGCCCCATGTAGTACGGAGCTACTTATAGGGGGGAGCTGGTTGCCCTAATGGGCTTGCTTTAGGCCCAAGTAGGGCCAACCTGTACTGAGCTATGAGTGGATGAGCTGTCCTTGTGGATAAGGTGATGAGCTGTCCTTGTGGATAAGATGGGAAGACGTCATCATGTCCTTGGTGTCGGACTTAAGGTGTCGTACTTGGGAAGGGGCACGAGGTCGGCCTGTATCTGGCGTTTGTTTGGCCGTTGAGCTTTGAGCTCGGCCGAGCGTTCAGAAGGCTTTCTGAAGGGTCCTTAGGTCTTGGGCAGTGGTTCTGAGGACCTCGGCTAGGTCGAGTCCGCCACACCTAATAAAAATAAAATAAAACCAATGGCAAATCATTTTATCACATACTCATAAATGTTATACGAATCACATATATTTAACAATAAAACAATTACACACTTAAACATTGACAAAAATCATTTTATTACTTCCTCTAGGCCTCACGGCTAATTTGGGTCTAATATATCATGTTTTTGAGTATTAATTAACTCCCTTTTACTATGGATTTGGTTTGTTTCTTAATTAAATTTAGGATTTTATTATGTTTTTAGGAAGTTTAGGTAATTTAGAATCCTTGAACGTTTTGATCCGTTTTGGGTTTGATTTCTGGTATATGAAGCTTAATATGATGATTTGTGCTTTGGAATGGAAAACAGCTTTGAAGACCATGAGATTGGAGCTGGAATTTTAACACCCCTAATTTTCGTCTCCCGAATAATAAGGAAATTAATAATAAATAAAGTTTTATTATTAATTAATATAGATTTTCCAAGTTTACGTTTTGTATTTAATTAGCCTTGACATATAAAAATAGGTGAAGGTATTTTTATATGATTATTATATACAAAAATATGGATATTGCATTTTAGTCCTTGGGTGAGGACCTAAATGTAATATTAGAAAGGTTTTAAAAGTGTTAATTTTTAAATTTTACACTGACCTAACCGGTTAGTAATGCCCTGTAACCGGTTACACGATGAACTCAGAAACTGGGTTAGTGGATTTTGATGAGTAATCACTGCAATTACCCCTTAATTGCCACGAATCCCACTCGATTCATAGTGGGAAACGCGTGTCGCCTTGCATGAGAAGCCAATTTCACTACAAAAGCTGGGATTTAGATCAAAAACAGGATTTTGATGAGTGTTGGTTGGGAAATCTTCAGTTCTAGGGTTCTTGATTCATCTGGTTTGATTCCTCTTCTGTGTGGAGAGTGGGACTTTGAGTGATACACGAACACGAAGCTTACATCCAGAGCTTTGTGTTGATATAAAAATTGTGAGCCAAAAGTGTGTGTGGAAGGAGAAATCGATCTCTGAAGTTGCAGCTTGAAAAACTGGTCGAGTGCTGTTTTTGTTCTTGGAAGCTAGGTTTAAGCTCTGATTTTGGTATGTACAGGTAACCTTTAAGCCTCAAATCACTTTGATCCTTAGTGCATGTTACCTAGAGCAAGTCCTAACCATTTTCCCTAATTTGTTTGGTCAATCTCTATGTTAAAATCCCTGGTATTTGGACCCTGTTGCTGAAATCGTGGGTAAGAGCAGAACTAAGGATTTTTGGTGGAATCTATGGATTTTTCTTCAATCTCAGTGTCATTACTCATCAAACACTATCCTAAGTTATGGGAGAAGTTTACCTTATACTAGATTAAGGCTAAATTATGTGTTTTAGGATTTGAGTCAACAAAGACTCAAAAAGGGCATTATATAATTATATAAAAAGGCTTGGAGGCCATTTCTGCAGCTCACTACTTTTTGAGCAAGTTTGATAACCTGCATGCAAGTGATTTTGATGATTGAATCATAATCTAAATGCTTATTGTGAGTTTTGTGATATCAAGTTGTGTTTATGTTGGTTTATATGCAATTTGATACTCTAAATTGAATGCATGCAAAGGAATATGTTTTCTGTGGTTAAGCATATTTATTTTCAAGTATGTGACCTCTGGTAATGACTGAAATTGGTTAGATTTGAGTATGGTGGAAAATGGTATGTAAAATTCCTTTCTGCAGTGTACACTCTGCATAATCTAACCGGTTATTCGAATTCTGTAACCGGTTAGATACTGTCAGTTTTCAAAGAAAATGAATTTCTGAAATTGGCCATGTGTTCTTACCATTTTCACTCAAGTCTATACTCTAATTTTATTTGAAATCAATCTGAAAACATGTTAATGAACACTGTTTATTTCAGATTGTAATTGATGAGTCAATGCCTTAATGTTATAAGATAATTTCAAGAGGGAGTTATGCTAAATTGGAATTGGATTGTGATTTAGACTTTTGAATGATGAAATCAGTGGGATTTGAGGTATATAACAAAGCTAAGACTCTGTTTGTGGATTGGGTAGAGAATTCAAGAAAAATGGTTTTCTGAATTTCAATGGTTAGTAGGTTCAGGTCTGTAATTCTAACCGGTTAGCCTGAGACTGTAACCGGTTAGTACCTGAAACTGAAAAATAAAAGTTAAATCTTTTAAGTGAAAAGTTTGATACCATTGGTTAAGTTTTTCTCAATCCAAGTCTAATGGCATGTTTTTAAGTTAATTCATGGATGAATTTTTATGCCAAAGATTATACCTCACATTAATCATTCAAAAGAGAATTTGAGTTATTTCTAAATCACAATAATTAAATTAAAGATAAAAACAAACCTTAATAATTGTGCATTCATGCATAGAGGATGGAAAATAGGTTGGTAAGAAACGATTATCATATTCCGGGAATATGATGAGGGTACTTCGGGAGTACCAAATTTGTGTAACCTACTTGATGACACATTCTGGGAATGTGGCCAGTGTCTGGGACATGGTTTTTATACGTTCTGGGAACGTGATGCACACTCTGGGAGTGATGTTTGATTTTCCAAGTATGGTTTAGCATACGTTCTGGGAACGTATGTTAGTGTTCTGAGAACACATTGGTGTATTGGATGGACGTCCAAGATGGACTAGTATTGGAGGCCTCAGTTGTGGATAGAAATCATGCATCATGCCACTTGCATTATAAGAGATATAATGTTGAAAATTGGTATGCTCATATGTACTTCCATTATTGTCTGTCCATGATATACTTGTGTTTGGAATTTTAGTCTTTATTGATTATGTATATGTGTATACTTACTCCCTATGCCCTGCTTAGGTGATGGCCAGATACCTAGCCTGCATCGAGATACGCCCTATCCCTAGTGGTATACGGACGTACGAGGAGCACCGAGCCACCTTTGAGGGGGAGGTGGAGATTACTCTCTACCACCCTAACCCTTTGGTTCGGGTGCGATCTCGTAGGTTTAAGATCCCTTTAGTCTATACTATGCATGTTCCACCCTTTTACTCATATAGAGGACCACCCCCGACTCGACCAGTGCGCCGATTTCATAGTTTTCGTTTTAGATCTGCTACTCGTACTCATCCCTCATCACATAGAGTTGTTACTGCGGAGACTCCTTCTCTTGGTCCGGCTGATTTTGAAAGGACTGCTTCTGCAGATCCTAGGCCCAATGGTGGGGTCTCTGCATAGTCGGGCGAGGTCGAGGAGGATCCCGTGGAGGATGAGGACGAGGAGTAGGTGCCTGTCGAGCCTACTGTTTCTACTCGAGGTGGACCTGCTGGTTCCTAGGAGCTTGCATAACATAGATGTTTTGGATCCTAGGTCTAGGGATAGAGCTGCAGAGGATCAGAGGAGCTGCTGAGGACATGGATGACCTGCTCTAGGACTTCTATTTTGATCTTGTTATATATTGTACATATTTTGAGAGGTCTTAGAGTGAGGTTTATTTTTGAGCAGCTGGTTATGTATATGTTCTACCAAAACTTGCTATCTCAACTTTGTTACTTGCTACTTGATACTGGTGGGGTGTTTTTATATTATGATATATATATATATGAAGTTTTTACCTCAGCAGTTCCCCACAAGTATTATTTTTACTTCCGCATACTCTGATTTTGGTTAAAAAGGATTCGGCAAATAAATTTATATGCTACAAATCCGATTAACTCAAGAGACAATTAATATGTTTTTAATCAACGCTACGGATATGTTTTATTATATTAAAAAGGCGTTGTCTCGAGAGACTTTTGTAAGTTAAGGTATTATAAAGCCGAATTCCAATTATTCGTCAAGGTTAAAGATGTTTACAATTGAGCAAGTATAAAAGGAAAAATTTTCTAGACCAAATTTTTGATAGCAAGTATTCTATATTTGGAAATATTTATTATTTTCAAGATATAAAACAAGGGTGTCACACGTTGGTGGTATCAGAGCAATGGTCCTGTTCATCATGGCCCTGATGATGCAGATAAGTATGATATTCAATATTATTTGAATATGTTTGAGTAAGTCCTCAAATAAGCTAGTTGTGTTTATGTTTTAAAGACCTTTTAGTGACCCAAAGCCCATAGTGCAGGTCTTTCTATGGCAACCAGAAATAGAAATTATACGAATGAAATGTTAGAGCGTATTACGACTGTGCTGGAAGGTATGCAACAACAGCAACAACAGCCACCTCAAGGACGAGCTGGTAACCCACATGTTGGTAATGTGGTAAATCATGATGCTAAGACTCTGTCGGAGTTTAGAAAATGCAATCCACCAAGGTTTGAAGGAGGATACAAACCTAATGAGGCAAATAAGTGGTTCTATGAAATCAACAAGATTTTCAGAACTTTAGACTGTTCGGATGATCAGAAGGTAACCTATGCAGTTTAGATGCTTCATGGAGAGGCTGAGAACTGGTGGGATCATACGGTACAATTGCTGAACTTTGAGAGAAGAGCAATCAGCTGGGGAGTGTTTATGGAGAAATTTCTTAATAAATACTTTCCAGAAGATTTAAGGAGAAAGAAGGAGGTAGAGTTCATGCAATTGAAACAGGGGGATATGAGTGTAGGAGAATATGCTGCTAGATTTGAGGAGTTGATGAAATATTCTCCCTACTACTTGAATAACCTTGATGAAAGGAGTAAGTGTGTCAAGTTTGAAGGTGGACTGAGACCGGAGTTGAAGTCTATTTTCAGTTACCAGAGAATTCAGAGTTTTCCAGCACTTGTGGATATGTGCAGAATGTATGAGGATGATAAGAAGACTGAGTTGGTAGGAAGCCAAGGAAAGGGTAGTGGACAAGGTTATGGACCACAGAGGAAGAAGATATTTGGTCACCGGAATAAGGGTCCATATACTCATAAGAACAAAGGCAAGGGCAAGGCTGTGATTGATAACAGGAACAAGTCTCGCGATAATGCTCCTTATTGTAAGAAGTGTAGACATTATCACCTTGGTCAAGTCTGCTGATCCACAGGAGGGTGTTTCAAATGTGGAAAGCAAGGTCATTTTGCCCGTGATTGCAGAGAGCTCGCAAAAGGTGATGCGAAAGGATTTGCTGGCAAGTCTGTGGTGCAAGGAAAAGTGTTTACCCTGAGTGGTAATGAAGCAACCCAAACCCCGAATCTCGTGCAAGGTAACTTTTTTCTTAATGATCAACCTTGCAAGATTATGTTTGATTCTGGAGCTACACATTCTTTTGTTTTTCCTGAATGTGTGAGTAGGTTGAATCTTGTTGTTTCTGATTTGCCTTGTTATCTTAGTATAGATACCCCTACTGGAGTACCCATCTTTACCTCTAAGGTTTGCTTAGGGTGTGAAGTTGAAATTTTGGGTCGTGTTTCTAAAGTAGATTTGGTTTGTCTCCCTAAGTTACAATTAGATGTGATCTTGGGTATGGACTGGTTGATGAAGAACCAAGTGATCATCAATTGCGAGAGAAAGACAATCCAATATAAAACCCTTGAACCTGAAGGTTACATGTGTTTATTCTCTGCTATCGGAGAAGAAGAGACAATGTCGATAGAAGAGATTCCTATGGTGAGAGAATTTCCGGAAGTATTTCCTGAAGAGATACCAGGATTACCTCCGAAGCGAGAAATAGAGTTTGGGATTGACTTAGTTCCTGGAGCTGGTCCCATCTCTATTGCTCCTTATAGAATGGCACCATCGGAAATGGCAGAAATGAAAAAGCAGATAGAAGAATTGTTGCAGAAACAGATGATCAGGCCATGTGTTTCGCCTTGGGGAGCTCCGCTACTGTTTGTAAAGAAGAAGGATGGAAGTATGAGAATGTATGTGGACTACAGACAATTGAATAAGGTCACCATTAAGAATAAGTATCCTTTGCCAAGGATTGATGACCTTATGGATCAAGTTAGAGGGGCTGCAGTGTTTTCAAAGATTGATCTGAGATCAGGCTATCATCAGATCAGGATAAAGGAGGAAGATATATCCAAGACTGCATGTCGATCTCGATATGGTCATTATGAGTATGTTGTGATGCCGTTCGGATTGACTAATGCACCTGCTATTTTCATGGATTTTATGAACCGGATCTTTAGACCATACCTGGATTTTTTTTGTAGTGGTGTTCATAGATGATATTTTGGTCTATTCTAAGAGTCCGGAGGAGCATGAAGAACATCTCAGGATTGTGTTGAAGGTCCTGAAGGAGAAGCAGTTGTATGCCAAACTTGCGAAATGTGAGTTTTGGTTGAATGAAGTGAAGTTTCTTGTGATCTCTAAGGAAGGAATTGCGGTGGATCCATCAAAGGTGAGTTCAGTGTTGAAATGGGAACAACCTAAGACTGTGACTGAAGTGAGAAGTTTCTTAGGGCTGGCTGGATACTATCGTCGGTTATAAAAGGATTTTCCATGATTGCATTGCCTTTAACCAAGTTGACTCGGAAAGATCAACCGTTTGTGTGGGACGACAGGTGTGAAAGTAGTTTCCGAGAGTTAAAGGAAAGGTTAACATCGTCTCCTGTGTTAATCTTACCTGACCCTCACAAGAGTTTTTAAGTGTACTGTGATGCATCTAAGCAAGGACTAGGGTGTGTGTTGATGCAAGAGGGAGGAGTAGTGGCTTATGCATCACGACAGTTGAAGAATCATGACGTGAATTACCCGACACACGATTTGGAGTTAGCTGCGATCGTGTTTTCCTTAAAGATATGGAGACATCATCTCTATGGCACTACTTTCCAAGTATTTAGTGACCATAAGAGTTTGAAATATCTGTTCGACCAAAAAGAGTAGAATATGAGGCAAATGAGGTGGATGGAGTTTTTGAAGGATTATGACTTTAAACTCCATTACCATCTGGGTAAGGCGAATGTGGTTGCGGATGCTTTGAGTCAGAAAGCAATCCACATAAGTGCAATGATGGTGAAAGAAGCAGCTTTGATTGAGGAGTTCAGAGACATGAGTTTGTTGACACAAGTGGAACCATCAAGCATCAAGTTAGGAATGTTGCATATCACAAATGAATTCTTGGAAAGAATTCGGGAGTTGCAACAAGCAGATGAAGAGTTGATTGGAAAGATGAGATTAGGTTCGGAGGGGAAGGAACCTAATTTCAAGATTGGGTCGGATGGAATCCTTCGTTTCAGAACAAGGATTTGCATACCAAAAGATCATAAGGTTAGGGGATTGATTCTTGATGAAGCACATAAGAGTCGGATGAGTATGCATCCTGGATCAACCAAAATGTATCAGGATTTGAAGAAAATGTTTTGGTGGACTGGTTTGAAAAAGGATGTTGCGGAGTATGTGGCTTCATGTTTAATTTGTCAGAAAGCTAAGGTAGAGCATCAGAAACCGGGAGGACAGTTGCAACCCTTAAGCATCCCTCAATGGAAGTGGGATAGTATCTCAATGGATTTTGTATCTGGTTTGCCAAAGACAACAGCAAATCATGATGCAATCTGGGTGATTGTGGATCGGTTGACTAAGTCGGCGCATTTTATTCCGATAAATATGCGCTATCCTTTGAATAAGCTTACCCAGATCTATATTAAGGAGGTAGTTCGTCTACACGGAGTGCCTTCAAGTATTGTGTCGGATCGGGATCCTTGGTTTGCTTCACAGTTTTGGAAAGGTTTGCATAACGCTATGGGAACAAGCTTAAAGTTGAGTTCTGTGACACCCTTCCGAATTACCCCAAATATAAAATAGTACTTAAGCTATTATATTGGATAATATATGGACTTGTGAGTGTTAAGAAAATATGGAAATAAAATTTTCTTTTAAAGCGGGTGCACCAATCGTCACTTGGAATTCTTGGAGAATAAAATCTAAATCACTTCGAAACAATTGTATCGAGTTCGGCAATTTCTAAAATCTTTTCACAAATAGGGTAACCTTCGCTCTTTGAAATCATCTTTATATCATACAAGTAATTAAAGCTACCCATGCTTTACTCAATAAAACTGATACCATCAAATCATATTTATAGCCGAGCTCTTAAATGGATTAAGTCAGAGTAAGCGGAAATTATTGGACTATGCAGCTAATAGAATATAAACATAGGTTTTCTATATAATAAAAGTCAGAAGTACATAGTCCCATTATGATAGTCTCCAAGATCCAGAAGTACAAGTCCATAAAAACAGATCTACATAACAGTGTAACCACAACCCTAGAGTACTCCAAAAGTATATCTACACGGTATAAACATAACCAAAATACAACTCCAGGGTAGTCACGTAGATCTGGCAGCATCAGAGGTAGTAGTAGTAGTAGTAGCAGTCTCCCAAAAGTAAGAGTAGTAAGGTAGTGGCATCATCATCATCATAGCAGCAGCAAAACTCCTCCACAGCCTCCACACACCGGATCCTCTGATCCTCATCACATACCATATGCACATACCTAGGGATCGTCGTCATTCCAATCACTCCCAGTAGAATGCACGACAGGCTCGCTCCCACTCTCGTCCTCCACCGGATCCTCCTTGATCTCATTCGAGGGAGAGTGTACCGTACCACTGGGTACCGGGTCAGGTGATGGTGAAACCCTGACTGGGCTCCTCGGATCAGAAGGGGGAGTCTCCTCGCGGACAACTCTCAAAGTAAAAGGGTGAGAGCGGGTAGGTCGAAAATGAAAACTATGGTAAGAGCGAGCTGGTCGCATGGGAGGTGGTCCATGGTAAGTGTAAAACGGGGGTACGTGCATAGTGTATATGATGGGAATCCTAAACCTACGACGACGGAATCGCATCAGCGGGTTCGGGTGGTAGAAGGTAATCTCTACCTCCCCCTCGAACACCGCGCAATGGTCCTCATAGATCCATATGCCACTAGGAAGTGGCCGGATCTCGATGCAAGCAATGTAACGAGACATCACCTACAAGGGCATAGGGGTAAGCAATTCTATACACATAATCAACAGAGAATAAATTGTGCAATATGTGTATGTAAATATGCATCAATTAACAACAATCACATATAACACTTAGCAGTTAATTAATGCACATAGGATGTTCACACTTATTTCATTTATCACAATTAATTTAAATGAGTGGCATGATGCATGACTTTAGCTCTCAAGCCTATCTCCATCATACTATGTCCCTCTCTGACGTCCATCCCTGACAACCCAGCACTCAACAGTGCGTTGTATTCCTAGGTATACAACAATTCGTACATTCACCTAGAATGTACACGTCAAGCTTGGAATCCATGCCACCCGAGCATATCCCGTCATCCAAACGGACCGTCATCCAAACGGTATAACCACATCGGCATCCACTAAGCCGACCACGTCAACGACGTGTCATCAAGCAAGCGTATTGGCACTCCCAGAGGCCCTCCACATGTTTAAAAAAAACATGATATACGTCCTACCATCCAAACTCCAGAATGAATGCATTTCGTTATTAGACTTAAAGGAAGTTGATTAATAGTTTTCAGGCCACCTAGGCTTGTTTCATTATCAAAAGGATCGTCACCAAACGATCTAATTATATTAATCAATTTCTTTAAGTCTTGATCCCTTGGATTATTGTTATTAATTTCTTAACCAAATGAGTCAGAATTGAAAATGGTATTTTCAGGTTCTGGGCAATTTACTCGAGTAAAATTCAGTACACTCGAGTGTTCTTCAAGTTTTCCAGATTACTCGAGTGTTCTTAGAGTTACTCGAGTGTTCATGACTTTCTGAGGATTTGGGTTTGAAATTCATTAAATTACTCGAGTAGTTCATAGGTTACTCGAGTGTTCACCCTGATTTCCAGAATACTCGAGTGACCTTGAATGACTCGAGTTGTTGACCTTAACTTGTCCTCAGGTCATGCTCGATACTCGAGTAGTAGACACGATACTCGAGTGTTCTAACTTCATTTACAATGTTTTTCAAACGTTTTACTCGAGTACCCTGTTTATTACTCGAGTGTTTCGCAGCAGTTTACACAGAAAACTTAGTTTTATCATACCAATTTCATTTCTACTCATTTCCAGTCCATTCCAAGGATCAACATAGTTCACATAACATAATTTAAGCATGTTACAACATTCATTTCATATCAAAACACAGATTTGACAGAGAATTCGATAATCATGCATGAAAACACATTTTAACAACTCGATACCTCAATTTGCATAATAAGCACAATACACATGAAACAAAGTTCATTTAAGCTTGCATGCATGATATATAACTTGCTCAACACAGTTTTAGAGCATGGATTGGTCTCCAAACCAAAGTTCCTATTCAATCTAAGCCCTTAGAGCCTCTTGGTGGCTCTCTAACACAATTCATGAAATTTAATCTCTATCTAGTGAATATAATTACTTCCCCTTACCTCTTTGACGTGAATCAAACAAGAAATCCCCAAAGAAAAGCTCCACAACTCTCATACCAACTTCAAGCACCACATGCAGAGCATTTTGAGTGCAACACCAAAGTGGAATTGGTTTACCCATGAAACAGAGAATAAAATTGGGGAAATTAGATTTTCTAGAATCTATGCAACATAATCTAACTAAGGAAACCGAATTTGAGACTCAAGGATTCGTGAGCTTACCAGAAACCCAAAGTAAGCTCCCAGAACTGATGACAGCAACTCAACCTCAACTTCTCAGCTTCGATTCTAACAACACACTCACTCTCAGCTCACAATCTTTATGTCTATACAAAGCTCGTGATATGAGCTTTGTATTCGTGTATCACTCAAGCCTTAACACTCAGAATTGAAAGAGAATCGAAGAGGGCAAATTCGAAACCCTAACTTTGTCAACAAGAGAAAGATTGAGCAAAATTCCTAGCTTCACGGTGTTGATGGGTTTAAATAGAGACAGAGGGAGCTCATGCATGTCGACACGCCACCCATGGCGTTGGCAAGGAGACGATTTCGTGGCAGGAGAAGGGAACCGTTCATGGTGACTCATCAAACGCACTAACTCGTGCAGTTTGACCCAGAATACTCGAGTATTCAGAATAATACTCGAGTGTTTTGCCCAATTTTTGAAAAATAATTATTTTATTTACTTTCCCTCCAAAACCTTTCCTATAATTGCTTCTAGGTCCCAACCCAGGGACTAATATGCAAAACTTCTATTTTATGCATTATAATATTTATTAAATAATTTCCACACATAAGCTAGTCATATGAATACATATTTTAATCAAAGATTAATATAGAAAGTATTAATTATAATTAAATTATAATTAACATTTCATTAATCGGGGATTAAAATTTTGGGGTGTTATACTACTCCCCCACTTACAAGGAATTTCGTCCCCGAAATTCAATTCATACAAACAAGTCAGGATAGTCCTGACGCATCTTATCCTCTAATTCCCAAGATGCTTCTATCACATCACCACAAACCCAGACGACTTTGACCAGACGAATATCCTTCCCTCTAAGCTGCTTGATCCTTCGATCTTCAATGCGAATTGGTACAGCTTTGAAGGTTAGGTTCTCATGAATTTCTAAGTCATCAGGTTGGATTCTAAGAACAATGGTGGGGTCATGGACATATCTCTTCAACTGAGACACATGGAATACATTGTGAAGGTTAGCTAATGACGGAGGCAGGGCTAACTGATAAGCTACTGGGCCGACTCTTTTGAGGATTTGATAGGGACCAATAAACTTAGGTGATAGTTTCTGGGTTTTCAAGGCTCTACTAACACCTTTTGTTGGTACTATTCTAATGAATACATGGTCTCCTTCGGCGAACTCTAAAGGTTTCCTCCTCCTATCAGTATAAATTTTCTGCCTACTCTGAGCCGTCTTCATCTTCTCTTGTATCATCTTGATCTGTTCCGTGGTCTCTTGCACAAAATCTGGCCCTACCAGAGAACTCTCCCTCACTTGAAACCAGCATAACGGCGTCTGGCACTTTCTCCCATAAAAAGCTTCAAATGGTGCCATTCCAATGCTCGTGTGGTAACTGTTGTTGTAAGTGAACTCCACGAGTGGCAACATTTGTTCCCAATTCCCTTGACCTTCCAACGCACAGGCTCGCAAAATGTCCTCCAGTGACTGAATAGTCCTCTCCGTTTGACCATCAGTCTGAGGATGGTATGCAGAACTTAACTTCAATTTTGAACCCAAAGCTCTATGAAGATCTTCCCAAAACTTCGATGTAAACCTCGGGTCGGGATCTGACACAATACTTGACGGTACCCCATGCAGACGAACAACTTCCTTGATGTACAACTGGGTGAGCTTTTCCAACGAGTAGCGCATATTCACGGGAATGAAATGTGCCGACTTGGTCAAACGATCTACGATCACCCAGATTGCATCATGACCAGTAGATGTCCTTGGTAATCCCGACACAAAATCCATCGAGATACTATCCCATTTCCATACGGGAACTTCCAAAGAAAGTAACTCTCCTCCTAGCCTTTGATGTTCCACTTTTGCCTTTTGACACACCAAACAACGTGCCACATATTCAGCTACGTCCTTCTTCAAACCAGGCCACCAAAATAGCTTCTTTAGGTCCTGGTACATTTTGGTAGCTCCTATATGCATACTCATCTTACTCTTATGCGCTTCATTCAGAATCATTCTTCTTACTTCCAAATCATCAGGGACGCATATCCTTTTCTTAAAACGCAGGATTCCATCCTTCCCTTCTTGAAATTCCAACTCCTTACCTTCTTGCATCAACTTCTTTTTTTCCATAAGCTTATTATCCTTGTGTTGCAATTCCCGAATCCTTTGCAGAAACTCATTAGCAATCTGCAACATCCCCATCTTAATACTCGTCGGCTCTACTTGCATCGTCAGGCTTAAATCCCAGAACTCTTCTATCAACTCAGCTTCTCTGACCATCATTACACTGATGTGCATTGCTTTTCTACTCAATGCATCTACCACAACATTGGCCTTCCCAGGATGGTAATGGAGCTCGAATTCGTAGTCCTTCAAAAACTCCATCCATCGGCGCTGCCTCATATTCAACTCTTTCTGATCGAAGAGGTACTTTAAACTCTTATGGTTACTGAACACCCGGAACGTAGTGCCATAGAGATAGTGCCTCCAGATCTTTAACGCAAACACCACAGCTGCCAGCTCCAATTCATGGGTTGGATAGTTCATTTCATGAACTTTTAGCTGTCTCGAGGCATAGGCGACGACTTGCCCTTCTTGCATCAAAACACTCCCAAGACCTTGTTTCGATGCGTCACAATACACATCGAAACTCTTCTGTGTATCGGGCAGAATCAATATAGGAGACGATGTCAACCTTTCCTTCAACTCCCGAAAACTCCTTTCACACTTCTCATCCCATAGAAATGGTTGATCTTTCCGAGTCAACTTCGTCAGAGGCAGTGCAATCTTCGAGAAACCTTCAATGAATCTTCTATAGTAACCAGCCAAACCCAGAAAGCTTCTCACCTCCGTGACCGACTTCGGTTGCTCCCATTGCAAAACCGAGCTTACTTTCGTCGGATCAACGGCTATTCCTTTATCCGAAATCACATGCCCCAAGAACTTAACCTCCTTCAGCCAGAACTCACACTTTGTAAGTTTGGCGTACAACTGCTTCTCCTTCAGGATACTCAACACTATCCTCAAGTGTTCAGCATGCTCCTCCGGGCTCTTAGAGTAAATAAGGATATCATCAATGAACACAACCACGAATGAATCTAAATAGGGTCTAAAGATTCGATTCATGTAGTCCATAAAGATAGCTGGTGCATTAGTCAATCCGAACGACATCACGACATACTCATAATGCCCGTATCGGGATCGAAATGCAGTCTTAGAGATATCCTCTTCTCTAATCCTGATTTGATGGTACCCTGACCTCAAATCAATCTTGGAAAATATTGAAGCCCCACGAACTTGATCCATAAGGTCATCGATCCTTTGCAACGGATACTTGTTCTTGATGGTGACCTTATTCAGCTGCCGGTAGTCGATGCACATCCTCATGCTACCATCTTTCTTCTTGACAAATAACACAGGAGCACCCCAAGGTGACACACTTGGTCGAATCATCTGCTTTTGTAACAGCTCCTCAATCTGCTTCTTCATTTCCGCCATTTCCGGTGGTGCCATTCTATAGGAAGCGATAGAAATGGGACCAGCTCCCGGAACTAGGTCGATACCAAATTCAATTTCTCTTCTTGGTGGCAGACCAGGGATCTCGTCAGCAAAAACTTTCGGAAAGTCTCTAACAATAGGAATCTCTTCCATCCTTGGACCATTCTCTTCCACCTCAGTGTTGAATAGACACACGTAGCCGGATGGTTTTGGGTTTCTATAGGTTACTATCTTTTTATCACAATCGATGATCACTTGGTTTTGACTTAACCAGTCCATACCCAAGATCACATCTAATTGTGCTAAGGGTAAGCAGATCAAATCTACTTTAGAGATTTGTCCTAACACTTCTATACAACAGTTAAGACATGCTCTAGATACAACTACAGGAGCATTAGTAGGGGTTTCTACTTGCAAAACATAAGGCATTTCAGACATAATCAAGCCTAAACGGTCTACACATTCATATGAGACAAATGAATGTGTTGCACCAGAGTCAAACAAAACATAACAAGGCTGACCATTAAGCAAGTATTTACCTTGCACCAGATCAGAAGACCGACTTGCTTCCACACCGTTAAGGGTGAAAACCCTTCCTTGGGCCATAGGTCTCTCTGCAGTTCCTCTTGAGTTGGCTTTGACCGGTTCCTTGCAGTCTCTTGCAAAATGTCCCGGCTTTCCACAATTAAAGCAACCACTTGTCCCCCAACACACACGGCCATAGTGATTGCGCTTGCACTTTTCGCAGAATGGAGCCTCGCTCCGATAATTCTTTCCATCATAACCACCAGCTTTTCCTTTGCCTTTCCCTCGGCGATCATATGGACCTTTGCCGCGATTATTGAAACCTTTACGCCTCTGAGGTCCATAGCCTTGATTGTCCTTCTTCTCTGAGACTTGCATCTCCTCAGCCTTGGTGTCGTCTTCATACATCCTACACATGTCCACAAGTGCAGGAAAGCTTTGAATCCGCTGGTAGCTGAAAATCGATTTCAACTTTGGCCTCAAGCCTCCTTCAAACTTAATGCATTTACTCCTCTCATCTGGATTGTTCTGATAGTATGGAGAGTACTTCATCAGCTCCTCAAACTTAGCTGCGTACTCACCCACACTCATGTTTCCTTGCTTCAGCTGCAAGAACTCCACCTCCTTCTTCCTTCTCAAGTCCTCAGGGAAATACTTTTGGAGAAACTTCTCCATGAATACTCCCCAACTTACTTCCCTTCCTTCATATTGCAGAAGCTGCATCGTGTGATTCCACCAATTCTCAGCTTCATCCTCTAACATATAGGTTGCATATGCCACCTTCTGAGCATCCGAACATTCCAACGTTCTCAGAATCTTATCCATGGTGTGAATCCACTTGTTGGCCTCTTCCGGTTTGAATCCTCCTTCAAACTTTGGTGGATTACAGCTCCTAAAATCAGCCAAAGTCTTCGCCTCAGTGTTTCCCACATTACACTGATGAGGCGGATTAACCGGTTGAGATGGTTGTTGAGATTGTCGTTGCATGGCCTCCAGCACCGTGGTGATTCGTTCTAACATCGCGTTGCTGTGATTTTGGTTTCTAGTTGCCATATTAGACCTGCGCTATGGGCTTATGGTCACATATGTTGAACTAAAGAAACTTCCATTACACCACCTATACTAAGGCTCTATCTTAAACGTTTAAATCTACAATCAATTGTGTCTTGTACCCAAAAGAGACAAGATACAAATAAATCAAGACTATTAAAAGCTCAACAAGTAGCATAATAACATTCAATATAGTATAGATGCCTTGGAGATACCTGCTTGATGTTGATGGCTACCTTTCTGAAACTACTTCCACTACTACAGGATCTGACTTTTGCTCTGATACCACTAAGTGTGACACCCTTCCGAATTACCCCAAATATAAAATAGTACTTAAGCTATTATATTGGATAATATATGGACTTGTGAGTGTTAAGAAAATATGGAAATAAAATTTTCTTTTAAAGCGGGTGCACCAATCGTCACTTGGAATTCTTGGAGAATAAAATCTAAATCACTTCGAAACAATTGTATCGAGTTCGGCAATTTCTAAAATCTTTTCACAAATAGGGTAACCTTCGCTCTTTGAAAACATATTTATATCATACAAGTAATTAAAGCTACCCATGCATTATTCAATAAAACTGATACCATCAAATCATTTTTATAGCCGAGCTCTTAAATGGATTAAATCAGAGTAAGCGGAAATTATTGGACTATGCAGCTAATAGAATATAAACATAGGTTTTCTATATAATAAAAGTCAGAAGTACATAGTCCCATCATGATAGTCTCCAAGATCCAGAAGTACAAGTCCATAAAAACAGATCTACATAACAGTGTAACCACAACCCTAGAGTACTCCAAAAGTATATCTACACGGTATATACATAACCAAAATACAACTCCAGGGTAGTCACGTAGATCTGGCAGCATCAGAGGTAGTAGTAGTAGTAGTAGCAGTCTCCCAAAAGTAAGAGTAGTAAGGTAGTGGCATCATCATCATCATAGCAGCAGCAAAACTCCTCCACAGCCTCCACACACCGGATCCTCTGATCCTCATCACATACCATATGCACATACCTAGGGATCGTCGTCATTCCAATCACTCCCAGTAGGATGCACGACAGGCTCGCTCCCACTCTCGTCCTCCACCGGATCCTCCTCGATCTCATCCGAGGGAGAGTGTACCCTACCACTGGGTACCGGGTCAGGTGATGGTGAAACCCTGACTGGGCTCCTCGGATCAGAAGGGGGAGTCTCCTCGCGAACAACTCTCGAAGTAAAAGGGTGAGAGCGGGTAGGTCGAAAATGAAAACTATGGTAAGAGCGAGCTGGTCGCATGGGAGGTGGTCCATGGTAAGTGTAAAACGGGGGTACGTGCATAGTGTATATGATGGGAATCCTAAACCTACGAGGACGGAATCGCATCAGCGGGTTCGGGTGGTAGAAGGTAATCTCTACCTCCCCATCGAACACCGCGCGATGGTCCTCATAGATCCATATGCCACTAGGAAGTGGTCGGATCTCGATGCAAGCAATGTAACGAGACATCACCTACAAGGGCATAGGGGTAAGCAATTCTATACACATAATCAACAGAGAATAAATTGTGCAATATGTGTATGTAAATATGCATCAATTAACAACAATCACATATAACACTTAGCAGTTAATTAATGCACATAGGATGTTCACACTTATTTCATTTATCACAATTAATTTAAATGAGTGGCATGATGCATGACTTTAGCTCTCATGCCTATCTCCATCATACTATGTCCCTCTCTGACGTCCATCCTTGACAACCCAGCACTCAACAGTGCATTGTATTCCTAGGTATACAACAATTCGTACATTCACCTAGAATGTACACGTCAAGCTTGGAATCCATGCCACCCGAGCATATCCCGTCATCCAAATGGACCGTCATCCAAACGGTATAACCACATCGGCATCCACTAAGCCGACCAAGTCAACGACGTGTCATCAAGCAAGCGTATTGGCACGCCCAGAGGCCCTCCACATGTTTAACAAAAACATGATATACGTCCTACCATCCAAACTCCAGAATGAATGCATTTCGTTATTAGACTTAAAGGAAGTTGATTAATAGTTTTCAGGCCACCTAGGCTTGTTTCATTATCAAAAGGATCGTCACCAAACGATCTAATTATATTAATCAATTTCTGTAAGTCTTGATCCCTTGGATTATTATTATTAATTTCTTAACCAAATGAGTCAGAATTGAAAATGGTATTTTCAGGTTCTGGGCAATTTACTCGAGTAAAATTCAGTACACTCGAGTGTTCTTCAAGTTTTCCAGATTACTCGAGTGTTCTTAGAGTTACTCGAGTGTTCATGACTTTCTGAGGATTTGGGTTTGAAATTCATTAAATTACTCGAGTAGTTCATAGGTTACTCGAGTGTTCACCCTGATTTCCAGAATACTCGAGTGACCTTGAATGACTCGAGTTGTTGACCTTAACTTGTCCTCAGGTTATGCTCGATACTCGAGTAGTAGACACGATACTCGAGTGTTCTAACTTCATTTACATTGTTTTTCAAACGTTTTAATCGAGTACCCTGTTTATTACTCGAGTGTTTCGCAACAGTTTACACTGAAAACTTAGTTTTATCATACCAATTTCATTTCTACTCATTTCCAGTCCATTCCAAGGATCAACATAGTTCACATAACATAATTTAAGCATGTTACAACATTCATTTCATATCAAAACACAGATTTGACAGAGAATTCGATAATCATGCATGAAAACACATTTTAACAACTCAATACCTCAATTTGCATAATAAGCACAATACACATGAAACAAAGTTCATTTAAGCTTGCATGCATGATATATAACTTGCTCAACACAGTTTTAGAGCATGGATTGGTCTCCAAACCAAAGTTCCTATTCAATCTAAGCCCTTAGAGCCTCTTGGTGGCTCTCTAACACAATTCATGAAATTTAATCTCTATCTAGTGAATATAATTACTTCCCCTTACCTCTCAGACGTGAATCAAACAAGAAATCCCCAAAGAAAAGCTCCACAACTCTCAGACCAACTTCAAGCACCACATGCAGAGCATTTTGAGTGCAACACCAAAGTGGAATTGGTTTACCCATGAAACAGAGAATAAAATTGGGGAAATTAGATTTTCTAGACTCTATGCAACATAATCTAACTAAGGAAACCGAATTTGAGACTCAAGGATTCCTAAGCTTACCAGAAATCAAACCCAAAGTAAGCTCCCAGAACTGATGACAGCAACTCAGCCTCAACTTCTCAGCTTCGATTCTAACAACACACTCACTCTCAGCTCACAATCTTTATGTCTATACAAAGCTCGTGATATGAGCTTTGTATTCGTGTATCACTCAAGCCTTAACACTCAGAATTGAAAGAGAATCGAAGAGGGCAAATTCGAAACCCTAACTTTGTCAACAAGAGCAAGATTGAGCAAAATTCCTAGCTTCACGGTGTTGATGGGTTTAAATAGAGATAGAGGGAGCTCATGCATGTCGACACGCCACCCATGGCGTTGGCAAGGAGACGATTTCGTGGCAGGAGAAGGGAATCGTTCATGGTGACTCATCAAACTCACTAACTCGTGCAGTTTGACCCAGAATACTCGAGTATTCAGAATAATACTCGAGTGTTTTGCCCAATTTTTGAAAAATAATTATTTTATTTACTTTCTCTCCAAAACCTTTCCTATAATTGCTTCTAGGTCCCAACCCAGGGACTAATATGCAAAACTTCTATTTTATGCATTATAATATTTATTAAATAATTTCCACACATAAGCTAGTCATATGAATACATATTTTAATCAAAGATTAATATAGAAACTATTAATTTAACATTTCATTAATCGGGGATTAAAATTTTGGGGTGTTACAAGTTCTGCATATCATCCACAGACGGATGGTCAAACGGAGAGAACTATTCAGTCTTTGGAAGATATATTGAGGGCTTGTGCACCTGAAGAGCAGGGAAGTTGGGATCAAGTGTTACCTCTTGCAGAATTCACATACAACAATAGTTATCATGCAAGCATCAGAATGGCACCGTTTGAGGCTTTGTATGGAAGGAAATGCCAAACCCCGCTATGCTGGTTTCAAGTGGGGGAGAACTTAGTGGTTGGACCAAAAATTGTGCAGCAAACAACTAAGAAGATTAAGATGGTTCAGGCAAAGATGAAAGCAGCTCAGAGTCGGCAGAAGAGTTATGATGATAAGAGGAGAAAACAAATAGAGTTTCCAGAAGGCGATCATGTGTTTCTTTGGATAGTTCCGATGAAAGGAATCAGTAGAGCCTTGAGAACCCGAAAGCTTTCACCTAAGTTTATAGGCCCATACCAAATCCTTAAGAGAGTTGGTCCTGTTGCCTATCAAATAGCTTTACCACCCTCTCTGTCAAATTTGCACAATGTCTTTCATGTTTCCCAGATAAAGAAATATGTGCATGATCCATCAGTTGTGTTGAAAATTCAACCTGATGACCTAACTTTGAAGGAACCTTACCTTTGAAGCCAGACCGGTCTGGATAGAAGATCGTGAAGTTAAGCAGCTTAGGGGAAAAGAGATACCTTAAGTTAAGGTTATTTGGGAAATGCTGACGTGTCTGAAGCTACATGGGAATTAGAGGATAAGATGCGTCAAGAGCACCCTGAGTTGTTTATGTAAGTTAGAATTTCGGGGACGAAATTCCTTTTAAGTGGGGGAGTAGTGTAACACCCCTAATTTTCGTCTCCCGGATAATAAGGAAATTAATAATAAATAAAGTTTTATTATTAATTAATATAGATTTTCCAAGTTTATGTTTTGTATTTAATTAGCCTTGACATATAAAAATAGGTGAAGGTATTTTTTATATGATAATTATATACAAAAATATGGATATTGCATTTTAGTCCTTGGGTGAGGACCTAAATGTAATATTAGAAAGGTTCTTGGAGGGAAAGGTTTTAAAAGTGTTAATTTTTAAATTTTACACTGACCTAACCGGTTAGTAATGCCCTGTAACTGGTTACACGATGAACTCAGAAACTGGATTAGTGGATTTTGATGAGTAATCACTGCAATTACCCCTTAATTGCCACGAATCCCACTCGATTCATAGTGGGAAACGCGTGTCGCCCTGCATGAGAAGCCAATTTCACTATAAAAGCTGGGATTTAGATCAAAATCAGGATTTTGATGAGTGTTGGTTGGGAAATCTTCAGTTCTAGGGTTCTTGATTCGTCTGGTTTGATTACTCTTCTGTGTGGAGAGTGGGACTTTGAGTGATACACGAACCCGAAGCTTACATCCAGAGCTTCGTGTTGATATAAAAATTGTGAGCCAAAAGTGTGTGTGGAAGGAGAAATCGATCTCTGAAGTTGCAGCTTGAAAAACTGGTCGAGTGCTGTTTTTGTTCTTGGAAGCTAGGTTTAAGCGCTGATTTTGGTAAGTACAGGTAACCTTTAAGCCTCAAATCACTTTGATCCTTTAGTGCATGTTACCTAGAGCAAGTCCTAACCATTTTCCCTAATTTGTTTGGTCAATCTCTATGTTAAAATCCCTGGTATTTGGACCCTGTTGCTGAAATTGTGGGTAAGAGTAGAACTAAGGATTTTTGGTGGAATCTGTGGATTTTTCTTCAATCTCAGTGTCATTACTCATCAATCACTATCCTAAGGTATGGGAGAAGTTTACCTTATACTAGATTAAGGCTAAATTATGTGTTTTAGGATTTGAGTCAACAAAGACTCAAAAAGGGCATTATATAATTATATAAAAAGGCTTGGAGGCCATTTCTGCAGCTCACTACTTTTTGAGCAAGTTTGATAACCTGCATGCAAGTTATTTTGATGATTGAATCATAATCTAAATGCTTATTGTGAGTTTTGTGATATCAAGTTGTGTTTATGTTGGTTTATATGCAATTTGATACTCTAAATTGAATGCATGCAAAGGAATATGTTTTCTGTGGTTAAGCATATTTACTTTCAGGTATGTGACCTCTGGTAATGACTGAAATTGGTTAGATTTGAGTATGGTGGAAAATGGTATGCAAAATCCCTTTCTGCAGTGTACACTCTGCATAATCTAATCGGTTATTCGAATTCTGTAACCGATTAGATACTGTCAGTTTTCAAAGAAAATGAATTTCTGAAATTGGCCATGTGTTCTTACCATTTTCACTCAAGTCTATACTCTAATTTCATTTGAAATCAATCTGAAAACATGTTAATGAACACTGTTTGTTTCAGATTGTAATTGATGAGTCAATGCCTTAATGTTATAGGATAATTTCAAGAGGGAATTATGCTAAATTGGAATTGGATTGTGATTTAGACTTTTGAATGATGAAATCAGTGGGACTTGAGGTATATAACAAAGCTAAGACTCTGTTTGTGGATTGGGTAGAGAATTCAAGAAAAAGGGTTTTCTGAATTTCAATGGTTAGTAGGTTCAGGTCTGTAATTCTAACCGGTTAGCCTGAGACTGTAACCGGTTAGTACCTGAAACTGAAAAGTAAAAGTTAAATCTTTTAAGTGAAAAGTTTGATATCATTGGTTAAGTTTTTCCCAATCCAAGTCTAATGGCATGTTTTTAAGTTAATTCATGGATGAATTTTTATGCCAAAGATTATACCTCACATTAATCATTCAAAAGAGAATTTGAGTTATTTCTAAATCACAATAATTAAATTAAAGATAAAAACCAACCTTAATAATTGTGCATTCATGCATAGAGGATGGAAAA
Organism: Crotalaria pallida; assembly: GCA_037953625.1. Classification (NCBI taxonomy): domain Eukaryota; kingdom Viridiplantae; phylum Streptophyta; class Magnoliopsida; order Fabales; family Fabaceae; genus Crotalaria; species Crotalaria pallida. Next base: position 78,515,505 of record CM075651.1, read on the forward strand.
TAGGTTGGTAAAAAACGATTATCATATTCCGGGAATATGACGAGGGTACTCCGGGAGTACCAAATTTGTGTAACCTACTTGATGACACATTCTGGGAATGTGGCCAGTGTCTGGGACATGGTTTTTATACGTTCTGGGAACATGATGCACACTCTGGGAGTGATGTTTGATTTTCGAAGTATGGTTTAACATACGTTCTGGGAACGTATGTTAGTGTTCTGGGAACACATTGGTGTATTGGATGGACGTCCAAGATGGACTAGTATTGGAGGCCTCAGTTGTGGATAGAAATCATGCATCATGCCACTTGAATTATAAGAGATATAATGTTGAAAATTGGTATGCTCATATGTACTTGCATTATTGTCTGTCCATGATATACTTGTGTTTGGAATTTTAGTCTTTATTGATTATGTATATGTGTATACGTACTCCCTATGCCCTGCTTAGGTGATGGCCAGATACCTAGCCTGCATCGAGATACGCCCTATCCCTAGTGGTATACGGACATAATAGGAGCACCGAGCCACCTTTGAGGGGGAGGTGGAGATTACTCTCTACCACCCTAACCCTTTGGTTCGGGTGCGATCTCGTAGGTTTAGGATCCCTTTAGTCTATACTATGCATATTCCACCCTTTTACTCATATAGAGGACCACCCCCGGCTCGACCAGTGCGTCGATTTCATAGTTTTCGTTTTAGATCTGCTACTCGTACTCATCCCTCATCACATAGAGTTGTTACTGAGGAGACTCCTTCTCCTGGTCCGGTTGATTTTGAAAGGACTGCTTCTGCAGATCCTAGGCCCAATGGTGGGGTCCCTGCATAGTCGGGCGAGGTCGAGGAGGATCCCGTGGAGGATGAGGACGAGGAGGAGGTGCCTATCGAGCCTACTGTTTCTACTCGAGGTGGACCTGCTGGTTCCTAAGAGCTTGCATAGCATAGATGTTTTGGATCCTAGGTCTAGGGATACAGCTGCAGAGGATCAGAGGAGCTGCTGAGGACATGGATGACCTGCTCTGGGACTTCTATTTTGATCTTGTTATATATTGTACATATTTTGAGAGGTCTTAGAGTGAGGTTTATTTTTGAGCAGCTGGTTATGTATATGTTCTACCAAAACTTGCTATCTCAACTTTGTTACTTGCTACTTGATACTGGTGGGGTGTTTTTATATTATGATATATATTTATATATATGAAGTTTTTACCTCAGCAGTGCCCCACAAGTATTATTTTTACTTTCGCATACCCTGATTTTGGTTAAAAAGGATTCGGCAAATAAATTTACATGCTACAAATCCGATTAACTCAAGAGACAATTAATATGTTTTTAATCAACGCTACGGATATGTTTTATTATATTAAAAAGGCGTTGTCTCGAGAGAATTTTGTAAGTTAAGGTATTATAAAGCCGAATTCCAATTATTCGTCAAGGTTAAAGATGTTTACAATTGAGCAAGTATAAAAGGAAAAATTTTCTAGACCAAATTTTTGATAGCAAGTATTCTATATTTGGAAATATTTATTATTTTCAAGATATAAAACAAGGGTGTCACAGGAATGGAGAAAAATGTTGTTCAGAATTGTTGTCCACGCCCTGGCGTGATGGGGTTCAAGTTCCAGGACTTGGGTGCAAAAGTCATAAATCAATTAATAAAAAGTGCACCAGTTCAAGATCGTTCACGCCCAGGCGTGGGGTTAGCTATGCCCAGGCGCGCGTGCCACGAGAAGAATGATTGAGCCAGATCTGGTGGCACGCCTAGGCGTGGATATAGCTGCGCCTGGGCGCGTGTCCTACAAGTTGGGCCTATCTATATTGGTTTTTGAGGATTCTAATAGATTTTAGATAGATTTATTTATAGCTTTATTTAAGATTTATTTTAGGATTAGTTTTTTTCTATATATACTAGGATTTAGAATTAGGTTTAGTAATTCAGATACAATAGAGATTATTGAATACAATTAGGATTAAAGAAGAGATTTTAGAAACATATCATTGAGAGCAAGGATGCAAGGCAAGGATTGAAGATCAACAATGGATGAATCCAATTGAAGGTTTAAAGATTTGAAGATCTCTTGGGATAAATACAGTATTGTCTATGATTATGAGTTCTTCCCTTAATTCTTGTATTTCTTCTCCTATTATGCGTAACTAAACTTCTTGTTAGGAATATGATGGATTTGTATGGAATCTAATTAGTTTATGAAGTTATGAATTGATGTTTTTCATTTAAATCTATTGTTTGATTGTGTTTTAATTAGGCAAAACTACTAGATTGGTCCTGTAAGTTATTTTTTGGTTGCGATTTCGTCCCTTAACTTTTTTTCGTTTCAAATAAATCCGTAAGTTTGTAACTTGTTTCAAATAAATCCTTCCATCCAATTTTGTCTTAACACCGTTAATGGGAGCCTCCTATGTGGCAAACATTGGTCTTACGTGGCTAAAACTCAACGTTACACCCCCAAAATGATGTCATACGAGGCAAAAAGAGAAAACCAAAACAGTTAGGGATAGCCCAATAAGCTTCTATTTTGGTCTCATACGACATCGTTTTGGGGTGTAACGTTGATTTTTAGCCTTGTAAGACCATTGGTTGCCACGTAGGAGGCTCCCGTTAACGGTGTTAAAACAGAATTGGACAGAAAGATTTATTTGAAACAAGTTACAAACTTCCGGATTTATTTGAAACGAAAAAAAGTTAAGGGACGAAATCGCAACCAAAAAATAACTTACAGGACCAATCTAATAGTTTTGCCTTTTAATTACAATTCATGAACCTGGTCAATTTATGTTTTGCTCTGGATCTCTAGTCAATAGATCAGAAGATTGAGATTAGAATATGCCATTCAATCAAATAATATAACCACCTAATTGGTAGGTGTGACGACCCAACTTTATACTCTTAATAAAATACTTATATTCGAAAATACGACCATTTTTTTAATCAAAAGTCAAGTCATCATCATTTTCAAATCTTGCGGAAAACATTCAGAGACATCATCAAGGAAAATATCAACTTCATATTTCATCTTAAAGTCAAAGGTACATTCTCCATTACATCAAAACATAAAAGTTAAAAACACTAAGCTTAACTTAGATACTCTAGGTTATTACATTATATTACATATATTACAACAAAATATATAACAACCTAGAGCAACTGGTTCCAACTCAAAATATAATATAAGTAATAGAAACCTGATGGGTTGCATTATCCACATTCCACTAGTCAGAACTCAACTCAGTCGATAATGGTGGTGTTTCATGGCGAAACACAAAATTGGGTGGAATATGCATAATGTACACCATTTGGATTCTCGCACGACGCGGATGCATCCGGGACCATGGGTTTGGGTGACGGAAAATGTCTTCCACGTCCCCTTCGTACGTGGCACGATGCTCCTCGAAATTCCACTCCCCATCAGTGAGCGGCCTCATCTCCACGCATATCATATTCAGTGCCATGTCCTACAACAAGGAATTAGGAGTGAGTCATAGCTAAATACAATAACAAATGAGCATAACAAAGGCTAAAAATAACAAGCACATGTAATCAGATAGCATCCAGAATGCAAGTACATATGTTCAAACCCATTTACTACATATTTGGTTTCACTAGTGATATGATGCATGCCTACTCCTCATTCATGCTTCACGGTTCGGCATCCTTTCGGGATATTCATTTCAGCCTAAGTTTCCATCGAACTGGAGCGGATTCACATTTCAGGCATCACGATTGATTGAGAGCTAACCTCCATGACATACAGTGTCGGTGGCTTTCTACGCCCTATCCTGAGTTAGTATCTCAAATCAAATCGGAGCAATTCCTTTCACCATGCATGATTCCCATATCATATGCAAATCTTATTTTATTCTTTCATTATTCTCATCATCATTCCATTTCATTGGTTTTCATTCAACTTTTCTTTTAGCTGGTGCTGGTGCTTTTCGAAAAAAGACCATCAGCGGCCTAGCCACTTTGCGATGGGTTTACTTACTTTCAATTCTCCTTTTAGAAAAATCCATCAGCGGCCTAGCCACTTTGTGATGGTTTTAGAAATAGCGTATAATCATTTATTTAGTAATCCATCGGGGCATAGCCTCCTATTGGTGAATTTTTATTGCAATGACCCCATTGGGACTCCCATAGAAAAATATCAACCAAGCGAGTAAAACTTTCACTGGGACATCTAGGGATCATATCAACCAAATGGGTGTACGCACTTCCGTTAGGACTCCTGTAGGGGAATAATCAACCACTGAATAAAATTCCAGTTGGATGTAACAGCCCGATTTTTGTAACACCAAATATCCCACTTTTATACATTAAGTTACCAAAAATGAGGCCGAATTTTTTTTTTGAAAACATTATTGAGGTGTCGTTGTTGCACTTAACGCTCTTTACTGAAAACCGAGTTGTTACTAAAACATATACATACTTACTTGAATTTATAAAAACTTTTATCATTGGAAAATGGTTTGGTTTCGAACCCAACATAGCTCTTTGCATTTCATCAAAAGAACTTATACCGTTCTCACAAAGTTTCATTCTTACACTTCTTCAAAAGTAGGGCATATTCCAAAATAAGCTGAATTACATACATAGTTCATTACTTAGGTAATCCTTGACACCAGACATTCACACTTAACTTAAATTTAAAGATAACAAGAGGCCCCTATATTCATAGCACTACTCTTAAATCTTCCTATTGAAAACGACTGGATGGAGTTTCCCTTTCTTCTTGCGCCCTTTCTTCACTCCCGAAGACGATGCCATCTCTGTTGCTGCTCTCCCATGGTCATTTGACTCCAACTCCACTCCATTTAGAGTGGTGGAGTTTTCCTGAGTCTCATTTCGCACCTTTTCTTGGTAGCTTCTGTATCCTCGTACAGTGACCTGTCCCAGATGCGGTTCCAAATTAACTCCACTCAAGGTATGCTCCGGGACCGGAATCACTATCTGAGTGTAGCCAATCCATACCCAGCCATAAGGAGTGGGCTTCCAACCATTTCCATGCCTATTCCAGGTGGTGATCTCCATACGATGCTCCATCTGTCCATTGCGATACCAGCAACACCGATATGCCAACGAGACAGGAGAGAGTAAGTGATCCGAACGACGCATCGTCGACGGTGTGGGTTTACAGTAGGCAAGATATCAAGACAATACAAACATAACAAGCAACATAAAGACAGCACAACATTCAAGTTCATCATCATCATCATCATTCATTATCTTGCCACACTTATTCTCGTTTCTCACATAATCATTCTCCCTTTCTCAATTACTTCCTCATTCTCAACTTGTGAGTCTTATTTATTTCCATTCTCATATGATTTCATTCACTTTTCCACACTTTCATTCTCGATTCGTTTCTCTTTATCAACATTTTATAAGTTTTCGCTTCTTATAATCATAAGTCTTTTCATGACTTTTAAACTTTTCTTATCAAGTCTTGTCGGATCACAACCATCGATGATTGGGGCTTTTAAAGCATCATCGAGGTACTCGCTTCTTTCGAAGTTAGCACACACGTCTACATCTCCTCGGTCACCCACCCAACCTAGTCGGAAGCAAACAGGAGTACAGGACCTTTACCGCGCAGGCTCGACAGCTATCTCAACAAATGGCTCCAAGCCAGGAAAACTGTAGAAAATCGGGTACAATCTCAAATCAAATCAGCTGTCTCAACAAATGGCTCCAAGCCAGGAGAACACAGTCTCAAATCAAATCACAGAGCCCCGCTCCAGTCCCTCTCACTGTTCTAGATTTGCAATCTAGGGGGCGACAGTACTATTCTAGTTCCGGGTGTAAAACTTTACCACGGCATCGGACCGGCCCATCCTTACCCCTTATGGAATTCGTTTTACCTAGAACGTACTCAAGGCTTCTTGACGTTTCACCGTCATTGCCTCCCCCCTAATGCAATCTCCTCCTGAGTATCCGCAGATACCCACGGTATCTTCCTCTCCACTACTTTGCACTCATTGCTCACCGCATTCGTCAAAGTCTTTTAAGTGTTTTAGTTATTACCCTAATGTCAGCTCATCCTTAGTGCATCCCTTCAATGAGTCCCGACCACTAATTTTCAACATTACTTTTCTTTTCTTCTCTCAATAGAGCACAGAGCTGGGATCGCATCGACATACTTGCATCTCATTTCACACTCTTTCTCAGCATCTCATTTCATCATCTTTCTCAACATATCTCTTTTGGAACATCAGCCCTCTGGCTTCACTTTCACAACTCACATCACATCTCATATCAGTAAGCACCAGTGGAGGAGCAAGCTCAACTCAACACTAGTCTCATTCCAATAAACATCAACAAAGGAGCCAAGCTCCACTCATATCACATCTCGTTTCAGTGAGCATTAGTGGAGGAGCAAGCTCAACTCAACACCAATCTCATTTCAGTAACATCAACAATAGAGGAGCAAGCTCAACTCATATCACATCTCATTTCAGTCAACAACAACAACACTGCTTTCCCCAGCTCTGGCTCGACGTCATTACGACACTTTCATTCACATCATATCTTATCTCTTATCACATTCTCTTAACTTTCATGACATCTTAAATCTTTCTCAAGCCCAACTCATATCTCTTTTCAGATCATTCTCATATCTCTTATCATTATTTCTTTTCTTAATGTCTTTTCAAGGCTGCCTTATTCAATTAAGGACTTAGGCCAAACAGGGTATTATATCTTTCTCTTTGTATCTTTTACTTTCACAATCTTTTCCTCATTATCTCATTTTCAAGACGTAACAGACGTTCATCAGCATGCTACTCTTGTTACTCAACAATTCCAATATCGTCATGCATAATTAAACATTTAAGCAGATAAACATAAGCATGCTATTTCAAATTATCATCATACAATTCCGTCACACAACAACATGTGGTCTTTGTCTCCTTAGTATAAGTGGCCACACAACACAAACAATTGCCACTATACTACTGACTCAGAACCACCAAGTTCCGATCTTTAAGATGATCCGGAACGTCCTAATAAATCACCTAAATACCACGGTGTCTTAGGAAAGCTTCTCTCTCACCTCAAGTCCCAACAAATAAATGCACACATTCTTCGCGGATCCTTATTGCTGTCAGCTGCTCCAATCCCCCGTCTTTACCATTCCTCGTATTAGACAAAGCACGTTTTCGTTATTAACTTGTATAAGAAAATCTTTTCTTAAATCAATACACATTCCGTTCCTCGTCGGAAGACTTAAAACATAAGTGTTTTCTCAAAACGATTATAATATTTTCTAGTACTTTAAGTACTTCAAAACCATTTGAAAACATCAAATAAAATAATTTGAACCAATTGATTTGGTTTCTGGTCCGTTTTGGACAACACCTTAATCATGTCCGAAAACACCGAAAAATTCGTTGTTTTTAATCCGGCTTTTTCCCAAATTAAATACCACTTGAAAACCATACTTTAAATCACATAAGTATATTTTTTTTAAAGTTAAGAAACAACCTTAAACAATTCTGGACAGCAAAGAATTGTTTTTCAAATTCACTTTAACAAAATTCGAAAACAACGTAAAATCACTTTTGTTTCAAATAATTCTTTAGCTCAAAACAATCACTTTCACACTTTAAAATTCAAGCTTTTGTCATAAAACATCCCTTGGACAGCCACAAATACAATCCAACAATCTCAAGTAAATCAATAATTTCAAAACTGATTACATACTCAAATATTTTCCAAACATACACAAACAACAAACATTACTTTGATAAGTCCATTCACATAGTCACATAGCATATATTCTTTCATGACTTTAATAGTTTCAAGCGTATATACATATACTTAATCAAGTCACATACTCACTCCCTTAACTTGATTATAAACTAATCATTCATTTTCAATTAAACACCTTCACAATCAAACACTTAATCACTTCTTGAACACATAATTGCTTTCAAAACCATTTCATTTTTATATTTACCTACTCACATACAAAGAGACCGAATTGCTCCAAAAATAAACCAAAGGTTACTAGTTCAAACACTTTAAATCAACTTAATCAACTTGAAACATTATCATGCAAGTTCATTTTCAAACAATAAAATCACTTAGACATATATGCATGCAAAAACCGAATATAATCAAAGAATTAAGCCAAACATATAAACTTCATACACTCCAATCAACTAAATCATGTTCAAGCATCAACTTGCATCTCTAGATTTATAAAACAAAGTTTCCTTAACACCTTTATCATTCAAAAATCGTGAACTTCACTTGGAAAATTAACAAACCTTAATTTCATTTTTCTTGACTTAAATCAACTTATTAAATCAAGCGTCACACCAAAGTCATACTTTCATGCATGCATTTAAAGTCCTTAGATTAAACAAATATTAACATGCATGTGTTTTAAATGATGATCAAAGCATGATTTCCTACTTTCCTAAGCTTGACCGAATCATCATCATTCCCAAAACAATTTTTTCCTTTCAAATCTTTTTGCATGCATAATGCTTCAACAGATAGATCAAGTCATGCTTAAGCCAAAAATAATTTTTAAAGTATGAAAACTTAATCTTTCTTCAAAACCGAAACATGCATCAAGGTTTGAGAAAAATCTTTAGCTAAATCTCACATGCAAAGCTCAAGTTTTAAGCTTTTTCCTAGATCAAGGGTAGATCATCACATGCATGCACTTAAATCAACCAATCCAAGCATAAAACCAACATGCAATCATCAAAGTCTTAGCTTTTCCACAAAACATGCAAGGATCATAAATCAAAATAAACACTTTCAACTTATTTTTCAAAGAAACATAAAAATATATTTTCAAGATTAAACATCACCATGCATGTGCTTAGATCTTGTGAATCAAGTTATAAAATCAACATAAAAATACTAATCAAAGATCAAAAACCATTTCAAGTAAAAAGGGACCAAAACCGTGATGAACATCAAGAAAGATTAAATCTTTTTACTCAAAAACAACATGCAAGACTCAAGATTAAAGCTTTATCATGGATTAAGACATGCAATTACTTAGATCCACTTTTCTAAACATAAAATTAACATGCAACCATTTAGATCTAGTTAAAAAGCATCAAGACCTAGTTTACTAGACATGGCCGAATCATCTAGCTCATGGTTTAGTATTTTACAAGTCTCTTTAGCTTTAAAAATTCAAGATCAAAGCAAAACAACACATGCAACCATCAACTAAACCATAAAATCAAACATGCAAGAAGAAAAGAAGATTACAAAGCTTAGAAATCTAAAACTACTCTAAACTTCTCGGATCTTCAAATCACCCACCAAAGAAAGAAAGATCTTCAAGCTTCCTACACTTTGATCTTCAAAGGAAACTCTTGGATCAAGCCTTCTTCTTCTCCCTCATTCTTCTCACTCTCACGGCCACTCTCTTTCTCTCTCTCTCTCTCTCACTAAGAGTTTAAGGAGCTCTTAGTGTTGGTGTTTAGAAATGAGAAATGAAAGGAAGAAATGAAGTGAAGAAATGAAGGAAATGAAGAGATGAAAGAATGGATGGAAATGAAGGGAAATGAACTACGGTGAAGCCTATTTATAGGCAAACCATGAGTTCCCTTTTTGCCCTTAGAAATTTGGCCCATATGTGTGTGTGTGAGGGGTAGTTTTGGCTCTTTGGAAAGTTGCATGGGTGGGTTTTATCAAGGAGACACAAAGGAGTAATTTAGGGCATTAGGTCTAATCACACATCATTCTTATTTTCTACATCACATCTCCTAATTTATTTTTCATGGATTAAATTTTACTTTCAATTTTCTTAACCTATAAGAAAATAAATTTTCCTACTCTCCCTTCATGCATGCTTGCCACCTATACACACGCATACACATTTTGCATTTTCATTTCTCTAATCACACACATCATTCACATATTAATATGCTATGCCACCTTAATGCAAAATAATAAGATGTAAAGAATTCACACATCATACAATTATTCACATACACATCATATCAAGTACTCATTTTATTTTAAATTCAATTTATAAGATTACACAAAATAATTTTTCCTTTTATAACATCACAATCACAAATAAAACTCCAAAACACACCCTTTAATTAAAACAATTAATTGCACTATTTGGCTATAAATACAGCCCTCATTTCATTTTCAAAAATCATATTTGCATATATAAAAGAGATCCTCAAAAGGAAAAGTTCATTTGAAATCAAAACCATTTTTACCACCTTATCCTTTAAAAATTCGTCCTTTAATTAGCTGAAAATAAATTTTTGCAAATCAACCCATAAAAATATAAAAGTTACATTTTTGAAATCTACATTACAATACGATCGTTTTCATATAATGATCATAAAATTCGGAGTTACGGTTAAAGAGTTATGAATTTCGGAAGTTTGTTAAATCTATTAAAGTTCACAAGGAATTTCATCTCTCAAAGAAATTTCAAATAATAAAATCTTTGACTGTAGATCCATGAAAACACTCATCTTCACATCAATACATCTATTATTGATAAAATATATTTCAAAAATTTATTTTAAATAGACGAGGAATTTGCGGGTCGTCACATAGGACACCTCCAGGATAACTATCAACCAACGAGAATAAGAGATATTAACATTAAACGAGTTAATTATAAGAAAAATTTAGAAAGTAAGTGTTTCCTGAAAAATTGTTCAGAATACTCGAGTAGTTCATGCAAAAATACTCGAGTCTTTAAAGATCTACTCGAGTCGTTCTTCCAGTTTCCAGAATACTCGAGTACTCCTTATAATACTCGAGTCTTTTTGCTGCAACAGCACCAGTTTTTTTCACTTTCAATACCAATTCGAATTCCTTGCTTTATTTTTTCATTCCTATGCAAAACAGCAACTTAGGCACATAAAACAAACATGTTACGAAACTTAAACACAACTGAAACAACATCAATTAACAGCAAATCACAGATTGCATTCAAACTTGAAAACATCCATTTTAAAGTGTGAAATTCATTTCCACTTGATTTTAATTTCGAAACATGTAACACCCCGATTCGGCAACTTGAAAACTTAAACTCAAAGTAGTGAAAATTAGGGCCATTTTTTTTTTTGAACAGGTGTTACACAATATGAGATCATTTAGATTTTCAAAACACAGTTACAATCAAAACTAATGTTCTCACTTTGCATACACCTTTCAAGTTCCAAACCGAGATGTCACAAGACACCGCACTTTGAAACTCGTTTTCAAAACATCATTTAAAACATTAGCCCATTTACTTGTTTCCAAATCATCAATGTTGTATAAAACAGTTGTCGGGTTACAGTATGGTAGAGCTAGGTAACTAAGTACTTACAAAGGAGTACAAAACTCTGAGGGGGTTGCCTAACTTCTAGTCATGCACACCAAAACTATCCTTCTATCTTCACATCTTGGTAGCCCAACTTCTCTAGTTGCAAATAGAGTCGAACTCGTCCACTGCCTCAGTGATCTCCTCCAGATACCTTCGTCAGGTACAACTTCTATGCCCCTCAGGTAGGGTACAGGTGCATCGCTACACACCATGCCACCTACCGGTTGCAATATCAACCATTGTCGATACGACAACACGGTAGGAGAGAGTCAGTGTTCCGAACACTAACGGGTTGACCATACGGTCTCATAAAGATAGACAGATAATAAAATAGAACAACATGACTAAAACATCAAGGCACATAGCATATAAGAATCATATAGAACAAAACATATCATACTATTCTAAGCACATCATTACCATCATTCTTAACCAATCACTTCATTCACGCTTTTATGACCACATTCTCAGAATCTTTCTCGTGAACTTTCATAAACTTTTCTCAACCCTTCCTTCATCATAATTTCCACACTTCCATCATCTCGAGAATTCTTGCTTGTAAACTTTGTTCAATACTTGATATCATTATTATACTTTTCCTTTGAAACATCTTTGTTTATTAAGTTTTATTATCTCGGTTAGCATCAATGATGAGGGGGAAACATCATTGAGCTCACACACGTCTACATCTCCTCGGTCAACCACCCAACCTAGTCGGAAGCAAACAGGAGTATAGGACCTTTACCACGCGGGCACGACAGCTGTCACACAAACAAATGGTCCCAGACCAGGAGGCCCAGCCTCAAATCAATTCAATTCACATCATATAATCAAGGCACGCTCTCAGCGGCAATCACAAATGCCCCGTTCCAGTCCCTCTCACTGTTCCTGAAATGCCATAGGGGTGACAGCTCTATTCCGGTCCCGGGTGCAGAACTTACCACGACATTAGACCCAGTCCCTACCACGTTAGTACGCCACATGTGGGATTCATTCTGCCCAGAATAGTACTCAAAGCCTCATGGCGTTTTACCGCCCTAGCTTACCCTATCGCATTCACAACCCGAATATCCTTGATATACGGGGTACCTTCCTCTCCACTACTTCGATACGACACTCATGCCTCACCGCGTACATAAATGTCTTTTAAAGTCTTTTTAAAATTTTAACGCTTTAGTTAGCGGCTTGCTCCTAACAATCGGCTCGTCCTTGGTGCATCCCTTCAACGAAGCCCGACCACTAATCGCAATCTTTTCCTCCTAAATCTCAAATGGCATCATGCCTCAAATCACTTTCTCATCATCACCATTCTCATAAACTCCTTCTCATCACATTTCTCATCAACATTATGAAGATCTTTTCCTCGTTTTTCTCAAAATATCTTTTCGCAAAACTTTTTCGAAAACATGATTTCACAAAACTTTTACTTCACAAAACATTTTCAAAAAAAAAAAAACCTCATTTCAGAAATCCTTTCACAAAACTTTTTCAAAAATCTCTTTTCAAAACCTTTTTCAAAAATCACATTTTTGGGTGAGTGTTAATGGAGGAGCAAGCTCAACTCAACACTAAGCTTCTTCCCAAAAACATGAACGAGGAATCACTTCTCCATACAACCACAACACACTTTCATAACCACGTTCTCTTTCAAATCTCAACTCTTTTCACTCAATATCAATTCTCTTTCTTTCATTCTTGATCACTTTTGCATTCCATTCTCATCACACTTTGTCTCTTTCTCAATCATTCTCATGTTTCTTGTTTATTTCTCTTTTCTCTTTTCAATTTATCTTATTACTTTCACAGTTCCATTATCATCATTTCACTACCCAATCATAATCAAACAATTTCTCAACAAAATAAAGTACGCATAGTAAATAAACACTTAGTATGCAAACAGAACAGATAAACATGTAGCAAGAACATCTACATTGCCTAATTCGCAGTACTCTCGCAATCCGTTTACTCGAATTGCGAGAAACCACGTTACGGGACCACAACCCTCTCACTCACCTAGATGACGACACATCCAAAAACTTTCCAAGGTTTCCAGCCGCTAACCTTGCCACGCTTCCTTCGCGTCCGACATCCGAACTAGACATTTTTCCCCGTGCGTTAGAAACGATTCGCGCGAATTCTTAATTTTATTTTAAGATACTTTGAAACAATTCTCTCTTTAAAAGTGCATTGCCATTATCCAAAAAGGTTTTAAATCCAAATTATTTCTTTTATAGAATGTTTCCAAGAAAAACTTCTTAAAACAATTTCTTTTTCAAAACAGAATCTTTTCCTCATAGTTTAAAAGACTTTGGTTGAAAAAATCATTTTCCTTAAACACTGAATGAAACCTTTAGAAATCAACTCTTTGAAAATTTTTCTTAAATCAACTACAAGACTCAAGAAAGTAGAACTTCAGAATCAATCAGATTAATTTATTAAATTACTAAACATCATAACATCACCAAACACTAATTAAAGATCATCAATTAAAACTTCAAATTAATTTAAGTTGCTTAAATCATTCTTTTTATATAAAGCATTTTTCAATTACTTTAAATTTTTAAACATGTATTTTTCACAAGTCAATTTCACAAGAAGCATTTCAATTTAACACATTCAATTAGCACAAATAACATCCACATACAATTCCAATTCAGTACAAAAACAGCACACACAAGTTTTACTCGCAAGCACACATAATGCAAGAATTCCCATTTTCAACTATTCAGAATCATCCATTAATTTAATTACACAAAAGAAAATAGTTTAAATTTAATCTTGTAATTAACTCAATAAAACCGAGACACATATGGTTATTATTTTCTAATTACAATTTAACTTTTAAAACTAAAAATTATTAAATTACCATTACAAGAATTCCTTTCTCATAATCAAATAAAACCAAAAGGAATTAAAAGAGGCACACAGCACTTTCACAACACACAATATCATGCACCTAGAAATATAGCTATTATTCACAAGTTACAGCATGAAGAAAATCACTCAACTATATGAACATATATTGACCGAATGAGACACATACAATTTTTACAAAGATTTAATGCACAACAAAACATATAATTATGAAATCCTTTTATCTATTTTAGGCTAGAAAACCGCGAGCATACAGTATGAAAAATCAACAAATTTCAATTCATTTTCAAAACAAAATCAAAACAATAATTAGAATCACAACTTACACATAAATTTATTTATTTATTTCATGCATGTATCTTTTTAAATTCAAATAAAGTCATCATATATGCAACCTAAATGAGAGACAATTCTAGTTTCCTACTCCTCCTAGTTGGCCGAAAGTCAATATGTACAAAAGCAAGGTTTTCATTCATTTTTCTTCAACACACAAAAGTCATGCATTCACACCTAAACATGTAGGTTTTTCAAACAAACTTTTTTTTTAAACGCTATTCATAAAATTCAAGTCCATCATTTTCTCAAATAAAAAAATCAAGATCTAATGAAAACAACATGCATGTTCTACAAATTATTGGATTTAAGCTTAAAACACACATGCATCAACTTTTTACAAATAAAAAGCATAAATTCCACTTTTCTAATCATGGCCGAATGGCCTTCAAAAATTAAGGCATGCACATAGTTAAACACTTAATGAAAATCATGCTTGAACGTGAAAAATCCTTTTAAAATTTACTTCTTTAAACTTCCTCAAACCGAAACACATTCATAAAAGAAAACACAATTTTACTTTTGAAAAAAAAAATCACATGCACATATTTAAATCTAATAAGAACATTATTAAATCAATATGCAAGACTAGAACTTAAACTTTTTCACAAGTTAAGTTCATATTGTATTTTTATTCATCACATAATCATGAAAACACATCATAGGTCAAGATCTAGCAAGAAGATTCAACATGCAAAGCTAAATAATTAAACCTTTTTACAAATTAAATTTAGATTATGAAATCATTCATGGAAATACACATAGATCATGATTTTAGCACAAGATTTAATCATGCAAAAACTAAAAATTACATTTTATAAACAAACAAGTTTTGATCATAGATTTATTTACCAAATTATCAAATAAACACACATAGGTCACGGTCTAAAGCAAGAAAATCTAACATGCAAAGTGGTTTGTTTTAGTTTTCATGAAAATCTTAGCCTTTCTTTAGATCTTCAAGATTTTGGTTTGAAAATATTAGATCGTTACGAGTTTAGTTGAAAAAGTGTTAGGTCCATCAAGAACAATATGAACCGAGACATAAAGAATCAAGATCACATATTAAAAATTATTTAGAGTCCTCAAAAGTCCAAGATCAAAAGAATAACAACTCATAAACTCAAAAAAAAAATTAAACATGTAAGAAGAAAGAAATAAAGATCTATAAACTAAAAAGGAAAACTAAATTATTACAAAATCTCCTTCTTGTTCTTCGGTTCCTACCATGAAAAGAGGTTGGTTCTTCTAGTCCCTAATGCTCTTGATCTATCAAAGAAAGGCTTGGGCAAACTTGGATCTTCTTCTTCCTTATTCACTATATCCCACGGCTCCCTCTCTCTTTCTCACTTTCTATTTCTTTTCTTTTCTCTATAAGAGTTTAAGGGTCTCTTAGAGTGTGTGTTTAGTGTTGGTACGGTGGAAGGAGTGAAATGGGTGAAGGAATGAATTACACTAAGGCCACACATGTATATAAACAATTCACTCTCCCTCTTGTGCCCTTATACATAATTCGGTCATAACACAAGGAAAGGGGGTAATTTTGGGTTTCTAAAATGTTGCATGGATAAGAGTCATCAAAGTCAAGGGGACAAGTTAAATAGGCTAGGCTTTTTAGGGGTCATTCTAGGTTTAAAACTAGTTAGGATTTCTAACTTAGTATAGTTTGGTTTGGTTCCTTTGGTTACTAGTTTCTTAACTCATAAGCTTCTAAATTTCTACATCCTAGCTCATCCACACACATACATACGTACATACAGGTACACACATATATATACACATACTCATACACACCGAAGCATACACATGTACACATACAATTTTACATTTTATTTCTTTAATCTTATTTACTTAAACATTCTAATTATTAATTCATACAATCATGCAATCGATTCACCATTCACATTCACACAACAATTCTTATGTATCATACAGCAAGCACACAGCACACACACATGAAATAAAACATACATCGTATAAAAATTTCAAGCCAAATCATTAAATTACTTTCTTTAAAACACTAATTCCAAAAATTCGTATTTCATATCTCTGAAATTAAATTTTTTTAAAACGACCCAGAAAAATCTGAAAATTACGTTTTCAAAATCTACTTTTCAAGACGATCGTTTTGATATAAAATTTGTAAAAATCCGAGTTACGGTTAAAAAGTTATGGATTTTTAAAGTTAATAGACCCAAAAACTTCATTTTAATAAAAATCACTTTTCCATGAAATCACAACTAATTTCTTTTAAATCAAACCAACAAAATCATTCTCTTTTCTTTTATAACAAAATACTTTGTTCATAAAAATCCTTGAAAACCAATACTTTATTTCTTTCTCCCATAAAATATTTTCTGAAAATCTTTTATATCACAAAACTTCAATGTTTATTTCCACGAAATCGTTTACGCACGTGTGGGAAAAATGCGGGGTGTTACAAAACACATTACAGTGAGCTTTATTAGGTTCATTTAAACTTGTTTGAATCATAAAATCATGGATCTCTAACCTCCAAGTCAGAGACCCATCATTTCCACATGATCCCAATTCAAGTTGCATCCCTCTTTGAACCTTTAATGGTTCCTACGTTTCTAGCTTGAAATTACTCATTCTAGTATTTAGGTAACTCATCCCTTACATAAGAGAAGCTAAAGAAAGGATTGGTTGCAAAGAAAAAGGGTCGAATCGAAACTTGATCTCTGGACCGGTGCAAAACTGTTGCACTTGGCTGACTTTGGCCATCAATTTCACAATGAATAAGACATGAAAAAGAATGAAACAAGTTAGCTTTAGAAACTAGGAAATGCCAACTTTAAATAGAAACAAGTTTGGAATCGAAAGAGTTCCTGGATTTACCAAACGGATTCAAGAAAGATGGGTATTTGATGCTGAACTTGCTCTGTTTTCGCAGCTTTGAAAGCTGAACTTCGATTGCCTAGAACTCAATCTACAGAAGGTTATTTGGAGTGATTTCGGGTTCTAATTCAAGATTGGAATTAGAACTTCAGTTTGTGTTTAGGTTTCGAAGGGAATGGATGAGAATTGAGAGAGAATGAAGTGGTTAAAGTAAGCACTTCAAAACAGAGGAAATTTTGTCAACAATTCGGGTTTAGAGAGATTTGAGGGTGTTTGGGCTTCATTGCTCACCTATTTATAGCCTAGGATTACCCTTCTTCGAAGTAATGTCCAGCTCTGTGCTTGGAAACAAGGGAAAACGCGTTTTGGTTCGAAATTCAAATGAAAACCGACTTATAGACTTAGCACCACTGCTCGAACTACTCGAGTATTTTGGACAATACTCGAGTATTGCTGACGCACCAACTTCAAAACACTCAGCAACACTACTGAATACTCGAGTCTCCCAACCAACGACTCGAGTATTCCAACTAAAAATCCAAATTTCCCTAACAGCTAGTTACAGTACTCGAGTCTTCCCCAAATACTCGAGTATTTTAACCTAATTTCAGGAAATTCATTATTTTATTCAATAAAATAACATTATTATTTTAAATATTTAATTTTTATTTATTTATTCAAAATATAGGGTCTTACATCCTCCCCCACTTAAACAGAATTTCGTCCTCGAAATTCCGATTTATACAAAAAGATGCGGATATTCTTCTCTCATCCTAGATTCTAATTCCCACATAGACTCAGACACTCCATTCTGACCCCAAAGGACTCGCACTAATGGAATCTCTTTTCCTTGCAGCTTCTTGACTCGACGATCTTCTATTCGCACTGGCCCAACTTCGAACGTGAGGTTCTCTTTCAATGGTATTACATCTTGCTGCAGCTGGATGATCGAAGATGGATCTTGGACAAATTTGCGAAGCTGAGAGACGTGGAATACATTGTGCAGATTGGATAGAAACGGGGGTAAGGCGATCTGATATGCGACAGGACCAACTCGTTTTAAAATCTGATACGGGCCGATAAACTTCGGAGTCAACTTCTTCGGCTTCATCACTCTTCCAATACCGGTCGTTGGAACTACACGCAAAAACACGTGATCTCCTTCTTGAAATTCTAGCTTGGATCTTCGCTGATCGGCATAACTCTTCTGACGACTTTGTGCAGTCCTCATCTTTTCTTGAATAACCTTTATCTTCTCGGTCGTTTCTTGTACTAACTCTGGTCCGATGAGAGCACTCTCCCCCACTTGGAACCAACATAGTGGGGTCCTACACTTTCTTCAATAAAGAGCTTCGTACGGGGCCATATTGATGCTTGCGTGATAACTATTGTTGTAGGTGAACTCCACAAGTGGCAACAATCGATCCCAACTCTCTTGGTACTCCAAAACACATGCTCAAAGCAAATCTTCTAGGGATTGAATTGTCCTTTCAGATTGACCATCTGTTTGCGGGTGGTAAGCCGAACTCATCCTTAGCTGCGTTCCCAAAGCTTGATGCAGACTTTGCAAGAAACGAGAAACGAAACGAGGATCATGATCTGATACAATGCTTGAGGGCACTCCATGCAATCTGACGACTTCCTTGATGTACAATCTTGCAAGCTTCTCCAATGGATATTGCATGTTGATAGGGATAAAATGAGCTGACTTGGTTAACCGATCCACTACAACCCAAATCGCATCGAAACCTTCTCTTGTTCTCGGAAAACCACTCACAGTGTCCATAGTTATTCCATCCCACTTCCATTCTGGTATGCTCAAAGGTTGCAATTCTCCTCCAGGCTTCTTATGTTCAATCTTCGCCTTTTGGCAAACAAGGCAAGGCGCAACATAAGACGCAACATCTTTCTTTAGTCCTAGCCACCAAAACATCTTCTTCAGGTCTTGGTACATCTTTGTCGTTCCAGGATGCATACTTAGCTTGCTTTTATGTTCTTCATCCAAAACTGCTCTTGTAACACCTAAGATTTTTACCCTTAAGACCCCGCTATTACAAATGTGAATTTGAAATTTCATTTTAATTTAATAAAAATCACCCGTCAAACGGACGGAGTTTTGTTTGTTTTTCGGACTAATCCAAAAGTTCAACCTGTGATAAACAATTTCAATTAAACATCAAGTAGCCAGCAGGGCTTCAGATTATATATATGTGTCATATCAAGGCCCCAAGGGCTCCAAATATATCAGAGTGCATAAAAATAATCAGAGTATTAGCGGAAATACTAAGTTTGAGTGTCATAATCAAAACATATAACTTTGTCAAAACATAACATCCTAAGCCTCATTTAAAATATGCATATTAAATTTATATCAAAATAATATAAGAGGCTTAGGTCCATATTATACTCTAAACCCATAACACCCTACTCTCCCTGTAAGGGAAAGTACTCTTGCTCGGCCGGGGGCTGTGCCAACTCAATCTCCGTACCTGAAAAATGTAAGGGAGTGAGCTTTGCACATGAAATAGAAAACAGTTTCTAACTAGACATAACAACCCACTAGGTCAAACACAATTAGCAAATAAGCATATATTCACATATTTCACACCATACTCATTTCATTATTTCCATACTCATTATTTATTTCACATTTCCATTTTCATTATTCCATTACAACATCCATTTTCATTATTCATTTCAACATCCATTTCCATTATTAATTTATTCATTTCACATACTCATTTCATTTCAGTACATCACCTCAAATTAGAGGCCAATGAACAATTTTCATTCGACGCATTTATCACCTCAAAACAGAGGCCCTTATACTTTTCCATATTTAAATTATGTGTCCCTCAGGTCAGAGGTCAACACCCAATTCTTTATTTCATCCGGTGTCCCTCAGGTCAGAGGTCAACACCCAATAACATTCATTTCACCTTGTGTCCCTTAGGTCAGAGGTCAACACTTTATTTCATTCTGTGTCCCTCAGGTCAGAGGTCAACACACCACTACACATCTCATCTTGTGTCCCTCAGGTCAGAGGTCGACACTTTATTACTTTAATTCATTTTGTGCCCCTCATAACAAAGGTCAGCCTAATCATCACTTTCCATTAATCGTCACCTCAAATCAGAGGCCAACGCACTTATCACATTTTCATTTCACAATACCTCACATCAGAGGCCAAATCATACTTTCATCACTTTACACTAACAACTTAGCACATGCAATCACAAATACACTTACACATGTTTCCCATTCATTCTTTATCCATACCCATTCCCTATATCAACTATCAAATCTTTCCATTAATCGTTACCTCAAATCAGAGGCCAACACATATACCACATTCTCAATGTTCGGCGCCTCATTTCAGGGGCCAAGAATTATTCACTTTCTTGTTCAATCAATTTTAACACATTTAAATACAACAACACACATTCAACAACGAATTATTCATGTAATAACCTTATTCATTTCCTTTCTCAGTTATCACAATCATACCGAATAGTATTCTCTTTCATAGTCCAACATTTATATTACACTTCATTTCAAATTACACATTTCACCTTCTCACACATTTGCTTTGTCACCACATAATAAAATCACCTTTTACTTTTTGTTTACACAAAATCATTTGCTTCCATTTCTGATATTCACAAGTTCAATTCTTAAGCCATGACCTTTGTTCACAATTGACAATACTTAACATTTATACTCATTTAGCATTTAGATACAAATACGCGCATTCATCACATATAATCGTTTTCATTCCCTTTTCTTCCTATATTAATTTATTCCATAACACATACACATATTTGCAATAGCAGTGAATTATCATTTAATACAAGGCTTTACAATTAAAAATCAATAATCATAGAATTCATTTATGTCAACTTCACTATCATATTACCCAATTTCTCATGCACTTCAATATACTCATTATCCAAGTTTCATTTATCAATTAATTCACTATCATATCATTGGGTTTCCTTTTTCCTAATCTTTACATCCAACATCATACATATTTACTTAGTTAGAATTTCATATTCAATTACCTAGGGTTTTATAGTCTAATTTTCTCCCCTAACACATAACCCTAACAAATCATTATATGCTAATTAGAACCAACTCCCTAGAACAAGGCAATGCTCACAATATCCACCCCCTTACCTCAAACACTTAAGGATAAGGAGATTTTGCTTGCTCTACACTTGAGCTTTTCCACCAAAAAGCCAACAACCAAAAGATGAGAATAAAACCTAAAATAGAGCCATAAAAGGAAAAGATCATCATTTATGCCATGGTTCATGCCAAAGCTTGAGAAAAAGTAGAGCTTCATGGCTTAGAATTTGAAAACCACCATGGATAGAGGAGAGAGAAAGGGGAGTACGAATTTGAGAGGAAGAAAGGGAGATTTCCAAAGCTTAAAAACTTACTTGGAGCAACAAGGAAGGACTTGAGGATGGATTATGGAGTGATTCACTTGAGACTTGATTGATTGGAATGAGAATTTTTGTGCCCTAGAGAGAGGAGATTCGAATTTGGCAAGAAACAAGGAAGTGGGTGCCTTTATTTTTTTTTCTGCAGCTACAGCTCTTAATCGATTATTAATCGATTAAGCTGTTTCCCCCATTCTGACCTTAATCGATTAAGTTGCAGCTTAATCGATTAAGTTGCGCAGCTTAATCGATTAAGCTGCACAATTTTGCAGCATCCATACTTTGGAAGGCCATAACTTCTTCGTTACCCGTTGGATCTTCCTCAAATTTTAAAGCAAGCTTCCCCACATACAAATCTTCACATCCAACGGTGGAATTTGTGTTTAGAGTTGTAAATATTTTACTTTAAATTTCCTAAGGTCTATGTTTTTAACCCTAGTTCTACATGTATTTTTGGCTAGATTCTAACTTATATCTCCATTTCTTCTACCCTAAGACCATCCCAACATAGATTATACTTGGAATTAAATTTGGGATGTTACAGCTCTCTTCAATTCCTGATTAGCTGGGATACATACACGATCTCGAAACCTTAGAATATCATCAACTCCAACTCGAAAATCAGGTTCTACACCATCCAAACCCAATCTTTTCTTTTTTAATAACTCACCATCTTCTTTTTGCAAGTCCCTTAATTGAGTAAGGAATTCATTTGTCACTTGAAGCATTCCTAGTTTGATACATTCCGGTCTACACTGATCTTCCAGATTCAAGTTTCGGAATTCTTCAATCAATTGAGCTTCCTTCACCATCATCGTACTCACGTGCAACATCTTTCTACTTAGAGCATCGGCTACAACATTAGTTTGGCCAGGATGGTAATGTAATTCGAATTCATAATCCTTCAAGAATTTCATCCACCTATGTTGTCTCATATTCAGTTCCTTTTGGTCGAAGAGATACTTCAGACTTTTATGATCACTGAATACTTGAAACGTATTACCGTACAGGTAATGTCTCCAAATCTTCAGGGCAAAGACAATAGCAGCCAACTCCAAATCGTGAGTAGGATAGTTTTCCTCATGCACTTTCAACTGACGAGATGCATAAGCAACAACTTTCCCTTCTTGCATCAAGACACAACCCAAACCTTGTCTAGACGCATCACAATAAACATCGAAGCCTTTCCGAGGATCGGGCAGAGTTAACACTGGAGACGATGTTAACTTGTCCTTTAACGTCTGGAAACTAACTTCACACTTTTCATCCCAGACAAAAGGTTGCTCTTTCCGGGTCAATCGAGTTAACGAAAGGGCTATCTTGGAAAAACCTTCGATGAACTTCCGATAATATCCAGCTAACCCAAGAAAACTTCTAACTTCAGTAACTGTCTTCGTTCTTTCCCATTGCAAAACTGTTTCTACCTTGGCTGGGTCCACAGCAACACCATCCTTTGAAATTATATGCCCCAAGAAATTGACTTTTTCAAGCCAAAATTCACACTTGGTCAGCTTGGCATATAACTTCTTTCCTTCAAAGTCTCCAAACCAATCTTTAAATGATTAGCGTGCTCCTCCGTATTCTTCGAATAGATGAGAATATCATCGATAAACACTACAACGAAGGAATCCAGATAGGGTCGGAACACTCTATTCATATAATCCATAAATATTGCAGGTGCGTTGGTCAAGCCAAATGGCATCACCACATACTCGTAGTGTCCATAGCGTGACCGAAAAGCAGTCTTTGGAATATCTTCCTCCTTCACACGGATCTGATGATAACCCGATCTCAGATCAATCTTTGAAAACATAGACTCTCCTTTCACTTGATCCATTAAATCATCAATCCTCGGCAACGGGTACTTATTCTTGATCGTAACCTTATTCAGTTGCCTATAATCAATGCACATCCTCAAAGATCCATCATTCTTCTTCAAAAACAAGACTGGCGCTCCCCAAGGCGACACACTTGGTCTGATGAACTGCTTTTCTAACAAATCTTCCACTTGCTTCTTCAATTCTGCTAGCTTGGCTGGGACCATATGATACGGGGCAATAGAGATAGGACTAGTTCTGGGAACTAGGTCAATACTGAATTCTATCTCTCGATGCGGTGGCAAACCGGGCACTTCATCGGGAAAAACTTCGGGGATATCTCGAATATTTGGGATGTCTTCGATCTTCACTTCATCCCTCTTTTCTTCTGCGACAGCCGAAAATAGGCACACATAACCTTCCGGTTGAATGGCAGGAGACTCCACACTAGGGAAAATGATCGTTCGAGCCTTGCAGTCGATTACCACATGATTGGACGCCATCCAATCCATACCCAAGATAACGTCGAGATTGGATAACGGCAAACAAATCAGATTTACACGAGAAATCTGACCTCCTATGCTAACAACGCATCTGACACATGCTCTTGATGCAACAAGAGGAGCATTCGTGGGGGTAGATACACTCAGATAGACAAACTTAAACGCTTGGCACATTCTTCGGAGATGAAAGAATGTGTTGCTCCGAAATCAAATAAAAAGCGACAAGGCATGCCATTGAGGGAATGGTTACCTTGCACAAGATTGTCGGCCTGCTCTGCTTCTGCTCTGGACATCGTGAACACCTTTCCATTGATCCAGGGCTTACTTCCTTGTCCTTGGTTGACTTGGCGCTGGGGTTGCGGGTAGAAACGAGAAATATGCCCGATCTTCCCATAATTGAAGCGGGTCGGTGGTTTGTCTCTCTAGCACTCCCTGCCTAGATGCAACTTCTGACATTTGTTGCAAACTGCAGCTGCTGCTGGGAGGCTGACGGCTCCCGAGGGTGTTGCATTACCTTTCCCCTTATGCGAATAAGGGCCTCCACAATTACCACGATTATTCTTATGCTGATGTCGGTGTGGTCCATGGCCTCCTTGATCGGCTTCCCTCTTGAAACTATTCTTTTTGAAGATGCGGCACGCACTAATCAATGTTGGGTAGTGGCGAATCATCTCCACACTCACAGCCAGCTTGATGTCCGACCTCATCCCATTTTCGAATCTCGTGCACTTCGAGTATTCATCAGGATGATATTGGAAGTACGAGGAGTACTTCATCAGCTCCTCAAATTTCTTAGCATACTGATCGACGGTCATGCTACCTTGCCTCTGATCGAGGAACTCCATTTCTTTCTGAATTTTGACATCATCCGAAAAATACCTTTCTAGAAACTTCTCCGTGAAGACTTCCCAAGTGAGCTCTCGATGATCATATTCCAAGAACTGGCGGGTCTACTCCCACCAAGTCGCAGCCTCTCCATTTAGCATGTATGCACCAAATGTGACCTTCTGAGCTTCAGTGAGGGTCAACGTTCGGAAGATCTTATTCATTTCAGCTAACCAAAACTGGGCTTGCTCGGGACAACGGCCACCCGAAAAGCCAGGGGGTTTACTTCTACGAAATGAATCTAGGCCTTGAAATTCCGTCGGGGTTCCATTGCTGACAGGACGGGTTTGCTGCAAGTTTTCCAGAACCGCAGCCTGTAACACCCTGATTCGGCAACTTGAAAACTACAGTAACTTAAATTAAATATAGTGAAAATTTGGCCATTTTTTTTTCGAAACATGTAAAACCTAGACATGAGAACACTTGGATTTTCAAAACCTAGTTACAATTAAAAACTCATGTTCTCACATTGCATAAAATCTTTCACTACAAAAAAAAACCCTTTATTGCAACGACATTTTGCAACGACTTAAAAAAGTTGTTGCTAAAAACAGGTGTTTTGCAACGACTTAAAAAAGTCGTTGCAGAAAACAGGTGTTTTGCAACGACTTTTGAAATTGTTGCAAAACACCTGTTTTCTGCAACAACTTTTTTAAGTCGTTGCAAAACACTTGTTTTCTGCAACGACATAATCGTTGCTAATAAGATTAAATAATTTTTTTATACAAATAAAACAATTAAATAATTAAAATAAGGTATACTTGTTCACGCTTCATATGCTAGTCACACACTCACACTATCTTTTTATCTCATACCCACGTTCCTTCTCATCTCTCATACCCTCGTTCCTTCTCTTATCTCATCCCCTCGTTCCTTCTCCTTCTCAAGCGATGTCATCTCTTGCGCCGCCATCGCGTCTTCTCCACCGTTGTGACCTCATCACTGTCACGGCTTCAATCTGGTTCAGATCTGCGAGCACGAATTTGTGAGGCTTCAATCTGGTTCAGATCTTTGTTCTTCTTTCTCTGTCTCGCATAGCTCAGCCATTTTCAAAGACCACCACCATGCAGCCTCGTCGCCAGTCGTGAACCACCACTGTCGCCAACACATTGTGACCGCAAGCCAAAGAGAAATCGCAACTATCATTTCACAAACCCTAACCAAAAACCCCAAATCACATTTCACCAAACCCAAAAATGAAAAGGGGGCGGTTTGGGGGCATGAACCGGTTGGCCCAAACCGGGCACCTGTATTCTAACTTCCTTCTCCCTCATTCTCTCTCAACCACAACAGCAAAAACAAAAACCCTAGCCCCCAATTTTATCAGATTCGTGTTCTATCTCAATAGTGAATTCGCATTTTTTGTTCTCCTTCATTCCATGCGTGAAATCTGTGGTTCTTAATAAAAGGTTCTTGATAGTATAAAAGGTTCTTAATATTCTTCCCCTTTATATCAAGTTTTGATTCAATGCAAAATATGATTACTTTGATACTTTTGTATTCTTGATGTATCTAGTCTATTTGGTTTTAGTATAAAGGTGATATTAGTTCCGATTTGGTTTATATAATTGCTTTGGTTGTCTGTACAGGTTTGATTAAAAACACTTTAATTGCTTTTATCCCTTTATTAAAAGGATAAACGTAAAAAATCCTATCACTACATATTCATGTAAGCTTAGCCTGATTATTGCTGTATTGATGAGGTCACAGCAATGGAGAAGACTATTCATTATTTCAGACTCATCACATTTGGATATATGTTTAAATGTCCAAATGTTCAAATGTTCACTTTATTTGCTTTAATTAAGGTTTGGGCCAATGTTCAAATGCATTTATGTTTACTCTTTATTTTAAAGAGAAAATCCCCTCTTTTTTTACCCATGGTGAGTAAATTAAGTTTAATGTGATAGTCAGTGCTTATGAAATTGGAGGCTTTCGAGATAATTTAAAAGTCTTTCGAGAAAATCCCCTCTTTTTTTATCCTTCTTTTTTTTAGGTGTTTGGACTAGGATATTCTTTTTAGCATATTTATTGAAATCAAGATAATTTAAACGGTTTTGAAGTTCACCTGTTTATCATTCTGCTTTCCCAAACAGAATGTGGCTTTTGTTATTGATGGTTGGGCTCTTGAGATTGCACTTAACCACTATCGTAAAGCTTTTACTGAGCTGGCAATATTGTCAAGGACTGGCTGGACTGCTATATGTTGTCGAGTGACACCATCACAAAAAGCACAGGTTTTTTTTTGAACAACTTTCTTCGTTTATTTGGGTTGTTGTAAGAACTTACGCGGCACATTCTTTTTTTGTCACCCCTTCTCCTTTTTGTATTCCAGACTTGTTTATCTTGGTTCCTTTTAATTAACCTATTCTATAAAAAGGGGAAGTCTATGATGCGCATCTTGTGCATTCCTCTGAGGGGAACATAATACTGCTGGTTGTATTGCTTCTGTTTTAATTCTTAAGAAAATAATGACACCGGTTGTCCCTGTATGTCGCTGTTTGTTGCAGCTTGTACATAATACATCTTAGTTTGATTGCCACTTTTTATAACAAAATAGTCAAATTTATTCGAACTGAATAGCCTTTTCTAGAAAGTGGAGAAAAATATTTAGCTTTTATTACATTAAGTTGTGTTCAAGCCAAGATATGTATTAAACCATTTTTCAATCTTTCAGAAGTTGTCTGATATACTAGAAGGGGCCAGTGATGGGAGCGCCAATGTTTTTGTGTGTAACTATGAATTCTAGTTTAATCTTTCTCACTCTTTTCTATCTCTAAATCCTTGTATCACAACAGGTTGGCTTTGATGTTCATTTTTGTGTCATTTGTATGACCACTAGGTTCAACTTGACACCACTGACCAAAACTTGAAAACTATCTGAAGTTATTATACAGTTGACATGGGAAGTAATGAAGGGTGTATTATTATTTAACTTGTATTAAATAGGATTATATTGGATACCATTGCTTTTCACTTTTCTATCTGTTGTATGAATGCAAGTTAGACAGATGTTTTGCTTTTGTGTATTGTATAAATACAAGTCTAAGAGAATAAGATTCGCAGGAATAAGCAATTTGCAGTGGTTGAGAATCCTGGCTTTTGGAATTGGACATTCACCATGAAAGATATTAATGGTGAGGTGCTTGCTCAAGTAGATCGTGATTGGAGGGGTGGTTTTGGCTTTGAGGTTGGTTTTTGGCATTTACCTTTTTGCTTTTGTAACCTTTGTTAAGCGTGTTACGACTGTTACTTTCTTCTGTTGTGATCATTAATTTTTATCTGTGTGGACAAAAACCATTAAGAACGAGAATGGTCACTTTCAAGATTTAGGTTGATAGAGCATAGTGGTGTCTTTCTTCCTTGTAGATGACATCATCTAGTTAAAAAAGACTTGGAGTTTTGTATGAGTTTGGATACTGTTACAAGGAAAGATTGTCCAAAAATGTTCTTATTTTGTGTCTTGTAATAAACACAATTTACAATAATTAAATAAGTTTTTGTCTAATGTATGTGTTATAAATTTAGTAGTTATGTAAACCTATTAAAAGTACTTCAGAATTTGAAGCAAAAACAAGATTTAGTTGGTGAAATATTTTTTTTTAATTAAACAAAGGCTATTGCAACGACATTTTTGTTGTTTCAAAAGCAAAAGGTGTTTTGCAACGACATTCTCGTTGCAGAAGTCGAAGGTGTTTTGCAACGACATTGTCGTTGCAAAATAAATTATTTGTACACAGTTTTGCAACCCTGTTTAGCAACGACATCTTTTGTGCAACGATCAAAGTCGTTGCTGAAAACCATTCTTTATAACAACGAACAAAGTCGTTGTTATACCCTTTTGCAACGGCTTTACCAGCAACGACCAAAGTCGTTGCAGAAAATATTTTTTGCAACGACTTTTGTCGTTGCAATAAAGGGTTTTTCTTGTAGTGTTTCAAGTTCCAAACCGAGATGTCACAAGACACCGCACCTTGAAACTTGTCCATCAAAACATCATTTAAAGATACAGCCCCTTTACTTGTTTCAAAACATTAGTACTAAACAAAACGTTAGCTGGGGTACAGTATAATACAGCTATGGCAACCAAGAACTTGCGATGGAATACAATACTCTGAGGGGATTACCTAGCGTCTAGTCATATACACTAAGACTCGCCATCTAACTACGGATCTTGGCAGGTCAAGCCCTCAGACCGCAAGCAGAGTCGTCCTCATCCGCCGCCTTAGGAGTTTCTTCCATAGCGTCGTCTTGTGCTTTGTCTTCCTCCATCTCGCGTGCTAAAATCCTCTCCATGATTTATTTCCTTCGCCGTTTCATCTCTATGTATACTATGACGCAGGCGTTCATAGATATGTTGTTCCCTTTCAATGGAGATGCTCCTATCTCCCAAATAAGCTGGAACCTCGCTATATTTTCCATCTATTGATCATACAAGATTTTTCCAATACAAAGCAGAGATACAGGAGAGAGTGAGCTACCCAAAACAGCTATGTCGACTATGTGGAATTACAATAGGCAGATATTAAGACAAGCTAATAAACATCGACAAATCAAAACACAACAAGATCATTATTATCATCATAAAATCACAAATATTATACTCAATTCCTCAAAATCCTTCTCATAAAACTTACACAATTCTTATCAATTCCTCCTTCAATCATCATCTCAAGATTAATCAATCATTCCAAGAATCATCTCTTTTGCTTATCTTATAAGTCTTGCTCAATACACTATATCTTTAATATACTTTTCTTTTGATTATTTTCAATCTCTTAAGTCTTATCGTTCCGGTTCGCTCAATGATGTGGGGAAAACATCACTGAGGAAGACACACACGTCTACATCTCCTCGGTCATCCACCCAACCTAGTCGGAAGCAAACAGGAGTACAGGACCTTTACCACGCGGGCACGACAACTGTCTCAACAATTGGCTCCAAGCCAGGAGAACTGTAGAAAACTTGGGTACAGTCTCAAATCAATTCAATTCAATTCATATCATATCATATATTCAAGGCTCACTGTAGAAAACTCGGGTACAGTGGCAATCACAAATGCCCCGTTGCAGTCCCTCTCACTGTTCAAGATTTGCAATATAGGGGGCGACAGTATTTTCTAGTGGGCCTGCAGAACTTACCACGGCATTGGACCCAGTCCCTACCACGTCTCGTATACCACATGTGGAGTTTGTTCTGCCTAGAAATTACTCTAGACTTCTTGACGTTTCACCTTCATCGTCCTCCCCTAATGCAATCTCCTCCTGAGTATCCCTGATACACATGGTCCCTTCCTCTCCACTACTTCGATACGACACTCATAACTCACCGCGTTCGTTAATGTCTTTTGAAGTCTTTTAAAGTTTTAGAGTTTTAATTAGCGGCTTAATCCTAATAGTCGGCTCATCCTTGGTGCATCCCTTCAACGAGTCCCGACCACTAATCGTTCGATCCGTTCCCCAAAGAATCTCAACAGCGTCTTGCAGCACATCTCTTTCTCACACATCACATCAGCATTATTCTCATCAGCCATCATTCAGCAGCATCATCAGCATCTTTCTCATCATCATTGCTCAACAGCATCATCAACATCCTTCTCCTCAGTTGTTGCTCAGCAGCCTCATCAGCGTCTTTCTCCTCAGTTGTTGCTCAGCAGCACCATCAGCGTCTTCCTCCTCGTTATCTCCACGCTTCCGCTCGCCTCGTCGGGTATTTCTCATCTCAATCTCGACACTCATCACTTCATTTCAATTCTTTTTCAACTTCAGCTATTAATTCTCTTTCATTCATTATCTATCACTTTCACAGTTTCATTCACATCGTAACTTATCTCTTTCTCAATTATTCTCATACTTTCTTATCCGCACTTTCTTTTATTTTTAGTCTTAGTTCATTACTTTCACAATCTCATTATTATCATTTCACATACTAAGAAAATCAATATCTCATGCATAATATTAAAAACAGAGCATCATACCTCTTCAGCAAAACATATCAACTATTGACAACAATCAATCTCAGTGATTCGTATGGATAGCCCAACTGTAGTGTCCTTGAACACTATGTTCTTAACCCTTTAAGTGCTCAAGGTTATGGAACCAGAAGCCCAAGAGAGGATCAAGTGTTAATATGTGACTTTATGGTGTTTCTGCAGTTCCAGTTGGGAAAAGCAGGGTCTCCCCAGTCAACAAGTATGTGCAGAGTGTCAACTTAGGGATGAGAGTACGTACCTGAAACCCTAGCTGTAGTGAGCTATTTATAGGGTTTGGAGGAGGCTGATTTGGGCTGTTTGGGCCCTGTATCAGGGTTGAGCTGAACCAGGATTCTGTGAGATAATATCGGAGGATTATGCTCTTAGAATCTGGATAGGATCAGCTGAAGATCTCATGTCTAGGCTGTTGCGAGAATATAGGAGAGATTTGTGGAAGGGATAAGAAGCCTCGGTGAGTTTGAGCTTATCCGCTAGCCGACGGTATGTCTCGGCCTATAGTCTCAAGCCTGACGGATTGAGGACCGATGATGAGGCTCGGTTCCATCAAGTCTGAGCCTGGTCCTTTGGGGATGCTCGGAGTCCATGAGTCCAAGCGAGGGACGTCCATGTTAAGCGATCCGAGGGAAGTGCCCTTAGAGGACTCTATTGACGAGGCTTAAATCCATATCTGGTCGGCAGACCCTACAAGCCCCCCAGCTCGTAAGACTTTGAGAAGTCTGTGACGAGGTAGCTAGTGTTTAGGGTTGACCTTTGCGGATGCCTCATTCTGGGAGTGTAACAGCTGTAACCAGGTAGCCTGTTCGAGGTGACGTTTTGGGTTCTCTAGGTACAACGCGTGTCCTCGAGAGTTGTGCCACATCATTGCCATTTTTGAAATTTGAAAAAGCAGCTTTGTAACTGCCACGTTTCATCAATCGTGTGGATGAGTGGTGTAATGGGCCTTTGATCCGCCCAGGCCCATACGTGCATCGTGGGGAAACCGAAAGGTTTATGGGGGTTTCTTTGAATCCTTTACTCCCCCCACTCACTTTTCATTCCTCTTCTCAGAATCCTTTACTCCCCCCACTCACTTTTCATTCCTCTTCTCAGAATCGTACCAGAAACTCCCCTCCAGAAACTCCCAAACCCTCAAACTTGCTCCCCCTCACTACTTCTTTGTTATTCTCAGGGAACCGGAAACTCCCTCCTCTCTTAAGCTCATTTCCACCATTACCTTCACATCGCTTCCAGTTTCCCAGAGACTCAATCAGAAACAAGTAATCTTTCTTCTTCTAACTCAAATACTCTATTTTTGATTCTGCCCTTTTCTATTTGTTGAATGGGTTTCGCATTTCTGGGTTTTGCAGGGATTTTGGGGTTTTTCGTCCTGGGTAGTGTAGTGTTTAGGGGTTTTAATTTCTGAATCATGAGAGGTTGGAGAGAGTTAAGGAGAACTTATCATGAACTTGGTAGGAGATTAGGAGAAGAGCCTTCTAGCGATAGTGATTCGGATTTTTCTGGGGATTTTGGGGGTTCTAGGAGCAGTGACGATGATTTTGGGGGTTCTAGGAGTAGTGATGATGCAGTAGACCCTTCCTCTCCCCCCATCAACCAGGGATCCACAATAACAAAACCATTACCTGTAGAGTACCCCTCGGATCCCGCTGAAGTAAGCAAGTGGCTGTTGGCTTATAGGTTTGCTGAACGGAGGGCTCAGGTTAGGGTTAGTCCCGAGCGCTGTCTAGTGGAAGAAGAGCCTATGGGAGACCCGAGGAAAGAGGGGGGAAAAAGTCCAAGGCTCGGCCTTACTTTTAGAATTAAAACATCTGCTATAAAGAATCCTAACGCCGAGCCTTTTACTTTTTCCCCAGGTGTGACACTAATCCCGATGAATATCCCTTGCCGCCAAATCATGCGCAATACGATGAAGTTTTTGATCGGGAGGTGCTTGGAACGAGGCCTTCATTGCTGACGAGTAATAGTTTGAACCACCTTCGACCTCTTCTTACCCCTCCGAGAGCAGATGGGAATGCGTCAGAGTTTGAGCTGAGACATGTGAACATCGACGACCGAATCTGCTTCGCAGTCCCGCAAAATCGGCAATTCTTCTATTTCTATGAAGAAATAATAACAAAAGTCGGAATCCGCATGCCGTTCTCGACCTTCGAAATTGAAGTACTAAACCATTTAGGCATAGCTCCGAGTCAACTACATCCGAGCGGATGGGCATTTGTGCGAGCCTTCCAACAGTTTTGCGATGCTGAAGATTCGGTTGCCACACTCCGAGCTTTCTTTTGGCTATATGCCCCTCAGGTGAACAAGTTCGGCAACTCAAAAGGGCTTTGGGTGTCACTTAAAGCTTAGAAAGAGCACGCGCTCTTCGCCAAAGTTACCGACTCTTGGAAGTCTTTTAAGCCTCTCTTCTTTCAGTATGAGTACACTGGTCCTAATGTATGCTGGTTCATGGAGCAGGTCGAAGAGGAAGGAGAAATCAAAGTTGTACCTCGGTTTCCTTTGGGTTGATCGGATGGTATCTACAACCGAGGGGCCTCCTTATACCAATTTGACTACAAGGTCGATTTGACCAAGGCCGAGAGACGGTTGTGCGACCGAGTCTGGGAATATCTCCAGGCGAACGGTCAAATCGATACTAAAAAGATATTGTTGAAGACGACACGGGCCGACGTGAAGGCTGAGCTGGGTATATATATATATATATACATATATTTTAATGTATATTTCCTTGTTGCAGAAAAGATGGGAAAGAAAGCATCCAAAGCTAAGAAGAGTGTCGCTGCTTCTTCTAGGATGGCTAAATTGGCTGCCGTGACAGGAGGGTCGGGATCCTCGTGTAACACCCCGCATTTTTCCCGTACGTGCGTAAACGATTTTTAACGAAAGAAACCTTGAAATCATGATTTTCAGAAAAAGTATTTTTCATAAAAGAGGAATAAAGTATTGATGTCCATGAATTTTTGGTAAACCAAATATTTTATAAAAGAAAAGTGAATGATTTTGGTTGAAGATGGAAAATGAATTGTTGACTTCTGAATTTTATCAAAGGATGCTTTTATTAGAAATAGAATTTTTGGGTCTATTATCTTTAAAAATCCATAACTTTCAAACCGTAACTCAGAATTTTATGATCCACATATGAAAATGATCGTTTTGAAACCTAGAATTTGAAAAAGTAATTTCTAGAATTTTCTGGGCTGATTTATAAAAACCTATTTTCAGAATATAAGGAAAACGAATTTTCAAGAAAGTGTGTATTGGGTTGTGTCTTAGTATGAATTATGTGTGATGTGTGCTTAATTGAATGTGTGTATTTGATTTTATGAGTGTGATACGTGATGCATGTAAATGGTTATGGATGTGATTTCCTAAAACTAGTTGCATTAGTACATGAATTAGTAATTTTAAGTGGAATAATTAGGAATAAATTAATGATTTAGGAAAATGAAAATATAAATGACATGTGCATGTGTGTGAGAGTGCCACGGTTTTGTGCTTGTGCATGAAGGTGTGTAGGTGTCATTTGCATATATGTGATAAGTGTGTATGCCGTGTGTGTGTTCTTAGTGAGTAAGAAATTGAGGAACCAAACTAGAACCAAGGAGTAACTAAGTGGCTAAAAACCCTAACTAGAAACTAAACCCCATTAGCCCTAAGTGACCCCTAGTAACCTAGACCACATCACCATGTTCCCTTGACTTGTTGACCCTTAGCCATGCAAATTTTATAAGGACAAGACCGCCCTTCCCTATATGTCTGTTGAGGTGAGAGAGGGGCTTCCCTTAAGACGCCGTGGTAGTAGGTAACTTATTAAGAGGTCCAATCATCTCAAAGGTTGGACTCCAATCTCATTTAGCGTAGTGGTGTATGTGATAGCAATTGTTTGATTGTGTGTTTGGCTATCCACCCGAACGGCTGAGATTGGTTTATTTATGATGTTATGTTTCTGATTGATTTTGTTTGAATTATTTCTTATGCTTTGCAAAGGATTTATTGGTTATGTTATGATTGAGATACATTGGTGTGCTGAATAATGCGTGATAAAGATTAAAGTGTAAACGTAAGAAAATATGTTCGAAAGAAGGGAGACGTGATGATAAGAGTAATGTATTGGTAAAGAGATAAAGATATGAGACTGAGAAAGAGTTGTGAATGTGAGACGAGTTATGGAAGAGAGCTGAGTTATGGAGTTGAGATGTGATGTGGCTCTTGTTGTTTTGTTTTTGGTTTTAGTCTGGGACTAGTGTTGAGTTGAGCTTGCTCCTCCATTAGGGCCCAGCAAGCTTGTATTTTTGGGAAGAAGCTTAGTGTTGAGTTGAGCTTGCTCCTCCATTAACACTCACTCAAAAATATGATTTTTGGAAAATGGTTTTGAAAAGAGATTTTTGAAAAGAGTTGTGAAAGGAAATTCTTGGAAAAGGTTTTCGAAAAGGTATTTTGAAGAGGTGAAACAATATTTTCAAGGGAGTTTTATGAAACAATTTCTTTTCGAAAAAGGTTTTGTGAAAAGATATATTTTTGGGAAAAGTTTATGGAGTCAATCTTTAATAAAGTTTTGAAATGATATTTTGGAAAATCCTTTTGAACCACACTTTCGGGATAGTTTTATGAAATGACATTTTGAGGAAAAAGTTGTGAAAACCAGATTTTGTGAAAGGAGTTTTGTGAAAGTTTTTGGAGATAGTATTTTTACGAAAGTTTTGTGAAAAGATATTTTTGAGAAAGTTTGCGACAAGCCATCTTTGAAAAAGTTTTGAGAAAGGAAGTTATGTGAAAGTATATTTTAGAAAAGTTTATGAAAAGAGCTTTTGAGAAAGAAAAGAAATGAGCCTTGAGGAAGTTGATGGAATGAGTTTTGTGAAAGTGATGAGATGAGATGAGCAAGAGTGTGATATGAGATGTTGAGATGTTACGTGATGTGATTGGGGAACAGTCTGAGCGATTAGTGGTCGGGCTTCATTGAAGGGATGCACCAAAGACGAGTCGACCGTTAGGATCAAGCCAATACTAAAACTTTAAAATCCTCAAAACTTTAAAAAGATTATTAAAAGACATGAATAACGCGGTGAGGTATGAGTGTTCTGTCGAAGTAGTGGAGAGGAAGGTACCCCGGATATCTGGGATATTCGGGTTGATGAATGCATTAGGGTAGGCTCGGACGGCAAAACGTCACGTTGCCTTGAGTACTATTCTGGGCAGAATGAACTCCACATGTGGTGCACTAACGTGGTGGGGACTGGGTCTAATACCGTGGTAAGTTCTGCACCCGGGACCAGAATAGTGCTGTCACCCCTATGGCAGTTCAGGAACAGTGAGAGGGACTGGAGTGGGGCAATTGTTTGCCACTGCGAGGCAGTGTGCCATGTTATTATGTATTGAGGCTGGGCCTCCTGGTCTGGGACCATTGGTAATTGACAGCTGTCGTGCCCGCACGGTAAAGGTCCTGTACTCCTGTTTGCTTCCGACTAGGTTTGGATGGATGACCGAGGAGATGTAGACATGAGTGACGTTTTCCTCAATGATGGTTCCCCAAGTCATTGAGTGAGCTGTGATGATAAGACTTAATAAACCCAAAAATTTAAAAAGGAAAAGAATGATAATGGTATAAGGAGTTGAGTATTGAATGAGATTTAAGATGAGAATGTATGATGATGATGATGATTATGTTGTTGTGTTTTGTTTGTTATTTACTGTTTTATCTCAATAATTGCCTATGGTAAATCCACATAGTCGACATTACATGTTTGGGTAGCTCACTCTCTCCTATATTGCTGCCCTGTCTTGGGAAATTTCTGTGTGGTTCTTAGAGGGAGAACGCACGAGAGGAGGCCATGGAAAGTACTTTCGAGGAGGCTGATGAGGATGATCCTACTGACGACCCGAGGAGCTTTCTGACCCAGAATCATAGTAGCACAGCGGAAGCGTTAGTGTCGATGACTAGAAGTTAGGTATTTCCCTTTCAGAGTTTTGTAAATTCCATTGCAAGTTACTTAAAGTCCTGGCTCGATAGTGCTGTAACCCCAACTAAAATTTATTTTAGTATTAATGTTTTGAAATGAGTAAACGGGCCGTGTTTTAAACATTGATTTTGAAAACGAGTTTCAAAGTGCAGTGTTTTGTGACATCTCGGTTTGGAACTTGAAAGGTTTATGCAATATGAGAGCACGGGTTTCAAATCGTAATTGTGTTTTGAAGATATGCCTGTTCTCATCTTGCATAACACTTGTTTTAAAAAAAAAAATTTGGCCCTAATTTTCACAATAAACAGTTTAATTTCAAGTTGCCAAATCGGGGTGTTACAGAATGGTATCAGAGCTGTGGTTGGACTTAAGTAACCTTATGCATGGATTTACATACTCTGGGTGCGCGTTAGTGTTAGGATAGCGATAGGTGAGATTAGGAACACTAAGAGTACGCGGACGCTTTCCTGGAACGTATCAGTTTTCGTCTGCAGTGGAATCGAGAAGCAGTGTACAGTGTCGTCATGGAACGTTAATTCGTGGTTCGAGTTTTCTTTGTTAAATCTCTCTTTGATGTGAACCCCTTTCGTTTGCAATGACCCTAAATCCGTAAAATCTGCCTTGCGGATAGAACCCTTCTTTCTCAATTGAAACTATTCTTGTGAAAACCCTATGTGTGCCAAATCGCTTTGGCACGGAATTTGAAAGAAGCCTTTTTCTGAAAACTTTAGACCATGATTCTTTTTGACCGAACTCTGGTTGTCTATAGACCCAAAGTCCTTCTTTTGACTCAACATTGTTCTTCCCTAAAGCTTTTGCTGAGAGATATGAGTCATCTAAGTTGGGGAGTAGCTGGAAACGTGAAGTTGAGGAGAAGTTTGTTGAGGCATGAATTGATGACAAGGATGTAACCCTAGGTATGGTGGTGTCTTGGCCTTAAATGAAAGTAACCCTGTTCCCTTTGAACGTTGTTTTGATACCTTTGAAACTCGCAGTTCTTTGTTTTTCCATGAAACCATGTTGTTTCTACCCCACCCTGTTTGTTGTTGAAAATACCCAAGGGATTACTTTTGTAAGTAATCTGTTTAATCTGCTCCTGAGAACGACGAATAGATAAGTACGTGTTCGGGGATGCAACGACTGTTACAGTGGAAGAGGAAAGGAATTTCTTGAAGGAGCTACGTGTTCACGAATTTACCAGACTCAACGCAGCATTTCTCGAGGACGAGAAATTTATAAGTTGGGGAGAATGTAACACCCCGCATTTTTCTCGTACGTGCGTAAACGATTTTTAACGAAAGAAACCTTGAAATCATGATTTTCAGAAAAAGTATTTTTCATAAAAGAGGAATGAAGTATTGATGTCCATGAATTTTTGGTAAACCAAATATTTTATAAAAGAAAAGTGAATGATTTTGGTTGAAGATGGAAAATGAATTGTTGACTTGTGAATTTTATCAAAGGATGCTTTTATTAGAAATAGAATTTTTGGGTCTATTATCTTTAAAAATCCATAACTTTCAAACCGTAACTCAGAATTTTATGATCCACATATGAAAACGATCGTTTTGAAACCTAAAATTTGAAAAAGTAATTTCCAGAATTTTCTGGGCTGATTTATAAAAACCTATTTTCAGAATATAAGGAAAACGAATTTTCAAGAAAGTGTGTATTGGGTTGTGTCTTAGTATGAATTATGTGTGATGTGTGCTTAATTGAATGTGTGTATTTGATTTTATGAGTGTGATACGTGATGCATGTAAATGGTTATGGATGTGATTTCCTAAAACTAGTTGCATTAGTACATGAATTAGTAATTTTAAGTGGAATAATTAGGAATAAATTAATGATTTAGGAAAATGAAAATATAAATGACATGTGCATGTGTGTGAGAGTGCCACGGTTTTGTGCTTGTGCATGAAGGTGTGTAGGTGTCATTTGCATATATGTGATAAGTGTGTATGCCGTGTGTGTGTGCTTAGTGAGTAAGAAATTGAGGAACCAAACTAGAACCAAGGAGTAACTAAGTGGCTAAAAACCCTAACTAGAAACTAAACCCCATTAGCCCTAAGTGATCCCTAGTAACCTAGACCACATCACCATGTTCCCTTGACTTGTTGACCCTTAGCCATGCAAATTTTATAAGGACAAGACCGCCCTTCCCTATATGTGTGTTGGCCGTATGGAACCAAGGGCAAAGGAGGGAGAATTCGTGACTTATATGGGTGCCAAGCTTAGTTCATTTTCTTTTACCCATTCTCATTTCTCACCCTTCCAACATCAACACATACACTACTCTAAAGGACTCATCAAACCTTTAGAGAAAAATAGAGAAAGAAGCAAAGAGAGTGTTGGCCGTGAGGCCTTAGGAGGAAGAAGGAAGAAGATTCACCCTAGATCAAGCCATACCCTTTGAAGATCCAAGTACTAGGAGCTTGAAGAACCACCCTCCTTAGTAGGAAGATTCGAAGAACAAGAGGAAGAAATGTAATAGCTTAGTTTTCTCTTTTATTTGTAGATCCCTTTTATTTTTCTTCTTTGATTATTTTTATGATTTGTAAAGTGAAATTATGTGCTATTTCTTCTTGATCTAGAACTTTCATGGACTAAACATTATTTGTAATATTTGTGGCTTTATGTTTATGGTTCGGTTTATATTTTCTTTGTTAGATCTACTTGTTTTCTAACTCAAACTTAAAGATCTAAAGTTTTGTTTAAGTTTTGTGAAGCTTAATCTAGATCCTTCTTGCATATATGCCTTTCTAGTTTTAAACCATGATCTATGTGTGTCTATGTGCTTATTTGATAAAATCAATGTATGATCTAAGTTTAATAAAATCCTTTGGCCTTGTAAGTTGAAATTTTTGATTAAACTGTGGGCTAGGATGTTTTCAAGAAAGAATTTGATAAATTAATTTGTGCTCTGAATTTGATTTGAGATCTTCTAATCTTGCATGTAAAATTTTGTTTGCTTAAATGATGATCTAAGTTGTGTTGTGCGAATTCTTCATGAACAAATACATGATCTAAGTTTGCTTGAAAAAGAAATTAAGGTCTTTGGTTTTTCATGTTGTTTTGATGATGACTAAATTGATTTATGTGCATATGTTTGGTGATCTAAATTTTTAAAGCATACATGTTGATTCTAAATAGAAAAATCATGTTTCTACGTTATGCATGTCACGGTTTTGGGAGATAAAATTTGATAAACAAGTTTTAAAGTAATTCTTGAAGTGTGAACATGACTAGGCTTTAGTAATGGAATTTATGTGTGCTATTTTTGGGTATTAGGCCATTCGGCCATGTTAAATGAAAATGAATCTCATGTTTAGGTGTGTGAAAAGTGGATGCATGTGTAGGATAAGACTAGATCTAGTAATTTCAGGTGCATGCATGATATTTTTAGGAGTTTAAAATGTAACCTTAATTTTTATTCAAGATTAGATGATGAACTTGAGTTATTTGGGTGTGATGTTTGATTTAATTCTGTGATTTTGTGTGTGTTGAAAATTGAATTAAAAATATTGTCTGCTTGCATACTAAGCGTTCGGCCATGAGAGGAATAAGTAGGAAATTATATTTGATCCATGTTTAAGTTGCATATATGATGAGATTAAATTAATTTAAGAGTTCAGAATGTATATGCAAGAGGTAATTGAACATGTGCATGAAACTTTGGCATGATTCATGATTTTAACTTGTTGATTGATTTAAATTTGTTAATTGTTCCTCTTAGTGATGACCTCGGTTTCAATCTAAAAAGAAAAGAAAATTATTTCAATTGTCTTGTGCATTTAGGTGCGCATAAATCTTTGTAAAATTTCATCTATATGATTCGGCCTAAGTATGCTAACATAGTTAGAAAAGTTATCTCCTTGAAATGATATGGTGAATGACTATGTGTTGTATGTATATGCTATTGAATTGATATGTTGTTTATTTTAATCCTTTTCGGTTTTAAAGATAAAAATAAATAAATTAATTTAGTAAATAACTTTTAGTAACTCAAAGTGTGACTTGCATTGTATGATGTGTGAATGTTTGATAAGTGATGTGTTGTTTCTATTTCCAAAGAATTGAAAAATGTTTTACTGGAAAAGTATAATTTAAAAACTTAAATTGATTTTATTAAGTTTTGAACTTTGATTTTTACAACATGAACACTCTAAAGAATGAATTCTGTTCTGGTAAAGAAATTATTTTCGAAGTTTTCTTGAAAATGTTTTGTTTGATTCGGATTTAAAAACTTTTGAAATGTAAACAACGTGTTTCCCAAGAGAAATGATTTCAAAGTGTTTTCTAAAATAAATTAATGAGTTCGTTAAAACGTTTCTAACGCACGGGGAAAAATGCTATAGTTCGGACGATCGACGCGAGGGAACGAGACGGGATTCGCGATCAAGAAATTTCGGAAAGCTTTCGGAACCGTCGGTATTGAGGTGAGAGAGGGGCTTCCCTTAAGACGCCGTGGTAGTAGGTAACTTATTAAGAGGTCCAATCATCTCAAAGGTTGGACTCCAATCTCATTTAGCGTAGTGGTGTATGTGATAGCAATTGTTTGATTGTGTGTTTGGCTATCCACCCGAACGGCTGAGATTGGTTTATTTATGATGTTATGTTTCTGATTGATTTTGTTTAAATTATTTCTTATGCTTTGCAAACGATTTATTGGTTATGTTATGATTGAGATACATTGGTGTGCTGAATAATGCGTGATAAAGATTAAAGTGTAAACGTAAGAAAATATGTTCGAAAGAAGGGAGAGGTGATGATAAGAGTAATGTATTGGTAAAGAGATAAAGATATGAGACTGAGAAAGAGTTGTGAATG
The DNA here is from genome assembly GCA_037953625.1 of Crotalaria pallida. Lineage (NCBI taxonomy): Eukaryota > Viridiplantae > Streptophyta > Magnoliopsida > Fabales > Fabaceae > Crotalaria > Crotalaria pallida. The sequence continues at coordinate 78,557,323 of CM075651.1, forward strand.
TGAGACGAGTTATGGAAGAGAGTTGAGTTATGGAGTTGAGATGTGATGTGGCTCTTGTTGTTTTTTTTTTGGTTTTAGTCTGGGACTAGTGTTGAGTTGAGCTTGCTCCTCCATTAGCGCCCAGCAAGCTTGTATTTTTGGGAAGAAGCTTAGTGTTGAGTTGAGCTTGCTCCTCCAATAACACTCACCCAAAAATATGATTTTTGGAAAATGGTTTTGAAAAGAGATTTTTGGAAAGAGTTGTGAAAGGAAATTCTTGGAAAAGGTTTTCGAAAAGGTATTTTGAAGAGGTGAAACAATATTTTCAAGGGAGTTTTATGAAACAATTTCTTTTCGAAAAAGGTTTTGTGAAAAGATATATTTTTGGGAAAAGTTTATGGAGTCAATCTTTAATAAAGTTTTGAAATGATATTTTGGAAAATCCTTTTGAACCACACTTTCGAGATAGTTTTATGAAATGACATTTTGAGGAAAAAGTTGTGAAAACCAGATTTTGTGAAAGGAGTTTTGTGAAAGTTTTTGGAGATAGTATTTTTACGAAAGTTTTGTGAAAAGATATTTTTGAGAAAGTTTGCGACAAGCCATCTTTGAAAAAGTTTTAAGAAAGGAAGTTATGTGAAAGTATATTTTAGAAAAGTTTTTGAAAAGAGCTTTTGAGAAAGAAAAGAAATGAGCCTTGAGGAAGTTGATGGAATGAGTTTTGTGAAAGTGATGAGATGAGATGAGCAAGAGTGTGATATGAGATGTTGAGATGTTACGTGATGTGAATGGGGAACAGTCTGAGCGATTAGTGGTCGGGCTTCGTTGAAGGGATGCACCAAGGACGAGTCGACTGTTAGGATCAAGCCAATACTAAAACTTTAAAATCCTCAAAACTTTAAAAAGATTATTAAAAGACATGAATAATGCGGTGAGGTATGAGTGTGCTGTCGAAGTAGTGGAGAGGAAGGTACCCCGGATATCTGGGATATTCGGGTTGATGAATGCATTAGGGTAGGCTCGGACGGCAAAACGTCACATTGCCTTGAGTACTATTCTGGGCAGAATGAACTCCACATGTGGTGCACTAACGTGGTGGGGACTGGGTCTAATACCGTGGTAAGTTCTGCACCCGGGACCAGAATAGCGTTGTCACCCCTATGGCAGTTCAGGAACAGTGAGAGGGATTGGAGTGGGGCAATTGTTTGCCACTACGAGGCAGTGTGCCATGTTATTATGTATTGAGGCTGGGCCTCCTGGTCTGGGACCATTGGTAATTGACAGCTGTCGTGCCCGCACGGTAAAGGTCTTGTACTCCTGTTTGCTTCCGACTAGGTTTGGATGAATGACCGAGGAGATGTAGACGTGAGTGACGTTTTCCTCAATGATGGTTCCCCAAGTCATTGAGTGAGCTGTGATGATAAGACTTAATAAACCCAAAAATTTAAAAAGGAAAAGAATGATAATGGTATAAGGAGTTGAGTATTGAATGAGATTTAAGATGAGAATGTATGATGATGATGATGATTATGTTGTTGTGTTTTGTTTGTTATTTACTGTTTTATCTCAATAATTGCCTATGGTAAATCCACATAGTCGACATTACATGTTTGGGTAGCTCACTCTCTCCTATATTGCTGCCATGTCTTGGGAAATTTCTGTGTGGTTCTTAGAGGGAGAACGCACGAAAGGCGGCCATGGAAAGTACTTTCGAGGAGGCTGATGAGGATGATCCTACTGACGACCCGAGGAGCTGTCTGACCCAGAATCAGAGTAGCACAGCGGAAGCGTTAGTGTCGATGACTAGAAGTTAGGTATTTCCCTTTCAGAGTTTTGTAAATTCCATTGCAAGTTACTTAAAGTCCTGGCTCGATAGTGCTGTAACCCCAACTAAAATTTATTTTAGTATTAATGTTTTGAAATGAGTAAACGGGCCGTGTTTTAAACATTGATTTTGAAAACGAGTTTCAAAGTACGGTGTTTTGTGACATCTCGGTTTGGAACTTGAAAGGTTTATGCAATATGAGAGCACGGGTTTCAAATCGTAATTGTGTTTTGAAGATATGGCTGTTCTCATCTTGCATAACACTTGTTTTAAAAAAAAATTTGGCCCTAATTTTCACAATAAACAGTTGTAATTTCAAGTTGCCAAATCGGGGTGTTACACCTCGGCTAAAAGCCAAACTCCCGAGCCAACTCCAATCGCTAGCCCTCTTGAAGCTCCTCGCACAATTCCTTCCGAGGTACCTCAAGTTACCAAAAATGCTGAGCCAACCATTACCGAAGAAGTGCAACAAAGTACTCAGGGTACTCCTGAGCGTCCTCCCAAGAGACCACGGATGGATAAAGGGAAAGGATTGGCTGGCGACTAGTTTCATCTGAGCAAGCCCAGCAAAGGAGTTCAAATTACCGAGGGTACGGAAGAGGCCGTAGCCAAAACTGTATGGAGTAGGCACAACAAGTTGGATTCGTTCGCCGCAACTCTCTTTCCCCCTGAAGATGCCGAAGTGATGGATGCCTGGGGCCCAGGCACTTGGGAAAATAACTGCTTGACCTTGGTGAGGAGCTTCCTCCGAGGTGCAAGCATTCTCAATTACCTTGGACGGCGTGGTGATGATGTCTATGCTGGGGTGGCTCCTGAGGAGAAGAAGAAACGAGCTGAGGCGGACGATCGGGAGGATTACTTGCAGCTCCAAGTGGAAAGCTATGAGAAGAAGCTCCAAGATCTAGTGGCCAAGAATGAGAGACTGCAGAAAGGAATGCAGGAATCTGAAGGCGCCAAGGCTCAAGCTGAAGCTGCTAAGGAAACAGCCGAAAAGACTCTTCAAGAGGCCGAGGGAAGGATGAAGCGGTCGGAGGAAATCTTGAAAAAGGCTGAAGAGAGGGCCCAGAAAGCTGAACAGGTTACTGCTGTGGCTCAGGAGCAACTTGAATACGCTAAGGACGAGGCTACTGGGTTCCGAGCCTCAATGGACAAAATGAGAGCGAAAGCTCTTAAGCATAAGAAAGCGGCCCAGGAGAATCTATACAACTGGAGTCACGCAGTTGAAGATTCTTTCCTCAATACAGCCGAGCAGCTTCGTATTCTGAATCTGAACCTCGTGACAAAGGGCGCCGACCCCCTCTTTGGTACCAAGAATGGTCAAATTATTGGTGCGAATGGAGCTCCCATTGACATGAGCAGTAATGATCTTCCTGATCATTTTTTTGAAGAATCCGAGGAAGATGAGGCCAACGGCGCCGAGGGTGAAGAGGAAGAAGAAAAATTCGTTCCTGACAGCATTGTACTGTCTGACATTGAGTAGTTTTTTTTTTTTTGTACTTGCCCCAGTGAATGGGTTTAAATTTATATTGCTGTTTCGTTTGGAATATTTTATAATATCCGTAATCGTGTTATGCTTCTTTTTATGCTCTTTGTTAAGAATTCAAGTGTTAAGACCTCGGAACTCCAACACTTTAGCCGAGGTGGGTTCCTCTATCCGCGATATAAAATGATTTGAAGAAATCATGATTTAATCGGGAATCTTATTAAAAGTACTTGAGGAGTTATAAGCTCTTGTTAGAGCTGTTTATAATCGTTCGCGTCATAATCGGTGGCTAATCGGTTATGAGGAAAAGTACGTGATACAATGAATTCAATAACGAGAACTTTTATTCATTTGAAGCAAATTACAATGGGCTCGGAGTTTCACCGAGCGTACACCATTATCAAAAAAGAATTCAAAAAGCAAAATGTAATAAAGCAACTAAAACTATTGAAAACGAAATGAAAAACTAACTGTGATAAGCTCGAAGTTTTGCCACGTTCCATGTGTTGTTGATGAGGGCACCCGAGAGGGTTTCGAGCTTGTAGGCTCCTATTCCAGTCTTGGAGGCAACTCGGTATGGTCCTTCCCAGCTTTGGGCCAGTTTTTCGTCCTTTTCATTTTTGAGACCAATATCAGCTCTCCTCAAGACAAGGTCGCCTACCTCGAACTCTCTGGATACGACCGAGCGATTATACCCTTTTGCTTGCATAATCTTAGCATGCTTTTCTCGTTCGGCCGCTAAATCCCTGACTTCTTCCGATAAAACAAGATCCTCACACAATAAAGTGTTGTTGAGGGGATTCGGTTGTTGCATAGCTCGGAATGAAGGGATGATCTTCTCAATGGGGATGACTGCGTCGCAACCATAAGTGAGCTGATATGGTGTCTCTCCTGTTGAAGTTTGTATGGTGGTGCGATACGACCAAAGCACTTCGTGCAAGTTTTCCAACCAATTCCCTTTCGCTCCTTCCAGTCTTTTCTTGATCCCCTGGATGATAGATCGATTTACAGATTCTACTTGGCCATTAGTCTGAGGGTGTTCGACCGATGAAAAGTAATGTTTTATACTCAGAGCATTGACTAAGTCTTGGAACGCCTTTGCCGCGAATTGGGTTCCGTTGTCGGTCACCAGCACTTGTGGCACTCCAAACCGTGCCACAACTTGTCTTTCAAAGAATTTCTGCACCTTGGCCGAGGAGATGGTTGCAAGAGGCTCGGCTTCCACCCACTTAGTAAAATAGTCAATGGCCACTATCACCCACTTTAGCTGTCCTGGAGCGGTGGGGAACTGTCCAATCAGATCCATTCCCCATTGATAGAAAGGATAGGGAGATGAAAGTTAATGGAGTTCCTCAGCCGGTTTCTGATACACATCACTGTGAAATTGACACTTGTCGCACTTCTTTACATGGTTGATCGCATCCTGTTGAAGAGTCGACCAGTAGTATCCTGCCCTTAGAACCTTTCTAGCCAGTGACTTCCCCCCAATATGATGACTTCCAATGCCCCCGTGAACTTCCTCCAAAGCCTGTTTTGCTTCGGTAGGGTCTAGACATCTAAGCATTGGACCGCTGACCCCTCGGCGAAACAAGACTCCATCAACTAAGGCAAACTGTGACGCTTTTCTGACTAATTTTTTGGCCTCTGTTGGATTACTTGGAAGAACCCCTTGTTCCAAGTAGCCCGTTATCGGAGCAATCCAGCTCGGATCCAGTGAAATAGAGAGGACAACGCTAGGTCCATGCACCATTTCTTGGATCAACGTTCTATTATTCTCAGGACTCTTTGTCGAAGCAAGCTTGGAGAGAATATCCGCTCGGCTGTTACTCTCCCTTGGGATGTGGCAGAATTCAACCTTAGCAAACTCCGAGGATAGGAACGTCACCTTCTCCAAATACTTTTGAAGGATTGGTTCTTTAGCCTAGTACTCGCCTTTGACTTGCGAAATTACCAACTGAGAATCGCTGAGAATTTTCACTTCTCGGGCCCCTACTTCTTTTGCCATTCTTAGCCCGGCCAATACTGCTTCATACTCCGCCTGATTGTTCGAAGTTGAGAAACCAAACTTCAAAGAATATTCGAGGGTGACCCCCTCGGAATTCTCCAAGATTATTCCTGCACCAGCCCCGAGTTTGTTACTGGATCCATCAACATAAATATTCCAATCCAAGTTTGAGCTCGTCAATGGCTCAGTAAACTCGGTGAGAAAATAAGCTAAGGCCTGAGATTTCATTGCCTTCCTTGGTTCGAAAGTGATTTCAAACTCGGAAATCTCAATGGCCCAGGTCACCATTCTGCCTGCCAGATCAGGTTTCTGAAGTATTTGACGGATCGGCTGAGCTGTTCTGACAGTGATATGGTGGCTCTGGAAGTATTGACGTAATCGTCTAGCTGTGATAACCAGACAAAAAGCAAGTTTCTCCACTTTCTGATACCTCAATTCTGGCCCCTGAAGAGCTCGGCTGACGAAATAGATGGGGGATTCTTTGCCAGATTCCTGTCGGACCAGAACCGAGCTTACTACAGAATCGCCCACGGATAAGTAAAGGAACAGAATTTCTCCATTTACCGGACTTGACAAGATCGGGGGAGATGCCAAGTACTGCTTAAGGTCAGTAAAGGCCTTTTCCCATGTCTCGTCCCATTCAAATGTCTCTTCCTTTTCTTTCCTCAGCAGTTTGTACCAGGGGAGGGCCTTCCTAGCTGACTGAGATAGAAACCTCGATAGAGCTGCAACCCGACCTGTTAATTGTTGGACACCCTTGACATCTGGCGGACTCTTCATATCAAGAATGGCTCGGCACTTTTCTGGATTTTCCTCAATTCCGCGCTCGGTAAGCATGAATCCGAGGAAGGCCCCTGCTGGGACTCCAAACGTGCATTTTTTCGGGTTCAACCTCATATTGAACTGTCGGATCCTCCCCAAAATTACCTTCAAATCCTTAGCGTGATCTTCTTCTTTCAAGCTCTTTGCAATCATATCATCTATATATACCTCCATTCTCGGCCCAATCAAGGGGCCGAACACCTTGTTCATCATCCGCTGGTAAGTTGCCCCAGCGTTTTTCAATCCAAATGGCATCACATTGTAACAATATGTAGCCTTTTCTGTGATATACGAAGTCTTCACCTGATCTGGGGGATACATTGGGATCTGATTGTACCCCGAATAAGCATCCATAAATGAAAGCCCTTGATAACCCGCCGAGCTATCCACAAGTTTATCGATGCAGGGAAGTGGGTATTGATCCTTGGGACAAACTTTGTTCAAGTCTGTGTAGTCCACACACGTCCTCCATTTCCCATTGGTCTTCTTTACTAGCATGGGATTGGCCAACCAATCAGTGTACACCACCTCCCTGATAAATCATGCTTCTAGTAGCTCGGCTACCTTCTCATCTATTGCCTGTGCCTTCTCAACTCCGACTCTTCTTTTCTTCTGACAAACTGGCTTGGCTCCAGGATACACGCTCAACCTATGGCAGATGAAGTTCGGATCGATTCCTGGCATATCTGCCGAGGTCCAGGCAAACAAGTCCTTGTTTTCCACCAGCAATTCAGTCAATTCTTTTTCCAATTCCTCAAAAAAGCCAACCCCCATCTTGATGCAACGAGAAGGATCGGGGCCTAAAATTACCTTTTTGAAGTCCCCTTGAGGGGTCGGCCTCGTTTCATCCTCTTCTCTTACGTCAAGATCTGTTAAGTTGACAATTCCTTTGTTAAGCGGCTCTTGCATGATCTTCTCATCGTCAAGCTTCAACTTGCCCAGGCTGATATTATAACATTTCCGAGCCAACTCCTGTTCGGACCGCACTGTTACTACCTTGTCATCAGACCCTGGGAATTTCATGGCCAAGTGGACCGTCGACACAACAGCACCAAAAGATTGGAGTGCAGTTCGGCCAAAGATGGCGTTGTATGTCGAGGGAGCCTGGACAACTAGCCATTTTACCATTTCTGTCCTAGCTGAAGGTGGTTCCCCCATAGTCACTGGGAGATGGATGTGGCCTAGGGGAACAATTGAATGTCCCGTGAAGCCAATCAAGCTTCCCTCGAATGGGGTGAGATCAGATCTTCTCAACTTCAATTTCTCAAACAGATCCAGAAACATGATATCTGCCGAACTGCCCTGATCAACAAGAATCCTTCTGACATCGTAATTGCCGAGCCTGGCTGTAACTACCATTGGTTCATTATGGTCTTGCAATATGTCCTCAAAGTCCTCATCACTAAAGCTGATGACTATGTTTTTCTTCCTGGGTTTTTGGATTGGTCGGCTGGCCACCGAAAGAACTTGTCCCACATACTTCTTGCGATCACATTTCTTTTCTCCTCGTCCTGCAAATCCTCCAGCAATGGTGCCAATGAGAAAGCCATTCTTTTCCTTCTCGGATGGTTGGGTAGTGGCCCCCCCTGCAGGTGGTGAAGGGCTTCTAGTTCTTTTCTGCTCGGTTTTGGGTGGTGATGGACTCTTTCCCCTGGAGCATTTGCGCAATGCTTCGCCAATATATTGTTGAAGTTTACCATCCCTTACCAACTCCTCGATTAAGTCCTTCAACTGAGTACACTGGTCGGTGGTATGCCCCCAACCACCGTGATGATCGCAATACTTCGTCCTATCCTTTTGGGCTGCCTTCCTTAAAGCTGGTGGCCGAGTGATGTTACGCATCTCTGTATGCATAGTCTCACGAAGGATTTGACTCCTCGGGACTGTCAACTGGGTATATTCATCATACTTGCCTTTTGGAGGCAGTTTTTCCCCTCTCTCTCTTTCTCTTTTGTCTTTCCTTCCCCTCTCTCGAAAACGATCATTTTGACGAACGTCGTTTTGACGAGGACGTTGCTCATGTCGTCCTTCGCCACCCCTTGCTGCAGTACTGATCCTACGAAATTCCTCTAGATTAACGTATTTCCTGGATCTCTCCCTAAGTTCGGCCATGTTCTTAGGTGGTTCCCCAATCAAACAATCCTTAAAATCTCCATCCTGCAATCCTTGAGTGAGTAAGAGAACCGATACTCCCGATTGTAGGCCTGATATGCCACTGGCCTCTTGCTGGTACCGAGCTAGGTAGTCACGTAGAGACTCGTCGGGTCTCTGTGCAACTCTAGCTAGTGAGTGGTCTGACTTGGGCTGTGACATACTGGTCGTGTACCTGTTTATGAAAGCTTGTCTAAGCTCGGCCCACGATCGGATCGAATTGGCGGGTAGAGAATTGAACCATCTCAAAGGCGCCGAGCCCAGAGTCATTGAAAAAGCTCGGCACTTCATAAAATCCCCTCCTCCATAAAACATCATAGAGGACTCGTAAGCAGCTATGTGGTCCATCAGGTCAGTTGTTCCATTGTACCGACGAATATTTTGATGACCCACATAAGTCTGCGGGGTTTGGAAAGCCATAATCTCAGGTGTGAAAGGGTGTCCAGGATGGGGTTCTCTAGTGATACGCTCTAGGGTTAAGCTTGGGTTGAGGGGTGGAGGTGGGGGAAGATTGCTCGGATTACCATAGGCCGAGTAAGGGCCTTCCTCGGCAATCCTTGCCATGCTCTGCTGCTGAAGAGCAGCAATGACTTGGTTCTGCTTCTCAATTAAAGAAGTCTGAGTCCTCAAAATCTCCATAATCGACTCCTCTCTCCTTCGTGCCGAAGAAGTAGTCATGTAAGATCTGCCTTCCGTTTCAGAACGCTGACCACCTTGAAGAGTTCCGAAACGACCTCTAGTCAAATGAGGTATCTCCCTGTTGGTCCTGTCGGCCCTGGAATGATCACGCCGATCAGCCCATTCAACTCGCCGATCCTCATCAGTTCGTGAGCCAGCAGCAGCCCGACGAGACTGACGTCCAGAATCAGCTGTGTCACGCCATTCTGACACGTGGCCATCAGGGACGGTATGAGGGTTGGACTGCCCTCCGCCGCCCTCACCAAGAACTTGACCAGTGGGAGGAACCGTGGCTTGTGGCTGATCCGCCGTTGGAACTGGCGGACCTGTCTGAACGTCAGCCTGATTACCTCCAGTTGGTGCTCCCGGAGCAATTCTGTCTCTCACGTTTCTCCCGGTCTTGGGAGGCCTCCCACGGAGGCGACGGCGGAGATCTTCTTGATTACCATCGTTGTTATTGTCGTTTGCCATGAGATCAGTGGGTGGGAATACTGGTTATTCAGATCCCCACAGACGGCGCCAATCTAGTGTCCTTGAACACTATGTTCTTAACCCTCTAAGTGCTCAAGGTTATGGAACCAGAAGCCCAAGAGAGGATCAAGTGTTAATATGTGACTTTATGGTGTTTCTGCCGTTCCAGTTGGGAAAAGCAGGGTCTCCCCAGTCAACAAGTGTGTGCAGAGTGTCAACTTAGGGATGAGAGTACGTACCTAAACCCTAGTTGTAGTGAGCTATTTATAGGGTTTGGAGGAGGCTGATTTGGGCCGTCTGGGCACTGTATCAGGGTTGAGCTGAACCAGGATTCTGTGAGATAATATCGGAGGATTATGCTCTTAGAATCTGGATAGGATCAGCTGAAGATCTCATGTCTAGGCTATTGCGAGAATATAGGAGAGATTTGTGGAAGGGATAAGAAGCCTCGGTGAGTTTGAGCTTATCCGCTAGCCGACGGTATGTCTCGGCCTATAGTCTCAAGCCTGATGGATTGAGGACCGATGATGAGGCTCGGTTCCATCAAGTTCGAGCCTGGTCCTTTGGGGATGCTCGGAGTCCATGAGTCCGAGCGAGGGATGTCCATGTTAAGCGATCCGAGGGAAGTGCCCTTAGAGGACTCTATTGACGAGGCTTAAATCCATATCTGGTCGGCAGACCCTACACCAACAAACAACAAACAAACAAGCAATTGCTATCCCACTACATCGCCTTATGAGATTGGGGTCCAATCTTTGAGATGATTGGACGCCTTAATATGTAACCTAAATACCACGGCGTCTTAAGGGGAGCCCCTCTCTCACCTCGATGATGAAACTTCCGAAAGCTTTTTGAGATTTCCTAGTCGCTAGCTTTGCCTCGTGTCCTTCCCGCCCGTCACCTGAACTAGAACATTTTTCCCGTGCGTTAGAACGATTTCGATAAATTCATAATTTCGTTTCGAAAACGCTTTGAAATAATTCCTTTCTTGAAAACACATTGCCAATATCCAAAAGGATTTCAAATCCAAATCAAGTCTATAATAAAAATGTTTTCAAGAAACTTTAAAACAAATTATAAAATAATTTCTTCATCAAAACAGAATCCATTCTTCTTAATTTAAAACACTCCGGTTATAAAATCATTATCTTTAAACATTGAACGAAATCCCAAGAAACAACGCATTGAAAACCTACCTTAGACAAAATACCAAAAATTCAAGAAGATAAAATCTCAAGACCTCATCAAATTGATTCATTAAATTTCCAGATTTCACATTATTATCAGACACTGATCAAAGAAGGTCATATAAAAATTTCAAATCAATTTAAGTTGTTTAAGTTACACTTTTTCAAATAAAACATTTTTCGAATCCTTTGAAGTCCAAACATAAATTTTTCACCAACAAATCTCACAAACAAAACTCAAAACAATTCCAATTCACACATTCAACAACCACATAAAAGTTTCAAAGCATTCACAATTCACATAATACAATTCACACTTTTTAATCATTTAAAATCATTACTTAAATTATATCCTTCATAGATTAATTCAATTATTCTTAAGAAAATAATTTAAATTAAGCCTTGTGACTAATTCACCAAGGACCGAATTATCAAGGTTATTATTTCCTAATCACTAATAAATTTATAAACTTGAAATCATTGAATTAACATTACAAAATTTCTTTTCACATAATCAAATCAACTTATTCATTTTTATTTTCTAAAACCAAAAAGAATTAAAGAAGACACACACATCACTTTCATCAAACACATAGCATTACGCACCTAGGAATCTAACCATGATCAAAGGTCATTTCATGAAGAAAACTTTCCAACCATTTAAACATGCATTGGCCGAATCATACACATATAATTTTGCAAGGATTTAATGCACAAATAAAGACATATAAGCATGAAATCATTTCCTTTATTTTGGACTAAAAACCGAGAGCACCTAAGAGGAAAAATTAACAATCTTAATTCGTTTTCTTAACTTAAATCAAAACAACAATTTAAGCCATAAACCACTTCAAAAATTCACACATTTATTCTTTTAAAAAACTTGATTATTTCATGAATATACTTTAAAGTTCTTAGATTAAAATAGTTTTGATCATGCATGCACTCAAAATAATAAGCAAACATAGCCCTCTTCTTATTTCTAGGTTGGCCGAATGTCAACATGCAAAAAGGCAAGGTTTTTGTTCATTTTCATTATGCAAGAATCACATGATTAAAACCAAGGCATGTAGATTTTCAAGATCACTCTTTCAAAGCATCAACCACACCATTTATTCACATAAACATGCATCAACATTATTAAAACAAAATCTTTTTCAAACATTTTTAACATGCATAGAATAAGATCAAGTTCACCATTTAATCTTAAATAAAAATCAAGATGATACTTTAAACTACTAAGAATGACATGTATGTAATTAGAAATCATTAGATCTAGTCTTAACACACACATGCATCAACTTTTTACAAAATAAAAAGCATAGATCCTAGTTTTTACCAAACATGGCCGAATGGCCTTCACAAAATTTAACATGCACAAAATTAAACACTTAATCAAATCATGCTTATACTTCTAAAAATCATTTTAAAACTTGTTACTTTAATTCCTTTCAAAACCGTGTCATATTTTAAAAGAAAAACATGATCTTTCTCTTGAAATTAACATGCAAACCAAAGATCTCAACTTTTTCACTCATCAAACAAAGATCATTACATGGACACCTTAAATAAACTAAGATCATCATCAAAACCAACATGCAAGAATAAAGACTTAAGCTTTTTCACAAATCAAGTCTAGATCATAGATTTATTCATCAAATAATCATAGAAATACATCATAGATCATGGTTTAACAAAAAGATTCAACATGCAAAGCCAAAGATTTTCACTTTATTAATAATCAAGCTTAGATCATGGATTTATTCATCAAATCTTTTCATGAAAACATCATAAATCACGGTTTGAGTAAGAAAACTTAACATGCAAAGGAAGTTTATTTTAGATTTCACAAAAATCTTAGTTTTTCTTTAGATCTTTAAAGTTTTAGTTAGAAAAACATTAGATCCATCAAGGAAAACCACAACCGAAACATCAAGCATAAAGTTTTACATATTACAAATCACTTTGAGTCCTTAAAGTCCATGATCAAAGGATAACAACACATAAACTCATCTTTCAACCCATAAAATTAAACATGCAAGAAGAAAAGAAGTAGATCTACAAAATCAAAAGAAAAATCTAAGCTATTACAAATCTTCCTCTTGATCTCCAAGTCACCTACCAAGAAAAGGGTTGGTCTTCTAGCTCCTAACACTTAGATCTTCAAATAAAACTCCTTGATCTAGCTTGAATCTCCTTCATCCTCTTCCTAACCCTCACGACCTCCTCTCTCTTTCTCTCTCTCTCTCTCTTTTTCTTTTCTTTCTTTCTCTAAGAGCTTAAGGAGTCTCTTAGAGTGTGTTTGAAGAAATTGGATAGGAAATGAATTGGTTTGGAAGAAATAAACTAAGGCTTCAACTATTTATAGGCCAACGAATTCCTCCCCCTTTTGCCCTTGGTCTAGGTTTCGGCTATTGCACAATGGCAGGGGTAGTTTTGGGCTTCCAAAAGTTTGCATGCAAGGAATCTAGTTAAGGGGACATGGTCGAGTGAATCAAGGAACTAGGTCTCCTCATGTTTAGTTACTTTTTGGCTACTACTTAGAGTTTTCCACTAACTTAGTTTGCTCATGATTCTAACTTAGTCCTATTTGGTTTCTTGTCCAACAAATAAAAATCTAAGCTTATACATACACATACATATGTACATACGTAGGGCACACACACACATATATACTTACACACAAACCGTATCACACACACATACACATACATATACATACATATCTTACATTTTTATTTTCTAATTACATTTACTTATAATCATTAGTTCACACAACAATGCAATTAATTCTAAGAAATTACATTCACACAACCATTTTCATGCATCACTCATTAAGCACACATTAAACCAAACACATATCACATAAAAATTCATGTCATGACAAAAATTTCATTTTCCACAAAACACCTTTCTCAAAATTCGTATTTTACAAACTCATAAATAAATTTTTTATAAATCAATCCAGAAAATTCAAAAAATCACATTTTCAAAATCTACGTTTCAAGACGATCGTTTTCATATAAAGATCATAAAATTCCGAGTTACAGTTAAAAAGTTACGAATTTTCAAAGTTGACAAATCCAAATGAAAATTCATTTCTAATAAAATCATCCTTTTAATAAAACCACAACTCATTTCTTATAAATCAAATCAACAAAATCATTCACTTCACATTTATAAAATACTTTGTTTATAAAAATCCATGAAAATCAACACTTTATTTCTTACTCACATAAAATACTTTTCTGAAAATCTCTTATAAAACAGAACCTCAAGGTTTATTTCGACGAAATTCGTTTACGCACATATGAGAAAAATGTGGGGTGTTACACAGCCATACGGGTTAGAGCCTCAGCAATGTTAGGGTTATTTCGTCCAGCCATCTTATCCTATAGAATCCAAGGGGGAAAAACTTAATTAGATTCTACTATCCTATCTCTCAAAACACAATCGTCATTCTATAATACGCAATGGTTAGTGTGTAAGGCCACACTCCAAGGCCGAGAGTTGAACCATTGCTCTGATACCACTAAATGTGACGACCCAACTTTTTACTCTTAATAAAATACTTATATTCGAAAATACGACCATTTTTTTCATTAAAAGTCAAGTCATCATCATTTTCAAATCTTGCTGAAAACATTCAGAGACATCATGAAGGAAAATATCAACTTCATATTTCATCTTAAAGTCAAAGGTACATTCTCCATTACATCAAAACATAAAAGTTAAAAACACTAAGCTTAACTTAGATACTCTAGGTTATTACATTATATTACATATATTAAACAAAATATATAACAACCTAGAGCAACTGGTTCCAACTCAAAATATAATATAAGTAAGAGAAACCTGATGGGTTGCATTATCCACATTCCACTAGTCAAAACTCAACTCAGTCGGTAATGGTGGTGTTTCATGGAGAAACACAAAATTGGGTGGAATATGCATAATGTACACCATTGGGATTCTCGCACGACGCGGACGCATCCGGGACCATGGGTTTCGATGACGGAAAATGACTTCCACGTCCCCTTCGTATGTGGCCCGATCCTCCTCGAAATTCCACTCCCCATCAGGGAGCGGCCTCATCTTCACGCATATCATATTCAGTGCCATGTCCTACAACAAGGGATTAGGAGTGAGTCATAGCTAAATACAATAACAAATGAGCATAACAGAGGCTAAAAATAACAAGCACATGTAATCAGATAGCATCCAGAATGCAAGTACATATGTTCAAACCCATTTACTACATATTTGGTTTCATTAGTGATATGATGCATGCCTACTCCTCATTCATGCTTCACGGTTCGACATCCTTTCGGGATATTCATTTCAGCCTAAGTTTCCATCGAACTTGTAACACCCCTAATTTTTGTCCCCCAAATAACCAAGAAATTAATTATAACAATTATGTTATAATTGATTTAGATTAGTTTTGAAGGTTTTAGTTTTTGTACATTATGTGCTTTTATATATAAAAATATGAGATATATTTTTATATGGTTATTTTGTACAAAAATGTGAATATTGTAATTTAGTCCTTGGGTTGGGACCGAATTGCAATATTAGAAAGGTTTTTGAAGTAAAAGTAATTAAATTATTAATTTTTGAATTTTATCAGTATGTAACCGGTTAGAAGGGCTTTGTAACCGGTTACACGATGAACTCAGAAACTGGGTTAGTGGATTTTGATGAGTAATCACCCAATTAATCCAGAATTCGCCACGAATACAGCCCTAATCCAGTGGAAAACACGCGTCAAGGTGCATGCAAGCTTGATTCTTCTATAAAAACCCTCAATTCTGAAGAATTGGGTTGTTGCTGCTCTGAAATTAGGGGGAAGCTCTGTTCTAGTGTTTCAGAATCGTTTTTTGCAATTCTCTTTCGTTTCTGAGAGTTAGAACATGAGTGATACACGGTTACAAAGCTCACATCAAGGGCTTTGTATTGATATAAAGTTTGTGAGTTGAGAGTTCCTGAGCTAGGAGAAATCGATTCATGAAGTTGGAGATTCAAAACTGTCACAGTTCTGTATTGGGTTTCTGGAACTGACTTTGAGCTTCGATTTTGGTAAGCTCAAGCTTTCTCTTGTTCTAGACTTGGTTTCCTTTCAAAGTTCATGTTGCATGGTTTTGATAATGACCATTTTCCCTAATTTCCATGTCCATTTCATGTTCCAAATTCCTTGATCAATCTACCCTGTCAAAACGGTTCTGGTTTGAGGAGGAGCTTTGGGTGGTTGGTGTTCTACCTCAAATCTCTGCTCAAATCTTGTTCAAGCACGAACCTAAGGTAAGGGGAAAGCTTACTATTTGCTAGAATGAGAATAAATTGTGGTAGAATATAGGATGAGTCACCAAGAGACTCAAAGGGCATAAGTTGAAATGGTTAAATGGCTTGGAGGCCAATTTGAGCTCAATTGATGTTTTGAGAAATGTTATCTGAATGCATGCAAGCTATGTTGATGTTGATTTCATGACGTACTTGGATATTATGTGAATTGATGCATTAAGTTGTGAAATATGTGCAATTATGTGCAATTTGTGTATCCAAATTGAATGCATGCAAGATAGATATGTCTCTGTGTTTAAACATATTTATTTAAGGTATATGTACTCTGTTAAAGGTTGAAATTTGGTTAGATTTGAGTAGTGAAGAGAATGGTTTGTTAAAACTCATGTTTTAGTGTCAGACTGCATAATCTAACCGGTTACTCGATATTCGTAACCGGTTAGACCCTGTTAAAATGCAAAAGAAAATAAGTTTACAAAATCAGCATTGTGGTCTTACAAATCCTACTCAAATCTAGGCCTTAATTTCATGGAAAACAATCTGAAAATAAGTTGATTTCACTGTTATAGTTCAGATTGCAGTTAAAGAGTTAATACCTTAAGGTAATGAGAAAGTTTCAAGAGGAAATTATGCTCATTGTACAATTAAATGTGATTTAGACTTTTGAATGATATAAACACTGGTTTTGAGGTATAAACATTGTTAAACTGGTTTATGGATTGGGTAGGGAATTCAAGAAAAAGGGTTTTCTGAATTACAATGGTAAACAGTTCAGGTCTGTAATTCTAACCGGTTACACCCTGGAACTGTAACCGGTTAGTACCTGAATCTGAAAAAAAAATAAAAAGTTAAGTTTTTGAATACCATTGACTTTGTTTTACCCAATCTAAGTTTAAGGGCATGTCTTGAGATAATTCAAAAGAGAATTTTGTGTCAAAGACTATACCTCAAATAAATCGTTCAAAAGAGAAATTGAATATTTCTAAATCACAGTAATTAATGGAAAGACCAACCTTAGTAATTATGTATGCGATGCATGCATAGAGAAAGGTGATGAAATAGGTTGGCATTGATTGTTTGTGATGTTCGGGGTACACGACCCTGTACTCTAGGAGTACTAAACTGATGCAATCAACTTGATGACAGATTCTGGGAATGTGGCCATTGTCTGGGACATGGTTTCTTGGACACGTTCTGGGAACGTGATGCACACTCTGGAAGTGGTGCTTGATTTTATTCCAAGTATGGTTTGCGATACGCTCTGGGAACGTATGTGAGTGTTCTGGGAACACATTGGTATAATAATAGAATTAAACATAAAAACCAACCTTAATGATTGTGCATCCATATAGAATGGAAGTTTGGTTGGTAGGAACGTTTATCATATTTTGGGAATATGAGGAGGGTACTCAGGGAGTACCAAATTATAACCTACTTGATGACACATTATAGATATGTGGCCAGTGTCTGGGACCTGGTTTTATACGTTCTGGGAACGTATGTTAGTGTTCTGGGAATACATTGATATGCAACCTACTTGATGACACATTATAGATATGTGGCCAGTGTCCGGGACCTGGTTTTTATGCGTTCTAGGAACGTATGCGTTCTAGGAACGTGGTGCTTACTCTGGGAGTGGTGCTTATTATTCCAAGTATGGTTTGCTACACGTTCTGGGAACGTGGTGCACACTCTGGGAGTGATGCGTATTATCCAAGTATGGTTCGGCATTACGTTCTGGGAACGAATGTCGGTGTTCCGGGAACACAAGGGTATGGACGTCCAAGATGGACTTTTAGAGGCCTCAGTTGTGGAAGGAAATCATGCATCATGCCACCTGCATTGAAAGAATTGTTATGATTAACCGGGTGTGCTCATATGATTATGCATCATGATTTGCTACATGTTAACTTGTGGATGTTAGTTTTATTATCATTTGATTATGCGAATACGTATAGCTAACCCCCATGCCCTTATTAGGTGTTGATCGTGCATCTAGCTTGCACAAGAATCTGTAAAGGGAGATGTCTCTTAGGTGCATGAAAAATGTAGAAAGTGTGGGTTGGGAACCCGTTGTGCAGATATCGAGGATCCGACCAGAAGGATGTTTGGACAAAGGACCAGTGACCAGCTCTATAATATTTCTATTTTTAATAGAATTTATATGATACATATTTTGGAAAAAAGTATCATAAGAGGAATTCAATTTCATAATTATACTTATTTGGTATTAATGGACTTGTTACACTTGATGTATTTTGGGGGTATAATATAATGATTTTACTATGTTTCCGCAAACTCTGATTTTGTTAGTCAACCTCATTACTAATCAAGTGTTTGGGAAAAGGAATTTTCAAGGGAAGGGAAAATTATTATTTTCAGATCTTTTTCCAACGATAACAAGTCCAAGTTTTCATAAACTTCTTACTTTTCTTATAAAGTAAGATGAAATACAAGGAGTGTTATAGAACCGGAGCGGATTCACATTTCAGGCATCACGATTGATTGAGAGCTAACCTCCATGACATACAGTGTCGGTGGCTTTCTACGCCCTATCCTGAGTTAGTATCTCAAATCAAATCGGAGCAATTCCTTTCACCATGCATGATTCCCATATCATATGCAAATCTTATTTTATTCTTTCATTATTCTCATCAGCATTCCATTTCATTAGTTTTCATTCAACTTTTCTTTTAGCTGGTGCTGGTGCTTTTCGAAAAAAGACCATCAGCAGCCTAGCCACTTTGCGATGGGTTTACTTACTTTCAATTATCCTTTCAGAAAAATCCATCAGCGGCCTAGCCACTTTGTGATGGTTTTAGAAATAGCGTATAATCATTTATTTAGTAATCCATCGGGGCATAGCCTCCTATTGGTGGATTTTTATTGCAACGACCCCATTGGGAGTCCCATAGAAAAATATCAACCAAGTGAGTAAAACATTCACTGGGACATCTAGGGATCATATCAACCAAATGGGTGTACGCACTTCCGTTGGGACTCTTGTAGGGGAATAATCAACCACTGAATAAAATTCCAGTAGGACATTAAACGAGTTAATTATAAGAAAATTTTAGAAAGTAAGTATTTCCTGAAAAATTGTTCAGAATACTCGAGTAGTTCATGAACTACTCTCGAGTAGTTCATGCAAAAATACTCGAGTCTTTAAAGATCTACTCGAGTCGTTCTTCTAGTTTCCAGAATACTCGAGTACTCCTTATAATACTCGAGTCTTTTTGCTGCAACAGCACCAGTTTTTTGCACTTTCAATACCAATTCGAATTCCTTGCTTTATTTCTTCATTCCTATGCAAAACAGCAACTTAGGCACATAAAACAAACATGTTACGACACTTAAACACAACTGAAATAGCATCAATTAACTGCAAAACACAGATTGCATTCAAACTTGAAAACATCCATTTTAAACTGTGAAATTCATTTCCACTTGATTTTAATTTCGAAACACATTACAGTGAGCTCTATTAGGTTCATTTAAACTTGTTTGAATCATAAAATCTTGGGTCTCTGACCTCCAAGTCAGAATCCCAATTCAAGTTGCATCCCTCTTTGAACATTTAATGGTTCCTACATTTCTAGCTTGAAATTACTCATTCTAGTATTCAGGTAACTCCTCCCTTACCTCATAGAAGCTAAAGAAAGGATTGGTTGCAAAGAAAAAGGGTCGAATCGAAACTTGATCTCTGGACCGGTGCAAAACTGTTGCACTTGGCTGACTTTGGCCATCAATTTCACAATGAATTAGACATGAAAAAGAATGAAACAAGTTAGCTTTAGAAACTAGGAAATGCCAACTTTAAATAGAAACAAGTTTGGAATCGAAAGAGTTCCTGGATTTACCAAACGGATTCAAGAATGATGGGTATTTGATGCTGAACTTCGATTGCCTAGAACTCGATCTACAGAAGGTTATTTGGAGTGATTTCGGGTTCTAATTCAAGATTGGAATTAGAACTTTAGTTTGTGTTTAGGTTTCGAAGGGAATGGATGAGAATTGAGAGAGAATGAAGTGGTTAAAGTAAGCACTTCAAAACAGAGGAATTTTTGTCAAAAATTCGAGTTCAGATAGAC
This sequence comes from Crotalaria pallida, assembly GCA_037953625.1. Taxonomy (NCBI): domain Eukaryota; kingdom Viridiplantae; phylum Streptophyta; class Magnoliopsida; order Fabales; family Fabaceae; genus Crotalaria; species Crotalaria pallida. The sequence continues at coordinate 78,577,316 of CM075651.1, forward strand.
TTGAGGGTGTTTGGGCTTCATTGCTCACCTATTTATAGCCTAGGATTACCCTCCTTCGAAGTAATGTCCAGCTCTGTGCATGGAACCAAGGGAAAACGCGTTTTGTGTAACACCTACCTTCCAATCCTCTTCTTCTACAAGTCCCTAACCAAGAAATTGTTTTAACCTAATTGATTTAAGAATTGATTAAAGGAGTTTTGATTTCATGATGGATTTCTACACTTTGGAATTTAATCCACTTGTGTTATGATTTTATGTGTTTGTTTTTCTAAGGTTTTCAATGAATTATATTACTTAAGGTTTTGACTAAGATTTTATCTTCTTAAATTAATTCATACGGTTTTATGGTAATTAAGTTGGAAAATTATTTCTATCCTAAGTTTCAAAAATCAAAGTCCAATCATCTTACCATACCATTAATCTAGAATCATCTCTAGAAACCCTAATTAGCATCCCTAATCTTTGATCAAACCTTAATCAAGTTCCTAATCCTTGATTAAGTTCTTAACCACTCTCTTAAACCCTAAACCCTCAAGGTTAGTGAACTAACCTAGAATTATTTTTCCCTAAACCTATGCTAGTATGGATTAAGTCTTTGATTAGTACCTTAATCCTTGATTAAGCCCTAAACTCTATGGATTTGTGAGCTAAACCTAATTTAGTTTTTCCTAATCATACCTTAATCATGATTAGATCCTAATTAGCACCTTAAACCTAGATTAATTAACCTAATCTACCCTTAAACCCCCCCAAACCCGAATGCACCCTCCCATGTGCATTACTTGGTCTCCAAGTTCTTTAACTTGGTAGCCAAGCACATGATGTCACCATAGTGACCTAAGCATGACATGAAGATAAAAAAAATAAAAGAAAAGAAAGGGGTAGTCGTGGGGAGGAAAAGAGGAAACCAAGCCCAAGCCCAAACCATGTGTATACAAACTCCTACACACACCCTTTCACTTGGTTCTTCTTCATTTCCACACATTCTAAACCTAAGAAAGAAAGAACTTTAGAGAGAGAGAGAGAGAGAGAGAGAAGAAGAAGAAGGCCGAAGCCTTGAAGGAGAAGAAGAAGGAGGATCTTAGCTTCTCTCATGAAATTTCAAGCTTGATCTAGGTAGATCCTTAGGTTCTTAACCTCTTTTCTTTGATTCACTTTCGTTTTTCATGTTTTCATTTCTAAAGTCTTCATTTTTGTTTGAAAGTGTTGATGCATGTTTGTTTTCAAGCTAGATCTAGTGTTTTCACACACATGCATGTTGATTTCTAAACTTTGATTTTGAAGCTTTTGCTAAGAAAGTATTTTTCTTTCATGATCTTAAGTTGTCTAACGAAATCATTTATTTTCTTCTTGATTTCTTAAAGTGTTTTAAGAAAAAGGTTGATTTTGAGTTTTGCATGAAGGATTTTCCAGGAGATCTAGTGTTTTTATTTGCATGCATGTCAAGATCAATGCTTAAACTATGATATATTTGATGCTTGTGTTTTGATGCAAAGGTTTTTGAAAAAGATTGAGTTTTTCTTAGTGATTTTCCTTATGATGGCCACGGTTTTTGATTGATCTTTAGGTTAGAAGTTTTGATGTTGGATTTTTGTTATGTGCATGTGAATATCTTTAGATTTTGAGTATGTTTTTCAAGTTTGAATCTTTAAGAAAACTCTTTTTAAGAAAACCATGAACAAGTCACGGTTTTGATGTTGTTGTGAATGAAAGTTTGATTTTCTTTTTGTTTGATCTCATGCATGTTATGATCTTGAAGTTTAATGATGTTTTAAATGAACAAAAAATTATGTGATGTGTGATTTTTTAAGTGTTAGCCACGGTTTACATGTTTGGTTAAGAAGCTTGCGATTTTCTTAAGTCTAAACAATGAATGTGTAATTTTCATGAATTTTTAAGTTGATTTTATGTGTTAGATGTGAAATAAAAATTGTCTAGAAACTTGATGATGCTCACGGTTTGGTAAATATATATATGTTAGGAGTATGTTTCTACTTGCTTGATGAATTATGTGAAATTGTTGTTGAATTTGGAGTTGTTTTTAGAAGTCTTAAACTCTTGAAAAGTTTTTTTGAGAAACTTAGTCAAAGGTCATGGTTTGGACCTTAGTTTTTGAATTAAACTTTCTTGAGTATATGTGTGTTAATATCATGAAACTATGTGTTGATTTGTGATGATATTCTTTGAGGAAATGATTTTTTAAAAACAAATTATGCATACGGTTTTGATATGATTAAGTGTAAGTTAGATGAAAATTTGTCTAAGTGTTTATGTGAAGTATGATTCGGTTTGTATGTGCCTAAAGATTTAACTACTTTATTTGATTGAGATATATGCATGAATAAGTAGGTGAGCATGTTGAGAAGAAGTTTGTTCATGTTCGATTTGATGACCTATGGTTATGTAATGTCTGAAATGAATGAAAGTTAGTTGTGGATTGAATAAATGTTTGTTTGAGATTCTTAAGTAAAGTAGGAATGATTTTTTCGAATGCATGAAAGTGTTTAAGTGGTTTGTTTTATTTGAGCATCATGCTGCCCACACTTGATTTTAAGTGTTTGAACTTGAGAAAGTGTTGATCAAAGTGTTTATTTAATTGTTTTCAAGATACTTGGTTTGTCTATGGATTTAAATTGGTTTTGAACAATGGAAAATGAACTTGGGACTTAGCATATGATGCTGTCCAGAATTTTCTAAGTTGTATTTCTTATTTAAAAATATTTTCAAAATGATTTGAAGTTGAGTTTTGATGAGTATTTAATATAAGATAAGTTGGTTTGAAAAGTGCAATTTTTCGGTGTTTTCGAAGTTGAATTCATTGCTGTCCAAGAGAGACCAGCAAAGAAACTTTTGAATTAAATTGATTTATTTGATCATTTTCTCATGAATTTAAAGTATAAAAGTTAGTGTTTGATTTTGGACAAGTTTGAGCAAAAGAATTGATGTTTTGGTTTTATATAAAGACAAAGTTTGAATTTTCTTAAGATATTTTGAGAATGAGTTCAAGAGTAATATTGAATAAAGTTTTAATACTCTCGTGTCTATCTTACGGGACTTAGAAGAAGTTGGAATCGAGCAGACTAGGAAGGAAGCGGATCGTTCGGAACCTGTAGAATCGATAACTGCAAATCGAGGTGAGAGAGAAGTTATCCTAAGACGCTTTGGTGTCTAGTGAGTATATTAGGACACTCCGTACTCTCTCAAAGTCGGAGTAAAGGTCTACTGAAGCTAGTAGTATACCCGATAGTTTGTTTGCTTTGTTTGTATCGTGGTATACGAAGACTCCAGACCTATGCTATCACATGCTATTGATTGATTGATTTGTGTGTTTATGTTGAGATATAATGTTGCTTATATTGTCATTGCATGAGCATAATGCATCATCCCGCGATATACGTTAAGAATAGCGAAGATATTAGAAACTATAAGAAATCCCCCAAAGAATAGAACGGAACTCTAATGGAATAAGCACTCTACGAAACCGGATGATGCTGATGCGCCCGAGTACGTGGATCGAACTGACGACAAGGCTAATGGATTGGTGTCTGGACGACGACGATGCCTTTGGACCCGAACGCAACGATTGCAGAATTCCACAAAGACAATTCCCATATGGTCGTAGCCATATGTTGGAATGACTTGGGATAGGTCGGAGCCTATCTATCAAAGATTGATTGATATCCCGCATATAGTCGGAGCTATATGCCGAAGGTGGTTCTGAATGGGTCGGTGCCCGTCAGAATAATTATTGACAACCCGCATATAGTCGGAGCTATATGCCGAAAGTGATTCAGGATGGGTCGGTGCCCGTCAAACGTAGTGGTCGAGTCCCATAGAAGCATTCCGCATATGGTAGGAGCTGTATGGCGGAGATGACTTAGGATGGGTCGACGTTAGGACAAACTAGTATAACATCACGACTTAGAACCCTAACCCGAAGTAGTGGAGAGGAAGATACACCTGAATTACCCTTGTGGTGTTCAGCTGGATGATTAAGATAGGGGATGGCAATGATGGTGATTCGTCAAGAAGCCTTGAGAAGTCTGTCTAGGTGGGAAAAACCATAGGGGCCCTGGCTTAACCGGTCGGAGCTGGTAACTCAGCGGTGTGGACGAAGTACCACATGATCACTAGACAGATGATTGACACCCCCTTGACTAAATCTTGATCAGTGAGAGGGATGCTCGAACACGGACGGAGGTGCCCACTTTACTTCCCGGGACATTATGCGAATTCATTTACTTTGCCATCCAGGAAAAGCCGGTGTGGTTAGAGATCATGTACTCCTGATTGCTTCCGACTAGGTGGATGGATTCCGAGGAGATGTAGACCCAAATCATAAAGCCTGAATTTCCGATATTATAGACTCGAGAAATATGGACAAAGAGACTTTGATCCCATGAGATATCGTGATTAAGAGATTCCCTTAAGAGAAAGATAAAGCGTTAGATAATGCGCCTATTGCATTGCATCCTCATGCATCATGCATAATTATCTGTTTGTATTGTTTGTATTGTTTGTTATGTTCTGATATACGTCGCTAGTGTAAATCCAAGAAGTCGATGGGAGTAATTCCATTTGGGTAACTTACTCTCTCAACTTCTTGTGCACATGTGATGGTGAACCTCTGGTTCTAAAAGATGGCGGAGCTATTACTGCTTCTCCTGGAAGGAACACTTGCTGATCGTGGTACACTGATGAGAGGGCTACTGCTGGACGACGGAGATTGCTTTTGAGGACTTACGCCCCGAATCGAGAAGGAGATGTTGCCTAGTAGTCTATAATTAGGTTTTGATGGACCCTTGCTGATATAAATATCAAGTGTACCCCTTTTCTTTCGAACTGTTTTTGATAAGGTAAAGATTTATGTAAGACTGGTACTGATGAACTTTGGTGACTACTTATGAAAGGACTTTTATGATCTGTTTCGAAAACTATTTTCTGAAGGACTGTCGTGATCTGACACACAAACCATTTTAAGTAAAATATGTTTTCTGTACATAAAATCTTTAATTATCTGGTGAAAGTGAAGTCACCAATATCAAATTACTTTTAGAAACTCAGTGAACCGTTTTCAATGACGATTTTTCTATACATGATATGAAACCCCACTCTTTTCACTATGATTAGTATCGTTTGGATAGTAAGTGTTTTTGAGAAAATGGTTTTAGATGTGATACCTTGTTTTGGGAAACTTGACTGAGGAGTTTTATATTTGTGAAAATAAAATTTCACCCTATTTTTCATAAACAAATTATTTAGTAATTGACGTTGTTTGTTTCGAGTTTTCCAAATCGGGGTGTTACATTTTGGTTCGAAATTTAAATGAAAACCGACTTATAGACTTAGCACCACTGCTCGAACTACTCGAGTATTTTGGACAATACTCGAGTATTGCTGACGCACCAGCTTCAAAACACTCAGCAACACTACTGAATACTCGAGTCTCCCAACCAACTACTCGAGTTTTCCAACTAAAAATTCAAATTTCCCTAACAGCTAGTTACAGTACTCGAGTCTTCCCCAAATACACGAGTATTTTAACCTAATTTCAGAAAATTCATTATTTTATTCAATATAATAACATTATTATTTTAAATATTTAATTTTTATTTATTTATTCAAAATATAGGGTCTTACATCCTCTTCCAATACCGGTCGTTGGAACTACACGCAAAAACACGTGATCTCCTTCTTGAAATTCTAGCTTGGATCTTCGCTGATCGGCATAACTCTTCTGACGACTTTGTGCAGTCCTCATCTTTTCTTGAATAATCTTTATCTTCGTGGTCGTTTCTTGTACTAACTCTGATCCGATGAGAGCACTCTCGCCCACTTGGAACCAACATAGTGGGGTCCTACACTTTCTTCCATAAAGAGCTTCGTACGGGGCCATATCGATGCTTGCGTGATAACTATTGTTGTAGGTGAACTCCACAAGTGGCAACAATCGATCCCAACTCTCTTGGTACTCCAAAACACATGCTCGAAGCAAATCTTCTAGGGATTGAATTGTCCTTTCAGATTGACCATCTGTTTGCGGGTGGTAAGCCGAACTCATCCTTAGCTGCGTTCCCAAAGCTTGATGTAGACTTTGCAAGAAACGAGAAACGAAACGAGGATCACGATCTGATACAATGCTTGAGGGCACTCCATGCAATCTGACGACTTCCTTGATGTACAATCTTGCAAGCTTCTCCAACGGATATTGCATGTTGATGGGGATAAAATGAGCTGACTTGGTTCATTGATCCACTACAACCCAAATCGCATTAAAACCTTCTCTTGTTCTCGGAAATCCACTCACAAAATTCATAGCTATTCCATCCCACTTCCATTCTGGTATGCTCAAAGGTTGCAATTCTCCTCCAGGCTTCTTATGTTCAATCTTCGCCTTTTGGAAAACAAGGCAAGGCGCAACATAATACACAACATCTTTCTTTAGTCCTGGCCACCAAAACATCTTCTTCAGGTCTTGGTACATCTTTGTCGTTCCAGGATGCATACTTAGCTTGATTTGATTAAAGCTCCATGGGAAGTAGCTGTAAAGAAATTTGCCCAATATTTTACTATATTTGTTGAGGAAACAAAAATTAATTTCCAAATTCAAAGTGCTAGTACAAGGAACCTTCAAATTCGAATTGAGAAAATTTCAAAGCAGTTATCTGAGGAGTCACAAGCATCACCAATAATTTTTGACTTTCCACAAAGAAAGAAAAAAATAGTGGCGATGAATGTGACCAAAGAATAAGAGAATGTGCATAATAAGATGGAGGAAGTGGACCGAAATAAAACAATAGATGGTATGAATATAGTAGGAGAATTTGCTTCATCTTTGCATGCTGAATTTCATGAACTAAAAAAATTGCATTAAATCTATTTCATGCTTAGATGATTTGAAATTTTTCCATTATATTCAACCTTTGTGCTTTCATGAAAATTCTCAAAATCAATATAAGTCATTGTTAAATAGTAGGGAGCTTGAAAAGGTCAAATTTTTGATTCATGAAGTTGACACCTTCATGATGAATGATGAAAAAGGCAAGCACCATGTGATGATGCTTGGAATAAGGAATGTACCATTTGAACCTGGTGGGATTAAACTTTTTTTAAAACTTCCTTACTCCTCCATCATCCATGCTTTGTCCCATGGGATATGGGAGTAACTTGTTATTCCTGCATCACATGGGATTTGTGCTATAGGATTTGGGATCCTGGTGGATTCTCTTTAGTTATGTAGTAGTGTAGGTTTTGAATTTTCAGTTTTTAGTTGAATAAAGAGTTAGAGCTTTCTATACTTGACTGTTAATGAGGTGCTTTTAGCACCATTTTTTAGTTGTTCATGTGACACAAGTTTGAATAAGTTTGGGGGAGTCTCCTCCATGGTGCATCAAGAGAGAATGTTGTGCTACAAAGGGAAGATTCTAACTCCTTGCATTTGTTTTAATTTTTATTTTGTAGTTTAGGTTAGATTGTTTGCTTGAGGACAAGCCAACCTCTAAGTTTGGGGGAGTGGACAAAATAAAAAATTTTCAGACTTGAATTGTTCTCCCATATTTTGTGTTGATTTGTGTCTTGGGTAGAAGTAGATAATTATTCTAGGCTTAGGACAGGTGTTCTTATGATATGTGGTAACACTTGATCTAGGAATGGACTCATCGATTTTGGTGACACTTATTGAATTGAGTTGTAATTTTTGTTGAGAACTGGTTATTTTGATAAACTGTTTTGGAACAAGTTATTAGTGAACTGACTATTTGTCTGTGATATTTTGAGCCTATACACTTGACAAGGGTATGTGACTTATATTGATTTTATTTTTGCGATTGAGACCCCTATTTCTTTCATGAGTGTGTTCACTTTGATTTTGTGTTCTAGAACTTGACCGGTGACCATTTTGAGATTGATAATTGTTTGCATACATTAAGATGATTAAGGCACTTAGGGTTGTGTTTTTGTGGCCTTTAACTGTATTGTTTTGATTGATTATATATTCCCTTAGTTGCCCATTTTGAGCCTTATTGAGATATTATGACATTTTCTTTGGTACCCTGCATGTAACACCCCTAATTTTGTCCCATAAATATTTATATTTATATAATAAAAGTTTATTTTCCAAATTAAAAAGTTTTCTTTTAATTGTTTAATTATATAAATAATGTGCTTTTAAATAATAAATATTTTAAATGAGTGAATTATGTGAAAATATAATTTTTATAGTTTAATCCTTGAAATAGGACCTAATAATAATATTAGAAAGGTTTTTGGAGGGAAAAGAATTAAAAACTGAATTTTTGAATTTTACACAGCATCTAACCGGTTAGATGTGTCCTGTAACCGGTTAGACGATGAACCCAGAAAATTGAGTTAGTGCGTTTGATGAGTAATCACTTGATTAATCTGTTAATCACCACGAAATCAACCATAAACGCAGTGGGAAATACGTGTCGATCTGCATGGTAATGAAATTGATCTATAAATAGCCCTTATTGATAAAGGTTTTGGGTCATTTGTTGATCTGAAGTTATTGAAGCTTTGTTAGGGTTCCTGAATCCGTTTTTCCAATTCTTCTTGTTCTCTGAGAGTTTAAGTGTGAGTGATACACCATTACAAAGCTTAAATCAAGGGCTTTGTATAGATATAAAAATCGTGAGTTGAGAGTTCCTGAGGTAGGAGAAATTGAAGCACGAAGTTGAAGCTTTCAAGCTGTCAACACTGGTTTTGAGTTCGTGGAACTGTCTTTGAGCTTCGATTTTGGTAAGCTCAAGTATTCTTTTGACCTCAAATCTGTCCAATTCTGTAGTGCATGTTACATAGAACACAATCTAACCACTTTCCCCAATTTGTTTCTCTTTTTCATGTGTCAAAATCTCTGATCTTTGAACCCTACCAAAACTGTTCTGCATGAGAACAAAATCTGTGATTTTGGAGTGTCTCTGTGTCAATCTTGTTGTGGCTGTGTTGATCCTCATCAAGCATGACTCTAAGGTAAGGGAGAAGCTAATTAATCACTAGAATAAGAATAATGAATAGGAATTTAGGTATGAGTCACCATGAGACTCATAAAGGGCATATACTTTAAAGGTTAAAGGCTTGGAGGCCAATTTCACTTGTTCCAGGACTTAGAGCAAGTTTTAATAAGTGCATGCAAGCTGAATATATGACTAATTGGTGTTATATTTCAGTATATGTGAATTTGGTATGCTAAGTTGTTATTTATACCTTTTTCATGCAATTTGATACGTATATTTGAAATGCATGTGTGTTGGATGAAAGCAAGTGTTGGAACATGTTTATTTCCTGGAATTGAAGCTATGTTTATGGTTAAATTTGATTGGAAATGAGTGGACTGGGAAATGGCATGAAAAACCACAAAACAGTGTTCTGCGCTGCATGTTTTAACCCGTTAGGTTATCGTGTAACCGGTTAGAACTGACAGACATGGAAAATGAAGTCCAGAAATTTAATCACTGATTTTTACAATATTTTCAATGAACTTTTCCAATCAAACTTAACTGTAATCTATCTATTATGAACTGAGAATGTTGATGGACTTAAGGTTTTATAATTGAGTTCCATATTGTAATGGAAGTGATGTCATTGATTTGGTTTTGAAAAATAAGTCCAATTGAAATTGAGTTCTATGAGACTCTCAATATAAAAACAAGATCAATTTGTGGCATATGAATTATTCCCAACCTGTTTTGAATTTGGGTTTGGATTGGGAATTAAAATGGCATCAAACACTAAAGAAATTCTGGTTTGGCTGCAGGTTCTAACCGGTTAGAATCTGTTGTAACCGGTTAGATACTGACAGCAGTGAAAAATCAATTGAATTATAACTTAACCTTTCTTGTGCCATTTTAATTAACCTTTTTCAATTTAATACTAATTTAATTACCTTAAATACAAAAGTGTGATTTTATGGGATAATTTATAGAACCTCAAGTTAAGCTATCTTACTAAGAAAGTATGGAATTCTTAGTAATGTTATAAGCTTTATATATTGAGAATGGAAATTGAGAAATCAATTAATGGCCAACCAAACTGAGAAAAATATTATGTGCACTCATGCATGGTGAAAGGTGATGAAATAGGTTGGCAAGGAACGTTTGTCATGTTCTGGGAACATGAGGAGGGTACTCTGGGAGTACCAAATTGATGCAACCTACTTGATGACACATTCTGGGAATGTGGCCAGTGTCTGGGACATGGTTATTTGATGCGTTCTGGGAACGTAATGCACACTTTGGGAGTGGTGCTTGTTTATATTCCAAGTATGGTTTGCCATACGTTCTGGGAACGTATGTTAGTGTTTTGGGAACACATTGGTGTATTGGATGGACGTCCGAGATTGATTAGTATTGGAGGCCTCAGGATTGTGAGATAGAAAGCATGCATCATGCCACTAATTTAAAAGATTAACAATTTGTTAAACTGGGTGCGCACATATGTATTTGCATGTTTACTTGTGTTTGAATACCTGTGAATGTTAGCATTATTCTTGTTTGATTATGTGGTTATATTATGCTTACTCCCGATCCGTCCCATCCCTAACGGGATATGGACGTATGAAGAGCATCGGGCTACTTTTGAGGGAGAGATGGAGGTCACACTCTACCATCCCAACCCCTTGGCCCGAGTACGACCTCGACGATTTCGGATTCCCATTATTTATACTATGCACGTACCACCTTTTTATACTTATCGTGGACCACCCCCTGCTCGACCTGTTCGTCGTTATCATACTTTTCGTTTTCGTCCCTATAATCGCTCTCACCCTATTGCTGCTAGATTTGTTCGTGCTGGGACTCATTCACCTGATTCATAGGACCCTGAGAAGACTATGCCTGTTGCAGATCCTGTATCCAGTGGTAGGGTATCTACTCCGTTGGATGAGGCAGAGGAGGATCCAGAGGAGGGTGAGAGTGACGAGGAGCCAGTCGAGCAGGAGGACATTATTGATAGGAGGATGGGTGGCCCTTAGGTATGGGCATAGTGTGAGTAGTGTGGGTCTGGGTCGTAGTAGCAGCTGTAGCAGATCGTGGTGATGGTGGAGCGTTCTTGGGGGACTTGATGACCAGCTCTGGAGTATCTATATTTTGTTATGTATATATTGTGTATATATATATATATATATCTTTTGAGAGACTTCAAGGTTTTGGTCTTTGCTTTCAGTTTATGTTTTGGAACTCATCTCTGGACCTTGGTATCAGTTGATGTATTTCAGACATGATGGATGTATGGTGATGCTTATAGCATCTATATATATATATATGTTTTATGTTATAAGGTCCAATAATGATATTATTTTCCAAAGTTATACTCTTTCTGCATACTCTGATAAATAACAAGCGAATTCGGCAATAGCAAGTGTTTTACAAAGAGGAAGGTTTGATAATAATTTCGATGCCGAATTCAAAGTATTTTTGAAGGATATGTTTATTTTAAAATGATTATAAAGGAAAAATTTTATATCCTATTTTTCAATAATATCAAGTCCATATTATATATGTTCAACTATATTTTCTTATAAAGTATTTTATTCCAAGAGCGTCACACTGCATCTATTGTATTATTTTGTGAGTACCTTGGGAATTTTGAATGAGAAATTGAGAGGAATGACTCCGGTGTAAAAAGTGGCGAAAAGTGTTGTGAGTTCTATTTCTCTTCCAAGTATGAAAAGAAAAAAGAGAATGAAAAAAATAAAGAAAAAAAATAAAAAGGAAGAGAATAGAATGAAAATAAAGATTATTGAATACAATTAGGATTAGAGAAGAGAGGTTAGAAACATATCATTGAGAGCAAGGAGGCAAGGCAAGGATTGAAGATCAACAATGGAGGAATTCAATTGAAGGTTTGAAGATCTCTTGGGGTTAATTCATTATTGTCTATGATTTTGAGTTCTTCCCTTAATTCTTGTATTTCTTCTCCCATTATGTGTGACTAGACCTCTTGTTAGGAATTTTGTGGTTTTATATGGATTCTAATTAGTTTATGAAGTTATGAATTGATGTTTTTCATTTAAATCTATTGTTTGATTGTGTTTTAATTACAATTCATGAACCTGATCAATTTTTGTTTTGCTCTGGATCTCTAGTCAATAGATCGGAATATTGAGATTAGAATAGGCCGAGCCTATACACTTGACAGGGGTATGTGACTTATATTGACTTGATTTTAGCGATTGAGACCCCTATTTCTTTCATGAGTGTGTTCCCTTTGATTTTGTGTTCTAGAACTTGACCAGTGACCATTTTGAGATTGATAATTGTTTGCATGCATTAAGATGATTAAGGCACTTAGGATTGTGTTTTTGTGGCCTTCAACTGTATTGTTTTGATTGATTATACATTCCCTTAGTTGCCCATTTTGAGCCTTATTGAGATATTATGATTTTTCTTTGGTACCCTGCATCAATTGTATTATTTTGTGAGTACCTTGGGTATTTTGAATGAGCAATTGAGAAGAATGAGTCAAGTGTAAAAAGGGGCGAAAAGTGTTGTGAGTTCTATTTTTTTTCCATGTATGAAAAGAAAAAAAAGAATGAAAAAAAAAGAAAATAAAAAAAAAGGAAGAGAATATAAGGAAAAATTGAAAAAGTAAAGAAGAATAAAATGTTTGTGAAGTGACTGTGAGTCTTTATTGTATTCATTGTTCGTTCATGTTTTTGAGGGGAACTTGTTTTTGTAAATAGTTTTTGCAAGTTTAGCCTTTGTTTTATCTCTTCTTTCTTTTATCCCACCTTACACTTTTATCCATGGCCTCATTACAACAAAATTTAAGACCTTTTGATTTTTGCATGTATTCAATAATTTCAGTGAAGATTTGGGTCTATGGTCAAGTTTATGGTAACACATTGTCATTGGATGAACTTGAGTGAATTGATATAACCTTTGATACACATGAGAGACATACACTGTTAGGTTGAGAGTGTTCACTTGTTCCTGGTTCTTTGATAGTTTGTGATTTTAACCAGTTGTTGATTTAAGTTATTCCTTGTGAAAAGAAGTGTATGAGTCATGAGTCTGGGGTTTTAGATTGGGTGTATGCATGTTGATTTAGGAGATAGTCTTGTGTTCTAGAGTTTTTATTTTACTTTTGCCTGGGACATGCAAACTTCTAAGCTTGGGGGAATGATTTGGGTCTAATATATGATGTTTTTGAGTATTAATTAAGTCCCTTTTACTATGGATTTGACTTGTTTCTTAAGTAAATTTAGGATTTTATTATGTTTTTAGGAAGTTTAGGTAATTTAGAATCCTTGAACTTTTTGATCCGTTTTGGGTTTGATTTCAGGTATTTGAAGCTTAATATGATGATTTGTGCTTTGGAATGGAAAGGAGCTTTGAAGACCATGAGATTGGAGCTGGAATGGAGAAAAATGTTGTCTAGAACTGTTGTCCACGCCCAGGCACGTGTCAGCCACGCCCAGGCATGATGGGGTTCAAGTGCAGGACTTGGGTGCAAAATAGAGAAATCAATTAATCAAAAGGGCACCAGTTCAACATCGTTCACGCCTAGGCATGGGGTTAGTGTTGGACTCTCTTGCAATTATACTAGATCGTACACAAGTAATATAGAAGAAGTAAAATTATCGTCCCACGAGGATTGCAAATTGTTCAACTATTTTCACCTAAGAGCAGTAAATATTAAAAAGAATTAAGTTGCAGTGGAAGAAAAGCGGTTAGGAACTCAGTTTCATTGCAAGCATCGTTTATTAATTCTAAATTATTGGTTTTCCTTTAAATCAAGAACAAATTCCTAAATTAGCAATTACTAGATTCCTCTTGTGTAATTACTGTTTATTATTCAATTTGATAACCCTTAATCCCTTAAGAAATTAAACCATTGAATAACCTTAATTAAAGCAGTGAATTTATGAAAAGTTGTATAAGAATCCAAAAGTATTCCTACAAGTTGGATAGTTATACCGTTTGATTGAAAGGCCTATTCTAAATCATAATTTTCCAATTTAAGATTTAGAGATCCAAAACATAAATTGATCAAATTCATGCATAACAATTAAAACACAATCAAACGCTTGATTTAAAACTGGAAAAACACTAATTCATATATTAAAATAAACTATCCATGCAAATCCACCATGTTCCTAACACAAGGATTTTAGTTACACATAATGAAAGGAAGAGAAGAAACAATAAAAGTGGTATTCATTCCTAAATTACCACAGAACTGCTCCAATCTTCAATCTTCAATGGATTCCTCCTTCAAATGCTTCCAAAGTATGTAATCTCCCTTCTACCAAAGCTGCTAACCTAGTCTCTAATCCTAGTATAAATAATAATACACAAAATCCTAAGAGAATCCTTCGTAAACACTCAGAAATCGGCCCAATTGGGCCTGATCGGGTAACGCGCGCCTGGGCGCACCAGGCTCCACGCCTGGGCACGCCAGGTCTGATTGGTGCTGATTCACGTGGTGCGCGCGCCTGGGCGTGCGGGTCTCTGTGCTGGGCGTGTGACACCAATTCTGACTCTGTTTCGCTCCGTTCTTGCGTCATTTTCAAGGTCTTTTCGCCCTCTTTCCAACTCCATGATTATTTTCTTCAATTAAGCTCCAAAAGTACCTGAAACATACCCAAAACAGATCAAAACGTTCAAAGGACTCTACTTCTAGTAAAAATCCTAAAACTAATAAAAACAACCTATATTTATAAGAGAAACAAGCCAAATCCATAGTAAAAGGAGGTGAATTTAATGCTCAAAACATCATATATTAGACCCAAATCACTCCCCCAAACATAAAATTTTGCATGTCTCAGGCAAAAGTAAAATAAAAATTCTAAAACAAAAGACTACCCTCTAAATCAAAATGTACACACCTAATCTAGGACATCGACTCACAGACTCAGACACTTATTTCACAAGCAATTCATACAATTGAAACATGGTTAAAGAAACAAACTTCACAAGAACTCAGGACTAGTGAACACTCTCAACCTCTCAGTGTGTATCCCTCATGTGTATCAGGGTCATATATCAATAATGCACACACGTTCATGCAATGACTAAGTGTTACCATAAGCTTGACCATAGACCAAAATCTCCACTGAAATTATTGAACGCACACGAAAATCAAAAGGTCTTATATTTGGTTATAATGAGGCCATGGCTTGAAGTGTCAGGTAGGATACAAGAAAGAAGGAATAAAACTAAGGGCTATATTGCAAAAACAAATTTCCCTAAAATATCATGAATGAGCAATGAATACTAAGAGGACTCACACTCAAATCACAATTATTTTATTCTTCTTTTCTTTTTACTTTTTTCCTCTACTCTCTTCAAATTTCTCTTTTTATTTTATTTTTTCATTCATTCATTCATGGAAGAGAAGTAGATTCACAACACTTTGTACCATTCATTCACTTTTCCTTATTCATTCCTCTCAATTGCTCATTCAAAATTCCTAAGGTACTCACAAAAATTATACAATCAATGCAGGGTACCAAAGAAAATCAAATTTTCATTTTAGGCTCAAAATGGGCAACTAAAGGAAATATATCAATACAAATCAGTTGAAGGCCACAAAAACACATCCTAAGTGCCTTGATCATTTTTATGCATGCAAACAATTATCAATTTTGAAATGGTCACTAGTCAAGTTCTAGAACACAAAGCCAAAGTGAACAACACTCATGAAAGAAATAGGGGTTTCAAATCACAATAATTCAATAAATCACATACCTCTTCAGTGTTTAGGCTCAAAATCTCACTAGGCTAAAGGTAGTTCACTAATCACAAATTCTCAAAAAGCTTGTCAAAATAACCAAATTTCAAAAATATTTACAGCTCAATCAAATCAGTAACATAAATAAATGAGTCTAATCCTAAACTAAGTATTTACACCTATCATCAGAAAAACAGTCTTAAGTCTAGAATAATTACCAACTCCTACCAAGGACACAAACCAACACCGAAAATGGGAGAAAAATTCAGATCTGAAATTTTTTTTATTTTGTCCACTCCCCCAAACTTAGAGGTTGGCTTGTCCTCAAGAAAACTAATCTAACCTAAACTACAAAATAAAAAAAAACTACTGCACAGAAAAATTCAGAACACTTCCCTTTCATATCCACATCAAAAGCTCATCACTAACAAAAATGAGAAGATGCTCCCCCAAACTTAATACCTGCAGGTCGTTAGAAACAAGTGCAAAATAGCACCTCTCATGGGGGAGACATCAACTCACACCCCCTACAAACTCAAGATATATACAGATGCAATAAAAAGTTAACAGAATAATATCCATGCAATAAAAACTAAGGAAAAATCCTACAAAGCAATACATGTTTTTGTTGGTATAGTACAGGTTCGAATAGGGGAGGGGGAATACATATGATAAATAAAAATAAAGTACTAAATCCCCTCAACTATCATCCTCCTCGGGTGATGAATCCAGCAGGCCATGATCCTCCTCGGTGTATGGAGGCACATCGTATGGTAGGCTCTGTGCTGCTCTCCAATCCCTCAGACACTAGTACAAAATATATTTTTCAGACCACTTCATTAAGCCCGGTTCCACACGGAACCGGTCTGGAAGTTGGAATTAATTTAAACCAGTCTGGATCATTTAAATAACCACTCTGAAAATATGTTAATTGAAACCGGTTCCGCATTAGAACCGGTCTGGAAGTTAGCATTGATTCATACCAGAGTGGTTTATTTTGACGACCAGTCTAAAAAATAGATTAAAAAAAACCCTGCGTTCCCTTTTTTGTGGTTCCAGAGAACGGGTTCCCTTTCTGTGTCGCCAAACCCTTCCCCTACCTAGGGTTCCTTTCTCTTCTTCCCTCATTCTCTCCCTCGTTTCCTCGTTATTTTCTCTCTCGGCCTCCTCTGTCTCGTTCTCTCCCTTCATCGCTCTCCTCCTCAGTTTTCGCCGCCACCACGAA
Source organism: Crotalaria pallida (assembly GCA_037953625.1). Lineage (NCBI taxonomy): Eukaryota > Viridiplantae > Streptophyta > Magnoliopsida > Fabales > Fabaceae > Crotalaria > Crotalaria pallida. Next base: position 78,594,231 of record CM075651.1, read on the forward strand.
ACCGAGCTCCAGCGCCTGCCATCGCCGTTGATGCGTGAATCGCGACCCTCGCCCCAAAACTCGCGACCTCCATCTTCATGCCTCTCTCACGTTCGCGAATCACGCCCCACCTTCACCTCCTTGCGTCGTGTGTTGCTGATGCGGGTACACAACCGAACCGCTGTGGTTGGGGGATGTTTTGGTGCTTGTCGTACTGCCTTGACGGGAGCAAGAAACGATCCATGGATTGACCAATGAAGATGATGTTGTGGGCCAAATGATTCGGATAAAGGGGTTGAATGATGGGGCAACTGAACATGGCACTACATAATTTTTTGGTATGTAAAGGGTTCAGAAGGGGTTTTGCCAAAAACATGTCTTTGAGTTTGGATAGTTGTTATGACTTGAGCATTGAAAACAAGAGAGAGTTGGTTCATCCAGCAACAGATGCTAATGCTGCAGAAGCAGTTGAAGCTTTGAAAGCTGGCAAGGTTATTGCAGTTCCCACTGATACACTCTATGGCTTTGCTTGTGATGCTTGGCTTGGTTCCTACGAATCTCCCTACACTAGAACTCAGCCGCTCTGCTCTGCCTCCTTAGCTTACGCTGCATCAACCCAATCACCTCATCCATGCCGCCAGACTGCCTCGCTGGCTGGCTGGAAGGTCCTGCCTCAAACTGCTACTGCTGTGATGGTGGCGGGACAAACTGCTGGTGTGTGGTGGTGGGCCCTCTCTAGCCGTCTCGATAGCTCGAACAATATATGAATCCCAGGTGGCCTTAGTCATCCTAGGGGTCCATTTAAGGTCCCTCACATCAGCTCTGAAATCAACCCCAGCTGCAGTGCATAGCCGGGTAATCACCCAAGGAAAGGCAACATACCCCGCCTCCTTCCTAGCAAAACGATGAATACGATCAGAGATGATTGATACAGCATCTACTACGATCCCCTGACGAAGGGCATAGATAAGCCTACAAACCCCCGGCTGAACCTCGGTATCATGTGAGTGTGGGTCCAGGTTGTGAACAATGAACCTGACCCAAAACCTAGCAGCTTCCATAAGATACTTCTGGTAAACATGCTTGACCGTGCCAGCCACGGACAAGTTCCAATCTCGACCATGCAGAAATAAGGCCTCCTTAACCCGGTCCAGTGGGTACTCATCCTCTCTATCGAAGCTATCAGAAGTAAATATGGCGGGTGCCGCCTCGGGTGGGTAAAAAGGAAGTCCCATGACACGAGCAATAGTGCCCGCATCATATGGAACCTCGACTGCTCTAACATAAGACACCCTCCTGTTACTCTCATCTAGTTCCGCTCACTGGGCTCTCAGGACTTTCCATGACACCAAGAGATCTATCAATACGGTGTTTAAGGTTGTTAAACAGGAACTAGCTCATAGGATAGATTTTTGTTTTCCTTCTTTTAGAGCTTGGTCGAATAAGGCCAATGTTAATCGAATTTGTATTGAACTATAGCCTTTGCCTTTCTATTGGTTGAACCCTTCATAGAAGGTGGCAATCAATAGTTAGGTGTTTTCCCTAGTCTTGACTTTGAACCCTTCCTAGAAGGTGGCAAGGTCTTGAGCTAGAGGTTTGGTGGTTGATTTTGTTTTTTGCTTTGTGGTAATAAGATTATTCTTTCTACCCAAAAAAAAAATAATATTTTCTGCCAAGATAATGTACTGTACGGTTTTAAGAGCATATTTTGTGCATTTTGAATTTAAAATTTTTAGACCTACAATTATGAGTACACAATAGCATAGGACAACCCAATTAAATACACCCTAGCATAATTAAGGCATAGCCACCCTATTGTCCCTATAGGAGACTGTTGGAAACCAACAAGCGGGCTTTAACAATTACTAGAGGGGGGGTGAATAGTATATTGTGGCAGTGATATAAAATTTTCGTTTGTTATTGAATAGGTTGAGAAGTAAAATAACTGAAAAAGAAAAACCTAAGATTTTTGCTCACTGTGACACGAGGATATCGACATCCCAAGGAGGATATCGATATGCAGTATCGATATCAGAGACTGGATATCGATATGCAATGTCTGAACTTCAGTGAATCAGATTTGCTTTTGCTGCAACAAATGGTTAATGCAAGAAATACAAGGCTGCAGCAATCTAAAGATGATAAGCTTGATAAAACATAGTAATAACAATTTAAATACAGCGGAAAATTAAATCCCCAATGCCTATCCTATGGTTCAATTGATGCAACAATGAAAGATGCAAGGAAAGCAATAAAGGGAGATCAACACAAGGAAATTATTATACTGGTTCACTCCTAAAGAGCTACGTCTAGTCCTCCTAAGCCACTTAGGAGAGTTTCTATTAATCAATTGACTAGAACAATTACAAGGAATTAATTGAGATCCTCACTCAACCTAACCCCTTTCCAAGAGTGTACCAAACTCTTGAAATTCTACCCCAATTGATTTTGATATAGAAGATGCACTTCCACAGCTCCTTGAATCCAATTCAAGAGCATCACCAAGCCAAGAACTCTTGGTCTTGTTGCTTGAGAACTCTCAAGACTTCAATAATCCAAGGAACACTTGGATTAGCTTGGCACACCCCAAGACTTTTGATTACAAGTGATAGGAGATGAGTATAACGAATTTCACAAATGAATTCGTGACAATAAGCTCAGCCCACTAATGGGTCTTAACTCAATCTAATCTGAAAATGTTACAATATGAATGAGGGATTGAGTTTTCGAAGAAAATCACTTGAGAGAAAAAGATATATCCTGAATGTTCAAAGGAAATTGTGTATATCTATTTCAGGGTTCATGGAGGTTTTAGTTTTAAAACCAAGGAAGTGAGAAAAACGGTCAGAAACGAGATTTCAGAAAATCCTCCACGAATCCCTTCATTGCCTCTTCCATGATTTCAGGAAAGAGATTTCAGAAAATCAAATTCTGAGTCGTGCATATCGATATCCCCTTGTGCATATCGATATCCAACATCGATATCAGCTAGGGCATATCGATATCCATGTAACAGATTTGCAAAAATATTTTTCTTTAAAAATGATTGTCTTTCTCTCAAGTGTTAATTTAAGTTAATCTCAATCAATCAAACATAAATATAACATAATCAAACTAGATAGAGATAAGACCTACTATACTACCCACGCTCAACAAAAAAAGAAAATTACAACAATTGAATCTTGAGCATGAGTTGACCAAAGTCTTGATTCTTGAATCTTTGAGACTTGCTTTTAATTACTTTGTCATCATCAAAACATCATCAAAAAATAATTACTTGGAGAATTGAATTTACAGAGACATGCCATAAACCCTTAGCCAATGCATGTAAGAACTTTTGTTTCCTTGTCTTAAAAATAAATACTCTACCCAAAACCTACCTATATTCATTAATACCTAAGCATGCAACATAAAAAAAAAGTACAAAGTGTAACCCCACCCTAAAATAATAAAGGAACTGTGAAGGAGTATGCAAGGGGAGGAGACCCTCGAAATTTATTTGACCCCAATTTTTAATAAGTGCACCCCCGACCTACATTCTCTATAAAACCCACCCCATGTCTTAAGACACCCCCCATTTGCTTCATGCCTTAAGAAAAAAAAAAGAAAAAGAAGTGAGAAGAGAGGGGGAGGCCGAAGCAAGGAAGAGGAAGAAGGAGGAGGGAAATCCATTTTTCTAGCTCATTTTCTTTGATTCTTCGTAGCTATGGCTTTTTTTGCTTCTTGTTCTTGTTCTTGTTCATCTTTATTTTCGGTTTTCCTTCAAGTTCTTCAAAGGGGATTTTGTTGTTGCATGAGTAAAGCTTCTTGCATGTTGGTTTTTATTATTTCTTATGCTTTTCTATACTTGATAAAATGTGTATTTGAGTTTGGAATCAAAAAAATGGACATGCATCTACATCCATGATGCTCACGGTTTTAGGGTCCTTTTGTTTAGAATAATTTTTGAATTTTGATTCATGTTTTTATGCTTAAATATAAGTTGATTTAAGATGTTTATGAACTATGTGTTATGGATTTGCACAAATTCTTCCTATTTCCTTGATGCATGCCACGGCCTAGGGCTTGTTATTGGGTGAAATGAAATTGTTTTCTCATGCATGTAGTTGATTATTGGTTTTTGATATTTATTTGTTGTATTTTCGGATTTTATGAGTGAAAGCATGAATAAAGGAGTTTTCTTTGATTGGATTATTTTTAAGGGTGCCACGGTTTTGTTTTTGATGGTACTTAAAAATGATTTTTGTTTTCCTTTGAATATTGGATTTTTGGTCTTGAAGTAATTATGAGAATATTGATTTATATTGTGGAAAGTTTTTTATTTTCCTCTTTAGAACATTCGGCCAAGACATAAAAATAAAAGGGGATGAGTTTCATTTTTGTTGCATGTCATATTTTTGCATTCCTATGTGCTTTTCAAGTCCTAAAATATAAAGATTTAAACTCAAAAGGTTAACATGAACATGCATGGACTAATGAGGACAATACGGTTTTGTTTTTGGATTATGTATAATGGATTTTATTTTGTTTCAATGATTTGCCCTATATTTAAAGTAAAGAATGAGCTTTGATTTTGATTAGGTTGAAATGTGTGCTTATATGTTGTTGGACTTTGCAAAAGTTACTTGTTTTCTTTCCTCAATGCTTCGGCCAACATGAGAAAAGAATGAAACAAATTTGATTTTTGATGTTTGAGAGAAGTTAAGCTTTGATCTTTAATTTTTAGTGACATGCAAGTGAAAGTTTAAGTTTAGAATGAACCAAAAAGGACAAGCATGAAATTTTATGGTCCATACGGTTTTATTAAGATTTTATCTCAAGAAAATTTGTGTAAGTGCTTTGAATTATGTTGGGACAAAAGAATAAAAAATGGATTTTTTGTGTATGTTTGAGTATTGTTTGGTTTATGTGAAAACCCCTAATTTTCTAAAAGTATAATTCGGCCAAAGCTTGTTAGTTGGTGAAATAAATTAGTTTGAGTATGCATGTAGTTTTTGAGTTAAAATAAGTTGTTCTCATGCTCATTTATTCGGCCTTGAAAGAAAAGTAGTCGAGAAATTGATTTTTGTGTTGATTATGTGTGCATGTGTACTATACGGTTTGTATGAGGAGAATGTTTAAGTGTAAAAATTTTTTTATGCTCTTTGGTTAATTGATTAAGTGAACTAAAGATGAACTTAAATGAAAATGGTGGATTGGATTAAAATGAGTTTGATTGTGGTAAGAAAGTGAATTAGAATTAGATGCATGAAAATGAATTAATTTGACTTGAAAAGTGCATGTTTGTGCAAGCTAAAGGTGTGGCTGTGAATTTGTGATTTTGGTGCATGATAATATGTGTTTGAAGTAGGAAACCAAGTCATTTAAGGGCTGCACATGTAAGCATGACATAGAAAACACAAAATTGAACCTATGCTGAAATTTTAAGATTTTGCTTTAGTTTGAAGGAGATTGTGTTAAATGATAGTTGTACTAATCCGATTGTCTTGAAATTTTGAAATGTTTCGCTTAACATGATTTAAATGAGTTCTGGAAAATTTGAGTGGATTTGGAATTGTTTTGGTATTTTAAATAGATTTTTGTTTGATAATGAAAGTTTAAGAAAATTTGTGTTTTCAATGGCAAAAAGTTAGAATGAAAAATGTTTCCTCAAGTTCAAAGACCATGAAAATTGTTCACTGTTTTGGTGATTCTAATTTTAGTACCTCTGAATTTTTATGTGATTTTTGGGATTGGTTTGCTAAGTGTATTGAATTCATTTTGGTGAAAACATTTTCGGAAAAATAAACTTTTCAGATTGAAAGTGAACAACATTTCTGAACTTAACCTATTTCAAATGACTTGAAATTTTTATCATAGCTTCCTCAACCTTTCTGGATATTCTCTGAAAATTTTGAAGAGATTTGGAGATGATTTGATAATTTTTGTAGAAGCAAAACAGTGAACCGAATGGTTTCGGATTTTCAGACTTAGTGACAAATTTAATTAGAAAAATGAAATTTAGACAAATTCAAATATTCTTAAATTTTTATGATATGTTCTATGCTGTATGAGGAAGGTTCGTACCAATTTTCATGCAATTTGGAGTTGAATTACTATTTTTAATTGTTGTATTTTGACCTCAGGACAGCAACTGTACCGTTTGGATTTTTATGCAAAATTCGATTTGAAACTCAAGTTAAGATTGTCCAAATGACTTGAAAATCTTATATGATGAATGATGAACTTTTCTATATTTATGTGTTCTTCAAATTTTGGGGGTTAAGTGAATTGATTTGACGCGATTTTTAGTTGTGCCTTTCTCGTTTTTCCCGTAATTAAATTAATACTCTATTTGATACTATTGGGACATGTGTAAACTTTTGTGGATATTTGTGTCTTGGCTGGACTTGTATGATGATCATGGTGCCTTGAAATAATTGAATAAGTGGTTGTTTGGCAATATGTTTAAGTTATGCATGTATGAGTTTACAATATAATTGTTTACGTTGTTTTGTTTGGTTTTGTGAAAAGCTTTTGAAAAATAATTGAAATTCGGAATAATTTATATTTGAAAATGTTGAACTCCTAGCTGCTGCCTTATTTTATTTTATAGTGCCGTGTTCGAAAAAGGAAATGTTAAGTGTTTGTTTTGTTGCCAAGTATTGGACAAATTAAAGTACGATTTTTCGGTATTTTCAGAATTTGCGAAAAAGCGATTTTAAGTTTATTCCTCCGCTGTCCAGAATTGATTGGATTTGTGTAATGTTTCTAAAAAAAATTTCAATTGGTTTAAAGTTTGAGTTTTCAAGGGTATTTAATTTAGAGAAAAGTCGGATTGAAGAAATAACGTTTTTCGATGTTTTGGGGTTTTAGTTCGTGGCTGGCCGGAACGGACCAACAACTAAGGAGTTTGTTTTAAAGTATTTTAGTAATTGATTTAGAATGATTTTGAAGTATTTAAAGTATGTCCAAACGTTGGATTTGATTTGAGAAATTAAAAGTTTTGTTTTGTGATTTCCCGATAAGGACTTCAAACGCATTTTCAAAGGTGAATTGATACTAAGTATGAACGATGATTAGTTAGCCTTGTATTAATTATGTGTCTTGTTTTAAGCAAAGGATTTGCGAGTCGGAATTTCGGAGTAGCTGACAGTCGGGAGAACCCACAACATTTTTGGACAAGTATTGGTGGAATTAAGGTGAGAGAGGGGCTTTCCCCAGACATTGTGGTATTTAGGTAAATATTAAGACGTTTCGTATCATCTCAAAGATCGGAACTTAGTTGTCTCTGGGTCAGTAGTATCATGGCAAATTTTTTGTGTGTGTGGCCATGTATACGAAGGGGACTAGGACCACGCACCCTATAATGCATGACGTTATTAATGTGAATATGCCATGATGATATGACTTGTTTTATTATTTACGCATGATGAATATTTTATATATGATAATGTTAAGGTTTGGAACCATGTGAAATGAATGAATGATTAATCCCGAATGGCGAATAAGTGAGGCAATGGAAATTATGAAAAGTAATAATAATGTGATGATATTTATTAAGCGGTGAAAAGAAAGAGGCTCTGAGTAATGATGCGATGTGTTGACAAGTTATGGAAACTGTGGAAAGGAAAGTGCAAGGAAAGAAATGATAAGTCTAATATGATCGGAATTCGATATGCGAACGTGGCAAGCAGCGAAAGAACTAGCGTAATGAGTACCTGCTCGAGGAACTCTTCAAGATTACGATTGACGTGACATGTTTGCAGGGTTGAGGAGCTCCCCGACGTGATTAATGATCGTGACAACTTCGGAACATCGAGAAAGCGTTGATGTGAAAGATTCGATTAGAGGTCGAGGTTAACCGAAGGGATGAACAAGGGTGACTCGTCCGAACTTAGGATTAAATAAAATACTAATAAAACTTTAAAAGACACTGAATAATGCGGCGAGTTGAGTGTGAAGTAGTGGAGAGGAAGATACCCTGTTTATCTGCGGATACTCAGGTGTAATTGTGATAGGGGAGGGTGATGACGGTGAAACGTCAAGTAACCTAGAGTGCTTTTCTAGGCAAAACGAGTCTATAAGTGATCGGGGATTAATACCCAAGGGATCGTAGCGTGTTCTGCACCCGGAACTAGAAAAGTATTGTCGCCCCCTTGATCAAATTTGGAACAGTGAGAGGGAACCTGAACGAGGCGGACAGTTGATTGGTGTTGGGCCCTTGCGATGTCGCGTAAAATGTTGATTGTCATGATGATCGGCCTGTGCGGTTGTGGCTTTGACAAATACAAATGTTGTTGGATTCTCGGCTGTTCGACCGGCGTGGGTTAAGGTTCCTGTACTCTTGTTTGCTTCCGACTAGGCTTGGGAGGATTGAAGGAGATTTATGTGTGCTAACTAACTCCTCGATGGCATTTATTTTATTTCCCCTGTCATCGATGGATGCGCTCTGATAAGACTTAATAAAGTAAGACGAAATTATTAAAAGATCGTTGGAATAGAAGATTAAAATACAGTCCGAATTGTTGAGAAAGTCAAGTGGAAAGAAAGTAGGGATAAGACCTAAGGATGTGACATTGTGATGGTCATGAGATGTGGTGTGGCATTGTGAAATGAATAGTGCAAGTGATGAACGAAGAAGAGAGAGAATGAGATGAATGAAAGTATCCCTGTATAATGACGTTAATGATGATGATGATGAGGTGAATTATGTTGTGTGTTTGTTATCTGATATATATATATATATATATATATATATATATATATATGTTATTGTGTGCTAGTCTTAATATTGTACCTTCTGTAATTCCACCCGTCGACGAGGAATCGTTGGGATCGCTCACTCTCTCCTCTACCCTATTTCTTCTGCTGGTATTTTATACAATGCAGCGCAGATGGCATACGGCATCAAGATCCTTGTGAGCCTGCTGGATGATGGAAGTTGGGAATTGACTCCGGTTGGCTGGAGATGGAGCGGACCCATCAGTTAGGAGGTCGCTGATCCACTTCTTAAATATTTGGAGACGCAAAGGAGCCGTACGAGTTGGCAGGAGTGCCCGACAATGGTGGTGTCCCATAGTATAGGTTTTTAATTATGTTTATTTATGTAATGCACTATCTTGAGATGTACTTGAAAGGATTGGCTCTACCCTGATGTAACCAAGTTATGGGACTGTATGTTTTTGAAATTTATAACTCTGATAAATGCAATGGGATTTGAAAGTAATATTTGTAGAACAAACTATTTTTATGAAAATGGAAGAAAGAGTTTCAAAGCACGATGTTGGTAATATCTCGATTTGGAACTTGATGTGTGAGGTGAGACATGAATGATTTATTTTTATAAAAAGGATAGTCTAAAGAGAAAATGTTTTTGATAAAATGAATACATGTCCAAGTCACCAATGCTTTTAAAAAAAATATTCCTGGATTTTTTTACCAAATAAAAAAAGATATTCAAGTTACTAAATCGGGGCGCTAAATTTATGGTATCAGAGCTGAAGTTTATCCTTAAGTACTCTCAAGCGTAGGCTTACATGTTGGTATGTGTGGACCCTGTTTGTTTGTTTGTGTGTTTGAGTATGTGTTGTGTCTAATGGGAAGTCGTAAGATGCGTTGAAAGAACATCGGAGCAGCTTGATCGTTCGATTGGTCTGCATGTCTTTCTGCTCTTGCTCGCATTTGGCGGCAATGGGAGGCGAATTGAGTCTACGTCAAAACCTTAACCTATGACAATTTTGCCTATCCTTGATTTTCCCATTGTGTTGTCCTTTGTCAGATGAACCGTGAACTATCTTCCTTAATGAACCTTTTCCTTGTGATTTGTGATAATGACCCTGTTTTGTTGAGTTGCTTTGACAAAACTATAATTCGGTTGAGCCCAAAGTTTATTTTCTGACCCTTGACACCGCGTATAGCTCTGCCAATCCATTTTAGACCCTTTGGAGAAAGCAAGAAACCCGGTAGGAGTAGTCATGAAAGTATTGGAACAAAGCGAAAGTGACCCTTAGGTTGACAATCCCTGAGGATAGAACCTTAGAACCTGTAGCTTGAGGTGTCCATGAAGTTGAACTTACGAAGGGAAAAGGTGGAAAAGTTCATTGATTAAGAATTTTAGAGGAAGAAATCTTGAAAGTTGTTCCTTAAAGTATTTAGGCAAAGCGAGTCAGTGGCGATAAATGATGAAAATATTGAAGGATAAAGGGAGATTAGTGGTGAAATCGATCTATTTTACATGAAAATTTTTGAAACTAGACCCTACCCATAGATTGAATCACGATGAGGAAGTGTTTTAGATTGCCCATAAAGGATAGAAGTAGTATTTTAAGTGAATGAACCAGAAGAGAACGTAAGAACGGAATGATCGGAGGAAGAATGTTGCCCAAAGTTAGGCTTGAAAGCGGAAATTGTAATCAAGAAAGTACGCGAATTTTGAGGATTAGAGTAGGATGAATAACTATGATAGTGGAAGATCAGAAGTCAAACACAGTATAAATAAGAATTTTAGCAACGACGAGCGGTTATAGTAATGAGTTGAATCGTAGTCGGGGAGAAACGGAAGATGCATGAAAGTAGTATAAATTTGTTAGCGAATTAAGGATAATAGATGAAATGTGATGATTGAACCCTTTAGTGCATTAGTTAAGTGAGAATTTTCCAAGGAATGAAGGAAATTCCCGATGTTTAGGACGAGTCAGAAGATATTTTGAGGATATAGAACAAAAATTAGGATAAGATTCCGCTAAGATAAGAGAAGGAATGAACGAAAGCATTAAAGTTTAGCTCCCCATGTAGAATTAAGTAAGAAGGAATGATTAAAGGTAAAACGATTCTGACTGTCAATGAAAGCCTAAGGTGATTAAAGGATGGTGGTTACCCGATGATTGAGAGATATTTTAATGGTTTAGAATAAGATGTTGCACCCTTAAGGATATGAAAGACCACGAGTGTCTAAGTATAGCCTAAGTTGGCCCCTAAGATTGAAATCTTTGTGCGCATAAATGAAAGAAGGAAGAATGATTGGATTAGATAGGAAGTCACACCCAAAATCTTAAGGAGTAAGTATATAAGACAGTAGCGTATGCGTGAGGATTGGCAAGAAGTTACAGACTCTCCTAATGCCCGCTGGACGATGGAAGCTGGGAATTGACTCCGGTTGGCTGGAGATGGAGCGGACCCATCAGTTAGGAGGTCACTGATCCACTTCTTAAATATTTGGAGATGCAGAGGAGCCGTACGAGTTGGCAGGAGTGCCCGGCGATGGTGGTGTCCCATAGTATAGGTTTTTAATTATGTTTATTTATGTAATGCACTATCTTGAGATGTACTTGAAAGGATTGGCTCTACCCTGATGTAACCAAGTTATGGGACAGTATGTTTTTGAAATTTATAACTATGATAAGTGCAATGGGATTTGAAAGTAATATTTGTAGAACAAACTATTTTTATGAAAATGGAAGAAAGAGTTTCAAAGCGCGATGTTGGTTACATCTCGATTTGGAACTTGATGTGTGAGGTGGGACATGAATGATTTATTTTTATAAAAAGGATAGTCTAAAGAGAAAAAGTTTTTGAGAAAATGAATACATGTCCACGTCACCAATGCTTTTAAAAAAAAAATATTCATGGATTTTTTTACTAAATAAAAAAAGATATTCAAGTTAATAAATCGGGGCGTTACAACCTATATTTACAAGAGAAACAAGCCAAATCCATAGTAAAAGGAGATGAATTTAATGCTCAAAACATCATATATATTAGACACAAATCAGTTAGCCACGCCCAAGCGCGCGTTCCACGAGAAGAATGATTGAGCCTGATCTGATGGCGCGCCTAGGCGTGGGTATGGTTGCGTCTGGGTACGTGTCCTACGAGTTGGGCATTAGGAAATATATTAGTTTATATTTGTATACTGATAGATTTTAGATAGATTTATTTAAGAATTATTATAGATTTATTTTACGATTAGTTTTTTCTATATATATACTAGGATTTAGCATTAGGTTTAGTAATTCAGATAAAATAGAGATTATTGAATACAATTAGGATTAGAGAAGAGAGGTTAGAAACATATCATTGAGAGCAAGGAAGCGAGGCAAGGATTAAAGATCAACAATGGAGGAATCCAACTGAAGGTTTAAAGATCTCTTGGGGTAAATTCATTATTGTCTATGATTATAAGTTCTTCCCTTAATTCTTGTATTTCTTCTCCCATTATGTGTAGCTAAACCACTTGTTAGGAATATTGTGGATTTGTAAGGATTCTAATTAGTTTATGAAGTTATGAATTGATTTTTTCATTTAAATCTATTGTTTGATTGTGTTTTAATTACATTTCATGAACCTGATCAATTTATGTTTTGCTTTGGATCTCTAGTCAATAGATCTGAAAATTGAGATTAAAATAGGTCGTTCAATCAAACATTATAACCACCTAATTGGTAGGAATACGATTAGGGCTTATATGACTTTATTTTTCCAGTGTTCTTAATTGTTGGTTATTTAGTCATTAATTGCTTAAGGAATTAAGGATTGTGATTAGGTAAGAAACGTAATTACTGTGAGGAATCATGTTTTTACTACCTCTGGAATGTCGTGGATTTAATGGAAAACGGAGATTCATAACTAGTAAATTAGGTCCTGCAATGAAACCAGGTTCCTAGCCTTTTCCATAATTGTTCCCCAATATCTTTATTTTCTGTTTTCAATCTTATTTTATTTTCTATTAAATAAAATAAATCAAACTCAAGTTTCACGTAGTAATTACGATTTGCCTAAGAATTATTAGAAACAATTTGCAATGGGAAACGATAATTTACTTACTCTTTATTACTAGCTGACTCAGTATACTTGCCGATAGTCCAACAACGACCAAACCAAAAAATAAAATAATTTCCAAATGCAACTTTGTTCCTCATCCAATGATTATTATTTTAAGGTTCTATACTAATATATTAATCCTTCACCTTTCTTAATTCCAAAAACAAAGAAACATGCTCATATGAGTGAAAATTAAATTTTTCACTTCCTTATTTTTCAATCATCAAATTCGACCATCACAAAATAAAAGGGGAAACCTCTGTTTCTTTAAACCTCTTTTTGAGTCCCTTTTAATTCTTATTCATATAACCATTATTTTATTTCTTCAACACTTAGAATAATTTCACATCTTCATATAGAGTTTAAGAATTTCATGAATAGAAGAAAAATAAAAAGATAAGGTTTCTTTTGTTCATTATAATTCAAAAGAAAAGTTTAAGAATAAAGTAGGAAATAGAAATCAAGTTCATAAGGAATACATTTTTCCTTTGCAACAAGATGAATACTCAATGAAGTGAAAACTCTTCTCCTTCTCCACCAAGCACCACTCCCCACTCTCCCTCTCTTAGGTTTCTCTATTTTATTTTTTTCTCTTAGGTTTTGATGTTGTGAAAAGAAATGTCAAGCTTAGAAGGTCTCTTTTTATAGGAAGCAAAATTTGTCCTCACACCCCTGGAACTAGAGAGTCACACGGTTTTGGGTGGGCTAGGGTTCAAGGTCAAATTTCTCTTCCCTTTACTTTGCAATTAATGGAAGTCTAGAAAAGATAAGTTTCATTAAAGGCTTTTGCACAAAAAACATGAATCATTTGAATTCAAAATTCATGCACATGTCAAATGAGCAAATATCTTCCTCCCTGGTCAGATATATGGGGCATGTACATGCATTGGTAGGAAGAAGAGAATTTTGCATTCATTCGTTGATTAATACCACCTCACATTCAACCAATCAAATTAAGCTTTAACATTTTAAAATACAAAAATAAAAATACAATGATTAAATCTGGACGGTGAGCAAATAGGATAATTTAGAAAATGCATTTTTCATATAAATAAAAATACCTCTTGGTCAAAGAGCCATTAGATGACTTAAAGTCACACTTTCAAGCTTAAGAATAACAAAAATCGTATTATACTGTAGCAGTGATAAAAATTAGAAAATGTCAGAATAAAAAATAAAGGCAAAACTACTAGATTGGACCTGTAAGTTATTTTTTGGTTGCGATTTCGTCCCTTAACTTTTTTTCGTTTCAAATAAATCCGGAAATTTGTAACTTGTTTCAAATAAATCCTTCCGTCCAATTTTGTCTTAACACTGTTAATGGAAGCCTCCTACGTGGCAACCAATGATCTTACAAGGCTAAAACTCAACATTACACCCCAAAACGATGTCGTATGAGACCAAAATAGAAGCTTATTGGGCTATCCCTAACTGTTTTGGTTTCTGTTTTGGCCGCATATGACATCATTTTAGGGATGTAACTTTGAGTTTTAGCCACGTAAGATCAATGGTTGCCACATAGGAGGCTCCCATTAACGGTGTTAAGACAAAATTGGATGGTAGAATTTATTTGAAACAAGTTACAAACTTCCGGATTTGTTTGAAACGAAAAAAAAGTTAAGGGACGAAATCGCAACCAAAAAATAACTTACAGGACCAATCTAGTAGTTTTGCCAAAAATAAATCTTTGCATTTTCACAATCTACATTTCAAGACGATCGTTTTAACATAAAGTTTGTAATTTTTGGACTTATTGTTTAAAAGTTATGAATTTTTGAAGTTATAACACTATAACTTTGAAAATCATTTCATTATTTAGATATCATCCAAATATCATTTTCTAAGATAAAATAATATACTTATAAAATATTTTTATATCAAGAGTACATCTTTAATTTATTAAAGAAAACTTATAATTATATATGTGTACATATATATATATATACCTCACGTTTATATATAATATATATATATATATATACATAAACCCAGACAATTATCACCTTTATAATTCGTATCAAGATACCATATATCAAGATTAATCACATACAAATACAATTATAATTAAAATAAATAGCTTAAATAAATTGGACAAAATTGTGGGTCTCACACTTTACATCAACCTCTCAACACTCATCTCACAACCAAACACAGAAACTAAACACAATACTCCGGAATTTCATTCATCCCATAAATCATCATTAACATAAAAATATTTCCCTCAAACCAAAACCCAGAAATAAAAACAAAAAACATAAATCGGAATTGAAAATCATCACCTTCAACCTCGGCTCTCCACCTTTAGCCTCAGATCTCCACCATGCCTAGTGGAATCGCCAAGACCACCGCTACGTGCACATCACCAACGTTCCATGGAAGTAGATCTCGATATGTACGATGGTGTCCCTGTTAGAGTAGATCTCGATGAACACAATAGTTACATGAAGTTGATTTCACCACCAACACCTGCTACAATTCATTTTTGCATGGAATTGCGCAAGAGTAGATTTTTTATCAGTATGGAGCATGTTCAAACCCACCATAAACTCTATTTTGTCAAAGGCTTCATTAACCCCAACCACTCCATTATCAACGAACTCAATGAACTGGAGTTGGAGGTGGAGCGAGAGCTGAAGGTAAAGGTAAATGTGAAGGTGAAGTTTCAGTTGAAGGTGATGGTGAAGCATCCTTGTTCGATGAGTTGTCTCTTTGATTCTGATTCTGCTTTTTGGGGAGGGAGAGGGAGGTGAGGGAATGGAAGTTGTTTAGGGATTGAGGGTTTTTCTTTCTTTCTTTTTTTCAATTTTCAATTTTCAATTTTGTATTAAATTTTTAATATTTTTATTTCCTTTTTTTAGTCAAAACGACATCGTTTTGACAATGTAATGAGCCACGTCAGCTATAATGATTTACAAATTGATGAACTAAAATGCATTTTCTTTAATTTTGGGAACCAAAGTGAATATCATATAAAAATTCGGGAAACAAAGTAATTGTCATTTGTAAATTCAGTGACCAAAATAACAGTTTAATCAGTAAATTATTGTGACAAATGAATTATACTCCCTCCGGTCTTATATATAAGCCCACTTTGAAGACTTTTTTTTCTCCTTAATATAAGCTCCATTTACAATTTCCAATGGTATTCATTACTTCTTTTCCACAAACATCCTTATTTACTCAACACTTTTTAGATTCTCAATAATAATTATAGGAGTACTTTTGAAAAAGTATATCAAATATTTACATTTTCAATACCACTAACAATATTAACTAACTTTCT
Organism: Crotalaria pallida; assembly: GCA_037953625.1. Taxonomy (NCBI): domain Eukaryota; kingdom Viridiplantae; phylum Streptophyta; class Magnoliopsida; order Fabales; family Fabaceae; genus Crotalaria; species Crotalaria pallida. Next base: position 78,610,294 of record CM075651.1, read on the forward strand.
TAAAGGGTATGAAAATTAGTCAAATGGGCTTATAATAAGGATAAGATGGAATATTATTATGGTGGAGGTGGGCAGAGAGTGAAAGCAGCGAGTGGCAGTGGGTTGAGGTTAGCATTGGCAATTAGGGCGGGCGGGCGGGCTTGGCCCGCGCCCGCAGTTGGCCCGCAAATTTTGCGAGCATGCCCGCCTACCCTAATAAATTTTTAGGGCCGAAAAATCATGCCCTGCCCGCCCTAAATGCGGGCAGGGCAGGCATGCGGGCGGCCCGCATTTAAGTAAAAAAATATATATATCAATTTTCCCAAATAACCTTACATGTATTACATTTGATATCAAAACATCATTACATACTCAGACATATTTTCCAAATGTTGCATTGTTCATTGTTCACATTAAACATCAGTACATCACTCATACACATCATGATATCAAAACAAATGTTCATTGTTCATAATTCATAAATCATAATAAGTCCAAACAAATGCTGCATAATTCACAAATCAAAACAATAGCTGCATAATTTCAAAGAGACAAAAATCAAATACTCAAATGCTCAGATTCGCGATTCACTGATGGGTTCGTGGCGGATCCGGTTGGGCTCCATGGCGATTCTCGGCTCCGACGGCGGTGGCGACTTCGACATGCGGCGACCATGAGAGAGAAAGGGAGAGAGAGAGAGACAGAGAACTTAAGAGAGAGCAGAAGAAGAAGAGACCAATCGCGAGAGAGAGTGTGAGACTGTGTCGTGGGTGCCAGAGTAGTCGCGAGAGAGCAGAAGAAGAAGAAGAAGTAGTCGCGAGCGAGAGAGAGACTTGTGGCTGTTTGTGGCTGTCTGACTGAGAGTTCTTGTGAGAGTGTGAGACTGTTTGTGAATTGTGGCGGCTAGGTTAAAGACTTTAAGTGTAAAACGGGTTTTTTGCTTTTTTTTCTCGTACGTCCCAAGCTCCCAACCCCAAGCCCAGCACAGCAAAAAAAAAGGTTATTTTTTTTTAAGTATTCGCCCGCGGGCCGCCTGCAGCCTGCCTTATTTTGCCCGCAAAAAACGAGCGGGGCGAGCGAGCATTTTTTAAAATTAGGGCCTAAAATATATGTCCTGTCCGCAAAAAATTGCGGGCAGGCGACGGGACCCGCGGAAATCGATCCTAATTGCCAATACTAGTTGAGGTGCGGGATACTTTGGTTAGTGGTCACCGGAGCAACTTCTAAATCTATGCTAGTTATGACATTAATTAAACAGTGTATTGTAACACTTTGTTTAGGTTGGTGTACATAAGCTTGATGAGGATGTTTTAATTTTGGCTTAAATACCAAAATGGTCCCAATAAATATTGATTCCTTTGAAATTGGTCTCTAAAATTTATTTTTTTCCCTATACACACATTTTCAAATTATAATAATAATAATTAATAAAAAAAATAACACATAATAACAATAAAACAAATATATAAAATTTTAAAACATTAAATAATATTATTATGTGTTATTTTTTTATTAATTAGTATTATTTATGTATAATATGGAAATGTGTGTTATGTGCATTTTTTTACAAAACGTTTTGGTTTTAGTCTTTAGTTAAATGTGGATGAAAAATACTGAAAACATAATATATTATTCTATGACCAATTAAAGATGATATTCTTGCATTAATTGTCAAGAGTAAAAAGACAACTTTCATTACATAAGAAAACCAATACAAAAATCATGACAATAGAGACACCAAAACCTATCTAATCTGATAACAGAGGGACCAAAACAAATTACCAACATAATTATGGAACCAAAATTTAACATAATGGACCAAAAAAACAAAACATTTTGTAAATGCATAGACCAACACACAATAATTTTTTGCAAAAACTATTTTTAAAGAAATCAATATTTACATGAATCATTTTGGTATTTAAGCCTTTAATTTTTAATAAAAATGATGTTTTACTTGATAGCAGGTAACTGCTCTATTTTACCTTGTACATCCAATTCTATAACTCAACTTGGTCCATCGTAAAAACAGCCAAGGTCGAAACAATGAAACACTTCTTTAGTTTTTTCCTTTCGGGTTTAGTCCTCGGCCCCACTTTTTATTCCCGGCCTCCATTTTTTTAATGGAGTTCAATTGGAAAACATTCTAACTCAACCCTATTCTGACACCCCTGAATAAAAAAACAAAAAGCATTTTTCAATTTTAAAAATGTATCTTCAATAGAATGTTAATCGAAAAAATGCATTATCCAACTCAAGAGTGTCAAAAAACATTCTAAAACCCCATAAAAAAAATAATGGGGATCGAGAATAAAAATGGGAGCCGTGAACTAAACTTCCGTTCCACCCACTCTATCCTTGCCATCCAAACATAGCAAAGACCCTAGATTCCATATTAGGAACAAATCCATTCATCCAATTTATGCCAGGGAGATTACCCCATTTATTCATTTTCAAATTATGTTATGGCTATTACCTCTTCCATTTCACCATTAATGTTGAGCCTCTTCGAGTTTAATTTTAGAAGATACAACAAAAAATTGAAAGTCTTAAAACTGGACATGTATTTGAAAAGAGAAACCAAAATACAGTCCTGCACCTATAAGATAAAAGAACTTGGAACACTAACCGGTTGAGCTTTGTTAATTAGTTCAATGGCATCATGTTTCAGCGACAAGTGAAGAATGAGGGAGGGTTCATCACTAAGGCAAGAGATAAGAAAAGACGTAGATATAAAGAAACCCTATGTTTTTATTTTATTTTTAGCTTTTGATGTGTGATCACCATCCCTGGTGCATAGAGCCATGTTTTCATTGAAAGATTATTTCAAACAACTCCGGTATGGATGACCCCATAATCATCAACGGTGTCACACTAAACAGGTGAACAAAAAATATTGCAATAAACTTCAGCAATCAAAAGCAAATTGTTAAAACTTAGGAACCAAGTCATTAAAATAAAAGAGTCAAAGCAAAGAAAGCCTATTTAGCAACAAAATGTATAACAAAATCTGATTAACACTGGGGGTAAGGACTTCTTCAGAATCATTGCATACCATAAATGCGGACTCCCAAGAACAACTTCACTTAAGAGGAATAAACCTGGAAGAGTGGGTAGCACCAATACCAGGTCTACCGTGCTTGACTGGTTTGTATGAAATAGAGAACTCTGCCAGGTAATGGCCAATCATCTCAGGTTTGATTTCAACCTGGTTGAAAGTCTTGCCATTGTAAACTCCAATAATGCTACCAATCATCTCAGGCACGATAATCATGTTGCGAAGGTGGGTGCGGACTGGTTCTGGCTTCTCACCTTGGGGAGCTTCCCTTTTCTAGAATCAAACAGAGAGGCTAATTAGACACTGAAATAAATTCTTAAATAATAGGACTATCTTATATGATGCAGATAATGATTTTTTCACCGACAATGATGCAGATAATAGTTTTTTTTCAGGAGCAATGATGAAACATTTTAAACAGACCTAACTTCATCAGAACGTAGTTAGTAGTTACCATAGTGAAAATGAAAAAAATGTAATATATACATAAAAAACAGTAGCACAATAAGTTTAGAAATATTTAAACATGAATGAAAAGTGGACATGATGTGTATGTCAACCATCATAATTCCATACAAGTCCAAACACAACAATTTAAGACATGAAAAGTACGACCAAACACAACTAGCATTCTTCCAGTGTCACAACACTGTTATAAGAGAAAAACGAAAGTGATTTGATATGTAACTTATCCAAACATGTTGGAATGTTAACAATAAGAAATAATTGATTTCTAAAATGCAATTTATTTCACTCCTTATGTTTTTTAAAAAAAAAAAAAAAAAAAAAAAAAAAACCTATCAAATTTCAAAGGACTTGTTTGGATTAGATTTGATTTGAGAAAAATAGAGTACGGTACCCTTAGTAACTAGATCAAATTATCTCTCAATTCTAACCCAAACATAGTTTGATTTCTAATTCAATTCAAATATGATTTCTTCAGTATGTTCAAAACACAGAATTTGAACTACAAATCAAATCATTACCAATTTTATTAGATTATAAACACTGCCCATATTTATGCAATAAATAACAACTAAAATAAACATTCCTTCACTCAATCAATCACACGTTGACCACAATTTCAAAATCAAACTACTAAATAAGTTTCAACCTCTGCCTGAAGCTTAATAAGATGTCCCATAACATAACTAAATCATCAGACACCGACAATGCAAAAATGAATTAATAGGAGAAATATACGTTAATGCAACTTTAGCTACTTGGTGTTCCGAATTTCAAAAAAAATTACATGAGATTAAGTAGGCCAGTAAGAAACTCTACTAAAAAGTGAATCAAATATCTTTGGATGATGATAATTGATAGGTGAAGATGGGGAGTAAGGGAAATGTGACCCATACACATGTCGAAATATTTTTAATGTGAAAAATGGAGGAATTGGCCCTCTGAAATTCTCATCCTTAACCGTGGAAGAAAACTCCAATCCCCCACCACAGTCAACACATCCAAACTAAGTTCCATTTATCCAATCCCCCAAACCAATTCAAAGACTTTCCTATGTTTTCAAAAATGTAAAACAAAAACTCAAAAAAATGCAAAAATTGACCAAAGTCAAGCCCTTTATTCTATATTTTTTAAAAAAAAACAAAAAGCTAAACAAGTATCAGATGCAGAGTCTGAAATGAATATTCCAACTCAAGATTTCACACATCAAATTCAAATTGAATTAAAAGCCAAATTATTAAACATAACAATTACTTACCGCCTTGCGAAGCTTCTTAATCAATGCCATTGGCTTCCTAGTCAGCCCCCTCTGAAACCTATTTTCAAAACAATCACCAACCCAACATAAACAAATCAAATCAAAACAAAAATAACAAATCGAATTTTTTATATAAAAAAAAAATTGTGATTGTGAATTTGATGATTGAAATTACCTTCTGCGAGCACGAGCAGAGAAGAGCTTAACAAGCTCATCAGTGGACATATCAAGAAGGGCATCCAAATCCACTCCTCTGAAACTGAACTTCTTGAACGTTCTCTTCTTGGGCACACCTGCGGCTGCGCCAACATCAGCTTCAACATCTGCCTGCAAAACAGAATTTCAATTCAATTCCATTCAATTTTCAAGATTCAGAATCAGATACTCGGGGAGCGAGAGGGAGAGAGAGAGAGAGTTACCATGGTTGTTGGAAAATGGATGAGAACGAGAACCCTTTTCTTCTTCTTTTTCTGGGTGAAGGATGGTGCAGAATTCTTGGCCGCAAGGGGTTGGAAAAGAGGCTAATGAGTTTGTAAGGATTATATATACGGTATCAGTATGTAACCCTAACCCTTAGTGTGAGTTACTGTGCCGAGTGTTGCGCTAAACTAGGGTTTCTATGTTTTGTGTAATTTATTATTATTAGTATTAGTATCAGTATTAGTATTAGTACTAGTAAGTTTTCCCAACAATGCAGAGATGGTTTAATTTGAGATATTAGCATTGTGTGAGAAATTCCATTTGACAAAGTATAAGTAAAATATTTTGAATTTGTAATGTATAACATTAAATTACTATTTAGTGATTAAATTATGAATAGCCAATGTGTAGTTTTTATTTATATCATGTAAATTTAATTTATTTATTTTTTGTATTTTATAAAACTAAAGTTTACAATCATAAAAAACAATAATTTTGATTGTTATATGTAGTTTATATTGAAGAGGTGTTCCAACTAATATTTATGTCATATTGACATGTTGGGTACATAGTTTAAATTTCGGACGTAGAGCTTCTATTTCTAATATTTTAGGTTGAGTATCATCTTCCGCATCTAAGGATAAAATAAGTACTAAAAGAGTTTATATAAGATACAATAAACACAATAATTCAATAATAGAAATCAAACATTTAAAAAAACAAAGTCCTAGCTAATATCAATGAAAGATGAGCTCTCCTAAGGTTTTTGATAATGTGAATGAAGATGAAGGTCCCTCGGAACAAGAAGATGATTTGAGAAGACAGCGCATCACAAAACCAAAAATGGTAAAGGCTTCAGATAGTTTGAACAGGAAGGAAGAAAGCATTCAAGACTCTGATATGGCCTTAGGAGAAGATGCTACCCATGCAACATATAAAGAATCCCTCTTGAAGGGTGCGCTTGTTGGTTCAGACTGGTCCTTGATGGAAGAAGATGATGAAGATCTTCCAAAAAATAGATGGTACAAAAATGATCTAGGAGATGAAGAAGAAATCTTTGATCCTTGTCCAAAGATTAAGGTCTCTAAAGAAGAATATGACGAGTGGTGTAAACCGTGGAGGAATTCCCTAATCGTCAATGTTCTTGGTAAGAGAATCAATTTCATGATTTTGGAAAATAAGCTTCATAGAAGTTGGGAGAAAGTTGGCTCCATTAGAATAATAGAGATGCCAAAAGGTTATTTCCTTGTGCAATTTAGTGCGGAAGAGGATTATCGTCATGCTCTTCATGAAGGACCATGGAAGGTGGCTGATCATTATCTCATTGTTCAACGATGGAGACCCTTATTCCTACAAGGGGAGAAATCTAAAAAGGAAAATTGCGGTGTGGGTGCGTATTCCAAACATTGACATGGAATTATATAATCCTAATTTCTTGAAAAAAGTGGGCTCTAAAATTGGGACTATGCTCAAGATTGATTATACTACCTCTATCCACTCAAGAGGAAGGTTTGCTCGGATTTGTGTTGAGATTGATTTGATGAAACATCTCATTCCTCGTATTAAAGTTTTTGGTATGGAATTTAATCTTGAATATGAGGGACTTCATCTTATTTGTTTTCATTGTGGTAGATATGGGCATAAACAGGAAAGTTGTTCTGAATACAAGACCTCACCGGATAATGAAACCAAAGACGGTGAAGAGGGTACGGTGGCATTACACCCCTTAGAAGGAGAAACGATCAAAGGTGCTCAACCAGAAACGGCTACTTCGAATGAAAAAGGAAAGTCTGACCAGATAATTACTACTGAATATGCAGGAGTTAATGCTCAATTGATGTCCTCTGATAATTCTCCTAAAGATTCGCCATTTTGGCCTTGGATGTTAGTTAAAAGAAAAAAAAATTTCAAGAGTAAATCCCTCCAGTTGCGATATGGGGAATCTTCAAAGATGGGCAGCGTGGGATCTCGTTTTAATGTTCTAAATGAAGAAGGTACAGTCTCTGAAGATAATGGGACCACGATGGATACAAAGGTGGAAAGCTCAAAAAGTCAATCTTTTAAGCAATCCTTGAAAATTAGGAATCCCATGGCTGGAAAAAATAGCCAAGTTAAACAGCCCCATATTAACCACCAAAATCAGGCCCAGGTTCTAAAAAGGCTCAATAGTAATGCTAAAAGCCAAAAAGAGCCCAATGTGAACAAGAAACCATCTACCATGGCCACTGTATCAGATGCTGTGGGCAGGCAGGCGTCTCTTCATATCACGGTTGTATCTAAAAACACCATGGTTGTGTCTGAAGCTACTATACACATGAAAGAGAAGGAGAAAGAAATCCTCCACGCTATGAGAACGCTGCAGAAACAGGGCATCAATGGGCTAGATAACTTTGTGACTCAGGTTCATTTCAATAATAAGGATATGGACAGAATGCTTCAACCTTATCAAAAGGGTGCTAATGGGTCGCTTCAGGAAACAGAACCGCCGGATAAGAACGACGAAGGAACTGAGCAGCCAGCTATGGAGATCGATATGTCCATCTCTGGAAGAGACTTGCAAAAGTTTGAAAAGCAAACAGTGACTCTCGGTCTTGAAGGCCAATCTCCAACCCAACTTCAATGATTGTGTTGTCTTGGAAGGTCCGTGGAGCTATGGGAAGAGAGTTTGGTCGCTTCTTCCGTGATTTGATGACGACTCAGAAACCAGATGTGGTGCTGATCCAAGAACCAAGGTGTAGTGGGATAAAAGCCAGATGCATCATTAAAAAGTTAGGTTTTTGCAACTTCCTAATTAGTGAAGCTAATGGGTTCTCTGGAGGTATTTGGTTATTGTGGAACAATCCTGACATCATAATTAATGCAATTCGTAATGAGAAGCAAATTCTTCACGTCTCTATTCAAGAGAATAACTATAGTCCATGGTTCCTTAGTGCAATTTACGCTAGCCCGAGAGAGGAAGAAAGAGGTATGCTGTGGAATTCTATTTTCGATATTGATCAGCAGTTAAATGGTGATTGGTTATTACTTGAAGATTTTAATGAAATAGCCAATGAAGGAGAGAAGATAAGGGGTGTTCCTGTCGACATTTCTAAATGTATTAACTTCACAACTAGAATCAATGCTTGTAACCTTATGGATTTAGGTCAGATTGGAGGACAGATTACATGGAGGGTCCCTTTGCGAGCTGGATATGACAGAGTTTTTAAAAGATTAGATAGGGGCATGTGTAATGTGGGATGGCGTACTCGTTTTCCTGATGCTCTGGTTAAGGTGTTAGCTAGAGTTCATTCGGATCACCATCCGCTATGCCTTAATACCCAGCATAATCCTGGTAATGCTAGCTTACGACCTTTCCGTTTTCAAGCTATGTGGTTAGATCATGGGGATTTCAATCAATTTATTAAAGATAACTGGTGTCAGAGATCTATGCTAGTTGAAGCCATTGATATTCTTATTCCAAAGCTTAAAGAGTGGAACAGGGATATTTTTGGGAATGTTTTTAACAAGAAGAGAGAGTTACTTGCTAGAATAAGAGGTATTCAAAACGCCCCCAGCTATCATTATAATAAGTTCCTTCAAAGGCTTGAGATTGAGCTGCTTCAGAAGCTGGACTTAACTCTGAAAAACGAGGAAACCATGTGGCATCAAAAATCTAGGAAAGAGTGGATCATAAGGGGAGACCGCAATACCGGGTATTATCATTCCCGTACTGTTGCTAGAAGGAGAAAAAATAAAATTCTTTGTTTAAAAGATAGTCTGGATGAATGGTGTTATGATCAACAGTCTGTTTTCCTCATGGTGAAAATGTTTTTCCAGAATTTATACCTTGAGGAAAACAATAACAGACCTTTGATTATTTGCAACAACTCTTATCCTAAAGCTTTATTTGATATGTCTTCTCTTGGTAACATTGCTTCTTATGAAGAAATTAAAAAAGCCCTTTTCTCTCTTGGAGCTTTAAAAGCTCCGGGAGAAGACGGTCTTCCGGCTATTTTCTATAAACATAACTGGAATATCATTGAGAAAAACTTCATTGAATATATTCAATTTGCCTGGACTCATCCTGAAGCTATACGGGTTATTAATACTACTTTGCTGGCTCTAATCCCTAAAATTGATCCTCCCCAATTGGCTTCTCAATTTCGTCCGATTACGCTCTGTAATGTTATTTATAAATGTATTACTAAGGTTATTGCACATAGGATAAAACCCCTTATGGATAATTGGATATCTCCTAATCAAGCGGGCTTTGTTCCTGGTAGGAATATTCAAGATAATATTATAATTGCCCAGGAAATGGCTCACTCTATGAAAAATATGAAAGGTAAAATTGGCTTTATGTCGATTAAGTTCGATCTTGAAAAAGCCTATGACAGGTTGTCTTGAAGTTTCATAAGATAATGTAGTGGACCTATAGTAGACCGAGCTACGACCGACCAAAGGGCTCATTACTCCCACTACTTCGATACTGATACAGGGGTGTCGATCGGATATTTATATCGAGCGAACTGGGTTTCCACCGGTTACGTATTGATAAGGTTTTCAGCTAGCACAGGACTTCCAATCTAATCCTTATCGTTTACAGCCTTATCAAACCGTAACTATCACTGGATTCCCCACGACTCTTGGTTAGATATAACAGCATGGGATAAAGTTTATCACTTACAGGGTTTAAGGATATGATCTTATCATATCCTATACAAATCCTACTTGAGTTCCACCTCTTCAGAAGACTCATCAGAACGACCCACAACACACAGGTAATCCCCTATAAGAACCACCATCCTATAGGGGCTAAGGTACGTCTTCTCATCCCTAAGTTGACACAAGCACACACATTGTTGACTAGGGAGAACCTGATTATCCCTGTAACACCCTCACAAATAATTAATTAAATTGAGTTTTATAAAAATATTGACTTGAAAATTTCGTTTAAATCTTAACGAAAATCCGACAGAGTCTCCTCTGTTTATCGGACTTTCCCAAAAATAATATTTATAAACCTGTCAACCAGCACAGTTTAGAAAATATTTACACATACTAATTTAATTTTCATGCCCTGCTAATCATATACAACATATTCAGGGCTTGCACGAATGAAATATAACAAACTAAAAGAAGACTACATTTTTAACATAATAAACAACTCTCCCTTCTAATTAATTTTACAACACTCCACGGTGTGGAGTGTAGTCCTGCTCGGCCAATAATATTGCAAGCTCAATCCTTAGTACCTGGGGAAATAGTAAGGAGTGAGCATTACACATAAAATGGGGAAATAGTTTCCAGTTATGACATAATGCTATACCAAGCCATACACATTTAACAATTTAATAACAATATAATACAACTCAAGAAATCACAATTCATTATCAAAGTATTCCATTGGTTTCTCAAGTCAATCTTGCCTATTCATTCTTATACATCATTTTCATAAAGTCTTTTATTCCTTACACTTTAATCATATTCATAATTCTTTTCAATCTGTCCCTGGTCACGACCTACTGCGTCTGCACTCCTGTGCACTCACGTCTTACTGCGTCCGGGTATATTTTTCATTCTCCCCTGGTCACGACCTACTGCGTCTGCACTCCTGTGCGCTCACGTCTTACTGCGTCCGGGTATATTTTCATTCTCCCCTGGTCACGACCTACAGCGTCTGCACCCCTGTGCACTCACGTCTTACTGCGTCCGGGTATATTTTCATTCTCCCCTGGTCACGACCTACAACGTCTGCACCCCTGTGCACTCACGTCTTACTGCGTCCGGGTATATTTTCATTCTCCCCTGGTCACGACCTACTGCGTCTGCACTCCTGTGCACTCACGTCTTACTGCGTCCGGGTATATTTTTCATTCTCCCCTGGTCACGACCTACTGCGTCTGCACTCCTGTGCACTCATGTCTTACTGCGTCCGGGTATATATTTTTCATTCTCCCCTGGTCACGACCTACTGCGTCTGCACTCCTGTGCCCTCACGTCTTACTGCGTCCGGGTATATATTTTTCCACTTTTCTCTTTATCCTTTATAAATAACATTCCTTCTTAATCATATTAACCAGTCCATTTTTCCAGAAAACCTCTTAACTGTTTAACAAGTACATTACTCAAAATTAGTCAAAACATAACACATTTGCATTATCAAATCACCACTATTAAATCTTATAATTTAATTAGCACAAAATCAACATTTTATTAATATCATCCCCATTATCCTTAATTCATACTTAATTTCCATACTTTGCCTTGGTTTATAAAATAAAATCATAACTCAAACATTTAACGAAATTAGCATTTCAATTATAAACAACACCAAGTCACATGCTTATATACAAAATATTCAAAATAAAGCATATCATCATCTAATTAATTTTCCTATGTCATAAGCTCTAGTTATTTATTATTACCCTACATTATAACAACCTAAACTAACACATAACTCTTAGTACCCATTATATGCATATTGTAAACTAAACCCCAGAGTAAGGTAATACTCACTATAACCCACTCCTTACCTCAAGCTATTTGAATTAGAGGGAGAATTTGTGCTTGGAGCACACTTGAGAAGATGCCTCAACTCAATAGAGAGGGAGGAACCTAAAATCCATAAAATAAAGAGACAAACATTAAGCTTTTACCCACAATATTGAGGGAAATTCGTGACCCCCCTTCATGGTTTCTCTATGTTGATGCCTAAAGCTCCATGAGAGGAAGAGAGAGAGAAATTCGAATTCTTAAGGAGAGAAAGAGAAGAACAACATCAACAACCACTTACTTGGAGCAACAAGGAAGGACTTGTGGATGAACTTGGAGTGATCCTCTTGAGGGTTGATTAATGAAAATGGAAGGTTTGGTGCCCCAAGAGAGAGAGGGATTCGAATATGGCAAGAAAGAGAAGAGAGAACACTTTTAATTTTTTCTGCACAGACCCACTTTAATCGATTAATAATCGATTATGAAGATTCCAACATTCTGGACTTAATCGATTAAGCTGCAGCTTAATCGATTAAGTTGCAGAGTTTTCAGAACCCCGACTTTGAATGGCCATAACTTCTTCGTTACCCGTTGGATCTTCCTCAAATTTTAAAGCAAGCTTCCTTGCATATCCTACTTCACATCCAACGGTGGAATTTATGTTTTGAGCTACCAATCATATTATTTTAATTTCCTAAGTTCCTATGTTTTAAACCTAAGATTGCATGCTAATTTGGCTAAGTTTCTCACTCTTGCTCTCACTTCTTCTACCCTAAGACCATCATAACATAAATTACAATATAATTAAAGTTTGGGATGTTACAATTCTCCCCCACTTATTGGAATTTCGTCCCCGAAATTCCGTTCAATTCCTTCAAATGGAGAACCATCCTAGACAAAATAGTCTTCTAACTACGACACTCACTTCTCTCTGGTTCTACTCCCCCACTTGACATCGGCATACCATTTTGCATTAGTACACCACTGCACTCTTTCACTCAATGAAGAATACAAGTTACGGTTCAATTTGGTTAGTTTTCGACGCGAAATGCTCTAAGGTTTTCAAGGTTTTACACAATTGGCAGTCACTTATTTCAAGGGTTCTACTAGGAAGACTCCCAACTGGTCTGGGGTTTCAAGAATCAGGTACGGTTCTCCCAACCATTAGAGATAGTTTTCTAAGGTCATCTGGGTTTTCTCAAGAAATTTTACAACAAGGGTTGGGAATACTGCTATTCAGGCGAATGCCTTCCTTCATTGCCTATTTGGTTTGGTGCTAATTAAAGATTTCCAATGATATTTGCGATTAATAAATAAAATGATTGAGGTGCCTATCCCAATCTCAAATCCATCAATGGTAACATCGTGGTCAGGTTCTCTAACAGCACTGACACTTAACAACCGAAGCAATCAGAACAACCCAAATCTACTTCTACACCCTATCTATCCGACAGCATCCACAGGGATTTGAGCCTACTCTACCCAAGTACATACAACTTATGTACTACTCTTAAGTCCTAATCAAACACATTCATTATTCAAGTAAGCATTTATTACATACACATCATTCAAAATTCAAACATGCTCAACAACATTTCAGATCAACACATGTTTACAACCATCAATCATGACTTAAACTCTAGCTCTTCCTAATCTAGCCATGATCTACCTGGACTAGCCTCAGGTTAGGCTTACATCTACACACACTTAAGCAAAGTTTCAAATAATCAAACCATTCAAATGCTATGCCAAAACTTTGATAAAAGTGATCACCATGTATGGGGATTAAAGTTCAATAAATACAACCCCCATACTAAAAGAGTACTTACACATTTTGAAAGTCGATGCGGAGTTTCAAGAAGATCATTCATGCATTTATATATATATATAGTAAAAGTAGCGTATTAGAAAAATATTGATGTGGTGGTATGAAGATAGAATCAAGGTTTTTGAAAAATCGAATTCTTTTCTTAAGGGAAAAACATTTTGATTTGTTTTACGTACAATTCTTAGGAAAAGATTAAATCATGAAAATTTATTTTACACTTTAAAACCTTGATATGTTCATGCCAAATAACTCGGATGAAATTCCAAAAACAATCTTTGTAAATCGAAGCATATCTTTTCGAAACAAGTTACCTTCATCTAACTTCGGGGAAACTTAGATGAAGGAATATGAAATTACTCAAGATTAGCAAACTCAATGAGAAAGGGAATATGTGGTTGATTAGAAAGTTTACTTTGATGCTTCTTCATAAATTAAAATAGTTCCATTCCCTTTGACTTTGAGTTTGGAAACTAAGCTTCATTCCGAATTGAGTAAAGTCACATGGAAGGAGTTCCTATTTAATCGGCGTGTGGCTTGTTTTAAAAGAATGAATTCACCGCTCGATTACCTAGGAATCCCTTGTTTACTCGCTAACTTTTCCAAAATTTCATGATACGGCTTAGCACTCAATTTGGAAGGATTTCCGATTTTGTTAAAATCAGTGGAATTCATTTTGAATTCAATTTCAAAACATGGAAATTCACTTTGGTTACTATCACACTTAAATATCAAATGGTTCCTGACTTTAAAACTATTTTACTTGGGAACCACTCGATCCTTTGATAGCAACACTATTTTATAAAGAGGTTTTCAAAAATGGTGTTATGCTCCAAAACAGTTTCAACGTTCACATGTTCGAACAATTGCAGGTATCATCCAAATGCACAATTTATAATTTAGACGAACACAAGACAGCACGTAGCATCGTACCTATACATATATATATATATATATATATATATATATATCGAACATACATCCTAGCTTTAAGCAATCGCCTAAGGTTTTCAAGCATTTAATTGTTTAGACCTAAACCAACGCTACGTACTACTTGAGGGTTTCTTATTTTCTATTCTATGCACATAATTCTAGCAACTATTACAGCTAACTAGACTTCTAATTCTTCTAAATTTGGGTTCTTCCTAAATTCCCAAAATACTCGCCGAAACTTAAGGACAGGATGGTGATATCTTCCAATATATGTATACTTGAGGTGATCAGGCTCAAACATACACCACATTAGTGATAAGACCATTCTCGTCTTACTTAAGTTCGAATCACTCAACCTATTAGTTTTAAAACGTTGAAACCTTGTTTTGTGTGTCACATTTAGAATTGGTTTACATAGCACGAAACTGAAGATCGTTTCCTCCCGGTGGGGTAGAAACTTAGTGCTCTTGCCCGTTGGGGTATCGCTTCCTTAGTCTCGTCGTTCATCCATTTCTAAATCTGACTCATTGTTTTCCACAAAATTTCAGATTTGCATGGTAAGCTTCACATAGTTTAGATGAAATTAAAAGAGGTTTTCAAATGCTTACACGCCTCCCAAATAATTAAAAGAAAAACATACAAGAAAGCTTAAACACTCACTATACTATACCCCTCACAATCTCCATTATCACCTAGCAATGATACTCGCTACACCTTAAAACAAACTCTAGTTCTAACTCTAAGTTACTCGCTTGGTGAGTAAACTGCAGGAGTAATGAGTTACTCGCTTCAGGCCGAGGAAGAACTGCTTTGATTCCATAATGTAACACCCTCACAAATAATTAATTAAATTGAGTTTTATAAAAATTTTGACTTGAAAATTTCGTTTAAATCTTAACGAAAATCCGACAGAGTCTCCTCTGTTTATCGGACTTTCCCAAAAATAATATTTATAAACCTGTCAACCAGCACAGTTTAGAAAATATTTACACATACTAATTTAATTTTCATGCCCTGCTAATCATATACAACATATTCAGGGCTTGCACGAATGAAATATAACAAACTAAAAGAAGACTACATTTTTAACATAATAAACAACTCTCCCTTCTAATTAATTTTACAACACTCCACGGTGTGGAGTGTAGTCCTGCTCGGCCAATAATATTGCAAGCTCAAACCTTAGTACCTGGGGAAATAGTAAGGAGTGAGCATTACACATAAAATGGGGAAATAGTTTCCAGTTATGACATAATGCTATACCAAGCCATACACATTTAACAATTTAATAACAATATAATACAACTCAAGAAATCACAATTCATTATCAAAGTATTCCATTGGTTTCTCAAGTCAATCTTGCCTATTCATTCTTATACATCATTTTCATAAAGTCTTTTATTCCTTACACTTTAATCATATTCATAATTCTTTTCAATCTGTCCCTGGTCACGACCTACTGCGTCTGCACTCCTGTGCACTCACGTCTTACTGCGTCCGGGTATATTTTTCATTCTCCCCTGGTCATGACCTACTGCGTCTGCACTCCTGTGCGCTCACGTCTTACTGCGTCCGGGTATATTTTCATTCTCCCCTGGTCACGACCTACAGCGTCTGCACCCCTGTGCACTCACGTCTTACTGCGTCCGGGTATATTTTCATTCTCCCCTGGTCACGACCTACTGCGTCTGCACTCCTGTGCACTCACGTCTTACTGCGTCCGGGTATATTTTCATTCTCCCCTGGTCACGACCTACAGCGTCTGCACCCCTGTGCACTCACGTCTTACTGCGTCCGGGTATATTTTCATTCTCCCCTGGTCACGACCTACTGCGTCTGCACTCCTGTGCACTCACGTCTTACTGCGTCCGGGTATATATTTTTCCACTTTTCTCTTTATCCTTTATAAATAACATTCCTTCTTAATCATATTAACCAGTCCATTTTTCCAGAAAACCTCTTAACTGTTTAACAAGTACATTACTCAAAATTAGTCAAAACATAACACATTTGCATTATCAAATCACCACTATTAAATCTTATAATTTAATTAGCACAAAATCAACATTTTATTAATATCATCCCCATTATCCTTAATTCATACTTAATTTCCATACTTTGCCTTGGTTTATAAAATAAAATCATAACTCAAACATTTAACGAAATTAGCACTTCAATTATAAACAACACCAAGTCACATGCTTATATACAAAATATTCAAAATAAAGCATATCATCATCTAATTAATTTTCCTATGTCATAAGCTCTAGTTATTTATTACCCTACATTATAACAACCTAAACTAACACATAACTCTTAGTACCCATTATATGCATATTGTAAACTAAACCCCAGAGTAAGGTAATACTCACTATAACCCACTCCTTACCTCAAGCTCTTTGAATTAGAGGGAGAATTTGTGATTGGAGCACACTTGAGAAGATGCCACAACTCAATAGAGAGGGAGGAACCTAAAATCCATAAAATAAAGAGACAAACATTAAGCTTTTACCCACAATATTGAGGGAAATTCGTGACCCCCCTTCATGGTTTCTCTATGTTGATGCCTAAAGCTCCATGAGAGGAAGAGAGAGAGAAATTCGAATTCTTAAGGAGAGAAAGAGAAGAACAAAATCAATAACCACTTACTTGGATCAACAAGGAAGGACTTGTGGATGAACTTGGAGTGATCCTCTTGAGGGTTGATTAATGAAAATGGAAGGTTTGGTGCCCTAAGAGAGAGAGGGATTCGAATATGGCAAGAAAGTGAAGAGAGAACGCTTTTAATTTTTTCTGCACATACCCACTTTAATCGATTAATAATCGATTATGAAGATTCCAACATTCTGGACTTAATCGATTAAGCTGCAGCTTAATCGATTAAGTTGCAGAGTTTTCAGCACCCCGACTTTGAATGGCCATAACTTCTTCGTTACCCGTTGGATCTTCCTCAAATTTTAAAGCAAGCTTCCTTGCATATCCTACTTCACATCCAACGGTGGAATTTATGTTTTGAGCTACCAATCTTATTATTTTAATTTCCTAAGTTCCTATGTTTTAAACCTAAGATTGCATGCTAATTTGGCTAAGTTTCTCACTCTTGCTCTCACTTCTTCTACCCTAAGACCTTCATAACATAAATTACAATATAATTAAAGTTTGGGATGTTACAATCCCAACTGGATCTTCAGAAATCCTAAAGAGTCCTACATTAATATCTTGATCGTGATCATTCTTCAAGGCTTTTCCATAGCTTTAAGGTTGATCTCGATTAAGAACACGACATTGGCGCCGTCTGTGGGGACCGAATAACATATCATTCCCACCACCATCATGGTTACCACTAGAAGCCAAGTGGGTGATCTGCGAGATCGCATCACCCGTACCCGTGGCAGGCCTAGAAACACTGATACCAATGATCCGCAACCACACTCTGCTGGTGATCTGCGTAACATCCTTAACCACAATCGTGGGAATAATGGACAACCACCACAAAGATCTCAATCTGGGCCAGCGAATAACCCCCAGCCACCAAACCATTCACACAGCCAACCACCACACAACCAAAGCCAAAATCATAGTGGCGTTCGCGCTGTACACCCCCAAACGCCACGATCTTCCCATCCAAGGGCTGGGAGCAATCCCCACCCCTTCAGGTCTTACATACCATGCAGCCTCCACCCCCTCCACCACCACCACCACCACCTACACCACCACCCTCTACCCATGGTGATTCAAGTAGCACATCCCCTACCACACGAAATACTTCTAGAACCACTGGAACTCGAGCACACCATGGGCGAAACACCCAACGCACCCATCCTATCCCACATAACCCCGATCATGTAAGTACAACACCCAGAACCAGACTGAATCCAAGAAGATCTGCCCCAGGAAACTCTCGTCATAGCCATTCCATTAGCAGATCCTATGCGACTACGGCTTCCGCTCGAGCTCGAGAACTAGAGATGATTAATATTCTTAATAGGCAAACCACGTTAATTGAAAAGCAGGGACGTGCTATTGCCGACCTTCAACAGCAGGCTATGGCAAGGATTGCTCAAAATCAATCAACCCCTATTCCACCACAAAACCAACCAACTATGGACCCCCAACCAACACCAATAATGCAGCTTCCACCACCAAATTTCCATGTTAACCCCTCCATTAACCAGGATCAGGGTGATTTTCATCCTGGTCATCCTTTCACCCCACATATCATGGCATTTCAAACCCCTCAAGGCTACTTGGGCCCTTCTAATGTCCCACATTATAACGGTCTATCCGACCCAGTGGACCATATTGTCTCTTTCGAGGGGGCAATGAACTATTACGGCGGAGGAGAAGAAATGAAATGCCGAGCCTTCTCCATGACCCTCGAACCTTCAGTATTGCGTTGGTACTCATCTCTCCCTCGGAATTCTGTTAATTCTTGGGAAGAGATGAAAAGAGTATTTTTAAATAGATACACGACTAGTTGTATCCAGCCTAGGTCCGACCACACCTTAGCAGCTGTAACCCAAAAGCAAGATGAGTCCTTGAAAGATTACCTTTCGCGTTTCCATGCAGAAGCAAGCTCGGTCCCTCAACTAGCACCGGGGGTAGCAGTATTATTGTTCACTCAAGGTTTACAATCTGGAGATTTTAGAAAATCCTTGATTGGCAAACCTCCAAAAGATATGGCAGAGCTAAGGCAAAGATCAAACAAATTTATCAATCTGGAGGAATTCCACAAAGGGCAGAAAGTAAGAGAGGAAAGATAGCGTGCCGACCCACCAAGTCAAAACAAACAAAAACGTGATGAACGTTTTGGTGGCAGACAGGAAAGGAACGATCGAGATCGACGAATTCCTCCCCGGAATAAGTTTCAGGATTACACCCCTCTAACTGTTCCGAGGAGTCAGATTTTAAGAGAAACTATGCAGACTGACTTACACTCTGCCCAAAGACCTCCGTCTTTAAGAAAGGGCGCACAGCGTGATAGGTCAAAATACTGTGATTTTCATAGAGGTTATGGCCATACAACCGAAGAATGCATCTGGCTGCGAGACCTGATTGAGGAGATGATCAGAGATGGGAAGTTGCAGCAGTACATCAGAGATGCGGCTGGCCGAAGGAGCAGACACAGATCTCAATCACCAGTAAAACCTAAATGCCAGAGAAGTAGGTCACCAGATGATCGGAACACGGGGAAGCAGAGAACCGACCCTACTCCGATTCCCGAGTCAAACACCAATAAAAATGATTTTCTGGTAAACACTATTGCGGGAGGTTTTGCTGGAGGTGGGGAGAAGAGAGCCGACAGAAAAAAGTACATCAACCAAATTTTGGCTGTTAGTCATAAACCAATTGCCAAGAGATCAACAAAAAACATTCCCATCGTTTTTGATGATGAAGATTTAGATGGAATCCTTCCGGGCCACAATGACCCCATGGTGATAACTGCTTTGATCGGCAACTATGAGGTAAAACGAGTTTTTATTGATCAAGGTAGTTCGGCAGATATAATGTTTTTCCCGCTATTCAAAGCTTTAAAACTCAGGGAGTGTAATCTCACTCCCTTCGAGGGGGAACTGATTGGTTTTACTGGAGACACCGTTGAGCCAAAGGGTTACATTCAGCTCCCTGTGACCCTTGGACAATAGCCTTCGGCTAGAACTGAGATTGTGAAATTTTTGGTTGTTGATTGCCCGGCGGCCTACAATGCAATTCTAGGAAGAACTTCTCTGCAGGCTTTTGGAGCAGTTGTATCAACAGTTCATTTGGCTATGAAGTTTGTTGGAACTGACGACATAGTGGTAACGGTCAAAGCCGAACAGGATGCAGCAAGAAAATGTTACAATGCTAGCTTGGGGAAGGTGAAAAGTAAAGATCCGAGCAATCTGGAAAGAGTTTCTTTGGGTAAGGGAAATGTCAATTTGGCGGACCTGGATATGCGAGACCAGTCCGACGGAAATAGACCGACCCCAAAGGGACAGTGGGAGTTCTTGACACTATATAATGACCCCCTCAAGCAAGTGAAAATTGGTTCGGATTTACCAGTATGTATTAAAGAAGAATTGGCTGCACTATTAATCGCGAATAAAGATTTATTCGCTTGGACATCAGCCGACATGCCTGGAATCGACCCCAATTTTATTTGTCACAAGTTGAGCATCATTCCGGGGTCGAAGCCAGTGGCACAGCGTAAAAGAAAAGTTAGTACGAAAAAGGCGATTGCAATTGAGGAAAAGGTTGCTGAACTACTCCGAGCTGGTTTCATTAGGGAAATTGACTACACAGACTGGTTAGCTAACACCGTCTTTGTCAAAAAGCCCAATGGAAAATGGAGAATGTGTGTTGATTACACAGACTTGAACAAAGTCTGTCCTAAAGATCAATACCCACTCCCTGTTATTGATAAACTCGTCGACAGTTCAGCAGGATACAAACTCTTATCATTTATGGACGCTTACTCTGGTTACAACCAGATTCCAATGTTTCCTGCCGACCAAGATAAAACTGCATTTATCACCGATAAGGCGACTTACTGTTACAACGTTATGCCCTTTGGGTTGAAAAATGCGGGAGCTACTTATCAGAGGATGATGAACAACATTTTTCAAGGTATGATCGGCTCGAACATGGAGGTGTACATAGACGACATCATTGCAAAAAGTAGACAACAAGAAAGTCATGCCAAGGATCTCACCATAATACTCGACCGAGTGAGAAAATACTCCATGAGGTTGAATCCGGAGAAGTGTGTATTTGGAGTCCCAACAGGTTCTTTCCTCGGTTTTATGTTAACCGAGAGAGGAATTGAGGCCAATCCTGATAAATGCGAGGCAATCCTTGGTATGAGGAGCCCAGCTAATCTCAAAGAAGTTCAACAACTTACGGGTCGAGTGGCGGCACTGTCCAGATTTTTGTCCCAAGCCGCTCGGAAAGCCTTGCCGTGGTACCAGCTTCTCAGAAAAAACAAGGATTTCATTTGGGATGAGCAATGTGAACAAGCCTTTATTTAGTTAAAAGAGTATCTCTCTAGCCCGCCGGTCCTCCACAGCCCTTTTCCTGGTGAGAGCCTTATTCTGTACATGTCAGTGGCCGAAGCAGCGGTCAGTTCGGTTTTGGTAAGAGAGGATTCAGGTATTGAAGCTCCGGTATATTTTGTTAGCCGAGCACTTCAAGGATCGGAGTTGAGATATCAGAAGCTGGAGAAACTTGCGTATTGTTTGGTCACATCGGCACGGAGATTGAGACAATATTTTCAGGCACATAGAATATTGGTAAGAACAGCTCAACCCCTCAGACAAGTTCTCCACAAACCCGACCTAGCTGGCAGAATGGTTTCATGGTCTGTCGAACTCTCTGAGTTCGACATCGCCTACGAACCAAGGAAAGCAATGAAATCTCAGGCGCTTGCTGATTTTGTTACGGAGTTCACAGACATCCCTTCTGACAACTCCCAAAGTCTTTGGTCAGTTTATGTGGATGGGTCAAGTAATAGAAAAGGAGCTGGGGCTGGAGTGATCATTGAAAACCCCGAGGGTTTGTGTATGGAATACTCATTGAAATGTGAGTTTCAAACATCAAACAATCAAGCAGAGTACGAGGCAGTTCTCACAGGCCTCAAGATGGTTCAGGAGTTTGGAGCCGAGCAAGTGTCAGTGTTCAGCGATTCACAACTGGTAGTTTCTCAGATCAAGGGTCAGTATTCGGCAAAGGAGCCCATTTTACAGAAATATCTTGAAGAGGTAAAGCGAATCATCTCAAACTTCTCTGAATTTAACATCTCTCATGTACCGAGAGATTCGAATTCCCGAGCCGATATTCTGTCCAAAATCGCAAGTACAAAAGGGTCGGAAAATAACAAAACTCTGATACAAGAAACTATTCCCCGACCTAGCGTCATTTTGGCGGTCTCAATATCTCAGTCATGGATGGACCCAATTCTTACTTACTTGCAACATGGGTTTGTCCCCCAAGATCAGTCTGAAGCTCGGAAATTGGTGAAAAAGGCCGCCCAATACACAGTTCTAAATGGAGTCTTGTACAAGAGAGGTTTTGGATCCCCCATGCTCAGATGTGTCAATCCTTCCCAAGCTGAGGAAATCTTGGAGGAGATTCATGGTGGTATTTGCAGCCATCACATGGGAGGAAAGTCCTTGGCGAGAAAAGTAATCCGAGCGGGCTATTTTTGGCCTACACTGCAGAAAGACGCTATGGAACATGTCAAGAAATGTACTCAGTGCCAATTTCACAGTGACGTCTATCAAAAGCCTGCTGAAGAGTTGCACTCTCTCGGCGCACCTTGGCCTTTTTACCAATGGGGCATGGACATCATAGGAAAGTTTCCCACTGCACTAGGCCAACTCAAATTTGCAGTAGTGGCTATTGATTACTTCACCAAATGGATCGAAGCAATGCCATTAGCAACGATCTCAATAGCTCGGATTCAATCTTTCTTTGTCAAAGAGGTAATTTCTCGGTTCGGAGTGCCACATGCCATAGTCACTGACAATGGATCTCAGTTTGCAGCATATCACTTCCAACAATTAGCAGCCGATCTAAACATTACTCACTATTTTAGTTCCGTTGAACACCCACAAAAAAATGGGTTAGCCGAGGCTGCCAACAGAACCATCTTAGATGGGATCAAAAAGAAGCTCGGAAACGCTGCTGGCACTTGGGCAGATAAACTTCCGAGCGTCCTATGGTCACACAGGACAACAATACATTCGTCCACAGGTGAAACCCCTTTTCGTTTGACATACGGCTGTGACGCAGTCATCCCAATCGAAAAGCATATTCCCACCTTCAGGACACTTGAACGTCCCTCGGAAACAAACGACCATTTGATCAGTGAAGAGCTGGTGTTGTTGGAAGAAGTTCGCAAAAAGGCCGCAACCCATGAGAGTAGAATGAAGGAGCGGCAGGCTCGGGAATACAACAAGAAGGTACGACCAAGGAATTTTGAAGTTGGTGACTTAGTCCTACGCCGAGCAGATATTGGCAAAGGAAATGCTGGAGTCGGAAAGTTGAAACCAAATTGGGAAGGCCCCTACCGAGTGAAAGCTAAATCCGGATCTAGAGCATACAAATTGGAGACTCTCTCGGGCACGGAAGTCGGTAACTCATGGAACGTGACCAAGCTCAGGGCTTATTACAGTTAAGCTCACACTTTGACTTCCACTGTTAGGATAGTTTATTTTTCAATAATGTTTAGGTCGAATAAACGAAGGATAACATCCTTCTTAGATTAGTGACAATGGTTAGAAGATTAATAGGAATTTGTTAGCAGATGAATAATTTCATTTTTTGTAATCGTTTATCAATAAATGCTTCGGTTTATTCGAAATCTTTATTTGAACATTGTGATGTAACACGCGACTCATTTGGTTCGGCTAGCCACCGAGCCAAACCGAGGCACAACTCTTTACGAGAGTTCAGCAACGTACTTATAGAATGCCCGAATCCAGGAAACTACTTTCCTTACTTCGCGGTCCGAGGATCCCACTTTGGCTAAAGTCGGCGATCCGAGTTCTACTCACAATGAATTATGCAGTTTGAATTCACATTAGTAAATACCGAAACGTGACGAACGAAATAAAAAGTAAATAACAATATGATATCATTATCAAAATGCGCAAAGTAAGGTAAATTGTCCAAAACAACGCTCATCACGAGCGAAAGCAAGATAAAGTAAGTTGTTCAGTAAGGCAGAATACAAAAGCATTAAGTTAAAACGCTCAGAATGCATTGAGCAAACGGCAAGACGACAAAATAGCAAAGGGTGAAATATCATTCTTCAATATCAGATAAAACAACTTGAGAGTCATCAAAGTCTGGTGCCTCGGTCAGCTCCTCAAGGGGATTAGAAAGATCCTCGGCCTGCAGATCTACCTCAGCCCTGGATGAAAGATCAATCAACTTCCCATTTTGAACAACATGAAATGGATGAGCCCGAACTACCCTCAATTCTAATTTAGGGTTCAGAAATTGAACTTGTTGAATGGCCGAGACAAAGGCATCATCAACCGCTTTCCCCCAGTTGTAGAAGTTGGTCGCCACCTTCTTCTTGTGAAACAGTGCTTTCTCTCTCAACTTCCGAGCTACCACCGCCGACTTGTCAACCTCAGCTTTTAATTCATCCACCCTCTGCTGATGCACTTGAAGTTCCTTTTTCAGAGTCTCCTCCGCCTCCTTCTTCTTCTTGATTTCAGCTGCTTTTTGGGAAGCCTTTAAGGAATCTCTCTCCTTAGCCAGCTCCCCCTTATCAGCCTTCAGGTTTTCCATCTCATTTTTCACTCGGATCAGCTCATCCGAGAGACTGGCTTCTTGAGCAGCGGAAAGATCCCGAGCTTCCCTTTGTTCGGCGTTGTAGCCAGTGAAAAGACCATCAGGATGTTTGGCCAAGAAATAGGCAAGGTTGCCCCCCCTGAGGAGATACTTAGCAAGTGTCATGTTGCAACGTGACCACTCGTCGGTATTCAGCGTTCCGAAACGAGTGCAATCCGATCCGGGGCAGATGTACTTCCCAAATCTTTCATCAAATTGCACATCCCATATGGATGTGTCAGGAGGATTCTCAGTAGAAGTTGGAGCAGCAGCAGTGGTACCAGCAGTAGGAGCAGCAGCAGGTCGGGCACTTGGTCCCTCAGTCCTTGGGTTTACACCCTCGGTTACTTTTTCCTTTCCTTTGTCCACTCGTCGGCATCGGTGAAGAGGTTGAAGAGGAGAAGTTGATTGAACTTGACCACCAGGGGCCATAGAAACAGTTGAAGCAACAGCAACCATATTGGCGGCTGGCCGAGGAGAAGCCTCGGCAGCCGAGGCAGAAGGAGTTGGGCTAGAAGTACTCAAGCTTGGAGTACTCAGATTTGAGGATCCAGAAGTGGCGGGAGTTTTTCTCTTCTTACCACCTTGACCTTGAACCAGAGCTGCCAGGCGAGCGGCCATGTTTTCTGCAAACAAAACATATAGACGTTAGAGCCGATCAAACCACAAATTCAAAGAAAAACAAAACCAATAGATATAAGAGCCGATCAAACCACAAAATTGAAAAGCAAAATAAATACACTATACCAAGCTTTGTTTTAACTTCAGAAGAAGGGATATTCACAATATCCCTCGTCTCTATCATCCCATTTTTCTGCAAGTAACTTTCAATCGACCGACAAACCTCCTTTTCAAATTCAGCAAGTTCTTTCCAGTCAGAAGAATAGGAAGCGATTGATCGATTAAAGAAACTGGCACTCCATTGGAGAGGAAACAGCGGAAGTGGCCGTCTTTCCCCAGGTCGGGTAAACCAGCAGACCCCAGTACCATTAAAGTTATACTTAAAGAAAAAAGGTTTGAATCCCTTCCAGGACTCAGAGTATTTGGTAAATAAAGCATATCCTCTGCGAGACTTCAAAGAAACCCAGGGTTTCTTAGCCGAACCTTTCTCAAACGAATTACACTGTGGAGCAAAAAGATGGAAAAAGATACGAAGATTACAAGCCCAATTCATGGCTGAGCAAACCTGTTCAAAAACCTTCACGAACGCCCATGCGTTCGGATGCAGCCGAGTAGGGGCCACTCTTAGGAAGTTCAGAACCCCCATCTCAAAATCAGTAAAAGGCAGCCTTATCCCAAGCCGAGTGATCACCTCTTCGTAAAAATAGAAGCCTGTACTACCCTCAAGAATCTTGGTGCAGACTCTCTCATTCTCACCCACTGGAGTAATGGAGTACAAATTCCCTGTGTTATCTCCTGGACATGGCAAAATTATGTCTCGTGTTTGTTCTAGTGATTGATGTGTCGTAAGCTCTGATTGAGTGCCAAGAACCTCTCGGTCCACCCAGTCATATTCAGCTGAATCTGGTGGAAGAGGGTACAAGTCGGGATTAGTAACACACTTTCTCTTCATACCTGAGGAAAAGGGGGCACACTTGGAGTTAGAACCACAAAAACTTTACCAAATACTTACGGTCAGTTTGGGAACACCTCCCTTTCTGGGCAGAATTTCCCAAAACCGATTGAAATGTCTAATACCTCTATGAAGCCTCCTTAACCTCCTTTGTTCTACTCTTTCGGCGATCCTATACCGAATCACACCTTGCCTGAACTCTCTCAAAGTCCGAGGGAAATGCATGGCTATCGGTTTAACACAAACCTCGGGGTTCCCTCCCTTATGTGTTCTTGGCACATCAGAGTTTACAGATTCCTCACTCATGATAAATGACGCTCCAGTACCAACCCTAAGAAGTTAAGTGCAGAAAAGCGTAAAGCAAACCTAAGAAATTCTACAGCGATCACTCAATAGGCGGTAAAGCGGATAAAGAAGTTTGAGGGGCAAGTGAGGTATCACAGCAACAACAACAAAACGATTTGGGGTTTTCACTGAACCCAGAAAGAATGACACCCTCAAGACCCAGAAAAAATAACACTCGCAAAACCCAGAAAATCCAAAAACCCAGAAATGTGTAAAGTTTTTCAAAACCAGGAAAGTGAGTAAACCTAGAAATGTACAAATAAAGCGATTTATTCAAAAATCGGGGACAAAGAAACAGTAGTGGAGCATGAAAAGCAATGAAGCATTAGAAGCAAAATACAACACTTGGAAATGCAGTAAACAAATAGCAACAACCACATGCAAGAACGAAGAGGACATCAAAATAGCAAAAATAGAAATGCTCTGAAGAAGAAAGTTCAGTTACCTGCTAGTAGTGAATGATCAAGAAAAGCAGAAAAGACTGAGGTATGCAAGGCAAAAAGAAATGCAGAGGAAGCGTCAATCAAGACTCTAGCAAGAAGCTGTTGCAAGGAGGTCTTTGTACAGTTTCGTTTCTGGTTTCCAATTTCTCAGGAGAACGTACGAAGAAGAAAGAGAAGAAATGAGTGAATGAGGAACCGCCCTTTGATTTTATTTTAACTTCCCTCCACTATCTCAAAAAGTTTGGGCTTTAGACAAAAAAAGCCCATTTAGCGTTGAAAAGCAAGTACGGGCACCTCTGATGGATTTGAAATCATAACGGTACGTTTCCCGATAAAATTAAAGACACGTGTAAACTTAGGGAGAAATGGAAGGTCACTCCAAGGTCAATCAAACGATAGCCTGGATCGAAGCGCAGAAAGGCTTAGATTTCCTCCTCAATCACCGAGAATTCGGTTGGAAAATAATTCGTTCGTCTCATAAGCTCGGCAGGAATCGAATCACCCAACCGAGCTTGGGGGCTTATGTAGTGGACCTATAGTAGATCGAGCTACGACCGACCAAAGGGCTCATTACTCCCACTACTTCGATACTGATACAGGGGTGTCGATCGGATATTTATATCGAGCGAACTGGGTTTCCACCGGTTACGTACTGATAAGGTTTTCAGCTAGCACAGGACTTCCAATCTAATCCTTATCGTTTACAGCCTTATCAAACCGTAACTATCACTGGATTCCCCACGACTCTTGGTTAGATATAACAGCATGGGATAAAGTTTATCACTTACAGGGTTTAAGGATATGATCTTATCATATCCTATACAAATCCTACTTGAGTTCCACCTCTTCAGAAGACTCATCAGAACGGCCCACAACACACAGGTAATCCCCTATAAGAACCACCATGCTATAGGGGCTAAGGTACGTCTTCTAATCCCTAAGTTGACACAAGCACACACATTGTTGACTAGGGAGAACCTGATTATCCCAACTGGATCTTCAGAAATCCTAAAGAGTCCTACATTAATATCTTGACCGTGATCATTCTTCAAGGCTTTTCCATAGCTTTAAGGTTGATCTCGGTTAAGAACACGACAATTATGTCTTGAGGAGTTAATGTTACCTGCTAGTTTGTTGATTTAATTATGTTTTGTATCACCACTGTTTCATTTAAAATTCTTTGGAATGGTGAAAAGAATGAACCTTTCACTCCAACTAGGGTATTCGACAAGGTGATCCTCTGTCCCCTTTTATTTTTGTTATTTGTATGGACAAACTGTCTCATATGATTGCAGAGGAAGTTAGGAAAGGAAATTGGAAACCAATAAAAGCCGGTAGAAATGGACCGGAAGTCTCACATCTCATGTTTGCTGATGATCTCCTGGTTTTTGCTGAGGCTTCCCTTGATCAGTTTGGTAAGATTATGAATTGTCTGGAAAATTTTGGTGAGTGTTTTGGCCATAAAATTAATGAATCTAAAACTAGCATTTTCTTTTCCGCTAATGTCATTAATTCTGTTGCTGAAAGTATAGTGAATCAAAGTGGTTTCAAAAGGACTAAGGGTATTGGTGCTTATTTGGGGTCTATTGATCATGGGTCTATACGTAAAAAAGATAATTTTAAACCTCTTACAAAAACTCCATAATAAGCTATCTGGTTGGAAAGCTAGTTCTCTATCCCTTGCAGGTAGAACTGTTCTTGCTAAAAGTGTCCTGAGTTCTATGGCTAATCATGTTATGCAACATTCCATAATCCCCATCTCGGTTACTAAAGAGATTGAAAAAATTCAAAGGAACTTTGTTTGGGTAAGTACTCAGGATCAAAGAAAAGCCCACCTTATTGGGTGGAATAATTTATGCAGGCCCAAAGGAAAGGGAGGTCTTGGCTTTAGAAGAGTTATCTCTTTCAATAATGCCTTCATTATGAAATTGGGTTGGGGAATTTTATCTAATTCTAATGCCCTTTGGGTTAGAGTGCTAAAAGGTAAATATGCTAGAGGTAGGGACCTTATGAAATATACTTTTGCGGCCAATCAAGATTCGCCCCTTTGGAAGAGAATTAATGAGCTTTGGCCCAAAATCATTGATAACATAGAATTCTTTATAGGAAATGGGAAAGGGACGTGGTTTTGGAAAGACAAGTGGATAGGGGATAATTTATTACTTAAAGATTATGCCCTTCATCCCATAGACCTTGAAAATGATATTATGCTTGTCAAAGACTTTATTGATGATGCATGTAATTGGAATATACCTCTTTTGCTTAATTCTGTCCAAGAGGGTGTTGTTAATAGAATCCTTTGTAACCCTCCTCCTAAAGATGACTTGGGAGAAGATAAAATTAGTTGGGGAGGGACTGATAATGGCAATTTCACTGTTAAACATGCTTATAATCTTTTAATATCTGAATCCCCAACTGTTGAGCTTATTCCATGGGATTACATTTGGAATATGAATTGTCTTGAGCGCTGCAAAACTGGGCATGATAGATTACTTACTAATAGCATGAAATTTAAATGGGGTGTGGGAGACCCTTACTGCAACCATTGTAACAATGTGGAAGAGTCTACCCTCCATATTCTTAGAGATTGCCCTAATGCTATGCATTTATGGAGTAGTTTCCTCAATCCTAACTATCTTTCTGTTTTCTGCAGGTCAGATCTTCATTCTTGGATAAAAGGAAATTTAAATGTTCCTTGCGGCCAGTTTAATCGGGAGGAGTGGAGCTTAATTTTTTTTATGTTCTATCTATTACCTTTGGCAATGGAGAAATAAAGCTAATTATGAGACAAATTTCAATTATCCTTATAATCCTAAAGCTGTTATTTTAATGCAGGTTCAAGGAGTTGGAAATTGGAATAAAAGGACTTCTATATCTAGAATGGAGAATCGCTTCATAGCCTGGCAGAAACCTCCTAACGGTTGGATCAAGCTAAATACGGATGGTGCTTCAAGGAGAAATCCGGGACCTGCGGGATGTGGCGGAGTTTTTCAGGATAGCACTAGAAAATGGTGCTTCGGATTCTACAACAAGATTGGGGAAACTACGGCGTACAAGGCGGAATTATGGGGTATCCTCTTAGGTCTCGAAGTTGCTTGGAACAAAGGATTGAAGAAGATCATAATCGAATGTGACTCCCTCACCATAATTACCTTCATTCAAAAGGGAGAGGCCACAAGTGCTCAAGCTGGGAGTAACCCCCTATACGTAGCATTTTCACTTATATTAGAAAAGATTAGAGCCTTGTTTTTAACCACAATCTAAGAGAAGGGAATTGTGTGAGACCCCCAATTTTACCCAATTTATTTGAGAATTTATATTTGAATTTAAAATATTATATTTGATTTTTGATAAATTGCGATACCTGGGTTTAATTAAAATCGTATGATTTATATATATATATATACGTGATATATATATTATATGCATACCAATGTTTCCTCTAATATATTTAGATTATATTCTTAAGATGAAATATTTTAAGGTATAGTATTTGATTTAAATGATCTTAGAAAATGAAATGCTTTTTGAAGGATTAAGGTGTTCTATCTTCAGAAATTCATATCTTTTAAACCGCACGTCGAAAAATTACAAATGATATGTCAAAACGATCGTATCGAAGTGTAGATTATGAAAATGTAAATTTTTGATTTTTATTTTGGAGTTTTCAAAATTTTATCACTGCTACAGTACTGAACGAATTTTTGAGTTTAAAAGTGTAAAGGTGTGATTTTAATGCATTAAATGACCTTTTGACTCAAGTGTATTTTATTTTGAAAACAAAATTACATTTCTGAGGTTTTCTATTGGATTGCCATCCAAATAAAATATATTTTCGTATTTTTCTTATTATAAAATTGTTGAAAGCTTATGAAGTGTATTTTTGAAGGAAATGATCTTAGAACTTCAAAAATTCATAACTTTCAAACCGTAAGTCCAAAAATTATAAACTTTATATGAAAACGATCGTATTGAAATGTAGTATCTGAATATGTGAAAATAAAATTTTTATTTTGACATCTACGAAAAAGTACTGTACAGTAGGGATATACGAATTTTTGGTATTTTTAACTTAGAAAAATTATTTTGGAGCATAAAATAAATTATTGGGCTATAAAATAATTTTATTTACATATGTAAATATTTATATAAATGCCTACTGGTTTCACAGTCCAAATATTAGTATTTTTCTCATTATTTCTGAATTATTAAAAATGAAAGCTTTAATGTGATTGGTCAATTTGGTGGTGAATTCAAAATGGACCAATGGAAAATTTTCTCCTTATTTTTTTAATATGCACCGTCCAAATTATATTAGGAGGGAGAGAGGAGAATTTTCTGAAAATTGTGAGGAATCATTCTTAAGTTAATAAGCCATAGTTTTTGGAAAAATCTCATTTAATGCTTGTGAGTTTCCAAGTGATGAAGTTAAGTTGATGACTCATCTTTGACTAGGAGGGGGGATGAATTTTGATCAGAATGAGGGGGAAAATTTGACTCCTCTTCACCTATAAATAGACCATCACACCTCTCACTATTTCACACACTACTTGTTGTTATTTTGAGAAAAAAAAATTCTAAGAGAAAAGAGACAGAGGGTGGCGAGTTGCATAGGGGAAGAGGAGGAAAATTTTCTCACCTTGGGGAAGTCTTTTAGCTTTAGGAGGAGAGGTAACTCTAAGTCTCTATTTTTAATTTATTTCATCTTTTCTTCTACTGTTATTAGAATCTCTAATTCTTTTTATGATATTAAGAACTATAAGTTTCTACTTCTTCTTTTTATATTAGAATGAACTATGTATTTGTTGGTGGTACTTTGTTTTATGGTCGAATGAATTAAGGTTTAAAGGAAAGGGACAAAATGAATTGTTGAAAGAGAATAATCTCCCCTTTTCTTTGGCCTTGAGATGACTGAATTTTGTAGCACAAAAGGAAAATAATATTCTGAAAATTTTGTGTTCTTACAATATAGGAGTTTATATTTTATAGAAATTTTGTATCTGTTTGAAGTATTTTATTTCTTTTTGTTTGGATTCAAGATTTATGTATAATGAATGGAAACTAAATAAGATTCTGAAAATTTTGTGTTACTGAAACTATAAGATCTAATGTAACATTAAAAGAAAAGAAAAATTTTAGTCTTTTGCCTTGTTTTATTTTTGGCCGTGATATATATATATATATATATATATATTAGGTAGTAGTTGTTGTTAATATGTGTATAATTGTTATGAGACTTATTTTTTTAAAAAAGTATAAACTAATGGATATTATTTAATCTTTGATATTCTGATATGAAAATGAAAAAAATAATATTTTTATGAAAACAAATGAATTCTGGATTTTTGGGTGTTAACAGTGAAGTATAATTGATTTCTGATTTGAAGTTACAAATGGTTTAAAATATTTGGTTTGGTAAATTTAGGAGTAAGTAGGTAATTTATATCTTGTGATTGTGTAAATGTCTGACTATGTAGTTAGTATGAATTGTAAACTAGTTACTGTACAGAAGTAAATTTTCTTAAAAAGTGATTATCTTTGTGTCAAATTGATTATTTTGAGTATATGAAATTATGTGACTAAAGTATATATGTGTTGGAAAATTTTAAAAAAAGTACTCTTTTATGTATATAATGTTGGCCGAATTTATTGAAGAGAAAAAAAAATGTTTGATTATTTTTAATTGATTATTTGATGTGAATAAATGGTTATCTGTTTGTATTATGTATTCTGATAAAAACATATTTAGATCTGGAAATTTTCTTAATGCTGAAAAGTATTATTTTCATAAGGTATAAGACCCCAAATAATGATTTTTGTAGGTGTGTACTATGCTTAGCTTGTTTATATGCAATTAAAGTATGTATAAGAATGTTAGAGTATGTTAGTTCAAATTCTTGAAGTAATGCAACTAGACTTCTGGTGTCTGTCCAACAAACTAATATGCTTTATTTTAATCATATTTAATCATTTAATTATAGTAGGACTTGTAAAGAATTTGGGAAAAAAGGCATGTGTTTCTGATAAACCGTTTAGGAGAAAACTGATTTTTAAGAAATAGTGTATATGCTGTCCAAGATTAGTTTTTATCCTATAAGTGTTTATTTTTGATTGATTTGGTGTTTAGAGTAATTGTTCTAAAGTATGAAATTATAAGAATATGTTATATATGTTTATAAATTGTTATTACTGTTTTTATTATTGTTTTATTAGGACCGGATTTGATATTATAGGAAACAGTGATTTTGTTAATTTTTCCTAATAGTCTAAGTGATTGTATGATGAATATATGGTGTTTATTGATGTGTATGCTTGACATAAATTATGAGTTTTATATATTAAAATTGAAAAATAATTTTTCTGGAAAAATAATATTTTGGACCGTGGTTCCCAAATTATATGTTTTGTAATGCTTAATGGCATATATATGTATAGCTTGAAAGTATATGTTTTTATTAAATAAAATTAAGTTGCTGTCCAGATTTATTTTATAAGGTAAAAATATTATTTTATTTAGTCTAACTTTATTTTTAGACCTTGGAGTATGTATCCTTTTGTAATAAATGGAAAAGACGTTTTTTTCGGGTCATTTTGAATTAATGCAACTCTACCTTACTTTGCTGTCCAGAATTGTTTTGAATATGATTATATGCTACTTAAAATGTTAAGTAGATAATAGAACTTGTATGTGGTATATAGGAAAAAGTAGATTAATTTTTAGAGGTATAGTTTAAAAGAAAATGAAAATTAAAGTTTATATGTAAGTGCTGTACAAATTTGATTTAAGTAATTCCAAAAATGATTTTTAGTTTACTAAATGTATGAGTGTATGTGTCATGTTGTTTTGATTTTGTGAGATGGTTTGTATATTAAGGTGAAACTATATGGTTAAGTGTTGTTAGTTAGGCCATGGTATTTTAGATGAATAAATATTGATGTCTGACGGATAAGGTGCTTCTTTATTCCTTAAATGATCTATGTGTAACTATAGGGATTAAATAAATTCATGTATGATTGTATAATATTGAGTTATCTTTTAAAAGTTTTCTATGTTAATCAAAATGTAAATATGTATTCGAGTGTTTGATTTTGTGTATAAGTGTGTTAAGGTGGTAGTTGTTATATAAGCAATATAATATGGTTTTTGTAGAAATAAAATTGTATTTTAATAATTTTCAAGTATTGGAATGAGTTTTAAATTATGTTTTGCAAAAAGGATTTCTTGAATTTTAAAAGGAATTCTTTAAGTTTATTGATTAAAAAGGACCTCTGTTTTAAAAAGGATTTCTGTTTTAAGGTACTTTGGGTTTAGTCTTTACTTAAGTAGATAGATGGTATAAGGTATTTATTGGATATTGATTGTATGTCGTTCATCATTTAAGAAATAAAAAGAATTAAAAGTGAACGAGCTGCTGGAGCTGTGAACGCAAAGGTTGAAAACAGAGTAAGCGTGAATCTCAGGTGAGAGAGCAACCTTCCTAAGACATAATGGCACTGAGGTAGCATTAGGGCGTTCTGTATCATCTCAAAGGTCGGAACTAGGAATCTATAGGTTGAGTAGTAAGACGGCAAATGTATGTGTGTTCCGCCGTCCTTACGAAAAATACGATTCCTCAATATTAATCGTATGTCTGTTAATAATTGTTATATCATGTTGTATATCCTGAAGTTGTATATGGTATATTGTCTTAGTGATTTTGGAAATGATAAAATGATAAGTGATGAGATAACAAATATGTTGGGATTATTTTTGGAGATAATGATTTATCCTATGGAAGGATACTCAATGTATAATTGTTGTTCCTATGAAAAGGACTTGGAATATTTGGAAGTATTATTATGAAAAGAAATTATGAGAAATGATTATTTGAATCTTGTGGAAATTTGAGGATCGTTGTTAGTGTACAGTGATGGTGCAAGCGGCACAATGACTTTATTATATCCCCTTAAGTGACTGGCCACGTGAATGACTTTGTTGTGGTTTCATGTCTTGTGGAATCCACTGTACTATAGGGAGGTGTTTGCTGTTACCCTTAGAGGTCGAGACCCGTTAGAAGCGCGGCTTAGAATGGGTCGACCAACGTAGGATAATAAAGACTTAAAAGACTTAAAAGACTTTAAGTTTAAAATCCTTTCTAACTACGTTGAGAGTGAAGTAGTGGAGAGGAAAGATACCGTATACTTGGAGGTAGGTGTCTCTTCAAGTGGTGATTGTGATAGGGGAGGGCAATGACGGTGACTCGTCAAGAAGCCTAAGAGCGCTTCCCTAGGCGGGACGATGTTACAATGATCAAGGTCACCTGCTGGGCATTGATCGTAGCGAGGACTGCACGTACAACTAGGGATAGAGCTGTCGCCCCCTTGAGCAAATCTTAGATGGTGTAGAGGGAATCCAAATGGGACTAGAAGCCATTGTTTTGTGAAATGAGAAATTATGAATTGATACTGTATTTTGTTTTGCTGGCCAACTTGCGTGGTTTCAGCTGGTACGTACCCTTTGGCTTCGATGTCAGCATGGTTAGGATTCTTGTGCATCCCATCTGCTTTCCGAACTAGGACGTGGCTGGATATTGAAGGAGGAGATGTATCGTGTGTGCTAATCTACCCTTACCTCAATGATTTCCCTCCCTAAATCATTGATGGTTGTGAAAAGACTTAGTCGAAAGATTATGAGTATGGAACACTTGAGTAATGATATTAAGTTATGATGATATGACAAGATTGTAATGATAAAGTATAAGGATAACGTGGTAATGTTATGATTATGGTGAATCCATGATAACTATCAGATGCTAATGAGATAATGTTATAATGTAAAGCTTATGCTTTGTTAAAGTTGTATGTGTGTGAGTTCTAATGTGATTTGTAACACCCTCACATTAATTTAGTTAAATTAGAGTTTTAGGAAAATTGGTACTTGAAAATTTCTTTTTAAATTAAAATACTTATGAATATTTTTCCGGAAAAACGGACAGAGTTTCCTCTGTTTTTCGGACTTTACCAAATTTTCCTGTTTTGTACCTGTTCAGCCAGATTAATTTAAACAAGAAAACTTATAAATTATACAGACATTTTAAAACTAAAGCCCGGTTTTACAAAAATAATACAAGTTCCAGGGCTTACTTAGCAAATTATAATTAATCCAAAATATTAATCAATATGTAGATATCTATGTCCACTCATGCTATTATAAAAACACTCCACGTGGTAGAGTGAATCCTGCTCGGCCTGTGACGATGTAAACCTTGCTTCTGTACCTGAAAAATAATAACTGCAAAAGGGGTAGCAATTACGCAGAACTTAAGAGAAGTAAACCCTCAATAAAATAGTGATGAACTAAGCCTAACCAACTTGTAATAATCGTAACATTCACAACAACATTCATTTCATTAAATTCCCAATTATTCAACTCTTATTATTCTTTTCTTTATTTTCGTATTTCTTCTTTCTCTTTTCCTTTTAACACTTTCTTTTCATCTCTTTCATTTCATTCTAAAAATATATTTCACACCAATGTACTTCACCTCCACACCGGAAGGTACCTCATATTTTTCCTTATTTAAATTATGTGTCCCTCAGGTCAGAGGTCAACACCTAATCATTTTAATTCATTTTGTGTCCCTCAAGTCAGAGGTAAACACTTAATCATTTTATTTCATTTTGTGTCCCTCAGGTCAGAGGTCAACACATTTTAACATTTTACTCATTTCGTGTCCCTCAGGTCAGAGGTCAACACTCAATCGTACTTCACCTCCACGCCGGAAGGTACCTCATACAATTTGGCCTATGGGTGCTTCACCTCCACACCGGAAGGTACCTCACACCACTGTACTTCACCTCCACACCGGAAGGTACCTCATACAGTTTGGCCTATGGGTGCTTCACCTCCACACCGGAAGGTACCTCACACCACTGTACTTCACCTCCACACCGGAATGTACCTCATACAGTTTGGCCGGTGGGTACTTCACCTCCACACCGGAAGGTACCTCATACCACCACTAAACAATTATAAATCTTTAAATCTTTCAATTTCGTTTCCAATTAGTTCATTTGTTTCCAATCTCATGGGTTTCATCAATTAAATCATACCATTATATTTTTCACTTTCAAGAGAGTCATTCATATCTATTCCAACCAACATATTAATGATCATTCATGAGTTTAGGGCTCAACTTAATTTAGTACAACATTCACCACCTAATCAAATCTTATATTCTCATGTAAGTCCAACATACATATCACTACACTTTTATGGATAATCACAAATTAACATAATTACTAATTACCAATACATTTTAATAAATCTAACCAACTCACACAACATACACTTAGCATACCAATTTCAAGTTTGCATATATTTAATTTTTCCCCAGACTCATACTTATACTTTCAAATCTTCCCTTTATCACTTAATTATTATACGAAGCAATACCTAACCCATTTATCATTTTTAAGTTTATATTCACGCTCCTTCCACATTAATAACCAACATCTCATACACGTTATCATAAACACATATATTTACATTTGTATATTCTCATATAATTCATCAACGTTAACTTCCAATAATCATGGCATGCTTTTAAAATTATAATTAATTAATGAGAGGTTCTATTTTTCCCTAAACTGTTATCCTGTGTTATTATTAATTACCCTAAGGCTCAATAATATACGTATTCTTCTACACTTAATCATCACTACCAACATCCCAGAATTTATCCCCTAAGCCAGGTAAAAGTCCCCTCTTACCTCTGGGTTTCAATAGAATTTGATTTGCGGCTCAACGGGGGAGATCCTGCTTCGGCTTATCCCAATTCCAAACAAACTCGCCAATCTGACCCGGCTCACGTCGAATAAGTCCAAACCCAACGGTGACAACTACGGCTTACCTGACCGGCGTCGGTTCGATTCACGGCACAACAAAGTGGTTCAGACCCGGTTCACAGCAACCCAATCAAACGGCGGCACCACCACTCGTGGCGGCACACAGCAACGATGACGGTCTAAGGGGAGAAAGAGAGAGAGTTCGCAACCCAGAGAAAGGAAGGAGATGTGGCAGCTTCCTTTAAGCCTCGTGGGCTGGATCAGGAGATCAGGGAAGAGTGCAAGGGAGGCGGCGGATATGGAGCTCAACAGGGAAGGAGAGAGGTGGCGGCGATCCCATGGCGGCAGCGAGTCGCGAATCGCGGCTGGGGGAAGGACGTGCGAACGCGCGCACGGACCAGAGAGGAGGGAGAGGTGAAGGCAGTGATGGTGCTCTTGGTGGCGGCGCCGGCGCATTGAGAGGGAGAGAGCGCGACGGACGGCGCAAGTTCGTCGGAGAGAGAGGGGGTTTAGGGCCGGCGCTCCAGTGAGGAAGAAGGAGTTGGGGGTTTCGAACCCCCATTCTCTTTTATTTTTTTTGTTCTTTATTTATTTATTTATTTATTATTATTATTATTATCACTTGTGTTAGTATGATTTAAAACACTAATACCATTTCTATTTATTTGTTTATTGTAAATCTCAAAGAATACCAGTAATAAAATGTAAGCATTTAATAAGTACTTATATAAAATTATCAAGTTAAGAATCTTAAAATTTTTAAAACAAGTTCAACCTTTAAATTGTCAAAATATATTAAACTATAGAAAGTATGCTTTTCAAATAGTATAATTATTTTTAAAATTTTAATTGAATTAATCACTTAGCCACATCACTAATCAATTAGTCAGCGCTATTTTTCCTTTTATTATTCTTATTACGTTTAGAATTAAAAATGGGGATGTTACAATCCTCCCCCACTTAGGAGAATTTCGTCCCCGAAATTCATATCACACGAAGCAAGGGTTAACAACGACTTGAGGAAAATTCCACCAAAGCTTTCTATTCTTTCTTAACTTACTCCCCCACTTAGAACGCTTCTAAGTGAAGGATTCGCCGTGACTTCCCCTTACTCCTTAGGATTCTTAACATTGTACACTCGATCGGTTGTGATCCTCTTAATCACAACACCTTTCCGATTTCTAGTACCCGGTTCAATAGCTTGGGGTCATTCTATTGGGGAATTTGCTGGCAAGATTGACCAACTGGTAGCTCCTTCTATACCGCGACTTATACCTATAATTCTTGGTTCTTAGAGAAGGTTCTCTGAGTCGAGTATCGAACTGAGGATAACGACGCTTAACCATGCTTTTTACTCCCTTGATGCGGGTCCGACAGGGTTCACCTCAAAGATTAACCTTAGCGACATTCGCGTCCTACTCCATTGATGCTTCAACTCCGCTTGTTCGACAATTTCAAATCTTCATGGGAATACCTAGAAATTGGTCCTACTCTAAGGTCACGGTCAAAGTTTAGCTCTACCTCATAATTTACCAAAGGTTGGTTCCCAACCGTCTCTTCGAGAACTTCCATAGCTACTAATGCGGGGTATTGAAGTTTATAGTTACCTGGTACTCCCAGGTTAGGATAGCGTTACTAGAAATCTAACTCATGTCCAACATAACATCCTCAACTTAAATATGTAACATAGGACAAATTATTCCAAGTTATTATGAGAATTGTTAAGTTTAGGAAAAGGTTTGTGTGGGGTATCAAGTTGGGATTGGGTGTAGAGCCTATGGAAATGAATTAGAAATAGAAAATCATCAAGATATGACTTTTCCACTAATTAATCGATTACTTGGATGGTTAGTAATCGATTACAGGGTCTCTGATGAAAACAATAAAAAGTTGCAGCAAATCTAATCGATTATCTCATATGAAGTAATCGATTATTATGAGCTGTAATCGATTACTTTCAGGGCTTTAATCGATTACAAGGCCTCTGGTGGGAAGTCCTAGAAATGTTGCATTGAATGAATAATCGATTATCAGGTAAGGTAATCGATTATTTGTTCACTTGAATTTTCGTTCCGGCACGCGAAGATGGCGATTTCACGCATCCTTAGGATGTCTTCTCCGAAGAGTTAGGGAGAATGATAACTAATGATTCGTACGGTATTCCTACCAACAATAAGCCCAGTCTCTTCATGGGTATACGAGGACACTTTACACTTTGTCCTCGCTCGTCTTTCTTTCTCATCAGCATTCTTCACTCGAATGTGACCTAAACTGGTTTACTAAGTTCTCCCCCACTTGGCATCGACACACTCGGGTGTGTCAATGTCAAGGGGTAGGCTTGGTCGATTCTAAGAATCAACTGTCTAAGTTCTCTTATTCGATGGGGAATGTGGTTCGATGATTCGACTCGATTGGTTTTAACAAGCAAATAGGGGCTCTATGTATGCCCACGAATTTACTCTTGATGTTCTTAGAAGTTTAAGTTTGTTTTTAATGTAAGCTTTTAAGATTAGAATAAGGGGCTGCTCAAGAAGACTAGAAACGCGCAGTATTAACAATCCCTTTGAAAACTCCTCAAGGAAGACTAAAGTGAAGATAGAAGAGTTCTATCGTTGACCGCCCAAACCATTATCAATCTCATAAGGTTGCATTCGGGTTCCTCTAAACTCGAACCTTTAACCTTGTTGCTGAATCCTTTTAATCTTTTCATTCCAGCACCAATTCCTAACTCTTCCAACCCCTCAAGTCCCTTCTCAAGTCCTTCTCCTTAACCTCTCTTATTTTCCCCTAGTCTTCTCATAGTTATAGAATTCTGCCTATACCCTTAAGCCATAAACGTGGCCATCATAAGCCCAGAAATCCTTAAATCCTTCCCCAATTCAACAACCACACTCTTCAACATCACAAGGGCTCCTTCAAAGATAGATCCTTATGAGGCTGCCTACAAGGAGAGTGCTATCGTATAAGGAGTAAATCTCCATATTTTCTTAAAGAAGTCTAAGTTTTTATCATTATACTACTATACTAAATAACCTAAGTTAATAAGGAGTAACTATGGAAGTATGAGCATTTATAGGCTACAACCCTAGTAATGTATGGGGAAAAATTTCTTGTTACCCCAAATAAAAGATCATATACCAACGTTCCTTGTTTTAGCAGGCTAC
Organism: Crotalaria pallida; assembly: GCA_037953625.1. Lineage (NCBI taxonomy): Eukaryota > Viridiplantae > Streptophyta > Magnoliopsida > Fabales > Fabaceae > Crotalaria > Crotalaria pallida. The sequence goes on from CM075651.1 coordinate 78,651,378, forward strand.
TTCTCAGACATTAACTTCCCAAATATAATTTCCATCGGATGCTTTCTACCTATATAAAAAAAAGTCATTTTGTTGTCCATGTACAGCAAGACAACACATTTTGGTGCATAGTCTTTCACTTGGGGCAGAACGGTCAAAGGAGAAAATACAAAACACAACAAATATTAACATTAAAAACTTTGCCCCTATAACAAGTCCAGTACCCATATGACAACACAGCAATGGCATACAATTATTGTCTCATCAAAGAGTGCGTGAAATAGCGAGCAGCCAAAATATGCCTTAATAAATTTGAGAAAATGCACAATATTTCCGGAATTACTAAAGTCTATAATCTATACATCATATATCATATCAACCATCAATATCCAGCCATTAAATATTCTACACAAGCTCACTAAGCGCTATAAGTCATAAATTTTTTTTTGCAACCATTCCTATTATGATGCTACCAATACTCCCCTAAGTCATAAAGCTAATATATTTCTAACTACAAGTTACTCGCTTGGTGAGTAAACTACAGGAGTTGTGAGTTCACACTCCAAGGCCGAGGAAAACTACATTAATTTAGTTAAATTAGAGTTTTAGAAAAATTGGTACTTGAAAATTTCTTTTTAAATTAAAATACTTATGAATATTTTTCCGGAAAAACGGACAGAGTTTCCTCTGTTTTTCGGAATTTACCAAATTTTCCTATTTTGTACCTGTTCAGCCAGATTAATTTAAACAAGAAAACTTATAAATTATACAGACATTTTAAAACTAAAGCCCGGTTTTACAAAAATAATACAAGTTTCAGGGCTTACTTAGCAAATTATAATTAATCCAAAATATTAATCAATATGTAGATATCTATGTCCACTCATGCTATTATAAAAACACTCCACGTGGTAGAGTGAATCCTGCTCGGCCTGTGACGATGTAAACCTTACTTCTGTACCTGAAAAATAATAACTGCAAAAGGGGTAGCAATTACGCAGAACTTAAGAGAAGTAAACCCTCAATAAAATAGTGATGAACTAAGCCTAACCAACTTGTAATAATCGTAACATTCACAACAACATTCATTTCATTAAATTCCCAATTATTCAACTCTTATTATTCTTTTCTTTATTTTCGCATTTCTTCTTTCTCTTTTCCTTTTAACACTTTCTTTTCATCTCTTTCATTTCATTCTAAAAATATATTTCACACCAATGTACTTCACCTCCACACCGGAAGGTACCTCATATTTTTCCTTATTTAAATTATGTGTCCCTCAGGTCAGAGGTCAACACCTAATCATTTTAATTCATTTTGTGTCCCTCAGGTCAGAGGTCAACACTTAATCATTTTATTTCATTTTGTGTCCCTCAGGTCAGAGGTCAACACATTTTAACATTTTACTCATTTCGTGTCCCTCAGGTTAGAGGTCAACACTCAATCGTACTTCACCTCCACGCCGGAAGGTACCTCATACAATTTGGCCTATGGGTGCTTCACCTCCACACCGGAAGGTACCTCACACCACTGTACTTCACCTCCACACCGGAAGGTACCTCATACAGTTTGGCCTATGGGTGCTTCACCTCCACACCGGAAGGTACCTCACACCACTGTACTTCACCTCCACACCGGAAGGCACCTCATACAGTTTGGCCTATGGTTGCTTCACCTCCACACCGGAAGGTACCTCACACCACTGTACTTCACCTCCACACCGGAAGGTACCTCATACAGTTTGGCCGGTGGGTACTTCACCTCGACACCGGAAGGTACCTCATACCACCACTAAACAATTATAAATCTTTAAATCTTTCAATTTCGTTTCCAATTAGTTCATTTGTTTCCAATCTCATGGGTTTCATCAATTAAATCATACCATTATATTTTTCACTTTCAAGAGAGTCATTCATATCTATTCCAACCAACATATTAATGATCATTCATGAGTTTAGGGCTCAACTTAATTTAGTACAACATTCACCACGTAATCAAATCTTATATTCTCATGTAAGTCCAACATACATATCACTACACCTTTATGGATAATCACAAATTAACATAATTACTAATTATCAATACATTTTAATAAATCTAACCAACTCACACAACATACACTTAGCATACCAATTTCAAGTTTGCATATATTTAAATTTTCCCCAGGCTCATACTTATACTTTCAAATCTTCCCTTTATCACTTAATTATTATACGAAGCAATACCTAACCCATTTATCATTTCTAAGTTTATATTCACGTTTCTTCCACATTAATAACCAACATCTCATACACGTTATCATAAACACATATATTTACATTTGTATATTCTCATATAATTCATCAACGTTAACTTCCAATAATCATGGCATGCTTTTAAAATTATAATTAATTAATGAGAGGTTCTATTTTTCCCTAAACTGTTATCTTGTGTTATTATTAATTACCCTAAGGCTCAATAATATACATATTCTTCTACACTTAATCATCACTACCAACATCCCAGAATTTATCCCCTAAGCCAGGTAAAAGTCCCCTCTTACCTCTGGGTTTCAATAGAATCTGATTTGCGGCTCAACGGGGAAGATCCTGCTTCGGCTTATCCCAATTCCAAACAAACTCGCCAATCTGACCCGGCTCTCGTCGAATAAGTCCAAACCCAACGGTGACAACTACGGCTTACCCGACCGGCGTCGGTTCGATTCACGACACAACAAAGTGGTTCAGACCCGGTTCACAGCAACCCAATCAAACGGTGGCACCACCACTCGTGGCGGCACACAGCAACGATGACGGTCTAAGGGGAGAAAGAGAGAGAGTTCGCAACCCAGAGAAAGGAAGGAGATGTGGCAGCTTCCTTTAAGCCTCGTGGGCTGGATCAGGAGATCAGGGAAGAGTGCAAGGGAGGCGGCGGATATGGAGCTCAACAGGGAAGGAGAGAGGTGGCGGCGATCCCATGGCGGCAGCGAGTCGCGAATCGCGGCTGGGGGAAGGACATGCGAACGCGCGCACGGACCAGAGAGGAGGGAGAGTTGAAGGCAGTGATGGTGCTCTTGGTGGCGGCGCCGGCGCATTGAGAGGGAGAGAGCGCGACGGACGGCGTAAGTTCGTCGGAGAGAGAGAGAGGGGGTTTAGGGCCGGCGCCCCAGTGAGGAAGAAGGAGTTGGGGGTTTCGAACCCCATTCTCTTTTATTTATTTTTTGTTCTTTATTTATTTATTTATTTATTATTATTATTATTATTATCACTTGTGTTAGTATGATTTAAAACACTAATACCATTTCTATTTATTTGTTTATTGTAAATCTCAAAGAATACTAGAAATAAAATGTAAGCATTTAATAAGTACTTATATAAAATTATCAAGTTAAGAATCTTAAAATTTTTAAAACAAGTTCAACCTTTAAATTGTCAAAATATATTAAAGTATAGAAAGTATGCTTTTCAAATAGTATAATTATTTTTAAAATTTTAATTGAATTAATCACTTAGCCACATCACTAATCAATTAGTCAGCGCTATTTTTCCTTTTATTATTCTTATTACGTTTAGAATTAAAAATGGGGATGTTACATGATTCCTTGGATTATGACCATGCCGTCGACGAACATTTCGTCTGGATCGTTGACTCTCTCTTCTTTCCTTTGTCTGTGGACATTGGGGGACAATGTTCACAGATGTCAGATCAAGTAGCATTTCAAGCGGTGGTTGCTTAAGTTGGAAGATGATCGTGAGATGAAGTATATTTATGAGGAGGATGCAAAAGCGGCAAGCCGAGGAATCTTTCAGATACTTGTGATGGAGGATAGCAATGAAGATTAGTAGTCTAAGATTAGTAGATTCCTTGCTTTGTATTCCATCTTCAGATGGATAGGACATGATTACTCTATCCCGAATGTAACCCCTGTTGTAATAAATGATTATTTGAAATGAAATAAAAGAAGTTTCTTTTGTTATATATCATGTTCATAAAGTAATTAAACTATTTTTCCACAAGTTAACCATCGACTAAATATGACATTGAAGGAATGAGTTTTTGGAAATGTGTTGGATGGTAACATCTCTTTTTGGAAATAGAATTTTATGACGCGAGTCTAAGTACCAAAACATTTTTGTAAACCAAATGAATCAAATTGTATTTATGAAAACCTTTTGTAAAAGAATTAAACTGAATTGATTTTGATAATGTTTATAAAAAAATAAAAATAAAAAAAAATGGCGCAAATTTTTAGTGAAAATTCTAAGTCCAAATTGGGGTGTTACAAATTGCTGCGCGGATTTCCTGGCCAATTTCAGCATGGATAAGAACTATGGGTGTGTCATTATGGAAGAGCCAATAGTCGATTTAAGACAGATCCTTTTTGAAGATTATTCTGGGAGAGCTCTCCCAAGAAGCTATGTTTTGATGTAATTTTGTTTTTGTTTGGGCGTTTTGCCCCTTGTGTTCACCCAAAAAAAAAAAGAAGTTAGATTTAGAAGTTTTTTTTGACTTTACTTGAATAAAAATTAGAAATGGTAAATACAGAACTTCTTCGACTTTGAACATTGTAACATCCTGGTTTTTACTAACCTAATAATTATACTTAAGAATATTTTGCGTATATGAAGTGATATATGAAAAATGATTTACAACTCTCTTCTTTGTATCTGCGTATATGAATATAATTATGTTGAACTAAAATATGTATACGTATAAGTGTTTGTAAACGTTTTCCTAGTGTATGTATATATTTGTATAAATACATTCCTTATGTAGGTATTGGTATTTGCAGGTATGTGTATGAATATATATATATATATATGTTTAGGTTGAGTTGGAGTATGTATATATGTGCTTGTGTGCATTCGTAAGTGTAAGTAATTGTAATTGCTTCCTTGTATGTATGTGTGTATTTGTTATGTGATCGTATCGTTAGGCTGTATAGGGAAGTGTTCTAGAGTCGGTGGTTATAGTCGAAGGGTAATTGGTTTAGGCTTTAGATTGGTGTGGTTGCGATCGTGCGAGTAGGATATTGTGTAGGTTCGGGGATTAGAGTGTTCCATAGCCCATATAAGTGCTTTTAGTGCTTTGACCTCGATAGAGTGAGTGGATAAAGGATCCTAGGATAGAGCCTGAGTATAAGGATAGACCTTAGCGTCTATGTTCGGGAAATTCCTTCGACTCCCGTTTCGACTGAGTTCCGGAATCTAATAGGTGGGCGAGGCATTTTAGTTCATTCGACCCTGTTGGTTGTGCCTCGAGCATGATCGGTATTAGGGTTAAGTGGTTAGAGGGTTTGTCTTAAGTCGGTCGGGTTAGATCGAGTATTTAAGAAGAGGTTAAGTCTAGAATTCGGTTGTTAATTCGTTCTGTCTTTCCGTGTTATGATTTATGTGTTTATTATTATTAATTTATGATTGTGATGTTTGGTGTGTGTTAAGAGGTGTTTAGAAGGTGCTTAGAAAGTGGAATTATGATAGGATAAGTTAGTATGTGTGTTGGGAATGGCTCAGGACTCTTAGAATGCATGAAGGAAAGGGAAAGCTAGGCCATTAATCGATTAAGAGGTCCATGAATCGATTAATTTTTGAGCAACATTCAGCCACTAATCGATCAAGGCTTAGCTTAATCGATTAGAATAAGTGGCACTTCAGGCACTAATCGATTAACTCATGTTTTAATTGTAACATCCTAAATTTGATTTCTAAGTATAATTAGTAATTAGAATAAATTTTTGGTGAAGAAAATGAAGAGTTTAAGTTAAAATAGTAATTAGAGGGTATGTGGAAGTTAGACTCCTAAGACTTTAGAGAATATTAAATGTATGTTCCATAACTCAAATCAGGAATTCCACCGTTGGATATGAAGTAGGATGCATGCTTTAAATTGTCTCAAAATTTGAGCACGATCCAACGGGTAGAAAAGAAGTTATTGAAATTCAAAGTTGAAAAGTGCAGACTTTTGGTCTCTCGCTCAAGCGACGTAGTGTATTTTGAACCCAGACTTCTTGAGTAATTTTCGCTCCAGTGAAGACCGACTCGCTCCAGCGAAAACTAGGTTCGCTCCAGCGAATTTCTGCTGGCTCTAGCGAAAACCGATTCGTGCCAACCCAGAACCCACTGAAGAAAACTCGCTCCAGCGAGTTTTGGCTCGCCCAAGCAAAAATTGTCAGACCTGGAAAAAAATAAAGCCATGTGGACCACTCGTTTTGACTTCCTAAGGAAGCCACGAGTTGTGGCCACACAAATGGCATCAGCCATGCATCATGAACACAAAAACACACGCAAACAATACTAACAACACACAAAGCAAACAATATTACTCCCTCCCATCTCATGTTCGATACTCCCTCTCTCTTCTAGGGTTTTATTTTCATCACCCACTCTTAGCTCCTTGATCATAAAAGTTTGACCAAAATCACCATCATTAAGCTAATAAAAATGAGATAGAAACCCTCCCTTGTTTCCCTATCCCATTCGACCTCTCTCTCTCCCTATTCCCTTGATTTTTCTTCAACCCACAATATGGAGAACCACTAGCTTCATGCAAAACAATCAAGACCAAGGCAAGGAGAACTCTCTACCCAAGTATAATACTCACAATAGGGTGGTTTATCATAATTGGATTTTAGCTCTATTGAGGTGGCAAGCTAGGCTAAGGAGGTTCAAGGTCCCAAGGTTCTAGGCTAGGGCAAGGAGAAAAGGCACTTATCTCACTACATTTGAGGTAAGGGGGTGGGTATTGGCTTGTTATAGGATTGGGTGTCCATATAGTTATAATAGTTTGCTAGGAGTTATTTGTTTAGGAATATTAATTTTGGAACCCTAAGGTAGTGAGCTTGATAATTAAGTGACTAGTAAGTTAAATAGATAAATTGAGACTTGATAGAAACGTTTATAAATTGGTATGAATATGTGTGAATGTTACCCTATATGTGATTATTGGAATGTAGCCATATATGTGCATATTTGATATATGTTGTGATTATTGGTGATTTAATGATTTTTATGGACATATATGTTGCTTGGCTGTGAGAAATAAATTATTGTTTGAAAGATATGGTATATGTATATTTATTGGAAAAGGTGAATATGAGACTAAATGGAATAAAAGGAGTGTAGTGTGGTTGATCCTTGGATGCAACGACACACTAGGTGCCCTGCTAAGTGGTGAATTGCCTGCTAGGGCCAATTGCCTGTCAGGCGAATTGCCCATTAGGTCCTAAATTCCCGTTAGGCGTCGGTGCGCCAATGGATCAATACATTGCGTAACCACCTGAAAAAGATAATAAAATGTGAACTGGAATTGTGAGAAAGGAATATTAATGGAAATGTAATTAATTGTGTTGTCCTAACGGGTGATGCCTAATGGGTGTCTCAGTCTTGACAGGTGTAAAGTCCCTAGCAGGTGCACTAATTCCTAGTGGCGCAAAAATAAAAAGAGAAAAAGAAATGAGAAATGAGGAATGAAAGAGAAAAGAAATAAGTGTTAAATGAGAAAGGAAATGAGATTAAGAATTGGAAATGTTACTTAATTATGTGCTATGAGAAACATGAGATAATAATGGTTTATGGAATGATTATAACTGGAATCTGATAATGGTTGCTTAAAATATGTGTTATTTGATATATTTGATATTTGTGCTTGGCCTAGTGAATTTATTATGTCTATCTGGAAACTGCAATTCTGTTTCATGTGCAATGCTCACTCCCTTAACATTTTTCAGGTTCTGAGATCGAGCTAGCACAGCCCCCGGCCGAGCAGGTGCACTCTCCCTCACAGGGAGATTAGATTTTAGTATCTTAGGACATGGAAATGTCCTGGGCCCATTCATCATGATAATGATGTGATATCTTTTTGTTTGTAAAAATGTAAATAGTTGCTTTTGTAGGGCCCAGGACAGCCTCTTAGATATAAGGGGTGTTTTGATGGATATGTTAAATATAAACTTGTATATATGCTTCCGCTTATTACTCTGACGAGTGATGGATACTTATGGCATTATGACGCACTGTTTATATTAAGCCCTGCTGGCTTTTGGAAATGAAATATGAATGATGTTTATCAGGTGCAGGATTCAATTAATTTTTGGAAAGTCTTAAAAACAAAGGAAACTCCGTCCGTTTGACGGTGGATTTTAATTAATTAAAAAGGAATTTTTAAATACACTAATTTAATATATGGGTAATTATGGGTAAATTAACTAAGGTGTTACATTTATGGTATTAGAGCAGTTTCCCTCGGCCATGGAGTGTGGACTCACTACTCCAAGGGTTACTCACCGAGCGAGTAACCAAAGTAAAGAGTTTAGAGTCTAAGTTAGTTAGCATTAGGTATATATATAGTTATATCTATCTAATTGTTTAGTTATTAAATCTTTAACTGGTTGTCCCTCCATGACTTAACAGCATGGCAGGAAGGCGGGCCGACAATGACCGAATTGTGGCGATTCTTGAGACTCTGGTTCAGATGCAATAGAACCAGGCTGCTAATCAAACTCAGAACATAGCAGCAGCAATGACAGCTGCAACAGCAGCAATGCAACCCCCACCACCACCTCTTGTGGAGATTGATTGGATGGCTAGATTCCAGAAGAGTGAACCGCCTAGGTTCGAAGGAGGATTCAATCCGGATGGGGCTCAAAAATGGCTCCAAGAGATTGAGAAGGTTCTCCGTTCCCTGCAACACCTGCTGATCAGATAGTCCGGTTGGTTGAGTATATGTTGACAGGTAAAGCTGAGCACTGGTGGGAGTATCAAAGAAGAACTTTAGTAGCAGCAAATCAGATGATCACTTGGGATTTATTCAAAATCCGCTTTCTTGGGAAATAATTTCCTGAGGATGTTAGAAGGGAGAAGGATTTGCTGTTTCTCAAGTTGGAGCAGGGGAGTCTAAGTGTTGGTGAGTATGCTGCACAATTTGAGGATCTGATTCGGTACTCTAGTGGCTACAGAGATGCAGATGAGAAAGTTAAATGCATCAAGTTTGAGTCTGGGCTTTGGGAGGATATTCGACTTGCTTTCGAATATCAAAACATTTCCGACCTCTCTCATTTGGTCAATGTAGCAAGCACTTATGAGAAAGGGCTTAAGAGGAAAGCTGAGGCGGATCGGAACAAGGCAGCTCAGAAATCTGTTGGGCCTACCAGAGGCAAGGGTCCTATGCAGAGATCAGGGCCATATTCTAGTGCTAAGGTTGCAGCCCCATGAGGAGCCGGCCCAATGGCAATTTCTTATGATCCTATTCCACCTTGTTAGCATTGTGGAAGGCGACATGGAGGTGTATGTTGGTCCTTGGGTCGAAATGAAGGACTTTGTTATGTTTGTGGTCAGCCTGGCCATTATGCAAACAATTGTCCTAAGAGTTCGCTGAAAAGAGAATCTAATGGGAACAAAGTGCAGAGAGCAGGTGGGAGCCAGCCAGTGCAGAGGGGCAAAGTGTATACTATTGATGGGGAAGAGGTGACTGATGAGGATGAGCTGATCAGAGGTACCTGTCATGTTAATGGCATTTCCTGTGGTGTTTTGTTTGATTGTGGTGCATCTCATTCATTCATTTCTATTGACTGCATGAAGAGACTAGGGTTGTCCACTATAGATATGCCTTATAAATTGTCAGTTTCTACCCCCACAAATTCTTCAGTAGTCACTTCTCAGATGTGTTTGGATTGCGCACTTCGAGTCTTGGAGCGGGAATTCAAAGTTAATCTCATTTGTTTGCCTCTGACTAGATTGGATATTATTCTGGGTATGGATTGGATGACTCAACATAATGTTCTAATTGACTGCCGTAAGAAAGAGGTCATCTTTAGTGATTCCTCTCTATCTGCCATGGAAGTTGATGAGATATCAGATGTCAGCCAAATTCCAGTAGTTTGTGAGTTTCCGGAAGTCTTTTCTACAAAGATTCCCGGATTGCCTCCAAAAAGAGAAGTTGAGTTTGGTATTGATCTGAAGCCTGGTACTGGTCCAATTTCTATTGCACCTTACAGAATGGCGCCTCCGGAATTGGAAGAATTGAAGAAGCAATTGGAGGAGCTATTAGCAAAGAAACTCATCAGGCCGAGTGTATCACCATGGGGTGCTCCTATTCTTTTTGTCAAGAAGAAGGATGGTAGCCTCCGGATGTGCACCGATTACAGGCAGTTGAATGCAGTGACAGTAAAGAATAAATATCCGCTCCCTCGCATTGATGATTTGTTGGACCAGTTGAGGGGTGCAGCAGTGTTCTCTAAGATTGACCTCCGATCGGGATACCATCAAATCCGTATCCGTGAAGAGGACATTCCTAAAACTGCTTTCAGGACGCGATATGGGCATTTTGAGTATGTGGTGATGCCTTTTGGTTTAACCAATGCTCTTGCAATATTCATGGACTATATGAATAGGATCTTCATGCCTTATTTGGATTCTTTTTTCATAGTGTTCATTGATGACATCCTGATTTATTCTAAGAGTCCAAGTGAGCATGAGGAGCATTTGAGGATAGTGCTGCAAATCCTCAAAGAAAAGCAGTTGTATGCCAAGCTTTCTAAATGTAGCTTTTGGTTGGATGAAGTCCATTTTCTGGGACATGTGATTTCTGCACAGGGAGTTGCTGTGAATCCATCTAAGGTGGAAGCCGTGTTAAAGTGGGAGAGGCCCACAACAGTCACAGAAATCAGAAGTTTTCTGGGAATGGCAGGTTATTATCGAAGATTCATCGAAGGATTCTCCAAATTGGCTCTTACATTGACTATGCTGACTAGGAAAGATGTTCCTTATCAGTGGTCACAACAGTGTGAGAGCAGCTTTCTGGAGTTGAAGAAGAGGTTGACTAGTTCACCAGTTTTGATCTTGCCGGATCCGACCCAACCCTTTGATGTTTATTGTGATGCTTCAAAACAAGGTTTGGGTTGTGTGCTGATGCAGCAGGGCAAGGTTGTGGCTTAAGAATAGAACCTAGCCAAGGCATAAAACTTTCGGGGAATTTCTGATTGATTTTTATGCAAGTTTTGGGAAGAGAAACCATTAGTTGAGAAAGTGAGCAACGAGGGGATCACCTCACCTTGTCAAAAACCCATCCACTTTTGAAGTTCTCAAAGATTAGAAAGGTTTAGCCCTTACCAAGTAGACCCAAGGATCAGAACCAATCGAATAGAATCACCTTATCCTGACTGAAACTCTGAGTCTGAGTTTACCAGGATAACCCAAGTCTAAGTGGGGGAGCACACCGGGGTTAGAGTTTAAGATTGTGGAGATTTTGAGAAATCATTATCTTTATTATTGTGATTTTACTATTTGAAACTAAATGATTTTTCTTTTAAAAAACTTCAAATATTTTGTTAATTTTAAAAAGTTTTAAGCAAAACAATTGTGACAAAACCTCCCTCCATTCTTTTAAATGTTTTTCAAAGAGTGAATTTCAGGGACGAAATTCTTCTAAGTGGGGGAGAATTGTAACATCCTGGTTTTTACTAACCTAATAATTATACTTAAGAATATTTTGCGTATATGAAGTGATATATGAAAAACGATTTACAACTCTCTTCTTTGTATCTGTGTATATGAATATAATTATGTTGAACTAAAATATGTATACGTATAAGTGTTTGTAAACGTTTTCCTAGTGTATGTATATATTTGTATAAATACATTCCTTATGTAGGTATTGGTATTTGCATGTATGTGTATGAATATATATATATATATATATGTTTAGGTTGAGTTGGAGTATGTATATATGTGCTTGTGTGCATTCCTAAGTGTAAGTAATTGTAATTGCTTCCTTGTATGTATGTGTGTATTTGTTATGTGATCGCATCGTTAGGTTGTATAGGGAAGTATTCTAGAGTCGGTGGTTATAGTCGAAGGGTAATTGGTTTAGGCTTTAGATTGGTGTGGGTGCGATCGTGCAAGGAGGATATTGTGTAGGTTCGGGGATTACAGTGTTCCATAGCCCATATAAGTGCTTTTAGTGCTTTGACCTCGATAGAGTGAGTGGATAAAGGATCCTAGGATAGAGTTGAGTATAAGGATAAACCTTAGCGTCTATGTTCGGGAAATTCCTTCGACTCCCGTTTCGACTGAGTTCCGGAATCTAATAGGTGGGCAAGGCATTTGAGTTCATTCGACCCTGTTGGTTGTGCCTCGAGCATGATCGGTATTAGGGTTAAGTGGTTAGAGGGTTTGTCTTAAGTCAGTCGGGTTAGATCGAGTATTGAAGAAGAGGTTAAGTCTAGAATTCGGTTGTTAATTTGTTCTGTCTTTCCGTGTTATGATTTATGTGTTTATTATTATTAATTTATGATTGTGATGTTTGGTGTGTGTTAAGAGGTGTTTAGAAGGTGCTTAGAAAGTGGAATTATGATAGGATAAGTTAGTATGTGTGTTAGGAATGGCTCAGGACTCTTAGAATGCATGAAGGAAACGGAAACCTAGGCCATTAATCGATTAATAGGTCTATTAATCGATTAATTTTTGAGCAACATTCAGCCACTAATCGATTAAGGCTTAGCTTAATCGATTAGAATAAGTGGTACTATAACACCCTATAATTAATTACCCTTAATTCCCCTTATATAAAAATATGGGCATAAAAATTCCTTTTTAACTTATGAAAATCAACCGTCAAACGGACGGAGTTTCGTTTGTTTTTCGGACTTTTCTAAGTCTTCAACCTGATAAACACATTTATATAATATCAACTGTAGCCAGCAGGGCTCAAATATAAATATATATGCATCACATAGTTGCCCCATGGGCTCAAGAGTAAAACATCAGTATCAGTTTGTCAGAGTGCCAGCAAAATGCTAAGTATGTAAATCAAGAGGCCATAACAACAACCATGCCCAAAATAAATCATAAACCAAGCCCCAAATGAACTATGCTAAGCCTCACTCAAAAAGCATGTACAACACATATACATCAAAATAATACGGAGGCTTAGGTCCAAATAAATGCATCTAATTCCCATAACCCTACTCTCCCTGTGAGGGAGAGTACTCCTGCTCGGCCTGGTCAAGTGCAAGCTCTGCCTCAGTACCTATGGAAATAGTAAGGAGTGAGCATTACACATAAAATGGGGAAGCAGTTTCCAATTACGACATAATGCTATACAAAGCCCAACACATCTAACATTCAGATCACAACATATCAAAGTCCAACACATCGCTAATCATTCTCAAAATATTCATTGGTTTCACAATTCAATTATTCCCGCTTTGTTCTTAATCATTATTTTCATCAAGTCTTTTATTCTCTCTTCTTCCATTAAATTCGAATTTCTCTTTCACTTTGTCCCGACCACGACCTACTGCGTCCGCACTAACATACAGGTCACGACTTACTGCGTCCGGATATGTTTCTCTTTAATCTTATCCCGGTCACGACCTACTGCGTCCGCACCCACGTGCAGGTCACGTCTTACTGCGTCCGGATGTACTTCACTTTCATTTTATCCCGGTCACGACCTACTGCGTCCGCACCCACGTGCAGGTCACGTCTTACTACGTCCGGGTACATTTCGTTTTCATGGTTTATAACAACATCACCTCTTAATCATATTAACAAGCACCTTATTCTAGTAAACCACAACAATAAACACATATTATCAAATTATCACAATTATGTCTTATAATCCAATTAGCACAAATCAAGCATGTTATTATTATCATCACTATTATCCTTAATTCACAAATTCTAATTGTTGGCTACCCTATGGTGCAATATTCTAACTAGCAATTAATTCTTAGTACCCATTATATACGTATCGTAAACTATACCCCAGAGTATGGTAATACCCACTCCTTACCTCAAGTCCTTAGAGATAGGGAGATTTTAGCTTGCTCCAAAATTGAGCCTTTCCACCAAGGAATTATGACCCAGGGAGGAGGATAGAACCTAATATGGAACCATAATAAGAAAAAGTTAACATTCATGTCATGGGTCATGCCAAAACTCAAGAAAAGTGGGGCTTCCATGGCTTAGAACCAAAAACCACCATGAATGGATGAGAGAGAAAGGGGAGGACGAGATTTGAGAGAGAGAAAGAGGAGAACCCAACTTAAATACTTACTTGGAGATGAGAATAACAAGATTTGATGATGGAATGGGTGTGAAGTCACTTGCCTTTGCTTGATTTGTGAAGAAGCAAGTGGAGCCCTAGGGGGAGAAGAGGGAGTCGCACAAGAGAGGGAGAGAAGGAAGAGTGAGTGTGAATGAAGATGAGAGAGAGAGAGAGTTGTTGTTTTATGTGATTGGGGAAAAAGGAATGGCTAAGAATTAAAGCCTTAAAAAGAGATTCCTTTTTGTGAGATGGAGAGTGCACCACGTGCACTCCTTCTCTTTTTTTTTTGTACAAACCCCCCTAGTAATCGATTACCCTAGCCAGGTAATCGATTACCTCTTCAATGCAACATTTTATGACTTCCAATCTGAGGCCTTGTAATCGATTACTTGGCCATAAAGTAATCGATTACATCTTGATGCAACAATTTTAGTGTTTTCAGCAGAGGCTCAGTAATCGATTACTTTCCCAAGAGTACTCGATTACTCTTCAATGCAACATTTTGGTGCATTTTGGCTAAGATCCAGTAATCGATTAACTCACCAAAAATAATCGATTACTTTGCTGTTTTTCCATCTTCTCATGGTTTCTAACTCTAGAACATTTTCCTTAGCTCCCATACTCCTTAGGCTATGTTTGCTACACTAATTTCTATCTCTTAGTCTTATGAGTCTCATAAATCCATCTCAACTTAATACATTAAATTGCACAATTCACATTATATTAAGCATTTCAAATGGAGGATGTTACAATCCTCTCCCACTTACCCGAATTTCGTCCTCGAAATTCAGCTTTCTTCGAACAAATGGGGATGAGACTGCCTGATTTTGCTTTCTAACTCCCAAGTAACTTCTTCCACATTGTTCCTGCTCCATATAACTTTCACCAAGCTAATCTCCTTGCCTCTTAACTGTCTCACTTGCCTATCTTCAATCCTCACTGGCAACACCTCAAAGGTCAAATTCTCCTTCAAAGGCAATTCATCCAATGTTACCACATGAGTAGGATCATGAATGTATTTCCTTAGCTGTGAAACATGGAATACATCATGTAGCCTAGCTAAGTGAGGGGGAATAGCAATCCTGTAAGCTATCGGGCCAACCTTCTCCAAAATCTCATAAGGTCCAACAAACCGAGGAGTCAGTTTCTTGGACTAAATTGCCCTACCAATTCCTATAACCGAAGACACTCTTAGAAACACATGATCCCCAACATCAAATTCCAAAGGTCTCCTTCGCCTATCAGCATAATTCTTCTGGCGATCCTGGGAAGTTTTCATCTTGTTCTTGATCATTGTGATCTTCTCAGTTGTTTCTTTCACAATATCAGGACCTGTCAATAGATTCTCACCTATCTGGAACCAACACAGAGGCGTCCTACACTTTATTCCGTAGAGAGCCTCAAATGGTGCCATACCAATACTGGAGTGGAAACTGTTATTATAAGTAAACTCCATTAACGGCAATAACTGCTCCAAACTACTAGCCTGCTCCAGAACACATGCTCTCAACAAATCCTCTAGTGTCTGGATAGTACGCTCAGATTGTCCATCGGTTTGTGGATGGTAAGCCGTACTAAATTTTAGCTTAGTACCCAATGCCTGTTGAAGACTCTGCCAAAATCTAGACAGAAATCTCGGATCACGATCGGATACAATATTGGTAGGAATATCATGCAGCTTCACTATGTCCCTGATATACAACTGAGTCAACTTCTCTAGGGTATATTTGTAACACCCCACATTTTTCCCAAACGTGCGTAAACGATTTTCGTCAGAATAAACCCTGAGATTCTATTTTCAGAAAAATATTTTACGTGAGAAAGAAATAAAGTATTGATTTTCAAGGATTTTTATAAACAAAATGTTTTTATAGAAGAGAAGTGAATGATTTTGTTGATTTGATTTATAAGAAATGAGTTGTGATTTTATTTAAAAGGTGATTTTTATTTGAAATAGAGTTTTGGAATTGTTAACTTTGAAAATTCGTAACTTTTTAACTGTAACTCGGATTTTCACGATCTTTATATGAAAACGATCGTCTTAAAACGTAGAATTTAAAAATGTAACTTTTGGAATTTTCTAGGTTGATTTATAAAAATTTATTTCTGAGTTTGTGAAATACGAATTTTAGAAATTGTATTTTGAAGAAAATAAATTTATTGGTTTGGCTTGAATTTTTATGTGAGATGTGTTTGACTTGATGTGTGTTTCATGTATGATGCATGGAAATGGTTGTGTGAATGTGATTCCTTTGAATTAATTGCCTTGTTGTGTGAATTGATGATTTTGAATGAATATGCTAAGAAATAAAATGTAAATTGTAGGAATATATGTGTGTGATACGACTGTATATGTATGTGTGTGTATGTTGTACGTGTATGTGTATGTATGTATAATCTAGGATTATAATTTTCTAGAAGCTTGGTGAGTAAGTTAAAGCCATAACCATGAGGAAACTAAGTTATAACTAGAACCAAACTAAGTAACCAAACCCTAACTATTAGCCAACTAGTCCTTAAGCCTAAAGTGACCCCTAGTACCTAGCCTATTCTACCTTGTCCCCTTAAGTTTGATAAACATCACCCATGCAAATTTTTGTAAGCCCAAAACCGTCCCTCCCATTGTGTATGACCAAACCTAAACCTAAGGGCAAAAGAGGGATTCGTGAATTTGCTTATAAATACAAGAGGCCTTAGTTCATTTTCACTTCACCCATTTTCATTTCTTCATTCCACTCCAAACACAACTCTAAGGGCCTCATCAAACCCTTAGAGAGAAAAAGAAAAGAAAAAGAGAGAGAGAGAGAGGAAGTGTGGTCGTGAGGTTGAGGGAGGAAAAAGAAGGAGATCCAAGCTTGAACAAAGCCTTACCTTTGTCGATCAAGAGTATTAGGAGCTAGAGGATCAACTCTTTTCATGGTAGGACTTGGATATCAAAAAGAAGATTTGTAATAGTTTAGGTTTTTCCCTTTTTAGTTTGTAGATCTATCTTATTTCTTCTTGCATGCTTGTTTTTATAACTTGAAAGATGAGTTTATGTGTTATTATTCTTTGATCTTGGACTTTAAGGACTTAAAATAATTTGTAATATGTTAAGCTTTGTGTTTGATGTTTGGGTTGAATTTTCTTAAAGGATCTTGATGTTTTTCCAACTAAATCTTAAAGATCTAAAGAAAAACTAAGATTTTTGTAAAACCTAAAATAAATCCTTTGCATGTCTATTTTTCTTACTCTAAACCATGATCTATGTATGTTTATGTGATGATTTGATGAATAAACCCATGATCTAAGTTTGTTTATTTATAAAGTGAAATTATTTGGCTTTGCATGTTGAATCTTTTGTTAAACCATGATCTATGTGTATTTCTATGATTATTTGATGAATAAATTTATGATCTAGAATTGATTTGTGAAAAGTTCAAGTTTCTAGTCTTGCATGTTGGTTTAGTGATGTCCTTATTTGATCTAAATGTATGCATGTAATTATCTTTATTTGATGAATGAAAAATGTTTAGATCTTTGATTTGCATGTTATTTTCAAGCAAAAAGATTATGTTTTTCTTCCTCTATGTCATACGGTTTTTGAGAAAAAAATTAAAGTAACAAGTTTTAAATGATTTTCAAGTATAAACATGTTTTGATCTAGTATTTGAATTTTGTGCATGAGGTATTTTGGTGAAGGCCATTCGGCCATGTTTGATGAAAATGGAATTTATGCTTTTTGTCTTGTGAAAAGTTGATGCATGTATGTTTTGAGAATAGATCTAATGATTTCTAGAGCATGCATGTCGTTTTTAAAGATTTAAAGTGTCATCTTGATTTTTATCTAAAACTAAATGATGAACTTGAGTTTATTTTATGTATGTTAAAAATGTTTGAAAAAGATTTTGTTCCAATAATGTTGATGCATGTTTATGTGAATAAATGATGTAATGTGTTACTTTACATGACTTGATGTGGTTTATTGCTTTGAAAGTGGTCTTAAAAACTTGCATGATTTGATTTGATTTTTTTGTGATTTTTGTGTGTTGAAAAATGAATGAAAACCTTGTTTGGTGTATGTTGACATTCGGCCATCCTAGGATTAGGTAGGAAGCTATGTTTGTTCCTCATCTAGGATGCATGCATGATGAGACTAGTTGAATATAAGAAGCTTTAAAGTGTATGTGTGAAATAACCAAGTTTTACAAAGAAAATAAAATAAGTCTTTGGAGTAGTTTGTGGTTCAAATTGTTGCTTTGATTTTTGTAAAGAAAATGAATTAAAATTGTTAATTTTTCTCCTAGAGTGCTCATGGTTTTAGGTCCTCAAATAAAGAAAATGATTTCATGATTCTATGTTTTTATTTGTGCATTAAATCTTTGCAATATTATACATGTATAATTCGGCCAAAGCATGTGCATGTAGTTGGAAAATTGTCTTCATGAAATGACTTGTGATTATGGCTATGTTCTAGGTGCATAATGCTATGTGAAAGTGATGTGTGATTTCTTTTATCTTTTGATTTTAGAAATAAACAAGTTAATTTGATTTTGTGAAAAGGAATTTTTGTAATATAATCCAATGATTGCAAGTTTTAAATTTTATTAGTAATTAGAAAATAATAACCATGGTGATTCGATCCTTGGTGAATTAGTCACAAGGCCTAGTTTAAATTATTTTCTAAAGAGTAATTTAATTAATCTATTAAGATTATAATTTAATTGATGGTTTGGAATGATTGAAAATGTGACTTGCATTATATGTGTTTGTGAATGCTTTGAAACCTGTATGTACTATTTTTGTGCTGATTGAATGTGTTGAATTGAAATTGTTTTGGAATACTGTTTGTGAGTCTTAATTGGGAAAAATCTATGTTTGGATTTCAAAGAAATTGAAAAGTGTTTTATTTAAAAAGTATGACTTAAACAACTTAAATTAATTTGAAATTTTTAAATGACATTCTTTGATCGGTGTTTGATGATACTGTGAAGTTTGGAAATTTAATGAATCAACTTGATTTGGTTTTGGAATTTTACCTTCTTGAATTCTTGTGTCTTGAAAGGTTTTCAATGTGTATTTTCTTGGAATTTCACTTAATGATTGAAGACAATGGTTTTCTAACTGGAATGTTTTAAACTAAGAAGAATGGACTTTGTTTCGATGAAAAGATTATTTTAGTAGTGTTTTAAAAGTTTTCTTGAAAACCTTTTTATTAGAGATTTGATTTGGATTTAAAAACTTTCGGATATTGGCAATGTGTTTTCAAGAAAGGAATTGTTTCAAGTATTTTAAAAAAACGAAATTAAGAAATTTTGGAAATCGTTTCTAACGCACGGGAAAAATGTTTTAGTCGGGTGACGGACGAGAAAGACACGAGAGAGCTTGGGGAAGTTTTGGAGATCTTCATTATTTGAGGTGAGTGAGAGTGCTGTGATCCCGTAACGTGGTTGCTTGCAATCCGAATAGAGGGATTGTGAAAGTACTGAAAATTAGGTGATATAGATCTTTGTGTTAGGTGTTTATCTGTTCTATTTATGTGCTAAATGTTTATCTGTTGAGTATACTTTATTTTGTTTGGAAAATGTTTGATTACGTCTGAGTCGTGAAATGATAATAATGAAACTGTGAAAGTAATTATGAGAAATAATTGAGAAATAGATGAGTAATGATGTGATTGAAATTGAGGAAGGGATAAATCGTGAAACGAAAGAAAATAAATAGCGGAGTTTGAGAAAGAGTTGAGATAAAAAGAGGATGATAAGAAACACTCGATGAGGCGAGCGGAAGCGTGGTGGTGATGAGGAGAAAGACGCCAATGATACTGCTGAACAACAACTGAGGAGAGCGATGCTGATGGTGCTGTGGAACAACAATCGAGGAGAACGATGTTGATGGTGCTACTAAGTAACAGCTGAGGAGCAAGATGCTGCTGATGATGCTGCTGATCAATGATGATGAGGGAGATGCTGAGCATGAGCATATGAGAATAATGATAATGAGATGAAAGAGATTTGAGGCATGATGCCGTTAAGATTTTTGGGGAGTAGATTGCGATTAGTGGTCGGGTTTCATTGAAGGGATGCACTAAGGATGAACCGACTATTAGGATTAAGCCGCTAATTAAAACTCTCAAAACCTTAAAAGACTTTAAAAGACATTAACAAACGTGGTGAGGCATGAGTGTCGTATCGAAGTAGTGGAGAGGAAGGAACCATGGGTATCTGCAGATACTCAGGAGGAGATTGCATTAGGGGAGGACAATGACGGTGAAAACGTCAAGAAGTCTAGAGTACTTTCTAGGCAGAACAAACTCCACATGTGGTATACGAACGTGGTAGGGACTGGATCCAATGTCGTGGTAAGTTCTGCACCGGAACTAGAATTGTACTATCGCCCCCTAGATTGCAAATCTTGAACAGTGAGAGGGACTGGAACGGGGCATTTGTGATTGCCACTGAATAGTGTGCGTTGATGATATATGAAATGATATGATATGAATTGAATTGAATTAATTTGAGGCTGTAGTCCTCCTGGCTTGGAGCCAATTGATTGTGAGACAGCTGTCGTGCCCGCGTGGTAAAGGTCCTGTACTCCTGTTTGCTTCCGACTAGGCTGGGTGGATGACCGAGGAGATGTAGACGTGTGTGACTTCCTCAATGATGATTCCCCACATCATTGAGTGAACCGTAATGCTAAAACTTAAAAGATTGAGATAATCAAAAGAAAAGTACAGTAAAGATAATTAATAAATCTCGAGACGACGATTGAAGAAAGATTGGAAAAGATTTGTAAAGGTTCAAGAAGAAAAGCACAATGAATTTTGGAAGATTGAGAAAGTTGGGATGTAAGCGTAATGAATTATTTGGTTATGAGTGATGTTATTGATGTGTTTGGAATATTAGGATATGCTTTGTTATATGTGACTCATATATGCTATGTGTATAACATGTTATGTGATTGCATTAGGATAAATGTCTATGTTATGCTGTCTTAGTTATATTGTTCTGTTATATTATCTGTCTATCTTTATAATGAATCTACCCTGAGACCGCATGGTCAACCCGTTAGTGTTCGGAACACTGACTCTCTCCTACCATGTTGTCGTATCAGCCATTGCTGATATTGCAGAGGGTAAATGGCGTAACGTGTAGCGATCTACCTGTATCCCCTGCAAGGAGGAGCATGGAAGGTTGCCCCTGAAGATTGAATAAGGAGAGGCTTTGGATCGTGAGAAGGAGGAGAAGCAAGTACAAGACGATTCTCTGAATGAGACTCCTGAGACGGCTGATGATGACAACTCTGTTCGCGGTCTAAGAGCTTGGTCTGCCAAGATTTAGAGTTAGACGACGAGTCTTAGTGTGTTTGACTAGATGTTAGGTAATTCCCCTCGGAGCATGGTATTCCATTGTAAGTGCTTAGTTACCTTAGCTCTATCATACTGTATCCCGGCTAAAGTTTTATTAAGCATGGATGTTTTGAAACAAGTAAACGACCTACGTTTTAAATGATGTTTTGAAAACAAGTTTCAAAGTACGGTGTCCTGTGACATCTCGGTTTGGAACTTGAAAGGTTTTATGTAATGTGAGAACATTAGTTTTAAATGTAACCATGTTTTGAAAATCTAAATGTTCTCATGATTACGTAACACTTGTTTAAAAAAAATGGCCCTAAATTTCACTATATCTAATTTAAGTTGCTGTGGTTTTCAAGTTGCCGAATCGGGGTGTTACAATATTTCTTGTGAATCGGAATAAAATGAGCACACTTTGTGAGACGGTCCACAACCACCCAAACTGCATCACTTCTTGCAGCAGTCCTAGGTAGCCCCGTCACAAAGTCCATAGCTATACTATCCCACTTCCACTCCGGGATATCAAGTGATCGCAACGGACCACCAGGCTTTTGATGCTCAATCTTAACTTTCTGGCAAGTTAAACAATGAGATACATGATCTGCTACATCGGTCTTCAACTTTGGCCACCAATAAATCTTTTTCAAATCTTGGTACATCTTCGTTGCACCGGGGTGGAAATTCATTTTGGTTCGATGTGCTTCCCATAGGATATCCCTTCTAATTTCGAAGTCCATAGGAACACATATCCGGCCCCTAAACCGGATAATGCCATCAGAACCCTTCACAAAGTCGAGCTCTTCATTGCCCGATGCCCCTTCCAACAACTTTTGTAGCTCTTCATCATCGGCCTGTCTTTCTTTAATAATACCAATCAAATCATTAGTAACCTGCAACATTTCTAGAACAATACTATTCTCTTTCACTTTCACGTTCAAGTTGAGGTCACTGAATTCTTGGATTAGCTGCATCTCCTTCACCATTAAATTGCTGACATGCAAAGTCTTGCGACTTAGTGCATCAGCCACTACATTGGCCTTGCCCGGATGATACTGAAGACTGAAATCATAGTCCTTCAAAAATTCCATCCACCTTCTCTGCCTCATGTTCAACTCCTTTTGATCGAAGAGATAGCGAAGGCTTTTATGATCGCTAAAAACTTCAAACTTTGAGCCATACAAATAATGCCGCCAAATTTTTAAAGCGAACACTACCGCCGCCAACTCAAGATCATGAGTGGGATAGTTCTGCTCATGCTGTCTCAACTGCCTGGATGCATATGCTATGACTTGTCCTTGCTGCATCAGCACACAACCCAACCCTTGTTTTGAAGCATCACAATACACTACACAGGATTGAGTTGGATCCGGCAAAATCAACACCGGGGAACTAGTCAATCGCCTTTTTAACTCCTAGAAGCTATCTTCACATTCTGGGGACCATTCAAATGGAACACCTTTCCACGTAAGAGTAGTCAAGGGAAGGGCTAGCTTTGAAAACCCTTCAATAAACCTCCTATAATACCCAGCCATACCAAGAAAGCTTCTGATTTCAGTAATGGACTTGGGTCTCTCCCACTTAAGCACAGCTCCCACCTTAGAAGGATCAACGACAACACCCTTTTCAGAAATTACATGCCCCAGAAAGTGCACCTCATTCAACCAAAAGCTACATTTAGAGAATTTTGCATAAAGACTCTTGTCTTTGAGAACTTGAAGCACTGTTCTCAAATGCTCCTCATGCTCCTTCGGGCTCTTGGAATAAATGAGAATGTCATCTATAAAGACTATGACGAATGAATCCAAGTACGGCCTGAAGATTCTGTTCATATAATCCATGAAGATGGCAGGAGCATTCGTGAGGCCAAAAGGCATCACTACATATTCAAAGTGTCCATACCGGGTTCTAAAAGCAGTCTTGGGAATGTCCTCCTCTCAGATACGGATTTGATGATATCCAGATCGGAGGTCAATCTTTGAGAAAACTGCAGCTCCCCTAAGCTGATCCAACAAATCATCGATGCGTGGGAGCGGATACTTATTCTTCACTGTCACCGCATTCAACTGCCGATAATTAGTGCACATACGAACACTCTCATCTTTCTTTTTAACAAAGAGGATAGGAGCTCCCCACGGGGAAACACTTGGCCTTATAAACCCCTTGGCCAAAAGCTCCTCTAACTGCTTCTTCAACTCTTCAAACTCTGGAGGGGCCATTCTATAAGGTGCTTTAGATATCAGGCCGGCACCAGGCATAAGATTGATGCCAAATTCTACTTCTCTGGCTGGAGGTAATCCGGGAATTTCAGCAAGAGAAACATCCGAAAACTCACTGATGAGCATTTTATTTCCCATTATTCCTTGCATTATTTTACTCCTATTATTGATACTTGTTGCCTATTTGACATTGTTTAGCTTGATTTAGTGATTTAGAGTTTATTGGACTAATATTCTGAATATTGTTTAATTTGGGATTATTTAGCCTAATTAATTCTATTTCTATTTTCAGGTCATATTTGGCACAAGGGCTTTTTGGACATTTTGGGAATGAAGATTTAATGTTGGAAGAGAAGATATATGATGAAGTGAAGATTGTAATCTATCTTTAGGATTAGTTGAGATTTAGTTATATCTTTTAAGATTTAGATTTTATCTATAAGATATTTTTAGATTTAATTTAGAGATAAGCTTTCCTTAGGATTTGGGCCCATGATTTAGGCCCGTTTTGTGATTTAAAAAGCCAAATTCGTGTAAACCCTTGGGGAGACCTTCCATTCACATTTTTTTACATTCTCTCTCATAGAGAAGGCTTAGTTTTGCTCTCCAAGCTTGTGGTGGCTGCTAGGGTTTCTCTCTCTTCCCTTTCTACACGTTTTTTGGTATTTTTCTTCATGGAAGGCTAAACTCTTAGGTTAAATCCCTTTGGTAATGTATCACATACTCTTGAGGTTTTGTTCTTAATGCTATTTCATTTTTATTCACTGTTTTCATGCTTATTGATATGTTATGGTTCGCTTAGTTCCATTCTATAGAGATAATCCATGTGTATGAATGCTTAATTTATGCAAACTCGTAAAAACTCCATGCTTTGGCTTTTAATGCTTAATTAGAGGTTTGGGTTTTGGGGTGAGAATTGAATTTTCGCTTAGTATTTAGTTCTCACGAGTTGGACAGTGAAGAGGAAAGAAATTGATCTTTTGTGACCGATGATAGAGTTGTGAACGCGAGCCAAAGGGGTTTATCCGCTTTTCCTTATCTGTTTCTTCGTTTTGATTTAATTCTGTTTTGATTTCAATTATTCAATATTCAATATAAAAAAACCCCCCTGTTTTCTATGCATACTATGTGTTCGACCTTTTGCTTGATAAGATATTCCTTGGGAGACGACCTAGGAGTCACTTCCTAGTACTATACTTAAACTGTTTTTATTTGTATCGGGTACGGCCTCGATCAAATTTGGCGCCGTTGCCGGGGAATATCGGTTCTTGCCAAAGGTCATTAGTAGTTAGTTAGTGTCGTAGTTAGTATAGTTATTATAGTGTGTCCTTTCTGATTTAGTGTCTAGTAGTCAATTCTGATAACCGGTTGAAGTTGCACTGTTTGCTGTTTTGCTATTTTGTTGCAATTAGTGTATTTGATTGATTCTGTGGTTGCTAGTTCACATAGTTGTGGGTGGAATTTTTGCACGAAAATTTATATCCACACTACTTTTATCATATAAAAAGGTTTTGAGGCACCACGATCACTCAGATCACCACTGGTTGTGAGTTCCAGAAAAATTTTTCAAGTTTTAGCAGCACTTTCTTCAAATCGTCGCAACTTTTGACCCGTAACTCGGAATTTGACGAATTTTATATCAAATCGAAGGGAATTTTCTGAATAATCTGATTTGTCTGACTTCATCAGAAAAGTCCTTCGTCTGGATCCTGAAAAAGCCGTTTTACTATTTCTTTTTTATTTTACAAGTTTTATTTTCTTAGTTTTTGGTCTCTGATTTAATTGTTTGACTTGGTTCCCTTTTGAATTTTGTCCTCAAACTTTTTATGGTATGTTTTTATGATTTTAGGGTGCTGAAAAAAATAAAGAAAAAAATTTTAAAAAATAAAAAATTTTGTTGCCTACTTTGGTCATGTATATTAGTGACAGTTTGCTATGCTACA
This sequence comes from Crotalaria pallida, assembly GCA_037953625.1. Taxonomy (NCBI): domain Eukaryota; kingdom Viridiplantae; phylum Streptophyta; class Magnoliopsida; order Fabales; family Fabaceae; genus Crotalaria; species Crotalaria pallida. The sequence continues at coordinate 78,676,874 of CM075651.1, forward strand.
TGGTGTTCTGTTCAGTACATGACTAGGGGCAACCCAAGCTACTTTCATCCATATAACCCTGAAATTGATAGAACTTATCACAGACTAGTTAGACAAAATAGGAACCAGTCCATAAGTGAGTCTATTGAGTCTTTACATAGTGAGTCTGCTTCTTTTTCTTCTATTCCTATAAATTCTGATTCTTATTCTGATTATTCTGAAAATATGGCTCAACCTCCACCACGTGAGAGGACATTGAGGGAGCTAGCTGCACCTGATTTCACTATTGAAGATTTGTGCATCCAGTATCCCGATGACCCGTATGAGCTAAGGTCTGGACTAATTCATTTATTGCCCAAGTTTAATGGTCTTGCAGGTGAGGATCCTCATAAACATCTCAAGCAGTTCCATATTGTCTGTGCTACTATGAAACCACATGATGTGCAAGAGGATCATGTTTGTCTTAAGGCATTCCCACACTCCCTAGAGGGGCTAGCCAAGGATTGGTTGTACGATCTGGCCCCTGGTTCTATCACAGTCTGGGATGACCTGAAGAGGGCATTTTTGGAGAAATTCTTCCCTGCATGCAGAACAACAGCAATCCGAAAGGATATATCAGGCATCAGGCAACAAAGTGGAGAAAGTCTCTATGAGTATTGGGAGAGATTCAAGAGACTGTGTGCGAGCTGCCCCCACCATCAGATCTCAGAGCAGCTGCTTATTCAATATTTCTATGAAGGTCTCAACCTCATGGAGAGAAACATGCTTGATGCTGCAAGTGGTGGTGCCCTAGGAGACATGACACCTTTAGAAGCCAGAGTCAAGATTGAGAAGATGGCTTCCAATTGTCAACAATTCCATGCAAGGGGCAACAACGATGCAATCATAGTGAGAGGAGTGAATGATGTTGGCACAAGTTCTGGTAAGGTTGAGAAGCTTGAACAGAAGATAGATTCACTTACAACTTTGGTCACTCAATTGGCCATCAACCAGAAGAAGTTGTCTCTGCCTGCTAGATTATGTGGCATATGCACATCCGCTGAGCACCCCACAGATGCATGTCCTTTTGTGCAGCAGCAACCAACGACTGGTGCTGACCAACCTGAGGCATATGCCGCCAACATCTTCAACAGTAGAAATCAGTAGCCACAGAACTTTGATCTCTCTACCAACAGATACAACCCTGGTTGGAGGAACCATCCCAACCTGAGATGGTCTGATCAGCAGCAACCTTCACAGGTTCAATTTCAGAACAATTCTAGACCACCATATGTACCTCCTCCAGTCCAGCAACAGAGACAACAACAGGCTAATTCTGCACCACCAGCTAGGGATGGGAATGAGCCAGGCCGAGCCAGGCCTTAACAAAAACAAGCCTGGCCTGTGTTCCAAATTCAAGGCCCAAGCCTGTCTATGAGCTCGTCATAGGCTAAATTTGAAGCCTAAGCTCGGCCTATTTCAAAGCTTGGTCTGACCCATAAGCTCGCTTAAAAGCCTATTATTCAATAAAATTCTTACATTTAAGTACAAACATAGAAGTGCCTTATACTCTCAAATTATGTGAAAGAAATATAATAAAACGAACAGTAAACAACATCAAAACTCAAACTATATATCAACAGAAGTATTAGGATTTGTTGATGTGAGGGAGTGAAATTATTAGGATTTGTTTTTTATATGTTAGGATTAACTTTAATAAAGAGGGAAATGAATTATATTTTTATTTTTAATTATAATATTATATAGAATATATTAAAATTTTACTTTTGATTTAAATCACTAATAAAATATAATATATTAATATTTAAAAAATTAAATAGGCCGACCCAATGAGCTTAATAGGCTTTTTATAAAGCTCGGGCCTGACTTATTTAGATATTTAGGCTTTTCGAAAAGCTTAAACCTGACCTTTTTATTAAACGAGCCGAGCCGAGTCAGGCCTTATATGAGCCGAGCCATAGGCCCCCATGAGCCGGCCTGGCTCATTCCCACCCCTACCACCAGCTCCTAGTTCTGAGCAGCAGCCTTCATTGGAAGAGCTGATGAAACAGATGACCATGCAAAATCTCCAATTCCAACAGGAAACTAGAGCATCCATTCAAAGACAAGAGGCCTCCATTCAATCTTTGACCAATCAGATGGGACAGATGGCAACAGCAATCAACACTATGCAATCTCAGAATTCTAACAAGTTGCCATCCCAAACAGTGATCAATCCAAACCAGAATGTGAATGCCATTAGTCTAAGGTCAGGGAAGCAGATTGTCACATCCACGCCAGAATCTGACCTCAACAAAGATGATATAGTTTCAACCAACAAGAAGAGCCAAATGGTCGAGGATAGTGAGCACACAAGTACCAGAAAATCCAATCCAGCTCAGCCTTCCACAAGCACAACACCTGCTGCTGCCCAACAACCACCCCCCATTCCTCTTCCTTTCCCACCAAGGGGGGTGACTCAAAGCAAGAAAATGGAAGAGATTGACAAAGAGATACTTGACACATTCAGGAAGGTGGAAGTCAACATACCCCTTCTTGATGAAATCAAGCAAATTCCAAGGTATGCAAAGTTCTTGAAGGATCTATGCACACACAAACGGAAGCTCAAGGGCAATGAGAGGATCAACATGGGAAGAAATGTCTCTGCTCTTATAGGTAAACCCGTCCCTCATATTCCTGAAAAGTGTAAGGATCCTGGAACTTTCTCTGTGCCTTGTATCATAGGTAATACTAAATTTGAGAATGCTTTGCTAGATTTAGGAGCATCTATTAATGTTATGCCTATGTTTGTTTTCAAGTCTCTTTCACTTGGACCTCTTCAACCTACGGGTGTGGTTATTCATTTGGCAAATAGATCTACTGCCTACCCCGCAGGTTTGATAGAGGATGTCCTGGTTCGGGTTGAAGAGCTTATCTTTCCTGCTGATTTTTATATTCTTGATATGGAAGAGGACACCTCTCGTAGTGCTGTCCCTATCATATTAGGGAGACCATTTTTGAAAACAGCCCGAACCAAGATAGATGTGCATGCAGGTACACTTTCCATGGAATTTGATGACAGTGTGGTTCGATTCAATATTTTTGATGCTATGAAACATTTTTCTGATGACCACTCTGTTTTTCATGTTGACTTGATTGGTGATCTGATTGATGAGCATGTTCTAGACTTTTTGCATGATTATGATTTGCCATCTTTCACTAGCTCATTTACTTGTTCTGCATGTTCTGATTCCGAAATGTGCACTGCATGCATTGAAATTGACCAGTTTTTAAATTCTGCTACTGCATCTGTTGATTCATATGATATAGATTCAGATCATGCTAACCCCATTTCTGTTTTGCATGAGTCTAATTCACTTGTTCAGGTGCAGGCGGCAGAATCCAATTCTGCTGCTCCTTTAGTTCCATCTGTGATGCAGGCACCTTTATTGGACCTGAAGCCCCTTCCTCCTCATCTCAAATATGCTTACTTGGAGGCTGAGCAGAAACTTCCAGTGATCATCTCTACCTCCCTTTCTGTTGATCAAGAGAAGCAGCTGCTGGATGTGATTAGAGCAAACAAAAGGGCAATAGGATGGACTTTGGCAGACATACCTGGTATTAGCCCCTCCATGTGCATGCATCGGATTTTATTGGAGGATGGGGCTAAACCAGTGAGACAACCCCAGAGACGGTTGAACCCCCAGATTCTTGATGTGGTAAAGAAAGAGGTCACTAAGCTGCTGCAAGCTGGTATTATCTACCCCATTTCAGACAGCACTTGGGTAAGCCCGGTTCAAGTAGTTCCCAAGAAGTCTGGGGTGACAGTTGTCAAAAATGAAAAGGATGAGCTGATTCCCACTAGAGTGCAGAATAGTTGGAGAGTCTGCATTGATTATAGGAAGCTCAACCAGGCGACCCGCAAGGATCACTTTCCTCTTCCCTTCATTGATCAGATGTTGGAGCGCCTGGCAGGTAAATCTCACTATTGCTTCTTAGATGATTTCTCTGGTTATTTCCAAATCTGTATTGCACCAGAGGACCAACATAAGACCACATTTACCTGTCCTTTTGGTACATTTGCTTATAGGAAGATGCCTTTTGGCCTATGCAATGCTCCTGGCACTTTTCAAAGATGTATGATGAGTATTTTTAATGACTTACTTGAGCATTGCATAGAGGTCTTCATGGATGATTTTAGTGTATATGGTTCCTCTTTTGATGCATGTCTTGATAGTTTGTCTAAGGTGCTTAATAGGTGCATTGAGACTAACCTTGTCTTGAATTTTGAAAAATGTCATTTTATGGTAGAACAAGGCATAGTCTTAGGGCACATTATTTCGCATAAGGGCATAGAGGTTGACCCTGCTAAGCTGCATGTAATATCACATTTGCCTTACCCCTCTTGCGTGCGAGAGGTGCGTTCTTTTCTTGGCCATGCAGGTTTCTATCGAAGGTTTATTCAGAACTTTAGCAAGATAGCCCTTCCACTATCCAACTTGCTTCAAAAGGATACCACATTTGAGTTTGGAGACCAATGCAAGAAGGCATTTGATGAGCTAAAGAGAGCACTCACCACCACTCCCATCATCCAACCACCTGACTGGACTCTCCCATCAGAGCACCGTGCATATTGGGCTGTGAAGCAATGCAACTTAGCTCTTGATCAAGCGGGTGAGGAGAGGAAGCTGCAGTTGAGTGAGCTAGATGAGATCCGTTTGGAGGCCTATGAGAATTCCAAGTTCTACAAAGAGAAGACCAAGAAGCTCCATGATAGCTCAATTTGCAGAAAGGAGTTCTTGGTTGGTCAAAAAGTGTTGCTCTACAACTCTAGGCTTGGACTCATGAGTGGAAAGCTCCGCTCTAAATGGATTGGACCGTTTGTAGTCACCCAGGTGTTTCCTTATGGCACTATGGAGATCAAGAGTGAGTCCACAGACAAGAGCTTCAAAGTCAATGGCCACCGACTCAAGCCTTTCCTAACCTCTCCTACTTTGGATGATGCACCTGTGGAGGAAGCCTCATTGGTCGACCCCATTTTTTGACCCACCATGATTTCGGGAGTCTTCTTTTCTCCTTCCTTACTCTTTTTATTGCACTTGTCTATAGCTGTCTGATTCTGCTATTTATGTTCCATTGAGGACAATGTGTGATTTAAGTGTGGGGGGGAGAGTAGTTTAGGTTGCATATTTTTGCTTTGATTTTTTAGGTTTTGCTAAGTTTTGGGCATTTTCTTGCATGTTTTTGCTTCATTTTAGTAGAGTCTTGGTATCTTGTGTCTGAATTCATGCATTTCTGTGTGTAAAGTTGCTTTTGATAATTAAGAGGTGGTAACACTGTGATAGAATTGTCCCTTTTGTGAGGATTTGAGCCTTAATTGTGGGTGGATTGCTATATATGCCACCTAATTTTTCTTTCATGTGTGATTGTACTCTGGATTACTTGCACTCTAGAACTTGACTTGACTCTTGTTGATACTTGATATTCCCATGCACATTTTGAAATGATTTAGGCATTGTTTTTTTTCTTGAATAAGCCACTAGCCATATGAGCCTACCTTGAATGAATTTATCCTTTGATAGCCCCTTTGAGCCTTTATATCCCTTTTCTTTGTTCTTTAGCTCATTACAAGCCTATGACTGAAAAACCATGATTGTCCTAACCTTAGGGAATGTTGGAGCTTTGGAATTGTTTTGGGAATGGGTATTAAGTAAGCGAGGGTGCTTTGTTCTTCATCTCTTGTGAGTTCTGGGTTTTGCCTCTATGGTCGGTGATGTAATTATGGCTTTATCTCATTATGCCATTTTTGTTGTTTCTTCTTTCCTTTCGTTCATGAAGTTCTGCAATGAAAAAAAAAAATTGAAAAAATGAATGATGAAAAAAAAAAGAAAGAAAGAAGAAGAAGAAAAAAAAAATGGAATAAAAGGTTGATTGAGGCATGGAGGATTGGAATTAGAGGTTGTTGTTATGTTTACCATTTCATTCTGGGGTGGATTGTGCTTATTTTTTTTTTACTTGTTCCCCATTGCTCCTCTATTCCCTGGGTTTTAGCTACATTTCCCATATTTTTATCCTACCTTGTCCTTGGCCCCATTACAACCCTGAAAAGACCTTTTGATCTTAATGTGCATGTGTGTTGATTGTTGATGTTAGAGGCTTGTCAAGCCTATGGTTGTGTTTGTTTTTCATGATGTGCCTTGAGTGTAAACACTGATTAACCTTAAACACTTGAGTGTAAACACTATTGAGTGATCCTTGTGAGTTTCTATCATCTTTGTGACTACCCTCTTGATGTCATTGGTTTTCTTTGCATATTTGAAATAATTGGATGATGTTCATGGATGCTTTGATTCTTTGGTCCTTATTCTCTTCGTGTGCTCGATTTTGCCCATTTCTTTGCATTTCCTAGAATTCATTGTGAAGTATGTAATCTCTTAGGTTTGCATTCATTAGTTTTAGTAATCTTGTTACATGATTCACTTTGGTGCATATTGATTTTCTCAGTCCTAATTCTTAGTTTTGCCCAGGAGTGCAAAAGGATAAGTGTGGGGGTATTTGATGAGCATTTTATTTCCCATTATTCCTTGCATTATTTTACTCCTATTATTGATACTTGTTGCCTATTTGACATTGTTTAGCTTGATTTAGTGATTTAGAGTTTATTGGACTAATATTCTGAATATTGTTTAATTTGGGATTATTTAGCCTAATTAATTCTATTTCTATTTTCAGGTCATATTTGGCACAAGGGCTTTTTGGACATTTTGGGAATGAAGATTTAATGTTGGAAGAGAAGATATATGATGAAGTGAAGATTGTAATCTATCTTTAGGATTAGTTGAGATTTAGTTATATCTTTTAAGATTTAGATTTTATCTATAAGATATTTTTAGATTTAATTTAGAGATAAGCTTTCCTTAGGATTTGGGCCCATGATTTAGGCCCGTTTTGTGATTTAAAAAGCCAAATTCGTGTAAACCCTTGGGGAGACCTTCCATTCACATTTTTTTACATTCTCTCTCATAGAGAAGGCTTAGTTTTGCTCTCCATGCTTGTGGTGGCTGCTAGGGTTTCTCTCTCTTCCCTTTCTACACGTTTTTTGGTATTTTTCTTCATGGAAGGCTAAACTCTTAGGTTAAATCCCTTTGGTAATGTATCACATACTCTTGAGGTTTTGTTCTTAATGCTATTTCGTTTTTATTCACTGTTTTCATGCTTATTGATATGTTATGGTTCGCTTAGTTCCATTCTATAGAGATAATCCATGTGTATGAATGCTTAATTTATGCAAACTCGTAAAAACTCCATGCTTTGGCTTTTAATGCTTAATTAGAGGTTTGGGTTTTGGGGTGAGAATTGAATTTTCGCTTAGTATTTAGTTCTCACGAGTTGGACAGTGAAGAGGAAAGAAATTGATCTTTTGTGACCGATGATAGAGTTGTGAACGCGAGCCAAAGGGGTTTATCCGCTTTTCCTTATCTGTTTCTTCGTTTTGATTTAATTCTGTTTTGATTTCAATTATTCAATATTCAATATAAAAAAACCCCCCCTGTTTTCTATGCATACTATGTGTTCGACCTTTTGCTTGATAAGATATTCCTTGGGAGACGACCTCGGAGTCACTTCCTAGTACTATACTTAAACTGTTTTTATTTGTATCGGGTACGGCCTCGATCACTCACAAACCACTGGGATTTTATTGAGGTCTGATGCTTCCGCATCCTCCATAGCTGACACCGAGACCTGACAGTAGATTTGTAACACCTAAGTTTATTTACCCTTTTATACCCTTAATTAAAAATAGCGACTTGAAAATTTCATTTTAAACTTATAAATTGATTAGTAAAAACTCTTAGTTATTTTTAATTCATAAGAAAATCTCCCGTCAAACGGACGGAGTTTCGTTTGTTTTTAGGACTTTTCCAAAATTTCTGTTTTCCTGCAACCTGATAAATAACATATTTTCAAAGTTCAAAGCCAGCCGGGCTATTCACACACACACACATATATATATATATATATATATATATATATATATATATATCAGCTAGTGCATCTTCGTGCACGCATCAGAAACATGTTTAAAACAGCAGAATCTAGTCATCAGAGTTAGCGGAATATAAACAAGTTAGGAAAACAGTTTTTCCCCAAAATAGACCCCTTTCCCAAAAGGAGTCGTCCTGGGCCCCCAAAAAGCTATTTACATTTGTACACGACAAAAAGGATTCACATCATCGGGCCCAGGACATTCCCATGTCCTACATAATAATAAGTGACCTACGCTCCCTGTGAGGGAGAGTACTCCTGCTCGGCCTGATCTTGTGCAAACTCTTCCTCAGTACCTGTGGAGATAGTAAGGAGTGAGTATTACACATAAAATGGGGAGGCAGTTTCCAGATAAGACATAATGCAACACTAAGCCATACACATATAACAGTTCAATCACACAAAATAAGAGTCAATTCATCACAACTCAATTTCAAGTATTCATTAGTTTCTCAAGTCAATTTTATCTCATCATTCTCATGCATTAACCTCATAATGTCTTTCATTCTCATTTCATAATTTATAATCACATTTCTCAGTCGGTGTATTCCAGTCACGACTTTATTGCGTTCGCACCACATGCGCGATGACGACTTACCACGTCTGGATAACACTCCCGGTTAGAACCGGTTCGCATCACTAGGAATTTAACGCTCCTGCCAGGACTTTGGCACACCCAAGGGTCTCTCGCTCAACCAGGTCTCTATCTCACCCAAAAGGCTTCACCTGTTAAGCTATGCTATCATATAATTTTCCACATTCCAATTACACATTCAGTTATTTGAATTCATTCATTCTTCACATTCTCAACACATTCTATGTCTTTTATTTTGGCAGTGAATTAAGTCTTGGTGCATCGATGCCTAACAGGAATTTGGACCTAATGGGAATTTCATGCCTGGTTGAGAACGTAGCCCTTGGGAATTTGATACACCCGGCAGGGGCACCTAGTCTACCAATGCACCAATTCTCAATTCAACTGCACTTTCATTATTATTTACTTTATACATTATCATCATTCATTGCCTTGGATTTTAATCAACATAATATCTCAGTCATTTCACAAATCAAGCATTCAAATTATCAACAATTACCAAATATCAAGATGAAACATATCAACTTCAAAATAATTTCCCTAAGTCATAAATTCTATTTTAACAATTATTCTATATCATATCAACCTAAACTAACACAAAAATCTTAGTACCCATTATATGCATATTGTAAACTAAACCCCAGAGTACGGTAATACTCACTATAACCCACTCCTTACCTTAAATTAGCAAAGAGTAAATAGAACCTTAGTGAGCCCTAGCTCAAAATCTTGGAAACTTGAACTTCCTAAGTCTAGCTTGCCACCTCAATAAGGAAATGATGAAATGATGATAGAAAACCCTATTTGATAGAGCACAAGAGGAATGATCTTTGTCCTTGCCTTGGTTTGAGTTGGAAGGCATGAAACACAATCCCTATATAGCAAAAAGTGCAAGAATCCTAGGGTTTTAGAGCTCAATTTCTATGAGTCAAGGAAAGTTGAGATGGAGAGGAAAATAACTCATGGCACGAAGCTACTTACCCAAATCAATGGTGAAAAATTGAAAAACCAAGAAGAGTGAAGGTGGGAGTGATTCGTGAGAGCCAAGGGAGGAAGGAATGAGCTTTATTCCACTTCCATGGTGCAAGACTTGGTGGAGCTTGGTTGATTTTGGGTTGAAGTGCCCAAGAATCAAGTGTTTATGGTGGTTTGGTGATGGAAATGTGTTGGAGATGGAGAGAAAATGGATGAAGTTGATGGAGTTGTTTGGTGATGAAAGGTGGTGAAATGAGGTGTGTTTGGTGCCTTAATTTTTGCCTTGGTTCTGCTGGAAATCGTGTGGCTGAAATCCTTGACTTAGCCACCAAGTTCAATTTCAATGGACCAGATCTGTCCAGATCTGCGCCACGCGCCTGGGCGCATGCCAGGCTCGCCTGGGCGCACGATCAGCACCAGCACCAAGCTGGTGCATGGCTCATACGGTCAGCAGGAGTTTTGGCGCGCCAACATGCGATTTCTGGTGCAGCTGGTGCGATTTGCGCGCGCCTGAGCGCACGGAATGGTGCGCTTGAGCGAAAAAACTCCTGAGTTGGTGCACCAATAAACAGTGGTGCGCCTGGGCGTGCACCAGAATTTCCAAACTTCGATTCGCCGTAACTTTTTCGTTAACCGTCGGATCGAGCCCAAATTTTTAGACAAGCTTCTTCACCCCATAAAATTCACATCCAATGGTGGAATTTATTTTCTTAGCATCCTATAATAAATTTCTAATTTTCTCTTTTCGGTCGATTTCTAACATCTAAAACGCCGATTTAACTCCCGATCTCGCTTATTTGACTTTGCCCAAAGCCACAATTGCCTTCTATACAACTCCTAGGACTTATAATCACCACTCACATCTCTACCAAAATTCATTAAATCACTTTTCCTATTTTTCTAAGGTTTTTAATAATTATTTCATTTAAATAAAAGCTTAGGATGTTACAATTCTCTCCCACTTACCTGAATTTCATCCTCGAAATTCGTCGAACAATTGTGGATGAGACTGCCTGATCTTTTCCTCCAGTTCCCATGTAGCCTCCTCCACATTGTTCCTGATCCAAATCACTTTTACCAAAGAGATTTCCTTGCCTCTGAGCTGCTTCACCTGCCTGTCTTCAATTCTAACTGGCAGAACTTCGAAAGTCAAATTCTCCTTCAAAGGCAAATCGTCTAATGTAACCACATGCGAAGGATCATGGACGTATTTCCTTAATTGTGAAACATGAAACACGTCATGAAGCCTTGACAAATGAGGGGGTAACGCAATCCTGTACGCCACTGGGCTAACCTTCTCCAGAATCTCATAAGGCCCAACAAACCGAGGAGTTAACTTCCTGGATTTGATTGCCCTACCAATTCCTGTGATCGGAGACACTCTTAGGAACACATGATTTCCAACATCGAACTCCAAAGGTCTCCTTCGCCTATCTGCGTAACTCTTTTGGCGATCCTGCAAAGTTTTCATTTTGTTCTTGATCATTGTGACCTTCTCCGTTGTTTCTTTCACAATGTCAGGACCTGTCAACAGATTTTCACCTATCTGGAACCAACACAGAGGCGTCCTACACTTTATTCCGTAGAGAGCCTCGAATGGTGCCATACCGATACTGGAGCGAAAACTGTTGTTGTAAGTAAACTCCATCAAAGGTAGTAACTGCTCCCAACTACCAGCTTGTTCCAGTACACATGCTCTCAACAAATCCTCAAGTGTCTGGATAGTACGCTCCGATTGTCCGTCTGTCTGCGGATGGTAAGCCGTAGTAAATTTTAGCTTAGTACCCAATGCCTCCTGAAGACTCTGCCAAAATCTAGACAAAAATCTCGGATCGCGATCGGATACAATACTAGTAGGAACACCATGCAACTTCACTATGTCCCTGATGTACAACTGAGTCAACTTCTCAAGAGTGTACTTCTTATGAACAGGAATGAAATGAGCACACTTTGTCAGACGGTCTACAACCACCCAAACTGAATCACATCCTCCAACAGTCCTTGGTAAACCCGTCACAAAGTCCATAGCTATACTGTCCCATTTCCATTCCGGAATCTCAAGTGATCGCAAAGGACCACCAGGCTTTTGATGCTCAATCTTAACCTTCTGACAAGTTAAGCAATGAGACACGTGATCGGCCACATCTGTTTTCAACTTCGGCCACCAATAAATCCTTTTTAGATCTTGGTACATCTTTGTTGCACCAGGATGAAAATTCATCTTGGTTCGATGTGCTTCCCATAAGATATCTCTTCTAACTTCGAAATCCATAGGAACACATATCCGACCCCTAAATCGGATGATGCCATTAGAACCTTTCACAAAGTCGGGCTCTTCATTGCCTGATGCCCCTTCTAACAACTTTTGCAGCTCTACATCATCGGCTTGCCTTTCTTTAATAAGACTCATCAAGTCATTAGTAACCCGCAACATTTCAAGAACGATGCTCTTCTCTTTCACTTGCATGTTCAAGTTGAGGTCACTAAATTCTTGAATCAATTCCATCTCTTTCACCATCAGATTGCTGACATGCAAAGTCTTACGACTTAGTGCATCAGCCACTACATTGGCCTTGCCCGGATGATACTGAAGATCAAAGTCATAGTCTTTCAGAAATTCCATCCACCTCCTCTGTCTCATATTTAACTCTTTTTGATCGAAGAGATAGCGAAGACTTTTATGATCGCTAAAGACTTCGAACTTTGAACCATATAGATAATGCCTCCAGATTTTCAAAGCAAAAACTACTACCGCCAACTCAAGATCATGAGTGGGATAGTTCTGTTCATGCTGCCTCAATTGTCTGGATGCATAAGCTATGACTTGCCCTTGCTGCATCAACACACAACCCAACCCTTGCTTAGAAGCATCACAATACACCACGAAGGATTGAGTCGGGTCCGACAAAATTAACACTGGGGAACTAGTCAACCGTCTCTTCAACTCTTGGAAACTACCTTCACATTCCGGGGACCACTCAAACGGAACACCTTTCCGTGTAAGAGTCATCAATGGAAGAGCCAACTTAGAGAACCCTTCAATGAAGCTCCGATAATACCCAGCCATACCAAGAAAACTCCTGATCTCAGTAATGGACTTAGGTCTCTCCCACGTAAGTACCGCTTCCACCTTATAAGGATCAACAGCAACACCCTTCTCAGAAATGACATGCCCCAGAAACTCCACTTCATTCAACCAGAAACTACATTTAGAAAGCTTTGCATAAATCTGTTTGGATTTGAGAATTTGCAGCACTATTCTCAGATGCTCAGCATGCTCACTCGGACTCTTAGAATAGATTAGAATGTCGTCAATGAAGACTATGACAAAAGAATCCAAGTACGGCCTGAATATTCTGTTCATATAATCCATGAAGATAGCCGAAGCATTGGTGAGACCAAAGGACATAACCACATATTCAAAATGTCCATATCTCGACCTGAATGCCGTTTTAGGAATGTCCTCCTCTCGGATACGGATTTGATGGTATCCCGATCGAAGGTCAATCTTAGAAAATACAGCTGCTCCTCGCAATTGGTCCAACAAATCATCGATGCGAGGGAGAGGATATTTGTTTTTCACAGTCACCACATTCAATCGTCTATAATCGATGCACATTCGGAGACTTCCGTCCTTCTTTTTAACAAAAAGAATCGGAGCTCCCCAAGGTGACACGCTCGGTCTAATCAAACCCTTAGCCAAAAGCTCCTCTATCTCCTTTTTCAACTCTTCTAACTCCGGAGGTGCCATCCGGTACGGGGCTATAGAAATAGGACCTGCACCGGGCATCAGATCAATGCTAAACTCTACTTCTCTGTTTGGCGGTAATCCAGGAATCTCTGCAGGAAAGACTTCTGGAAATTCGCAGACTATCGGAATCTGATTGATCTCCGCCTCCTCATTCATCTCCAAGGCAGATAAAGAAAGATCACTGATAGTAATTGATTTCTGATGACAGTCAATCAGAACATGGTGCCGAGACATCCAGTCCATGCCCAGGATGATGTCAAGCTTAGTTAGAGGTAAACAGATTAGATTCACTTTGAATTCCCGCTCCAATACTCGAAGTGGGCAATCCAAAGACATAGTTGATGTGACTACAGAAGAATTTGTGGGTGTAGAAACAGATAATTTATAAGGCATTTCTATTGCAGACAACCCTAACTTCTTCATGCAATCGGAAGAAATAAATGAATGAGTAGCTCCGCAGTCAAAGAGAATACCACAAGGAATACTATTAACATAACTGGTACCTCTAATCAGTTCATCAACATCAGTAACCTCCTCGCCATCCAGAGTATACACCTTGCCCTTTCAAGTCACCCTGTTGTCACCAGCTTTCTGAACCTTAGCCACATTCACCTCCTTTTTAACTGCATTGTTAGGACAATTCATGCTCATGTGACCTGGCTGACCACATCTGAAACAGGTCACAACCCTTTTGCTCGGATCCAACTTCCAGCAATCTCCCCTGTGCTGTCTACCACAATGTGGACAAGTCGGAATAGGACCATAAGTACTCACTACCGGTCCTGATCTAGGCTGGGAGTAAGGACCTGGTCGCTGCACCGAACTCTTGCCCCTGACAGGACCTCCAGACTTCTGAACATTCTTGCTGCGTTTCTCAGCTGCACGTTGCTTGCGGCTCTTTTCATAAGTGCTGGTCATGTTGATCAGTTGAGACAAGTTGCTGATGTTCTGATATTCAAAAGCCATTTTGATCTCAGAACGCAGTCCGGTCTCAAACTTGATGCACTTTGTCCTCTCATCGGCATCCCTGTAACTCCCCGTATAACGGATTAGGTCCTCAAACCTAGCAGCATATTCTCCGACGCTCATATTTCCTTGCACGAGCTTCAGAAAAGTAATCTCCTTCTCTTTCCGAACGTCTTCCGGAAAGTACTTGCCCAGAAAACGACTCTTGAACAAGTCCCATGTAATCGCCTGATTGTCCGCCTCCAAACCCCTCCGCATTTGCTGCCACCAATGTTCCGCTTCACTAGTCAACATATACTGTGCTAGTAGAACCTTCTGTTCTTCCGGTGGTGCCATAGTGTTAAGAATCTTCTCGATCTCTTGCAACCATAACTGTGCACCATCGGGATTGAAACCACCATCGAACTTCTGCGGATCGTTCTTCCTGAACTGCGCCAACCAATCAATAGCCACTGGAGCTGGGGGTTGAGGAATCATTGCAGCTGCTGTTGCTGTTGCTGCTACTGCTGCAGCTGCGATGTTATTCCCCTGATCCTGTTGCATCTTAGCCATCTGCTCGAAAATAGCTCGGATCCCATCATTATCGATCCGTCTACCAGCCATTCTGTTTAGTCATGCACAAGGCCGACAGTTAATGCTTAATAGCATAGTTAACAGTATAAACATCCTATCGATAGACTCTATACTCTAAACTATAATTATCGATTACTCGCTCGGTAAGTAATCACTGGAGTAGCTCATAACTCTAAAGGCCGAGGGAAACTGCTCTGATACCATAAAATGTAACACCTAAGTTTATTTACCCTTAATTAAAAATAGCGACTTGAAAATTTCATTTTAAACTTATAAATTGATTAGTAAAAACTCTTAGTTATTTTTAATTCATAAGAAAATCTCCCGTCAAACGGACGGAGTTTCGTTTGTTTTTAGGACTTTTCCAAAATTTCTATTTTCCTGCAACCTGATAAATAACATATTTTCAAAGTTCAAAGCCAGCAGGGCTATTCACACACACACACACACACACACACATATATATATATATATATATATCAACTAGTGCATCTTCGTGCACGCATCAGAAACAAGTTTAAAACAGCAGAATCTAGTCATCAGAGTTAGCGGAATATAAACAAGTTAGGAAAACAGTTTTTTCCCAAAATAGACCCCTTTCCCAAAAGGAGTTGTCCTGGGCCCCCAAAAATCTATTTACATTTATACACGACAAAAAGGATTCACATCATCGGGCCCAGGACATTCCCATGTCCTACATAATAATAAGTGACCTACTCTCCCTGTGAGGGAGAGTACTCCTGCTCGGCCTGATCTTGTGCAAACTCTTCCTCAGTACCTGTAGAGATAGTAAGGAGTGAGTATTACACATAAAATGGGGAGGCAGTTTCCAGATAAGACATAATGCAACACTAAGCCATACACATATAACAGTTCAATCACACAAAATAAGAGTCAATTCATCACAACTCAATTTCAAGTATTCATTAGTTTCTCAAGTCAATTTTATCTCATCATTCTCATGCATTAACCTCATAATGTCTTTCATTCTCATTTCATAATTTATAATCACATTTCTCAGTCGGTGTATTCCAGTCACGACTTTATTGCGTTCGCACCACATGCGCGATGACGACTTACCACGTCTGGATAACACTCCCGGTTAGAACCGGTTCGCATCACTAGGAATTTAACGCTCCTGCCAGGACTTTGGCACACCCAAGGGTCTCTCGCTCAACCAGGTCTCTATCTCACCCAAAAGGCTTCACCTGTTAAGCTATGCTATCATATAATTTTCCACATTCCAATTACACATTCAGTTATTTGAATTCATTCACTCTTCACATTCTCAACACATTCTATGTCTTTTATTTTGGCAGTGAATTGAGTCTTGGTGCATCGATGCCTAACAGGAATTTGGACCTAATGGGAATTTCATGCCTGGTTGAGAACGTAGCCCTTGGGAATTTGATACACCCGGCAGGGGCACCTAGTCTACCAATGCACCAATTCTCAATTCAACTGCACCTTCATTATTATTTACTTTATACATTATCATCATTCATTGCCTTGGATTTTAATCAACATAATATCTCAGTCATTTCACAAATCAAGCATTCAAATTATCAACAATTACCAAATATCAAGATGAAACATATCAACTTCAAAATAATTTCCCTAAGTCATAAATTCTATTTTAACAATTATTCTATATCATATCAACCTAAACTAACACAAAAATCTTAGTACCCATTATATGCATATTGTAAACTAAACCCCAGAGTACGGTAATACTCACTATAACCCACTCCTTACCTTAAATTAGCAAAGAGTAAATAGAACCTTAGTGAGCCCTAGCTCAAAATCTTGGAAAATTGAACTTCCTAAGTCTAGCTTGCCACCTCAATAAGGAAATGATGAAATGATGATAGACAACCCTATTTGATAGAGCACAAGAGGAATGATCTTTGTCCTTGACTTGGTTTGAGTTGGAAGGCATGAAACACAATCCCTATATAGCAAAAAGTGCAAGAATCCTAGGGTTTTAGAGCTCAATTTCTATGAGTCAAGGAAAGTTGAGATGGAGAGGAAAATAACTCATGGCATGAAGCTACTTACCCAAATAAATGGTGAAAAATTGAAAAACCAAGAAGAGTGAAGGTGGGAGTGATTCATGAGAGCCAAGGGAGGAAGGAATGAGCTTTATTCCACTTCCATGGTGCAAGACTTGGTGGAGCTTGGTTGATTTTGGGTTGAAGTGCCCAAGAATCAAGTGTTTATGGTGGTTTGGTGATGGAAATGTGTTGGAGATGGAGAGAAAATGGATGAAGTTGATGGAGTTGTTTGGTGATGAAAGGTGGTGAAATGAGGTGTGTTTGGTGCCTTAATTTTTGCCTTGGTTCTGCTGGAAATCGTGTGGCTGAAATCCTTGACTTAGCCACCAAGTTCAATTTCAATGGACCAGATCTGTCCAGATCTGCGCCACGCGCCTGGGCGCATGCCAGGCTCGCCTGGGCGCACGATCAGCACCAGCACCAAGCTGGTGCATGGCTCATACGGTCAGCAGGAGTTTTGGCGCGCCAACACGCGATTTCTGGTGCAGCTGGTGCGATTTGCGCATGCCTGAGCGCACGGAATGGTGCGCCTGAGCGAAAAAGCTCCTGAGTTGGTGCACCAATAAACAGTGGTGCGCCTGGACGTGAACCGGTGCGCCTGGGCGTGCACCAGAATTTCCAAACTTTGATTCGCCGTAACTTTTTCGTTAACCGTCGGATCGGGCCCAAATTTTTAGACAAGC
This sequence comes from Crotalaria pallida, assembly GCA_037953625.1. Taxonomy (NCBI): domain Eukaryota; kingdom Viridiplantae; phylum Streptophyta; class Magnoliopsida; order Fabales; family Fabaceae; genus Crotalaria; species Crotalaria pallida. The sequence continues at coordinate 78,694,475 of CM075651.1, forward strand.
TTCTTCACTCCATAAACTTCACATCCAACGGTAGAATTTATTTTCTTAGCATCCTATAATAAATTTCTAATTTTCTATTTTCGGTCGATTTCTAACATCTAAAACGCCGATTTAACTCCTGATCTCGCTTATTTGACTTTGCCCAAAGCCACAATTGCCTTCTATACAACTCCTAGGACTTATAATCACCACTCACATCTCTACCAAAATTCATTAAATCACTATTCCTATTTTTCTAAGGTTTTTAATAATTATTTCATTTAAATAAAAGCTTAGGATGTTACAAGATTACTGACTTCTGACTGCAATCAAGTAGGACACGGTTTTGGGACATCCAGTCCATGCCTAGAATGATATCCAGCTTGGTTAAGGGAAAACATATTAAGTTCACTTTGAATTCCAGCTCCAATACTCGGAGTGGACAATCCAAACACATCAAGGATATGACCACAGCTGAATTAGTAGGGGTAGAAACAAACAACTTAAACGGCATCTCAACCGCAGATAGCTTTAATCTTTCCATGCAATTGAAAGAAATAAAAGAGTGTGTAGCTCCACAATCAAAGAGAATACCACATGCAATATCATTTATATGGCCAATACCTCGAATCAGCTCATCAGCATCAGTAACTTCCTCGCCATCCAGAGTATACACCTTGCCCTTCTGAATTACCCGGTTGTCACCAGCTTTCTGTACCTTGGCCACATTCACCTCCTTCTTAACTGCATTTCTGGGACAATTCATCATAATGTGACCCGACTGACCGCACTTGTAACAGATTATTCCCCCCTTGCTCGGATCCAATCTCCAGCAATCTCCCCTATGCTGCTCACCACAATGTGGACAAGTCGGAATAGGACCAAAGGTACTCACTACTTGGCCTGTTCTAGGCTGGGAGTAAGGACCTGGTCGCTGCACCGAACTCTTGCCCCTAATAGGACCTCCAGCCTTCTTTACATTTTTGTTTCTTTTCTCAGCTGCCCGTTGTTTCCGACTCTTTTCATAAGTACTGGTCATGTTGATCAATTGAGACAGGTTGGCGATGTTTTGATACTCAAAAGCCATTTTGATTTCAGAACGAAGTCCTGTTTCGAACTTGATGCACTTGGTCCTTTCATCAACATCTCGATAGCTCCCCGCATATTGGATCAGGTCTTCAAATCTAGCAGCATACTCACCAACGCTCATGTTTCCTTGTACTAGTAGTAGAAAGGTTATCTCCTTCTCTCTACGAACATCCTCAGGAAAGTATTTACCCAGAAAACGGGTCTTAAACAAATCCCAAGTGTTTGCCTGATTGTTCGCCTCCAAACCCCTCCGCATCTGTTGCCACCAGTGTTCCGCTTCACTAGTCAACATGTATTGTGCCAGCAGAACCTTCTGTTCAACCGGTGGTGCCATAGTATTCAGGATCTTTTCAATCTTTTGCAGCCAAAGTTGTGCCCCATCAGGGTTGAACCCTCCTTCGAACTTTAACGGTTCATTCTTTCTGAATCGTGCCAACCAATCAATCGCAACTGGAGCTGGTGGTTGAGGATTCATTGCTGCTACTGTTGCTGTTGTTGCTGCTGTGGCTGCTGCTGCTATGTTATTCCCCTGATTCTGTTGCATCTGTACCAGTTGTTCCAGAATAGCGCGGATCCCGTCATTATCGAGCCGTCTACCAGCCATACTGTTTAGTCACGGATAAGGCCGATAGTTAATGCTTAATGGAATAATTAATGGTATGAACATCCTATCAATAAATTCTAAACTCTAAACTATAATCATCGATTACTCGCTCGGTGAGTAATCACTGGAGTAGCTCATAACTCCAAAGGCCGAGGGAAACTGCTCTGATACCATAAATGTAACACCCTATAATTAATTACCCTTAATTCCCCTTATATAAAAATACGGGCATAAAAATTCCTTTTTAACTTATGAAAATCAACCGTCAAACGGACGGAGTTTTGTTTGTTTTTCGGACTTTTTTAAGTCTTCAACCTGATAAACACATTTATATAATATCAACAGTAGCCAGCAGGGCTCAAATATAAATATATATGCATCACATTGTTGCCCCATGGGCTCAAGAATAAAACATCAGTATCAGTTTGTCAGAGTGCCAGCAAAATGCTAAGTATGTAAATCAAGAGGCCATAACAACAACTATGCCCAAAATAAATCATAAACCAAGCCCCAAATGAACTATGCTAAGCCTCACTCAAAAAGCATGTACAACACATATACATCAAAATAATATGGAGGCTTAGGTCCAAATAAATGCATCTAATTCCCATAACCCTACTCTCCCTGTGAGGGAGAGTATTCCTGCTCGGCCTGGTCAAGTGCAAGCTCTGCCTCAGTACCTGTGGAAATAGAAAGGAGTGAGCATTACACATAAAATGGGGAAGCAGTTTCCAATTACGACATAATGCTATACTAAGCCCAACACATCTAACATTCAGATCACAACATATCAAAGTCCAACACATCGCTAATCATTCTCAAAATATTCATTGGTTTCACAATTCAATTATTCTCGCTTTGTTCTTAATCATTATTTTTATCAAGTCTTTTATTCTCTCTTCTTCCATTAAATTCGAATTTCTCTTTCACTTTGTCCCGGCCACGACCTACTGTGCCGCACTAACGTGCAGGTCACGAATTACTGCGTCCGGATATGTTTCTCTTTAATCTTATCCCAGTCACAACCTACTGCGTCCGCACCCACGTGCAGGTCACGTCTTACTCTGTCCGGATGTACTTCACTTTCATTTTATCCCGGTCACGACCTACTGCGTCCGCACCCACGTGCAGGTCACGTCTTACTGCGTCCGGGTACATTTCGTTTTCATGGTTTATAACAACATCACCTCTTAATCATATTAACAAGCACCTTATTCCAGTAAACCACAACAATAAACACTTATATTATCAAATTATCACAATTATGTCTTATAATCCAATTAGCACAAATCAAGCATGTTATTATTATCATCACTATTATCCTTAATTCACAAATTCTAATTGTTTGCTACCCTATGGTGCAATATTCTAACTAGCAATTAATTCTTAGTACCCATTATATATGTATCGTAAACTATATCCCAGAGTATGGTAATACCCACTAATACCCACTCCTTACCTCAAGTCCTTAGAGATAGGGAGATTTTAGCTTGCTCCAAAATTGAGCCTTTCCACCAAGGAATTATGACCAAGGGAGGAGGATAGAACCTAATATGGAACCATAATAAGAAAAAGTTAACATTCATGTCATGGGTCATGCCAAAACTCAAGAAAAGTGAGGCTTCCATGGCTTAGAACCAAAAACCACCATGAATGGATGAGAGAGAAAGGAGAGGACGGGATTTGAGAGAGAGAAAGAGGAGAACCCAACTTAAATACTTACTTGGAGATGAGAATAACAAGATTTGATCATGGAATGGGTGTGAAGTCACTTGCCTTTGCTTGATTTGTGAAGAAGCAAGTGGAGCCCTAGGGGGAGAAGAGGGAATCGCACAAGAGAGGGAGAGAAGGAAGAGTGAGTGTGAATGAAGATGAGAGAGAGAGAGTTGTTGTTTTATGTGATTGGGGAAAAAGGAATGGCTAAGAATTAAAGCCTTAAAAAGAGATTCCTTTTTGTGAGATGGAGAGTGCACCATGTGCACTCCTTCTCTTTTTCTTTTTTTTTTCTTTTTTTTTGTACAAACCCCCTAGTAATCGATTACCCTAGCCAGGTAATCGATTACCTCTTCAATGCAACATTTTATGACTTCCAATCTGAGGCCTTGTAATCGATTACTTGGCCATAAAGTAATCGATTACATCTTGATGCAACAATTTTAGTGTTTTCAGCTGAGGCTCAGTAATCGATTACTTTCCCAAGAGTAATCGATTACTCTTCAATGCAACATTTTGGTGCATTTTGGCTGAGAGCCAGTAATCGATTAACTCACCAAAAATAATCGATTACTTTGCTGTTTTTCCATCTTCTCATGGTTTCTAACTCTAGAACATTTTCCTTAGCTCCCATACTCCTTAGGCTATGTTTTCTACACTAATTCCTATCTCTTAGTCTTATGAGTCTCATAAATCCATCTCAACTTAATACATTAAATTGCACAATTCACATTATATTAAGCATTTCAAAATGAGGATGTTACAGGTACCTTCATGCACTAATCGATTAACTCATGTTTTAATCAATTAACCTAGTGCAACTAACAGGTGTTAATCGATTAACCAAAGTGGTTAATCGATTAACTATTGGAGAGTGCCCTAATGGCAATCGTATTTTCTCTTTTACATGTACTTATTTCATGTTTATGGATTATTACTATTAATAATAATGAGGCATTTCATTTATTATATTTATGCTTTAATTGTTTAATTAAAATAGATGTAATAAAGTCCTTAGGATTATAAGTTCAATGTCATAAGAATATCAAGTATATGACTTGATAGTGAGATCTTATTGATTGATAATTATCCTTAAAGATTCCCTAGTCGAGTATTATAGTTAATAAGGACAACTATAATACATCGAGACTAGTATGTGGTAGACTGATGACTGTATCTCACCGGTCATGGATATGGGATATCAAGTCTTCACGTAAGTACACATTGGGACAATTGTGTACTGGATTGACCCGCCATGAGAATGCTACATGGGTTATTAAGTGAGTGTCATAAGCGATTCTCATAGTGACAATGGTGTACATGGTCCTTCGACCTGAAGTCGCTACGGTTCCCAACATGAGGAATTATGTGCTTTCACGCAATCAAACGTCATCTTTAACCAGGTGATCATAACGGTTGTAGTCGGGTATATGACAAATCATGTAGAGGGATGTGAGTGACGTAGATGGGATTTGTCCTTCCTTGTCAATAGGAATTATATCTCTGGGCCCCTTGATTGAGTGAGACGGTGAAATGTATGGCCATACTCAAGACAGTCAATGTGAGATATTGACGAGACTTGTTTAGACACGTCTACTCAGGGATCAAGAAACCATAGGTTACACTATACATGGGTGACACGTTCCATGCCATGAGTGTAACTAAGATATTTGGACAAAGGGATTAAATTTACACATGATCATTGGTCACACTAAGGTTATGTCAGATCACAGACATTCCTGTCACTTGGGTAGCAATGACGTGTTGCTAGATACCGCTCATTGCTTGTAAACTTAAATGGGATTTTAACTTTACTGCCAACGTTACAGGAACCTATAGGGTCACACACTAAAAACATATAGATTGGAGATATAACATTTGATAAAAAAATACAATAGTTGTATTTTTATAAAATTTACGCCCGTGCGATGCACAGTATGACCGTGCGATGCATTCTGATATGTGCTGCCAAGCCCAGCCCGCTGGTCTAATACTATTATAAATAATAGTATTAGCCTTAGGGTTTTGGTACGTGTGAGACATAGAACGGCAACCCTAGCCGTCCATATCAGAGTGAGTGATACACTGAATCTCTCTCTTCTCCGCTAGCACTGAGAAGAGAGACGTGACTCCAATTGGGAATCTATTCGTGTGGATACCGATAGAGGCGTGACTACCTTGCTGCGCTCGTGATTGACGTGGATTGTTCGTGGACGATCTGACCAGCGCCGTTCTCCTCTTCGCATCAAGAGGTAAACGTTTTTCTATCTCGAATCATGCTCTCTCACATGGATCCTGTTCTGGAAATAGGGGATTTCGTTTTTTATTTTCCGCTGCGTATTCTATCCCTATTTCTAGCATTAACCACTATCAACTCAGACTTAAAACAAGATTTTCATGTGTTGTTTCTCATTGTTTCTCCTCTCCCATTCGAACCCTTCTTCTTCTCTCTCACCCAATCCTTCTCAATCACCCAAATTAATACCAAATAACACCAAATCATCAACCTATAATCATCCCCCATCAATTCCCCATCATTTCCCATCAACTATAACACCAATTTCATCTCTTTCTCTCAAATCCCTAATTCTCACTCAAAACCCTAACTCTCTCAATCCTCCTCATGGAGTTGGGTAATCATCAAAGAAAGCTAGGGAGTGTTTAAGGGCAAGGATTAGAAGACCAAGGAGCTAGGATTGGAGCTTGGTGCATGGGTTCCAATAAAACCCCAATTTCTCCTTTTCTCTTTAAGAGGTAAGGGGAGACTTTTTCCACACTTTGAGTTAGGGATAGTTAGAGTTTATAATAGGATTTGGGTTTAATAGTTAAGTTAGAGTATGGATAACAAAATAATAGGGGATTAGAATTGACTAGGGGTGTTTATTGTATTTTTGGTTAATTTTTATATTATTGAAAATGTTGATGTTAAATTCCTCTTTTGTATGTGAATAAAATTGGAAGTGAAGAACCCTAGGGAGTTGACTTATATTATTGCATTCTGAGACATACCTGAGTATGTCGACCGAAATACTTGTTCTTTGTTGATTTGTGAACTCCTGTTGTTTGTGATAGTTTGTCAAGCTACCTAAGTGCTAATTGTTTATAATTGTGAATAGGATAAGTGTTATGAGAGATTAATTTTGATACTGAGAGGCGTTGGAATTCTTAAAGGTTCATGGAATTGAAAATGAATATGAACGAAATGAATGGAAAGGGAATTGTAAACTAATTGTATTTTGTTATCTCTATCTTTGATTTGATTATTAGCCTCAAGTTTTTATTATGAACTTTATACTGTCCTTTTAATTCACTATGTTGTGAAAAGGTCTCACCCTTAGTGGTTAACATTTTAGGTACATGTTCAAGAAGCTTGAAGATCAGAGTGCGCAGCGGAACAAGTCGAAAGAAAGGAAATTGTGTATAAACTGTTTATATTGTAATTGGGTGCCCCACATTTTGTACAACTTAATTTGCAAATGAAACCTTTAAAGTTATCTGTTTTAATTTCAAACTCTGATTCATGTATTTTATTTAATAAAATAACTTTTAAAGTTCCTTGATTATTTCCAAAACTTTTATTTCTGTATATTTTATATTATAAAATTGGGGTGTTACAATATGGTATCAGAGCAGTTCTTCCTTTCGACCTGAGGGAAAGTAATCCCGATTCCGCTGCAAACGCTTTTATCTCAAGTTTCTTGAATAAAGGTGAGACTTATATTCAAGTGAAAATGTTAATGTTATGTGTTTGTTGTTTATGTTTGATGCTATTATTGAGCATAATTAAAGTTGAATGTGCATGATGGTTGCTAAATGTTTTGGCGAATAAGTGTGTGCATATTTGAAATGTGATTGTGGCATCATATGGCCACATGTCTTAGGTTAGAAAACCCTCTCAATGAATCTATATAAATAAAGGATGAATGATTAATACCCCTAAAACGAACTAGAAACACGTGCATTCAAGGAGTAAGGCGGACCTTAGGAGTACGGGGAAAAACATACGTCGTTTACGATTGATGAAGGCAAAATTAACTAGATTGTGTTATTGAAACAATCGCTGAGAATTGTTGTGGAAAACTTTGATCCTGCAAAGGACACAGGTTCGCTACCCGTGTTGGGGATTGGTTTTATGCAACCACAATAATTCTGTCAGTTGCTTTGGCTTTTCGTGGCCAGTTGAGGGTGATTTTTGCTAAAGCCAATTTGGACAAATCAAACCAAATTGCATGAGGGACCTTCCGGAGTGGAGGTGAAGTGCTGTGCAAACTGGTGAGCGAGGGACCTTCCTAAGTGGAGGTGAAGCACCCAACTAGGGGTTGAGAAATGCTTACTCCTGGCCGGTTTTCCCCAGAGTGGAGGGGCAAGTGGGTGAGGAAAAAGTGAAATTGTTATAAAAGTGGTACATTGCATGAAGAACCCTCCTGCGGGGTGAACGTGAAGTGCAATGTACATAAAGTTAAATTGTTATAAAAGTGGACATTGTATGAAGAACCCTCCTTTGGGGAGAATGTGAAGTACAATGTCAATAAAGTTATAAAGTTAAAAAGTGGTACATTGTGTGAAGAACCCTCCTTCGGGGAGAATGTGAAGCACAAGGTACAAGAGGGAGAAGTGTCATTGCATTACATTGCATTGCATTAAAAAGTAAAAGTGTTACAAAGTGAAAAGTAAAGGAAAATGAAATGCTACTGCATTTGTATCGCACTGCATTGCATTTGCATCGCATTGCATTTGCATCATATTTAGAATATTGGTTTATGCATCATCAACATTAGTTGATGATTTATGATGATAATTATGTATACGAATAGTTACAAAAGGAATAAGAGTGTATATATAGAGTGTTCAAGGTTATGAGAAAATAGAATGGGTTTATGTTTGCAAAAGGGGAAAACTAACAGTTAATAAATGAAGAAAATGTTTATGTGGATGATAAAAATTGAATCTTGTAAGTGTTCCCCGTTTGCAAACCACAAACCTAAGTGGTATTAGGTGAATGGTTGAAAGTAAGAGTGTTTTAAGTATTAGGATAATGTAAAGCTAAAGTTTTATACAAAGGAAATCCGAATAATGCCAAGGCAATTGAAACTGTAGTACGGGAATTCATTGGATTGCGAGGGCTACTACCACCGATTTAATGTAGTGTTGGAATTGGCCAATCCGACATTACATTTACCGGGAGGTGAAGTCGTCGAAATCTAGGAGTTCAATCTAGGAGTTCGTGCACTACTATGAAGTAGTAAACGATTTTCTTGGTATAAAACCTTAGTGCCCAATTGTTTGTTGTTGTTCTTTCTTTGCCTGACTATGTGTAATTGTGTATATCTTGAATGTATGTTTGTGGAGTCATGTGGTGTCAAAGTAATTGGACGATGATTGGAAATGGAACCGCCTGAATTAAAGGAGTTATGACTTTGATACTAATACAACCAAGTGATTAAATTCACATTGATTAGATTAGTATCAAAGAAAACGAAAAGAATGTTTAAATTAAACTAACAGACGATTCCATTGCTAATCTTGATTCGAGTAGTTGTGACACCAAGAGTGAAGTAGAAATCGAGAACTAATCGATCGGACTCAAACCGCCGAACCATTCCAAATGAAAATATGCAAGAATAAAAGGAACTTTTTACCTAAGTTGGGAAGCGGTTCGAATTCAACCAGAAGGTCCTCCAAATGTGTTTGGATGGGGACTAATTTAGTGTCAGAGTAAGCGAACAAAGATTGGGAGTGGAACCATGAAAATCAAATAATTTATTTTCGTGATTCTAATCTAGCCGAGTGACTTTAGTTGGCATCGGTTAGACCAAAATCCAAGAAAAACCATAACAACGTTTATATTGAACTTGTGGTTGGTTTCCACTACTAAACTGAGTCCGATAACTTCAACACTAAACGAAAGTCAAGTGTGGAGTGCTATCAGTTGAACTTAAACCCTGAATGGTAATAATTAAATTTATGAATGGCAAAGGGCTTTATGTAAGCAGAACCAGGGATTTAAGTTCAATTGGGAGGTTGGTATAAGTGTATATTTACGTATATAGGTTGATTTTGTCATTTTAATGGTGGTGTTGCATGGTTGTTGTTATGTGTGTAACATCCTAAAAATTAATAATAATAATATAATAAACTTATAAAATAATATAAATATTTATTTAGGAATAGGATTAAGTAGTAGAGATTGTATAAGGGTAGTGAGGTGATAGGAAGCATAGGCCGACCTAGTTTGTAAGTTTTGGGCCTCGGACCGACCTCAGCCGAACTAAAGAACTAAATAGGAACAAAACACGAAATCTATTGTCAGCTTGGATTGGTCGAGCTCATCGTTCATTTCATTGTTTAGCCGGCCGAGCTAAATAGGGTCAGACGCGGAACCTGTTGTCAAGCCGAACTAGCCGACCTCAGCGCACCTCACGTCCGTATCCGAGATGGAAGCTCAGACTACTGATCCGACATACCTAGCCGACGTGTCCTAGCCGACACGTCCTAGCTCCTCCATGACAGCTCATGTTGAGCTGTTGGCCCTTTGGGTTTCGTGCCATCCGTACTATGTACTATCCCTCACTTTATGTCACTATCATTGCTTTATGTCCCTTTCAAAGTACTATTCATGGCTTCCTTTGGAAGCCAATGAATCCTAGCCACTCATTCTAGCTTCCCAATGAAGCCTCCAATGTGGACCACACAAATGTCCCCCCTAATAGAATAAAAGAAAGCCCAAACACCACATAACACACTTTGCATCCTCACTTTCTCTTCCTCCTTCGTCTCTCTCTCCCTCATTCTCTTCTCTGAAAGTCCAGCAACAACAACCCAACATATCTTCTTTCTCTCTTCCACTCACGAACCTCCCTCTCTTCCATCAAGTCTCACCGGTTGGAGACCCTCCTCCCTTCTCTCCGTTCTTTTCCGTTTTGGACGCTTCCCTGGGCCGGCGTGGTGGTGGCAGCAAAGAGCTGGACCGTGGTGGTGTGGTGGTGGCAGCAAGGAGGAAAAGGATCCAAGGGGTGTGAAGCTCACAAGGTCAAGCATCAAGGAAGCCATTCTCAAACTCTCAACTCTTATCTCTCACGGTTTGAGGTAAGGAGTGAGTGTTACCTCTACTTGAGTTTGGGTTTCTAGGGTGTTCATAAAGGATACTAAGAGTGGGTGTAGATTAGGGAATGGATATAGGTTAATGTTAGAAAGGAAAGGTAAAAAGGGTAAAAGGGACCAATGAATTAAATAAAAACATGAATGTTAGGTGAAGAAGGAATATTATTATTTTGGTTATATGCTTATATTTACATGATGGACTGGTTAAATGCTTTATTTATGTTGTTGTTGTGTTATAAGTGTTTATTAGCTTTGATATTTGTTATTTGTATCTGTGGCCGAGTTGAGAGAGGGCGAGAATGGGTATGAGGAAATGGTAGATATGGAAAGTAGGGAAGATAGAGTAATGAGTCTGATAACGAGAAAGATTAAGTGGTTGAGCCGAGAGAGGTCGAGCTAAATAGATGGTTAGAAAGATTAAGAGGTTGAGCCGAGAGAGGCCGAGCTAAGAAAATAATGAGGTTAATGTAAAGAGGAATAATTTAAAGGGTTGAGCCGAGGTGGGCCGAACTAAAAGAGATGGTTAATAAGATAAGAGGAATTAAAGAGAAATGGTTGTGTGATCGGGTCATAGCAGACGCGTACTGGGTGCGTGCATTGATCGCGTCAGACGCATACTGGATATGTGCAGCTGTAAGACGGGTACTGGGTACTCGCAGTTATGGACTCTCCTTAACCCCATAGAATGATCGGCGGTGGTGCTCCTGGTCATAGCAGACGCGTACTGGGTGCGTGCATTGATTGCGTAAGACGAATACTGGTTATGTGCAGCTGTAAGACGAGTACTGGGTACTCGTAGTTATGGACACTCCGACATCCGACCTTAAATGGTGTAAGACATGCACTGGGTGTATGCATCCGAGAAGAGTAAAAGATTGTAAGCTATGTTAAAGTGGAATAATGAGTAATGAATCCGAGATAGAGGTGGTAGTCCGAGGTAAGAGAGTAGTGGCTGATGTGAGCCGAGCTAAGTGTGATTGCATGATGTGAGCCGAGCTAAGGGTGATTGTTTGAGGTGAGCCGAGCAAGATGAGATTGTACGATGTGAACCGAGCTAATTGATATTACATGCATGTGACATATGGTTTGATTACTTGTTATTTATGTGCTATTTGACTACTTGTGTTTGGCTTTGTAGTTCGGTATGGCATGTTAGAAACTGCTTATTTAAGTTCTGTGTAATGCTCACCTCCTTGCCATTTTTCAGGTACTGAGTCCGAGCAGACGCAGTCCCCGGCCGAGCAGGTTCACTCTCCCTCACAGGGAGAGTAAGACATTTAGAGTCGGATAATTAGTGGGGTCTCGGCCAGTTGGGCCGAGCTAAAACATTTCTTTTGTATTCTTGTATCCTGGCTGTCCGAGCTGAATGTAATGAACTTTATGCTTTTCTGCTTGATGTATTAAGTCTTCCGCTTTATAACTCTGATGATTTGGTGTTAATGAAAAGAGATATTATTTTGGCAATTATCATATTCTTTTTAAAAGAAATTTTAAATCCTAATTTCCGGGTTTAAGGGTAATTATTATATAGGGTGTTACATTTTTGGTATCAGAGCAGTTTCCCTCGGCTTTTGGAGTGTGGACTCGCATCTCTAACGGTTACTCACCAAGAGAGTAATAAGGAAATAGTGTCAAGTTCTATAAGTAGTTGCTTAGGTTTATAGTTATAGACTCCTATGTAGTTATGCACTAAGTTATGTAGATGTCTGCATCAACAGAATCCTTTGTTACCACATGGTAGCAACATGGAAAATCAGTTTTCCATTCTCATGCTAGCAGTTCGGCTATTGATCGTAAGATCAACTCCCCAGCAGATTCTTTAAAATCCAAGCCGTATGATATCTGCTTTCAAGAAGGGCAAACTTCTGCAATGGGTAAGTTTAGGTCGACTACTGAAAACAAGGAGCAACACGTGGGGGTACAAGTTGGTGAGAAGGAGAGTATAATGTTGAGGCCGGGAATGATCCTTCTGAAGCAGCACTTGGCTCATGAAGAACAGGTAGACGTAATAAAGAACTGTCGTGAGATGGGCCTAAGTCCTGGAGGTTTCTATCAACCAGGCTTTACAAGTGGAGCCAGACTCTGACTGAAAATGATGTGCCTCGGCTTAGACTGGAATCCTCAAACCCGAGCGTATGGACACAAAAGGGTAATTGATGGAAGCGAACCACCCGATATTCCTGACCATTTCATTCGGCTGGTTATGGGAGCAATGCAAGAAGCACAATCTTTGATTGAGAAAGAATGCGGTGCAAGCGAAGTGGAGGGCATACTCCCTTCCATGTCCCCTGATGTCTGCATTGTCAATTTCTATGAAGAAAATGGAAAGCTTGGTCTTCATCAGGACCGTGACGAAAGTGTTGGAAGCCTGCAAAGAGGGATACCCGTAGTATCATTCTGCATTGGTGACTCGGCTGAGTTTCTCTATGGAGACCAGAGGGATCCAAGGAGGGCAGAAAGAATTATCTGGGGGTCAGGCGATGTACTAATATTCGGTGGCGAGTCTCGTCACATTTTTCATGGTGTGTCGGCAATCATACCAGAAACAGCCCCAGAAGGATTACTCAATGATACAGGACTTCGCCCTGGACGTCTCAACCTTACATTCCGACAATATCAGTTTCCTGGCCCGCACCTTTGAGGTCTACGGTACAACTACTCAGGGAAATCCGGGCCAAACCAGAAAAAGGTACGGGACGATCCAAAAGTTAGATAAACATTTTAGGTACTTTCAATCTGCATCTCTATTAAGTTTCAGTGTAGAGTACCCTAAATCAGTTCTCTTGGAATTTTAAATTCCTAATCCTGTATTTCTAGGTGTTGTGGAACCTAATAAATACTCATCTTCAATCCAATCTTGAGTACCATCTAGTTATGAGACTGTAACAAGAGACTTAACCATAAACCTTGTGATAGTGTCATCCTTTAATAGTGTAAGGTCAGGATTGGTCATCCTTTCCCTTGCATCTGTTAAAAGATAAGGCTATCATTCAATAACGCAATGATGTACAGTTGATGAATGCGGGATTGGGACTGACCAACTCGGTCTTCGCGTTTATTGACATGCTATATTATTGCAATTATCTAGTTGAAATCCGACTAAAACATCTAAGAATTCTAACCCTGTCGAAAACCCGATTGAAACTTTAATCCTATAGGATCTTTACTAAGGCGCATAAACAGTGATTCGCATAGAAAATTCGAAACAACCCCAATAATAACGATTAGCAGCCAACTGAACCCCAGTCTTGTTTCTTTCCTCTGGCTCCTCACAAGTGAGAACATTTCCTCCATTGGTTATGGTACCTCGCAGTAGGTTTGTGACCCTGAATATTTGAGTTGTCTTCTTTCCTGAAAAGCATGAATTTCTTATGGATCCCAAAGTACTCGGATCCTTTGTTAATCGCTAAAGTATAGGAAGTTCGTTTCCTCGGTCATGTGATATTCGAGCACGGTGTTGCGATTGATCCCTCCAAGGTGGAAGCTGTGCTCAAGTGGGAGAGACCCAACTCGGTAATCGAGATCAGGAGTTTAGTGACCTTAACCTCGGCGTACAGAAGAAGGAAAATAGTGTTGTACTGGAGGTGCTGCAAGTAACCAATGACTTCGTGGGTTTCATCAAGGAAAGACAGGCTGCCGACCTAGAACTCCTGAAGCTACTAGAAAGAGCAGGAGACAAGGATGAACCCGACTTCTCTAAGGGACCCGATGGTCTCGTACGATTTCGGGGCCGAGTTTGCATTCCCATGGACTTTGAAGTCCGAAGAGAGTTGATGGGAGAGGCTCATAAAACGAAGATGAGTCTTCATCCGGGAGCCACAAAGATGTACCAGGATCTGAAGAGGTTGTTTTGGTGGTCGAAGTTGAAGACCGATGTGGCAGATTATGTGTCTCGGTGTTTGACATGCCAGAAGGCCAAGATCGAGCATCAGACTCTTGAGGACTTGCTGAGGACATGCGTGCTTGAGCAGTCGGAAAGTTGGGAAGCACTTTTGCCCTTGGTCGAGTTTACTTACAACAACAGTTTCCATTCAAGTATCGGAATGGCTCCTTTCGAAGAATAGTATGGATGGAAATGTCGGACGCCGTTATGCTGGTTCCAGATAGGAGAAAAACTTGTTGATTGGTCTTGACATTGTGCATGAGACAACTGAGAAGATCCGAATGATACAACTAAAGATGAAAGCAGCACAGGATCGACAGAAGAGCTATGCCGACAAGAGAAGAAAACCCTTGAACTTCATTGAGGGAGATCATGTATTCCTTCGGGTGTCCCCTGTAACCAGTATCAGCCGAGCTATAAAGTCAAAGAAGCTGACCCTAGGTTTGTCGGACCATACCAGATATCGGAGAAGCTCGGACCAGTAGCTTACAGAATTGTTCTACCTCCGCACTTGTCTAAACTCCATGATGTGTTCCATGTCTCGCAACTTAGGAGATACATTCATGGTCCCTCGCACGTGATAATAGTGGACGAGCTGCCGCTAAAAGACAACCTGACCTTCGAAGTTCTTCCAGTCCGAGTTGAGGACAAACAAGTCAGACGGCTCAGAGGGAAGGAAATCTATTTGATCAAGGTCGTCTGGAATCGGAATGATGTGGAGGAAGCTACTTGGGAACTCGAGGAGAAGATGAAGCAGTCATATCCGCAACTGTTCAAGGTCGACTAAATTTCGAGGATGAAATTTCTGTAAGTGGGAGAGGAATGTAACATCCTAAAAATTAATAATAATAATATAATAAACTTATAAAATAATATAAATATTTATTTAGGAATAGGATTAAGTAGTAGAGATTGTATAAGGGTAGTGAGGTGATAGGAAGCATAGGCCGACCTAGTTTGTAAGTTTTGGGCCTCGGAACGACCTCAGCCGAGCTAAAGAACTAAATAGGAACAAAACGCGAAGTCTATTGTCAGCTTGGATTGGCCGAGCTCATCGTTCATTGCATTGTTTAGCCGGCCGAGCTAAATAGGGTCAGACGCGGAACCTGTTGTCAAGCCGAACTAGCCGACCTCAGCGCACCTCACGTCCGTATCCGAGATGGAAGCTCGGACTATTGATCCGACATACCTAGCCGACGTGTCCTAGCCGACACATCCTAGCTCCTCCGTGAGAGCTCATGTTGAGCTGTTGGCCCTTTGGGTTTTGTGCCATCCGTACTGTCGTGTCTGGGACACGATGTATTAGATGCTCCCCTAGCTCTAAGGTATAGAGAGACCCAAGAACTAGTGGATAGACTGAAGTTAGTGTATGATTATCTAGGTATACTAGAGGTCCAGTTGGGACAACTAGGGTTTCCCTAATCACAGTGTGTGCAGTTGTGCAATTAGGGAGAGAGAGAACGTACCTGAGCCCCTAGCTGGAGACAGCTATTTATAGGGGGAGCGGTGTTGTACCCTATGGGCCTGTACGGAGGTCCAGTAGGGCTGACGTGTCCCTTTATAGGATAAGGGATGAGTCATTCATCCTTATCCTGTTAGCGGTTAGTCTTATCTGGTTAGCGAGCTAGGCTCACGCGCCCTTAGCTTGGACTCTTCAAGGGAAGAGGTCCCTGTGCTCGGTCCAGAGTCGCTAGGGTGGGTCCTATGGCATGCGCTCGGCCCAAAGATGTGTGACCTGGTAGAATGAGTATTCTGGTCGGCCGAGGGTGTTTTAGGGTAGACCGAGGGTCGGTCTACCACATAAGCCCCCCAGCTTGGTAAGACTTTTTGAGTCTTGAGCCGAGCTGAGAGTTCTTCGTATGTAACCTTCAAGGTGCCGAGGGTTAAGCTCGGTAGGGGATAACGAGTTCAGGACAGCTCACGCTGCCTCGCTATCCCATTGATTGACTGAAAGGACGTTTGGATGTCCTTCTCCTGACACGTGCTGCCGTGTGTCAGAGGGGTCATGATGGTGCATGTTGCCTTTTGGGTTTTCGAAATGTTTCATTCCAGTAATTGCGCGCCTTGTGGCTTTTTCGTGGCTCGATGTAGGCTTTTGGGCTTTTGTGATTAAGCCCAAATTTTCAAACGTGGGGGGAAGTAACCCCCTCAAGTACTCTTCTTTCCCCCTTTTTTCATACTTTCCTTCAAACTCAGACTTCTGACATTCCTCTTCTCTCTGAAATTCGTCTCCTTGGCTTTTGGATTATAATTTCTCTACTCCATTACTCTTCTGTTCTTGATTCCCCAGTTCGTTCGTGCCAGTTCTCATCTTCAAATCTCAGGTATTTTGATTTTCTTCTTCTGTTCCTGTTTTTCGTTTTTCTTTCCTTCTCTGCTGAACCGTATTCTCCATAGGTTCTGGGTTTTTGGTTGAAGATTTTGTTTCTGTGTTTGCTAGTTTTCTGGGTTTATTTCTGGGTAAGTTAGATTTCATTATGAGTATCAATTGGCTTCAGTATGAGGAGTGGTCTAGGATTCTGGGTTTGAGTGATCTTGAGGATTCTACCTCTTCTTCTTCTTCTTCTTCCGATCTGGAGGTGCTGGACTCCCTGCCCTCACCTTTCCGCCATCGCATGGCAGATCCGATGGCGGAAGTACCATTATCAGTAGATTACCCTCGGAATTCCGAGGAGGAGGAAAGTAGGAAACTGCTGTATCGTGCGGCGGAAGAGCGGGCCCAACTATCCCGCCGCCCTTCGAACCGTTCCTGGGAGAAACCCTTCTGGGGAAAAGCTATTAGGGTTAGGGGAAGGTGTAGTAGGCTCGGCTATAGGACTAATAAACCTAGGGTTAGGTTGTTTAAAAATTTTGATTTTATAGACTCTGACGCCGAGTATTCCCTTTCCCCAGGTATGGTTCGAAGGTGCATCACACATCCTCAGGAGTTCCTTGTGCCTCCGAACTCTGGAGATTATGACTGGGTTGACTTGGAGGTGCTTGGAACCCCGTCAGCTTTGGTCAACAGCAATCTAAGTCACATCCGAGCCCACATACTCCCCTACCCCACGGATAAAACTGGGACGTCTTATGTAATAAGTTCACCGGCAACCAACGACCGAGTATGCACGGCGATCGCCGCGGATCGTAAAGATTTTTTCATGTATGAAGAAGTTGTCATTCGGCTGGGGGTGAAGTTGCCCTTCACTGAAATAGAAATAGAGCTGTTGCTTCGGTTACGCTTGGCTCCTACTCAACTACACCCTAGTGGTTGGGCCTTCATTCGAGCCTTTCAAAAGTTTTGCGAAGCTCAAAAGTTGACTTGCTCGCTCCGAGCGTTTCTATGGTTGTATATACCGCAAGTGAACATCTTTGAGAAGGGGTCGCACAAGAGATTGTGGGTGCCGTTGAAAGCACGCAACGGACATGCACTCTTTGATAAATTCATAGATTCATGGAAGACTTTTAAGCCTTTATACTTTAAGTATCAATTCGTCGGAAATGGGGACTGTTGGTTTATGGAGGGTGATCAACCTCGGTTTCCGTTGTCTTGGTCGCCCGATTTTCTTAACCGCAACCCCAAACTTTACCAGTATCAATATGAGTCCGAGCTATCGGTAGCCGAGAGGATCACTTGTGATACCTTCTTTTCCTATCTTAGGCGGAATGGTCCAGTAGATATCAGGAAGATCATTCTTTTTCCCCAAGAGCTTATAAAAGCCGAGCTTGGTACATATATATTATTATTTTTTAACGTTTGGATTCTTGGTTTTGCAGAAAAAATGGCTAAGGAAAACAAGGTTGTTGCTCGTATAAAGGAGCTTGCTAAAGCAAAGGCGGCTGCTGGGTCAACTGGTTCTCGGAGTGGAGACATGTCCTCGGAAGCCACTCGCTCGGTGACTGTTGCCGAAACTTGTCCCTCCGAGGTCGAGGTGGTGCAGGTTGTTCAACCTGGACCGACTGAGGGGGGGGGGGAAATAGCTACTGGAATCCCGTTGGTGCAAGTGGAAGAAAAGGGGGATGAAGAGGATCGGGTGCCTCTTGCCAAAAGGGCTAAGTTGGATAAAGGCAAAGGCAAGGCTGTGGAGGTGGTGAAGACGAAGGTTGCCGACCTTCAAAGGACCAATCTGTGGTTCGATATGTCTGACCCGGACGAGGAGAGTGTTTGGGCTAGGAAGCTAAATGAGAAATTCGTCGGCTTGGTTTATACGCCAAACGATGAAAAAAGGCTATCGGATCAGACGGCAAGCACCTTAAGGTGCCATTGTGACCTTTTGGGCCGAAACATGCTGAGGGCTGCCAGTTATATGTTTCATTTAAGCAAAAATGCTGAAGACATCAGTGCCACCCTCTCGTCGGCTGAGAAAGAGAAGAGGAAAGCTGCTGCTGAAACTAAAAATCTGCTAAGTCAAATCAAGCAAAGTGAGGTAAATCTCCTAGCCCTGACAGAGGCTAATGCCGAGCTTCAAAAAAGATTTGATGCTTCTGAGAGAGCTCGGGAGACTGCTCAAAAGGCCCTGGAGGATACGGCGGGAAAGGATGCCGAGAAAGGTCGGTTGCTGCAAGCGGCCCAAGCAAAGTTGACTGAATATCAGCAAAGGCTTACCGAACTTGAAGGTGTTGAGGGTCGTTTGACGAGTTCGGAGGCGGAAGTGACTAGGTTACAAGGGGAACTGGCCGAAGCTCAGAAGGAGCTGATCAAAATTCGTCGGAAGGCTTTGAAGCATAAGGTGCTGGCTTGCAAGAACCACTTCAACTGGGATCATGGTGCTGTTGACTCTTTTGTGAATGCTGTGAAACAGTTAATGCTCTTGAACCCTGGAATCCGAGTGGTTGGGGCTAGCCCATACTATGGGGTTGATGGTGATCGGATGATCGATTATCGTGATGATGCTGAAGTGGATTTATCAGCACCCAACCTGTCGAACCCCCTGGAGTTGGAGCAAAGCGAAGAAGATTTTGATGGGTCATCCATTGCCTTGTCCGAAGACGAGGGTTAACTCCTTTGAGATGTATTTTGCTGTGTAATTTTGTAATTTGAACTTGTTTAGATTTCCTTTTGCAATATTGTTCTGTAAGAAGTGAAACTTATTCTGTTCTTCATGATCTAACATTGTGTTTTATCTCGTTATAAACTGTTGTTTAGATTTCGAATCTCCGACCTATGGCCTAGGTGGGATCCTCGGTCCTCGGCACTACGAAACTTTTTTTAGTTTTTGGCCGGGCATCTTATTAAAGTACTTGCAATTGTTAGTTTATATGTCCTTGTTAGAAGGTCATGTATAAACACCCAAGTTCGCCTCGGTGGCGAGCCGAGGGGAAATGGATAGTACGTTAACAGTAAGAGAGTATGAGAGATAATTGAAACGAAAAAAACTTCATTTTAATTTCCTTGATCCGTTTGTAAACAGGAGTCAAATACAAAGGATAACTAAGATCGAATTTAAGATAAATGACAGAAATTTTAAATGACAGAATTTTAAATAACAGAATTTTGAAGCCAGGGTTGTAGCTTTATAGAAAGCGCTGTGATTCCTACTTAGCTATAATAGGGCTTAAGCTTGGTGGCATTCCAAGAGTTGTTCAACTGTTGCTCGGATAGTGTTTCCAGTCTGTAGGCCCCCGAGCCTGTCTTTGAGATGACTCGGTACGGACCTTCCCAGTTCCTTGCCAACTTCCCTTCTCTTGAATTTTTCAGTCCAATGTCCGCTCGTCTAAGGACCAGGTCCCCCACAGCAAAGCTCCTCGGAACCACCCATTTGTTGTATTCTCGGGACTGCCTTTCCTTAGCTTTTTTCTCTCGGTTCGAGGCTATAGATCGGATTTCCTCGCTGAGGGTTAGCTCTTCCTTTAGCAAATCTTCATTTACCTCTATTGGTCGCTCGGATATACGAAAGGTAGGGATCCGAGTTTCAATAGGTAGCAAGGCCTCACAACCGTAGGTCAGTCGGAATGAAGTTTCTCCTGTTGAGGTGTGTATGGTCGTTCTGATTGACCATAATACCTCGGGAAGGAGGTCTGCCCATGATCCCTGGGCATCCAACAATCTTTTCTTCAAACCGTCAATGATGGTTTTATTCGCAGCTTCAGCCTGCCCGTTGGTTTGTGGATGCTCGACTGATGAGAAGTGGTGGGTGATATGGAAGTGGTTGACAAGTTCCTGGAAAACCTTAGCAGTGAATTGGGTACCGTTGTCGGTGACCAGGGTGTGTGGCACACCGAAGCGGGTGATGACTTGTCTGAGAAAGAACTTCTGAATCTTGGCGGAAGAGATTGTAGCCAATGCCTCGACCTATATCCACTTTGTGAATTAATCAACAACAACTACTACAAACTTCAGTTGCCCCGGAGCTGTTTTGAATTTCCCAATGATGTCCATACCCCACTGCTAGAAGGGCCATGGTGCGATCATTGAGTGAAGCTCCGTCGGGGGACGTTGGAACACCTTTCCATGGAGCTGACAGGATTCGCATTTTTTAACATGTTCCGAGGCATCGCTGAGGAGTGTAGGCCAGTAGTAGCCCGCTCGGAGCACTTTGCGAGCCAATGCCTTCGCACCCACATGGTGGCTCGAGATTCCTTCATGAACCTCGGCCAGTACCAGATCAGCTTCCGCTCGGTCCAGACACCTTAGCATTGGGGAGTCTATTCCCCGTTTGTACAAAATGTCGCCGACCATGGTGTATTGAGCCGCTTGCCTGACTATCTTCTTTCCTTGGGAGGGGTCGGTAGGTAGGATTTGGAACTGGAGATACTGCTTAATGGGGTCCATCCAGCTGGTGGTCAAAGATATAGCTAAGATAACACTCGGCTGGTGAACAGTTTCTTGGACTAGGGTTTTGTTGTTCTCGGGTCCTTTAGTACTGGCGAGCTTTGACAGGATATCTGCTCGGCTGTTAGAAGACCTAGGGATGTGGGTGATAGAGAATTGGGGGAAAAGATCTGTGAGAGTTTTGACTTGTTCTAGATATTTCTGAAGGATTGGTTCTTTGGCTTGGAACTCACCTTTGACTTGAGATACAACTAGCTGGGAATCACTGAAAACTTCAATTTCTAACGCCCCCATTTGATGGGCCATTCGCAAGCCGGCTATCACCGCCTCGTATTCTGCTTGGTTGTTCGAGGTGGGGAAGTCGAACTTGAGGGAGTACTCCACACAAATGCCTGCTGTGTTTTCAAGGATTATCCCTGCTCCTGCCCCCTTATTGTGGCTGGAGCCATCAACATAAATTTTCCATGGTTGGGAGGGGTTGGAATAAGTAGAATCTGATAGCTCTGAAACAAAATCTGCTAAAATCTGGGACTTGAGAGTTTTCCTTGGCTCGTAGGTGATGTCGAACTCTGATAGTTCAACAGACCACGAGACCATCCTTCCAGCCAAGTCAGGTCGGTTGAGAACCTGCCTGATCGGCTGAGTTGTTCTGAGTACTACGGGGTGGTTCTGAAAGTACTGCCGGAGCCTCCTAGCAGCAACTACCAAAGCAAAGGCGAGTTTTTCAATTTTGGAATATCTTATCTCAGGCCCTTGGAGGGCCTTGCTGACAAAGTAGATGGGACGCTCGGTTCCTGAGTCGTCTCTGACCAAGACCGAGCTAATAGATGTTTCACTTAGGGACAAATACAAAAACAAAGTTTCCCCTTCCCGAGGACTGGTGAGGACGGGAGGGGCTGAGAGGTATTGCTTGAGCTCTGTAAACGCCTGTTCACAAGAGTCGTTCCAATGAAAATTCTTGTTTTTTCTGAGTAATTGGTACCATGGTAAAGCTTTCTTGGCTACTTGAGGGAGAAATCTGGAGAGGGCTGCCATCCGACCAGTTAGCCTCTGAACTTCTTTGACATTAGATGGGCTGTGCATGTTCAGAATAGCTTGACATTTCTCCGGGTTGGCCTCGATACCCCTCTCCGCGAGCATGAAACCTAAAAAGGCCCCGGCTGGGACCCCAAAAGTACACTTATCGGGGTTCAGGCGCATGTTGAATTTTATGATTCTACCCAAAATAGCCACGAGGTCCCGAGGATGGTCCTCCTTCTTCTTACTCTTTGCTATCATATCATCAATGTACACCTCGAGAGTAGGTCCGATCATTCCCGAGAAGACCTTGTTCATCATACGCTGGTAGGTTGCGCCAGCGTTTTTCGACCCGAAAGGCATTACCGTGTAGCAGTAAGTTGCCCTTTCAGTGATGAAGGCCGTTTTCTCCTGATCAGGAGGGTACATCGGGATTTGATTATATCCCGAGTATGCATCCATGAAAGATAGGAGTTGGTAGCCAGATGAGTTGTCCACTAGTTTGTCGATGATGGGGAGGGGGTACTGGTCCTTTGGGCATGCTTTGTTCAAATCGGTATAGTCGACGCACATGTGCCACTTCCCATTCGATTTCTTGACCAGAACGGTGTTGGAGAGCCACTCCGAGTAGCTAACCTCCCTTATGAACCCGGCGGAAAGGAGCTCTGATACCTTCTCCTCTATCACTGTAGCCTTTTCGGTGCCAACCCTTCTCTTCTTCTAGGCGACCGGTTTGGCGGTCGGATGAACGCTGAGCCGATGACAGATCAAGTTCGGATCAATCCCCGGCATGTCTGCCGAGGTCCAAGCGAAAAGATCTTTGTTCTTCTTTAAAAGCTCGAGCATTTCTGCTCGTATTTCTTCTGGAAGGTTGGTTCCTAGTTTCACTCTTCTGTCTGGTAGTTTTTCATCTAAAACAATGAACTCCCACTCTCCTTCAGGGGTCGGTCTTGAATCATCCAAATCGGACCTAACATCTAGGTCCGTCAAGAGTACACTTCCCTTGTTCAAACTTAACTTCGGCTGAATTTCTTCTGGAATCTTGATCTTTGCCAAACTGGCATTGTAACACAGTCGAGCCTTCTCCTGCTCGGCTCGGATGGTAACTACAGTCCTGTCAGTGCCTTCAAACTTCATAGCCAGAGGACAGTTGAAACGACCGCGCCGAAGGCCTGCAAGCATGTCCTGCCAAGGATGGCATTGTATGCCGACGGGCAATCGACGACGAGGAACTTGATAATCTCGGTTCTCGCCGAGGGGTGGTTCCCAAGGGTCACTGGCAGTTGGATGTGTCCTTTGGGAACCACTGCATCTCCAGTAAAGCTGATCAGCTTTCCCTCGAAAGGGGTCAGGTCCGAGGTTTTTAATTTTAGTGCTTCGAAAAGGTTCAGGAACATGATATCTGCCGAGCTACCCTGATCGACGAATACCCTGGCAACCTCATAGTTACCGATCAATGCAGTGATGACCATAGGGTCGTTATGACCCGGGATCACCCCTTCAAGATCATCATCAGAAAAGCAAATGGGAATACTTTTTGTGGCTCTCTTTCGGATTGGATGGTTGTGAACTGCAAGGACTTGATTGATGTATTTCTTTCTATCGGACCGTTTCTTTCCTCCTCCCGCAAAACCTCCAGCAATGGTGTTGACTCGCAGGTTTTGCGGGGATTGATCCGTCGTGGCTACCTCTACCATGGCCACTCTCTGCTGGTTGGTTGGTTGTTGTTGGTTGGTGTTTTGATCGGCCTGCCTGGTTGACGAACGGCCATTCCTGTCTGGGGATGGAGTTCTTCTTCGAGTATGTCGGTCAAGTGCTTCCAGGACATACTGCTGTAACTTGCCGTCCCTGATTAACTGCTTGATCACATCCCTGAGCCAAGTGCATTCATCTGTAGTGTGCCCATACCCACCATGATACGAGCAAAATTTGGAGCGATCCTGTCGCTGACTTCTCTTCAAGGGGGGTGGTCTTTCTATTGCTCGGAGGTCAGTCTGCATTGCTTCCTGCAGAATTTGGCTTCTTGGAACTGTGAGAGGGGTGTATTGCTCGAATTTCCCTCGGGAAGGTCCAAATCTCCTCTCCCCTCGGGGTCCTTTCCTTTGATCCTCTCTTCGGTCATCCCTTCTGTCATCTCTTCTCTCGTCTTTTCTTGATCTTCCCTGGGAGGATGGCTCTCCTCGCTCGCCTCTGTCTCTGTTTCTTTGCCATTTGCTGAATTCTTCTAAGTTTATGAACTTAGTAGAACGATGTCTTGGCTCCGCCATATCCCTCGGTGGTTTGCCCACTAGTGAGTTTTTGAAATCTCCGTTTCGGAGACCCTGAGTGAAGAGAAAGACTGCAAAGCTTGGTTCTAAGTTAGGAACAGTCCCTACCTCCTAATGGAAGCGTGAGAGATATTCCCGTAAAGGCTCTTCGGGTTGCTGCATAACGCCTGCTAGTGCGTGGTCGGACTTCGGCTGGACGCAACTAGCAGTGTACCTGTTAAGAAAAACTCTCTTCATTTCTGCCCAGGAGTTAACAGAGTTCCTGGGCAAGGCTGAGTACCATCTTAAGACGGGTGGTTGCAGAGTCATGGAAAAAGCTCTGCATTTCATCATGTCTCCTCCGTCGTAAAAGTTCATAGCTCCTTCAAAAGACAAGATATGCTCCAAAGGGTCGGTTAACCCGTTATACTTGGAAACAATCGTTGGGCCGAGAAAGGCTGAGGGTGTCTCGTATGCCATGATTCTCGGAGTGAAGGGATGGCCAGGGTGAGCAGTGTGGTCGGTTTCATATGTGTCCTCTAGGGTTGGGTTTATGGGGGGTGGTGGAGGTAGAGTGGTGTTTGGGTGGGGGATTAGCTGAGTTGCTGGGGTTGTTGCTAACGCCCCTCCGGCCATCGCCTGCATATGGAGCTGTTGGAGGTCGGCGATGGCTTTTCCCTGCTGTTCCAGGATCTTAGCTTGTTGCTTAATGATTTCTTCCAACTGGCTCTCCCTTTGACCACGGGAGTAATCCCTATCACCTCCAGAAACACGGGCGTCGATGGATCGGCCTGATCCATGGTTTTGTGTATGATTGGGGTTAAGAGGGTTTGGGTTTTCAGGGTTTGTTTGCCTGGAATGGACGGTGTAAGGACCACTATGCGTGCGATCTGGAATGGAGTGGTGGCTCCGGGCTGGAATTTGTCTTACTGATGGCATGCTGGGATGTGGAGGGTTTCTCCCTTCGAGAACTCTGCCGTTGTCGCCACTGCCTTCTTGCAAAATTTGATGGTTTCGCCCTGCTTGGCGGTTTGCGCCACGCGATGCGGCGTTTCCTCGCGTGCCTACCATTTTGGGGTGGGAATAGCAGTTTATGGTTCCCCACAGACGGCGCCAAATGTCGTGTCTGGGACACGGTGTATCAGATGCTCCCCTAGCTCTAAGGTATAGAGAGACCCAAGAACTAGCGGATAGACTGAAGTTAGTGTATGATTATCTAGGTATACTAGAGGTCCAGTTGGGACAACTAGGGTTTCCCTAATCACAGTGTGTGCAGTTGTGCGATTAGGGAGAGAGAGAACGTACCTGAGCCCCTAGCTGGAGACAGCTATATATAGGGGGAGCGGTGTTGTACCCTATGGGCCTGTACGGAGGTCCAGTAGGGCTGACGTGTCCCTTTATAGGATAAGGGATGAGTCATTCATCCTTATCCTGTTAGCGGTTAGTCTTATCTGGTTAGCGAGCTAGGCTCACGCGCCCTTAGCCTGGACTCTTCAAGGGAAGAGGTCCCTGTGCTCGGTCCAGAGTCGCTAGGGTGGGTCCTATGGCATGCGCTCGGCCCAAAGATGTGTGACCTGGTAGAATGAGTATTCTGGTCGGCCAACGAGTATTCTGGTCGGCCGAGGGTGTTTTAGGGTAGACCGAGGGTCGGTCTACCACACGTACTATGTACTATCCCTCACTTTATGTCACTATCATTGCTTTATGTCCCTTTCAAAGTACTATTCATGGCTTCCTTTGGAAGCCAATGAATCCTAGCCACTCATTCTAGCTTCCCAAAGAAGCCTCCAATGTGGACCACACAAATGTCCCCCCTAATAGAATAAAAGAAAGCCCAAACACCACATAACACACTTTGCATCCTCACTTTTTCTTCCTCCTTCGTCTCTCTCTCCCTCATTCTCTTCTCTGAAAGTCCAGCAACAACAACCCAACATATCTTCTTTCTCTCTTCCACTCACGAACCTCCCTCTCTTCCATCAAGTCTCACCGGTTGGAGACCCTCCTCCCTTCTCTCCTTCTCTTCCGTTTCGGACGCTTCCCTGGGCCGGCGTGGTGGTGGCAGCAAAGAGCTGGACCGTGGTGGTGGCAGCAAGGAGGAAAAGGATCCAAGAGGTGTGAAGCTCACAAGGTCAAGCATCAAGGAAGCCATTCTCAAACTCTCAACTCTTATCTCTCACGGTTTGAGGTAAGGAGTGAGTGTTACCTCTACTTGAGATTGTGTTTCTAGGGTGTTCATAAAGGGTACTAAGAGTGGTGTAGATTAGGGAATGGATATATGTTAATGTTAGAAAGGAAAGGTATAAAGGGTAAAAGGGACCAATGAATGAAATAGAAACATGAATGTTAGGTGAAGAAGGAATATTATTATTTTGGTTATATGCTTATATTTACATGATGGACTGGTTAAATGCTTTATTTATGTTGTTGTTGTGTTATAAGTGTTTATTAGCTTTGATATTTTTTATTTCTATTTTTGGCGAGGTGAGAGAGGGCGAGAATGGGTATGAGGAAATGGTATATATGGAAAGTAGGGAAGATAGAGTAATGAGTCTGATAACGAGAAAGATTAAGTGGTTGAGCCGAGAGAGGCCGAGCTAAATAGATGGTTAGAAAGATTAAGAGGTTGAGCCGAGAGAGGCCGAGCTAAGAAAATAATGAGGTTAATGTAACGAGGAATAATTTAAAGGGTTGAGCCGAGGTGGGCCGAACTAAAAGAGATGGTTAATAAGATAAGAGGAATTAAAGAGAAATGGTTGTGTGATCGGGTCATAGCAGACGCGTACTGGGTGCGTGCATTGATCGTGTCAGACGCATACTGGGTATGTGCAGCTGTAAGACGGGTACTGGGTACTCGCAGTTATGATTCACACAAGGTTCCGAGTATGGAACCGGTGGGATGTGGTCCTGGTCATAGCAGACACGTACTGGGTGCGTGCATTGATCGCGTAAGTCGCCGAGATGCACCGCTGTAAGACGGGTACTGGGTACTCGCAGTTATGGACTCTCCTTAACCCTATAGAATGATCGGCGGTGGTGCTCCTGGTCATAGCAGACGCGTACTGGGTGCGTGCATTGATCGCGTAAGACGCATACTGGGTATGTGCAGCTGTAAGACGGGTACTGGGTACTCGCAGTTATGATTCACACAAGGTTCCGAGCACGGAACCGGTGGGATGTGGTCCTGGTCATAGCAGACGCGTACTGGGTGCGTGCATTGATCGCGTAAGTCGCCGAGATGCGCCGCTGTAAGACGGGTACTGGGTACTCGCAGTTATGGACTCTCCTTAACCCCATAGAATGATCGGCGGTGGTGCTCCTGATCATAGCAGACGCGTACTAGGTGCTTGCATTGATCGCGTAAGACGCATACTGGGTATGTGCAGTTGTCAGACGGGTACTGGGTACTCGCAGTTATGGACACTCCGACATCTGACCTTAAATGGTGTAAGACATGCACTGGGTGTATGCATCCGAGAAGAGTAAAAGATTGTAAGCTATGTTAAAGTGGAATAATGAGTAATAAATCCGAGATAGAGGTGATAGTCTGAGGTAAGAGAGTAGTGGCTGATGTGAGCCGAGCTAAGTGTGATTGCATGATGTGAGCCGAGCTAAGTGTGATTGCATGATGTGAGCCGAGCTAAGGGTGATTGTATGAGGTGATCCGAGCTAGATGAGATTGTACGATGTGAACCGAGCTAATTGATATTACATGCATGTGACATATGGTTTGATTACTTGTTATTTATGTGCTATTTGACTACTTGTGTTTGGCTTGGTAGTTCGGTATGGCATGTTAGAAACTACTTATTTAAGTTCTGTGTAATGCTCACCTCCTTACCATTTTTCAGGTACTGAGTCCGAGCAGACGCAGTCCCCGGCCGAGCAGGTTCACTCTCCCTCACAGGGAGAGTAAGACATTTAGAGTCGGATAATTAGTAGGGTCTCGGCCAGTTGGGCCGAGCTAAAACATTTCTTTTGTATTCTTGTATCCTGGCTGTCCGAGTTGAATGTAATGAACTTTATGCTTTTCTGCTTGATGTATTAAGTCTTCCGCTTTATAACTCTGATGATTTGGTGTTAATGAAAAGAGATATTATTTTGGCAATTATCATATTCGTTTTAAAAGAAATTTTAAATCCTAATTTCCGGGTTTAAGGGTAATTATTATATAGGGTGTTACAATGTGTGGTTGAATGAATTATTTGACGCTTTTGTACAATAACTCCAAACCATTTTCAAAACTATTTATATCCTAAATTTTAGTTCCACTCTTTTTCTAAAAAGCTTTCCGATATATGTGGAAACCCCATTTTAAGATTTAAGATAATATATATATATATATATATATATATATGAATGTCTATATCTATATATACATATATAGTTGTATTTTTATTTTTGGATGGAGTTAAATTTTTAAAATGATTCCAAACAATATTTAGATTAACAGCTTTTTGATTTCCATCACCATTTTCAAAGGTTGCAAACAATTTTAAGTTGAGCAATGATTAAAAGCTTGTTTTTGAGAATTCTTATTCGAAACGGAATTTAATATGTTTATATGTGTGTATATATATATATACATATGAAATGTTTTCCTTGAATCGTTTTAAGAAGGTTTCAAAAACTAAATTTTGAAAATATGAATGATAGTTTGTGTATATGTATTAATGGCATGTTATGTTGTGTGCATACGTATTTATGTATGTATATGTAAAGTTTTGTTTTTCTCCTGATTCTGTTTTTAAGAGGATGTCTCGGAACTCTGCAATGTTAGCTTTCCCCATGGTATCCACAGGAGAACCATAGCGCCCACGAAAACTGACCAATTTAGTAAACTACGAAACCAAGGACTATCACGACCTTTCGTTTGGAAACCGAATAAAGTAAAGTGTTCTAGGGCCATGTCACACAAGGATTAGAGTTGTGTTTTACTATCCCGAGAGTATGCTAGGTTAGCATGGACCAGTGAGTACATTAAGGGAGATAGTAAACCAAAACTTAAGTCCTAAGTCGAATAAATGACAAACCTATAAGTTACACTTCCTAATACTCTCTCCAATCTTCCAAGATTTAAGAGAGGCCAAATAGTTAGTAGATTTCCAAACCTATATTGCCGGAGTGGAACTGTGAGTAAGAGCGTCAACGCCTACTTAAACTAAAGAACCCAACCAAAAGAAACATAGAATTGTAAACCATACCTTTAGTTTGTAGAGCACCAAGGAACGAAAATGACCTTCATAGTTGTAGACCACCAAGACTAGAAAGTATCTTAAGAATAGAACCTAGCCAAGGCATAAAACTTTCGGGGAACTTCTGATTGATTTTTATGCAAGTTCTGGGAAGAGAAACCATTAGTTGAGAAAGTGAGCAACGAGGGGATAACCTCACCTTGTCAAAAACCCATCCACTTTTGAAGTTCTCAAAGATTAGGAAGGTTTAGCCCTTACCAAGAAGACCCAAGGATCAGAACCAATCGAATAGAATCACCTTTTCCTGACTGAAACTTTGAGTCTGAGTTTACCAGGATAACCCAAGTCTAAGTGTGGGAGCACACCGGGGTCAGAGTTTAAGATTGTGGAGATTTTGAGAAATCATTATCTTTATTATCGTGATTTTACTATTTGAAATTAAATGATTTTTTTTAAAAACTCCAAATATTTTGTTAATTTTAAAAAGTTTTAAGCAAAACAATTGTGACAAAACCTCCCTCCATTCTTTTAAATGTTTTTCAAAGAGTGAATTTCAAGGACGAAATTCTTCTAAGCGGGGGAGAATTGTAACATCCTGGTTTTTACTAACCTAATAATTATATTAAGAATATTTTGCGTATATGAAGTGATATATGAAAAACGATTTACAACTCTCTTCTTTGTATCTGCGTATATGAATATAATTATGTTGAACTAAAATATGTATACGTATAAGTGTTTGTAAACGTTTTCCTAGTGTATGTATATATTTGTATAAATACATTCCTTATGTAGGTATTGGTATTTGCATGTGTGTGTATGAATATATATATATATACATATGTTTAGGTTGAGTTGGAGTATGTATATATGTGCTTGTGTGCATTCCTAAGTGTAAGTAATTGTAATTGCTTCCTTGTATGTATGTGTGTATTTCTTATGTGATCGCATCATTAGGTTGTATAAGGAAGTGTTCTAGAGTCGGGGGTTATAGTCGAAGGGTAATTGGTTTAGGCTTTAGATTGGTGTGGTTGCAATCGTGCGAGTAGGATATTGTGTAGGTTCGGGGATTAGAGTGTTCCATAGCCCATATAAGTGCTTTTAGTGCTTTGACCTCGATAGAGTGAGTGGTTAAAGGATCCTAGGATAGAGCCTGAGTATAAGGATAGACCTTAGCATCTATGTTCGGGAAATTCCTTCGACTCCCGTTTCGACTGAGTTCCGGAATCTAATAGGTGGGCGAGGCATTTGAGTTCATTCGACCCTGTTGGTTGTGCCTCGAGCATGATTGGTATTACGGTTAAGTGGTTAGAGGGTTTGTCTTAAGTCGGTCGGGTTAGATCGAGTATTTAAGAAGAGGTTAAGTCTAGAATTCGGTTGTTAATTTGTTCTGTCTTTCCGTGTTATGATTTATGTGTTTAATATTATTAATTTATGATTGTGATGTTTGGTGTGTGTTAAGAGGTGTTTAGAAGGTGCTTAGAAAGTGGAATTATGATAGGATAAGTTAGTATGTGTGTTAGGAATGGCTTAGGACTCCTAGAATTTCGGGGACGAAATTCCTTTTAAGTGGGGGAGTAGTGTAACACCCTTAATTTTCGTCTCCCGGATAATAAGGAAATTAATAATAAAGTTTTATTATTAATTTGTATAAATTTTCCAAGTTTATATTTTGTATTTAATTAGCCTTGAAATATAAAAATAGGTGAAAATATTTTTATATGGCAAATAAATACAAAAAATGTGGACATTGCATTTTAGTCCTTGGATTAGGACTTAAATGTAATATTAGAAAGGTCCTTGGAGGGAAAGATTTAAAAAGTATTAATTTTTAAATTTTGTACTGACCTAACTGGTTAGTAATGCCCTGTAACCGGTTACACGATGAACCCAGAAACTGGGTTAGTGCGTTTTGATGAGTAATCACTTGATTAATCCATGGAATCGCCACGAAACCAGCCTCAGATTAGTGGAGAACACGCGTCGGTATGCATGTCAATCTAATTATTCTATAAAAGGCTGGATTGCTGAAGAATTGGGGTTGATTTCTGAGTTTTAGTGTTGGGGAGGTGCTGTTAGGGTTCCAATTTCATCTAGAGAAATTCTTCTTTGTCTCTGAGTGTTGGAGAGCGTGTGATACACTTCTGAAAAGCTTGAATCAAGGGCTTTTCATTGATACAAAAGTTGTAAGCCAAGAGTGTGTGTGGGAGGAGAAATCGATCTTGGAAGTTGAAGTTGGAAAGCTGAGTTTGTGTCTTTCTTGTTTCTGGAAGCTGGGTTTGAGCATTGATTTTGGTAAGTACAGATAACTTTTAAGCCTCAAATCACCTCTATTCTTTAGTGCATGTTACCTAGAGCAAGTCTTAATTGTTTTCCCCAATTTCTTTGGTCAATTCCTATGTCAAATTCCCTGGTGTTTGGACCCTGTTGCTGAAAAACGTGGTTGAGAGCAGAACCTGGAATTTTTGTGGTGATTGTGGATTTCCTTCAATTTCAGTGATTATACTCATCAAACACGACTTTAAGGTATGGGAGAAGTTTACCTTATACTAGATTTAGACTAAAATCGTGTGTTTTAGGATTTGAGTCAACAAAGACTCAAAAGGGCATTATGTGAAAAGGTTGAAAAGGCTTGGAGGCCATGTTACAGTTCAATTCTGTTTTGATCAGTTTTGATTTGATGCATACAATTGATTTTGATGCTGGAATCATAATCTAAATGCTTAGTATGAATTTTGTGGTATTAAATTGTGTTTATGTGGGTTTTTATGCAATTTAATACTCTAAATTGAATGCATGCAAATGAAATATGTTTCAGTGGTTAAACATGTTTAAATTAAGGTATGTGAACTCTATTGAGTGTTGAAATTGGTTAGATTTGAGTATTGAAAAGAATGGTATGCAAAACCTCATTTTTCAGTGTATAGACTGCATAATTTAACCGGTTATTCGATATTTGTAACCGGTTAGATACTGTAATTTTTCAAAGAAAATGAATTTCAGAAATTGGCCCTGTGCTCTTACCATTTTTACTCAAGTCTATACTCTAATTTCACTTGAAATCAATCTGAAAATATGTTGTTGAATACTGTTTGATTCAGAATGAAATTGAGGAGTTAATACCTTAATGTTATGAGATAATTTCAAGAGGAAATTATGCTCATTTGAAATTGAATTGTGATTTAGACTTTTGAATGATGAAGTCAGTGGGTTTGAGGTATAAAACAATGCTGAATTTTGTTTATGGATTGGGTAGAGAATTCAAGAAAAAGGGTTTTCTGAATTGCAATGGTTAGTAAGTTCAGGTCTGTAATTCTAACCGGTTAATTAGCCTGAGATTGTAACCGGTTAGTACCTGAAACTGAAAAATAAAAGTTAAGTCTTTTAAGTAAAAAGTGAATACCATTGGTTAAGTTTTTCCCAATCCAAGCCTAATGGCATGTTTTTAAGTTAATTCAAGAATGAATTTTTGTGCCAAAGGTTATACCTCAAATTAATCATTCAAAAGAGAAATTGAGATATTTCTAAATCACAATAATTAAAGTAAAGATAAAAACCAACCTTAATAGTTGTGCATTCATGCATAGAGAATGGAAGATGGGTTGGTAGGAAACTATTATCATATTCTGGGAATATGAGGAGGGTACTCCGGGAGTACCAAATTGGAAACCTACTTGATGACACATTCTGGGAATGTGGCCAGTGTCTGGGACATGGTTTTTTTATGTGTTCCGGGAACGTGATTCACACTCTGGGAGTGATGCTTGTATATCCAAGTATGGTTTGCCATCGTTCTGGGAACGTATGGTAGTGTTTCGGGAACACACTGGTGTATTGGATGGACTTCCAAGATGGACTTTTGTTAGAGGCCTCAGTTGTGGATAGAAATCATGCATCATGCCACTTGCAATATAAGAGATATAATGTTGAAAAAGGGTATGCTCATATGTACTTGCATTATTGTCTGTCCATGACATACTTATGTTTGTATTTTAGTCTTTATTGATTATGTATATGTGTATACTTACTCCCTATGCCCTGTTTAGGTGATGGCCAGATACCTAGCCTGCATCGAGATACGCCTTATCCCTAGTGGTATATGGACGTACGAGGAGCACCGAGCCACCTTTGAGGGGGAGGTGGAGATCACTCTCTACCATCCTAACCCTCTGGCTCGGGTGCGGCCTCGTAGATTTAGGATCCCTTTAGTCTATACTATGCATGTTCCACCCTTTTACTCATATAGAGGACCACCCCCGGCTCGACCAGTGCGTCGATTTCATAGTTTTCGTTTGAGAGCTGCCACTCGTACTCACCCTTCTTCCCATAGAGTTGTTACTGAGGAGACTCCTTCTCCTGGTCCGACTGACTTTGAGAGGACTGCTTCTGCAGATCCTAGACCCAGTGGTGGGGTCTCTGCACAGTCGGGCGAGGTCGAGGAGGACCCTGTGGAGGATGAGGACGACGAGGAGGTGCCTGTCGAGCCTACTGTTTCTGCTAGAGGTGGACCTGTTGGTTCCTAGGAGCCTGCATAGCATAGATGTTTTGGATCCTAGGTCTAGGGATAGAGCTGCAGAGGATCAGAGGAGCTGCCGAGGACATGGATGACCTGCTCTGGGACTTCTATTTTGGATATTGTGATATATTGTACATATTTTTGAGAGGTCTTAGAGTGAGGTTTATTTTGAGCAGCTGGTTATGTATATGTTTAATCAAAACATGCTATCTCGACTTTTGCTACTTGCTACTTCTGATACTGGTGGGGTTTTTATCATGATATATATATATATATGATGTTTTTATTTACCTCAGCAGTGCCCCACAAGTATTATTTTTACTTCCGCATACTCTGATTTTGGTTTAAAAGGATTCGGTAATAAGTTTATATTTTATCCGTTCGATCAAACTCAAGAGACAAATAATAAGTTTCTAATAAAGGTTACGAATATGTTTCATTATGTTAAAAAGACATTGTCTCTAGAGCCTTTTCGTAATTAAGGTATTATTAAGCCGAATCCAAATTATTCGTCCAGATTAAAGGTGTTTATAATTGAGCAAGTACCAATTAAAAAGGAAAAATTTTCTAGTCCCAATTTTTGATAGCAAGTATTCTATATTTGGAAATATTTATTATTTTCAAGATATAAAACAAGGGTGTCACATCTTGGGTGGTATCAGAGCATTGGTCCTGTCCCTCATGGCCCTGATGATGCAACTAAGTATGGTATTCAATGTTATTTGAATATGTTTGAGTAAGATTGTTGAGTAAGCTAGTAGTGCTTATGTTTTAACGAACTTTTAGTGACCCAAAGCCCATAGTGCAGGTCTTTCTATGGCAACCAGTAATAGAAATTATACGAATGAAATGTTAGAACGTATTACGACTGTGCTGGAGGGTATGCAGCAGCAGCAGCAACAGCAGCCACCTCAAGGATGAGCTGGTAATCCACATGTTGGCAATGTGGTAAATCATGATGCTAAGACTCTGTCGGAGTTTAGAAAGTGCAATCCACCAAGGTTTGAAGGAGGATACAAACCTGATGAAGCGAATAAGTGGTTGTACGAGATCAACAAGATTTTTAGAACATTAGACTGTTTAGATGAGCAGAAGGTAACCTATGCAGTTTACATGCTTCGTGGGGAAGCTGAGAACTGGTGGGATCATACTGTTCAATTGCTGAATTTTGAAAGAAGAGCAATCAACTGGGGAGTGTTTATGGAGAAATTCCTTAATAAATACTTTCCAGAAGATTTGAGGAGAAAGGAGGTAGAATTCATGCAATTGAAGCAAGGGGATATGTGTGTAGGGGAATATGCTGCCAGATTTGAGGAGTTGATGAAATATTCTCCCTACTACTTGAATAACCCTGATGAAAGAAGTAAGTGTGTTAAGTTCGAAGGTGGACTGAGACCGGAGCTGAAGTCTATTTTCAGTTACCAGAGGATTCAGAGTTTTCCTGCACTTGTAGATATGTGCAGAATGTATGAGGATGATAAGAAGGCTGAGTTGATAGGAAGCCAAGGAAAGGGTAGTGGACAGAACTATGGACCACAGAGGAAGAAGAGATTTGATCACCGGAATAATGGTCCATATTCTCAGAAGAACAAGGGCAAGAGCAAAGCTGTGATTGATAACAAGAACAAGTCTTGCGATAATGCTCCTTATTGTGAGAAGTGTAGGCGTTATCATCATGGTCAATTCTGCTGGTCCACAGGAGGATGTTTCAAATGTGGAAAGCAAGGTCATTTTGCCCGTGATTGCAGAGAACTTGCAAAAGGTGATGCGAAAGGATCTGCTGGCAAGTCTTTGGTGCAAGGAAGAGTGTTTACCCTGAGTGGTAATGAAGCAACCCAAACCCCGAATCTCGTGCAAGATAACTTATTGCTTAATGATCAACCTTGCAAGATTATGTTTGATTCCGGAGCTACACATTCTTTTGTTTCTCCTGAATGTGTGAGTAGGTTGAATCTTGTTGTTTCTGATTCGCCTTGCTATCTTAGTATAGATACCCCTACTGGGATACCCATCTTTACCCCTAAGGTTTGCTTAGGGTGTGATGTTGAAATATTGGGTCGTGTCTCTAAAGTAGATTTGGTTTGTCTCCCTAAGTTACAATTAGAAGTGATCTTGGGTATGGATTGGTTGATGAAGAACCAAGTGATCATCAATTGTGAGAAAAAGACAATCCAATATAGAACCCTTGAACCCGAAGGTTATGTGTGTTTATTCTCTGCTACTGGAGAAGAAGAGTCAATGCCGATAGAAGAGATTCCTGTGGTGAGGGAATTTCCGGAAGTATTTCCTGAAGAGATACCAGGATTACCTTCGAAGCGAGAAATAGAGTTTTGGATTGATTTAGTTCCTGGAGCTGGTCCCATCTCTATTGCTCCTTATAGAATGGCACCACCGGAAATGGCAGAAATGAAAAAGCAGATAGAGGAATTGTTGCAGAAGCAGATGATCAGGCCAAGTGTTTCGCCTTGGGGAGCTCCACTACTGTTTGTAAAGAAGAAGGATGGAAGTATGAGAATGTGTGTGGACTACAGACAATTAAATAAGGTCACCATTAAGAATAAGTATCCTTTGCCAAGGATTGATGACCTTATGGATCAAGTTAGGGGAGCTGCAGTATTTTCCAAGATTGATCTGAGATCGGGCTATCATCAGATCAGGATAAAGGAGGAAGATATACCCAAGACTGCATTTCGATCTTGATACGGTCATTATGAGTATGTTGTGATGCCATTCGGATTGACTAATGCACCTGCAATTTTCATGGATTATATGAACCGGATCTTTAGACCATATCTGGATTTGTTCGTACTGGTGTTTATAGATGATATCTTGGTCTATTATAAGAGTCTGGAAGAGCATGAAGAACATCTTAGGAATGTGTTGAAGGTCCTGAAGGAGAAACAGTTGTATGCCAAACTTACGAAATGTGAGTTTTGGTTGAATGAAGTAAAGTTTCTTGGGCATGTAATCTCTAAGGAAGGAATTGCTGTGGATCCAACAAAGGTGAGTTCAGTGTTAAGCTCGGAACAGCCTAAGACTGTGACTGAGGTAAGAAGTTTCTTAGGGCTGGCTGGATACTATCGTCGGTTTATAGAAGGATTTTCCAAGATTGCATTGCCTTTGACCAAGCTGACTCGGAAAGATCAACCGTTCGTTTGGGATGACAAATGTGAAAGTAGTTTCCGAGAGTTAAAGGAAAGGTTAACATCGTCTCCTGTGTTAATCTTACCTGACCCTCACAAGAGTTTTGAAGTGTATTGTGATGCATCTAAGCAAGGACTTGGGTGTGTGTTGATGCAAGAAGGAAGAGTAGTGGCTTATGCATCACGACAGTTGAAGAATCATGAGGTGAATTACCCGACACACGATTTCGAATTGGCTGCAATCGTGTTTGCCTTAAAGATATGGAGACATCATCTCTATGGCACTACTTTCCAAGTATTTAGTGACCATAAGAGTTTGAAATATCTGTTTGACCAAAAATAGTTGAACATGAGGCAAAGAAGGTGGATGGAGTTTTTGAAGGATTATGACTTTAAACTCCATTACCATCTGGGTAAAGCAAATGTGGTTGCGGATGCTTTGAGTCGGAAAGCAATCCACATAAGTGCGATGATGGTGAAGGAAGCAGCTTTAATTGAGGAATTCAGAGACTTGAGCTTGTTGACGCAAGTGGAACCATCAAGCATTAAGTTGGGAATGTTGCAGATCACAAATGAGTTCTTGGAAAGAATTCGGGAGTTGCAACGAGCAGATGAAGAGTTGATTGAAAATATGAGATTAGGTTCAGAAGGGAAGGAACCTGATTTCAAGATTGGGTTGGATGAAATCCTTCGTTTCAGAACAAGGATTTGCATACCAAAAGATCAGGAGGTTAGAAGATTTATTCTTGATGAAGCACATAAGAGTCGGATGAGTATGCATCCTGGATCAACCAAAATGTATCAGGATTTGAAGAAAATGTTTTGGTGGTCTGGTTTGAAAAAGGATGTTGCGGAGTATGTGGCTTCATGTTTAATTTGTCAAAAAGCTAAGGTAGAGCACCAGAAACCGGGAGGACAGTTGCAACCTTTAAGTATCCCTCAATGGAAGTGGGATAGTATCTCGATGGATTTTGTATCTGGTTTGCCAAGGACAACAGCAAATCATGATGCAATCTGGGTGATTGTGGATAGGTTGACTAAGTCGGTGCATTTTATCCCGATGAATATGCGCTATCCTTTGAATAAACTTACTCAGATCTACATTAAGGAGGTAGTTCGTATTCACGGAGTGCCTTCGAGTATTGTGTCGGATAGAGATCCCAAATGTTCTTCACAGTTTTGGAAGAGTCTGCATAACGCTATGGGAACAAGCTTGAAGTTGAGTTCTGCGTATCATCCACAGACGGATGGTCAAACGAAGAGAACTATTCAGTCTTTGGAAGATGTATTGAGGGCTTGTGCACTTGAAGAACAAGGAAGTTGGGATCAAGTGTTACCCCTTGCAGAATTCACGCACAACAACAGTTATCATGCAAGCATCGGAATGGCACCATTTGAGGTTTTGTATGGAAGGAAATGTCAAACCCCGCTATGTTGGTTTCAAGTGGGGGAGAACTTAGTGGTTGGACCGGAAATGGTGCAGCAGACAACTGAGAAAATGAAGATGGTCCAGGCAAAGATGAAAGCGGCTCAGAGTCGGCAGAAGAGTTACGTTGATAAGAGGAGAAAACCAATAGAGTTTTCGGAGGGTGACCATGTGTTTCTTCGGATAGTTCCGATGAAAGGAATCAGTAGAGCCTTGAGAACCTGAAAGCTTTCACCTAAATGTATAGGTCCATAACAAATCATTAAGAGAGTTGGTCCTGTGTCCTATCAAATAGCTTTACCACCCTCTCTGTCAAATTTGCACAACGTCTTTCATGTTTCTCAGTTGAAGAAATATGTGCATGACCCATCGGTTGTTTTGAAAATTCAACCCGATGATCTAGCTTTGAAGGAGAACCTTACCTTTGAAGCCAGACCAGTCCGGATAGAAGATAGTCAAGTTAAGCAGCTCAGGGGAAAAGAGATACCTTTAGTTAAGGTTATATGGGAAAATGCTGACGTGTCTGAAGCTACATGGGAATTAGAGAAGAGGATGCGTCAAGAGCATCCTGAGTTGTTTATGTAAGCTAGAATTTCGGGGACGAAATTCCTTTTAAGTGGGGGAGTAGTGTAACACACCTAATTTTCGTCTCCCGGATAATAAGGAGTTTTATTATTAATTTATATAAATTTTCCAAGTTTATATTTTGTATTTAATTAGCCTTGAAATATAAAAATAGGTGAAAATATTTTTATATGGAAAATAAATACAAAAAATGTGGATATTGCATTTTAGTCCTTGGATTAGGACCTAAATGTAATATTAGAAAGGTCCTTGGAGGGAAAGATTTAAAAAGTATTAATTTTTAAATTTTGTACTGACCTAACCGGTTAGTAATGCCCTGTAACCGGTTACACGATGAACCCAGAAACTGGGTTAGTGCGTTTTTGATGAGTAATCACTTGATTAATCCATGGAATCGCCACGAAACCAGCCTCAGATTAGTGGAGAACACGCGTCGGTATGCATGTCAATCTAATTCCTCTATAAAAGGCTGGATTGCTGAAGAATTGGGGTTGATTTCTGAGTTTTGGTGTTGGGGAGGTGCTGTTAGGGTTCCAATTTCGTCTGGAGAAATTCTTCTTTGTCTCTAAGTGTTGGAGAGCGAGTGATACACTTCTGAAAAGCTTGAATCAAGGGCTTTTCATTGATACAAAAGTTGTAAGCCAAGAGTGTGTGTGGGAGGAGAAATCGATCTTGGAAGTTGAAGTTGGAAAGCTGAGTTTGTGTCTTTCTTGATTCTGGAAGCTGGGTTTGAGCCTTGATTTTGGCAAGTACAGATAACTTTTAAGCCTCAAGTGACCTCTATTCTTTAGTGCATGTTACCTAGAGCAAGTCCTTATGGTTTTCCCCAATTTCTTTGGTCAATTCCTATGTCAAATTCCCTGGTGTTTGGACCCTGTTGCTGAAAAACGTGGTTGAGAGCAGAACATGGAATTTCTGTGGTGATTGTGGATTTCCTTCAATTTCAGTGATTATACTCATCAAACACGACTTTAAGGTATGGGAGAAGTTTACCTTATACTAGATTTAGACTAAAATCGTGTGTTTAGGATTTGAGTCAACAAAGACTCAAAAGGGCATTATGTGAAAAGGCTAAAAAGGCTTGGAGGCCAAGTTACAGTTCAATTCTGT
The DNA here is from genome assembly GCA_037953625.1 of Crotalaria pallida. Taxonomy (NCBI): domain Eukaryota; kingdom Viridiplantae; phylum Streptophyta; class Magnoliopsida; order Fabales; family Fabaceae; genus Crotalaria; species Crotalaria pallida. Next base: position 78,734,833 of record CM075651.1, read on the forward strand.
TTTGAGCAGTTTTGATTTGATGCATGCAAGTGATTTTGATGCTGGAATCATAATCTAAATGCTTAGTATGAATTTTGTGGTATTAAATTGTGTTTATGTGGGTTTTTATGCAATTTAATACTCTAAATTGAATGCATGCAAATGAAATATGTTTCTATGGTTAAACATGTTTAAATTAAGGTATGTGAACTCTATTGAGTGTTGAAATTGGTTAGATTTGAGTATTGAAAAGAATGGTATGCAAAACCTCATTTTTCAGTGTATAGACTGCATAATCTAACCGGTTATTCGATATTTGTAACCGGTTAGATACTGTAATTTTTCAAAGAAAATGAATTTCAGAAATTGGCCCTGTGCTCCTACCATTTTTACTAAAGTCTATATTCTAATTTGACTTGAAATCAATATGAAAATATGTTGTTGAATACTGTTTGATTCAGATTGAAATTGAGGAGTTAATGCCTTAATGTTATGAGATAATTTCAAGAGGAAATTGTGCTCATTTTAAATTGAATTGTGATTTAGACTTTTGAATGATGAAGTCAGTGGGTTTGAGGTATAAAACAATGCTGAATTTTGTTTATGGATTGGGTAGAGAATTCAAGAAAAAGGGTTTTCTGAATTGCAATGGTTAGTAAGTTCAGGTCTGTAATTCTATCCGGTTAGCCTGAGATTCTAACCGGTTAGTACCTGAAACTGAAAAATAAAAGTTAAGTCTTTTAAGTAAAAAGTGAATACCATTGGTTAAGTTTTTCCCAATCCAAGCCTAATGGCATGTTTTTAAGTTAATTCAAGAATGAATTTTTGTGCCAAAGGTTATACCTCAAATTAATCATTCAAAAGAGAAATTGAAATATTTCTAAATCACAATAATTAAAGTAAAGATAAAAACCAACCTTAATAGTTGTGCATTCATGCATAGAGAATGGAAGATGGGTTGGTAGGAAACGATTATCATATTCTGGGAATATGAGGAGGGTACTCCGGGAGTACCAAATTTGAAACCTACTTGATGACACATTCTGGGAATGTGGCCAGTGTCTGGGACATGGTTTTTTTATGCGTTCCCGGAACGTGATGCACACTCTGGGAGTGATGCTTGTATATCCAAGTATGGTTTGCCATCGTTCTGGGAACGTATGGTAGTGTTTCGGGAACACACTGGTGTATTGGATGGACGTCCAAGATGGACTTTTGTTAGAGGCCTCAGTTGTGGATAGAAATCATGCATCATGCCACTTGCAATATAAGAGATATAATGTTGAAAAAGGGTATGCTCATATGTACTTGCATTATTGTCTGTCCATGACATACTTATGTTTGTATTTTAGTCTTTATTGATTATGTATATGTGTATACTTACTCTCTATGCCCTGTTTAGGCGATGGCCAGATACCTAGCCTGCATCGAGATACGCCCTATCCCTAGTGGTATATGGACGTACGAGGAGCACCGAGCCACCTTTAAGGGGGAGGTGGAGATCACTCTCTACCACCCTAACCCTCTGGTTCGGGTGCGACCTCGTAGATTTAGGATCTCTTTAGTCTATACTATGCATGTTCCACCCTTTTACTCATATAGAGGACCACCCCCTGCTCGACCAGTGCGTCGATTTCATAGTTTTCGTTTGAGAGCTGCCACTCGTACTCACCCTTCTTCCCATAGAGTTGTTACTGAGGAGACTCCTTCTCCTGGTCCGACTGACTTTGAGAGGACTGCTTCTGCAGATCCTAGACCCAGTGGTGGGGTCTCTGCACAGTCGGGCGATGTCGAGGAGGACCCTATGGAGGATGAGGACGACGAGGAGGTGCCTGTCTAGCCTACTGTTTCTGCTAGAGGTGGACCTGCTGGTTCCTAGGAGCCTGCATAGCATAGATGTTTTGGATCCTAGGTCTAGGGATAGAGCTGCAGAGGATCAGAGGAGCTGCCGAGGACATGGATGACCTGCTCTGGGACTTCTATTTTGGATATTGTGATATATTGTACATCTTTTTGAGAGGTCTTAGAGTGAGGTTTATTTTGAGCAGCTGGTTATGTATATGTTTCATCAAAACTTGCTATCTCGACTTTTGCTACTTTCTACTTATGATACTGGTGGGGTTTTTATCATGATATATATATATATATATATGATGTTTTTATTTACCTCAGCAATGCCCCACAAGTATTATTTTTACTTCCGCATACTCTGATTTTGGTTTAAAAGGATTCGGTAATAAGTTTATATTCTATCCGTTCGATCAAACTCAAGAGACAAATAATAAGTTTCTAATAAAGGTTACGAATATGTTTCATTATGTTAAAAAGACATTGTCTCTAGAGCCTTTTCGTAATTAAGGTATTATTAAGCCGAATCCAAATTATTCGTCAAGATTAAAGGTGTTTATAATTGAGCAAGTACCAATTAAAAAGGAAAAATTTTCTAGTCCCAATTTTTGATAGCAAGTATTCTATATTTAGAAATATTTATTATTTTCAAGATATAAAACAAGGGTGTCACTTAGAAAGTTTTAGAGATTTTATTATTGAGAACCATATTTTTTAGGGACTCAAATTATTAGGTGCTAAGAAAAAATCTCGAGGATTGATAAATGAATATTATATCATTTCCAGATTTTCTAAATGAATGAAAAATGTGAGGCCATGTTTCCTCCTACGTCATATCCTGCACATCCATTAAGCAATGACTACAGAAAATTCATTCATTCTCATTATAATATTCCCTCCAAGTTGTACTTGTTAATATAATCTTAGCAATGATATATTTTCCAAAGGCACAAATTTAAAGAGACAACTAAAATTTACTTGTGTTGTGGCTATCTTGCTATGCACGGGTTTTATACTCAAACCTGTTCCTCTTGGTAAATTAACAATAAGAAATTTCATCGAGATTTCCTTGGTAATATTCTCTTGCTGAGTATATGTTGACAGGTGAAGCTGAGCACTGGTTGGAGTATCAAAGAAGGACTTTAGAAGTAGCAAATTAGATGATCACTTGGGATTTATTCAAAATCCGCTTTCTTGGGAAATACTTTCCTGAGGATGTTAGAAGGGAGAAGGATTTGCTGTTTCTCAAGTTGGAGCAGGGGAGTCTAAGTGTTGGTGAGTATGTTGCACAGTTTGAGGATCTTATTCGGTACTCTAGTGGCTACAGAGATGCAGATGAGAGCGAGAGCTAAATGCATCAAGTTTGAGTCTGGGCTTCGGGAGGATATTCGACTTGCTTTCGAATATCAAAACATTTCCGATCTCTCTCATTTGGTCAATGTAGCAAGCACTTATGAGAAAGGGCTTAAGAGGAAAGCTGAGGCGGATCGGAACAAGGCAACTCAGAAATCTGTTGGGCCTACCAGAGGCAAGGGTCCTATGCAGAGATCAGGGCCATATTCTAGTGCTAAGGTTGCAGCCCCATGAGGAGCCGACCCAATGGCAATTTCTTATGATCCTATTCCACCTTGTCAGCATTGTGGAAGGCGACATGGAGGTGTATGTTGGTCCTTGGGTCGAAATGAAGGACTTTGTTATGTTTGTGGTCAGCCTGGCCATTATGCAAACAATTGTCCTAAGAGTCCGCTAAAAAGAGGAGCTAATGGGAACAAAGTGCAGAGAGCAGATGGTAGCCAGCCAGTGCAGAGGGGCAAAGTGTATACTCTTGATGGGGAAGAGGTGACTAATGAGGATGAGCTGATCAGAGGTACCTGTCATGTTAATGGCATTTCCTGTGGTGTTTTGTTTGATTGTGGTACATCTCATTCATTCATTTCTATTGACTGCATGAAGAGACTAGGGTTGTCCACTATAGATATGCCTTATAAATTGTTAGTTTCTACCCCCACAAATTCTTCAGTAGTCACTTCTCAGATGTGTTTGGATTGCCCACTCCGAGTCTTGGAGCGGGAATTCAAAGTTAATCTCATTTGTATGCCTCTGACTAGATTGGATATTCTTCTGGGTATGGATTGGATGACTCAGCATAATGTTCTAATTGACTGCCGTAAGAAAGCGGTCATCTTTAGTGATTCCTCTCTATCTGCCATGGAAGTTGATGAGATATCAGATGTCAGCCAAATTCCAGTAGTTTGTGAGTTTCCGGAAGTCTTTTCTACAGAGATTCCCGGATTGCCTCCAAAAAGAGAAGTTGAGTTTGGTATTGATCTGAAGCCTGGTACTGGTCCAATTTCTATTGCACCTTACAGAATGGCGCCTCCGGAATTGGAAGAATTTAAGAAGCAATTGGAGGAGCTATTAGCCAAGAAACTCATCAGGCCGAGTGTATCACCATGGGGTGCTCCTATTCTTTTTGTCAAGAAGAAGGATAGTAGCCTTCGGATGTGCACCGATTACAGGCAGTTGAATGCAGTGACTATAAAGAACAAATATCCGCTCCCTCACATTGATGATTTGTTGGACCAGTTGAGGGGTGCAGCAATGTTCTCTAAGATTGACCTCTGATCGGGATACCATCAAATCCGTATCTGTGAAGAGGACATTCCTAAAACTGCTTTCAGGATGCGATATGGGCATTTTGAGTATGTGGTGATGCCTTTTGGTTTAACCAATGCTCCTGCAATATTCATGGACTATATGAATAGGATCTTCATGCCTTATTTGGATTCTTTTGTCATAGTGTTCATTGATGACATCCTGATTTATTCTAAGAGTCCAAGTGAGCATGAGGAGCATTTGAGGATAGTGCTGCAAATCCTCAAAGAAAAGCAGTTGTATGCCAAGCTTTCTAAATGTAGCTTTTGGTTGGATGAAGTCCATTTTCTGGGACATGTGATTTATGTACAGGGAGTTTCTGTGGATCCATCTAAGGTGGAAGCCGTGTTAAAGTGGGAGAGGCCCACAACAGTCATAGAAATCAGAAGTTTTCTGGGAATGGCAGGTTATTATCGGAGATTCATCGAAGGATTCTCCAAATTGGCTCTTCCATTGACTATGCTGACTAGGAAAGATGTTCCTTATCAGTGGTCACAGCAGTGTGAGAGCAGCTTTCTGGAGTTGAAGAAGAGGTTGACTAGTTCACTAGTTTTGATCTTGCCGGATCCGACCCAACCCTTTGATGTTTATTGTGATGCTTCAAAACAAGGTTTGGGTTGTGTGCTGATGCAGCAGGGCAAGGTTGTGGCTTAAGAATAGAACCTAGCCAAGGCATAAAACTTTCGGGGAACTTCTGATTGATTTTTATGCAAGTTCTGGGAAGAGAAACCATTAGTTGAGAAAGTGAGCAACGAGGGGATCACCTCACCTTGTCAAAAACCCAACCACTTTTGAAGTTCTCAAATATTAGGAAGGTTTAGCCCTTACCAAGTAGACCCAAGTATCAGAACCAATCGAATAGAATCACCTTATCTTGACTGAAACTCTGAGTCTGAGTTTACCAGGATAACCCAAGTCTAAGTGGGGGAGCACACCGGGGTCAGAGTTTAAGATTGTGGAGATTTTGAGAAATCATTATCTTTATTATTGTGATTTTACTATTTGAAACTAAATGATTTTTTTTTTAAAAACTCCAAATATTTTGTTAATTTAAAAAAGTTTTACGTAAAACAATTGTGACAAAACCTCCCTCCATTCTTTTAAATGTTTTTCAAAGAGTGAATTTCAGGGACGAAATTCTTCTAAGTGGGGGAGAATTGTAACATCCTGATTTTTACTAACCTAATAATTATACTTAAGAATATTTTGCGTATATGAAGTGATATATGAAAAACGATTTACATCTCTCTTCTTTGTATCTATGTATATGAATATAATTATGTTGAACTAAAATATGTATACGTATAAGTGTTTGTAAACGTTTTCCTAGTGTATGTATATATTTGTATAAATACATTCCTTATGTAGGTATTGGTATTTTCATGTGTGTGTATGAATATATATATACGTATGTTTAGGTTGAGTTGGAGTATGTATATATGTGCTTGTGTGCATTCCTAAGTGTAAGTAATTGTAATTGCTTCCTTGTATGTATGTGTGTATTTGTTATGTGATCGCATCGTTAGGTTGTATATGGAAGTGTTCTAGAGTCGGGGGTTATAGTCGAAGGGTAATTGGTTTAGGCTTTAGATTGGTGTGGTTGCAATCGTGCGAGTAGGGTATTGTGTAGGTTCGGGGATTAGAGTGTTCCATAGCCCATATAAGTGATTTAAATGCTTTGACCTCAATAGAGTAAGTGGATAAAGGATCCTAGGATAGAGCCTGAGTATAAGGATAGACCTTAGCATCTATGTTCGGGAAATTCCTTCGACTCCCGTTTCGACTGAGTTCCGGAATCTAATAGGTGGGCGAGGCATTTGAGTTCATTCGACCCTATTGGTTGTGCCTCGAGCATGATCGATATTAGGGTTAAGTGGTTAGAGGGTTTGTCTCAAGTCGGTCGGGTTAGATCGAGTATTTAAGAAGAGGTTAAGTCTAGAATTCGGTTGTTAATTCATTCTGTCTTTCCGTGTTATGATTTATGTGTTTATTATTATTAATTTATGATTGTGTTGTTTGGTGTGTGTTAAGAGGTGTTTAGAAGGTGCTTAGAAAGTGGAATTATGATAGGATAAGTTAGTATGTGTGTTAGGAATGGCTCAGGACTCTTAGAATGCATGAAGGAAAAGGAAACCTAGGCCATTAATCGATTAAGAGGTCCATTAATCGATTAATTTTTGAGCAACATTCAGCCACTAATCGATTAAGGCTTAGCTTAATCGATTAGAATAAGTGGTAGCTTCAGGCACTAATCGATTAACTCATGTTTTAATCGATTAACCTAGTGCAACTAACAGGTGTTAATCGATTAACCAAAGTGGTTAATCGATTAACCACTGTCAACTCAGATTTAAAACACGATTTTCATGTGTTGTTTCTCATTGTTTCTCCTCTCCCATTCGAGCCCTTCTTCTTCTCTCTCACCCAATCCTTCTCAATCACCCAAATTAACACCAAATAACACCAAATCATCAACCTATAATCATCCCCCATCAATTCCCCATCATTTCCCATCAACTATAACACCAATTTCATCTCTTTCTCTTAAATCCCCAATTCTCACTCAAAACCCTAACTCTCTCAATCCTCCTCATGGAGTTGGGTAATCATCAAAGGAAGCTAGGGAGTGTTTAAGGGCAAGGATTAGAAGACCAAGGAGCTAGGATTGGAGCTTGGTGCATGGGTTCCAATAAAACCCCAATTTCTCCTTTTCTCTTTAAGAGGTAAGGGGAGACTTTTTCCACACTTTGAGTTAGGGATAGTTAGAGTTTATAATAGGATTTGGGTTTCATAGTTAAGTTAGAGTATGGATAACAAAATAATAGGGGATTAGAATTGACTAGGGGTGTTTATTGTATTTTTGGTTAATTTTTATATTATTGAAAATGTTGATGTTAAATTCCTCTTTTGTATGTGAATAAAATAGGAAGTGAAGAACCCTTGGGAGTTGACTTATATTATTGTATTCTGAGACATACCTGAGTATGTCGACTGAAATACTTGTTCTCTATTGATTTGTGAACTCCTGTTGTTTGTGATAGTTTGTCATGCTACCTAAGTGCTAATTGTTTATAATTGTGAATAGGATAAGTGTTATAATAGATTAATTATGATAGTGGGAGGCGTTGGAATTATTAAAGGGTCATGGAATTGAAAATGAATATGAACGAAATGAATGGAAAGGGAATTGTAAACTAATTGTATTTTGTTATATCTATCTTTGATTTGATTATTAGCCTCAAGTTTTTATTATGAACTTTATACTGTCCTTTTAATTCACTGTGTTGTGAAAAGGTCTCACCCTTAGTGGTTAACATTTTAGGTACATGTTAAAGAAGCTTGAAGATCAGAGTGCGCAACGGAACAAGTCGAAAGAAAGGAAATTGTGTATAAACTGTTTATATTGTAATTGGGTGCCCCACATTTTGTACAACTTAATTTTAATTGAAACTTTTAAAGTTATCTGTTTTAATTTCAAACTTTGATTCATGTATTTTATTTAATAAAATAACTTTTAAAGTTCCTTGATTATTGTATATTTTATATTATAAAATTGGGGTGTTACAAACATCACTAATTTCGCATGAACCTGAAGCAAGAATAACCAACATATTCATAACTAAAATTCAGAAATCCAACATTTAAAAAAAATTAATGTACAATATCATAATCAAAACCTTCTTGATTCTTTTTGAAACCTCCTATGCTTCTAGGCTGCTCGCTTGCTCTTTTACTTTCCATAATCAATCAAAAATTAAAGCTTCAAAAAGTAAAAAAGAAAATACAAAATTAATTGACAAACATATATTTACATAGTTCTTTTAAATTAAAAAACAAAGACTATATGAATTATTGAAATCCAAATTAATCTATCTTAGGGAACCTCTTTTATTGTAATCCTAGAATGGTGCAACCAATGACCATGACTTTTGTCTCTTTGAATCCCCTTCCCTTGAAATATCCAACATTCTCCTATCAAATGCAATCGATGGGGATTAGTTTTCTAAGGCCTTGGTTCCGCGTTTCATTTGTTTCTTTTCCAACTTTACCAAAAAATAAAATGCCCATTGAATTATTGCATGGTAAAAATCTCAGCATTATGAGAACTTAAAACTATAACACACGCTAATGGAAGAAAGTTTTAGAGATTTTATATTTGAGAACCATATTTTTTAGGGACTCAAATTATTAGGTGCTAAGAAAAAATCTCGAGGATTGATAAATGAATATTATATCATTTCCAGATTTTCTAAATGAATGAAAAATGTGAGGCCATGTTTCCTCCTACGTCTTATCCTGCACATCCATAAGCAATGACTACAGAAAATTCATTCATTCTCATTATAATATTCCCTCCAAGTTGTATTTGTTAATATAATCTTAGCAATGATATATTTTCCAAAGGCACAAATTTAAAGAGACAACTAAAATTTACCTGTGTTGTGGCTATCTTGCTATGCACGGGTTTTATACTCAAACCTGTTCCTCTTGGTAAATCAACAATAAGAAGTTTCATCGAGATTTCCTTGGTAATATTCTCTTGCTGTGATTTGGTTTGAGTCCAAATCTTAGGAGTTTTGTATCTTTTTTTTCTTTTGAAAAAAAAAGAGAGACTATCATAATATAACAGACAAAGAAAGGATGAATGAAAGAAAATGAAAAGATTTTTGCTTGAATGGATATGGACGGATGTGATTTACTTGCAATTGGATGGCTGAAATTAGAAGGTGAAATTAGGAGGGAAAGTGGGAAATTAGGAGGGAAAGTAATATTAACAATAAGATTACACTCAACTTCTCTTATTTTATAATATGTTGATGTTGATTACCTTCGAGCCAAAGTTTACAGATAATTAACCACCTTGATTGGAGAAGAGCGCGAGTTCACAATCCTCAGCCGGTTGGAGCGAGAAGACCTTTGATTGGGATCAAAAGTTGCTACTTCAAGGTTGAATCAAACCAAGAAGAATAAGAAGGGAGAGACTTACTTTCACGAATTGAAGCGTTAATTTTGGCTCACAGAAACACTAATAAGGTCTTAAATGACTTTTGGTGGTCATGAATTGAGGTAGGCAGGCACTCTTGAGATTTACATCACTCTCGAGATTGAGGGTCGTGTTGAGCTGATTACACGTTGGTGGTTTATAGGTTGGACCAAACTTCCTAAGGTTTGCGATATCTCTTCTTCCCATACATCTAGGTTCTTATATTCAACAAAGAGTACAGGTCAACTGTTCAACTCAATTTGGTCTCACTATAGAGACTTCATGAAGCTGCCAAGATTGGCTCTTCTAACGGGTGGTCATTTCAAGAACCTTGGTAAGATTCTCGGTAAGTTTTGGGTTATCTAAAGCTAATTTGGTTTTTCATGAGAACTAAAGGCAGTCACTACGGGTTTTACTCGATTATCTCGAGGATTCTATACTCGGTTGTACTACTCTTAAACCGATAAGATAGCTTAGGGCTCTTCTCTTCTAGTTTCGTTTTGGGTCTACTTCCCGATTCTGTACATAGAGTTCGGAAAGAACACCTTTCGGGTTGGTTTCTTTTCTTCTAAAGGGTCATTTCGTGGAGAGTTCCTATTATTATTGTTTCAATTTCACTTGGAAGGTTTCAATGATATCATCCGTTAATAGAGGCAAAAATTGAGGTGACCAATCCCAACCTCACGTCCATCAACAGCATATCATTGGCGGGTTTACTGATAGCATCATCACTTAACAGATGCATGATCAGAGTGGTCAACTCTAACATTACATTCTATTAGACGACAACACCATCACAGGATTTGGTTAACTTTCAATTAAAGTCATACACTTATAGATTCTTGCTAAGGCTTTTCATGATTTCCTAAAAGCTGAACTAATTCTACGTATTCTTTAAGTTTCACAGTCCTTCGCTTGAAGGATCAGGGATCTTAATTCTTTTTCTATTGCTAATGGCTTCTAGGAAGATTCTTCTCTTAGAAGTTAAATCTACGAATAATTATTGCGAGACAAAATCGTGCAAAGTCCGCTTCCAGAGGGATCTAGAGGTATGGGTTACTTGACATCATTCAGTTGGGCTTGCACATTGAGTTTGGTCCGAAACCCTTGACTAAGTATCTGGGCAAGATGAGTAGGATACGCTTGCGAGACCTTTACTAAAAGACTCGTGGGGATGGCGAACCAGTGTTTATAGAGCATTTCTATTTTGTAACGTCCTAGTCTCTTTATGTAATAAAAGGGAATTGAAAGAATGTGCGGCAATGCAGTCACATAGTACGCCCCACGGAAATTTGTTAACATAACATGTACCTATCGGTGCAGGTTGGCTCCCACCTGCATGTCGCCTCTGCCGTGTATTCACTTTTTTATTCCTAGTGCTCTCTGTTGGGTTTGGCCTCAAAATCTTGAGAGGGGGGGTGAATCGAGTTTTATTAAATTATTGCAAAAACCCTTATAAATTAAAAAATTGTTTTGCGTTGGAGAGATTAGACGTTTGAGAAGGAGAGCGAAATCGATTGATAGAAAATATAGAGTAGCGCGGAAACGTAAATAAATGAAATATGCGGAAAATAAAAGAGATAGGGATAGAAAAGCTTGCACCAGGAAATTTTATACTGGTTCGGCCTTCCCGTCGAAAGGCCTACTCCAGTCCCCAAGCGACCCGCTTGAGAGTTCTATAACAAGCAATTGAGCCGCACCCAATTACATCCGAGAGCACCCCGCACACTACTAGGAACCTCCATTCGCTAGGGGCCTCAATAACACACAACAGGGTTCCTCTCCCTACGAACGCCTTAACATTCAACTAAGGGATTCTCTCCCTACCACTAAGGTTGAGTACAATTGAATGAGAGTGATTACAATATGTTTGATGTGTTCTTCAACAACACAGATACAACAATCAATTACTATGATAATGAAGTTCTCTTTTTGAAGTCTAAATGGCCAACAAGAATTTCTATGAGTTCTTCAAAAATTTGAGCGTTATGTTCAGAGAAAAGTAGGAGAAGGAGATAACGTGATTTTCAGAAAAATTGTCAGAAGAGAAGAATGATTGAATTGTTGGAGTGAATAACTTTTATAGTTCAAAAAGATTTAAGTCAACAAATCAAAATCAATTTTAAATCAAAACAAAATAAAATAAGATTTTGAAATAAGTTTTAAAATCAAAACTAAATCAAAATGATTTAAGAAATAAAATAAAGATTTGATTCTTAAAACGAATAAGGAAATAATTCAAATTTAAAATCATTTTCGAATTTTGTAAAATAAATCAGAATCTTATATATAAAAACAAATATGGAAATAATCAAAATGATTCTGACACGTTTTTCAATAAAAGTTGAAGTAATCGATTACTTTATGAAGGTAATCGATTATTCCTTTCAAAAATAGAAACTGTTAAATTCTTTTGAAAACAAGTAATCGATTAGACCAATAATAGTTAATCGATTACATCACCCCTGTTCATTATGTGATGCAACTCATTAAATCGATTATCACTAATAAAATAATCGATTACTAAGCATCTATTAATTGAATGATGCAACATCATGTAATCGATTACTACAAAGCAATAATCGATTACTTTGTCTCAGGAAAAATATATGATGCAACAATTTTAATCGATTACTCTCATAAGAAAGTAATGGATTAACAAAGTTCACTTAATCGATTACAAGCTCTCTGATTTTTCTATGATGCAACTGTAGTGTCTAAGACCAGTCCCTAGTTCAAGGATATTGGGAAATCTGAGAGCTAGAGGATGATCTGATGTTACTGTGTGATTTCTTTGGTATTCTAGGTATCCAGTTGGGATAGCTAGGGTTTCCCTAATCACTGGTGTGTGAAAATATGCAATTAGGGAGTGAGAGAACGTACCTAAGCCCCTTGCTGGTGACAACTATTTATAGGGGTGGCATTGTACCTTATGGACCTGTACGGAGGTCCAGCAAGGCAGCTGACATGTCCCATTTAGGATAAGGGATGATTCATTCATCCTTATCCTGTATTGGGGTGTCTTATCCCTGTGGCAAGTTAGATTCACACGCCCCTAGCTCGGATTCTTAAGGGGCGGAGCCCATGTGGTCAGTCCAAGGTCGTTAGGGTGGGTCCTTGAACAAGTGCTCGGCCTGGATAGGCGTGGTCTGACTAATAGGCTATTCTGGTTAGCTGAGTATTGTAACGGTAGGACCGAGGGTCGGTCCACCACATAAGCCCCCTAGCTCGGTAAGTCTGTTTGAGTCTTGTGCCGAGCTGCGAGTTTCTCACTTTATGGTTGAGGTTGGAGTGGGCTGAGTGCATGGGTCAGGATGAGGTAATGGCCTGTGTTCTTTATTATCCATAGTACGCTCCGCTGTCCCTTCGTCTGACTGCTCATTCTCTCCCTGCGATTTTTCCTTTTAGGATTCCAGACTCTTTCTCAATCATATTCACGCCATTTTCATTCTATCATTTTTTCTTGACGCAGTTGCTTCCTCTTCGCTGTGCCAACCAGTTCGTGCCAGTCTTCCTTTCATCTCAGGTACTTTAATTTGCCAGTCTTCCTTCCACTGAATTGTTCATTTCTGGGTTCTTAGGCTGTCTTGTTTTCTAGTTGTTGTTAGGTTTTGTGCTTTTCCTGGGTTTTTAATTTATAGTCATGGGTAGTAAGTGGTCATGGTATGAGAAGTGGTCTAAGGTTTTGAATTTGAGTGACATTGAGGATTCTTCTTATTCATCATCATCTTCCTCTTCTGGAACGAAAGTATTAGATTTCCTACCATCACCCTTTCGCCACCGTGTGGCGGATCCTACGGTGGAGACACCGTTAGCTGTGGACTTTCCCCAAAATTCTGCAGAAGAGGAAAGTAGAAGTTTAGCATATCGGTTGGCGGAGGAGCGAGCGCAAATAGCATCACGACCCTCAAACCGTTCCTGGGAAAAACCTTTCTGGGGGAAAACCATAAAGGTTAGGGGAAGATGTAGTCGGCTCGGCTATAGGGTGAATCGAACTAGGGTTAGGGTGTCTAAAGATTTTAATTTTATAGATTCTGACGCCGAGTCTTCCCTTTCCCTAGGTATGGTTCGTCGGTGCATCTCGCATCCTCATGAATTTCCTCTACCACCGAATGCCGAAGCTTATGATTGGGTTGATCTGGAGGTGCTTGGTACAAGATCGGCTTTAATTAACAGAAATCTTGGCCATATCCGAGCTCATGTGCTCCCATGCCCAACAGATGAGGCTGGGACTGCTTATGCAATTAGTGCTCCGTCAGTTAATGACCGGGTGTGCACCTTGATTGAAAATAATCGCAGGGAGTTATTTATGTATGAGGAAGTTGTTATAAGGCTAGGCATCAAACTGCCCTTCTCGAATTTTGAGATAGCTCTGCTGCGGCGGCTGCGCTTGGCCCCTACTCAACTACATCCTAGTGGTTGGGCCTTTGCTCGGGCGTTCCAAAGGTTCTGTGAGGCTCGAAGGTTGGCGTGCTCAATCAAAGCGTTTCTATGGCTGTATGTACCCCAAATAAATATTTTCAAGAAGGGGTCGACCAAGAGGGCATGGGTGTCATTGAAGGCACGCAATGACCATGCTTTATTTGCCAAGTTTATCGATTTGTGGAAGACTTTTAAGCCACTATTTTTCAAGTATCAGTTCGTCGGAGAGGGGGCTTGCTAGTTTATAGAGGATGGTCAGCCTCTGTTCCCCCTGTCCTGGTCCTCCGACTTCTATAATAGGAACCCAAAGCTTGATCAATATCACTATACCAAGGAGTTGTCGGATGCGGAGAGGCATACTTGTGATACTTTTTACAAGTATCTCAAAGAGAATGGTCAAATTGACATTAGGAATATTGTTATTCTTCCCAAAGAGCTTGTGAAACCCGAGCTTGGTAATATTAATTAAATTATATATATATATTTTTTTTTATAACCATACTTTTGGACTTTTTTGCAGTCAGAATGGCTAAGAAGAACAAAGCTGTTGCTCGTATGAGAGAGCTTGCTAAGGCTAAGTTGGTTGAAAAGGCTGGATCTCCGAGCGCGGCCACTTCTAGTGAGGCAACTTAGTCGGTGACAATTGTTGTGGCCCCGCCTTCTGGTGTCGAGGTTGTACAAGAAGTGCCGGCACCCACTGAGTATGCCGACGATTCTGTTACTACCATCCCCTGCGTTCGTGTGAATGAGGAGGAAGAGGAGGAGGAAGATCACCAACCCTTGGCCAAGAGGCTTAAGCATGATAAAGGAAAGGGTAAGGCGGTTGATTTACTGAAGCCACTGAAGTCATCTTCTGAAAAGTATATGTGGTTTGATATTTCTGGTCCAACGAAGGAGACTGTTTGGGCTCGAAAGTTGCCGGAGAAGTATGTTAACATGGTTTACACGCCTAATGATAAGAAGAGGCTTCTGGACCAATCTGCCAACACTTTGAAGAATAATTCTCAAATGTTAGGCAAGAATATGTTGAGGGCGGCGAGCTATGTCTTTCACATTGCTGAAAATGCTGAAGACATCAGCGCAGCTCTTTCGTCGGCTGAGAGGGAAAAAAGGAGGTCGGAAGCTCTACAAGTGGAGGTTCTGCTTGCACAAGTCAAATAGTATGAGGTTGGTTCCCGAGCATTAACGGAGGCTAATACTAAGCTTCAAAGGAATCTTGCTGACTCCGAGAAGGCTCGGGAAACCGCTGAGAAGGCTAAGGAAGATGCAATTGGGATGAAGGCGGAAGCGGAGAGGCTGCTGCGGGTTGCTTGAGAGGAGCTGCTGAGGCTCGTCATCGGAACACTGAATTGGAAAGGGTCCAGGGCCGATTAACTAAATCTGAGAATGTCGTGACCCGCTTGGAAGGTGATGTTGCCAAGATGCGTCGGAAGGCATTAAAGCATAAGGTTTTGGCTAAGAGGAATCAGTTCAATTGGGATCATGCGACGACTGATTCCTTCGTCAACGCTGTTCAACAACTGAGCTTTATGAACCCTGGGATTCGAGTTGCGGGAGCACGTCCGAGCTTTGGGATATTGGATGGTCGTGCTGTCGATTACAGCCGAGGGGATAGGGAGGTAGACTTGTCGGCCCCCAACCTTCTGAATCCACTGGACTTGGTCAACGAGAATGAAGAAGATTTTGATGGTTCGTCGATCGTGCTCTCTGAAGAAGAAGAGTAGTTCTTTTTCCTTTTTATTTCTTTGCAATTTTAGTGAAGATGTTGACCTTTTTGTAATTTAATCCGTATGCTAAGACTTTGGTTACTCTTTACTTTTGCAAATTATTATGCATTTTGTCTTCATGGTTCCAGCGTGGATGATGTTTATTTTTTATTTTTGTCATGAACTGTTATTGAGATTTCGGATCTCCAACCTTTGGCCAAAGGGGGGATCCTCGGTCCTTGACTGTAAAAGCTGTTAAGCTTTTTGGTCGGGCATCTCTTTAAGTACTTGTTATTTTTAGTTTATAAGTCTCTGTTGGAAGGACATGTATAAACAACCCGGTTCGACTCGGTGGCAAGCCGAGAGGAAAGGGTTAGTACGTTAACAGAATAAAATTTGAAACTAAGATGCTGTAAAAAAGAGTTCTTCATTAAGTTCCTTCAACTGTCTACAAGTAGTGAATGTCAAACACAGAAAGCATTGAAACGACTAAAACATAAAGGTACTAAAATAAATGACAACAAAGTAGATAAAAGTGAAACAACGAAATTTTAAAACCAAGGTTGAAGTTCTGCAGAGGTGATTGTGGGATTCCGAGCGTTTTCAGCTGTAGTAGGGCTTGAGTTTTGTAGCATTCCAAGTGTTGTTTAATTGTTGCTTTGTCAATGTCTCCAACCTGTATGCTCCAGATCCTGTTTTGAGGTGATTCTGTAGGGTCCTTCCCAGTTTCTGGCCAGCTTTCCTTCTTTGGCATTTCTCAAACCAATGTTGGCTTGCCTAAGGACTAGGTCTCCCACTGTGAAACTTCTGGGAACCACCCATTTGTTATACTCTCGGGCCTGTCTCTCTTCTGCCTTCTTCTCTATGGCCGCCTCGAGAGCTCGGATCTCATCACTGAAAGTTAGTTCTTCTTTAATCAATTCATCATTTACTTCCACTGGGCGCTCCGATACTCCGAATGTGGGGATCTGAGTTTCGATTGGTTTCATAGCTTCACAACCGTAGGTGAGCCGAAACGGGGTTTCTCCTGTGGAGGTATGTACGGTCGTGCGAATTGACCATAGCACCTCAGGAAGAATGTCAGCCCACGACCCTTCCGCTTCTAGTAGCATTTTCTTTATTCCATCAATGACAATCTTGTTCACCGCTTCTGCTTGCCCGTTTGTCTGCGGATGCTCGACAGACGAGAAATGGTGGGCAATGTGGAAGTGGTCCACCAATTCTTGGAGGACCTTGGCAGTTAACTGGGTGCCATTGTCGGTAATCAAAGTATGCGAGACGCCAAAACGAGCAATGACTTGCCTGAGAAAAAACTTTTGAATTTTGGCTGAAGAGATTGTTGCCAAAGCCTCGGCTTCCACCCACTTAGTGAAATAATCCACTGCGACCACTACAAACTTTAACTGTCCAGGAGCCGTTTTGAATTTCCCAATGATATCCATGCCCCATTGGTAAAAGGGCCATGGGGCAATCATCGAGTGAAGCTCGGTTGGTGGTCGCTGGAAAACTTTTCCGTGGAGCTGACAGGATCTGCATCTCTTAACATGATCTGAAGCATCATTTTGAAGTGTGGGCCAGTAATAGCCTGCTCGAAGGACCTTGCTGGCTAAGGCTTTTCCTTCTACATGATGGCTTGAGATTCCTTCATGAACCTCGGCCAAGACGAGCTCTGCCACCCCTGAGTTTAGACGTTTCAGCATGGGGGAGTCTATCCCCCTTTTGTACAGGGTATCACCAATGATGGAATAATGGGCTGCTTATTTGACTATCTTTTTAGCTTCCAAAGGATCTGCCGGCAAGACTTGGTGCCTGAGATATTGCTTAATAGGGTCCATCTAGTGGGTATCCAGGGAGACCGCTAGAACCACGCTCGGCTGATGAACGGTTTCCTGTACTAAGCTCTTGTTGTTCTCGGGGCCCTTTGTTCTGGAAAGTTTGGAGAGGATGTCTGCCCATCCATTGAAGGCTCTTGGAATATGAGTGATAGAGAACTGTGAGAAAAGATCAGAGAGGGCTTTAACCCGTTCCAGGTACTTCTGAAGAATTGGCTCCTTGGCCTGAAATTCTCCATTGA